>OV815278.1:23217046-24715812 GCA_929108145.2 Limnephilus rhombicus
CTTCGTTGGCTATGAAGATCTTCAAAATGCTATGTCAGGTCGGCTATATTCCCACTCCCAGGCGGGCAAGCTTTAAGCAGAAGGAATCTGCAAATTGGTGAAACGCTATGACAAAGTGCTTGAATTCAAATATCGAAAGCATCAGTTTGAAGAAGTACGCAACAAAACACCTGATGCATCCAAGGGCGTAAAAAGGGGGGGGGGGTTAGGGGGTTGAAATCGTAGATTGCATTTCTGAAAAATAGATAAATATTATTTATTTGCCCATCTCTTTTATCAATGTGATGTAAATAATAAGTTGTGGTAAGTGGAGGTCCCCAAAAACCAACCCCCCCCCCTTGCCCCTCTTCGGATTGAACTAGTACTGGGCGTTGACGATAATTCTATCCAACGCCAACGTCGTTATCGTTGGCAATTTTCAACTGTTGAAAATAGCTGTTGAAAATAACGTCGACGTTGACGCAACTATAATAGGAGATCGACACGATACTAACAAAAAATATATCGAAATCGTATTAAGGAATCCCTTTTAACGGGTGGTTCCCCGAATCATTGATGTATTATTAATTATTATTATCTCTACGCCCCACGCCCCACACACGTAATAATAATCCTATAATGTAAACTGTTGGAAGACGTTGGTTTCGGTGTTGAAAATATTATCCTGTTGAAGATATATTTTGCTTGTCACTGATAAATTCGCTTGTTGCTTGGCGCTACGTATCGGCCGTATTGGACGGGAAAATAAAATAAAACGTGCAGTAGGTATGTACATTACCAAAAGACCTTGTGTAATTGGGTATAATATCGTTCACGAAGTGTGATCTCTTGACCCTTTTGACTTAATCATTCCAACGCCGTTGAAAACAATAGGTACAAAACATAGCTGTTAGAGACAATTATCAATAGGTTATTTTTTTGCTTGTCGTTGATAAATTTGATTGTTCCATGGCGCTGGGTATCGGCCGTATTGGATGGGAAAATAAAATAAAACGTGCAGTAGGTACGTACATAACCAAAAGACCATTTAAAATATCGAGTAATTTTGTTCACGAAGTACAAACTCTTAACCCTTTTTATTTATTAGGCAGTTGAATCGTTGACTGCGTTGAATAATATTCGCATGTAGGTATTATATTTCAACTGTTGGCGCTAATTATTTTCAACAGCGTTGGACGTTGAAATAATATAACTATTGTTTCCAACGGCTAGTTATATTTTAATACAGTACTAGATTGAACCCCCTCCCATCGAATCCCATAGCTACGCCCTTCCCGGAATCTACGTGGGGCAGGCAGGTCCTTCATTTACAGCCAAACTACTCGGTTAGGTACTTTCCGAACAGCACCCCTCGTATATATTATAAGTACCTACTTAATATTACTGTAGAAGTGTAGAATACACTATACACCTATATACATTAATACGTGACTTCGGGATGTGTTTATTCATGAAAATTTATGGAAAATGTAAGTTGGAAGGTATTTACATAGTATTATTACTTTTTTAAAGATAATATACCTTTTTATCTGAATTACCTTCACTGACAGGGTGTTTTGCGAGCTTTGCGATTGAAACGTAACCTTAGTAAGAATCAGTATTTTCCCCCTGAAGCACCGTAGAATGAGTGCGGAACACGAAAAAGGTAGGATTAGATAGGTTATTGTACTTTAATTATTTTTTCTGAAAATTTCAGAGAGTTATTTTCAACATTGTTAACTTTGGAAAAAGTAAAGTTCTTTTCAATAGTGAGATGACACCGATCGTAAAATCGACGTCTCGTCCCAAATGGTAAGGATATTTTTTTGTTTGTTTGATGGCTGTGTTAATTTCTAATTTCATGACAACCTACATAGTGTGGTTCCATTGTAGTGCACGGTTGGAAAATTGTGTGATAATTGATATCTGTGTATCTCAAAAATATACGAACGTAGAACGTAATTAAATAATAGACACATACTGGCTAGTACTCTAGTACCTACCAAACCTCTCATGTGGTGCATTGATTGGGTAGGTACTACTTAGTTTTACAAATTTTTCAAAACTTAAAGAGCACTGGTAAATTAGTAGGTAAATACTTACCCAAAGACTTTCTGAATAAAAAAAGCCCCGTTCATTTTGCGAAGTGGTTTTGTGTGCCTGAGTAGAGAGTAGCTGGTGGACGGTTCCACGACAGTTGATCCGCGACAATTTGCCCCCTGGCGAAGGTACTTATGTGCAGTCGGTTTTGGGAAAATACGGTATATGTACTTAAGGCACCGTATCGTCACTGTGAATGCAACGTCAAAAAATCGGCTTTGATATTCATACAAACTTATTGTTAAGGGTATTTTTGAAGTCGTTTTACGATTGAAATTGATGAATAATGCACAAAAAATTATAATTATTCGGGGGGCCAACTGTCGGGGATCAACTGCCGTGTCATCCTGGTGGACAATTCAACAGCGTGCACCATAATTTATGAATCAATGTTGTGTCACTTATTATTATTTTAGGCAAAGAATAGTGAGAAGCAGTGTGTATTACCACCGTTCTATCTACCACCGCTTTCGTCATATCCTTAGCTTTGCCTTTGCCTTCGACAAAGAAGAAGATATTTACCAGTTTGCCATGGCCACCCCCTACAGCTATTCCAAACTCCAGGCATATTTGGACGTTTGGATGCGAAAGGCGAAACATCTGAAGAACGCGGTGGAGAGAGAAATCATTGGGAAAAGTATTGTACGTGAATTACTTTGAAAATAATTAATTTTCTCGGATTTTAGTATCTACCAATTACAAAACCATTTATTACATGCATTACTTGAAGTTCACAAAAGTTTTTTATGCAATTTGTTTGATTGGTACCTACCCCTGAAGCTTGTGATAAACTAAACTGTACCTATAACTGTGTCGTAAATTTTGATCTATGTGATATATTATGAATATTAATGAATGTATTATTTTAGCAAAAAAGAAAAATAGATCTCATCACTGTTGGAGACGAGAGCGCCATTAAGGTTGAAGATTCAGATTCTAAAGCCAAAACGGAGAAAAGACGAGTGATTGTCATCATTGCAAGAACTCACGGAGGAGAACCACCGTCGTCTTTCGTCTGTCAAGGTTAAAATACATATTGGAAATACTTACACAATTAATATTTATTTCCGGTGTTTGTTTACATTTGCTCCACACAGGAGGCCCTGAAGAAAATAATTTCCTTCAGAGCTTATGTCATCTTTGGGGATGCTGTGTGGTGATTTTTTTAAGAAATGGAAGATCTTGGAAGGAAAAGGTATGAGGGGTGGGTAGGAATCTGGAGTTGTCGAAAGGAAGTCGAAAGGTCGAGACCGGCTGGAGAGGTCAAAAGGTCTCCCTCAACCTATATCTCCCGATCATCCGTCGCCAAGACCTATACAAAACCTTACCTCATTCACTCTCATCCTTGTTAAGACACCAAACGTAGCGAACCACTTGGGGTGACCTACGGCTAAGGTTATCCAATAAATGGTTCCCGAAGCGGCCGGTTAAATAAATGTTACGAGTTCTGTAGTCTAATGCCTACTCTTCAGTCTTATTTTTACGATTTGTTACAAGTTCATTTTATAAATATTTATATTTCTCACTAGGTCTGATGGACTTCTTGATAAGCAATCACTCGATGGCCCAATTGCTCCGGCAGAATGTCACATTTAAAATAATTCCGATGCTGAACCCTGACGGCGTCCATCTTGGAAACCAGAGAGCCAGTCTCATGGGGTTCGACCTCAATAGGTCCTGGAACATCATTTCTCAGTGGGCTCATCCAACTCTCAAAGCGGCCTGGGAGATGATCAGCGAAATCGATAAAAGCAAAGTACTTACTACGTTCTTAGATACATTTTTTTACGATGTCTACCTGCAGATTGTAAACGCGACATATTTCATAGTCTGTCAAAATAAAGTAGACAATTTTTTTTGTGAATTAGGCAATTAATGGAGACAAAACACATTGGGAATCACATGTTTAAATGGTTTTAGAAGATAACACCAAGATAAAACGGCTCTCCTTTTTTGTCCAGTTTATTTTGATAGAGTTTTTATAGTCTCTATCTACCTAAGTACATAATATATACTTTTTATTCGTATATATTAACAATCAATTAAATAGGAATAAAGTTTCGAAAATTTCTCTGTTACATGCAAAATATTTTCTCATTCGCAGCTTCAAAATTAGTCCGTCCTGGTGGTGGGGGGGGGGGGCTAGAGAATTTCAGGATAAAAATTTCTCCATAAATATAGGCTATTTTCGCATACAAAAAGACCGTCATACACAAATTTCTCCGACTCCAGATACTAATATCTACAGCCTGTATGTCGGACGAATATCTACAGCTCATATGTTGAACTAATATCTACGAACTTCAGAGTGTTGACTAATATCTACAGAGCTAAGGTCGGATGAATATCTATGACGGTCCCAGTGTTGACTAATAATATCTACAGAGGGTAGGTTGAACTAATATCTACAGAGCGTAGGTTGGACTAATCAGCTAAATGTGTCCAATAGTCCGATATTAGGGATTTTTACATACATACTTACATAAATTAAGTTTTTTAAACTGCATACGCAATATTACGTTATTCCAATATGCTATACATAATTACAAATCGAACCTCTGCCAGTGCTGTAGATATTCGTCAACACTTTGGTTCTCATAGATATTAATCAGCAGTTTGAGCTGTAGATATTCGTCAACACTTTGGTTCTCATAGATATTAGTCAACAGTTTGAGCTGTAGATATTCGTCAACACTTTGGTTTTAATAGATATTAGTTCGATTTTTTCAGTTTTTGGAATTCCTGTAGATATTAGTAGACGCCTCCATTTCTCCCGTTTCGGGGCACGAGCTACGAAAGGGAGCTTTCTACGGGGAGCCATAGAGCTACGAAATAACAGACCGTGTTCAATATTTTTGTGACAATATCCTTAAAAAAATTCACGGTCGGGTGGCACCCCCCATCACCCGGGGCGGACCCCCCCCCCCCCCTTCTAGCTCCCCTCAGGGGAACTGAGCGAAAGGGACAACTGCATATCGGGCCGAAAATACCTAAATAAAATCGTCAAAATCGATGTTTTGTATTCCCCATTTTTCTTCTCCAAAACTGAACCGATTTTAATTTTTTTTTCACTAACTGTATTAGAAGAAAATATTTTATGTATTTGTAAGTATTTTTTTCAAAATACGTTGTTTAGTTTGTATACTGAACGTCTTTTGAGGGCGTTTAAACCAGGCAATTTTATTCATTTTTGGAAGGTCCTAACTTCTATAAGAAGTAAATTATCAAAAAATGCAAAACGTACCGACACGCTAGTGGTTGATATCTATATTAGGGAACGTACCCATACTACGTGGCACGTGGCACGTGGCACGTCTTCAAAATGTCACGCTCCATACAAATGAGCGGCGGGTTGCTTAGGTTTTTGGTCACCGGGGGGGGGGGGGGTTAAAAATTGCAAAAAGTTGGTCACGTAGTATGGGTACGTTCCCTTATGTAAAAAAAAAATTTGCTCTAGGGTCAAAATCCAGAGAGATAAATGGGGAATACGTTTGTATGGAAAAACGCCGCTGGTATTTCCTCTTATATCCCATTCGTATGGCTTTTAATATTATTGTGTAACATAATTTTAATGTTCTAATATAATTCATTTAGACTTATTTTAAGTTACAACTCTGGCCGTAATCATTAAATAAATAAAATATTAGGGTGCAACTGAGAATTAAACTCAACATCTACCGTTCAGAGTGCTAATAATTTATTATTTCACAAATTTGCCTGATTCAAAAGAAATATTCTGATGAACTTATTATATATTGAAAGTATTTAATGTAATAACATCAATCTTTTTTCTTTATTTGCCTATATTGTTTATATTTTTACCAAATGTTCTATCAAAATGAAGCGTAAACATAGATAATACTTAAAAGAATTCATAATCTTCTCTTTCATAGATGGCGCGAGTTTAAGTATTTTTTACAAGTTATAACGTCACATACGTTATAATCTACGCATTCATAGATGGCGCCAATTAAATTATTTTAGGATTTTAATACTTTTTTAACGTTTTGCTTTAAAATATTGAAGTGAATTAATTGTTTGCGCCTGTACATATTTAATATGAATATAAATAAATAGTTTTGTCCATAAACAAACCCAAATCTTTCAAGAAAGGCTGAAAAATACAATATTGGATTGAGTCACCGATACAAAATTGAATTTTTCAGCCTCTCTTGAAAGATTTGGGTTTGTTTATGGGCAAAACTATTTATTTATATTCATATTAAATATGTACAGGCGCAAACAATTAATTCACCTCAATATTTTAAAGCAAAACGTGTAAAAAGTATTAAAAACCTTAAATAATTTAATTGGCGCCATCTATGAATGCGTAGATTATAATGTATGTGACGTTTAACCTTAATTTCAAATATTAATAATTTTGTGAATTAATTACATACGCAATGTGAACATGAATAAATATTTTTATCAATAAACAAACTTTCCATAAACAGTCTTTCAAAAAAGGCTAAAAAATACAATATTAGATTGTGTCACCGATAATAGGTATTAATTGTTTTTGTGTTTAATTCGTAGAACTCCATTTTAATTTTTAGAAATTTAATTAAAATTAAATTTGAAAATGTTATTATCGAGTTCTGCAAGTTTTTTGGTTAGTGTTTTAGTTACAGCTGTTTCGACTTGTAAGGTCATTTTCAAACTGTGGTGAAGCCACGTACGGACGACTTATTTATAAGATTTTAAATGTCAATTTTTGAAGGTGTCTAAGTTGAGTTGATTTATTACCGGTTAAACCAATTTGTAGAGACACTAATTGAGAGAGTGCTAATGTGGGATTCGGAGTATTTCCCTTATTTATTTATTTATTTATTCCCTTATTTATTCCCCACTACTGTATGTTTACCAAACCTAAAAAATATAAATGAGTCATAGCAATAAGGTCATCAATTAAGAAAACCCTTTGCAAGGCAAACCAAAGGGAAATACTCCGAATCCCACATTAGCACTCTCTCAATTAGTGTCTCTACAAATTGGTTTAACCGGTAATAAATCAACTTAGACACCTTCAAAAATTGACATTTAAGTCGTCCGTACGTGGCTTCACCACAGTTTGAAAATGACCTTACAAGTCGAAACAGCTGTAACTAAAACACTAACCAAAAAACTTGCAGAACTCGATAATAACATTATCAAATTTAATTTTAATTAAATTTCTAAAAAATAAAAAAAATTAAAATTAAAATTAAAAAACCGATAATAGGATTTCTTGAAAGATTTCAGTTTGTTTATGGACAAAACTGTTTATTTATTCATATTGCGTATGTACGGGGGCAAACAATTAATTCATCTTAATGTTTTAGTGCATAAGGGGGCATATGCATTAATTACGTGAGCAGTTTTTCTTCCAATCTGGACCCCTCTCCCCCCCTTGGTGAGATAAATTTGGGCCACTTCGTATATTCTTTTCAAGTAACGTGAGATTTTGCTGGACCCCCTTCCCCCCTTTTGAGCTCACGTAATTAATGTACGCCCCCTAACTTGTAAAAAGCGTTTTTTTTTCATAAAATAGTGAAATTCGCGCCATCTATGAAAGAGAAGATTATGAATTCTTTTGAGCATCACCAATGAATTTATTTAAATTTTTATGATTTTCGGTAGATGCTCTAAAAAAATAATTCATTGATATTATATTATTCACAGGTATATCAGCTAGATTTTATAATCGATATTCATGCTCATACAAGTCAGAAAGGGTGTTTTATTTATGGAAATGCCTATGATGACGTATATCGGTAAGAGTGCTTATATTTAACATAATAATTTCATTACTCTTGTAATTATTTACTAAATGAACATTATTTTGCAGGTATGAAAGGCATATTGTTTTCCCTAAAATCTTTGCTACTAAAGCTGAAGGGTATTGCATGGAAAATTCCCTTTTTAATGCAGACTCGTCCAAAGTGGGAACAGCTCGCAGGTTTTTCTGCACAAGTTTAGGAAAACACACAAATGCATTCACTTTACAAGTTTCTATGGGCGGATACCACTTAACCAATATTCCTCACTACATTCATTACAATGATGACGCCTGTATCCTTTACCAATATCATCGTCCCTTCTCAGTTGGGTTATTTTCTTCTAAAAAATCTAAAATATATGTCTCTTGAATGTGGTCCCATCCAATTTTTCCAAGCAATTCATTTTTATTAGTGACCGACCGAAGGTTCGGTTTCGGTTTCGGCAAGTTTCGGCATCAGTTTCGGTTTCGGCAGAAAATCTGCCGAAACCGAAACTTTTTTAGACATGTTATCAATCGATTGTTTACTGTTATTTGGCTTATTTTTTTGCACTTATCCAGACAGTTAATACGTGTTAAATTAAAAAAAAAAAAAAAAACTATAATTGAGGTATGCGAAAAAATTGTATATTTTTTAATATTACTTCTGTAAAACAAACAAAATTTATAAAAAATTCCAAACATGACTACTTCTTGGAACTTCTCGTTCGGCTGACTTCGGGTGAGTTCGTGGCTCGTATGTCACCCGCCATCATCAGCAAAATACTCAATTAATGAGGTCCTTCCTTTAAATGTTGATTATTGATTAATGTTTGTTCCAAGAATTATTAACACATATAAAAAAAAATTGTGATTGCAAACGCAATAAAAATTAAAATACTCAATTAATGTGGTCCTTCCTTTATAATGTAAGTGTTGATTATTGACAAATTTTTGTTCCATAAAATAGTTTTTTTATAATTTTTCGGTGGAAAGCCCTGTTTCGGTCAGACACTAATTTTTATCAACGCTGTTCATATTTAGGACCCAGCAATATGTGATCGAAAAATGCATATTTTGTTTTTGCTCTTTGCTCAAGTTTATAAGAATATTTTTTACCAATTTTCATGAAAAAAATGTTTTGAGATTCTGGCTTATGGACCCATCATAATTTGTCCTATAAGAATTCCATATTCCTATCAGAATATTAAATGGTAATAGTAAAAGTTGTGATGAAACTTTTTAAAAGTAAGTATGTATTATTAAAAACATGTTGTCTTTGTAAAATTACTACTTACATAATTTATTCTATGTGGTGCATGGCAATGTAAAACATTTGTGGACATTACTTTTCGGTGATCAGTTTGATCACTATCTTATAATATAAAAAAAAAATTATATATATATACATAAAATATTTGGTTAAATAGGTTACGTTAGCTTAGGGTTAACGGCTAATTTAATTTTTTTCATACCTTTTAATGACTTTTCAAGGAGGTGTTGAGTTGACTTTATTCTTAGTTGGCATGGAACCGATAGATTCATATGTTCGTCACACCTGAATATACTAACCCCCAAATCCCTACCCAATCTACATACCGCTTTTCTTCCCAAAACTTCGTCTCCAACCTTTACACATACACCCTGAGAGAATTATTTTCCTCGGGGCCTCCTGTGTAGAGCTCATGTAAAAAAAGAAAGGTGTCTGCTGTTATGTATTTCAAATAACACCATAATGCTAGTGACATGCTCAGCTATAAAAGCGCTAGCGTTATTTGGCTTGGGCTATTTCAGCATATCGCTCGCCATACATTCCCATTCCCATTATCACTAGTGTTAATATTATTTTTAATCAAAATTCCAATCCTTATCGGTAAAATGAATATTTAATTTATTACAACAACCCTAATTTTTGTGTTTGAAATTTATCTTAACCACTTAAACAGATCTCCGACTGGGTCGTAACTTAGGAAAGTCCCTTTTTGAATACTACAAGCAAGTTAGCATCATCACGGTTCCAGTCAAAACAACTGACGGTAGACGGGGTAAGAAAGGAAGACGTCACAAAGCTGGAAAACTGAAATATCGAAGACCCAAACCTTCTCCAACCCCTACACAGCATTTCCTTGAACCCAGACTCTTTACTCCACCTATCATAAGACCAGACTTTCCACTAGAACTGAATTCCTGTGCCAATATAACCCAAAATGCATTGTATGAATACCCGGCCATACAAACCAGGGTCCTTCCTAAGAAATCTACAGGCCAAAAGCATATTTATCAGGAAGATGACACTCCAGCAGTGAAATACAACTATTTGGACAGAGTTTCTCCTCCACCTTGTCTTAGTATCATAAATTTAAATAGCACAATAAGAAATGGACTGATAGATTCGTTGAATAATGAGCGACTAAGAAACAAGCTATCAACAGTTGAAGAGAGAAGTTCAAAGAAGAAGAGACTCTTGAGAGAACGGATGAACGTGAAAGCAGACTTCTATTCGTCAGAAGATGATATTTAAATATTTATTCACAAAATTACATAATATCAAATAATTAATCTTTTGACTCTGCATAATTGAACAAATTATCAACTTCTTTTTCAAACTCCTTATAATGCCTGAAAGCAGATCATGCAAAACATAATTCTTATGAGCTATAATAATTCATTTATTCCTTCATCTTTTTAAATTGTTCGTAAATTAATAATTTAACAATAAAGCATGAAAAACTTAAATATTTTTCATTTCAGCCATTTTTTGTTACATAATTTTGAAAAAAAATTACATAAAACAAATTGGTGCAAAATGTCAACTTGCAGGTTATTTGTACAAATTGAAGGGAAAAAAGTTAAATTGAACTTTGCCTGTCATAGTACGTTGCATAATCAAAGGAATATATTTTGACAGTCTGTGTAGGTAAGGAAATTGGCAGTCAAATAAAATTCGAGAAATACATCTGTAATAAGTTTGTATTTTTACCAACGGATAATATGTTATGATACATGACCTTTCTTCCTACACAATAGGAAACTCCCCACCCTTCTCTCTGGGCTCTTAAATAACATTACAAAGTCCAGCATCAGCACTTGAATTAATTACACTAGCGTCATACATCATCTACTTATGTGGACTTGGCCAGAGTCTCAGCCTTGGCTGCGACCTCCTCGATGGGGCCCACCATGTAGAAGGCCACCTCGGGAAGGTGGTCGAGGTCTCCGTTGAGGATCTTGGTGAATCCCTTGATGGTCTCCTCCAAGGGCACCAGCTTGCCGGCATGTCCAGTGAACACCTCGGCCACCTGGAAGGGCTGGCTGAGGAAACGCTGGATCTTACGGGCGCGGGCCACAGTCAGCTTGTCTTCCTCAGACAACTCATCCATACCCAGGATAGCGATGATGTCCTGGAGGGACTTGTAGTCCTGCAGGATCTTCTGCACACCACGAGCGATGTTGTAATGCTCAGCACCGATGATGTTGGGGTCCATGATACGGGAAGTAGAATCCAGAGGATCCACAGCGGGGTAGATACCTAACTCAGCGATGGCTCTCGACAACACAGTGGTGGCGTCCAAGTGAGCGAAGGTGGTGGCTGGAGCGGGATCTGTCAAGTCATCGGCGGGCACGTAGATGGCCTGCACAGATGTGATGGAGCCCTTCTTGGTGGTGGTAATACGTTCCTGCATGGTACCCATGTCGGTGGCCAGGGTAGGCTGGTAACCCACAGCAGAAGGGATACGACCAAGCAGAGCAGACACCTCTGAACCGGCCTGAGTGAAACGGAAGATGTTGTCGATGAACAGCAGTACATCTTGTCCCTCCTGATCACGGAAGTACTCAGCCACGGTGAGGCCGGTCAGGGCCACACGAGCACGCGCGCCCGGGGGCTCGTTCATCTGGCCGTACACCAGAGCTACCTTGGAGGTCTTGTCCTTGAGAGAAATGACACCGGACTCAATCATCTCGTGGTACAGATCGTTACCCTCTCGGGTGCGTTCACCCACTCCAGCAAACACGGAGTAGCCTCCATGAGCCTTGGCTACGTTGTTGATGAGCTCCATGATGAGTACGGTCTTGCCGACTCCGGCGCCGCCGAACAGGCCGATCTTACCTCCCTTGGCGTAGGGAGCCAGCAGATCCACCACTTTGATGCCAGTCACAAGAATCTCCTGCTCCACAGACATCTCCACGAACTCGGGGGCCTCTGCGTGGATGGCGGCGGTCTTGTCGGTGGGAATGGGGCCTCTCTCGTCGATGGGTTCTCCGATCACGTTGATGATGCGGCCCAGGGTCTCGGCTCCCACGGGGATGCGGATAGGGAAGCCTGAGTCGTTGACGGGTTGTCCTCGCACCAGACCCTCGGTACCGTCCATGGCGATGGTGCGCACGGTGTTCTCTCCCAAGTGCTGCGCCACTTCGAGCACAAGGCGGGGCTTGCGACCCTCCACTTCCAAGGCATTGAGGATCGGGGGCAGGTTATCTTCGAACTGGACGTCCACAACGGCACCGATTACGGCGACAACTCTGCCTTGCGAGCCTTTTGCGGCGGCTTTTGCGGCATAATCGCGCTTGCTGTTGACGGACAGGGAAGCGATGATTTTACCAGATTCGTTCAAAACCTTCTCTGCGGATTTTGAGGCCAAAAGGCCGACTCGTGATGCTGCCCCCAACATTTTAACTTTTAGATAATCGAGTGAAGAGAAAATTTATGTAACCTACCAAAAGTCGAGATAGGGCGGGGTGGACAGCACTAAAATAAAAATGACTCCAAATCTCAAAAAGGTGATCTATTATATAATTAAAGTCGTATATCAGGGAAAAGGATCTCGAGATGGTATCCACACATATAACAAAAAAATGTTTTATAAAATTACAAAAAGGATATTGTTCATATTATAACGTAGGTACAATTGAATTTTTTTCGCAGATATCAGGATAAAGGGAAAAACAAATATTAATATATATTTTGTACATGCAGTTTTCAAAACAAGAATGGTGTATACTTTGTGTTATATAGTTGTACATTTCCCCTCT
The DNA here is from genome assembly GCA_929108145.2 of Limnephilus rhombicus. NCBI lineage: Eukaryota > Metazoa > Arthropoda > Insecta > Trichoptera > Limnephilidae > Limnephilus > Limnephilus rhombicus. The sequence continues at coordinate 23,229,894 of OV815278.1, forward strand.
GTGATTGTTTTTGTCAGGTCGTGTGGTGGGTCCATATTGGTGTTTGAAAATTACTAACCTGGTGAAATTATTTCCCGAATAAAGATCATGGAAATATACTAAAATTGTAAGATAAGTATAAAAACTCTTTTGTCGCTTCCTATCACTTTATACCTCATTACCTCATCGCCTAAGGTATTTTAAAACAACCTCAACATATTTCACAATACGCAGATAGCATATATACCTTTTATGGATAATAGGATGGAAACAAACAGAAAAATGAAAGTACTTAATATAAAAATACTTACCTAGGTATATACAATGTTATCACATTTAATCGGAAAATGCTTTTTTTAGGGACTGTGATATACCTTTAGGTATTTTAATGTCAAAAATTCACGGAACTGACAAATGTGCACCATCTACAATAAGGTCGCCAGCATGGGAGTAGGCGGTAAACACAAAGAGCTTAGTCAGTCAAGGTACCGGAAATAGTCATATAGTTTTAGAAAGAAACGAAGGATGAGCTAAAATCATTTTTACGAACGCAGGATAATATAATAATAACATTTGTACCTAGCGGCGAACACAGAGCGGCGAAAGCAAAGCTGGACCGCAATAAAAATTGGAAAGCCAGGGTATTTTCGGCAAGGACTAATAAAACCCAATCGCCGCGCCGAGCCGAGCGACGGGCGATAAACCTTTGCGTTTGACCCTTGCCGCTGCCGCCGATGCAATTAGTTTTAAAGATCTACCCCAGAGCAGGAAGAAAGACCCGAGCGAGAATTTCACCACGAAGCCAGTCACCAATTGCCCGGCCTAGGGGTTGGTACTCCACTTCGCCCACGGAGTGTCCCGACCAGGGATAAAAAATTAATAGTGTTCTGCAACCCGGCCAGGGTTCTGCAAACGCTCTCCAACTTACACGCGACCGCGCGCAATTTCCCGACCAGGGAAATTAACAGACACGCTCGCGGATTTCGACCAGGAACCGCCGATACGTTCGTGAACTTCCGCCAGAAAGTCCAACCAAGTGACCGTGAAAAATTCCGACCAGGAATTTGCGCAAGTTCCACTTTGCACAAATTTTCGATACAAAGAACTCTCGCGACTCTACCTGTGCAATAACAAGTGAAAAAAATAGAACTTAAGTTTAAAGTGCCTAGTGACTGTGTGCTTACGCGGTGACTCCATCATCAGCAATCAAAGGGAAGTGACTGAACATTTTATTTATTTTAACCACCGAAGTGATTAGATTCTGGACAATTTCATAAAGACTTTACCGTAGAATTAAGTAACCAGACTTTCTAAATTTAAGACGAATTAATTAAGTAGTTTTAAGACTAACACTAGATTAATAATTAACACCCGCCTTTTGTATCCTAATGTAATAAATGTGTCGTTTCTTAAACCAGTAGCTTTTTTAATTGTTCCTCCTTAAATTTAAGGTTAATAGTTTTAGTTTGAACCCGCCGTAAGGCGCGGGTGTATCAACTGTATTTCTTTTTTTTTACAAAACTAAGCGTTTGTGTTTGTTTTCGGTTATGCAATAATACAACGTGTCCAGAAACTCGTAGTACAAGCGGGAAACTAGTGAATCTACATCACGTGGAGAACCCAAAAAATTTTTTTTTTTATCTGGTCATTTCTATTTTTATATTATTTTTTAACTATTTTTTTTCGGCAACTAAAGGGTTAAAAAAAAATTGAGTCCGGTTTACCCTCCGATGCATTTTAAAAGACATTACACAGCTGAAATTAATCTCCTATTGACCAATTTTTTCTAATTTTACTGAAAAAATTCCAACTTTGAACCCGATTTAATCGAAAATGAAAGGTCAAATCAAAAAAAATATATATCAAAACGATTCAAAATGTGATTTAGATTGATCAGTTTCCCGCTTGTACTACGAGTTTCCGGACACCGTGTATTATTCATCACTGTTTTATGAATTAATTTTATTGGGTAAAAAATCTCGATGTCTTCATTCATCAAACCTACCATGTTAAATGCCGTAGATGGCAATTATTAAATCACACTTCGGCTACCTTTGCTAGAAAAAGACGTCAGGAGCTTTTGACTTTTTCCCAATATTAATTGGGCTAGTATTAATAGATTGGTAAATCGTTTTAATAAAAGTGAGGTTATATTTTATAGGAAATTTAGCTTTAATCGTTACGTACAGATGTAACTAATAAGAATATTTTTAAGTAGGTACCATTTAAGTTATTACTAAGACTTAAGTACTTACCTATCAATTTAAATTCAGGTTTTTAATGTTTTTGTCAGGTAAAAATGGCGTATTTCCTGTTCAGAAACTCAAAGATGGATATTTTTGAAGTTGACAGATGTTTTTTTATTGGTTGACAGTAGGAACATCGAAATATATGTCAAAAATTCTTGTCTATGCCTTTTGTAGTTGTTTTTAGGTTATGTACAAATTATTATGTGTCAATAAATGTGCTCAAGTAATGTGCTTTCATTTTCCACTGACAGTTTAATTTGTGAATTGAATAGCGGGGACTGATTCTTAAATAAAACATGGAGTATCTTAACATCGACCACGATGAGGTCATATCAGCCCCACGAATGTGAGTATCTGTATATTTTCCCTCATACATAACAGGTAATGTTTTCATTTCATGACAAGCATAAGAATTTCTGAAGAAGTCGGATAAAGATTTCAGATTGAAATAAAAATCGTCGAAACATTGCATTTAGCAACATATTTTGGTAAATTTTTACAAAGCCGGGACCAGCTTCTAGCGGGCTTGCGTATGTTATCTTTACTTTAAAAAACAGCCTACGTTTTTGAATGGGTTGTTTGGCAAAGCAGGGTTTGTCTAGCGGGATTGTGTATGTTATCTTTATTCAACTTCTGCAAAGTGTTTTTTCGTGAAAAAGTGCATATTTACCGCTGTAACAACATGGAGGTCATTGAAAAATGACATTTTCGTATTTTTAAATTTAAGAAATTAACGATAATATACATTTTTTTCAATTTCCGCTCACGGAATTAATTACATCTAATTATTACCTATCTACTGGGGTAAAATTTTTTTTTTTAGTGTAAAATGAGCTGGTCCCGGGGAATCATATTTTACCTACTATTTTTGATGAAATATAACTTATAACATTATTTTTTAGTTTTTTTTCTCAAATATCTCTGTTCATGTCATTTACCTAAGATTACTTTATATACTAGCATATACAAATACATACTTTCTTTCTTTTATCGCTGTTGAATTATTCCAATTTGTTTTTGTTGCACGTTATTGCGCAATTAACTAATAACTTTTATTGAGTACATATCAAATTAATTATTCTTTCCGTTTACAGATTGTGTTGTGAATGTGGATCGCCCATTGAAGCAAATCCATCCAACATGTGTGTGGCATGTTTACGGAGTCGTGTTGACATCACTGAAGGCATTCCAAAACAAGTGACCATTCACTTCTGCAGAGGCTGTGAGAGGTTATTATTTTATTTATTGACAATTCTCATAATAATTATCTAAGGTCTCATTCTCAAGTTTCTACTTATTTGGGCTATATGGGGTATAGTTCATAGAGCTGAAAAGTTGTGTATGCCACTGGAAAATAAGAAAAAACTTTGGTAAACTTTCGGGATGACTGGACACGTTTGTTACAAATATTTTTTCGAAAAAACCTTTTGATTCACCTTTATTACTACAAAAGACGGGTAAAGTTCGGTTTAGGGGCGGCGTTCCTAGATAATAAAACTAGTTATTTTTATACTAACTATGGGCCGGAAAATCCGAATCTGAAAGAATTAGGCGTCGGCAAGCAATATTAACTGAATTACACAACTTTAAAATTTTCTATACACACAGGAAAACAAGCCATTTTGAACGTATTCTGACACTACAAGTCATAGAAAAACAAGAAAGATGTTACACCACATAAAATTAAGTGTTGCCATTAAGCAATAATATCAATGACTAATTTAAGTAATTATTTTTTATAACTTTTACTCACTTTTGTATCACAAACCATGTTACATAAACCTAGCGTAGACGCTAAACTACTTGAAAACTGGGATGTTTTCTTGCCTTGACGCGAGTAGGCGCTATGAAGGGGGCACTTTCTTTTCTATCACAAACCATGTTACACAAACCCAGCGTAGCCGCTAAACTACTTGAAAACTGGGATGTTTTCTTGCCTTGACGCGAGCAGGCGGAATAAAGGGGCACAAACCATGTTACACAAACCTAGCGTAGCCGCTAAACTACTTGAAAACTGGGATGTTTTCTTGCCTTGACGCGAGCAGGCGGTATAAAGGGGCACAAAAATACGGCCGTTGAGATAGTCATAATTCAACAGGTTAATGTGTTATGTGATGAATTATCATGTGAGGAAATATCGTGTCGGAAAGTTTTACGTTATTGATATTATTGCTTAATGGCAACACTTAATTTTATGTGGTGTAACATCTTTCTTGTTTTTCTATGACTTGTAGTGTCAGAATACGTTCAAAATGGCTTGTTTTCCTGTGTGTGTATAGAAAATTTTAAAATCGTGTAATTCAGTTAATATTGCTTGCCGACGCCTAATTCTTTCAGATTCGGATTTTCCGGCCCATAATTAGTATTAAAAAAAAAAAAAATTATCTAGGACTATCGCCCCTAAACCGAATTTTTTCCCAAAAGACAATTATTTGCATTCGGGGTGATGGAAAACACTGCATTCAAAATTTCACGACAAAATGTCGTAGAATACGGACATAAATTATGGTAAATGGTTGTCAGCTGTCATCCCATGTGATGAAAGCAAATTTTCTTGGTAAATATGCAGTTAGTCCACCTCACGGATAATACGGAACGTTCGTGTTGTCGAAGTTTGATGCACGGATAATACGGAATGTTCCTTTTTTAACTAATAGACAATCAAAAATTTGACATTTGTCGGAAGTACCAATCTTATAAAATAAATTCTCTAAAATAAACTCGCTTTTCATCATACTTTTAAAAAACATCCCAGGTTTTGAATGGTTTGTTTGGCTACGCAGGGTTTGTCTAGCGGGTTTGTGTAATTATTTTAATACATTTCTTTCCATGTTCTACTGTTATAAATACAGGTACAAACTTGTCATTCACTTTGTTTTACGCAAAAATATTTTTCTATGATTGTCAGCATTGATGAAATGTTAAAATAGAAACGATGAATAAACATGGCGTTACCGCATGAGTGAATTGATTTTAACAAAATTAAAATGTTAAATGCATATTTTTTGCATGTTTTTTGGTCTCCCCCGACATAAATACTCAATTTTCGTAATAATAAAGCTAAATATAACTGTTTGGATAAAAGTTTTCCATATTAGCGAGTAAGCGGTTTAATACATAAATAATATTTTCTTTTATTCATTCAAAGAAATCTGCATGTCCTTTCCCATGCGTCCCCGTTCCCTTCCTTCCCCCTCCCTCGTCTCTTCCCTCTCCGCGAACCCCACCTCCCCCGTTCCCCTTCCCTGCCGCTAAAATATATGAAATACGCACATTTTCTTTTACACAAATTTCATAACGCCAGAGCAAAGGTTTTTTTCTAAAAAATAATTTAAAAGTTTACCAAAACTTTACAAATGGCATGCATTCTTGCTTTATTGACTGTAAAACCCGTGGCATATAGTTATTCCAGTAAATACTGTTTTTAACCTAACCTAATCATTAAAAAGACTTTGGTATTGTTCCTGCTTTGACCAGGTACCTTCAACCCCCGCTAGAGTGGGTGGCCTGCAGCCTGGAGTCCAGGGAGCTGCTGGCAGTTTGCCTGAAGAAACTCAAAGGGCTGCAAAAGGTGAAGCTGGTGGATGCTGGCTTTGTATGGACGGAGCCGCATTCCAAAAGAATCAAGGTTTATTTACTTATATTACAACACAACAATTAAATAATGACTTGCATTCACGTAATCCTTTTCATATATTTTAAAACTAAATCTTAACAATTTGAGGTCTTAAAATAAGATTGAACGGAACAATAACTTTAATTTTTAATATTTATTTAAACTGTCTAATCGATTTCGGAAGAACCCTCAATTATTTTACAGGTATACTTTTATTGTGACAAAGGAAGGGTTCTTCCAATACAGTTTGAATTAATTTAGTAGTTAAAATGAGAATATTTATGACCAGTCACAATGTACTGCTTTTCATCACCAACATCAAAGAAAGTTTAACTCTTGTCGTACAAGCAAAGGATGCATTCATTGCAAAGTTTTTGACAGAGTTTTTAAATTTTCTGTTAGTTAAAGAAATCTCCTGTGGATTTAGTAAATATGTAGTAGAGTACCCTTCCACTTTAAAGTTGGTGGATAGGGTAAACCATGTCTCCAGGTTAAGGAGGTTCGATTTGTTAGAAACAGCACTTCGGCTATTTCACTGAAGTATTCTTACATCTTGAAGAGTCATTAATAGTGAATAGTAAAACATGTCACATTTTATTTTGAAAGCTTTTAAAAATAAATTAAGTATGTCGAAATCATATCATATACAAGAAATTGGTAGAATTGCACTTGTATTTTTGCACATTTGTTATTCTGGATTATAATTTTTATTGACCATTTGTAAATCTTTTTGTCTATTATCTTATGGTTCATTTGTAAATCTTGTCCATTAGTAAATTTTGTGGTCCATTTGTATTTCTTATTCTCCATTGATTGTTCATTCTCGATTTCTTGTCCTTATTGATTTATTAATTCTTGTTGTCCATAAATCTTGTTCGCTATTTGTTGTCCACTTAAATTCTTGTTGTTGTCCATAACCGTAACTGTAAATCTCAATTTGCTGTCCATTTGTAAATCATGTTTTTTAATAATATTTTGTTGCTGTCTGTTTAGGTAAAACTCACAGTGCACGGTGAGGTGGTGGGCGGGACTGTCTTGCAGCAGGTGTTTGTGGTGGAGTACACGGTGGCACACCAGATGTGTGACACGTGCCATCGCACAGAGGCACAGGACTTCTGGAGGGCGCTGGTGCAGGTCCGCCAAAAGTCAGAGAATCGGAAAACTTTCTACTACCTGGAGCAGCTGATCCTAAAGCACAGAGCTCACGAGAACACACTGGGAATAAAGCCTATTCATGGTCAGTTCCAATTACATTATTTTTAATTTTGTATATGGCTTGTATGTCTATTTATGCTCTGTTATTTTGCGCCATTTAGCTTGTTTAATGTAGTACTGTATTAAAATATAACTAGCTGTTGGAAACAATAGTTATATTATTTCAACGTCCAACGCTGTTGAAAATAATTATCGCCAACAGTTGAAATATAATACCTACATGCGAATATTATTCAACGCAGTCAACGATTCAACTGCCTAATAAATAAAAAGGGTTAAGAGTTTGTACTTCGTGAACAACATTACTCGATATTTTAAATGGTCTTTTGGTTATGTACGTACCTACTGCACGTTTTTTTTTATTTTCCCATCCAATACGGCCGATACTCAGCGCCATGGAACAAACAAATTTATCAACGACAAGCAAAAAAATAACCTATTGATAATTGTCAATGTTTTGTACCTATTGTTTTCAACGGTGTTAGAATGATTAAGTCAAAAGGGTCAAGAGATCACACTTCGTGAACGATATTATACCCAATTACACAAGGTCTTTTGGTAATGTACATACCTACTGCACGTTTTATTTTATTTTCCCATCCAATACGGCCGATACGTAGCGCCATTGAACAATCAAATTTATCAACGACAAGCAAAAAAATAACCTATTGATAAATGTCAATGTTTTGTACCTATTGTTTTCAACGGTGTTAGAATGATTAAGTCAAAAGGGTCAAGAGATCACACTTCGTGAACGATATTATACCCAATTACACAAGGTCTTTTGGTAATGTACATACCTACTGCACGTTTTTTTTTATTTTCCCGTCCAATACGGCCGATACGTAGCGCCAAGCAAGAAGCGAATTTATCCGTGACAAGCAAAATATATCTTCAACAGGATAATATTTTCAACAACCACCAACGTCTTCCAACAGTTTCAACTTTCAACGTTATTATAGGATTATTATTATGTGTGTGTCGCGTGGGGCATAGAGATAATAATAATTAATAATAAATAAATGATTCCTTAATACGATTTTGATTTATTTTTTGTTAGTATTGTGTCGATCTCCTATTATAGTTGCGTCAACGTCGACGTTATTTTCAACAGCTATTTTCAACAGTTGAAAATTGCCAACGATAACGACGTTGGCGTTGGATAGAATTATCGTCAACGCCCAGTACTAGTTTAATGGCTAGGTAAAGTTAAAATGCACATAAAATATATAATATTTATAATGTAAGTCACTAATAAATAATAATGTAGCATTCTCAGCCTATCGAATTATTATTTTAAAATAGAAAAGATAACATACCAGCTTGACCAAAAAGTTTTATGTCAGTCAACTGATTTCAATTATATTTTTTTTAATAGGTTTCCACATCTGTCATTGACACTGCCCTCCAAATTTCACTGTCATAGCTTGACGTTTGTAAAAGTTACGCTGTACTTAGTACCTCTACCTTTGTGCGTGTTTTCGATTTTTACAAGTCTGAAAATGGCCATCAATTTTGCACCACAATAACGCACCGTTGCACAATGCGCTCCTTATTCGTGTGATCTGGCACCCTGCAACTTTTTCCAGTTCAACCGACTTAAAAAACATTACAACACCCGAGAGAATGTTGTGAAAAAATCGAAAACGGCTCTGGTAGACATACTGAAAATTGAGTACCAGCAGTGTTTCGAGGATTAGATCAAGCGCTGGCGTGTGCTGTAGTCGATCGCGAGTACCTTGAAGGGAACCATATCGATTTGGTTGAATAAACTTGTATTTTTGATTTTATGAATCAAGTCCTAAAAATTTTGATCAAGGTGTTGTAAAGAAAAGTATCAAAAGTGTGAGAAGGCCTTAACCTTTACAGCGCTACCCATTTCGACGAATCGTGTGCCACTTTTTGACACATGTGTGTGTTTTAGTGTAACTTCTTGGATCACATAATATGCGACATTTGTGTATGGGGTTAGCCGCTGATACATCACATAAACGACACAAGACAAAATTAAGGTTCATCATTCATTCATTTCTATGCTAATCTTCGTTTAATTTTTTTCTTGCAGAGGGTCTCGATTTCTACTACACAACCGAAGGCCATGCCCGAAAAATGATTGACTTCTTAATGTCAGTCCTGCCCATCAAATACCAACACTCCAAGAAGCTCCTCTCCCATGATATACACAGTAACATCTACAACTACAAGTTCACGTACTGCGTGGACATTGTTCCCATCTCCAAGGACAGCATTGTGTGCTTGTCCAAAAAGACAACACATCAACTGGGTTCCATTTCTCCACTGTGCCTCGTCTACAGGGTCACGAACTGCATACATTTGATGGATGTCAGCACGGGGCAAAGTGAGTCTTTTTTTTTATTACGGTCAATGTTTTAAAGAATATAAAACTTACGCACCTGCGAACAATGACGTTATATAAATAGACTCGCCATAGTCTCACGTACTCGCAAAATAATCAGTAATTTCTTAATTCAAAAGTAATTCATGTATTAAAAAGATATGCTACTTCCATACCGAAGCCAAACTTCCAACTCGAACTTCCAACGCACGAACTACCCTTCTACATAATCGTCCGAAAGTTTGAAGTTGGAAGTTGGCCACAGTATGGCCCTACCATTAGACAATCAAAGAATGTGTGTCTTTTCTCTAATGATGCACAAAATTGTCAGACAGGGAACATGAAAATTAATTGTATTGCTTATAATAATCGATAATTTGTAAGTAATTTGTGTATACATTTAAATGAAATGTTATTTCTTCACTTTTACTACTGTTTGCCGTGTAATGGAAAAATTTTCTCATCACACAGGGCATTTTGGCACTTCTTAAATGCAATTTTCCTACTGGTAACACATGACCTTACTCGACGAGTGACAGTTTAGTACTAAAGTACTAGAAATCGAGATCAGTGCAATTGCCTTGCTTTTGATTTATACCCCACTTTGAGATTTATACCCCGCGTCTACAGTATAAAACGTCTTTGCCTGTGAATCAGAAAGTTACGCAGTTTAAAACAGTTTCTTTTGGGCTAGTTTTTTTAATTTTTTTAAATTAAACCCAAACTAAGAACCCAATTTAGTATTGTAGGTTAATATTTTGGATTACATAAGAGAAGGAAAAAACTAACATTAAAACATTGACATTAAATCAATAACAATGGCCGCCACGTGAACAATCCTCAATTTTAACGAAAAAACTATTAAAATGTATTATTTTCCATTTTCTGAAACTGAAATACTTCTCATTGTTATCTAACTATTACAAAGTGTTTTTAAATTTAAATTAAGCGTATCTTTAGTTTGTAACAGCCTTAATAAAAAAGCCAGATGTTGGCCAGTTTGAATGAAAACACAATGTTGCCAGATCGATAGAAATATTTCTTATTAGTAACAATTTGAAAAAGAAAATGTACAGTTTTATTCAGTGTGTAACAAAACACCGTTAAATGCTTGGGAAGTGTTTACCAAAGTTTTCTGTCTACTCCATCAAATTTTGATCATCAATGAAATTTGCAGTTATTAAATCACATAAATACATTATTTGTTAATGATCTTTATGACAGCTGTCAGAATGATTTTTGTGCAAGTTATATTCACAGTATACAGATTTTAAAGTAAAATTATGTTTTTTTAGTTGCTGAAATGTCAGCCACAGTATATTGGCGCAATCCATTTACACCGGTGTGCAACCCAAAGCAGCTTGTCGAGTATATTGTTATGGATATTGAAATTATTAAGGAGAAGGTAGGTTTATCTCATTTCAATTATGTATTTATATTTTGCAATGATTAATACATTTAAAACCGATTGACAAAATACGTTCAAACTGCCATTCCATACACTAAGGCCCAGTTCTTTCGCAGAAATTCATCTGTGACATTGTCATCAAATGGCCATTCAGCACCATTTTGATTTATTTTACATTTGAAAGATCCCCGTTAAACGCCGATTTTAGGTGCGTTTCAGCTTTCTATGCTTAACAACACAATAGTTGTCCTCTTCTGCTGATCACAATTTGTTCAAAAGCTGGAACGGACTTAGGGCTAGTTGTTTCACAGAATTTGAACAATTCATCACATTTCAAAGGTAATTTTTGCAAAAAATGTCAGTTAAAACCCTATCCAAATGAAGTGACGATTTTAAACTACTTAACTCAAATTTGCCTAAAAGTGAATTTTGTTAATATATTTTCAGGATCTTAAAGTATTCCCAGGACAAGGAGCCATTTCCTCAAAACACGTGGTAGCTGACGTCTGGGTTGTTAAAGCAACGGAACTCGGCCTCACAGAGAACACAATTCACGCAAGAACACATCTGGGGCATGTTTTGAAAGTTGGAGATTCAGTTATGGGGTAAATAATATTGTAATATTGATTTATGGAACATTTTAACCCTTATCCACTAGAGCGATTATGATTGAAAAATGGACCACTTTTACTTTTCTGTGATTGATAGCGGTCCAAAATTGGACCACATTTTCCTACCTTTCGTAAAACATTTATTGTAATGATTTAAAACATTTCCTTGGCCAGCCATTTATTTTGAAACGAAGCTATTGAAATGCTTCATCATTATGACCATTGATGTCACAAATCCGAACTTCGTAAACTATTTTAGAACGACATTAAAAGTAAATTTTTAAAATATTTTTTTCCCGCCGAATTTTTGATCAGCTGTTTATGGTTAAAATTAAGTCCTTTTTCCATAGATATGCACCTTTCATTATCAAGTATACCACAGAAAACATACAGAAATCTAAAATATTCTATGTTGACTCGAATAAGTACCCCTCACAGCAGTTTCAAAGTAAAAAAACACGCAGGATTCGCCGGTTATAAACTTTACGATTTTTTAATATATTTTTTTTAAATCCTACAGATATGAGATAAACGGTAAAATACAGGTTAATTCATTGGCAGCACTATAATAAGTTTTTATGTCTCCATGTAAAATTCGAAGGTATGATTTTTTTAATGTTGACGAAAAATTAAAAAAATGGTCTTCTGGGAAATCTCAAGCATTCGAGCCAAATTTATTTGTTTCGTGTGATCGCTCCTGTGGTTACGAGTCTGGTCAGATTTGTTAATTATTCCCTAGTATGAATTTTCAGCGTTGCAACTTATTTACGCACAATTTAATTACTCTATAAATTGTGCAATAAGAGCAATTGTTTTATATATAGGTACGCTGAAAAAATAACAGTAACGAAATAACTAAAGGTTTAAAAATAAAAAGAATGCAGCGCTCCCGGAGATAACTCGCACAATCACTCGCAGAATAGTAGTAACTAGCAGTTGGAAAACCCGCTTCACGGATTTTTGCTGCTAGGTCCTGTTCGACTTCGCCCAGGTTAAATATTAGTGATCATTTTATAAATCCGATAGGAACTGTTTCCAAAAATAGCCAGTTTCTCAGATGCAGTGACAGCTAGTCACCGTGACAAAGTAACTGCGACAGGCAATGATGTCATATATAAAATATAGACGCGTTATTCACAACTGCCAGTTACAATAATAATCATATTGTCCATCTCTCCATACCCGGAGAGATACACGAAAGTACGAATCCAATGCAACATATACTTACCAGCTGACACTCCTCACGCTAGCCATTAACATAAGTGGCGCCATATTTTGGCTTTGCTTTAATTCGGTTCTATTACAAACGTAGATTTGTATACAAACTCCACATACGAAACAAAAAATTGTAATACTTTTGTTATTTGACTACAATTTTCTTCTTGTAATTTCCAGATACAACATAGAGGACTCTAACATCAATAATTCTGACTTTGAAAAACTAGATAACAGTCTGATACCAGATGTGATGCTGGTCAAGAAGCACTACGGAGACAAACTGGCCCGCAGAAGAGCCCGTAACTGGCAGCTCAAACACATGACCGATGATGATATGGTGGTGGACACCATGAATGAGTATGTTGCTCTCTTTACTTTTATAATTATTACTAGCAGTTTTTACTGCTAGGCCCTGTGGGCGGCTTTTGGTTCGGCTTCGCCAAGTTAGTGTTGGTGATCATTTTGTAAATCCAATAGGAACTGGTTCCAAAATCAGCCCGTTCCTCGCATCCACTGTCAACATGTCAACCAGTGATGACAAGTCACCACAAAAAAGTAACCGGGACGGATGATGACGTTATATGTAATATACAGCCGCTTGATACAACTGAGAATTACCGTCAACCTTCCGAAATCCGGGAGATACTCCAGGTTCACAAATTCGTATAACTTATACCTAGGAAGGGAGCTTCCCTTTGCATCTTGCTGACGAAAGTTGAATCATCTTGTGACGAATTCTTGAATTAGAAATCAAACTACAATGGTAGCTTTGTCTGAAAATCCACGTACACGCTTGTTTATATGGTGCGACGGATAAGGCGTGATGTCAGACATGCAATCGAAGTCGGGTTCTGAAATTCAACCACGCCTAGCCTGTTAATACTGTTTGATTTGCCATAATGTCTCCCTTTTATGTAAAGGCAATACAGTAAAACTCTATTTTATAAAAATCCACGTAACATAATATCTCCAACACAGAAGTTTTTTTTCCAATCCCTACTGGTTGATTAATTTTGTTAACTTTTGCAGTGACTACAATGAATTCCTCGACGATCTGGAGGAAGACCCCGGTCTCCGTCAAAACATTAACATCTTCAAGAACAAGACCTTTGTGGACAGCAATGAAAAGGAATTTGATCCTTCCATGCCTCGAATCACCCTCGAAGAGATGCTCGATGACCTCACCATCGATGATGTAGAAATGGGGGAAGAGTAAAATGCATACATTTTAAACTTTTGTTCAATTTCTTTTTTTTTTTAATTAATCTGTTATATTATTCACAAGTAATAAATAATATTTAATGGCATTTTTTAAATCTGTTTTTATTGCCTAACATAAATTTTATTTTGTATATTTTTATCAAAGGAAGCGTAAGTGTGGAGTGACATTTTAAATATTAATAATAATTGAATAATTAGCGTGGTGTCATTTTGGTGAAAAATCACATACATTAAATTAAATGACAAAAAAATTATTTGTATTTGATGTACATATTTATTTTATGTATTGTTTTCTTCTTTTAATATTTTATTTATGACTCGTCCAATTTATAATTGTTATTACTGTTGTAGTTTTCCAGCTCAAAATAATGTTTTAATGCTCAAACTCATCTTTTCAGACAGTCGTATCCACAAGTTAAAAAACCTTTCACCTTCGCCTTCACGGCCCGCGACTTTGTAAATAACTAATTGTGTAAAAATATAAGCAAATTCTTATTTTAAGCTTTTGTAAAGGTCATTTCATGAAAACCTTCAGTCCTAAATTCTCTAGTCTTTCAAAATAAATATTAACTCAACTTTGGCATTAATCTTCTTATAAATGTAAAACCAACAGTGAAGAGAGTAGCAAAGGTAAAATCATGCAATGTCCAGTTTTTAAATATGTATAATGTCCTCCAGTGCAAAGTCGTATCTTCCCCAAGCATAAACTTTCTAATAAAGCGTGTTTATCAGAAGTGACCTGCAGTTAAGTATGTTTCTGTATCTATTTGTAAATAATAAAATTAGATGGAGCCTAAGAATTCATAATAAATTTTAAAGCGCCCTTGAGGTGATTTTTCACAAAAACGGCGCTCTGCAAATTATCCAATTATTATTTTAATGTGCCCTTGAAAGATAAATGTGCAACTCGTTTTGCATGTCGAGTCTTCGAGTCGAGGGCTGGACCAAATTATTAAACATAGTAAATTAATATTAAATTAAATAAAACACATTGCTACTTCTCATATATTTTTATTTATTTATGTAATGAACGACATAATATTATTATTATATACTGATTTCAAAATTTAATGTGAAAAATTTCTCCCTGGAACTATTAATTTCTTTCTCTATTACTTCGCCGAGATGAATCAGGGCCGGACAAAATAGCCCATCGGGTCGGATCCGGCCCACGGGCCGGCGGTTGCCGTGTGTGGTTGTGTGTGTTGCCGTTGTTGTGTGCTTTAGGATCTATGTATACAAAGAATGTAAACGGAAAAAGGAAAAATCATCCTGTGAAGTGCTATAAATTTGAAAATGTGACTCGGTCGACAATCCCAGCCAGGATGGGACAAAAGCCCCCCCCTTGCCCCACCGTGCCTACGCCCATGTCGTTTTGTATTCATCCTTTGTGGCAAAGTTACATTTTCAGATTTATGTACAACTTAAATTATAATGTTTGCGCTTTACTCCCTACCAGAAGTTTTGCCCTGAAGAGACCTTAACCCCCGGAGCCTCTCTATTTTTTGTCTCTTAAGGGTCGGGTTTGGAAAACATCGTTCCGCGTTAGCAGTAGCATCCGCGTCTCGTAGCAGCAATACTAGAAAATTATATACGGGTAGGTAGAAAAATGTGTAAAGTTACTAATGATTAACTTTTTTTACTGTAATCTTACAAATTCTATAAGTTATACATACTGCAACTTTAGTTAAAACGTTGAAAAAGGCCTTCGCCATTATCTCTCCTGAACCTGTTGTAAACATTTTTACCAAAAATCCTTCCGTAATCTCAGAGTAAACATTATGTTAAAACAAGCTATTAAATTAAAAGCACTTCAGTGTATCTAGATTTTTATTGTAATTCGCCTAAACTTTCTGAATTTTTCAACTATCCTCCGCCATACAAAAATGTATGGCAAAATAATACGCCGCGCGATGTCTTATATAACGGTTGAATTTCACAGAATTCATTCAGTTGTGAGATAGCGGTCAAGGCGGGAGCACGCATATTTTTTCGCAGCAATTTTGTTCGCTGTTTATTCGATTTTTGAAGGAATCATTGAGGAGATAGGTGTTACAGTAACCGGGTAAGTAGAAATAAAATATATTTATTATTATCTAATAAATTACTTTTCACTTGATTTACAGTTTTACAGATTTTATTTGTATTTTTTTTTAAACTTCAGGTACCTTCAAAATGGGTAAAAATAAAGGAATTCTTGCTTACCGTGCCATAAAAAATAGACCCTCCCACTGGAAGAAAGGGAGAATAAGGTAATAATGTTAAAATTTAATTTTTTTACTGATTTCTATCAAAGGTAGTTTTGAAGGTGGACTGAAGTCATTTTGCATTTTGACATCTAAAAATTTCGGCATCCATCTTGAATTTCTCTGTAGTTTTCTACCGATTTGGTTCAATATCAGAATTCGGGCGTTTAGAAGTGCACTGAACTCGGATCTAATGTCAAAATGCAAAATTTCGGCATCCATCTTGAATTTCTCGTGTTCTCTACCGATCTGGTTCAAAATCAGTATTAGGGAGTATTGGCGAGCACTGAACTCGGATCTAATGTCAAAATGCAACATTTCGGCATCCATCTTGCATTTCTCGTGTTCTCTACTGATCTGATTCAAAATCAGTATTAGGGAGTATTGGTGAGCACTGAACTCGGATCTAATGTCCAAATGCTAAATTTCGGCATCCATCTTGAATTTATTTATTTATCTACCGATTTGGTTCAAAATCAGGATTAGGGCGTTTGGACGTGCACTGAACTCGGATCTAATGTCAAAATGCAAAATTTCGGCATCCATCTTGAATATCTTAAGTACTTTGACGATTTGGTTCAAAATCAGGTTTAAGGAGTTTGAGGTTCACCGAACTCGAATTTAATGTCAAAATGCATAATTTCGACGACCATTTTGAGTTCTCTACCGATTCTGTTCAAATTGTCACAAAGTTTTATTAAAAACAACGACTGTCAGATCCATTGATAAATCGAATGAATTTCGATGTTGGGTAAATTCTGGGTTGTATTATTACAAATAAATTTATTTTATATGTTTTTTTAGGAAAGCAGCAGAAGCAATATGGCAGATAGCAGAGTAATGGCCTTCCATATAAACTTTTTGCTATAATGAATGATCTACCACACTTTTTGTGAATGTTTAGAATTATCGATAATAGACCTGGAGAAAGGATGATGTCATTACAAAATGACAGTCTTATGAATAAATGAGGAGCTAACACTTATCACTCTGTATTGTTTTGTATTTTTTTTATTAAGTTTACATTACAAATGTATAGTATAATGTCCTCATCGCTAGGAATTCACCTGTGTTGTGGAGGACATTTTTGAATTGTAAAATTATATAATAGTTGTTAATAATAGTGACATCTATGAGATAAATACTGTAGTTAATACCATTGGTTTAATTATTCTTAGTTTATTAAAAGAGTATGCATATTAGAGACCTCTGTAGGAATTTTATAGAAGCTAGTGTTACCGACTAACTAAATTAGAGCACGTGACCCAGTATTTGTTTAGTGCCATTATTTATTATTCTTGTCTTTTGAACAGACTGAAAGACGGTATTTTTACAGTTTTTAGCAGTATAAAAGGGGTGCTACTCAAATATTTCCTTCTCTCGCATTAACCGATACTTAGAGTATAGACCCCGTGTTGCCCAGGCGAGGTCCGGGCCAAAATTAGCTTCAAAAAGTGTTGATTTCATTGTTACTCAAAAGTGTTTGTAAATAAAACGACTCTTCAGTAAAAAAAAGTGTTTTACAATAAAAAGTCCACCAACCTAGACGATATCGAAGTGACTTTGACAAGTATATAATAGTAACTTTGTTATTTTTAGATAATGCTGTGAAATAACTATAATAATTGTGGGTAATAATTAATTTATTTTGAACTTGCATATAACATTTGCAATTTTACCTGTAACACGCACAACACGAGTTACAGCGTGTTTTATACAAAGAAAAACACTTTTCAATAGCCTTCTATAAAAAAACAGAGTGGAAGATACTTTATGTATCGCCCTGGTGTAAGACCACTATTCAGAATTGAAACGTTGCTTGAAATGGCTTTAGCCGTGTGTGGTGACCAAATCTGAATAGTCAGGTACTTCCCCTATATTATTCCCCTCCCACCTTATTCAGCCTCACAACATACCCCAATCACTGGCCCCAGGCGATTGATAACAGTTGGGACTTTGTAAGGTACATAAATATAAAAAATAAAACATTTAGTTGTTTTATAAAAATTTGTCTCAACTTCTTTATATTTTTGAATGTCTTTTTCTAAATGTGCTTCGTTCTACTTTATGTATATCAAAGATAAATTGTAAAATATATTCTTTCTTACTAGGTATTAAAAAAAATCTGTATGCATATAAATAAACTTTCAAAAACAAAACTACCTGTTTTTTAATTTCTAAGGCACAGAGTAAAAACTGGTTGTCGTAACTTATTCACACCCATTATTTTCTGGTAAAATTATAAAAAAATTCATAACATTATACAAACCATATATGAACCAGAATTTTTTTCCACATCAAAACACCATTAGTTTCTATGTCACATTGAGTCAAAAACTAAGACGTCTGTAAAGTTCCAGGGGATAAAAAAAGTCTATGTTTCCTTGCCCTTGCATAATATGATTTATAGTCTGTCGAGCTGTATCAATTATGTTGGAAATAAATTAAAATTTTATAAAGAAAGTGTATTTTTATTCCGTATTTTATCAAAATGCTGACCAGCCGTGCCTGAATCTAACAGAAATACACAGTAGATCGCGGCGGCCGAGCTTGTTTGCAACTACCAAAAATACCTAACTGCAGTGAATGGGCAGTTTGACCCAGGCGCAAATGTCTCTATGAGCTATTCACGCTATTCCACAATATGATTCTTAGTATGTTAAGCTGTATCCATTATAGTAGGAACTAAATTTTAATTTTATAAGGCAAGTGTATTTTTATTTCCTAAGTCCGTAGTGTCTAGTATACCCACATCTCCTCTAGTCAGACGCAGGCGGTCAGCTGCGGCCGTGTTTGTCTACAAGTACAAGAAATACCTAACTGCAGCGTCAGCGCGGTTTGATACCCGACCCTTAAGCCAACCGTCAAAATACAGATTGAATGGGAAATATTTTCACATTACGTTCAATTCCAGATAAATTCTCTGTTTTTGAACATATTTCAAAATAAAACACTTTTTAAAAGCAGATGATCACTCTTTCAGATTTTAGTACTAGATATAGTATACACCAAACATTAAGACCGGCCGATTAGAAATCATCACAGTATGCGAGTTTAAAGACAAACGTGGCACGCCCCCCCAAGCCTTTCTCTGTCGCACATGTGTTTTTACGCATCTTTCTCTTCTACTCATTGTAAAGTCGGTAACTGCGCGAGAATGGATCGTACCATGTTTAGGGCGGTCTTATAGATTGGTGTGTACTATACAAATCGACATATGCAATTAAAAATATTTAAATTATGAATGCCAACATAAATAAGTTTTTAAAATCGCTTATCGAAGTTTTTTATTGTGTAAATTTTAATAACCACTTTACATGAAACTAAAAAGCATATTTCATCATATTTTATGAATGCTATTGTCACTTCACTTCTTTTTTCATTTTATCTAATCTAAAATGTATGAAATTTTCAAACCTTGATAAATATTTTTCAAATGCTAAATGTTGTTTTGTAGAATTATTTAAAAAAATTGAGGAGGATCTGTGTTAAAATTTTAAATGTAAATACAGAGTTTGGTGTTATCTCTTTCTAACACTGCTTAAATTATACATATACCTCTCTGGGAGAAATACCTCCCAAATAGACTACGGGTGTTTGACATCTGGGAGATATATCTCTCAAAATTGCCCTAGGGATTAACTTTGTTTGGTGTCATTACATATTGTAATGTTAGATTCTGTTCAGCGTCGCCATGGTGGAATACCACCACTCAAAAATAAAACACAGCTTTCAATGGCTTTACTTGCACTTAAAGATTAGATCTGAATAGCCAAGTATTTCCCAATATTCATCTTCCTCATATCCTTTCCTTCACGATTTTCTTCAGATTCATAGTATACCCTAATTAGGAATGTCACAGTTCCGCTGAATGCAAGTAATTAGGAATGTCACAGTTCCACTGAATGCAAGTAATTAGGAATGTCACAGTTCCACTGAATGCAAGTAATTAGGAATGTCACAGTTCCACTGAATGCAAGTAATTAGGAATGTCACAGTTCCACTGAATGGAAGTAATTAGGAATGTCACAGTTCCACTGAATGCAAGTAATTAGGAATGTCACAGTTCCACTGAATGCAAGTAATTAGGAATGTCACAGTTCCACTGAATGGAAGTAATTAGGAATGTCACAGTTCCACTGAATGCAAGTAATTAGGAATGTCACAGTTCCACTGAATGCAAGTAATTAGGAATGTCACAGTTCCACTGAATGCAAGTAATTAGGAATGTCACAGTTCCACTGAATGCAAGTAATTAGGAATGTCACAGTTCCACTGAATGCAAGTAATTAGGAATGTCACAGTTCCACTGAATGCAAGTAATTAGGAATGTCACAGTTCCACTGAATGGAAGTAATTAGGAATGTCACAGTTCCACTGAATGCAAGTATGGGAACTCTTGTGCAGTATTCGCAATTTCTTGTTATTACTATGTACTTGCCAATCTTTTTTTTTCCCATTCTATTTAATTCTTCTAACAACATTCCCCATTTTGGGAATTAATCAATTATTGGATAACCAACACCTCTACCATAGGTCACTGCAAGTGGTTCGCTATGTTTGGTGATTTAGCGGGGGTGCCCGGGTTCATGGGGTGAGGTTTGTCCGGGTCTTGGTGGCGGATGTGTCTGCCCACCAGCTGCGTGGCAGGCTGGACCGGGAGATCAGGCATTTTGAGGGTTCGATTGAGGGAGACCTTGTGACCTCTCAAGCAGAACTTGCACCGCAGTGGGGGGGGATGGATTCATACGTCCGTCACTCCTGGACCCACTGACCCCAGATTCCTACCCACCCCTCATATCTTACCCTTCCCAGAACTTCCTCTCCTTCCTTTCCTTTAAAATACCCTCAACACAGTGTCCTCAAAAATGAGGGAAAATATTTTCCTCAGGGCCTCCTGTGTGGAGCTTCCTGTGGAGGAAAAAATTCCTCATTTCACAGTCCCATAGTCCAATTGATCGGCTCCATTCAGTTGGACTCTTGTGTGGTGTAAATAATTAAAAAACAGCTTTTACGTGAAATTGTCTTGCTTATCTCATTGATTCCTATTCTTATATCATCAGATATTAAAGTTTGCTTGATTGATTCTAATTTGGGCATGGCTATTATTATTTTATTATTCGGATGTGTTATCTCTTGGCAACAGATCGGATTAAATATATCGCAGTCATTGAATATTTCAATTGTAAATGTAATCTCATAATTATATTTCGTATCATACGATATTTCAGTAAACAGCCCAAGTAAGATAAACAAATCAACTACAATTTTGATTTTTGATATCTTTATCATGATCGCAATTAAACAACAAATAGTTATCTCAATTTCATAATTCATCAGCATCATAATCACATGGCCAATTCACTGGGTCCTAACCACAGAATCTTTACATAGTATAAAGCTATCTGTACGCTTAGATCTTTTAAACTACGCAATGGATTTTCATGCGGTTTTCACCAATAGATAGAGTGAGGAAGGTTTAGGTATTTATTTATTTGTCAAGGTTTTGTGTAAATTGGTTGAAAGATATAATATATAAAGGGAAAGTTATAATATATACCTTTGGAGCGACTTTGCTTTACACTATGTAAAGATTCTGTGGTTAAGATATTAGGTTCAGTGCTGGCAAGCGGGCAGTGGGCTGGCAAGCGAGCGGTGTGGATTTGATATGTATGCAAATTAACAGATGGGATTGTTTATAGTTGGGTAATGGCGTTGTCAGTAGATGGTGTGGTGTTTTGTTGGCCACAGCAATGTGTGGCCGGATCTGCTAGTAAATAATTTAACACTAGGGGCCGTCTGTTTCAACGCTTGCTAGAGTAAAAGTATAACAAAAAGCAGTTACTAAAGATGCGGTTTTTCACATAATTCTGCTTTTTAGACTGGCCACACTAACAACTATTACTTTAGCGAAAATACACTTGAAACAGTGCGCGGTCCTATTTAACATCCTTGTTACTTTAACTGATAGTTAAAATTTAACTTTAGGATATAATTTAGCTTTCTGTTGAAACAGACGGCCCTACAAGTGTCTTGCGAATTAATTTGAATGGAAATAAATGTGCTATTGGTCCTAGACAATTTAGCAAGCCGTCTGTCTCTCTTACACTTCCTGAAATTGTATATCGCCATCTCATTTGAATTTCGTAATCATGGTGAAACACAGTTTTGTGTGGGAAATACAGGCTGAAATTAGGCCCATAATTGGATCACGAAACACTCCCACAAGGCACTTCTTGTGATATTCTTTATCTATGGTCCTAACGATATACGAATAGTAATTAGTAAATAAAAATTCATGATCTTTTTTTTATGAGATTATTAATATTTTGAATAGGTTTTTCACAAATTAATAAATGTATATTAACCTTCAGCCTACTGTTAAATGAATGTATGATAAAACCGCAACACAAATCAATTTTTCTATTTCATTTTGATTAGTTATTATCAGACATCAGATGATACTTATTTTTATATTTAACCATTCTACGTGACTGTCACTAACGTGATCCATCGGAGGCCATCCGGATTATGCGGATGTATCACGTGTGATCCATTAAGTTTCAACACATATCCATGTTGTATCAAAACTTGCCGTGTGATGAGATTGTGTTGAAAGAGTACATCCCCTGTGACCGTTATATTACCGATTTATTATGTATTAAATTTATCATTAATTATCCAATAATTGAATTCAGATGTAATACAAATAGGGTGTTAGAGGACTTACTTTGATGACTTACTTCCAGTAATTCCTGACATTATTTGGAGTAAAAGATTTAAATGAAATTTTGGTCTCCAATGGTTTAGTTTACTTTTTTTTCAAAATTTTTTTCTTCAAAACCAAGCAAAAAAAATTCTTCCACGTGTCATCACCGGTCACTCGGCCGAGTAACCAACTAACTCTTCAGCCCGCCCCCAACTTTCTATATATGTATTTTTAATTAAAAAAAAAAACATAAAAAATATCACCAGAGACCAAAATTTCCTTTTCGATTTTCTACTCCAAATAATGTCATTAAATCACTGGTTAAGGTGAGTCAAGTATGTTCCTTCCACTCAGGTATTTTGCGATTATGTCTTAAACAACTGTCAGATTTATAAAAACTTTGTGTTATTTCCGCTTCGCAATTAAAGCTCTATAAATTAAACATTTTTGAACGTAGCCGAATACTAAAAACTGTTTTTGAAAGGTTATGAAATAAGCTTTCAAATTCTTATATTACAAATAAATATTAACATTTGTAAATATAAATTTTTTTTTAAATTGTAAAAATGACTCACGGGATGTTTTTTATGTGAAAAAGGTGCTAAAATCAGAGATTATGTAAAAAAAAACACTTATTCTATTGTATAAACATGTAACAAACAATTTTGTCACCTCACTTTTTTACCATTTCATACAAGAATATTTAATAAAAAATTAACAATGTAGGCGATTTCGCGGGTGAAAATTGTTTCTACAAAATAAGTCTTTTTTATGTACTTCTATGGACAACTTTGAATAGATTCAATATGTATCTTCTACTTTTTGTTTTAGGGTTGTCACCAGAACAATAACAGAGTTATAACGATTTCTGTGGAAACACACACATTAGGGTGAAAACACGCTTATTGTACTTGACTACTATTGTTATATTGTCGTGTAAACACATTTACGGGTCGGAGTGGTTAATCCCCTGCATCCTATTATAATATATGATTTTATATTTACTGAAATAAAACCACTACTTTGTTTGTAACCACAACTTATTTATTTAATTTTTTTAAACCAACCGGTTTCGCTTAACACAAGCATTTTCAGGGTATAATATTAAACTTTTAACAGTTTAATTTTATATCCTGAAGATGTTTGTATTACACGATACCGGTCGGTATTAAAAATTAAATAAATAAATCCTAGTTATAAACAAAGTGACTACTTTCTACCAAAATATGGTTACATACGAGTATATATTTTCAATCAAGATAATGTTATTTTATGTTTTATTTTCATGCTCTTTTTTATTACACTATGTAAAAAACCGACTGCTATATCATGGGCTTGTACCTAATCTGGTGGTTGCAAAATTCAAAACACTTGTAACAAACTGTATAATACACTATACAAACTGAACAAAGAAAAGTACATGAAACGACCAGAAGCGTTGTAGTCTCTTCAGCTTAACCCCTAGGGGCCGGAGCCCTGTATTTGCAGTGTTGAAGAATCGTGCCCACGCACCGCACGAAGCACTGCAATTGCAGTATCGATTTTATACATTCATTTTGCTCTCAAATATTATCAAGGTTAGCCAAAGACAAAAATAAAAATGTCACTTTATCGTATATGGTAGTGTCCAAGTGTTAGCTTTAACAAAAAAATCTTTTTATTTATTGAAGTTTCTTGCCAGCCTTTATTGAAGATTGTTTTATATTTATATTTATTGAATTTTCTTCCTAAATGCAGAAATGTACATCATCTAATTTGCAATTTGGGAGGCGGTTATAGTACCGCCATCCCAGGAACCATTTATCAGATAGTGACCCCAAGTGCTTCGCTACGTTTGGTAATTTAGCAGGGTTCATGAGGTGAGGTTTGTCTGGGTCTTGGCGGCGGATATCTTCCCACCAGCAGGCCGGATCGGAAGAGACTAGTTGAGGGAGACCTTTTGATCTCTCCAGCAGGACTCTCTTGGAACATCGCCTTGCACCTTGCACTGTGAGGTCTGGATTCATACATCCGTTACTCCTGGACACACTGATCCACCCCTCAAACCTTTTTCCTTCCAAAAGCTTCCTTTCCCTTATAAGACCCTCCACACAGCAACCCCAAAGATGACATAGGGCTTGACGGATTTTTTTCCTCAGGGCCTCCTGTATGGAGCTAATGTAAGTTATTATTATCGGACAATTTCAAACATCCAAAAAATTTATATTTTTTTATAATAAAAACTTTTGTAATAAATATAATTACTACATAAAATAAATATACATGCATACTGCTTTTTCTAGCACAAACAATAAAATTACCAATTTAAAAAAAAACGTTTTCCTATATCCGCTGTAATCATTTGATGTAATTAGACTTGTATGTGTATATATTTTACTTACAATAAATTCTTAACTATATTTATGTATTTAAGATTAGAGTATTACGGCTGTTATTTTATTTGTTCTTCGTGTTTTTAATTGGAGTATATAGGTCAACATTCTTAGCTGGAAAACTAACTAAAAGATAGTGAGTTAATCGAAAATTCCATTAAGTTCATTTTCAGTTATTTATGAAAAAATCTTTATTACATTCAGGGCCGCCATTGGGAAAATTCTGCCTTTTATTTCTACATAATATGCAATTCAAATAAAATATTCAATGATGTATTTTAAATTTAGCACATCTAGCACATTCTGTCAGACGGTTGAAGAGTATTTCTGCTTTGCAATAAAATGCAAATAAATGGAATATTTCTGAACATATCTGAAAACTTAAAACTGTTTTTGAAAGGTGATGAAATGCTTTCAAATTTTATTATTAGAAATAAACTGAGATGAACGTACTTACCATAATATTATCTCTTTGTTTCATTATGGATTACACTGCAGGATTTAATATTTGTTAAGTACCTACATATTATGTTTTTAGATATCACCAATTTTTTTAAATTGCTAGGCTGATGCCCGTGATATGGTGGTCGATTTTTTTGTAAAGTAAACAAAGCTCTCAAGGGCAAGCGGAAAGCTATAAAAATTGTTTCAATTGACAAGTTAAAAAACACTGAAATAGCCAGGCAGTTGACGGAGTAAATTTGTCCAGGCACCATTTGGGTTAAAAGTTGAAATTGACAGTCATAATATTTTGAAACCTAAAAAATGATTTCGTTTAAACATATGGTTTAAAAGTCATATTAGATTTAGTACACTGCTGCAGATTTATAAATGTTGGTACAAAATTAATTTGGAGATGAGGGCCAATTTTTTAGCTTAACAATTTGGAGGTCAGTGTGTTAAATGAACACCTCATATGTCACATTAATTTCTCTTACAAACGGCCAAGATCACCCTTCATGGGGGAAAGCCAAATATATAAATTAAAAAACCTCATATTTTTTTATTTGTTAAAATCTTTTTCGTTAGGACAGCCCTGACCATAATAATAATTATTAATTGACAGGGTTGATAACAATGTAAAGATACTGAAAAAATGTTGTTGAAATGGAGTGAATGATACTTGATTGCAATGTACTGCGTGATATTTCATCCACTTATTAGAAGGAAAAAAGGATATGGGTAATGTTTCGTAAAAATTACCATTATAATGTGAAAAACACAATTTGTTCTTATAAAATAACTTTCTAATTTGAAAAATTATTTCATTTCCTGTTGTGTTACTAAGTGAAAGAAGTTGATCAACTCCGAAGATACGGAGTAGTCCTGTAATGTTGATTATTCATAAATCAAAGACATAAATATATTTAAACATGAGTATCGCTCAGTTAAATATGAATTACAGTGCTTTATAGACAGTCACAATAATATGCAACAATAAAGGCTGTTGTCTCTCTGTGAGATGAACTCGAGCATTATAAAATTGCTTCATTGGTTGGAGGTAAGAAGAAGTCGCCCACAAATGAGATGGACAACCTGAAAAAACTGACAACGGATTGGAGAGAGCCTCCAAGAATCAGCGAAGTTAGAGATATTAGAGGAGGCCGTTTGTTCAAAGTTGAATGCCAGTAAACCAATAGAAAATAACACAATATTTTGGTGATCAGATCAATTGAAGTTAAGAAGATAAAAGTTTACACATTATAGGAACTATTTTTTTTTTACTAATTTTCTACTCTTGTATACCTATTGTTATTTTTTTTACAAAAGCTCCACACATGAGGTCCTGAGGAAAATAATTCCCCTTGGTGGCATCTTTGGGGATGCTGTGTGGAGGGTCTTTTTAGAAAAGGAAGTTCTGGGAAGGAAAAGGTATGAGGGGTAGGCAGTGGCGTAGGAGGGGGGGGGCGGCCCGCCCCAGGTGACACCCGACCGAGTGTCACCCCCCAAGAGCACTCGAAATTTGCATTTGTCAACTTTAATGAGGGGGGGGGGGGGGGGGGGTGACACCACGTTATCCGCCCGGGTGGCACCCATGCTAGCTACGCCACTGGGGATAGGTCAGCAACGGACTTATGAATCCAACCCTCCCACTGCAAGGTGCAAGGTGATGTTCAGAGAGAGATCAAAAGGTCTCCCTCAACCGGTCTCTCCTGATCTGGCTTTTCACACAATTGGTGGGCAGACATATCCGCTGCCAAGACCCGGACAAACCTCACCCCACGAACCTGGGAACCCCTGTTAAGTCACCAAACGTAGCGAAATACTTGGGGTGACTTGTAGCAGAGGTGTTGGTTTTCCAATAAATGGTTCACGTGGCGACGATACCCATACACGCCTATCAAATTAATGTAACCTGAAAAACATTAAATAAAATTAGTCTTTAATAACAATTAATACCACATTTTAAAAGTGTCGTCTTCAACACAAGATATAATATATCACATGAATAGGTGATAAGAACTGCGGATGTATTAATAATGCATGATAGTATGTATGTCCCACTCTTTTTCAGATAAAGATAAATGTTTTGTATACAGGTGCAAAAAATGTTAGTAAAAAAGTCACCTATAAATGATGTTCCCTCCCCCATTTTCTCATTAGTTGCCACAGTTTATGGTTAAGTTATGAAGTCTTTTCTGTTTCCTTTCCTATTGTTAGGTTTAGCTATTTTAGTGAGCCAAAATGAAGTGTCGGGAAAAAATAGTCTTCGAACAGAAAGTAAGTTTTACTTTATTATTATTGTTCAAAAATAAATATACGAAATTATTTTTTCAGAATTCAGAATGATTTATGTGAGTGATCTTTGAAAATATTCATTTTTGTAAATATTTTGAGTGGAATTCCTTTGTAAAATAATACAAACACTAGTTGTAAACTCTGAAAAATCGTGGGAGACATTAACCTCTCAGGTATCAACCGTATTTTGTCAGAGGGTCAAAAAATTTTCACTTCGCAATATAATTCGCAAAACATATCCGAAAACTGAAAACTGTTTTTGAAAGATGATGAAATACGCTTTCAATTTTTATAAATCAAATAAGCATATAATTTTAAGTAAAAAAATTTGCAAGCAAACATAAAAAAAGTTTTAAGAATGCCTCACTTTACGTTTTTTCTAATAACGAAAACAAACAAAAAAAATACATACATATTTTATTAAACAAGTTTATTATAAAACGTTGAGTCAACCCCATTCCTTTAAAAAACAAATAACGAAATGGATCCTTACACATGGGATACATTACAATTTTAACACCCATTCACTCTACACTCTATCGATTTAATCACTTTTCAGACAAAACATAATATATCTCTATTTTCTAAATTAGCGGCATGTATATACAAGATTATTTAGTATGATCTATATCTAACAACTCCTCAAATTTCTCATTTTATAATAATTCTCTGACTTCTCCATCTTCTTCTTGTAACCCAATCTAACTATAAGTATATCATTTTCTTACTATAGAGCAGGCAAAACATAAAATATCTTTATTTAAAATATCTTTATTTACTATCTAAGCAGCATTATATGTATAAGACTGATTACTGTGAACTATATATATAATAATAATAATAATATTTGGCTAATTTATATAGCGCCGTTTTCGCGAAAAATCAATATCAATAATTCCTTAATTTACTAAAAATAACTTATCTTTTCCAATAATTCTTTAACTTCTTCACCTTATTCTTGTAATCCAATATAACTACATAAACTCTCTTATTGTAGGAGAATTTGTGTTGATAGTATCAATTAGTGAAAAATTTCAATCTATACTAACTAATGTATATCCGCAAACTGTAAACTTCACCCGCCATAACACAGGGTCATCCTTAGCATGGAGGGTGAAATATCACAAAAAACTATATGTACTGTCGATAATTCATGTATTAAATAAATAAATAAACTTTATCATCATCTTACTTTTTTGTCGTTTCATGTAAAAATAATTAATAAAAAATTCCCAAAGTTTCGTAATTTTTTTTCAAATTGCATTCGAAAACTTTCGTTTCATAAAGGTGTACATTTTAATTTCTTGTGGTTGACTTTTAGATTTAAACATAAAGCCAGGTGTTTTCTCTTTCTAACACAGTTTAGATCATAACCATGATAGTAAGGGATACACAACGATTTCTACGAGACCTATGAGTTGTTCCGAAAACCGAACACATTGACTTTAGTGGTTACAATATTTATATGTAATCTAGCAAATTATCTAGATTGGAAAAATGTAATGCTTTAAAATTTTACTCCATGTGTAGGTACAACATAATAAGTTCCACTTTTAAAAATGACCTGCTAAAGTAATCCACATGGATGCATATTTCAAATATAGAATTAAAATAATTGTCTGGTAAAATATATTGTATATACCAGGGATGGCGAACCAATGGCACGCGACACAATATTTTGGGCACGTCACTGATCAGTGATCACAAAGGATAAGTTTTAAGATTTTCACGGCCAAAAGCATTTTCGTTATTTGTTTTTGGGGTGTTATGCCGTGTTGCGCTACCTCCTTCTTTAGCTAACGTTTCGGACATCGTTGCAGTGTCCATCATCAGGGCAGATCCGGTAGATGTGTAATTTTTAGTCGTGAAGTGTGTGCTTATTTACTTCGAAGCGATACCGTGTCGCCAGCACCACTAACTTTCACCAGTACAAAATAATCGTGACAAGCAGTGGCGTCATCGCCGCGGAACGGAATAGAAAGTTCATTAAAACGTGGTATTTATGCTAGCCAGGGGCAAGTCCGTTTGCGAGATGCCGACGGAAGTGGCTCCATCTCTTAATGAAATAATTGGTGAAAGTTAACCATTATTTCATTAAGAGATGGAGCCACTTCCGTCGGCATCTCGCAAACGGACTTGCCCCTGGCTAGCATAAATACCACGTTTTAATGAACTTTCTATTCCGTTCCGCGGCGATGACGCCACTGCTTGTCACGATTATTTTGTACTGGTGAAAGTTAGTGGTGCTGGCGACACGGTATCGCTTCGAAGTAAATAAGCACACACTTCACGACTAAAAATTACACATCTACCGGATCTGCCCTGATGATGGACACTGCAACGATGTCCGAAACGTTAGCTAAAGAAGGAGGTAGCGCAACACGGCATAACACCCCGGAAAGTGATCACAAAATTTATTATGCACTATGAAAAAAAGTGTGAAGTGTATAGTAGGTGAACGAGCGAACCCGAGTGATCCCTACGATACATAATGTTCGGGTGCGATGCACGGGCTGTGATACGCGGTGTACGGTGCGGTGCGCAGGGTGAAGCGCGGCGCTCACTCGTTTGTTTTCGTACCTACATTCTACATCGCGAGTTTCTATTGCTAATGAATGACGCATAGTTTCTTTATGCATAACACAATAGTGAATTTCGTTGATATAATTGTATTTTAAAGTTTATTTGAGTTAAATCTATGATTTAAATGTTATTTAATATGGCTAGTTCAGCAAAAAAAAACAAAAAGTGCAAGATAGTAAGAGTATCCGAGAATTTCAAACTGAAGAAACCGTTTGACAGACGAGTCCAGTTCAGCATGCATTCTGCTAAAAGTAACATCTTACAACCCTAACATACGTTATTTGTTATCTAACCTGCAACAACAGAACTCACACTAATATTACTTTAACTTAAATTACGCGTATAATGCTAAATGTTCCTATTTAGTAGTAGTAAATAAAGAGTTTTTAATTGATAGTAAGTATTTATTATTATTATTTTCCCAATAATCACAAAGTCAAAATTATTTGATGGCACGTCTATGACCTCATTAAACATTTCTTTAGAAAAATGGCACGTTGATACGTAAAGGTTCGCCATCCCTGGTGTATACTGTTAATATACATAGGTATCTCTTGATCCTTTTAATATTTTTAAGATTTTCATTAGTTTAAATTTAAATTTTGAAAATGTCACACTCCTTCATGAATATATATTATACGAATAAGGGAATTATTTATATATTGTTTATTTCTGGAAGCGAGCAAGGTTACTGGTCAAGTCTAAATAAATAGTTATTTAATCTTATTATTTTATTATCGAAGGAAGCAAATACTTTGTGGTGTGACATTATATATTAAATGAAAAAACCCACTTTGTAAAACACCACTTTTTATTAGAATTGATATTTAACAGCCAACCAGGTTTCGCTCATCTCGAGCTTCATCAGGGCTTATTATAACAACTAAAGATAATTATCTACATACATATATAAAGGAAATTAAGATAATGAGTGAAAGAGCTAGGAACAGAATAGGCAACACCCTATTGGTGCCAGAAAGCGATACAAATAGAAAGGAGGGAGACAAAAATAATTACAGGATGGGTAAGTAAAGGGGGGAGGGAGAGGGAGGGAATTGTTTAAGAAGAGGTTAACGGAATAAATTAAAAATAGGACTATCAGATAAATTGATTTGGTTATTAATAATGTTTGATTTATTATTGAAGGCTTTTTTGATTTTGAGAGCTTCTAGATTGTTTAACCTAATTCCAATTCCATTTTTATGTAATATTTTAGTCCCAGAGGTTTTATCGAATGAGTGGTTAGTTTCTATTAGATGGTTTGCGAATTCTGAAAAAGCGTTACTATTTAAACATCTTAGATGTTCTTTAATTCTTAAGTTTACGTTGCAGGCCGTTTTTCCGGGGTGTTGCCTATTCTGTTCCTAGCTCTTTCACTCATTCTCTTAATTTCCTTTATATATGTATGTCTGTAGATAATTATCTTTAGTTGTTATAATAAGCCCTGATGAAGCTCGAGATGAGCGAAACCTGGTTGGCTGTTAAATATCAATTCTAATAAAAAGTGGTGTTTTACAAAGTGGGTTTTTTCATTTAATACTTATTATTTTAGTTATTTAATCATATTATTTATGTACATAATAACAAAGTTATATAAATATTATAATACGAAGGGTTTTCGTATTCAAAAGTTGCTTAGAATACTGCCTTAAGGCCGACTACAGTAGGAGGCCTAGGCACCAAACGAATTTTGAGGTGTCAAGTGATCATGAATAGAGCTATAATAGAACTATGACCAAAGTTGTATTCCAATATCTTTGACAATGACAGTTTTCAAATGGTGTTGATTGTCATTGTACTCATTGTCACTGCTGATTTATATGTTGTTTTACCGCAAGCATATAAATAAACAGAGTGATTAGACTATTTTAAACAGTAAAGTTTACTTAGCGCTGACTTTGTAATTTGGCTGTTGAAGCATTAAATCTTCTGGCAGAAAACAATATTATATTATTTGTGATAATCGATAAAAATAAGTAATTTGTGTGTATTTACAAATGAAATGTTATTCCTTGGCTTTTACTAGTACTTGTTGAGTAATGAAACATTGTTTCATCACACATAAGGGCATCTTGGCACTTTTTTAATGCAATAGGGGTACTTACTTAAGGGAAGGACATGACTTTATGCGACGCATGGAAGTTTAGTACTAAAAACTATGAAATCAAAGACAATACAATTACCTTCTTTTTGGCTTACCTCTTCGAAATTTCTACCACCTATCTTTATTGACAACTAGCTGGTTCCTGGCATGCGTTGCAATGCCATATTCAAAGAAATACATTGTTTCTCCCTAAATCACCTTTCCCGTGCGTCCCCGTTTCCCTCCTGCGTCCCCTTCCTAGCTAGCTTTATAAATTATAGCCTGGATGTTATTCTGACATATGAGCTATATTATTGTAAAGTTTCATTAACATCCATTCAGTAGTTTTTGCGTGAAAGAGTAACAAACACACAAACATCCATACAAACTTTCGCGTTTATAATATTAGTAAGATATGTGTTAACTTCATATACGAGATCATGAGGGAAATAATTCCCCTCAAGGACACATCTTCTTTGGAAAAGGTGTGTCTTCAGAAGGCAATAATTATTAAGCAATAAATTCTCAAAAGTGAGTTATCATCAATCATTTGGGGGATTGTATTAAATGATGATATTGTCAGATCAATTACTTTTTGCCATCAGAAGGCATAATGAAACAATCAATCCCTAAGAGTGCTTATTATCAATAATTTGGTTATTCGAAAAAAGCATTTACTTTGTGTCTTGCCATAATTACAATTTAAACGCATACATTTATTTTAAACCACTATATTTTAATACATTGCTATACTCATTCATCGGGAGAATATTAAAACAAATATGTTTATTTATGGTAAAGATTAAAATAAAGTGGTTTAACGTAAATTTATGTGTATTGTAATAATTTAGGTGACTGATTCTTGTGTTGTTATTTTCAGAGCAAATATTCTCACAGTTCATAAAATATGTGACCAGAAAACAAACCAAAAATGACCAGGCGGAATTCCAGAATATCATGGAAATATTGTCCTTCCCTCAATTCCTTTACAGGGCTCCGCTCTCCAGCTACAGCGAGGGGCGAGTGGTAATTCAATTTTAATTCTAAACATTCAAAATTACCCAAATATCAAACCAAACTGGGAGTGGTCTTGGAAGACTCTACGGAGGCACCTTTTGTTGTTTTTATTTTACAATATAAACAAGTGAAGATGCAAGTCTTCAAAATCCATTATTCCAGTTTTACATATTATATTTTTTATTTTTTTTATTTTCTTTTTTTTTATTTATGAACAACTCTCTTTTTATAACTTTTGAAGTTTATTCCCATCAATGTAATACAGTGAAACCCTCTTAAGAAGTTCCCGCTTGAGAAGGAAGTTTGGTTTTTTCAGTCCCTCGGCCCAAAATTAGTCAAATTTCCCCACATATAAGGTTTTCCTGCTGAAGAGGTTGTTTTTTTCCGGTCCCTTGGAAAACTTCTTAAGAGGGTTTCACTGTATATCATTGAAGAAGAAGATAACACTAATAAATCTAAACGAAAATATGAAAGAGAACAAGACTTTTATAAAAAGGTCAATATACATATATGTTCCATATAATAATAAAATCAGAGATGCTATCTAGGTTACAAATCAGTTATTAGAACGATTGTTTCCAATGAAAAAGGTAGTTGCCTATAATACGGAAAAATTCTAAAATTTGAAAAATTAGATTGATAATTATGAAGTTTGATGGAAGGTGGCAATGGCCGAATTGGTAAATCGGTTAGACGAGAGGTTCTGGGTTCTGAGTCCCAGTTGCGACTGTTATCTTTTTCTATTTTTCTGTGTCTTGTTCTCTTTCATATTTTCGTTTAGATTATTAGTGTTAAGTTCTTCTTCAATGATATTAAATTTTGACTTCCGTTATGTTTGCAGGTATGCAATATGGTTAAAAGTTAAAACACAACATTAGAAAATTCTAATTGCTATAAGCGGCCTACACACGACACTGCATTTAGTGACTGCGGCAGTAACTGCAGAGAGGAGTTAAGCGAAGTGGAGTTAAGCGAACTAGCGCTGTCTCGTTCTAGCGGCCCTTTAACAAACGAGACAGCGCTAGTTTGCTCAACTCCACGCTCTCTGCAGTCACTGCCGCAGTCACTACATGCAGTGTCGTGTGGAGAGCCCAATAGATCTCTGCCAAAACACAAACATTCGATGTAAAGTACTTGCGGTATTTTACGGTATATGCACGGTACATTACGGTATATGCACTTCCATATACCGAAATGGATTTTGATACACAAAACTGTTGCCTGCAATTCAATGTACACATTATTTTAACATAAGTAAACAACGAAAACGAAGGTCAAAATATTTCGGATTCGCAATATAATCCAAATAAATGGAATATTTCTTAATGCATCCGAAAACTAAAAACTCAATGGCCAACTCAATGATGTTTAAGGCGCTGTGTCCCGGAAAGACAAAAGATCCCGAGTTCAAGTCCCAGCTGCGACCGTTACCTTTTATATTTTTCTGTATTTTGTTCTGTTTCAAGTTTTAATTAGATTTATTTATAATATCTTCTTATTCAATGATGCATTCACTACATTGATGGGTATAACCTTCAAAAGTTAATCCAATAAAAAAAATTAAATAAATAAAAAGTTCACTAAAGAAAAAAATTGTCTCAAAAAATGAGTACAAATTATGTATATAACGCAGTACCTAAATAAAAATAATTACATAGGTATGTACTTTTATTACCTATGTGTTTAAATGGTATTTCTGTGGATATCCTTAAATTGATAAAAAAAGGACACCATGCAGAGAAGAGTGATAAAAAAACGTAATTATCTATATGCATGTAAGCAATTAACCTATTTACCAAATAGAAAAATATTTTAATTCCTGCGATACATTTTTGTTTAGCACTGAAAAATCTTTGTGTGCCCAATTCAATGGGTTTATTTAAATGCGGTTTCCAAAAGAGGTGATAGCATTTTGAGAATTACTTATCTAAAGAGCTAGATACTAAATATATATTTATGTCAAAGACTTCAAACCAAATCAAATCGATTCAATTCTGAATTCCCAACATTGAAAGTTTTATAACATGAGTTGTTGGTCGTTGATGCGAGCACTCGCTTTATTTATATGTTTGTCATGAATTTCGTTAAATCTCGCACACGGCTAATTAAAACATCGTTTCCATGGTAACAGCTCTTTATTGAAACAATGTGTTTTAATAAAATTTAAAAAATATGATATAGAAAAAAACAGTAAAACAAATTGGGTGTGACTGAGAAGGCACGTGTCAGGCGAATTATCTGTCGGTGCTACCGAACCCCGTTTCCATACTTTTCTCAATTATCAACCACATATTTCTTTAAAATCACTAACATTCTGTCAGTTTGGTAGATTCTCCTATCATACTGCAATGTTTAGAGCACAAGCGAGGTGGGAATGCTGCCTCTGTAACGTTACTTTAATGGAAGATGCTCCAAGGCAATAGCATCTTTTATCCCTTCGCCTCTTGTGCGTTGTTGGAAAATACACCAAATGCACATACAATATTTGTACTCGGTTGACATTTGTCAAATGAGAACAGGTCATATCTATGACTCATTCTTGTGTTCAACGACTCGGCTATAGAACAATTTTCCGAACTCTGTGTGTCCTCCCTCCTACAACATGGGCCTCTTCAAGACCCATGTTCACCCCTTCCTCTCCTGAAAAATTTCCTCCACATAGTAACTCTAAAGACGACATAGGACATAATATTCCTCAAGGCCCCCTTTGGGAATTATGTGAAAAACAAACAAAAAAAATTGTTTCAATTTATTGTCCGTTAGAGGCACACAACACCCACTTTATAAAATGAAACAATGGAAGCGTTAAGCTTTAAAATGTTAATACTTTTCTATTTCAGAAATTATCGTGTGTGACATGTCGATCTTCTGTGTCTACTATATTGTCGCTGCATCAACAAGGTTATCCAGATGAAGATTTGGCCAATGTGGTTATAGACTTGTGCATATTAATGAATATTCAAACTGAGACTGTATGTCGAGGACTCGTTGAACTCAATATGGTAAGGATAGATACACATTTTAAATTAACTATTTTTAAATGATTCCTACTACTATGCATTCTATATATATTACGTTCATTACAACAAATCTAATCAGTTATTTTTATACATGGCACATGTTTCAAATATATAAATATTTAATTTGTAATATATGTACATAACTACAGGTAATCAGTAAAATCCTGGTGGGCCAGTGTCCAATGTGGTCAAAATTTTTGGCAGCTATAAACAAAGTTTATTTGTAAATCCAACTTGTAGCTGTTTTATTATATAATAATAAAATATTTGTATACTTTTTCTAAGGCCTTTAAACTTTCCCCACTTAATAAATAATGCAAATTTATTCCATGGGAATGCTTCAAATGCTCGCCCGCAGATGTAGTATTCTAACTACGATGTGTTTAGAAAATAACCTGCATGAAATTTCAGAATTGTAATTACAATACATACATAAAATTAAAAAGCAATGTGTAACCTATTAAATAATATATGCACAATTATTATTGTAAGTTTTGTGAGTGGGTGTTAAAAATCTGTAAATAGAAAGAATTATTTTCTAAAAAAAATTACAGACATATTTTAATTCCTGCGAAAAATTTTGATCGCCGAGTGAAGAAACGATCTTTATTGACATGTAGACAACTCTTTCTAGGAAGCGTAAGGGATCAGTAAAATAGCCAACCTTTAGTGAATTACATAAATAAACCAAACCA
The DNA here is from genome assembly GCA_929108145.2 of Limnephilus rhombicus. Taxonomy (NCBI): domain Eukaryota; kingdom Metazoa; phylum Arthropoda; class Insecta; order Trichoptera; family Limnephilidae; genus Limnephilus; species Limnephilus rhombicus. Next base: position 23,267,231 of record OV815278.1, read on the forward strand.
CATACGTCAATTAGAACATGATTAGAACTTACTGTCAAACGATTTACAGGCATGTTAACGAAGTTCGACTAATAACTGATAAAGTTGATAAAACTTTTATCGTGTTGATTACAATTTTAAGGTGATCGTGCTAGCCCTCCCGATACTATTAGTCTAACAATTTTTCTAAAAGGAAAGAATATTATTACCTACATTATGTTTGTTTAGCCGTAGTGACAAAACCATAATAACGAGCAAATATGTTTTATAATTTCAGCCTGTAATGCTATACATTATCGACAATCAGCCAGCCTTTTCAGCTAATACATTCTGCGGCATTTTATTACAAACCGACGACAGAAATACATGCCCTTATCAAGATGAACAGTTTGAATGGAGTATCGATATACCGCCCAAGGAACTGACAACAGAGGTAAGTTAAATATTTTTCTTAACTTTATTTCCTCTTTACACCTCTCATTTCTGATTTAATTTATTTATATGTACATACCAAAGATATTCAAATACAGAATAGATATGCTATGGTGTCCGCGCAACTGTCGCCGGACTACGGTCTAATTAGCGTAGTTTTCATACAAAAAGAATTTGTTCATTTTGTTGATTTTTGAAAAAGTGCATTAATATTGGTTAACAATATATTTTGAATAAGGAAAAAATTCGTTCATTTAGTTTAACGTTCGTTTGGTTTATTCGTTAATTATTTGTTCTTTTAGTTTATTTGTTAATTGGTAAACAATATCGGCGACACCCGGAAGCGCAGACCCACATAGTAAAAACAGCAGATAGCACATCTACTTATATTTCAATATCTTTGGTACATACTCATTGTATAGAAAGTTGGCTTTATATTATTACTGCTATTGGTTTTTGCTTTTTAACCCCTAAAGTCTCGATCGTATTTTGTCAGAGGGTCAAAGTATTTCTATTTTGCAATAAAATTCAAATAAATGGAATATTTCTCATCCGAAGAAAAAAACTATTTTGGAAAAGTAATCAAAAACGCTTTCAAATTTTATAATTAGAAATAAACATATAATTTTTTAAATATAAAATTTTGCATGCAAACATAAAAAAAGTTTTAAAAATGGCTCACCTTACTTTTTTTCTAACTAAAATTACTGATAAGTAACTAAAAAAAAGTAAAAACACTAACAAAATTAACAAGGCAAATGTATTATAAATGTTATCGTCAGCTAACTTTTTTGTCGTTTTGTGTAAAAATAATTTTTTTTTTTTTTTTTTACATTAACTCCACACACGAGGCCCTGAGGAAAATAATTTCCCTCAGGGCCTATGTCATCTGGGATGCTGTGTGGAGGGTCTTTTTGAGGAGAGGAAGGAATGAACATTGGTCTTGAAGAGACCCATGTTGTAGGAAGGAGGAAACACAGAGGCCGGCAAATCATTCCACAGCCGAGCTGTTGAACACAAGAACGAGTCGAAGAAACGACCCGTTCTCATGTGACAAATGTCAACTGTGTACAAATGTTGGGCACGCGTTTGGCGTGTTTCCCGACTATGCACCGGTGCCGAAGGGATCAATGATGCTAGTTCCTCGGAGCATCTTCCATTGTAATACCGGTAGAACAAGGATAGCATTCCCACCCGACGCCTGTGCTCTAAAGATTGCAATCCGTCTGTTAAGATGGGAGAATCTATCAAACGGACCGCCCGTTTCTGCACAGAGTCGAGGGTATTTTTCAGGTATTTTGGAGCTCCAGACCAGAGGTGGCTGCCAAATTCAACCGTGGGGCGCACTTGCGATTTGTACAGGGTTAGCAGTTGTGTACTATTAAAGTATCTGCGGGCCCTGTACAGTACGCCCAGTTTTTGGGAGGCTAACTTTATTCTGGCTTCGATGGAGCCCCCATACCTGAGCTGGTCACTTAGGGTTACACCAAGCATATCAATGGAGGGCCTGTTCGGAAGATTGCTTCCGTTGAAAGAGACTAGATTTTCATTGCGATCCCTTTTAGACGTAATCAGACAAGATTGGGTCTTTGAAACATTAAATTCAACGAGATTATTTTTACCCCAAGAGAAAACTCTCTCGAGGTAACCGTCCATTCTTTGCTTCAAAGCCTTACGAGCTGTTGGAGTTTGTGAGCCCTTTGGGGGCTTGTCAAACAAAAAGCTAAATAAATATTCTCAAAGTTTCATAATTTTTTTTCAAATTACAGTCGGAAACTGATTCATAAAGGTGTGTATTTTAATTACTTACAGCCTTACTAAAAAACCCAGTGAAAATTTTATTCAATTGACAAACGGCCGCGGATGTGAAAACATTACTAATTAAAAATTTGTTCATTGAAAGAAATACACATGGTTTACACCAATGACGTTATTGGTTTACACGGCCTGAGAGGGTAGTTTATCTCTGTTTTAACAATTGATGCCAGAACGAAATTTGGAATTTTTTCAAAGTATTTTGAATGTTCTATATATTTATTATTTTTGAAGGTGTCGTAAAAACAAATACCATTTATGAAAACTAGATAAAATTACCCTTTAGATTTGTGTATTTGAAATACAGTTTAGTTTTCAAAAACTGACATATTTTAAGATTCAAACTCGGAAATAAATGGAAAAAAATTTCTTACCAAATTTTTTTTGACTAAAATGTAGAGAAATTAAAAAAAAATCAAAATTTCAAAAACACAGTCCTTTTATGCAATAAATTTGGAAGGAAACTATCACCTCACTTTTTCCTTGTGCATATAATAAAAAAATAATAAAAATTTCAAAGTTTTTTTTATTGCTAAAAAACTAACCTAAAAATTATACCGGTTTTTATAACAGATTTCTTGCATCTCTAAAGACGTTAATTTCTTTGATACATTTAGGAACACATGTATTAGATATTATTATTTAAAAACCACCACTTTCATGAAATTCTCGTAAAATAAAATCCTTTAAATGTAAATTTGAATTTTCATGTATCATATAAAATAGTTTTTTCGATTTTCAATTTTCAAAGTACGATTATTGTTTTATAACTTGACTAAAACTTATGAAAAACCACAAAAAACACGGTAAATATATCAATTATATAAATATAGGAGTAAATTAGTCATATTTATAAATTAACCATCACATTTAAGTAATATATATGAAGCGAAATTTTTTCGCGCTTCCAGTGCGAAAGTTCATTTATGATATGAGCGCGAACAACGAATGCGCAGGCGCCGCCACCTAGCGGTTATGAAGGAAAACAAACCATTTAGTACTTACACTATAAAAAATTACATTGTTGCCAGGTTTAAAATACATTTTAAGAACAAACCTTATTAGTAATATTTCGTGTTTTAGTGTATTTTTGTTTTATTCATGTTGCTGCAGCACGGGTAATCGGGCGTGCTGTGGTTTTTTTTTAGTAAGGCTGTTAGTGTTTAACTTTTAGATATGAATATAAAGCATGGTATTTTCTCTTCCTAACACCATTTATATCATATTTCTAACCATGATATTAAGGAAGACATAACGATTTCTATGAGACCTGTGTGAGTTGTTCTGAAAACTGAACAAATAGACTTGACGTTAATGGGTTAATTCAAAAATAAAATTGAATTAAGTGTCTCATCAGAGCAACCGAGTTATTTAAATTCAGCTTATCGTCGTTAAGATATTATGTAAACCTCTTTCCTCACAATTTAACGTTTTTTGAATGTGCAAAATGTTGCGCTCGTTTATTAAAGCAACTAAAATCTCCTAAAACAACTTTGATCATGTTGTTAAAGCGATATTTCCCAATTAATATTAAAATACGGAAGCGTTTTAACAAGCCATAATTCTTAATCAACTTAATATTCACAATGGCTTGTTTCGCAGCCTCCAGCAGCTGGAAATTCATCATTTAAAATTGTGCACATATCCGATCTCCATTACGATCCCATTTACGAATATAATGGACTAGCTGTATGCAACGAGCCGACCTGCTGCAGAAAGGGACAGGAAGAGGATGCATCTCCTTCATATAGGTCTTTGTACAATGACGATTCTTCAGAACACAGGATATCCATGAATGAGAAAGGCGAATTCTTGTTGGACCTGGATTACGCAGATGAAGTTAGAGAAGCTAAAGCTTTGAAGCAGCAATCCTCCGCTGAAGATGAGGTGCCGGAAGGGAAGAGGGCCGGCTACTGGGGAGACTACAGGAATTGTGACTCTCCGTGGTGGGCCATTGAAGATAGCGTCAACAGGATTGTTGAGACCCATAATGTGAGAACTTTTTTTGGATATTACTAAAGTTTCAGACACAAATAATATTAAAATGCTTTCAGAACATTTTCTAAAGAACTTAATTTGTCATATTATACATTAAAATCATATCTGGAAAAGGGTTCGTAAGTAGAAGATTTTGCACTTTAAAGTTTTTATAGGCCTTATACTTTATTTTTTTCTTGGCTTATAAAAAGACTGCTCAAATTTTTTCACAGATTGGCCTTGATGTGTTTTACTAGTAGTATTTTAAAGCATCTATAATATATCTAAGCAATCAAATTTTCAAACCAAAAATAAATGATTTTGCATTACTTCGCCCTAATTTAACAATGTTGGTGTCTTGTCTATTTTTTTTAAATGAATATTTCAAAGCTCCATTGCTCATGATGTAAATATCATTGCGAGCTGAAAATAATTGCGTTAACCCGAAAATATCAGTCAGTAAAAGCTGTAAAAAATTTTATGTTGCCAGACCTAACCGTAATTATTTTTTTTACTTCAGAAAACAGATTTGTGCTTATACCAGTGGTGTATTGTTAATTCCAGGATATTGATTATATTTACTACACCGGGGATATGATTGACCATGGAGTTTGGGAAACTACACAAGAAGGAAACACCAAAACTGTGAAAGAAACCCTTAAGCTCATTAGTGATACTTTTGGTTCAACTCCCGTATTCTCCTCTATTGGAAACCACGAATCTCAGCCACTGAACCAGTATGTTAATTATTACAAATTACTTTACATAACACATTGATTCTCAGCACATTTCACCTTTTGATCAAATTGTAACCAGTCACCGAGCATAGCCGGCGACAGTTTATTCATCATCAAGGCTACATCCCGGGGTGCGAATTGGTTTTCTTGACAAATGTTCTCCTCTGGTTGCGGTCTCTCACCATTTGCCTCCAGTCCTCCGTCCTTCTACAGAATCTTACACTGGTCTCATGCTCTATACAATTAGAGATGCTATCTCATAACACAAATATATAATATCTCGTCAAAGCGGGTTCCACTATGAGCACCGACAGCAGTTAACGGAAGTTTCCGTCTTTTGCCGAACGAATTGCAGCACTTACTGCAGTTGTTCGTACCGTTAAGACAGATCGGAATAGTAAGTTTCCATCTTTCGCCGAGTGATCGCTTGTGTTGGTCTCTTAATAACTAAAGCCACCGTGTCGAGAGGCCAGGCCGTCCGACCGTCCTTTCCTTTAGTCAAGTCCGTTGTTCAATATCTTCCCAGATCATTTTATATGCCGCCCCTCAACCGTGGCCGATGATTGAAGATTGACCAGTGGTGGAGTAGAGCTATTGGAGGTCCGACTGTCCACTATGTGGATCCAATTTTTTTGCTTTGTGTCACATTTAAATATTATGTACATCCATTGAAAGAATTGAATTGAATTAAAGATCCATTTTCTAGTGTACGTCCAAAGATTTTCTTCTCTTTGCTTCCAGATTTGCTCCCAAGAGCGTAACGGATCCAAAAGTATCAACTGCATGGCTGTACGACCTCCTGGTTTCAGAGTGGAAGCTGCCCGCAGACACTGCTGCCACCATCAGGGAGGGCGGCTACTACACCTTGCTGGTCAAACCTGGCTTCAGGATTGTCACACTCAATAGCAACCTCTGTTACCGCTATAACTGGTAAGAACTTCTGACTTTGTACCTTTGTTGATTATTTGTGCAAAAATCTAAAGTTTGAGAAGTACTTTTTTTATTTGTGATACTGCAATTAGATTTGCCCGTAGCCTGTGAAACTTTAGTAAACCATTTTTAGGGGAATGTTGGGAGGATAAAGAAAGCTAGGAAGGGGAAAGTTAGGTGAACACTTGGATATTTAGATCTACATAGTCACTAACGTAAGCCAAAAAAGTTTTGATTCTGAATCAAATCATGATGATATAGAACGAGGTATAAATATATTTAATTTTAATTTGGTTAATTGAAAGCTACTGGAGAAACGAGACTTTAAAAGATTATATTTCATTAAGGCCCACTGTGAAAAAAAAAATGCATTTTTTTATTTCATTTTCTGAAAGATGCATTTGTTAAGAATTTTCTCACCAAAGGTTTTAAAGAAATTCGTTAATTTGACGGAGATACAGCATTTTATGTGAAACCGTTTGAAACAGTTTGTATGTTGAATTATCCTTCAGCAAAACTTTGAATGCGTTTTTCTCGAAACTTCTTTTTTCAACCTGGTTGACAACATATTAAAAAAAAAATACATCCGGTTTGCAAGCATCAAGTCTTAAACTGTTTTAAAATCCAGTCTCTTTGGAACCTCGTAGGAATTTTTTTTAAAAGGGCCCTCTAAGATTTTTTTTATGAACGATGAAAATTTTCCATAAAAACCGGAAATAAAATTCACTGGTCTACCATTTTTTTTTAGATATCAAAATTCCCCTATGTGGTGCCATAAACCTAAATGTCTAGTTTCTAAATACATTTTTATTTTATTTTTCTGATGAACCATATGGTTTAATCGCTGCCAACCGCCAAGCAGTAATTTCGTCGAAGTGTCCTGTTGAAAGTGGTGTACACCGCAAACCATACTTTAGATTCGTGTACAAAAATTTGTATACAGTCTTCTTTAGTATATATTGACAATGAGTTTTAATTTAAAAAAATCCATTCATCATTTTAATTTAAAAAAATCCATTCATCATCGTAATAACAACAACGATAATAATGGCTACTTCTAATAAAGTGCAAACACGATCAAAACCTACTGAGTCACCACTACCAACCGATGCCGGTGAAGTGCACTATGATAAATTTATCAAATATGTAGACAAAAAGATGGACGAAATAAAGCAGCAACTCTTCAAAAAAATGGAACAAGAGACACTAAACATTAAGAAAAATCTAGAACATGAAATTTTAGAAATGAAAAAAAGTGTAGATTTTATAAGCCAGCAATATGATGATATTTCAACCAAGGTTGACACAATCCTACAATTAAACAAAAAAGTTGATATTCTTGAAGAAGCAAACAACAGCAAAGAATTCAGAATCAATAACCTAGAAACTCGACTGGCTGAAATTGAACAGGTCAGTATGAGCCACAATTGGGCGGAGTTTGCGGGTGTAGTTACCCTTCCTAATGAAGAACCGCCGGACACCATAAACAGATTATTCAAGGAAATACAAGTTAATGTCGAATCACAGAAGATAAAAAGAATAATCCGTTATCAAGATCGTACACAGAAAATGGAGGGCGGAACTTACAGATACAAAGTACAACTTCAAGATGAGGAAGCCCAGCAGAGAGTCTTGAACTCCCGCAAGAACGCTAGAGAGAAGAACATATTTGTAGGCGAACTATTAACCCCTTACTTTAAAGAGCTGCTGTGGAAGACAAAACAAAAAGCTAAAGATAATAATTATATGTATACTTGGTTCAAAAATAATAAAATCCTCATCAAAAAGAACTCTGATCATACTTCAAAAATAATAAACGTAAAACATGTCAACGACTTACAGCTCATAATCTAATTGGTTACATTATTTTTAACTGTCTACTGTATAGGTAACTCCATCTATTATAAATGGACTCACTACTAAACATTGATTTTGAACCACCCTATCATGAAGAACATATATTCAAAAATTCTCAAGATTTCAAAGTATTCCACTCAAACAACTCTTTAAATATAATATCCCAAAATATTAGAAGCATTCGCAAGAACTTTGACAGTTTTACAATTCTTTTACAAGACCTCGACTCCCACTTTGATATAATAATTTTAAGTGAATGCTGGACAGATGACTCTTACACCGATATCTACTTACCTGGATATTCGACATTCCATACTACTACTAAACTCAACCAAAATGATGGGATAGTTATCTTCGTAACAGATTCGCTGAATCCCTTTATCTCTGAAATAAATTTAACGGAAGCAAATTGCTTAAAAATATCACTTGGATCTGATTTATCTGTATTTGCGATTTATAGACCTCCTTGCTTTAAAAATCTTACACCTTTCCTAAATTCTCTACAAAAACTTCTGAATGATAACACAAATACCCAACAACTCATCTTAGCGGGTGATCTGAACATAAACATTTTGAATTGCAATCCTCAAACTAACGAATATCTAAGTCTTTTAAGTCATTATGGCCTTAAATCAACTATTAATTCTACCACAAGAATAAGCCTTGAGTCCAAGTCTTGCATTGATCACATTTTTGCTAAAACCAAGAAAATAACCATCTCATCCATTATTCACACAACGGTCACCGATCACTACACTACTTCACTCGGCATTAGATCGAACTTCAAAAATAAAACGAAAATGCCTACAAACACCACACAACACGTTATAGACTTCAAATCACTTAGGGCAGAAATTAGTCATGAATCCTGGACTTCAACACTAAAAGAAAAAGACCCGAACAAAGCTCTAAATGCTTTCCTAATAACTATGGAAAAGTACACTAACAAGCACACTACAATAAAAACACATAAAAACAAAGCTCACAAAACATTGCAAATTAAACCATGGATCACTGCAGGGCTAGTAAAGAGTATTCACAAACGAAACGCAATGCACATGAGAGTACATAAAAACCCACATGACGGTAAACTTAATCATGACTACTTATTATATAGAAATCTATGTAACAAATTAATTAAGCAGGCCAAATACAAATTTTATAGGAACGCAATTGAAAATGCCAGAACGGATCCAAAAAAAACTTGGAAAGTCATTAATGAAGCAGCATATTTAAAACCCAAGAAGAATAATAATATCAAGAAACTGTCAATTAATGGTGAAATCCTTGAAACTAAGAACGAACCATTTAAACTAGCTAATTATATTAATTCTCATTTTTCCAACGTAGGCCTAAATCTAGCAAGCAAAATCCTCAACAATCACCACACTGCAAAAAAACTTTCTTCTAAACACAGCCCTACCAAGCAACCATTACACTCTTTTAATATATATAAACTCAATAAAACAGAAATTTCCGACTTTATTTTATCTCTCAAACCACATTGCGCTCCGGGCCCGGACAAAATCTCAAACCAAATTCTGATTAATCTGCGAGAATTTATTGTTATACCTCTTCTACACATATTCAATCAAAGCTTTAGCCATGGGATTTTCCCGGATAAACTAAAAATTGCCATTATAACTCCAATTCACAAGTCAGGGGACAAATCTCTCATATCTAACTACAGACCTATCTCACTATTAAATTCTTTATCGAAAGTTTTGGAAAAAGCAATGAAAAAAAGGCTAATATCCTACCTCGATAAACACAACTTACTCTCAGATTGTCAATTCGGTTTTCGAGCTAAAATGAGCACAGAACAGGCTATATCCGAATTAACTGATTACATTGTCAAAAATACAGATGTAGGATCCAAAGTCATCGGAGTTTTTCTAGATCTGGCTAAGGCTTTTGATACTATCTCTCATGACATTCTGTACGAAAAACTTAAAAATAATGGTATCAACGGTCCGCCGCTCGAATGGTTTATTAGCTATACTAAAAATAGGAAACAAATAGTTGAACTTAATAAATGCTACAGTGATCCGGAAGAAATCAAGTATGGCGTCCCTCAAGGTAGTGTACTTGGTCCCCTTCTATTTCTCATTTACATAAATGAACTTACCGATATTAAAATGGCTTCTATCGACTACAAGGTAATCAGTTACGCAGATGACACGGTAATTCTATTCAAAGCACCGAGTTGGGAAAAGGCCTTCAAAAGTGCGGAAACTGGTATGTTAGAAATAAAAAATTGGCTGGACGACAATCTTCTTACCTTAAACATCTCCAAAACAAAATACTTAACATTCAGCAAAACCACTACCGGGCAACCAAAAATCACTCCGCCTTTATACCTACACCCTGATATTACCTCAAATCCCTCAAACCACAACTGCGAAAAAATAGAACATACTGATAATATCAAGTATCTAGGCTTAACAGTGGATTGTAAATTAAACTGGGAACTTCATATTAACTTACTAACTAAAAAAATCCGTAAACTAACATTTATTTTCAAAACTATTAGAAACATTATGCCACTAAAACAATTAAAAAATGTTTACTACGCTCTTTGTCAAAGCCTCCTAACTTATGGAATTTCTGCTTGGGGGGGAGCTGCCGAAAAGTACATTAAACCGCTTAACACAATTCATAAAACTTTAATTAGGATCATGTTCAAAAAACCTTATCTTCACCCGACGGAAAACATACTTATTACTAATAACATACTAGATATCAGGAAGCTGTTCATTAAAAAGATCATACAAATAAACTGCGTAAATTCCTCTCCATGCCACATATCTCACCCGAAAAACACAAGAGCTAAATCGTGTAACCTACTTCTAGTGCCTAAAACTAAATCAACTTTTGCCCAAAAACACGAATCTTACCTCGCACCTCACATTTTCAACACCTTCCTAAAAGAAACCACCTACTGTACCACAAAAAACAACCTAAACTGGTTATACAAACATTTCAATACATGGTTACTACACAAAAAAAGGGCAAGCATCACCAAGTTATTAGTAATCTCATCTTAGTCTATAATCCTCACTCTTTATTTACTTTTATGTGTTGGTTACTTATAGAAATTTTATCTTAATTATTAATACTGCTTTTGTATTACGAATGCTTTTATTATTAATACTGCTTTTGTTTTGCGAAAGTTTATATTATTATTACCTCATATGTATATTATTTTGTTGAAATCTTATAGTTCTAGATTTAGACGCTAGCATTACTATGTGTACTTGATGAATTTTTGGTTTTATGGAAATTTGTCAATTCCTTGATAACTGTATTTCAACTCCCAATAATTCTTATTTGATTATATGTATTTAGGTTTTAATATGTATCTATGAGTTTGATTATGTACACGTATGCGAATACCTGTGTGTAAGTATGTCCGCATATGCGTGTATGTGTGTATGAACAAAATTGTGTATATGCATGTATATATATGTAAATGTATATGTCTAAGTTTATGTATATATATATATATGTACCCGCCTCGGAACAGACTTAGTCTAGTGAGGCGGGCTACTAACTTGTGTGTATATGATTATTATTACAATAAACGACCGGGTTGCCGGCATAAAAAAAAAAAAAAAATTTGCTTAAAAATAATTACGAAAAATTCACCCTTTTACCGCCCACGCACCGTGGGTTGCCCCTTAAGTATATTCCAAAATATTATGTACAGACAGCAGTTTATTTGAGACAAAATTCTTGGGCCCAATTTGTCCCAACAATTTTGTTGGTGAATTAAAACATAACAATAATTGAACAGGTGGATTCATTTTGAGCCCAATGACCCAAGTGGCCAACTGAATTGGCTGGTCGGTGTCTTGGCACAAGCGGAAGCTGACGGGGAGATTGTTCATATCCTGTCACATATTCCCGCTGGAATTACTGATTGCTTCTATACATATACACGGGAATACAGAAGGATCATTGAAAGGTATTTAATTGTATAAACTTTATGAACGCTCACATGATTTGAATACATCTCCTAAGATTTTTGATTACGTACAGTGAAAACCACACATTCATTCTTAAGAAGTTATGGTTGAAATAAATAAAAATTCCTAATTTAACCGACCGACTAATTTAACCGAGAGAATCTTCCACCCTGAAACGAGCTGCAAAATATACTATTTATTATTGAAATGAATAAATTGTGAAATAACACAACTTAATCAAGTAAAATTTACAAGCACGCCGGGATTTGAACCCGTGACCTCTGGATTGCTGGTCGAGAGCTTACCCCTTGACCATGGAGGCCGTGGTAATATAATCTTCTATAATCATCAATAACACTTTTGGCGTTCAAGCGCTACTCTCTTGACTCTCTTATTATGCTTTTGTTGCTTGGTTATGGTAGATTGTGCGGCTGAATTCGCCCGTTACCCCTCCGTGGTGATGCTTCAGGCACAATGAACTAACACTGGAGTGATCATTGAGACTAGGCAAGTGGATAGTCTCACGAAGAGCGGACGATCAGCATTATAAATGTGATCAGCTTTGATAAAAATCACAAAATAAAAAACTGAATAATTTTCTTGTGGATTTAAATACCCATTCTCCTTCAGATTTTCAGACACAATTGCCGCAGAATTCAACGGCCATACCCACAACGACGAGTTCAAAGCGTTCTACGCCAAGGATAACATTGAGAAACCTGTGCTCATTGCTTGGAATGGAGGAAGTATCACCACCTACTCTAATGTCAATCCCAACTATAAGGTGTATGAAATAGACACCAATAATTACGTAAGTCTGCTAAATACATTGCCAATTATGATAAAAAGTTATAACTAAAGGCCATTGGTTTTCACAGCAGTTTTAGATATTGCTCTACTAACAATCAACACAGCCTCATAATTTTCTGCTAATCCATCTATTGTGCTATTTACCAAAGAATTAATCAAAAAAAGTGTTCCGCAGTAAGCGGAAGCGCTGCCTGCGCTAGGAAATTTTTAAGCTTTCAGTTTGGGAATTTCCCGCCCTCCTAATTTTAACATCGAGACATAAACTGCTTATAGTATTTGAGAGCCATTGAATGTATTCATATTTGACTTTTTATTGCATATTTTTAGGATACATAAAAAAATTATAAAAAATCCTTAAATCTATAAACGCGTGAGATAATGATAATGTTTACTTTAAAATTGCTGTACGTGCTACCTATTTGGAGAAATATGAAATATTGTGATGTCTGTATGTTGTCTATGGCCTAGTTGATAATCAGAGATATAAGATGTTTGTACATCAAAATGTTTTGCTACTACGATATTTGTATATCAAAAAACAAATTTAAATTTCTAGGATGTTGTTGACATTGAGACATGGGTTTATAACCTGACTGAAGCAAACGAGACTCCTAACCAGAGACCAAGGTGGTACAAGGAATACTCCTTCAAAGAGCACTATGGACTTTCTTCCTTGAGTCACGACTCTATTGAGGATCTATTCCAGAGGATGGTCACCACACAACAAGACCTGTTGGTCACGGACTACCACGTCTTCAGAGGAAAGGATTCCGACCCCTACAATAACAGGGTGTGCAACACTGATTGTGTCAAGTCTAGCTTGAGATACTTTTCCACAACGGAGTTGTATGATGACAAAAAGTACAATGCTCTATTGAGTACTTTTACAGAAAACAATAAGACAAAGCCCTAAAAAATATATACAATTTATGAAATATGTACATAACTACTACTTGTTATTCCTTAAACTTATTGAGGACTGTTATTTTTTTGTAGTCTTTTTTATAAAAATATCTACAAAAATGTCTTCTCTAATTGGTTTTGTAGGTACAATTTTTTGTGTAATTTGTTGTCTTTTCTTATTTTAAAATAAATTTTCATTTTCTACATTGCATGTCACTTGTTTCTTTTATTTGTAACAATAAAGATCAATGCTTTGAATATTACAATTTTATTATAGTTACATAATATATACTCAATCCTACTGAAAATTGGTGGAAACGCCAAGTATTCATGGGTGAGCATTACGTCACCAGCTGAGCGACAAGCATTTCTATATGCATGTCGGTCGGACAGATCCATCTACTCAGTGATTTCGTCTTTCGGGGCAATGTCTTTAATTTTGTCACAATAATAAATCATGGTATTTTGAATGATTGCAAAATAAATGATAATTAAAGACGAGCCCATTGTTTGTTTTCACTTGAAATTTCTGAAGATAAAATAAAGAATCCTGATTATTATTAATATTACACTGGCTGATTTGCTGACATGACAGTGAATGGGTGTTGATCTGTTGATTGATTGGTTAATTATTGACGTAACCAAAGTGCGCAAGTACATATATTGTTGTGATTGATTGAAATTTTATATTATAAAATTAAAAGATAATAAACCATGTAGGCTAATTCAAGGGCATTTGTAAGGCAATGTTTTTGGAAATAAGTGAAAGGGACTACACAAAGAAAATAACTTCTTAACCTAAGAACATCAATCTATCGGCGCAACTAGATGTAGATTGTGCTAAAGTGTTACATAAGAAATATTGTGAAAAAAGTAATCTTTGTCATTCGAATAAACCTATTTGTGAAAAATTATTCTTAAACAATTAGGTTGTTTTTTACTGGAAAAATGGCCGAGGTCAAAAGACTTCAATTATCTTCAGATTAGTCTAAATCAAAGGTTCCCAAACTTATTTTTCTCGTAGACCCCTTTCAAAATTTTACTGATTTCGGTGGACCCACCCCTTGCTGCTACATTTCTACCACATTCCCAAAACTCCAACCCTAAATTCGGAGTGGTATAAATAAAAAGAAAAATAGTGTGTTTTCTTGTGGGGCAATACATGCAGATGACTCAAAAAATGTTTTTATTTTTATTTTTTATTTCATAAAGTATAACTATTGAATATGTTCCCAAAGTTTTAAATAAAAATTTCAATTCATTCCGGTGTTATGAGGGTGTTTGTGTCGATCCGCGTGGTAAACTTTTTTTTGAATTTGTGTGCACTCTAAATCAGAAAGTTTTTAACCACAGATTTCAAAAATTTGCAAATACCTTATTTATATAATTACGATCTATCTGAGAGAACCGAAATTCGTAGTAATATCATTGTCAAAAGTATTTAACCCGTCTGCTTGGTTCAATATATTTGCACCTCATAATCCGGAAACCTCGTTTTCGCGAATAAATTCTGAAACCGTCACTTTGGATCGAGATTGTAAAATATCTATGCAAGATAACTTTCATATTTCAAAGACAATAAGAAGCATTATTTCGTTCCCTTTCTGGTTAAAAGAAAAATACATATTTTTGCATGAGAGGAAGAGAGATATATAGCTTTTAAAATGTAAGGTCGCTCGGGATGTTTTTGGTCTTATGAAAGTATAACGCGATTACGTGTTTTGGGATGTATTTATTCCTAAACAAGCAAACGGGTTAATTGCAAAAAATGGCAAAAAATCAAAGTAACCTGTAAAAATTTGAATTTCCATTTTTTTGGGAAAGTCAAGTTTACATAGAAGAGACACATGTTCTTAAATTTAATTCAAAACCCTATTGAGTTGAGATGAAAACTATGGCCTCCAAAATGCACACAAAAGCTACGTCCGATGGTGACGCTCGATGTATAGCAGCTGATAATTTTCATATTTTCTGAGGAAATGCTTCGAAAAATTCACAATATTTTCTTAAATGGATGTATAAAATGACCTCAAAGTTTCAGTAAATTATACATATTTCTTCCATGCCAAAAAATTCATGAAAATCATTAAAAAAACCTAGTCCTGTATTAGTATTAAATATCATTAAATATCAATAGAATTAAAAATCGAATATGCAAGTTTTTACAAGTAACAGTCGCTGACCTTCTTAAAATACACTGCTCAAAAAAATTAAGAGAGGTTTTAAAAAAGGAAATCATTGTTAAATATCTGATCAAAAAGCTGGCTTAACTGAAAAAAAAATTTTAAGCCCGTGGACCAAAAAATTTGCAAAATTATTTTTTCGTACTATCTATTAGGATTGCATGAGAATCGTAGCTCCTAAAAAAATTTTGCCAAAAATATGAAAATTAGAATCTTAAAGCCTCAAAATGCTTTTTTTAAAGTCTCAATACAACCATTTTTAACCAAAATACAGCCTGTCAAAAATCACCGAAAAATTTGGATTTTTTTTGGCTCCCTTAATTTTTTTGGAGTAGTGTATTATCTGCCTAGGTACATTGATAGGTAAAGCCAAGCCAACATTTTTGTTCTTTACTATCGAAACCAGATAAATTTTCGTGGACCCCCACACACAACTTGTGAACCCCCATTTTTTTATCACGCCAACGTAGACCCCCGTCGAGTCTCCGGTGGACCCCTGGTCCACCTGGACCACTTTGGGAATCACTGGTCTAAATACACAACCCAGTATAAACTGCCAACATAGTCTAAGAACGTGGACAGAACCTTCTGGATGTATTTTGTAAGTAAGTAACCAGTGTATTTTCTCTTCTTATAGAACTTATTCTCCTTCCTTCCCCTACAAAGACCCTCCACACAGCAACCCCAAAGATGACATAGGCTCTGAGAGATTTTTTCCTTGCGTCTATGTGGAGCTGAAGTTTAAAAAAAAAATTTGTGCAGTTAACACGCGGTAGAAGCGAAACTTTACCAAAACAATCTCAACCAATAAAGAACCTAGGAGCCTTGAAAAGTGAAGTCATAATCAAAGCGACCAATGAGCGCAGACCAGCGTCATTTCCGATTTATATCTCAACCAATAGGAGCCTTGATAGGAGTATGATGCTTCGCAGATGCCGTATGCGTCATTTCCGTTTCATCCGAATTCCAAATCACAACGGGGCTATAGAAGTTTCACTTCAAAATATATATATATAGCAATATAAATGTATATATTTTGAAGTGAAACTTGACCGAATATTTGACCGGTCGGTGGTTGAGTGGGCATAGCCCTTGGGTCCCACCCGGGCGTCGCGTGTTCGATTCCTCGGCTGGCTAAGTCCTCCATCACAATACAAGCAACATTTTCGGCTTTCTGTGGTGGTAGTAGGAGATTTTCAAACATTGTTGGGTTATTCGAAACCCGGGAATGTTTGTCTTTCTTTAAAAAAAAAAAAAATATCTTAATATATAAAAAAAAGTTGGGTTAGTTACACTATTTATAACGATTTTGATGACCTTTGATTTGTTGGATTTGTCTCCTAACTATTAAAACATTGCAAAAATTCACGAAAAAGAAAGTTATGAAGAAAATTCATTTCCTCATACATTTTGTATGGAACGAATTTTTATCTTTTGAAAGAGCTGCAGCAATATTGTGTTAGGTATAATATTGAAGTTTGCGTGAATTCCAATAATTCAAAAATGTCAAATGTCAATGTGCTGATTGTTTTGCTTTTGTCTTTAATATAACGCTGCCTCTCTTTCTTACACACTAAATGTCAACAGTCGAAAATGAGACAAACGGTGAACGTATGTCTGCACAATTCCAGGAAAACAGCCACATCTTTCCAAAACATTCAAGGCGCATTGCAACATGGAGTATTGCAATTCCGTGAAGTCAATCAAATACATCTGCAAAATTTGTCACAAAAGTCAGCGATATGGCGGTTTTTGGCGTTCAAACTACACATAAAAAACGATGAAATCACAAGCTATCAGGTTGGTGAGCTACAATGAGGCGATTTGGCGTATATTCTCATTCCCCATTCATGAACGACATTCCATTGTTGTACATTTGGCGGTGCATCTGCCAACGAGTTTATTTCATTACATCGAATGTTGCCAAACATGCTGAAACACCTCCAGCAACAACACTGACCAGTTTCTTTTCGATTTGCCAATGCGATCTGTTTGCCCGAACGTTGCTCTACTCTGAGATGCCACGTTATTACACTTGGAACGCTTTGTCGAAGAGATTTCCACGTCGGAAGCACGGCGATGTGGTTACTGATCATCCGGTTGTGCGTTCTACTGATGCTCTTGGTCGCATTTACACAGTTCATCTAAAAAGTGACGAATGCTTCTACTTTAGGTTGTTGCTGGTGAATGTTCGTGGGCCGACATTGTTTGAATCACAAGTCAATGGTGTAGTGTGCCGAACATTTCGTGTTGCATTTCAGCAGGTCAATTTGCTTGAAAACGATATTCATGACATGACAATCGCTGAAGCAATTATTTCTGCATCTCCGAGTCTGATACGCACATTATTTGCTATCATTATTTCGACATGTTTCCCATCGAATCCACGTGAACTATGGAACAAATACAAGGATGACATGTCAGAAGACATTTTACATCGAATTCATTTCAGTTCAGGGAATCCTGATCTCGAGGTGAATGAGGATATACATAACCAGGCTTTGTTTTTGATCGAAGACATGTGTTATCTCATGTGCGGCAGTTTGTTAGTCAAGTTAGGAATACCAACGCCAGATCGTGTAATAAATGATGCTTTCAATCAAGAATTGGAACGTGAACGTGAATATGATCAAGATGCATTGGACTAATCAGTTCGAACGAATGTACCACTGTTGAACCCCCAACAGAAGGAAGTGTACGATATGTTAATCAAGGCAATTGATGATGGAAATGGTGGCAAATTTTTTCTCAATACGCCCGGTGGAACTGGAAAGACATTCCTCATGTCATTGATTTTGGCCACCGTTCGTGCGAGGTCCGAAATTGCTGTAGCACTCGCTTCTTCAGGAATAGCGGCCACGTTGCTAGAAGGATATCGAACAGCTCATTCAGCATTGAAATTGCCGTTAAACCTTCAAACGACCGAAAAACGGATATGCAACATTACGAAACACTCAGCAATGGCCAAAGTGATAAGCATGCTATGCGTGGATGGAATTTTGGGCAGGGTGATGTTTGTAAATTCTACAATATGTTGAGCCAACTAAATTGGCAGGAACTTTACAATTTTAGCACTATAAATGAGGCGGTACATCATTTTTATGCTTGTGTTTATAATATTTTTGATGCCTGTTTCCCAAGAAAACCTCCCAGTAGGGGTGGTCGTCGATATCCGAAGTGGTTCTGTCAAGATACCATCGCGAGCATTAGTGTGAAATATGCTCTCCATAAAAAATTGAAGGCTGTCGGAGTGACTATGATTTGTTCAGTGTGCATAGAGCCGTGGTTAGGCGCAATATACGCACTGCTTTCCAATCATATGTAAATTCCATTGAGCACGATATCAAGCATGATCCCAACATGTTTTGGGACTACGTCAAATCGCTGAGAAAAGATGGTGGTATTCAAGACACCATGACGCATCGTGATCGGGAAGTTCGTGGAATAGATGTAGCTAACGCCTTTGCAACACACTTCCAATCCGTGTATAGTAATGAGTCTCCATTACTTAATACAAATATTTCTGCCAAGTTGAATATAAAGGGAGCCCAGAATATCGACATTGATCAAATTGATGAATCAGATATAGAAACTTCCATTAGAAAAATGAAAAATACAAATTCACTTGGTCCAGATTTTCTTCCAGTATTCTTCTTTAAAGGGTGTGCCGAGTTTTTAAAAATGCCACTAAGTTTCTTATTTAACCTTTCCTTAGAAACCGGTGTATTTCCTGATTCCTGGAAAATTTCGAAGATTTGTCCGATTTATAAAAGCGGTACAAAGACTTCTGTAGAAAATTTTAGGCCTGTAGCAATATTATCTGCACCGGCTAAATTGTTTGAATCGATTATTCATAAATACACACTGCCACAAGTGGAGCCGTTCTTAATTTCGGAACAGCATGGATTTAGAAAAGGTCGATCTACAGAAACCAACTTACTGGTATTTACTGATTTCGTATCAAAATCTTTAGATAAAGGCCATCAGGTAGATTGTTCGTATAACGACTTTTCAAAGGCCTTCGATACTGTTAATCATGACGTCTTACTAAATAAACTGGCTGAAATAGGATTCTCCATGAGACTACTCACCTTTTTTGCTAGCTATCTTGCAAACAGGAAACAGTTTGTATCTCATGGACTATTCCAGTCTATTCTATTTTTTGTACGATCAGGAGTACCCCAAGGTTCTAATTTAGGCCCACTCCTTTTTTCCATATTTATTAATGATATTTCAGAAGTAATTCTGCACTCCAGGTTTCTTCTTTTTGCTGATGACCTGAAACTATTCTTAGAAATACTAACCCCAGAGGACTGCAATCGACTCCAATCAGATATTGATAGAATTATTGACTGGAGTAAAAGAAATCGGATTGAGTTCAATATATCTAAATGTTTAATTTTGTCATTCACTAGGGCGTGTCATACCTGGTATTACCGGTATACGATGGACGCCCGAAGTCTAAAACGTGTCTCCACCATGAAGGACCTTGGAATCATGTTTGATAGTAGGCTGACATTTCATGCTCATATTCAGATGGCTTGTAGCACTTCATTGAGAATGCTGGGCTTTGTTCTGCGTACTGCAAGGAATTTTAAAGACACCCGGGTTCTCATAATTCTATTCAATTCCTTAGTAAGGAGTAGACTTGAAAGTGGGTCGATAATTTGGAGTCCGCACCAAGTAAAATATTCCCTCATGTTGGAGAGAGTTCCGAAAAAATTTCTGAGATTTCTGTACATGAGGGAGTACGGCTATTACCCGTGGCTCTATCCTACCGACTTTCTTTTGGGTATGCTCGGAATGAACTATCTACGTGTCAGAAGGGATGTACACCTTGCTACGCATTTCTTCAGATTGATTCGCGGATGGTTTGAAAACTCAGCTATCTTGGAGAACATTCATTTTTATGTTCCCGATGGTTATCTTCGCCATCGACAGCATAGGCTGTTCTATCTTCCAGCCTGCAGGACTAACTTGCCAATGGTCATACCGGTCGGGAAGGCAATCTTGCTGTTGAACAGAATTAATTCGGATATCGACATATTTAGCATCAGTGAAGCTGCCTTTAAAAGGCAAGCCCAATTGATGCTTATATAGTTTTTTTTGCCTACCATGTATATTTATGTTTAATGTAATACTGTTACAAATATATTCTAAAACGCATTAAAATTTTAAATTTTGTAATGTTTTTGAAAATAAATTGAATTGAATTGAAAGTTTTGGTAGCAAGTAAAATCATCACCTGGTATGAATGCACAATGGCGCACAAACGCGCATTGGAAGCACTCAATGGAACTATGAAATATCTGCGTAATGACAAGATGTTTTGGAGGCACAATGATTCTACTTTCTGGCGATTTCTGCCAAACACTACCAGTCATTCCAAGATCGACCCCTGCCGATGAAATAAATTTCCTCAAATCATCGACTCTGCGGAGCTATGTGAAGAAACTTCAACTGACGATAAATATGCGAGTTGCATTGCTAAACGATCCATCTGCCGAAGATTTCTCCAAGCAATTGCTGACTATCAGTAATGGCCGTGTTCCTGTCGACGAATCGAACGGATTGATTTAGTTTCTGCTGAATTTTTGCATTTTCGTCTCAACGAAGGACGAGCTCATCAACAAAGTGTTCCCGAACATCATTGCTAACCACAAAAATCACAATTGATTTAGTGGAACTCCCTGGCTTGCCACCGCACAATTTACAACTGAGGTTGGCTCGGTAGTCATCATTCTTCGAAATCTAAACTAACCAAAATTATGTAACGGAACGCATTTTCTAGTGAGAAAACATATGGGCAATGTGATTCACGCGACGATAATCAAGGGAAAGTTCAAAGATAAGGAAGTTCTCATTCCGAGAATTCCGATGATCCCAACCGATATACCATTTGAGTTTAAACGAATATAATTTCTGATTCGTCTTGCATTCGCCATGACGATCAACAAATCACAAGGCAATCCTTGAATTTTTGTGGCCTGAATCTAGAAAACGAATGTTTCTCTCACGGTCAATTATACGTAGCATCTTCACGTATCGGCCAACCATCAGCTTTGTTCGT
The DNA here is from genome assembly GCA_929108145.2 of Limnephilus rhombicus. Lineage (NCBI taxonomy): Eukaryota > Metazoa > Arthropoda > Insecta > Trichoptera > Limnephilidae > Limnephilus > Limnephilus rhombicus. Next base: position 23,288,892 of record OV815278.1, read on the forward strand.
TCTCGCACCTGACAACAAAACGAAAAATGTCGTATATCAGAGGTGCTTCAATGAAGGGAATCGACCCAAGTGCAACCCATCCAGCATATAGTTTAACAGAAAGTAGTACAATAATGCCAAGTGAATCATTTCGATTCGCTTTAATAAAGCAAATGCCTTTTTGCCACGTGAATTACGTTTCTTAATTCATTTTGAGTATTAATTTTAACTTAAAAAAATTAAATTAATTCAGCTAATAAGTTAACACAATAGTTATTGATTCTGGGGCGGTACAAAGTTCCCCGGGTCAGCTGGTAATAAAACAATTGATTGATTACCTTGAAAAACTTTTTTGAATCTTTTGATACTATCGGTGTGCACAAATCCATTCAAATGTACGCTCTTTTAAATTATTTGCTTCTCAAAATAAATTTAGGAAAAAAATGTTGAACAATTTAAGAACAGTAGTTTCTGCAATCATTTATAGGCATTTAATCACAAAAAAAGTTTTATGTATGTTTGGGTGGTTGATTAACCAGTTACTGAAAAACCAGTTATTCGAGTAACTAAAAATTATTAAAATAATCTTTTTACTTTAGTTTACTTTTGGTGTACTTATGTTGTGATCTTGAGTTAGAAAACATACTTTAACTAATAGCCTCTTGGAAAACATTTAGATATAAGCATTTTTTAGGTTTACTCAAATTATAATCTCTGATTGGATCTGCCATTCAAGTTATCATACAAAGACTGTGATTAAACTGTTTATACTCGTATTTTAAGGATTATATTTTTGAAAAACAGATAAATTACAAGATACATTATAACGTCATAATCGAATCAGTGCTATTTTTCAATTACTTTTGACATAAATAATTATAATATTACATGACAATAATTGATCTGTTTTCTTTTATCTTAAAAATATAAAGATAATAACTGATTTTGTTGCAGTAAAAAACGTAACTTTTATTATACAACATAAAGTTTAGTGTTCTCTTCCGAAGACAGACTTCATGCTTTCAAAATGAAAGCATTTATTTTTCTAGTTTTGATAGGCTCTATATTTTTGAGCAATGTTTTCGCAAAAAACATACGTTCAGAAGGTAAGTTATTTTTTCAAATACTTATTTTAAATTTGTGTGTGTTATCGATGAGATGAAATAAATCTAATAATACAAAATACAATCATTATTTTCCAGCTCAAATAACCGAGCAATTCTATAAATATATGACCAAAACACAGAACGAGAATGACAAAAAAGAGTTCAAGGAAATGGTTGAGGTCTTCTCTTTCCCTCAATATGCTTACCGAAACTCGTTTGATACTTTTGTCGCACCGAGGCAGGTAAGAAAAATGATTTTAATTAAATGCTTATAATTTAAATTATTTATTGATATGAAAATGTCATAAGAAAACACTTAACCACTGAGGTATTTTGGGATTATGCAAGTTTTTTGTCTTTAAGGAACTGTCAGATTTATTAAAACTTTGCGTTATTTTCGCTTCGCAATAGACCACTTGCATCACATTTTTTTTTTAAAAATTCCGGTTTAGACAAATATTCTAAGACATTCTGTATTTTTTTTTTTTTAATCGTATTTTTGAAACCCTGGGGATTTTTTGAAAATTTCAATCCGAAAAATCTGACCATTTTTTATGAACCGGAAAGACGGGACATAATTTTATAGGTGCGAAAAAACGATAATTACATAGCCGAAAATCATTTTTAAAAAAGAACGATTTCCACATGAATGGCACAGGAGAATAACAAGGCATACCAAAAATATTACATCTCATAAATATTTTTTTCCTTGATCCATCTTATTGATCATAAATCATTATAATGTACAACGTATATATTACTAAATCCAATGTAATATACTTGTACTTGTAAATTATAATAATAATAAGAATATATTATAAAATTTGATTTTGTTAAAATCAGCACCATAACCATTATACCTCTAAAACACTTACCGACTTCTAAAATGTACGGGGTTCTCTTCAGAACATCTGTCAAAAACTCAAACCAAATGATAAGTTCACAGAGAACAAACAATAAATCTAGTGAACGAATTCAAAAATTCGCCTGAAATCAAAGTGACGCCATATAAAAAAAATAAATCAGTGTGGAATTTTACAAAATTAATAGGAACATTTTTGGAGACGGGACATTTTCATGTAGTGACGTCACGAGCCCAAATAATGGATTTATTTATTTAAAAATAAATAAAAATAATACATTTCTAAAAAAAATTTCTAACATTTTCGCAATCTTAATAAAAAGATCTATCCACACGATTTTTTCCAAGTCGTTATGAATTCAATGCAAGTGGCCCATTAAATGAAACCTATAAATGAAACATTTCTAGTGTAGAAAGTGTAAAATGTAAACTGTAAGCAGGCTGCTTTAAAGATAGTTGAACCAGAATCTGGGATTGTCTAAGTGTAAGCAAAGGAGCCGCCTTAGTTACCTACTCACAAAGATGAAACGCCTGACGGAGAAGGTTGACCAAAACTGAGAATGCCTTCAGTTAAAACCAAATAATGCCACGCTAAACTTTAAAGCAAGAAGTTTGTTTTAATTAGTAGTAGACGAATACAGGAAGATGACCTAAAACTCACTGCTGGACATCAATGGAGAAGAGTAGCGCGTGACAGGTCCCAATGGAAAATGTTAGAGGAGGCCTATGCCAAGAGGCAAACTGGGCTTCGGGATATACTACATATAACAAATAAGATCATGTCTAATACATACCTAACAGAAGTCCAGAATAAAAAGGCTTATTATTATTATTATTATATATATAGACGAATACTAAAAACTGTTTTTGAAAGGTTATGAAATAAGTTTTCAAATTGTTATATTACAAATAAATATTAACATTTTTAAACATTAAAATTTAGAACTCAATGAATCATATTGTACTTGACTGCTATTGTTATATGTATTGTCATGTAAACACGCTTACGGGTCGGAGTGGTTAATAGAATAGTTAGTGGTTTCATTATAATATTTATTTACCATAATAAATCATAAAATTAGTTTAGATTTTGTATATCATCAATGTAGTCGATCCTTTTGTCACACTAATTTTTTTGGCGAGGTTTAGCCCTAACTTTTCCGTAGAAGGAGTTGAATACATTAGCCCATTTTTGGATTTTCATTAGCATTTTTTTAAACTTTATTTTCGTCTCCAATTTCTTTGGATGGTTTATTTTGTTCATTGTTTTCTATTTCACAGTTATTTGTTTGTAAGATTATTTTTGGATTGTTATCGGAGCTTCTTATTTTGTGTTACATAATATTATAATTATATTAATTGCTGATGTAAACTGTTCTGGCTTATTCACAGTCAATAATTTCGCACCGCGCGAAGAAATGTACAAGTACCTACTTAAAAAAAAGAAAATTTCTTGTTATTAAAAATTAAATTTAATGGAGTGTTTTATTTATTTACACCAGTGATTCCCAAGTGAGGCGTTACCACACCACTGGCTGGGGCGTTGATGAGCTTCTCCTTGCAAATGTTATCTAACTTTCACATTCAAAAAAATTTCACCTGCGGCGCTTTTTCTATGCGTATTGTCACGCATTTCTTAATGAAGGGGGGAGGGGCGTTGAAGAGAATACTATACTTGGAGAGTGCGCCAGATAATGCCAGATAAGGCTAGGAACCTCTGATATACACTGTACATTAGTATATAAACGTTTGAATAGATATGGATACAACATGCATTTTATGTTTTGTAAAAACCCCCCCCGAATTTTTTTTCTGTGTGCGCCACTGAGTGGTTTTATAGAATAAAATTGCTGTAAAGGTAACTCTATAAACTTGAATAATTATTATGACAGCAGTATTTCTTTCCTATGACTATCACATTTTGAATTATTTAAATATAGCATAATAAAGTTACCATGTAAGAAGTTTTCACCCTTAGGAAGTTATTCAGTCCCAAAGAGACCTGATAGCAGATAAGACCAGTGTTGCCATATTGGAATCAACAATTCTGCTAAAGCATACAGGAAAATCTGTCCAGAATTCCGTCAAACACCCGGTGTTGAGCAAATGTTTGAATATTTTCACATCCTGGATGGGCGGGGGAGGTTAGAGAATTTCAGAAAATAAAAAAAAGAAATATAAAAATTTCTCTGCAAATTTTCATGTCCTGGCAATGCTAGAAGATATAGGTTATTTTCGCCAATAAAATGATGTACTTTGTTTTTTCTATTCAATTCTGCCAGGAAATCCGTCATCCTGTAAATCCCGTTAAACAAAAAATTCTTTAGTTCGAGGGCACTCCGCCAGATATGATGGGAAATCCGTCAAGATGGCAACACTGGAGAACACTATGTATCACTCTATTTAAATTAATCATGTTTTTAATAATTTTCAGGACCTGATATGTGTAGTGTGTCGCTCAGCTATGGCCACTGTTCAGAAACTACAAAATGAAGGTTCAACGGAAAGCGAGTTAGTGGATGTCATATCAGATTTATGCACACTATTGGAAGTACAACCAGCTGATGTTTGTCGTGGCGTCATTTTGTTGAACTTGGTAAATTAATTAATTCTAAAATCTTCACATCTTTACAAAATAAACATTTTTTTAACATTAATTCCACGCAGGAGGCCCTGAGAAAAATAATTCTCCTCAGGGCCTATTTCATCTTTGAGGGTGCTGTGTGGAGGGTCTTTTTAGGTAAGGAAGGGGAGGAAGTTCTGGGAAAGAAAAGGGTATTAGGAGTGGGTAGGAATCTGTGTCCAGGAGTGACAGACGTATGAATCCATCCCTCCCACTGCGGTGCAAGATGATGTTCCGAGAGAGTATGGCTGGAGAAGTCAAAGGGACTCCCTCAACCATTCTCTCCTGATCTGGCCTGCCATGCAGCTGCCATGGGCAGACGCATCTGCCACCAAGACCCGGACAAACCTAACCCCATGAATCCGGGCACCCCTACTAAGTCACCAAACGTAGCTATCCACTTTGGGTGACCTATGGCAGACATGTTGATTATCCAATTAATGGTTCCCGGGGCGGCGGTACCCATACTTGCCTCTCAAACTGAAAAAATAAACGCTTAACAATGCATGAAATAAAGTTTCGATTTCAGCAAGTTTCGGCATCAGTTTCGGTTCAGTTCGTTTCTGCAGAAAATCTGCCAAAACTGAAACTTTTTTTAGACATATGTTAAAAACCGATTGTTTACTGTTATTTGGCTTATTTTTTACACTATTCAGACAGTTAACATGTGTTAATAAGAAGTGTAAAAAATAAGCCAAATAACAGTAAGCAATCGATTTTTAATATGTCTAAAATGTTTCGGTTTCGGTCGAAACTGAGACAGACACCGAAGATTCGGTTTCGGTGGAAAGTCCTGTTTCGGTCGGACACTTCTTTTGTTGCGAGAACATAACTCCATGGTAAGCACCTACTAATTTTATATTTATTTCTTAGCCTATAATGTTATACATTATGAGAAACCAGCCAACATACAAAACTGCAACATTTTGTGGAGTGGCTTTTCAAACTGATGACATTAATGGCTGCCCCTTTGAAGACGAGGAATTTGAATGGTCAATCGATCTGCCAGCTAAAAATGTGACAAATCCGGTAAGAGTTTTATTTTCCCAGTTAAGTAAAAAAAAAACAAATAAATAGAATTATATAATTTCTTTAATCCGTATGATCGCCTGTAAGGCCTAGATGATTGTCATAAAATATGGGTTTATTAATTAGTAACACAGATTAAATTAAAGATTTAATAATTATTGAGATTGCAAAATTCTCTGTGTGCAAAATAAATAGTCCAGATAATTGAAATAAATTTTTCTACAAAATTTTATCCAATCAAAATTTATCTCATAGCGTGATAATAATATTATGTGTTTTTTATTATTTTTATAAAAATACTTCGACAAAATTGGGATAGAGTGAATTCATGGGACAGTTCCTACATAGAGATAAAGAATAATTTAAAAAAACCTTTTCATTCCATTTTTGAAATGGTTGGCAAAACAAATTAATGACGCCCAAATGTCAGATGCGAGACGATGGATCAGCATTGCCAACTTTACGTCTTTTTATGTAGATCTACGTATTTTAGGCCTTTCCTGTACACCTACGAACTTCTGTCCCAGAATCTACGTATTTTCTGTCAAATTGTACAAATTTGCAAAATAACATAACTCATTAGGCTGAAGAAGCATAATTAATTTATGGATAAGCCGCTGCATTTTTATGCACAGATTACGGAAATTATACTTCATTTCAACAATTATTACAAGAAACAACTATTTACGAACACAAAATAGGTTATTAGGTTCTTAGTTTGGGTAAATTAAGTAATTCATGTGTTTTTAGTTTGAAACGAAACTTCGCAAATGTCAAATCCATACAAAAAAACATGGCCGTAATGGAGATGGTGATTTTTAAACTTTTGATGAAAATCGAATTTTAATGCTTATTTTTCCGTCTATCCTGACTAAAACCGGTGGTTCTTGTGGTATTTAAGAGAAACATATTTTTTTAGGGAAAAGGGAAATCAGCCCAAATCTAGGGACATTTCGAACTATTACCATTTTTTAAATTTTTTTATTGGAGTTGTAATCCTCTACTTCCCTGTAAAATACACAATTTCAGACGAAGGTATCACTAAGTTATGTATTGCTAGTATTTGACCTTAACTGTTTACTCCATACACATGTTTTTTTCCTAAGTATTGCCTATTACCCCACATTTGCATCATTACCAAAAACAATATTTCGTTTCAATTTAGACCATAGGTTCTTAACGTGGTCAATAACGCCCTTTTGTGGGCGTTTGAGACTTTCAGAAGGGCAATAGAAGACCCAATGAAAATTAGGCAGCGTTGAGGTGGCACAGTGAGGGCAGGGGCAGGTAAAAAAATATGGTCTAAAAGAGACAAAAAAAAACATGCTCATTACGTATTGATAAAGCAGAGTAAACTTTAATATTCGTTAATTTTTGTTATGATATGTATCGTAATCATTTTATATCATGTGTGAAAAAATTGACATGTTTCAGTAGTTCGGGAATTGGATGAAAATTGAAAAATTGAATCCATTAAACCAAACCCCCCCCCCCTTCCTCATAAGAAAAAAGGGGGTTTCTAGAAAAATAAAATCTCATTGAAAACCAAGATTGAGAGGCAAGGTTGAGAACCTATGATTTAAACTATAAGAAAAAATAATTAAAATTGGCAAAAAATGCATTAAAAATAATAGACATTTCAACTTAATTACTACAAGAGACAACTAATTACGTTCACCAACCCTAACTTCTTCATTTCACTCAGAAAAAAAGTATGTAGATCTACGAACTTTTCATATCCAAATTACACTAATTCTACGTAATTTTCTAGTCTGACCTACGTCTTTTTCAAAATCCGAGCTGGCAACACTGCGCTGGATATTACAGAAATGGAAAAATAACAGAAAAGGTGAAAATATATTAAATTTTGTTTCTAGCCACCCGCTCCAACCGATGAGACATTTAAGATCGTTCAGGTTTCTGACCTCCATTACGATCCCGTGTATGAAGCCTATGGATTGGCTGACTGCAACGAGCCAACATGCTGCAGGGTCGGTCAAGTTGAAAGAGCATCTAATAATTGGGACCTTCAATACAATGATGAATCAGCGGCCAAGAGAATCAGCAGAACTGACAATGGATCGTACTTGATTGACATGGACTATGCAAATGAGGTGCGCGGTATGAAACTGAAAGCAGAATTCGATAGGAAGAGAAAGAATAAGAATAAAGATATTCCTATAGGCAAGCAAGCAGGGTATTGGGGAGACTACAGACATTGTGATGCACCTTTGTGGGCTGTAGAAGACTGTTTGGACAAAATTGCCGAGAACCATCAGGTTAGTTTGTCATCCTATTAAAGTACATGTATACTTACACATACCCTTCGTAAAGTAGTCTGAAGTTTAATGAAGTATATAGTATAGAATACTTGTATAAATTCGCAGTCAACTTCATTCAGTGTCCTGACCTAGGGTAGAGGTGGTTTTGGCGCCATTTATATGTTTAATTGTATTATGTAGTATGTATTATAATTATTATTTCAGGACTTTGATTATATCTACTATACTGGGGACACCACAGATCATGGTGTTTGGGAAACGACCAACGAATTAATAACTGAAAGCCAACGGGTTACCGTGGAGAAATTTGTAAACACATTCCCAGGTATTCCTGTATTCCCTATTTTGGGAAATCATGAATCTCAACCTGTCAACCAGTAAGTGTGTTTTTTATTAATAATGTTAGGTGGGTATGTATAATTAGTACTTTTATGTTGGGATGATTATTGATGATGACGATCATTGTTATACCCCCCGACAAAATATCCCCAACAAACGATCCTACGGACAAAACATCCCCCGACAAAATATTCCACTGACACCTTGGACACCTGAGCTCAGCGGTCAGAGTTGTCACCCGGAAAGCGAAAGGTCCTGGGTTCGAGTCCTAGAGGTGCCAATATCTTTTTCTGATTTTTCTGTGTCCAGATTTTCAATTGAGTTTCGCTAATATTGTCTTCATTTAATTACATATTATTACTTTTGATTTATATTCAGAGTATTAAAATAAGTACATCTGCTATTCACTTCAAATGTAGACCGCATTAAGGGCTCTGTGTTGTAGTGTCTCTGTGTGACTTAATTCGGATGTAGTATTTATTACCGCATCTATTTTCAGCTCCCAACGCCATTATTAGCATGAGCATTGTAACTTTGAAACATGTATTTAACTGTTATTGTGATTTATTTTTGGGCTTTTATGCAATGTTGCGCTACTTCCTACTTTAGCTAATGTTTCATTTGTGTAACTACACATCAGCCCTGATTATGAACACTGGAATGCTGTTCAAAACATTAGCTTCGCTGTGAAAATCTCAAATCATAACATGTATTTATTTAACTGTCCAAAAATATGAAGGACTCCATGATTCATCCTTCAATAATAAAATAGAGAAAAGGGGATATTTCACCATCGGCTTATCCATAGGATAACACATATTTTCGATTTACTATTTATTTATAAAGTTTGAGTTTACTATTCGGCCCTCGAACCTATGAATAGTTGCTATATATCCGATCGCAAATCGACGGGTGATGGTTCGGGAGCTCTGTAATATGATCCCTGATGTCAGTAAGACCATTATTGACAAGATTTTGACAAAAAATTTAGGAGACCACAAAGTGTGCCCAGGGTGGGTCCCAAAATGCTCACTGAAGATTACAAACAAAAACGGGTTGAAACAGCCCGCGAATTCCTGGAATGCTACGACATCGATGGCGAAGATTTCTTGGACTCAATTGTGACTGCGGACGAGACCCAGATACACTACACGACCCCAGAGACAAAGGAACAATCCCAGTGGCATAATTCAGATTCGCCGAAGCAAAGTTTAAAAACGAATTACAGAGCGTAAGTCACACCTGGCGGGTGGAAGCTCCATCGCGAATGGCTGCTAAGCCGAGACTAAGCGTCACAGAGGGTTCAACGTGGTGGGGATTTGACAAGAGGAAACCAGGCTACACTACGGGCGCGTAAAATCATTCCTCGTGACCGCAGCGCCTTGGAGACCTTATTTTACGGACAGCCCTCGTATTTTTTCTTATGGATAAGCTATCAAGAGGATGGAAAAATACCCCCTAAAACTTCACAGTAAATAAAAGACATAAATATTTTTATGTTTCCTCTCGAAGACTTTTTTATTTACTACACGGAATATATTGCAAATGTATGTAATGTTTAATTTATTCTATCAATGACTATTAGTTATTTGTGATTTTTAGGTATGCGCCAACCTTTGTGACGGACTCATTCTCCTCCAATTGGATGTATAATATGTTGGCGGAGATGTGGAGCGTGTGGCTGCCTGAATCTGCCACAGAAACCATCAAATTGGGTGGCTACTACACAGTGCTACTAAGGCCTGGCTTCAGAATTGTGGCCATCAACTCAAACATGTACCAGGGTTTCAACTGGTAAGTCGTCTAATCAAATTACATCAATTATTTTCCTAAAATTGAGTCAGAATAATAGAAGGGTATGTATGAGACGATGTACGAATGTGAATGAAGCAAGGAGTGTGCCAAGGCCGAGTTGTTTGGCGGTCCTTTGTCTCTGCCAATAGTTATACTAGTCCCAGCTAAAGATTGTATGTGAAATCATCGTTCAAGTATGTTCTGTCTTTTTCGTTTTGAAAAAAAATGTGTAAGAAAGAGGACGAACGTCGATGAAGTTCGTACGAGCCCTCGCTGGGACTAGAATGGCTACAGTACTAGTAATAACTTAAATCAATGCACTAGCTTCAAAAACGGACAATCACATGAGTCTTTCATACACGAACGAAGTCCTTTTTGCTTAGTTTTGAGTATACTAGATCCAAACATACATATTTGAATGTTTCTATGATCGTAATTCTGAAAATTTTTATGTTGAGGACATTTATTAGACTTATTACTTTGTTCAGAAACATTTTTCGTTAAAATTAAAACTTTTTTGTTAACTTAAATTTAAATTTTTTTTTTTATGGACATAGTCCTGAATTCCTTCCTGTTTTCGCATAGAAGGAATTTCAGTTATTGTGGCCACTCCAAACAATCACCTCCATCTATGGTGAAACTAGTCGACTAAGAATTTGGTTCAATATTGCAAGCTGGTTTTTGGCTCAAAATAAAAGTTTTCTGCACATTCTTGCAGTGACCTCAAATACAATAGTTTTGGACCTGGTCCCCTTATTGTGAATCCCTTGTGAACCACCCATATATTATTAGAAAATCACCTCTATTCATTGACTGAGTTTTAATGCATTATTTATTTTATAGGTGTACTAAAAATTTGCGCCTATAATTATATTGTGGCATTCCCCAGCTTTGAGTTTAGAGTCAGCATCTCTCTTGCACTGTTCAAGGGAAGTAATCGACGACCGGTGTAGTCCAGCGGTAAGGCTCTTGACTCGCCTACCGAAGGTCGCGGGATCGAATCCTGGCGTTGCAAATAAATTTTATTTGATTAATTTGTGTCATTTCACAATTTATTCATTAAAAATAATATATAGTATAATTGCGGCACGTTCCAGAGTGGAAGATATTCTCAGTATCGCCCTGGTGTAAGACCACCATTCAGAATTGAAACGTTGCTTGAAATGGCATTAGCCATTTTTGGTGACCAGATCTGAATAGCTAGGTACTTCCCCACCTTCCTCTTCCATATCTCCTTCCCCTCCCCACTACCTTCAGCTACTACACTACATACCCAAGTTGGGGATGGGATGCCATAGTCTCACTGGCTTCAGACGGGAGCAGTTGGGACTCTTGTGCGATATTCATATTAAAAAAAAAATATATTAAAATATATCGATGTTGTATTCACCAAGATGGATGCATGTTTTCAATATTGTGTTTAATTTTATTGGCTAAAAATCTAATTGATTTGTGGATAAATTTAGCCTCTTTAATTTTAATTATAAGTAGTATTCACATTCGCTTAGAAGGGCTCGATTTGCAAACTGAGATTATGTCCTCTGTAATGTTTTTTGTCCTTATTTCAAGTTACTCCTTAAGATAGACAAGGGAACAAATCAATTTGAATTCTTTATAGGTGGCTTCATATGCAGCCTAAAGATATAAACGGTCAGCTGCAATGGCTCACTAAAACTTTGCATGAGGCAGAGCTAAACAACGAAAGGGTTCATATTTTATCGCACATACCAGCAAGAGGTTCCCTGTATGTGTATACTAGGGAATACAAAAGGATTGTTGAGAGGTCAGTGAAAAAATTGCTTTTCTATTTCTATAAAAACAAGTAAATGTAAGAAGAAAAGCAAAATACAGAGCTACATTTTTCAAATGATGCTTGAAATTTTTTAAGAAGTAAAAACCTTTGGGCTTCAAGAAATATCTTTAAATATCCTCCAATCACCGAGAATTTATGGACGCTAAAATTAAAAGCGTTAATTTTTTTATTTGAAGTGAATATGTTTGATCGCAATGATAAATTTAATTAATAATGTACAATATGTATTAAATTCATAGATTTGCTGACACGATCACGGCAGAATTCAACGGTCACACGCACAGCGACGAGTTGAAGATTTTCTACTCCAGGGAAGACATTAATCGTCCGCTTTTTGTGGCGTGGAATGGAGGCAGCGTTACAGCCAATGCCCACATCAACCCCAACTACAAAGTGTACGAAATCAACAGCAATAATTACGTAAGTTAAACCATTTTCTTTTGCTGTATGAACATTTTGCAAAGTCTTTTTAGCAGGTGTATCATTTAGAACTCAAATGATACTGCACAGGTTAAAAGCAAATAATCATTTAGTACTGAAAACAAATTTTCTCCGAGACATTCCAGCTTCCCAAATGTATTTGAACTTCGCTTATGTGCATTTATAATGTACTTAATTTTGCTGTGCAAGGGGTTTAATTAATAAGAAACTAATAAAATGCTCCATCTGATCCTTAAACTCATTTGGGAAACAAAAACATCCCCTCCAATTCTTCATTATTGAGATGCTGTTTTTATAAATACTTAAGAGCGTTTAACCAGCCAGCGGACGAAAATCCACATTTCGTCGAAAGTTGTTCTTACGATCGTGCAGGGCGGTTACAATGAGAAAGATTAATTATTCTCCGTACCAGCTTTTTTAAATTATAACTCAATATCGAATTTATTTCAATCCAAATTAGCTTTAATTTATACCTTCATCCAAAAATGCTGAAAGGCGTGATGATAAAACTATTAAAATAATGTACTTTTTGTAGTTATTTTTTGATTATAAGTATTTACCATTTTTCAATAATGTCTAAATTTAATAAGAATGTAAAAAAAATCTGAAATATATTAGTTTGTAAGTGCGCAAATAAATACACAAATAGACCAATTTTCGTCAAGAAACACATGTATGTACGTAAATATTTTTTAATGATTTTAATGAAACTAAAATTAAAATTCTAAAACATGCGTTTGCTAGATAATGTATTGATTTGTTTTACTGCATGATTATATTATTTGAAATGGGTGTGGTATAATACAAAATCTTTTTTGAAAATTTAACAAATCTGCCAATGACCTATGGAATATCCTTATTATACTAAAAATTTTAAAAAAATCTCAAAATTTATTACATGCGAATGCTAGATAAAAGAACAATCTTTCGAAATCCATTTATAATTTTTTGTGGAAAAGAGTCGATACGTCTAAAATCTGATTTGAAAATGACATATTTCTGGTTTTCTCTGGTAATGCCCTCTTAATCAGTTTATATTTGTCCCGTAGGAAGTGGCTGATTTTGAAACATGGATTTTCAATCTGACAGAGGCAAATCTTACTCCCGAACAACGGCCCCGGTGGTTTAAGGAGTACTCCTTCAAGGAGCAGTACGGCATGACCTCCCTCAGTCTGGAGAATATGGACAATTTAGTGACACGAATGGTCACAACGGACAAGCACTTAATACAGGACTTCAACAGGCTCAAGTCAAAGACTTACAATAATGGCGGCTGTGACAACGGATGCATTCAAAATGTGTTGAGAATCTTAACAAAGTCAGAAATGTACGATGTTAGAAAAAGCGAAGCCCTTTGGGAGATATACAACACTCCGCAAAATTGATTAATTAATTAAATCAGAATTAATAAAGGAAAATAATTTGTGCATCTTTGGATTTTGTAATTTTTTTCTTAATACATACATATTAACATAAAATACATGTTGTACAACTGATAAAACTAAATAGTTTCTACTTACAATAAATACTTTTAACATAATTGCCAGCGTTTCATTTACTTTTCTTTAAGTGGTATCCAACTGATCTTAGGGTTATCCGACAGTTCTGTGCTCTCCAAATGCAAAGTCTGAAAAAGAAATACATTTTACATATTCAGATAGGTCTCGAATAATCTGCAATATGTCTTTGACCTGTATTGTGGATACCAATACTGATTTTTTTTTTTACTGAAAAGATCAATTAGGGCCTTCGCTCATGGAGAAACTGAAATGAAATCAGTTGTCGACGCAATCGCAATCAACTTTCTGAACCAAATCAATATTTTTCTGATATGACATATTGCAGATTATTCGAAAATTTGACAGTTCGTGAGCCGCTACTATGGCAACCTGTTAACAATGCAACTGAAACGCGACTGCCGCGCGACCAGCAGATCAGAAAAATATCGATTTTGTTTGATTGATTGCGATTGCGTTGGCAACTTGAAGGCCCTTAATGTAGACCATCGCCCCACTGGGTCGCCCCACATTGACATAAACCGAAGACACTGCGCAGAAAAGTAAAGTTCATTATGGTTTGCAGTAGTGAGCCATTGTGAGAATTTTCTGCACAGGGTCTTCGGTTTATGTCAGTGGGACGACGGCTTTAATAAAGGCAGTAATTGATTCTGTATTCTTGGTATTATAAGATGTTATTATAGTATAACATACCAGGAATATACTATTCTTATAAGATCACGGGAATTTATTAATCATAAATTTTTACATATCTGGTACAAGTTTAGAATTATCAACCGCGACAATAATCAGAAGGTTTTATTTTTATTTATTTTTTTTTTATTAGCGTTATAAACAGTCTGTACAAAATTCATAAATGACAGTGATAAAAATAAGTATGTCATAGACCAATAAAATAACGACAAATTTCAATTTAGAACCATAATGCAAAAATATACAATACCTACACCTGATATAAACAATTATGATAATATCTTCTTACAAAAAAATCTACAAAAAGTAATTAACTGAAAATTTTCAAGGGATTACATTTAAATTTTGATGGATATCAATAATATATTTCAGGAAGTGATTTTATTTGAATTCGAACTGCTAAAAGTAGGAGAGAAAATGTGGTGATACTAAAAATAAAAAAGAGAAATACAGAAATCAATGAAATATTAAGTTATTAGTTAAACATGTGGCATTCAATAGTGTTATTTTTTTATGCATGCTGTGAATTTATCAAGGTTTGTATTAAACACATCGATATTTGGGCATAATCTGTTAAAAGTGCTACAGCTTCTTCTTACAAATACATTTTCAAGATAATTTGTCTTGCTCTTAGGGATATAAAAGGTGTCTGGAGATCGAGTAACTCTTAATGGACATCTGAAATGAATATTTTGTAGTAAGTACGGGCTATCAATGAAGTTATGAATAATCTTATAGAGCATTAATAGGTCTCTGATATCTCGGCGTTGATCAAGAGATTTAAGGTTTACGGGGACATAGTTTTCATCATTTCGCACGCGTTAAGAGACATATTTCATAAACTTTTTCTGGACTCTTTCTATATTTGCTTTATATGTAGAACAATGAGGGTTCCACACTGTAGAAGCATACTCCAGATGGCTTCTAACATAGTATATGTAGAGAGTCTTAAATGTTTGTGGATTTTTGAAAGCTGAACTTACTCTAAGAATAAATCCCAACATTTTCAAAGCCTTCGACGTGATATGCTCGACGTGAGATTGAAAGAGAAGCTTACTATCTAATAGAACTCCAAGATCTCTTATTACATTTACTCTGTTTAAAATATTGTTCTTAATATTGTAGGGATATAATATTGTGTGTTTCTTTCGAGAATAAGATATAACACTACATTTATCTGCATTCAAAAGAAGGCGATTTTCTAGACAATATACATTAACCAGAGAGTCAAGGTCATTCTGGAGCTCTAGACAATCCATCTTAGACTTATTGATTTTGACAATCTTTTTGTCATCAGCATATAGGTACAGTTGAGATTTACGAATAGTTTTGTTAACGTCATTCAAAAAAATGTTGAATAAGAGGGGGCCAAGGTGAGATCCTTGGGGAACTCCTAAGGTTATGGGGACGAAACTAGAGCAGAATCCTTGTACAGTTACAGCTTGCGTACGATTGTCGAGATAAGAGGCTAACCAACGAAGGAGGTCACCATGTATCTCAATTAAGATGCTGTGTGGGATTTTATCAAAGGCTTTGGAGTAGTCTGTGTAGACTACATCGACTTGATATCCGTTATCCATAGCAACAGGGACTATGTGAACAAACTCACATAGATTAGTTTCTGTTTCGATTTGACGGTCAGGTGCTCTTGACCACTGAGCTATGGCGGCTTATCTAATACCCTCCAAATAATTCAATATATGCTAGTGTTTCATTCAACAATTACTGCGTATTATATTTTTTCCACCTGAAAACCGGCAATCAGAAGGACACGGGTTCAAGTCCCGTTGGCGGCAAGTATCTTTTCTCGGAAGATTTTTCAATGTAGATGAGTGTTTCAGGCTGATAATTATTGCTTATAATAATTGTTACCCTTTGTGCTATGCATAAAAATCTTGAAGAAACGTTAGTTTATCAATAAATAAAATATAATTATATTATGTCCAGTATAAGCAGAACTAGTTTAAACTTTGTATATGTATTTCCGTATTTCAACTAAGGAGGCTACAACTCCATTTATCATTTCTTTCAGGGGGGAGTATAACACGGCATAAATCTGACTTCGTTTTAGAGTAGATATCATATGATACAGCATCTATTGATGTTGTTTTAGAGGAGATGTGATATGATACAGCATCTATTGATGTCATTTTAGAGGAGATGTGATATGATACACCATCTATTGATGTGGTTTTAGAGATGTGATGTGACACAGCATCTATTGATGTGGTTTTAGAGGAGATGTGATATGATACAGCATGTATTGATGTGGTTTTAGAGGAGATGTGATGTGATACAGCATCTATTGATGTGGTTTTAGAGGAGATGTGACGTGATACAGCATCTATTAATGTGGTTTTAGAGGAGATGTGATATGATACGACATCTATTGATGTCGTTTTAGAAGAGATGTGACAGCATGCATCTTTTCACGAAACTCTATCTTCAGGCAAGTGTCCATCAATGTGTTAAATACGAAAATGCATATACATAATCCAATATCTAGTCATCAACAAAACGGATTATTTTATTATCATTTGGCAAATCAGAATAACAGATGTACATTATGCGTACCTACTAATGTACAAAAAGTGTGTTTTGTTTTATTGTACCTGTTTTCTCACGTATCTGACAATGTTTTCGATGAGACGTGGGTCATCGCATTTGGACTGGAAGAACCTCCTCCAGATGGCTCCGGCCAGCACCATATCGCTGCTCAGTATTCCCTCATCATAGCCCACCAGCGCAGCCTGGAACTGCTCTGACAATACATCTACTTGTTTGCGCACCACAGACGACTTTCCTGGCTTCAAAATACAAGAATCAAAGTAAGTTTTGGAGAATTACTAGGCAATCTTCTCCTACATAACACATATTTTTAACCTCTCAGACCTCGGCCATATTTTGTCCAGAGGATCAAAATATTTCCGCTTAGCAATAAAATCTAAATTAATATATTTCTGAATGTTTCCGAAAATTAAAATCTGTTTTTGAAAGGTGATAAAATAAAAATACTCACTGCTAGCTTCTTAGCCCTAACCGAGACATCAGACCACATGGCCTCGATAATGGCATTCCTCAATAATCTTCCATGGTCTCCGTCGGACATGCATCTGACGAGCAGCATCCAAATATGGAGCTCTGTGACTATAAACCAAGATGCAAAGTTGTTGTCAAGTTTATTTTCTTCGATCCAATATTTATAATCTAATTGATCGGCAATGTTTTCATACAACAAATAGCCTTTCAGTCGTGTTTTCTGTAAAGATAAAATAGAGCGTCGGATAATATATTTAATGTAAAAGAGTAAAGAATTTGAGTATTGATTTAAGTGGGCAGCCTACTGTGCGTGGGCGGTAAAAGGGTGAATTTTTCATAATTATTTTCAAGCAAACGATGAATGGGATTTTTTTTATTAAAACTCATAATCAACATAGTATAATATATAGAAGACTGTATACAAATTTTTGTACACGAATCTAAAGTATGGTTTGCGGTGTGCGCCACTTTCAACAGGACGAAATTGCTGTTCGGTGGTTGACAGCGATTGCCACAAGATTCATCAGAAAAATAAAAATATATTTAGAAACTAGACGTACAGATTTATAGCACCACGTAGGGGAATTTTGATATCTAGAAAAAAAAATGGCAGACCAACAAATTTTATTTCTAGTTTTCATGGAAAATTTTCATCATTCATAAAAAAAAAATCCCTATGTGTTGCCCTAGAGACTAGATTTTCGAACAGTTTAAGACTTGGTGCGTGCAAATCGGATGTGGGTTTTTTTAATATGTTGTCAACCAGGTTGAAAAAAGTAGTTTCGAGAAAAACGCATTCAAAGATTTGCTGAAGGATAATTCAACATAAAAACTATTTCAAACGGTTTCACATAAAATGCTGTATCTCCGCCAATTTTACGAATTTCTTTAAAACATTTGAGAGCATTCTTAACAAATGTATCTTTCAGAAAATGAAATAAAAAAATAACAACAACAAAAAAAATTCTCAGTGGGCTGGTGCCTTAAGTGAACAAAAAATATTTTTTTACATTAATATATAATAGCTGAGAGGCCTTTAGGAAAATAATTTCCCTCAGGACATGTCATCTTTGGGGATGCTGCGTGGAGGATATTTTTGGGGAGAGGAAGGAGTGAATGTGGATCTTGAAGAGAGTCATATTGTAGGGGGGAGGAAGCACGGAGGGTAAATCATTCCATAGCCAAGCTGTTCAACTCAAGAACACGTCGTAGAAACCACCCATTCTCATGTGACAAATGTCAATCGTGTACAAATGTTGTACACGCATTTGGCATATTTAACGACTATGGTATGGACTACGGTGCCGAAGGCATCAATGATGCTAGTTCCTCGGAGTATCTTCCTTTGAAATACCGATAGAACAAGGTCAGCATTCCCACCTGATGCCTTTGCTCTAAACATTGCAATCCGTTTGTTAAGATAGGGTAATCTATCAAACGGACCCCCCATTTCTGCACAGGGTCAAGAACTGCCAAATTCAACAGTGGGACACACTTGCGATTTGTACAGGGTCAGCAGTCGTGTACTAATAAAGTATCTGCGAGCCCGGTACAGCACGCCCAGCTTCTGAGAGGCTAACTTGACTCTGGCTTCAATGGAGCCCCCGTGTTTGAGCTGGTCACAGAATTACCACGCACTTATCAATGAAAGGCATGTTGGGAAGATTGCTTCCTTTGAAAGAGACTATATTGTCATTTTGATTCCTTTTAGATGTAATCAGACATGATTGGATTTTTAAAACATTAAATTCAACGAGGTTATTCTTACCCCAAGAGGAAATATTCTCAGGGTAACCTTCCATTCTCTATTTTCAAAGCCCTCCGAGCTTGTGAGTCAAGGGGGAGGCTTGTCAAACAAAAAGTTATCATGGACTGTACTGTCATCCGCGTAACAATGAATTGGTGCACACGGCAAAAGGTCATTGATATGCAATAAAAACAAAGTAGGAGACAGAACCGATCCCTGTGGGACGGCAGCATTTATTGAATGTGAGGAAGAGGTAAAACCATTAGTAACCTTTTGAATCGATCTCAGGATGTGGGAAGTCCGTACGAAGGCAGTTTGTTGATGTCCTTGGAGCCAAACCAAATAATAATTAAATCTCTCAGCGCAAAGTGCGGATCTAATGAGGGACTCAAAGTAATTAATAATCTTAAAATGTCTTACCGTTTTATTATGCGGCAGCCAGCCAACTTTCTTTATAAATGATTTAAAAAATCCATCACTAGATTCATTTATACTAACAGATTTTGTACTGACATAATTAATATGGCTTAAATAATTAATTGGCTTGTGATGGTAGCTTTCCTTGATATTCTTGTGCTGATTAATGCATAATGTAGAATAGACAAGCTGGTTTATTCTGTCCCTGTGTCTGCCAAGTAGCACAATCTGAAAATATAATAAACATTTACTTTATTGAAACAATAAATTATTCAATATTATTCAAATGAAACATTAAAAAATAAGTGAAAACACAAAAATGCAGAATTCCCAGTCTAGAAAATAACAATAGGTACTTTCCTGTTATATGGAAAATTATAAATTAAAACAAAACATATATTATTAACCTAACCTTACGTTACCTAACCTAACCTAACCTAACCTAACCTAACCTAACCTGACCTGACCTGACCTGACCTGACCTGACCTGACCTGACCTGACCTGACCTAACCTAACCTAACCTAACCTAACCTAACCTAACCTAACCTAACCTAACCTAACCTAACCTAACCTAACCTAACCTAACCTAACCTAACCTAACCTAACCTAACCTAACCTAACCTAACCTAACCTAACCTAACCTAATCTAATCTAACCACGACTAAATATTTTCAATGTGACTGGAGCACGAGAATCAGTGAAATTTTTTTTTATGAAATACTCTTTTTTATTTAAAAAATAAATGAAAAACTTTTTATAATTATTATTTAAATTGTGCGTATTGGTGGTGAGGTACTGAAAGAATAAATGTTAAATAGCTGAGTCTTTATTTTGATGTAGATATTCAATACATTTATAATTACGGTAGAATCCGTATATAACGACCGGCCGGATATAACGAGGGGCCGGCAATACTTTGTCGTACTAACCGGACGTCGCACAAAACGGCCGGATAATTTGCACCAGCACCAAGTGCCACTCCCGAGTGAGCTCACTCAAAACCACGCCCTGAATAATAATGGATTATTTTTATTTTTTATTTGTTATCTATTTATGTACTTGTTTCTTTACTGTGTAAATATATATGCACATATATATAACTATGTGGGATTCAAAGATATTTAAATATAAGAGATGTGCTATCAGCAGTTTTTACTGGGTGGGACTGCGCTTACTGGTGCCACCGATATTGTTTACCAATTAACAAATAAACTAAATGAAGGAATAATTATCAAATAAACTAAACGAACGCTTAACTAAAGGAACAAATTTTTTCCGTATTCAAACTGTATTGTTAACCAATACTAATGAACCTCTTAAGAAAAATAACAAATGCTTTTTTTATGCCAATTACCACAATTATGTAGTAGTCCGTCGACAGTCGCGCTGACATCATAGCATATCTCTTTTGTATTTCAATATCTTTGGTGGGATTGCACTATCCTCCCCACATCCTGGAATAAAGAATTATTACTATAATTTAAGCTTGTTTTTACATGAGACACGTCGAACTCCTTCGCGAGGGTTACATTTGATTCAACGGCTTCTAAATGGTATAATATAGCACTTTTTTCTTCAAGTGAAAAACACTTTCGCTTCACGGAACTCATTGTGTCGAGCTTTTAACCTAGTCACAACAGATGATAAACACTGACTGATTTACGCATGCTAATAAGGATAGGTGTTAGTGCACGGAGAGAACCCGGGTGCGGGGAGTAGGCAAGGGGCGGAGCAGGCAAGGTATTGGTGCGTAGGTTTTGTAAACAAAACACTGCGCGTTGTTCTAACCGGACGAATTATCAATAAAATAGGTCAAGATACGTCGCTTTAAGCAGTTGATCGCTTAAAACGAAGTTGTACTAGTACGGATATGTTTTCCTAGTACCTAACTATGAAACCCAACTTGAGTTTACATTGTAGTTGCTAAAAACGGTAAGCCGTTATAAGCAAAGTCGTTATATCCGAATTCTACTGTACAATATTTAAAATGACGGGCGCAGATCGGAGACGCGCTGTTTCTGCACTTGGTCGTTGTTCTTCTGTTTTATTTTAAACTCTCGTTTGTTGATATTTTCGAATTTGAAATTCGAATTCAGTTATGGCCGATACTATGTACTGCTACTCGGCCTGCTAGCTATCTACTTACATTGAGCCCACAAAATCATGTAACCATATAATAAGAAACTTAATAAATACCCTATAAATTACCTTGCTATTCTAATTGAACGCATGAAATAATAACATTGCATTAGACAAGAAGAAAAATAGAAAGTTGTAAATGAAAGAATCTATATTAGATTCACTGACCACTGTTGACAAGAGTTTCGGTAAATATTCCACAAGCCACCACACTTTTAATAAGCACACATTTTGGAAATTATGCTACATTTCAATTTAATTACTCAAAGAAACAACTAATTACGTTTGGATAGATGGTAAGAATGCATTAAAATTCCACTTGGTAAATATTTACCTATCAAGTCCACCCTCAAACACACACTTTAAAAAATTAAAACAAATTGTACTAGGTAGATAATGGTTAATAATAAGTAATTCAGTAAACGGAATAGAAAAATATTGCGTTTTAATGTTTTTTTTTTTTTTTTTTTAAACACAAAATGTCATTTTTTAAGGACCGTCATGTTAATGAGGATGATGAAATACCCATCTTTAAAATAAAAAATCACTTTCTGTCAGTTAGACAATAATAAGTACTAAGGGTCGACCGAGACAGGTTTTTCATTCTCGGCCGAGACCGAGAACGAGAATAGATAAATTGAGAATAAAAAATGAAAAAGCGCTATTTTTGCATAATATAATATATTTAAGAATGTAATAATAATTTGTTTTGGTAATTTTTCGGGATTAGTGTCCATGGCTATTACGAATAATTTTTAGAAAAAAACTTTAGATTCGCCTTAATCACTATAAAAGGAAACTTTTTGCATCACGGCTGGCGGAAAATAATGCATTTTAATTTTCAATGTCGTTAAATAAAATTTCACTTCGCGAACCGACACTGCGACAGCCCGCCCGCTGCCGCCCGCCATTTTGTCACATACACAAGCCCGCTACACAAACCCTGCGTAGCCAAACAAACCATTCAAAAACGTAGGCTGTTTTTTAAAGTAAAGATAACATACACAAGCCCGCTACACAAACCCTGCGTAGCCTAACAAACCATTCAAAAACGTATTTTAACAGTGACAAAATGGCGGGCGGCAGCGGGCGGGCTGTCGTAGTGTCGGTTCGCGGAGTGAAATTTTATTTAATGACAATGAAAATTAAAATGCGTTAGTTTCCTTTTATAGTGATTAAGGCGAATCAAAAGTTTTTTTTCTAAAAATTATTCGTAACAACCATGGACACTAATCCCGAAAATTTACCTTTGTTTTAAATAGTTTATAATCAAAATTGAACAACATGATGTTGTAGCACATAAAAAGCAATTCTGCATTTTCACCCTTCAAAGAGTGTCGCCTCATGTCGTATAATTGACCAGCTCTGCTAATATCCAACATACGTATAAAATAATACGTAATGATCTTGATATTCACATACCTAGTTTATGTAGTTATTCTGGCTAGTTCAAACAAACTTCCTTTAACTACAATTGTTTGTTTACAAAAATGAACGAACGGCGCGGCGTGGCAGCGGCGGTTAGTAAAACCCGCCTTGCTGCCAGTCGACCAATCACAATCGACAGCTCTCTCATGCACTGACACCAAATGACGAATATGGACGTGCGTGGTATATTTGAATCCCATTATCCTACACCGTACCTACTTACGACGGTCTCGGTTGTGACCGAGATAGAGTTTTTGGTAGAATTTGTAGCCGAGAATGCCGAGACCGAGGCCGAGATCTCGGTCGACCCGAATTGTAAGTACGAATTGCAATGCGTATTAATCATTATTTTGTTTGGTTTCATAAACACGGAAAATCACGCGAGACGTTTGCCGTCGTAATTAACAACATGGCGTTCCTTGAGAAATGGCATTTCGCGTTTTTAAAGATAACAAAATAACCATGAAAATGTAATATTTTTCAATTCCGGTTACTGAATTACTTACTAACTGTAATCTACCTTGTACAATTTGTTTTAATTTTTTAAAGTGTGTTTTGAGCGTGGACTCGATAGGGAAATATTTACCTTCCATTTTTATTCAATACTCAAAATTTCCCATTCAAAACTATCCTTTTACCGCCATTTAATTTGAAGTGAAAACTTCTTTAGCACCGTTGTGATTTGAAACTCTATGAAACGAAAAAGCGACACTAAAAAGAGACAAACACATACATCTACAGGATTTAGCCTGCGAGAGAATGAGATAGAATAATCGGTCTCCTCTTTGAGCGGTGCTTCGTAGCCTCCCCTCTCTTGCCTACTTTAGTTTTCCGAAGGTTTCACTTCTACCGCGCGTCAACTGCACACTTGTAATTTTTTTGTATGGATTTGTCATTTTTGAAGTTTTGTTTCAATCTAAATACGCATGAATTACTTAGTTACCCAAACCAAGAACCTAATAACCTATTTTGTGCACGTAAATAGTTGTTTCTTATAGTAATTGTTAAAATGAAGTGGGTAAATATCAGTTCGGACTGGCCACGCTTATTACGAATAATTTTTAGAAAAAAACTTTAGATTCGCCTTAATTACTATAAAAGGAAACTTTTTGGCTTTGGGGCGGCGGAAAATAATGCATTTTAATTTTCAATTGCATAAAACCAAAATTAACTTCGCGAACCGAGACAGCGAAAATCCGCAGCCGTACCTGTCACTGTTATGTTGGTATCCTTGATAAATTAACAAGAGCTAATACGACTGTAGCCGACTTCGTGGGATAAGGTGCGTAATAAGGAACTCCAGTGAAAAATATTATGGCTTTAAAAAAATATGTTCATATAGACCAAGAAACGCTGATTCTGAATATATAAGTTTTATTTCATAATATTAAATGCAGAGTTTTTAATAAATTATTAAAAAGTGCATTTTTAAACCTCTTCGGAAAACACAGCGTTAAGTTGGCATTACTGAAATGGTTAACCGTGACGTCACAGTTAACCTGTCACCTGTGTATTGTATTGTATTTTGTATTGACATTTGAAATGACTTGAAGTGCACACGTACCTATGCAATTCAACATTTCGTGTTTTTGGTTTATTTTCATACTGTTTATAGAGATTTAGATAAATAATAGTTATTGTGTTTATTGAAACATAATTTAGGCCCTCAACAATTTACGAAAAGGGCTATATTTGCGGACAATCTGCAATAAATTTTGTCTATTTGAGGTTAAAGTCGTGTCCTATTTTGACATTTGCTTATGTATTTTCAAATTGTTTTTAGTATAGGGCTTTTTATACAAGTTGTTAAACACTCGTCATGATCAGTGTATTATAAATACCAGTGTTTCTGTATGTATTATACATAAAACAATGTACCGACAAAGTAACACCCGACACAAAACACGATGTCACATGTATTTGCAATGAAAGAGATGATTTATTGTTTTTATATTGCACTTTGATTAAATACAATAACAATAGCGGTGAAATGTGGACATTTTACCAATGTTTTTCTATATTAAAAGCAGTTAATCTTGAATAAAAAACACACCTCACACCTAAAAGTCATTATCCGCCATGATTATTGTGGGTTCTTCACAGTGTTGCCAACAGTTAGAAGTGAAATTTCCCTAGAATTTCACATTTACGCAATTACCTACGTAGCCACCTGATTGTGTAACACTAATCCTGTTATATGTTAATTAATATGATAATTAATTGGAAAGATATCGGAACTTGGTAAATATACTAATAATACCGTGATTTTCCAAATAAAACACTTTTTGCTACGTGAAGTAATAATTTAAAAAGTACGAATACACTCACCACTGAATTAGAAACTGAATTCCAAATTAAAAAAAAAACACTTTGCAAAATAAAAATCATAAGCAACCCGCCGCTCATTTGTACCAAGCGTGGTATTTTGAAGACCCCCTCCCCCCCGAACGTGTCACGTAGTATGGGTACGTTCCCTAATATCATTTTGAGTTGTCAGTGTTAAAAATAACATGGCATGTAAGTACATGAAAAATAATTAAGATTCATAGGAATTCCAAAAAATATATATAAGTATATATATAAATAATACCAGTAATACTGTCATATGTAATAAAATTTTTGCCAGAGTTCGAAATTTCCCTAGATTTTGTCCTGATTTCCCTTATCCCAAAAAAATATTTTTCTCCCCTAGATCTAGGGAAATTTCCCTCGACATAACATCACTGATTCAAAATGACAACTTAAAAAGTAAAAAAATTAGACCACCATAGATACGGTGCGTTTCTGGGAGTCTTTAAAAATTAAAACTTTGACAATTATTTTAACTATTAAAACTAACTATAAAAATAAAAATGCAGTTATTTAAGTTTGAAGGTCTTTATTCATTAAAAAAAATAAAAAAATTGGACTGGAGTTCTCTATTATGAAATTTGTCTAGCGGGCTTGTTTGTGTAACATGGTTTGTGATACAAAAGATAGTGCCCCTTTATAACGCCTACTCGCGTCAAGGCAAGAAAAACATCCCAGTTTTCAAGTGGTTTAGTGGCTA
Source organism: Limnephilus rhombicus (assembly GCA_929108145.2). Taxonomy (NCBI): domain Eukaryota; kingdom Metazoa; phylum Arthropoda; class Insecta; order Trichoptera; family Limnephilidae; genus Limnephilus; species Limnephilus rhombicus. Next base: position 23,315,190 of record OV815278.1, read on the forward strand.
CGCTAGGTTTGTGTAACATGGTTTGTGATTCGCGGTATTTCATGTAGGTATTCCACGAAATCGGCTACAGTCGTATTAGCTCTTGTTAATTTATCAAGGATACCAACATAACAGTGACAGGTACGGCCGCGGATTTTCGCTGTGTCGGTTCGCGAAGGGAATTTTGGTTTTATGCAATTGAAAATTAAAATGCATTATTATTACGCTTGGTCCAAGTGACCACGCGACCAATGATGATTTCCCAACCCGCTTTGTTCTTAAAACGATTACAGAGAAAGAAGTTTCTATAGTAATAAACTCGCTCAAAAACTCTTCATCAACCGGCATTGATGAAATATCTAACAATGTTCTTAAAAAAATTGCCCCTGGTATACTTCAACCATTAACGCATCTACTTAATATTAGCATCCGCCAAGGGCTATTTCCCACCATTCTAAAACAAGGTCTCATTATCCCTATTTTTAAAACTGGCTCCAAACTTGATATTAGTAATTATCGTCCTATTACGTTGCTAAATTCCCTCTCAAAAGTATTCGAAAAGATCGTCAATAATAGTCTCATGGAATATCTGGAAACCAATAACTTAATATCGCCGCGGCAATATGGATTCAGAAAACATAAAAGTACCAATGATGCTATAGCCACGGTCACTGACCATATTTCTGGCCACCTTGATAAGGGCTTGAAATGTCTATCGGTATTTCTCGACCTATGTAAAGCATTTGATACAATCTCACACAGCAAACTAAAACGCAAAATGTTTAATATAGGTATTAGGAACAAAGAATTAGGCCTCCTCTCCAGCTTCTTATCTGACAGATCCCAATGCGTTAAACTCAATACCACAAAGAGCCAGAATTTGCCCATTAGTTACGGGGTCCCTCAAGGCAGTGTTATAGGTCCAACGCTCTTCCTAATATATATTAACGAGTTATGCAACCTAGATATCGATGCCACTATTGTCAGTTTCGCCGATGACACTGTCCTACTCTTCCAAGCAAAAGATTGGCTTACCGCATATTCCAAAGCGGAGGAAGGAATTCAACAGGTAAAATATTGGCTTGACTCGAACATATTAACTCTAAATGTACAGAAAACCAAATACTTACTGTCTAGTCTCACCAATATCCCAAAGTCAAACCCAGCCCCGCCATTAAAAATACACAAATGTAAAAATTCATCTCTAAACCGGAACTGTGACTGCCCATGCCTAGAGCAAGTAAACATTATCAAATATTTAGGAGTAACCTTCGATACACACCTGAATTGGAAGCAACATATACATAATACTACAAACAAAATCCGAAAATCTATATACTTTTTCAAACAAACACGCAATTTCCTTCACCTAAAACTTTTAAAAACAGTATATTACTCATTGTGCCAATCTCACATCGAATACGGAATTCTAGCCTGGGGTAATGCATATTCCAATGCCCTTGATCCCATCATGAAAGCACAAAAACTAATCATAAAAATAATTCTTAAAATGCCGCTTACTACCAGCACTGATATTATCTTCAATTCCTTCAACGTTATGGACATAAAACAGCTCTACTCAAGATCCATATTACTTAATTTACACAAAAACAACAAAACACCATACAAAGCTACACAAACAATACACAATACCCGAGCCAAAAACAACGAACTTCTCCAAACTCCTTTTTTCAAAACCACCTTCGGGCAAAGACACTCTAAATACATAGCTTGCAAACTATACAATACACTACCAACTACGATCAGACAAAGTGACTCCTTTACAAAATTCAAACAAGATATTAAAAAATGGATTATAAGTATTGGACGCCACACTATCACGAATATCTGTAAAATAAATCACACATAGACATAAATAACTTTTCACATACAACCTAACCCATATAAAACAAATGAAAATAATGGAATCCTGTCAAATTTAACCTATAAATAGACTAGGCAGAATTGATTTCATTACTCCATCTCCAACATTTATAAAATAACTCTCTTTAAAAGATTTATTACCCTTCCAATCACCCTTCTGTTTTAATTCTATTCATAATATGTATTTTACCTGAAATATCCTTGTAATTACTATATTCATTTATATACCTGTACGCCTGTCTCGACACAGGTATACCCTAGTGAGACAGGCATACAAATAAAACCATTGTTAACATATTTTATTATAGATAAATAAATAAAAAATTATTTTCCGCCGCCCCAAAGCCAAAAAGTTTCCTTTTATAGTAAAGGCGAATCTAAAGTTTTTTTCTAAAAATTGTTCGTAATAAGCGTGGCCAGTCCGAACCGATAATTACCAAGTTATAAATAATAATTATTTAAAATTATCTCACCTTCGAGTAGTTATTCACAAATCTGTTCATCATAGTGATGCCTTTGTTGGCTTAAATCTTATATCATATTAAACTAACCTAACAAATAGGCTACTTAGAAAAAATTGCAGGGAAAAGCTTTATTCTAGAAATTTTAACCACTAATTTGCGCACTGAATTTCAATATTTTTATGTTTTTGATATTTTTAACCTCAAAAACTATTATTACGTGATGTCAGACAACTCTGACAATCCTTAGTTCCTCTAACCAGTGTTGCCAACTCAAAATCTTTGTTCCCGCTAAATCGTGACGGATCAACGGTCAGAAATCCGTCAGATACACAAATTTTCGTCCATTCTGGGGGGGGGGGGGGTGGCTAGAGAATTTCAGGGATCAAAATTTCTCCATAAATCCATAAATATAGGCGATTTTCGCCTATAAAAGTATGTAATTTGTCACTTTTTTCGAATCCGCCAGAAAATCCGTCATACTGTAAATTCCGTTATACACAAAATTTTCCCGTTTCGGGACACTCCAATCCGCCAGATATGACGGGAAATCCGTTAAGTTGGCAACACTGCCTCTAACTGAATGCTAATACTAGAGCACTTCATCAAAAACTCCAAGTTTGATTCGCCAATTGACAAGACACTGTAGTAGTCTTGAAGTAGTTTTTTGACTCAGGGATAAATATTTCCTTTTATTTTTTCAAATGACATTAGTCCTTAGCAGTCGGTACTGTGGGAATTGATAGTATCTAATGATCTTTACATGATTGGTGCTGCCATTATTGTCGTTTTTCGCGGAATTTGTGAGAACAATCCCTGACAAAAATGGAGTCGCCGTCGTTAGGAATGTGAAAGGTCCTATACCAGCGTATTTTTTCGATTACTAATTTCCATGTGAGTAAACATCAATTTAAGATATTCGTTGTCTTTCCCAATATATCAATAATTATTTTTTTCATTAACTGTGGCGAAATATTGCCGTTGCTAGCATTAAATTGAGGGAGAGACTTCTCGCTTTTTAGCGATTCATTATGGCACGGACTAAAAGAATACGAAGCGTTCGGCGTATTTATTCAAAATATGTCCGCTTACGAAGCTATTAATATGCGTTTTTAACACTACCAAATATTATTTTAAACCGACGCACTTAATTGTTGTTCTGTTACATTATGTAATTCAATAACTCAAATCACGTTTTTCGAATAAGTGTTCACATTTTACGTTGATGAAACAATAGAAGATACCAAGCTACCTGCATATTATCTTGGACCAAAAAAATTGTACCCAACATAGCTGTAGAAACATCAACACAAATATCACTCGGAAGATTCAAGAAATTAATAATTCCAATTTTAACTACAATATTATATACAATTTGTGAAGATTAAATATTGCAGCTGACATGAAATTTTATGTTTGAAATTTTTCATAAACGGTATGGTTTGTGTGTGCGTTTTTTTCTTATAGCTTCCTTTTTACAGATTCTGAATAGGTACTTATGAATAATTCAAGATGACCAAACAAAATGGAAAAATTCAACGCTCCAAAAACAGAACTGTCGGTTCTCCATCATCGACAGAATCGTGCCAAATGGAAGATGAGTCAAGACCAATCCCTGATCTCTCAATACTTAGGAAATCCATCCAAACTAGTATTACAGGCTTCACACAGGCCAGGGATGTGTTCGATACTGGAACAGAGGAGGTACTTATCAAACACTGTTTCCTATATCATTCGTATCAATAATTAACTATTACATACTTGTAAGCTTCTATTAATAGCAAGAGGTAATTTAGATAATATGCAGGCATTTTAAGTGTATAAATCATTAAATCTGAAACCTATACATCTGGAGAACCTGACAATGAATTGTCAATCTATTTGAAGCATATTTGTTTTAGATTTTAGTCAACTATTTATTACCTTGTATACTAAGAATGCAGTATTAAAACCGGAATATTATCCTCTTTCCTTATGGCTATTGCTGTACAGTTGAATTAAAGTGCTATATTTAGAATATGTGAACAGCATTGACCTCTCATTTCTGCGGATACATTCATTAAGAATAAGATTTGTGATATTACATTGTTTATTACTTCTACAAAGTAAATGTAAATTGATGGACTTAAAAATAATGATGTTGTGTCGGGTGGATATTGCCTTATTATATCACTTGGTTTGTTTACCTTTGATAGTAATGTCTGGACTGATTTATCTTAATAAAGATTATAAAGCCGCACCCTGACTAAAGAACTAGCTGATTGAATGAACAATACATACTACCTACATATATTTTTTAAAGACAAGTATTCCCGGTTTACTTCACAATATTTTAACTCTCATCATTATAAGCGCAAATATTGCTTGTGCAATGATAGAGGTATTTCACCACCTCTGGTAGACTGTCGATCTTAACTACTACAAATATAAGGATTAACGTGAAAACTTTATATGTTACTTAAAAAAACATTTGTATCTAATAGATAATAATAAGAAGTAAGTATTGCAGTTTCCAGAAATGGAAAACAATGCATTTTAATAGTTATTTTGTTAAAATTAAAATCGATTGTTCGCTTGGTGGCCATTCCTATTGATGTGAAAATTTTAAGATTGGGTAGGAAAATACGTCAAATTATCCGTTTTTTTTAACAAAATAGCTGTTAAAATGAATTATTTTCCATTATTGGTTACTGAAATAATTGTTTCTCATTGTTATCTAATTTAAAATAAAATGTGTCTTTTAAACCATGTTGATTTTCTGTATATTTACCAAATAGACTTAGTTGACGGTTAGCATTACTCAGCAGTGGTGGAAATAATAATGTAAGCTACTCAACAATTAGCAGTAATCAATGGTTTATGCAGGAAGTTATTAGCAAAGCATTCAACCCGCAATTTAATTATTAATTTGAAAATAAAATATTAAATCAACAAATTTAGTACTGTCCGATTAGAATGTGAAGATTTTGTTTTGCTTATCAGAGTATATTATTACGTTAGTGTCTGCATGTTTGAATTTCAGTACCCAGCCACGAGTGCATGTTGGATGACACGCTTAACGGCTGCGCCTCAAATAACATCTGTACGTGGAATTTCACAAAGCTACTGCTATAATTCGGTTTCTAATTCAAGAATTCGACTGCTACTTCCGCCAGCAGCTCGCATGTGAATGTTTCTTCCCTAGATACTAAGGGCCGACCGAGATCTCGGTCTCAGCATTCTCGGCTACAAATTCTACCGAGAACTCTGTCTCGGATCTCGGCGAAAAATTGCCGAGATTTTGGGCCATAGCCGAGACCATTGTAGGTAGGTAAGGTATAGGATATACTGACACTTGGTGTCAGTGCGTGAGAGAGCTGTCGATTGTGATTGATCAGCTGGCACTGAGGCGGGTTTTACTTACCGCTGCTGCCGCCGCGCCGTTCGTTCATTTCATTACTTTTGTAAACAAACAATTGTAGTTAAATGAAGTTTGTTTGAATTTTGCTCGTAGTTAAAAAAAATAGGGTATTTTATGTGTTGTTGTGATTAATTATAGTGTAGCAAGTGAACAGCTCTTTAGCAGAGTTAGTCAATTATTCGACATGAGGCGACACTCTTTGAAGGGTGAAAACGCAGAAAAATTGCTTTTTATCAACATCATGTTGCTCAATTTTGATTATTAAAACTATTTAAAACAAATTATTTTTACATTCTTAAATATACTATATATGCAAAAAAAAGCGCATTTTATTTTTTTTTCTCAATTTATCTATTCTCAGTCTCGGCTGAGATTTTAATTTATTCTCGGTCTCGGCCGAGAACGAAAAACCTGTCTCGGTCGACCCTTAGATATAACTACTATGGATTTATAGAATTTAAGTATCTATCCAGATATGGAGAGATTACATATGGCGTCATTGCCTGTCACTAGCGGATCACAGTGAATCCGAAGAATTGCTTATTTTTGCAAGCAGTTTTTATCGGATTTATAAAATGGTTACCTACACTCAAACTGGGCGAAGCCGAAAGTAAAAAACCTGCAGAGCGGGTTTTTAACTGCTAGTCGGCAAATGATTTCATGATAAAAAATAATGCTGCATGCTGTTGTATCATAATTTTATTTTCGTGAATCATTCATTTAACAATATCACAATATTAAAATGATAAGTAATATTATTACATGTTAATATTGTTACACAACATGTGTTAAAGGGCAACATTCTGCCTTACCCGAGAAACAAGCCTTCTGTCAACATGATAAAATGATAATATTCTTTTTAGCTAACTTGAACTTTATGAGAATACCTTTTTATCAATAACGTTAAAACTTAACCTACCATTTAAAATTCAACTCGAGTACTTAGATGAATTAAGAGAGAAAATAGGTTACTGATATAATGCGCACCAAACTAGGTCCATTGGACATACTTGAGATTTACTGCGTTTATCATAGCAGATATACACAGCGCATGATTGCATACAACTAGTGGACATACTTGAGATTTACTGCGTTTAGTATCGCACATATACATAGTGCATGGTTGCACCGAACTAGTGGACATACTTGAGATTTACTGCGTTTAGTATCGCACATATACATAGTACACGGTTGCACCGAACTAGTGGACATACTTGAGATTTACTGCGTTTAGTATCGCACATATACATAGTGCATGGTTGCACCGAACTAGTGGACATACTTGAGATTTACTGCGTTTAGTATCGCACATATACATAGTGCACGGTTGCACCGAACTAGTGGACATACTTGAGATTTACTGCGTTTAGTATCGCACATATACATAGTGCATGGTTGCACCGAACTAGTGGACATACTTGAGATTTACTGCGTTTAGTATCGCACATATACATAGTGCATGGTTGCACCGAACTAGTGGACATACTTGAGATTTACTGTGTTTAGTTTCGCACATATACATAGTGCATGGTTGCACCGAACTAGTGGACATACTTGAGATTTACTGCGTTTAGTATCGCACATATACATAGTGCATGGTTGCACCGAACTAGTGGACATACTTGAGATTTACTGCGTTTAGTATCGCACATATGCATAGTGCATGGTTGCACCGAACTAGTGGACATACTTGAGATTTACTGCGTTTAGTATCGCACATATACATAGCGCATGGTTGCACCGAACTAGTGGACATACTTCAGATTTACCGCGTTTAGTATCGCGCATACACATAACGCGTGGTTGCATCGAACTAATGGATATTGAAGGGATTCATATTTCTGTCACTCCTGGACATACTGATCCCAAGATTCCAACCCACCCATCATGCTTTTTCCTTCCCAGAACTTACTTTCCTAAAAAGATCCTGCACACAGCACCCCCAAATAGGCCCTCAGAGAAATTATTTTTCTCACGGCCTGTTCCGCATAAGGGTAGGCAGAGAGGATAAACCGCCATATAACTCTTGTCTCGGGGCACACTCTTTACCTCATTCACATTCATAAATGTTGGGTAATTACTAGATATGAAACGGATATCCGGTAACTATCCGGTATCCGGCCTAAATTTACTATCCGGCCGGATACCGGATAGTAACTCTATATCCGGCCGGATACCGGATATTCAAAAACTACGACAATTTCCTATAATAAAATGCAATACATTAATCTTTGTGAGGTAAATATCAATAAAATGGCTTTTAATTATGACGGCTTTTATTTAAAGTCGAAAAAGTTATGAAAAAGCCATATTAATTCATATTTTATTCAACTAATAATAATATATTAATTTAACTGTAACAAAAAAAAAATAACCTAACACTCACGTATCTGCCTTTTTCCCTTCACCACCACCAGAAATTTGAAGCCGGCACAACAAACAAACAGCAAACTTATTATTTTCACTGTTAATGTCGAAATATTGCCAAATAGGCAATCCTTTTTTCACTAAATATCCGGCCGCCGGATATCCGGCCATCCGGCCTTGTAGCTCACCAGATATCCGGTATCCGGCCAAACAACTATCCGTTTCATCTCTAGTAATTACTACAACTAGGTAACTCATACAAGTAATGAAATTTCAGAGTATCTCTACACATTATAAATTAAAGTCCTCCGCCGCGTCTGTCTGTCTGTTCGCGATAAACTCAAAACTATTGAATAGATTTTCATGCGGTTTTCACCCTTAGATAGAGTGATTCATGAGGAAGGTTTATGCTAGGTCCAGACTGAAGCCAACCTTCTAACTCTGAACTTAGTTCGAGGTTGAAAGGTTGGCCGATCGTGTGGTGGCTGCGGCCAATCCTCCAGCTCCGAACTCGAAAATGGCAGACGTCAAACAGCTGATTCGGCACTGTATCTTATCAGTTGCCTACAACTGTGCAGACGATGATTCGGTTTCCATAATATTGATTTCGACTCGTAAAGCTAAAAAAATTATTATTTCGAACAACATTTATACAACTCTAATAATATTGAGCTGACTGATGTGTTGGGCCAACTCGCACGAACCAGCCATCGCCGATCGCCTCGAAGGCAATCCCAGGCCAACTCGAACTCCAACCTTTCAATTCGAACACTTCCAACGCACAAACTACCCCTCCACACAATTGTCCAAACGCTTGAAGTTGTCGCAGTGTGGCCCTACCATTAGGTATATAATTTGTCAAGGTTTTGTGTAAATTCGGTTGAAATATCTTACTAATATTATAAACGCAAAAGTTTGTATGGATGTCTGTGTGAATGTTTGTTACTCTTTCACGCAAAAACTAGTGAATGGATTTTAATGAAACTTTAGAATAATAGACTCGTATATCAGAATAATGGTAAGCTTTGGCATTATGAAATTATAAATATGAATACGTGTACCTACTGTCAAATAAATTTCCTAACAAAAGTGAGTTATTGCAAACGTCAGATGAAAAGCAAAACAAATCGTTGTCATGGAAATGTTGGAGTTTTACCTACCATTATAACTCTTATTATGTTGTCTTGCTTATCCAGAATATATAATGTGAGATATCAGCCCTATTTCCCGCCAGCGTCGGTCATATCCATTGCTTTATCTTGAATTTCCCGCCATTCCTCTGCAACTCCCTTCAGCTGTCAATTGTCGCCGTGCAGTTGGCATCTTGAGATGCCGTGTTAATTCAATTTGGACTCACCAAGCAGAGCTTAAATATATTCTGGATAAGCAAGACAACATAATAAGAGTTTTAATGGTAGGTAAAACTCCAACATTATGTGTGTCGTTGCTTATCCAGAATATATAATGTGAGAAGTGTTTGTTATCGCTTGGTGACAATTCTAAAGCCAAAATTGTGACTATTACTGTATTGCTTACAATAACTTGGTCAAAGACTGAGAGTGAATGGGGGGATTCAGCACCTCAGCATTGAGACCTCTGATTTGTCTATAATATTTCTTGAATGTGTTTTCTGAACTCCAGCTTCCTCTTTCCAAAATGGTGTCTATAGGACACTCTTCTAGCCAACTTCTTGAAGCTGCAGCTGATCTCAAACTCCCAGGAGAGGCATCAATCCCAGCATCCTTCAAAATTGTTTTAATCCATCCACCAATAGCAGTTCTCGAGGCTGGCCTTGCAGGCCCCAACGTGGAAATAAACAGACATTCAACACCAGCTTCATGTCTTCTGTTCTCACCCAAAGACATAAGCTTTCTCAACCAGAATATGGAATCTATATTACGATCCTCTGCTTTGTAAAGCTTCCAACCAGACTGTCTATGTGTAGAGGTGTCCTTCTTAGAACCAAAAAAAAAATTTGGCCATAATACAATGTGATCATCATTGTCAACAAGATTATCAGAAGATGCATGTAGTAAGGTCAGATCCTGTACTTGTCTTCCTGATGCCAGAAGTAAATTAACAGAACATCTACGAGATGCTTCGAAAAGAGTCAGGTCATTTGAAGGATTCTTACAAAGCTAAGACACCAAGTGTCCTGGATCCCAAGTAAATGCTCTAAGCTTCTTATTTGCAGAATTTCCTATACCTCTCATCACTTGCTTGACCAAGGGATGATTACTTATCCTCAAATCGCCTATGGGGTCATACAAAACTGACACTACAGACTTGTGAAGTGCTATAGTATTGGGATCCAAGCCTTTCCTCACTCTTAGGTATGCTAAAAAACCGTGCCAGCTGAGATCCCGAAGTAAGTTAGTTAACCCCTCCGCAACGTAAGCAGATATAAGCGTTAAAAATAGGACAGCAGTCAAGTACAATAAGCGTGTTTATACGTCAGCGCGTGTGTTTCCATAGAAATCGTTCTAACTCCGTTATTGTTTTAGTTACATCCCTAAAATAAAAAGTAAAAGGTCGATAGTAGATCAAGCTGCACATCCCTATCAAATTGTCTGTGGAAATACATAACAGGAATCAGCTGTCAGTAGTGTAGTTGACAAAAATATTTACCCGCGTAAGTTTGCTACCGGCAGCTCCACCGCGCTCCACATTTTAAATTTTTATTAAATATTTTTATATGAAATGATAAAAAAGTGAGGTGACAAAAGTGTTTATTACACATATATACAGTAGAAGTATTGTTGTTTACATAATCTGTGGTTTTAGTACCGTTTTCACATAAAAACATCACGCGAGTCATTTTTACCTATTTTTAATGTTTGCGTTCTAAATTTTAATATTTACAAATGCTAATATTTATTTGTAATATAATAATTTGAAAGCCTATTTTGTAACCTTTCTAAAACAGTTTTTACTATTCGGCTACGTTCAGAAATGTTTCATTTATAGAACTTTAATTGTGAAGCGGTAATAACAAAAAGTTTTTTTAAAATGTCATTTTGTTAAAGACACCAAAAGCAAATATTCTCGAAAATTCGGAGGGATTAATAACTATATAAATAAAAATGAATCGCCGAAATGTATTTACATGCGTAACTTCCGAACGACTGCAAAAAATTGGATTTTTTTTTGTGTTCGTTATTGTGAGGACAAGGTTTGTATAAAACTACTGGTGAGCTCTGGCATTATGAAATTTGTATACAAAAATTGCAGAAGGCGGCTCGCGAGCTGTTTGAAAACTGAATGTATGGAATACGGGGGAAGGGAACTCGGGTAGGGGGTTCGCGAGAAGGGGAATGGGGGGAGTGGAGTGGGGAGAGGGAAGGTGAAGGAGGCGGAGTGGGAACGCGAGAGGGGTAGGGGACGCGGAAGGGGGAACTGAACAAATGGGAAAGGACACGCAGGGAGAAACAATTTCTTTATTAAATGGCATGGCAACGCATGCCGGGGACCAGCTAGTATAATATATAAAGGAGAGTGTCTGTATGAGGTGGACGAGCGGGCTGGCAAGCGGGCGGTGTGGATTTGATTTGTATGCAAAGGAAGGTCACTATCTACATTTGATTTCGAAAACTCTGTGTAAAGCCCGGGCATTGCCGGGGACTTCAGCTAGTATTATAATATATTGGAGTAGGGGTCACGATGCTCAGCAATGAGAAACCGACTTAAGAAGAATGTGATAAAAAGTACAATATATTGTCTGAAAGAATATAATTTATTGTCTCATTCATATTCTTGTTGTTCTGACTCTTGACAGTAAATACATATAGGATGCAAGTGACAATAACAATTTCTTCCTGTTGTGGAGGAGACCTAACGGGACGTGCTTAGCCAATTAATGCCATCAGAAGTGATTGATTGAGCACATCTGTGCCTCCGGGAAACCGGTGAAGATAAATATAAATGTAATGTTTTGATTGTAATGATATGATTTTTTTTTTCAGTTGAAGGAAATGCTCTCGTCGGAATGCGATGTGATATACGAATGTCGAGTTTGTCGGAACCTGTTTCGAAGCCTAGCCAATTTTATATCACATAAAAGGGTATACTGTCGACAGAAATTCAACACTTCCCTTCATGCGCATTTCATTAACAATAAATTTTTAGTAAGTTAATCAAGTTTCAATTAATTTGGTTCTCAATATTTTATTTAAAACTTAAATACAGCTTGACACGGGTAACTTTTCAAATGGCTAAATGAGGAATGAATTAACAATTACCATTTTTTAACCCCACAGGCCTCTGTCATATCAAAATATTTCCGCTTTGTAATAAAATCAAAATAAATGGAATATTCCCATATGAATAATTTTTAAAAGTTAACTAAAATTACTGATAATGAAAAAAAAACACCGAAACATTTTATTAGAAAAATTTATTATAAATATTATCACTGTTTTGTCGTTTCATGTAAAAATAATTAATAAAAAATTGACAAAGTTTTATAAATCTTTTTCAAATTGCGGTTGGAAACTTTGGTTTCAGAAAGATGTACATTTCAATTATTTTGTGTTTGATTTGAATATAAAGCGTGCTGTTTTCTATATCTAACACGGTTTAGATCATATCGACCCATAATCAGCAGAACAGCGTAAGCACCAGACAGTAAATTGTTCAGGAGAAGGTTTTTTTTAATTAACTTTCTTCATTGATTCCAAAAAGGATTTTGGTTAATTAGGATTATTAATCTTTGGTTGCTACCTATATAAAGCTGATAACACAATTATCTGAATGCCTTCAGTGGTTGAGATAGTGGCGGTAACGCTGTTTTGCCTATGACCCTGACAGATCTTTTCTCTATGAAATGTCACATACGCTGTTCAGAGTACATAACTATTTTTGAAATATTTATCACGCGATCATGATAGGTGAACAAATAACTAAATAAAAGAGGATATACAGCCGTAATATACTTGTATCTGCAGACATCTTTATCGAAAATCTGTTGTAAAAATATTTTTACTAACTATAATTTCTACTCTCCGAAGGAGCATGCGTAATAACAAAATACGACATACTTATATGTGCAGTCAGCTTAGCAAAAAACTGCAATATAACATTTTTTATCTGAATACAACACAGAGGTCCACCTTCTCAGTGGAGACAGTGAGACTATGGCCTCCACAATTTTGGAATGTTATGAGGCTGAAGGTAGTGGAGAGGGGAAGGAGATATTGAAAATGTACCTGGCTATTCAGATCTAGGCACCAAATACGGCTAAATACTGTTACTAAATCTGAATAACACAGTACCTTTTCCACATCTCCTTCCCCTCCTCATTACCTCCTCAGCCCCATAACATACTAAAATTGGGGATGCCATAGTCTCACTGGCTCCAGACGGTTGGGACTCTTGTGTTGTATTCGGATAAAAAATATTAAGTATTATAATTTTTTTTTGTAATTATGCGCTGCTGTATAGTGTATAATTAGACTTATTACTTGAAATGGCTTTAGCCGTGTTTGGTGACTAGATGTGAACAGCCAGTTACATTTTCCAGATCCCCTTCCCCTCCCCACTACCTTCAGCCTCACAACAAGCTAAAATTGGGGATGCCATAGTCTCATTGGCTCCAGACATAATTGGGATAAATGATATAATTTGCATAACTACTTTTTTACTAATATTCAAATACAAAACAATAAATTTAAAAAAATCAAGAATTTCCGTTTAGTTTCCGATGCTACTAGCCACCGACACGTCTGCACTAGTCACCAGATGGACGCCAACCGACTAAACTGAAACATTGTCGACCAACAGCCTAGACAGCGTAAACAGCGTAACCGACCACAGTCGCTTACGCTAAAAGTTACAGGTACTAAAAAAGTGTCAGGCATATAAGATAGAGCTGCAATATTTTTGTCACTGATGTATTAGGTAGCATTGAACAGTTTTCCTTAAAAAACGTAATTTGACAAAAATGTTGTTTACGCTGTTCTACCCATTATGGGTCGATATTTCTATCTATGATAGTAAGGGAGACACAACGATTTCTATGAGACCTATACGAGTTGTTCCCAAAAGCAAACAAATTAGCGGTTAAAATCTATATATAAATAGATATACATAAAAAAACTAATTTTCTTTTTATGCGATTCGATTATTGAAATAATTTATAAAATGTATTTAATTTTGGTGTTTATTTCAGAAAGATGACATGATGATGATTTTACAAAATGAACAAGACTATCAGAATTATCTCAACAACAAAAATACTTTGGAAAACGAAAAGCAATTCAAAATTAGTAATGCAACCAACAAGTCCACGGCCAAAGATCTCACGTCTATTGTGGAAAGATTAGCTTCAAAAAACAAAAATACTTCCAATTTAGAAAATTCAACTAAAGGTGAACCACCACCTAAAAGATTAATCAAATTTCAATCCATTACTTCTTCTCCAATGGCCGTTTACCAAAATGTGTGTTCATCGCAGAAGGATCTCCAAGATTTAATAAAGGATCAGGTACTATTTAGTTTTATCTAGTATTTACTACATGTACAGTATAGTCTCTATAATCCGAACAATTTAAAACCGAGCCTTTTCGGTGTAAAGAATTTTCACTGCTGGATTCTTAGAAATAGCTGAAATTTTCCAGAACCTTTTAACATGGGTGCTGCATAGTCGAAAATTTTATTCTTTTTGCCTTTCAAATCTGATTTACCAAGGTTTATATTCCCTCGCTAACTTCATACTATCTACTGAGGCCCGCAATGCAGTTGCTTTTAAGCTCGGCTTGGTTGGTCGGCTAGCGTGACTTAGCACATAAATCTTTGTATAGATCATAAGTATAGATAATAATAATAATAATAAATGGATAATTTATAGAGCACCGTTTTTGTGAAAAATCACCTCAAGGGCGCTGTATAATTTATTAAGAATGCTTAGGTTCTAACTAATTTTACTATTTACAAATGGATACAGAAACGTACTTACCTGGCAGGTCACTTCTGATAAACACACTTTAATTAGAAAGTTTATGCTTGGAGAAGATACGGTTTTGCACGCGGAGGACGTTACAGTTAAGACACAGGACATTGCATGATTTTACATTATTTGCTACCCTCATAGATGTCTCCAATATTACACGCTTTGTCTATGATTTTAATAGAGAAGTGTGTTTCTTTTTTCTTTGCTAAACCAAACTACCGTCATCGCAATGTTTCAAAATGAAAACGACTGCAGTTTGTTTTTACTGCGGGTTTAATTTACTAGTTGATTCCCACTTCAATGATGTTATGTGAGTATACTATGTAATTGTAAATAATATTTGTTTAGCTGGATTCGGTGCACTAATCATGAAATTATGACAAATTAACCACTGAAGACAATGAAAACAAGAAAATGCTTAACGTCTTATGTTGTCATAAGACAACCTTTAACCCACCCTTGTCACCCGGTCGTTTGGATTGCTGGAGGTTCAGATTACAAAGACTATTCTGTATTATAGTTGTTGCGACACATCAAAGAAAACATACGTAACCCTAGAAAAATAATCATACGCCTTAGAGACTTCTGGAGTTTAAAAGTGAATATTTGACATATTATCATACTTACACAGTTTAAAGATAGTTAAATAATTAGTTTATAGTTTTGTACTTTAAATAAAACAAAAATAATTGTAAAAAAATAACAAAATTCTCTAAAGCTCACCAATCGACTACAATAATGTCTTTTTTAAAATGAAAAATATGTTATGTTTCATTTTATGTCTAAATCGTTTTTTTTTATAAGCTATGAAAGTTTAAATGCGTTTAAAGTCGTTATATTTAAAAATATATTTTTTTATTTCACTAAATAACATTTATACGAACAAGTCTAAAAGTTACACAAAGGTCCTAGAGACGTACTGAAGTTTAAAAGTGTATATTTGACATATTATCATACTTACACAGTTTAATATAGTTTGATAATTAGTTTTGGGTTTTGTACTTTAAATAAAACCAAACCAATAAAAAATGATGTAATTAAAAAATAACAAAATTCTGTAAACCTCTTACAAATCAACTACAAAATATGAAGTCTTTTTTTAAAATAAAAAATAATGATTCGTTTTATGTCTAAATCGTATTATTTTTATATGTTATGAATGTTTAAATGTTAATCAGTCGTTATACATAGTTTTTTTATTATTATTTCGCTAAATCACATTTATACTAACAGGTCTGAAAGTTACACAAAAGGTAATCATACGTCTTTCGGACTTATTGTGTATGTATTTCTCCATAATTATTGTACTTACCATGGTGACAGAGCCGCCCCGTGCAAGCTCTGCTCGGCAACCGAGCTAACTAATCTTACGTCTCTAAGACGTAGATTATCTTTCTAGGGTTAATGGCCTTAACATGTCCTCATTTCGAGAGTGGAAGAAACTTATAGCGTTGCTCTGGTGAAAACCACCATTCTAACAAAAACATGATTGTTTTAGTGCCTGTAATTGGATAGCTAGAGACTCCTGAGCTTTTGCCACCTCTCCACTTTTCTTTTACTTTCACCCTAAATTGAGGGGTGCCATAGTCTCAGTTTCTAGATATTCGAAATTACTAAGGGTTGCGTTATTAATCTTAGTAAACACTGTGTTAAAACCTGGCTAACACGGCCCTTTTGATTTATTTGATGAAAACTTAACCATTAACAATTGCAATATTTGTCCACAATTTGCTAGTGCCTCGAGAACTCGTAGGAGTATTTCTTGTGACGAATATAACGTATTGTTTATTAATGTATCTTATCATTTCTATTGTTCTCTAAGTCATTGTAATAATTTTGTTTCAGGTGACAGAATTAGATAATATGATATCTTCAAGGGAAGCCATCTTAGGTCCTGACGGAAAACTGCTATTGGACACCATCTCATCTGCTCCCAAGAGTAATGATGCCGTCATTCAGATCAGTGATGAAGATGACGAAAACACTGGCCACGAAATTGTCTGCAAAATATGTAAATATATTTAATTGCCTTTCCTTTCATAAAAGTGATAAAGCAGGTTCTCGAAACTGCATTAAAATTTAGATTTGATGACTTCAGTTTTAATAGGATTTTACCATAATATATACAGGGTGTAACAGGACGTACCCGAGGGATTTTAACCAGCGGTTCCTGAGCATATTTGGAGTAAAAAATGTAGATTTCATTTTGCTCTCCGGTGATATTTTTTTTCTATTAAAAACAAAAATTATGTTTTTAAATCACGCGTCGCCAATGGCATGATCATTGGTCTACTCGGGAGACAACGTCGCAATTTCACACGTACACACAGTGGAAGGAAGGCGACAACGGCCAGCGCGCTTCAAGGCAGGACCATATTATATGCTCCAATACCAAACAAGTAATATTTAATATTGCGTAAATAATTATTATGCTTATTTTACTCAGATATTATTGCTAGCTTTAAGTAAAGACTTTAAGTACCGAAAATTCCTGATGGAATTCTAATTTAAATAATTTGTGGTTAGAAGACGGGTGGGTTTCTTCATTTACCGAGAATGCTAAATGGAATGCTAATTGTAAAAGTAAACGATCGAAATTTAAAAATGTCTATGCATTTGACCGTTTACTTTTACAATTAGCATTGCATTTAGCATTCTCGGTAAATGAAGAAACCCACCATTAAATAACTTTTAAACAAAAAAAAATGTAGTTCTACGAATTAAACACAAAAACAGTAATTAAATAACTTATTTGTTGACAATAATTGAGAATAATTTCCAATGGTCCTTTTATCATAAATATTAAGAAATAAGATAAGATAAATATTTAACCACCTTTAAAAACACAATCTCCCTTGCACTTGCTTAATTAGGTATCCAGAATCACCAAAACGAAACGCGCATTATCATCGCGAAAAACAATCTCCCTTGCACTTGCTTAAGTAGGTATCCAGAATCACCAAAACGAAACGCGCATTATCATCGCGAAATTATTGTCAATAAAATCAATGCTCATATAAAACGAACTTGTCAACAGCTGCAAATGCGTAACCGTGACCTTGACCCACAGAATTTAAAATAATATGAAATACATACATGTATAGGTAGAATACGATGTTATTTTAAAATTAGAATGCTGCCAGGTGCTGAATTATTTGAATAAGAAAAATATTTAATTTTATAAATGAATTTAAAAATAAATCAATTACATATTGGAACAATTTTAAAACCGTGTGAAATATTTTGTTCAAAAGATTTATTAAACATCACGCGGTAGGTAGAGAGGATGAACTGCCAAACAACTCGGTCTTAGCATACTCCTCGCAATTCCACGTAGTAGGTAATTGTGTATTCTTGGAAGTACCTAGTCATGATTCAAATTCCAATTCAAATTCCCCATTTATTTTTACCTAACTACACAATGTAGGTACTAATATTTTTCAGTTATGTAGGTACTCAGAATAAGGGTTACAATCAATAAACTATTGGTTTTACCGATCTATTAATACGTATTATGAAGAACAGGATACCTAACACAATTCTTAGAAAGTTCTCGACTTATAATGTGGCCTAACCAGTGTTTTGAAACAATAAACTATTGGTTTTACCAACCCATCAATAAGTATGTTGACAAAGTTCTTAGAAAATAAGTTGATCTAGCAATGTTTTGAATGTAATAGCATACATTTGGATTACAAGGAACTATCCAGAATAAGGATTGCAATAATAACCTGTTTTACCGATACAAATAATATTATCATTTTACAGAAGGGAACGTACCCATACTACGTGACCAATTTTTTTTGCAATTTTTAACCCCCCCCCCCCCCCTCCCCCTCCCGGTGACCAAAATCCTAAGCAAATCGCCGCTCATTTGTACCAAGCGTGACATTTTGAAGACCCCCCCCCCCCCGAAGAGGTTACGTAGTTTGAGTACGTTCCCTAAGGTAATGGTGCCGATTTAAAGAAAAAAAAATCAAGTCAATAAGTTGACTGTATTCAGCCTTACCAATAAAATACAAACTAACCACAAACAGTCCGATTATGAAGGATTGGAATGTTTCATAATTTTGACACAAAATGTGAGTTCTTATAGAAGTTTCAAATAAATTAATCGTGGTGGTTCGATCATAAGCTTTGAAAACATTTTAGTATCTACTGTTTAAGTGTAATGTTGACTGAACTTACAATACTTAAAAATACTATTTGCGAAAGTTATAATTAAATAATACCTCTAAAAATAATTTAAAAACCCACCCGGCAATGTTTTGTTCGCGTTTGTGTCTGTCATCTGTCACAGATACGAACATAATATTATGAATGACATGTAAGAATAAAAATGCTGACATTTGGTTATAATATTTTTTTTATTATTATTATAAAAGTTGCTCGAAGTGGCCGCCATCGGCTTCAATGCATGCATGCAATCTTAACACATTATGGATGCTTAAATTAGCAGGATTCGCCTTCAGTTCGTCTGCTGCCTCCATGATCAGTTGGATCAATTGCTCTCTCGTCGCTATCGGCTTCGAATATACCTTTTCCTTCAGAGTTCCCCAGAGGTAGTAATCCAACGGTGTTAGGTCGGGTGATCTCGGTGGCCATGCAATGTTAGGACTACCTCGGCCTATCCACCGTCCAGGAAACTCTACATTCAGGTAGTTCCGCACGGCAACGGAATAATGGGGTGGAGCTCCATCGTGCTGGAACCACATCCTTCGCAGTGCTTGTAAGTTTACTTCGTCCAGAATGTCGCCCAGCTGCCCTTGCAGGAACTCCAGATACATCGGTCCATTTAACCTGGGAGGCAACTCGATCGGACCAATTATTTTGTTACCCAAAATACCCGCCCACATATTTACTGAGAATCTCTCTTGGCTCGACGATTCCCGGACAAGCTTAGGATTTTCTTCGGCCCAATGATGCAGGTTGTGGATATTTAATATTCCTGTTTTTGTAAATTGGGCTTCGTCTGTGAATAGAATATTTTTCATGAAATCTCCATTTCTCAACACATTTCGTAGCATCCGTCTACAGTAAATTAGTCTTGAGAAATGGTCGTTCTCCAGTAGACCTTGGCAGCGCCTGTAGTGGAAAGGTTTCAGGCGATGTTTTTTTAGGATTCTCCATACCGTCGTGTGTGTTATGTCTCCAACGATCATGGCGACGCGACGCACGGAAAGCGTCGGGTCTTCTGTCATCATGTTGAGGATCCTCTCTTCAACACGAACTGGAACATCATTATTTCCTCCGCCCTGAACCCGTACGATTCCATGGTCGCGCAGGCGTTGATACATCTGCAAACAAAAATACAATTGCTAACATTATTCTGTTATAAAATATCAGTAAAAATGAATGACGGGTGCGTTTTATATCAGTTTATTTCTGAGAACATAGAAATATTTGATTAACATAGAAAACGTTCCGTAAGTACGAATTAATTTATTTTGTGAGTGAAACTATTTAAAACAAGCTTTCTTGGAACCGATTTTGATTAGCAACTATTTACGTTGGGGGACAAGCACAAAATATGATTATTTAGTTCTTAATTTGGGTTATAAATAAGTGTTAATAACAATTTCAAAATGACGCGACGGCTTGATATTTTTTTCACAAGAATTTCGAACTTTAATTGTAATGAAAATGGAACTTTAAAGCATCTTTTACCAATTAACCTACGTAAATTATTCTTGTTTCTGTTGTATTATTATTCATTTTTTACATCAACTCCACACATTTTCGGGGATGCTGTGAGGAGGATATTAAGTTAAATGAAGTGTTATTTAAATAATTTGAGCTTAAAGAATTAGCCAAGTTGGGAAACATTACCCTATTTTTTTTACTTGGCACGTTTGATAGGTATTATCTTGGATTTCCGAGAGTGAAACATAAAATTTTGGAAAGTTTTGTAAATAAACATACGTAGTGATAACCTTTTTCCGTAACATTACAAGACACAATTAGGCGGATTTTTGGGAGCCTTTACAATGAGATGGCGGCATTAAATGTGTGTCTAGCTCTACGATAATAAATAGGTAGTTAGGTACAAACCTGTACGAAAGTTGTATGGTGTGGTAGACGTCGTTCTGGATATATTCTGCGATACTCTCTTACAGCTTCCACTGAATTTCCTCGGCAAATTCCATAAACAAACACTATATCTGCTTCATGGGCAGGTGGATAATTTTGAGGCATCTTTTAGAATAAACACTAATAATAACAGTAAAACAAAAACAAATTTCAAAGCAACTACGCACGACCCCGTTCACCGTCAAACTCCAAACACAACTGACCGAGCGGTATTCGGAAAGGGGTAGCTTCGCCGCGGTATGGGAGTGAGGGAGCGTGCTGCCGATAACTGTAGGGTTGGCTAGCGGATAGGGGGAGGGGTTATCGCGAGGTTGCCATATCCTTTACTCGAAATATGAGATCAGTGAAGGTGTGTAGAAAAAACAAAAAAAAATGTTTTTAATTGAAAAAAAATGTCACCGTACAGCAAAATGATATACAAATTTTTTTCTCCAAATAAGCTCAGGAATCGCTGGTTAAAATCCCTCGGGTACGTCCTGTTACACTATTTAAAAATACTGTATGCGAAAGTTATGTTAAATATTATCTCCAAAAAAATATCTATTTAAAAAACCACCTGGCAATATGTTTATTCGCGTTACGAGGAGGCGCGCAGTAGAGAGTGAAAGAGTACGCTGCCAACAACGGGGTTCGGGTTGGCTAGCGGATATGGGGGAGGGGTTTGCGCGGAGTTGCCGTATCCTTTACTCGAAATATGAGATCAGTGACGGCGTGTGGAAAAAAACCAAAAAAATGATTTTATTTGAAATAAAAATTTCACCGGAGACGAAAATTTCATTTACATTTTTTACTCCAAATATGCTCAGGAATCACTGGTTAAAATCCCTCGGGTACGTCCTGTTACACCCTGTATGTGCCTATTGGCGATTTCATTTTTAAAAAGTGTAACATCTTGTGCAATGTACCGTGACATAGAATGCACTCAGAGCAAATTGACCGAGCATAGTCTAAACGAGACAGAAAGAAACTAGTCGGCGAAATGGCATCCCTTCACCGATTGCCGAACCAATAGATGTGCTCCAGCGGCAGTCCTTGCCTTTGAGAAGCATTCTGACAATTAATTAAAATGCAAACAATTAATTTTAAAATGAATTCCCCAGTACCGAAAATATACGTAAGGAAAGCACCGTACCAATATTTTTTTGAAATGAATAAATATGATAAAAGCAAGCTTATCTTTAGATTTTTCTAAAAAAGAGTTACTTATAAAAAAAGGATTACTGCTTTGAATCAGTGTAATCAGTGTACCTGTAATAAAAATTAATTTGTTGATTTTTTTAACATAATTATGTTTCAAGTTTTATGTTGTTTTAAATTTATCTTGTTTATTTTAGGATATCCAATTAATTTTCACTGTCTTTAAGTTACATATATATAATAAATTTACTAGTGACCGACCGAAGGTTCGGTTTCGGCAAGTTTCGGCCAAAAAATCTAGTTTCGGAATCAGTTTCGGTTTCGGCAGAAAATCTGCCGAAACCGAAACTCTGTTCGTGAATGACCGCGCGTTGTTCGGCTGACTTCGGGAAAATTCGTGGCTCGAGTGTCACCCGCCATCATCGGCTGAGTTTACCGGCCGGTCCGGCGTGATTGTGTTGTGAGTTTATGTATTATTTCTCGCGCATAAGTGTGTTGTTTTGTTATCAAGAAGTAGTTAACATGTTTGTTAATTTTTGTTTGTTCTATAGCAGAAATATTAAAAAAAAAAAATTACATTCTTCAATTATTGTTTTTTATTTCATTTAACACATATTAACTGTTGTATAAGTGTCTGTAAATTTTCAGTAAACAATAGATTTTTAACATGTCTAAAAAAGTTTCGGTTTCGGCCGAAACTGAGACAGATACCGAAGATTCGGTTTCGGTGGAAAGTCCTGTTTCGGTCGGACACTAAAATTTACATCATTATTATTACGAAACCCGGTCATGATGTGTAACCCAAGTTGAGAATGTTATACCTCACAACTATCAGCTTGTCACCTAATGTATTAGGGTGCTTCGTTCACTCGCGGTTGGGGTCCAAACAACGCGACGAGCGAGTTCGGCAGTCGATCCTCCCCTCCTTTCCATTTCCCGTGATGTTCAATTAGTAACACTGTTTTTGGTTGATTTTGCTCAGAACATATACTCTGTGTACTTCAATCTAATTATATGCGTTTATTTTGCAGGTAAAATAAAGTTTGCAACACTCAAAACCTTGCGGTTTCATATGAAGCACAAACACGCTCCCAACCGACTGGTGTTCCCATGCCCCGACTGCTCGGATACGTTCGCCAACGCTTGGGGAGTTTACCGCCACTTGTTCAAAGTTCACAGGTGACCTTATTCAACACTTATGATAACTCATAGTCAGATGATGATTCATAGTCAGAAAGATTGCCATGTAGACTCTAGCGCATGCCAGTGTTTTGAATATAATTTATTCTTTGTAACATGTGCAAGTAGCAGAACACCAATGTCCAGAAGTATGGTCTACGTAACTTGATAAATGGTGTTTATTGTTCTTGCAGAAAAAGTGCCGCTCACATTCGCAAGCTTAGAGATTCAATTCAAAACAAGGCATACCGACTTCAAAAGCCACCCCCGAGCGAGAGAAAACCAGAGACTCCGCAGAAAACGGAATCCATTAGTGAGCAACATCGAATGGATCTTGAAAATCAGGTTTGAATAAATTATTTATGATTAGCAGTCTCGTCTCTACTTTAAAATTTACCAATGTTTAAATTTACCTCTGACTTTTCTATTTTTTTCATATATTAAAAGAGGCACATTTTTAACCATTCTAAATGCTGCCAGGTGTAATCCACATTGTGCTCTTGAGTGTTTTCTCATTGTGTATTTTAAAACAAAGTGGTTTGTCATTGCAGGCATGTTTCTGATAAACTCACAGTGTGTTTAAAAATAAAATTTTGGCTTCATTATTAAGATTCTTAGTGTACAGTGAACTGTACTTTTATTATATTACTAATATTATAAAGGCGAAAGTTTGTATGGATGTATGTTTGTTACTCTTTCACGCGCAAACTACTGAATGGATTTTAATGAAACTTTACAATAATATAGCTCATACATCAGAATAGGCTATAGCTTAGAGCTCTGGCATTATGAAATTTATATACAAAAATTGCAATAGGTGGCACGCGAGCTGTTTGAAAAATGAATGTAGCAGGTATGGAGGGGGGTATAGGATGTTGGGGAAGGGCGGAGGGTGGGGAGGGGGGATGGGGGAGGGTGGAGGGTGAAAGGGATTTCTGGGGGGAGAGGGGGCGGGGGATAGGGAAGACGGAGGAGTCGCTGTGGGTACCCCCTAATACTATGCGAGCGAAGCCGGGGGCAAAAGCTAGTAAGCAATAATTATCAGCCTGAAACACTCGTCTACATTGAAAAAATCTTCCGAGAAAAGATACACGCCGCCAACGGGACTTGAACCCGTGTCCTTCTGATTGTGTCAATCAATTCAACTTCTCAATCATAATAAAATAATTCAACTTCTTAATCAGAAGGACACGGGTTCAAGTCCCGTTGGCGGCATGTATCTTTTCTCGGAAGATTTTTTCAATGTAGATGAGTGTTTCAGGCTGATAATTATTGTTTATAATAATTGTTACCCTTTGTGCTATGCATAAAAATCTTGTCTTTAACACTCCAATACACGCGTGTCATCTCACAGATGACCAGTTCTGTTTTTTCGTCATAAGTTTGATGAAGGGAGGGGAGCCTGGTTCCCCGCCCTAGTATTCCCCAAGCTCGCCTAGCTCACTTTTGACATTTTTTTTTTTTTTTTAATTCACTTTTGACAAATAAGTGAACAGTCATCTGACAGATATTTATGTCTCACTAGGGGGCGCGTGTATTGGAGTGTTAAACGTTAGTTTATCAATTAAAAATAATATCTGTACTTTTTGTTTGTTAAACTTGATGGTTATTGTCATCCCAGGCGTGGATGGACAACCTGGAGACGGACGGAGAGGTGCCGCGCTGTGGCGGGTGCGGGCGACGGTTTGAGCGCCGCGCGGCGCTGAGTTCCCATCGCCAGACCTGCCAGCTGCGCATCGCCGCCCAGAACAAGATCTCCTCCAACTTGCAGCGCCGCGTCGTGACCAAAACCGCGCCCAAAGAACCCTCCGAACCTCCTCAAACCCCACGAATGCCGGCTGTAGAACCCCGCATCAAAATCCCCAAATTGGACATTAAACCCAGTGAAAAAACTATTGAAATCCAAATCAGACGTGATTATAATAAAGGCTCCACGACGAGCCCCGTTACTTTGGGAACCAATTCCCCCGTTTCCGAGCCGGCGGGAGACGGAGACGTTGCCTCGCCGCTACATAGCTCGGAGTCAGCAGTCAAAGGTGAGAATGGTGCTAGTTTTAATGTTAAAAGTATTCCTAATGTCGATTTTCAAAATAAAAGTGGTTCCAAAATTAATCAGACTGTGCAAGACTGTGATGATGATGCGTATGTTAATTCAAACAATTCAGATTCTCTAGATGGGGATACAAACATTCAAATTAAGATCGAAAAACACCCCCTAGACAATTCACCCGCCAAAAGAAAGAACGGTCTTGATGTAGAATCCTCGCCTATCGATGACAGTGATCTCAATTTCGAAGACATTGAAAGGATTTGTCATTTGGGCACTGATAGTCCAACAGGTGTTTCAAAGCTTCCTATAACTTCGAGTTCAGTCAATAAGACCAATACAGCGGCCACGAGTTCAACTTCTGCCATAAATATGGACATCGATGTGATTCCAACCTCTGCTTTAAGGAAACAAAAAATATGTGGATCTGATATCAATACAAATATTTCAGTTTTAACTGAAGATAGTGAAAAAAATCAGGCTTCAAATAAAGCAAAAGAAAATGACCAAATCAATGAGATTGCAAACATTATAGCACTCGATGCACACATTGACAAGATAACAGAAAAACTATTCTGTAAGGATTGCGATGTTGCATTCCTGTCAATTATAACTTTCAGAAAGCACATGGCCAAGCACTTTGATTGGAAAAGGTTTAAATGCAAGTTATGTCACTTCAAAAGTTACAACAGAAGTTGCTGTGTGAATCACTTGAAGTATCAGCACCGGCTGTCTGGGGACCCAAACCGTTTGAAGACTTTTGTGGGAGCCCTCTCTGCTAAGGAAGCCATGGTCACTCCTCCAGAAACAACGGAAGCTCCTTCAACTTCTGAAAAGTTCGAAGAAACTGTTGATGTGATTTTATTGCTGGAAGATGATGATTCTGCCATGGCTGAGGATATGGAGCAATCTTCCGTGAGTGTGGACACCTCTATCATCAAGCAGGAGAACATCAAAACTGAAACCATTCCAACTATGGAACTGTCCATGAGTTCGAGTAGCTCTGTTTCGTCTTTGAACAATGAAGGGGCGGTCAAAAAGAGAGGAAGGCCGAAAGGCTCCTTCAAAGTTTCAAAAAAGAGACGAAATAACATGGATATGAACAGTCCCAATAGCAAGAAGTCATCTCCTGTTAAATTTGAAGGTAATTTCATTTTTATTCTATCAAAATCTTGGGTAAATTTTGTGCCTAATTGAATATTTTCATCATACGAATTTAAATGCAACACCTTGGAAAAACCTTTGTAAATCACACGAAAATCATACATAATCAAAAAGTAATTTCTCTTTACTTACATTAATTTCAGTAAATATTGTAAACAATTTATTTGACAGTTCAAATGTCTAATAATTGTTTTGATTAATTTCAGATTATTCAAATTCGTCCATGGAAATAGCATGTACTCCAGAAAAGCGCACGGATGTGCAAGTGACTGTCGTCAATCTACCATCTCCGGGAAGTAATTCTCAACCTTCAAGCAGCGCTAGTTCCGCATTTAGTTTTGTGTCTAAGGGTGTAAACGTATCATCTGGCTCAGATTCAGTAGAAACCCTGAATAATGCCAAAGAAGAAATAGAGAAGAATGTATCCAATCGACATACTGCATCATTCACGTCTGCCACAGTCAAAAGACCCATCCGTAATCGTGTTAAACCTTTAAATAAAGATTTTGAGTATGACCTATCCAATTTGTTGAAACTAGAAGCTGAAGCATATAAAGAATCTCATATGACATCGAATATATCACAAAAAAACCAACTGAAACGGAAACCATTGTTACAGAACGAGAACTTGCCAGTGGATCCGCCAATACAAACTGGAGGAGCAAACAAGGATTCCTCGAGTCCAAAGGCGCCCATTACAGTCCCCAAAGGCTGCCAAGGAGCCCTACAATCGGTCTCCCTGAAAGCAGCTTATCGAGGAAAGGCGGTCATGAAGCAGAGTCAACTGCTCACGACTCGGCGAGACCTTCCCCCTTTCATCGCCCGCACCAACCCCCGCCTCGCCTCACACAAGTCCCCTCCACACACCTCTCCACCGGCCTCACCAGTCAAAGATTCCACCGAGGCGATTCCTCTTCTGAAGATAGTGGGGGCGAAGATTGTGCCGCTCTCCCACAAACCTTCGACGATATCAGACAAATTATCTTTGGTCAAGTTTCTTCCGGAAATTGGAACTCCTACACCGTCAACGCCCCCGCACAGCCTGACGCCCAAGAGAACAGGGATGCTGCCAAAGAGCTACCCGCTAAAAAAGGGGAAGCAGGAGCTACCGAGCCCTCCCCAGAAGCCATCCAAAAATAAAACTGAAATATTAGTAAAGGCTAAAACAACTAAAGAGAAAGATAAATGCGCTATCTTGGAGAACATGTCAAAGCTATTTTCAGATGAAAAGAACTCATCGAGTACAACGCACCAAGAAACACCAAGTCTAAGTACTATTACCACAGGTACAAATAGTAATGTAAAAACAAGTGGTGTTACACCAACTACGAGTACTTCTAAACCAAGTTTATGTGTTAGTACACCCAGGACGAGTGGTATCGCTCCGACAACAAAAACACTTCCATTAAGTACAAGTAGTGACAGATCTCCTACTGCAGGTATTACTAACAAAAGGGAACCTAAAGTCGAGAATTCTGATGCTTCCATTTCAAAATGTCCAACAGTCGAGCAATATACTAAAGAGTCCAAGAATGTCAATTCCTCGAGTATGCCAAGTGACGGCGAACAAGTAGAAGCTCTAGTTGATAACTGCAATTACTTGGACGAAAAGGCTTCTAAAGAGTCAAAGAGGACTTCAAAGATCAATTCTTCCATTGCATCTGGTAGTAGTGATCAAACAGTAGCTAAAGGTGAAAATTGCAATAACCCAACTGAAAAAATCGCTAAAAGGTCAAAGAAATCTTCAAGCACATCAGGTGGCAGTGATGGGACCGAAACTATATTAGAGAAGTGTAACACCCCCAATATAGAAAATAAATCAGTTGGGAAGTCTACAAAAGACTCGTCAAACAGTAGTAATGCACAAACAGAACCCGACACAGAAAATAGCAATCATTTCAACGTGGGTAATTCAAGTGATGAAATTATTTCAGATCCAAGCAACAGTAAAATAGGAACACCCGAGAAGCTAAGAAATGTCAGTGTCATTTCTTATGCAAAAAGAAGTGTATTGAAAGAGAATGATGAAACAAGCAAAAGGATTCATGCTACGCAACTTGTCAAATCAATTCATAAGAATAAGGAAGGCGTGAATGTGAAAGACCTAAAGAACAAATTAGCACATTACCTCACACTGAATCAAGTTAAAATTACTCCTGAAAATCCTTCACGAAGGGATGAGGGACATTCTAGAGACGATGCTCCTTCAACAAACCTAAATAACAAATTGGAGAAAACCGAATAAATCAACTCTGCAAACATTTACCAAATCCTGTGATATAGATACAAATATGTTTCAAGCTTATAGTTATTTGTCCATTCAAATCCCGAATTAGGGACAGTTCTACGGGCTTAAGTTGCTCACTTGTTCATGATGTTGTGAAATTATTAAACTATTATTAATCTTTGTCCGGAATAAAACTAATTGGTTTTGATTAGTGATAATTTAACGAATTTTTACAATGACTATTAAATATTATTGATCCTATTTTAATGTGTAATCAGTAATCATATTATCCGAATAGGAATGTAATTGCGTGCAGGTCTTTGAGCCATATTATTTACGTAATTCATTTATAAATGTTCATTCATTGAATTCCATTTACAGTCATATTCATTTTGAAACCAATTCAGTTTTGGATAAATAGTTAGTCTGATATTTTTGGATATTAAAAGCAATTCCATGCTATTTTTATTTTACAACTGATTCTCAAAAGTATGAAGTGCGTACTTTTCATCATTGTAAGAATTTTAAAAAGTATTTAATTTTTATGTGTCAGAAGATTAGAAATAAAAAAATTATTGAAGCAATTTTTTGGAGGTAAGTCAAGATGTGCCTCTTTTTTGCCTGTTTTGCCTAGACATAAAAAAATACAAAATCAATGCCATGTTTATCAATTGACTTCTGAGCACCAAATTGTATATAAAAAAAAATTGCATCCCTTGAGCTCCAGCGTATCCAATTGGTAATATGAAAACAATACTTTCTGCTTTGAGATTTTTAACCTTGGCACATTCACGGGAGCTCGGCATTTCGAAGGTTAATGTCTTCCTAGCTGTTGTGCTATCATTCTCCATTAGGTGATTCTAAATGTATTATTATTTGTTGTTCCCAGAGGTACGTGGAAAAATTCTTTAAATTATCTTAATATTTTAGGTATGAGACACAAGTGCATATGAGAATTATTCTATGCTGAAATCAATTTACCAATTGTTCAACACATCCTCTGCTAACAGAGTTGAGCACCTAAAATTTTTATTCAACGCTTTCATTCGCTGTCGACTTGGTACTGTTTTGATTGACGTATGCCATCTTTATTTATAATCCGGCTTGGTCCACCCATGGGAGTCAACGGCACCAGGCAAGTCAACAATGCAACTCCCATGGGACTATCGAGAGTACTAGCAGTGATTGAGTTATACATAATGCACTCTATGTTCAAAGAGATGCACCATCTTGACTGACCTTAGGTTCGTTTCTTTAATTTACAAATACATACCAATAATATAATCATTGGTAAAGCAATTTGTGCAATAATGAATCCAGATATTTTTATTGATTGTTTTAAATATGACTATTCTATACCTACATTATATGTTGAAAGTATTGAAACATTGAAGCCCATGTGGGTAACAAAATACTATTTTAGTTCTGCTTATAATTCGAGAAGCACAATCGTCATTATGAATAATGTATTCATAAGTTTTATTTTATCAATAACTCTGATTTTCTTTTATTGATATAAATATTACACAATATTATCAAGACCACTCAGTACAATCTTCAAAATGTCATTAATTTCTGTTTCTTACCCAAAATGATGGAGGGCGGTCTGGGTGCATTCCCTGCAAATTGAAATATTCTTATTTTACGTCTGAATAGGTGAAATCATGAAAATGTATTCTTATTGTTTAAATGAAAAATTATTATTATAAATAAACCTTTGTAATCCATGCTTTTGTTTAATTTTTTGAAGTGAAAACTTCTTTAGCACCGTTATGATTTGAAACTTGATGAAACAGAAACAAGCGATACTAAAAAGAGACAAACACATACATCTATAGGATTTAGCCTGCGAGAGAATGAGATAGACTAATCGGTGTCCTCATTGAAAATGTAAAATAATTTTTAAACTTAGCAACAATATTACAATAAATTATCCTACTCCAGATACTCTGCATTCGTCTCATTCTCTCGAAACTTAGTTTTCTGAAGGTTTCACTTCTACCACGTGTGAACTGCACACATGATTTTTTTTTCCTCCTAACTACTATAGTACCCAATATATTTCTAGACAAGCATTCAATCTACTGGACGCCCTGTTCTAGAACTATAAAACATTGCGGAACCTGGTACTGAAAACAAGACCCCACAAGGAGCTTCATCGAGGCTGGTTAAGAATTAAATAATCCTTTTTAGAATGCAACCTTACAAGGTTGTTAAAAATAATAATATACCTACAATAGTTTTTACTAGTTTCCATTCTGCTGATTGCACCCAACCTTATTTGCTATTATTACAGAATTACTACATTTGTTCTCACCTTTCCTCAGGCGCAAAGAGGCAAGACTAGATAAAGAAATTGTTCACTAACAAATTAGAAGTTACCCATCAGCGAGTAAATTACCGTTTTGCAATATTTTTTGGACATGGAATTTTCATAGTTGAATGAAATTGCAAGATTATTTGGTTTTCTATGCAATATAAGTGACCTCAAGACGAAAACTTCCAAAGAGCTCATGGATTGGTGTATCAAATTGGAAACAACTCTAACCCGGCGACACCCCAGCTTTTCTAAAGGACATTGACATGGCAGCTCTCTGCTCTGAACTTTCAGGAATAAGTCATTGAATACAAAAAATGCAAAACCCGAATATGTTAAAGAACGAGTTAGAAAATAATTTTCCTCATTTGTTTGTAGCTCTTCGTATCCTTTTGACTTTTCCGATATCAGTGGCAAGTGTGGAGAGGAGTTTCTCAAAACTCAAATTAATAAAAACCTATCTACGCAGCTCCGTGAGCCAAGGAACTCATGGGACTAGCCACAATTCCAGTAAAGACTTACCAGCTTGGCAAAGATCTTATTGACTTTGCCAAAATATGCAAGAGGTACCACCATTGGATTAAGAGGAAGAACCCAAAACAACTTTGAAAGTAGGAGAAATTTAAAAACAAAATAAGATATAAGCAGTGCTCATTTTATTGAATGATTAGTGTGTTTTTCTATAAGTTCCTTTATATTACGGCAAATGTATAAATGAGTCTAGCCTGGAATGTCACGGAGAGAGAGTGATGGTAGTAAAAGGGCATGGGGTGGCATTTTTCAATTTTCACCTACGTCAGCAAAATGCCTGGAAACAACCTGCACAGGATTATTAAAGGAACTTTGCTGATTCCTGTTTGCCAACTAAAATGTAGGTTTGGTTTACATAATTATGTCTTTAATGAAAGAATAAATTCATATATATTACAGTTATATTTTTCGAACTAATAATAACAATGGCATGATTAAAGATGATCGCAAGCACAGCCAGGCCTAGAGTCGGTCACTAGGTATCAGGTATGTAAAGTTGGGCCCAGAGCTGGTCTCTAGGTTAGATTAGGCCAGGTCGAAGTTCGGCGTTTAGGTGGACTTAGCCAGAGTCTCAGCCTTGGCTGCGACCTCCTCGATGGGGCCTACCATGTAGAAGGCCACCTCGGGAAGGTGGTCGAGGTCTCCGTTGAGGATCTTGGTGAATCCCTTAATGGTCTCCTCCAAGGGCACCAGCTTGCCGGCGTGTCCAGTGAACACCTCGGCCACCTGGAAGGGCTGGCTGAGGAAACGCTGGATCTTACGGGCACGGGCCACAGTCAGCTTGTCTTCCTCAGATAACTCGTCCATACCCAGGATAGCGATGATGTCCTGGAGGGACTTGTAGTCCTGCAGGATCTTCTGCACACCACGAGCGATGTTGTAATGCTCAGCACCGATGATGTTGGGGTCCATGATACGGGAAGTAGAATCCAGAGGATCCACAGCGGGGTAGATACCTAACTCGGCGATGGCTCTCGACAGCACAGTGGTGGCGTCCAAGTGAGCGAAGGTAGTGGCCGGAGCGGGATCTGTCAAGTCATCGGCGGGCACGTAGATGGCCTGCACAGATGTGATGGAGCCCTTCTTGGTGGTGGTAATACGTTCCTGCATGGTACCCATGTCGGTGGCCAGGGTAGGCTGGTAACCCACAGCAGAGGGGATACGACCAAGCAGAGCAGACACCTCTGAACCGGCCTGAGTGAAACGGAAGATGTTGTCAATGAACAGCAGTACATCTTGTCCTTCCTGATCACGGAAGTACTCAGCCACGGTGAGGCCGGTCAGCGCCACACGAGCACGCGCGCCCGGGGGCTCGTTCATCTGGCCGTACACCAGAGCTACCTTGGAGGTCTTGTCCTTGAGAGAAATGACACCAGACTCAATCATCTCGTGGTACAGATCATTACCCTCTCGGGTGCGCTCACCCACTCCAGCAAACACGGAGTAGCCTCCGTGAGCCTTAGCTACGTTGTTGATGAGCTCCATGATGAGTACGGTCTTGCCGACTCCGGCGCCGCCGAACAGGCCGATCTTACCTCCCTTGGCGTAGGGAGCCAATAGATCCACCACCTTGATGCCAGTCACAAGAATCTCCTGCTCTACAGACATCTCCACGAACTCGGGGGCCTCTGCGTGGATAGCGGCAGTTTTGTCAGTGGGGATGGGGCCTCTCTCGTCGATGGGTTCTCCGATCACGTTGATGATGCGGCCCAGGGTCTCGGCTCCCACGGGGATGCGGATGGGGAAGCCCGAGTCGTTGACGGGTTGTCCTCGCACCAGACCCTCGGTACCGTCCATGGCGATGGTGCGCACGGTGTTCTCTCCCAAGTGCTGCGCCACCTCGAGTACCAGGCGGGGCTTGCGACCCTCCACCTCCAAGGCATTGAGGATCGGGGGTAGGTTATCTTCGAACTGGACATCTACCACGGCACCGATTACGGCGACAACTCTACCTTGGGAGCCCTTGGCGGTAGCGGCGGCGGCATAATTGCACTTACTGCTTACGGAGAATGCAGCAATCACCTTCCCTGCTTCATTTGCTAATTTCTCGGCAGCAGATTTTGCAGATAAAAGGCCGCAGCCAACTCTACTTGCGGCACCCAACATGGCCGTTGTTATGTAATGCTAGATAGAAAAATATTACCTTACCTGATGGATTGGTTATTCCCATATGACTAAGTACCTACCTCCTGTCAAAAAAATCTTATTGGAATAATTATTATTGAGATAGTGAGGACCACGGGGCTATACAGGCCCAATTTAAAAAAAAAATGCTTTTCGAGAAGTCAGAAACCCATCGTAACGATTATCCGTAATCAGAGCAGCGGCAAACATATCTAAGAATTAGATACATCATATTTCTAAATAAAATCGGAGTGTCACTTTCAAGCAATTAAGGGCCGTATAATAAGGGCCGACGCTAAGCTTATAACTGCAAACTCCTAACAAATGCAATATGCTTGAAACACATTTAATTGCCTAAAAGTGACTCTAGTAAAACCTCAAGGGTTCTTGTCAGGTTAATATCAGGACTTTGGCTTCTTGGCAGGTAAACGCCCGGAGCAGACTAATCCAATTGCGCCTGCACGGGATCGGTCATAACCAACACCTCTGCCAAACACCCTAAGTGTTCTCACGTTTGGTGACTTAACGGGGGTTCCTGGGGTGAGGTTTATCTAGGCCTTGGCAGCGGATGCATCTGCCCACTAACTGCGTGGCAGGCCGGATCGGGAGGGACTGGTTGAGGAAGACCTTTTAACCTCTACAGCAGGAGTAGCACGATCCATCGGCCTATGAATAAACTTATGAATAAATACCTCCCACTGCGGTGCTAGTTGCAGTGGGAGGGATTTTTTTCATAAGTCCGTTACTCCTGGTCACACTAATCCCCAGATTCTTACCCACCCCTCATACCTTTTCCTTTCCAGAATTTCTTCTCCTTCCTTTCCTTAAAAAAACTCTTCACACAGGATCCCCAAAGATGACATAGGTCCTGAGGCTCTGAGGGAAATTATTTTCCTCAAGGCCTCTTGTGTGGAGCTAAAGTTTTTAAAAAAGTTTTGGTTTCAACATTATTTTTTGCTGACAGAAACTATTACGAGACAAGTCCAGTAGATTAGATGTGCACTGTGTTAGCCAATGTAGATTGAAATCACAAAAATTATTTTTAGCAGCTTACGTTTATACCATTTACCCATATTTCCTTTTTTGGTTGCCAATGTTGCCATAATATATATTGTTTTTCTGTGCATCAAACTGTCAGGCACGTAACCGGCTTGTTCGGATTTGATTGTCATTATAATCGGAATTATTGAAGTTTTAGTTTTTTTAACATACTTTCTAGTTGTATATTCGTTCTTGTATGTTTGTAAAAAGTATTGTACCCGTTATTTTCCTTCGAAATATGTTAGTATTTTCCAATCTTTTCTAATAAAGTTATTTTAATGCTTACATTGGCGATGCTTGGGTTTCCATTTTACCCTCATTATCGTATCTGGGATTAATAATATTAGTATTACTATATTTCTACCTATTCAAATATCTTCATCAGTAAGCTATGTACCTTTTACTCACCTATTTTTATAGTACTTCTATTAGTATATTTGTAGAAAGTGTCAGCTGACCTCATCACCAAAAATTAGCCAATAGCGAAATATTCTTATGCCTATCATGCCATTAGGGCACCATTAGATGTAAATGCACCAGAAAGGATAAGTATCCCATTTCAAAAGGATTATTATTTTGTTGTTTTTTTAGAACACAATGACTTCCGAGGAAGTTCAACCCGCAGATCACCTACAGAAAAGATGGCTCAATATTCGTAAGGTTCTTGAAAGATCGGGGCCATTTTGCCATCCTGATTTTGAGCCCTCTGCTGACATTTTGGAATTCCTCATGTCTTCATGTAAAGTTTTGGTAATCGGCGCAGGTGGCCTGGGATGTGAACTACTTAAGAACCTGGCTTTGATGGGTTTCCGGCAGATTCACGTGATTGATATGGACACCATTGAGTTGTCAAACTTGAACAGACAGTTCTTATTCAGGAAAAAAGACATAGGGTTGTCAAAAGCTGAATGTGCTGCCGCTTTTATAAATGGAAGGTTTGTGAAATCCATAGATATATTTGAATAAGAGAGTGGCAGTACATATTTCCATAAATGTTCTTTAAAAGTGTTGCTCTCGTAGGAATTATAATGAGAAATCAATGATTTAATTGATTAGATGATAGGTGGAAGCTTGAGTGGCAATCAGCCAACGTCAAAAACGCACATCTCGTGCAAGACCCCACTGAGAGACAGCCTGGGTTCTCATTGCCTCGCAAACTCTGGACTGCCATCAATAGGATAAGGTGCTCCCATAGCCGTTGTGCTCACATGATGCATAGATGGGGCCTTGAAGAGTCGGCGACGTGTGAATGCGGTGCGGTGCAGACCACCGAACATGTGGTCAACGAATGCCCGCTCCATTCATTCCCCGGCGGGATTGATGAGGTCCACAGGGCAACGCCTGAGGCCCTAGACTGGCTCGCAGACCTAGATGTCCCCCTCTGACCCCCCACCATACGAAAGAAGAAGAATGATTTCATTAAGTGATTTTTAAATAAATTAATGAAGGTGCTGGTGCTGGTGCTGCACACGATTAATTGCCTATTGTTGCAAGTTGCCGAAAAATTGTCTTTACCGTCAATTACTAGTCTTGCGGAGCAAGGTGTTGGCTGTCAATTTTGTTTTGTCCCGTCAAGATTGCCATAGTGTTACTCTAGCTCCACACTACTCGCGAAGTTGAACGAGGTTAGCCGAATACGATAGTGCGGAGCGGCACTTCGTCTTACTTCGTCCAACCTTGGCTCGCCTCGGGCGACCTCCATTTTTTGTCAGTTTTTGCGCCCGAGTCAAAGTACTCAAAGTTGCGCGAAGTGCCTACACGAAATGCCTCTCTACACTACTCGGACTTCAGTTCGCTTCAATACGTCGTCGCGAGCGCACGTCCGTGCTAGTAATTATTTTTTAGCTGTAAAAAATACAATAAATTAAAAAACACAATCCTTTTGTACTAATTTATTTATTTATTCCCGGTAGTTCTCTTTTCATAGTTTAATTGACTAAACTAACCTAATTCTGTTCCGGTGCATTGCAACTGCAATCATCCACCATCTTCTTTTCCTCCTTTTTTTATAAATATGCACATAGTTATTTATTTATTTATTAATTTGTTATAAGAATATTGTACATTGTTTAGTTTTTTGTGTTATTTCATCCGCCATGCTAGGGATGTCCCTGTGTTATGCGGGTGAAGTTTACAGATTGGAAATTATACATTTGTAATGGTTGATAAATTAAATTATAAGTTGTACAAATTAAATTGAATTGCAAAATTTTATAATAAATATAATTAATTATAATAATAGCATATTTATATTTTTAGCATATATTTTAGGAGCTAGGTATATGAAATGTCTTCGAGCTGACGTGGTATGCAGTGTAGGTAAATTATAATACGCGAGCGTGCACATTGCAACGGCAGCAGACTTGAACGTCCATGACGTGCGAGTCGTGACGGCACCACCGCGCGAATGAGTTTCTCGCGAAGTTGAACGAGTGTGTAGTGACGTACTTCGAACTTCGGTCAACTTTCCCGAATATTTCGTCGAGGAACTTCGCGAGCAGTGTGGAGCTAGGGTTATACTATAATATATGTAACAGAACGAGATAGAAACAGATTTGGCCCAGTAATATTGTCATAATATCGGTAGTGAAGGGAACTCGCCATCAAGACAGGGCAATAAGTCAACATGAATAGACAATACATGATAATCTTGACTCTTTTTCCTAGACCATTATATTGTTAAAATGTCGGCTCTATTGATATCTACTAGTTGTTAATATAATATTAGGATAGGCACTCATGAGATGTGTTACAGGCGAAAAATGCTCAGGATACCCATGAATAGCTTGGCATTCCAATACAAATATATATTCTGAAAAAGCTAGGCATCCAAAGCAAGTTGTTGAAGTGTATTTAACTGAAGAATTCTAATGTAAAGTTAATCTTACAGAGTTCCCGGTTGCAATGTTGTTCCTCATCACTGTCCGATCCAGGATAAGGATGAAGCCTTCTACCACCAGTTCCATATGGTGGCTTGTGGATTGGACTCCATCATTGCAAGGCGCTGGCTCAATGGCATGCTTGTATCATTACTCAACTATAATGATGATGGTAATCTTTATCTTCCTTATTAAATTTCAATTTTCTGTTTGTATTTTCGATGTCGATTTTAGGTTTGAAATTGGTAAATAATGATTTAAAAAATTATAATTGTGTATAATTTCGGGGGTCAACTGTATAAATATATTTTAGTGCAGCTTGTATTTGGTGTATATTATAATAAAACGAATATAAAACTTTATTCCACTTAATTTTATTTGACTGTAACCGGTTTCAGCTCGTTAGAGCCATCTTTAGACTGGTAGAAATAATTCTTAGTCTACGGTTTATATACACAACATATTGGGGAGGGGGAGAGGGGTGGTCTACAAGTATTTTAATCAATTATAATAATTATATTTGTTGCTTAGTCATTTTAGACTGTCGAATTTATAAATATTTTGGTAATTCCAGTAAGCTAATTAATTACCTTGGGTTTGTAGCTCACTTCAATGATGATTAGGGATTTGGTGTCACTGTATTTGGTGTCAGTATATTTTCTATTTCTGATCTTATGTTTTGTGTCCATCTTTTTATTTGAGATTTGAATCTTATAATGTTGTTGAGATTTTTGAATGAGAGGGGAAATTTTGTAGTATAGGTTAGTACCGTAGTATAAGAAGCTTTTTGTCCAAATGTTGTATTCGTAATTACTTGTTAGAGTGTATTGACAAACTGTTTAACAGTTACTTAACAGGTATAATTTCTATTTTCTAAAAATTAAAAATCTTTCCAGGTACGCTAGATCAGAGCAGTGTAATCCCACTAATAGACGGTGGAACAGAAGGATTCAAAGGGAATGCGCGTGTAATTCTGCCGGGAATGAGCGCGTGCATAGAATGTACTCTGGATCTGTACCCGCCGCAGATTACATATCCACTGTGCACAATTGCCAACACTCCCAGGTACTTATTATTACTGCAATGTATCATCATTCCTCGTGCAAAAGTAATATTTTAATGCCTTTCAATTTGGGAGGCCTCTATGGGTACCGCCGCCCCGGGAACCATTTATTAGAAATCAACACCTCTGCCATAGGTCACCCTGAGTGGTTCACTTAGCAGGGGTGCCTGGGTTCCTGGGGTGAGATTTGTCTAGGTCTCGGTGGCGAATGCGTTTGCCCATCTACTGCGCACCGGATCGGGAGAGACTGGTTGAGGAACACCTAATCTAGACCTCTCCAGCCAGACACTCGCCTTGCACCACAGTGGGAGGGATGGATTCATACGTCCGTCGCTCCTGGACACACTGACCCCCAGTTTTCTACCCACCCCTCATACCTTTTTTCCTTCCCAGAACTTCCACTCCTTCCTTTCCCTAAAAAGACCCTCCATACAGCATCCCCAAAGATGGCATAGGTCCCGAGGGAATTCTTTTTTCTTGCGGCCTCGTATAAGGCACTAATGTAAAAAAAAAAAAATTTTCAAGTGTGTCCCTACACAGAATATCGAATATTTGTTAAAATGTGCTTCCAAGGAGAGTACTGTATATGTTGTGGTTTTTTTCTCTCCCGTGAACAATTTATTTCACATCACAATCAGGCGCGGCCGGTGCCTTAAATTTTTGGTGGTTCACCGATTTCATCAAAAACGTAATGTATGTAATTTATATAAATGCACTATCTTACTTATTTATAGAGAAGATCAATTCTTCGATCCTTTTGCCGAGCGAAGACTTCAATCACCCAATTTTATTTGCAAACAGAGACAGATATACTCACCTGACAAATTCGTTATCCGATAAACACATTTATATTATATTTTTGAATGTAGCTATTACTTTGTGGTTATCCATTATAATAAAATGAAACAATGCAACTTTGTATAAACCACTTATAAAATGTGCAAATTCGACCGGTTTCGGAACAAACGTTACTTCGTCAGGGAAAGCTTATACTAATTTGACAGTTTAGAACAATGTTTTATTAGGGTAGGGGTGGAGCCGTTGTTAGTTAATAATGTAGATTGGGTGGGTAGGTATTAGTGTAGAGTGGGTGGGTAGGGGAACAAATCCATGATTGGGCTATATGACAATATTTTTTGTTTGTTGATAATAGATTCATTATTTTTAAGGGATTTTTTAATTTCCAAAGCTTCTAAGTTATATTACATTTATATTAGTTTATGCTTGGAAGATACGACTTTGCAAGCGGGGACACTGCATTAAAAAATTTCAGAAATCATAAATTATTTGCTATTTTACACATTAGTATTAGAGGATTAGTGGCAAAGAAGAGAAGGTATTTATTTTGAAAGACCTTCGGATATTAATTAATATCACAATAATTAACACAAGCACAAGCAATTTTAATTTGCAGCGTAGGATGCAAACGGTGGCGGGTGTTTACTGACCCAATGAGCGTCGATATGAAGTTTGCAATAAGTAAAAAAAAACGCACACAAATAAAAGGTTACTTTCTGTAAAAAAAAAGCAAATAATAAAGTCAATGCCAAGTATGTAAATCCGCAGCACTCTATCACAAGCTGACCCGTGACCTGTTGACCCGAGGTTGCATTTTACGAAAGAAATATGTTCTTCAAACCCTACATCGCTCGAGCCGTACGTTCGGAATTCTCGGATTCTTCATTCGGATATTTCCGCTGTCCGTGCGGCGCACTGTCGGGGGTATTTTTCTTGATACGTTTTGTCAAAACCACTGTCCGGAGATGTTTGTATGGGCTGCATATAAAATAATATTTAGCCAAACGGGGCGCTTAGGTCTAACGCGCAGATTGTAGTACCTCGGTGTTAACCGCGCGGGTGGAGTGTTTTTGCCGTATTTATCTACAATATTCTTACATTTAGTATGTTATTAATTGCAATTTTAAAGATTGTTTTTAATGCTTTGTTTAATTTTATAATTAAAAACATTAAGTAAGATTACGATGAGCTGTAAATTGTTTTTCAACTTTGTTAGCGGTTCGTTGCACGAGTGCACTAAGGCACCGGCCGCGCCTAATCACAATCGATCACGGTATTTCACGACGAACGACGATATGTACTTTATTTGAAATTTTTTTATCTTCAATTATCCTGATAACATAATATGTATGTATATTTTATTCATAATATAATTATTACATGAATGCCTAACTACTTTTTAAATTTTTGGGATAATTTATGACAAAACTGTGAAATAAAGTGCTTTGAATCTTTCTCTAACAAATTTAGAATCAAGCAAAGGCATTAGAAATGTTATTAAGTGTATCACTGCGCAGTGGTTAGCGCATTAGACCACAACAAAACAAATCAAATCCAACAATCAAAAATTTAACTATCTAAAATCTAAACAATTAAAATAACGTAATATGCGTCGTGTACAGATGACACTCGTCTTTTAGGCATACGACCGGTTGGCATGTGTATGTCGGCGGCTAATAGTAAAATCAGGCGGATCATGTTGCGCCTAGCCACATCATGATCTGCCGCCATTTCACAATGTGCCTAACTTACACCAGGCGCATCTTTGACATTCTTCATTTGTCGATTTGGCTAACCACGTTTAGCTGTATCATTTTGCAGGAAGACCATTTTTGTTAAATAAGTAGACACATTTTATTCAACCAATTAAGTTTATTTTTCAATCTTAACAAAATGGTACAAAACTAATATCTTCTTAAGATTTATTTATTCACAAAACTGGGGCTAATGGGTTATTCCTAGTTTTATTTATTAATGCAGGATAAACTTCTATGACATTTTGACATTTTTAAGGGACTTTTTTTTTTTTAAAACAAGAACATCTACTAGTATTACATTGATTTTTTGCTGGTTTGCATAAACATTTTTGAAAAGCTTGCCCCCCAAAAATTGATTCATGAGTAACAGCTTGACATACAGATACAGATATGTCTGAGATTTCTGCGTCGCACTTTTGGGATGATAATTGTAGTTCATGTCTTTGAAACCAATTTTTGATAATTCCTGAAGCAGTGCCGATTTGATACACCCCATTTCTAATGTCAATAATCTTGCCTGATATAATTTTTGTATCAAGGGGTCCACGATCAATTAATTGTCAAAATATTGATCAGTTGATATTATGCTTATCGTGGTATCATCCGGATGTTTCTTCTTAAATATTAAATAGTCTTTCTTCGAAGTTTCCATAACAACATATTTTGATAGAATGTAATAATCCGATGAAATACGTTTGCTGGACGTGGACTTTTAGTTGGTTTATAACCTATAAAATAATAATATGAATAAAATATTATGTAGGTAAATACTATCCATGTATAATAAACCCGATTCACCATAAAATAACATTACGTGCAATAAGAATACAGTTATTTAAATTAAATGTAATTAACCAAATGAAAATATACTTTGGACTAACCTCTAAAATGCGTTCACGGTTTTTTTACATTATGTTCAGAACTTTCATGACTTCTAAATAATAAAACTCCATTAGTTTTCGCTCAAATATCTTCTTCTGGAATGCACTTATGTTATCGTTATCACATTGCTCCATGTTCTCCATTTTATCTTAAACAAACTCGCTCTTGCTGTTAGACGCCATGACCAAATTATTGTCGCAGAACATTGTCACACGAACGTAAATAAAGCGCAGGCAGCGCCTCTATTGGTGCATTTTACAACTCTTATTTGAATATGCCTAAGCGAATAGCAAGGCAGAATGTCGGACGTTCATCTTTGATCGATACGCCTGGTTGTAAATCCGCCTTTCGTGATGTGGCTAGGCGCATCATGATCTGCCTGATTTTACGATCGGCCGCCCAGATATACATGTTAAGTGCTATATATGTATATTCACGTCCCTGTTAGATCTACTCGACTCCACCATTTGTTCCAGTGTGAAAACCACAGTACGAACTATGTATTTATATAACTCACAACTA
Source organism: Limnephilus rhombicus (assembly GCA_929108145.2). Lineage (NCBI taxonomy): Eukaryota > Metazoa > Arthropoda > Insecta > Trichoptera > Limnephilidae > Limnephilus > Limnephilus rhombicus. The sequence goes on from OV815278.1 coordinate 23,357,985, forward strand.
GAGCGTCTTCACGCCACAGAGCTTATCGGCATATTCAAACATCTACCTCCTTTGTCGACGAAAAAATAAAATTAGTTCTGAATGTATCTAATATTTATTTAATTTTATACTTTTTTTACCATATTATTGTGAGACATTTATTGACATTTAATAAATTATGAATAATTCCAACAGATTACCTGAACACTGCATTGAATATGTAAAAGTCATCCAATGGGCGAAGGAAAACCCCTGGGGCACCGCCATAGACGGAGACGATCCTCAACACGTTAACTGGATCTACGAGAAGTCCCAGGACAGAGCTAGCCAGTTCAATATTCATGGTCTGACATATAGACTGACGCAAGGAGTAGTGAAGAATATTATCCCAGCCGTCGCTAGCACCAATGCTGTGATAGCGGCAACCTGTACCACGGAAGTGAGTGAATAACCTCATTTCTAAATATTTAGTTATTTAGAATTGTTTTATGAAAATGCTTTGCAAATCTCGTGACATTAGAACCCACCGTCCAAAAATTTTTACTGCTTCAGCTCGTTGTGCTTGCTTTACAGTTAAGATTATCAGGCACCATTTTATTTACACTTCCAAATCTTTTTTACTCCTTAGTGAGTTACATCTAACCTTGAGTGGTACTTGTACCTGCGGTACCTTGATACCTCGAGTGGTACTGATTCTTGAATCTTAAAACTTGATTACTTTCATTGTTTACTGAATCTGATACAACCGTTTATTTTAATAATAATAATAATAATAATAATATATCTTTATTGAACAAAAAAAAATGAAGATTTATAACTACAAAAACAAAAAGTACATCATAAGTACAGTAAAAGTACAGTTTAAAAGTTGCATATGTACGAAAGTTAATATCAAAAAACAAAATACTATAATATTATTAATACTATAATATTTTTAATCCAAACTTCTTATTTTTACTTTTTTCTTATAGATTTTCAAGCTGGCTACCTCTTGCTGTGTGAATCTCAATAATTACATGGTATTCAATGATGTGGATGGAATATACACCTACACATATGAGGCTGAAAAGAAGTCAGATTGCCTGGCCTGCTGCACGGTGCCTAAAACAATTTATCTGGAAGATCCCCATAAAATGAAGCTGAAAGATTTCATTGAGATGCTGTGCGAGGGACATGAATATCAAATGAAAACTCCAGGTATGTTTATTAGTTTTACTAAATCTGAGATTCAATCGTATCTATGAATGCAACTCTGCTACCCAGCATAAATTCAAATTTTTGTCAATTTCTAATCTGCCGAGCGATTCTATATCTTTTGTAGGTTCGTTATTAGATAACGGACGTGATCTCCTGTCAGAAATGTGTGATTTTTACATATTTACTGTCACATATTTTGGTTTAGATCATTTTAAACACGAATTCCTGCAAGTATGCATGATTATTTATTCTTCAAACTTCGCAAAATTACTTTTGGCATATATTTTGCATTTATTTTTCTTTATATTAACATATCCTGATGAAGATAACATTGTTATCGAAACATGTAGATATTGTTTATAATATAGTGGTTTATACAAAGTGATCTGTTATTCATTATATAGATTATTTATTCATTTAATGTACGTTGTACATAGAAAAAGCAAATAACAACCATAAAAATCACACAAATCTGACAGGAGACCATGTCCGTTATCTAATAACGATTCCACAAAAGATATAGAATCGCTCGGCTGCTAATTTCTTTATAATGAACATCTTAACATTTCCTAGTTAGTTACCTTGGAGAACCGACTGAATAGCAAATATACATATACGCATAAATAGATATTAAAAGAAACGTTTATTTATGTTAGATCTTCAATTAAATCATAGATTTCTTAATACTTTAGCAAGAATTTGACCACTACCTAATAAGATGATAGTTGCCAATTGTGCTGTACTAATTTTTTAAGTGTATTAAATTTTTCTCTATATTTCAGGTCTCACCACATCTATCAACGGCAAGAACAAAACCCTCTACATGTCAACTGTTTCCAGCATTGAGGAAAGAACAAGAGACAACTTAAACAAAACATTGTTTGAACTAGGAATTGCTGATGAGTCAGAAATACTAGTTGCAGATGTCACCACGCCCAACACCCTAACTCTAAAAATTAAATATAAGAATGTGGAGAATGAAATCGAAATGACATAAAATATATTTCTGTAATGTGTACTCAATTCCATTTAAGCATAATTATTTTTTTTATCATGAAGTCAGTCATTAATCTGTATTATTTATCAATGTTCAATATGTAATGGAATAAAAAAGGCAGTAACTTTTATAAAAAAAAAATATTTTATTTTCGTAATTAGTTATTTCGTTGACATTTACGGCAGTTGTTCCCAATCCTACTGGTCACCAAAATTTTGGCTCAACACTCCTCAAATGCAAAAATACGCTCTTCCCAACACAACTCTACGACCAACAGGAGAATCGAGCATTACTAAACAAATTATTTAGCTGATTGGTTGATCAAAAAGTTGAAAACAACTGACAGTTAGAAATCATCAATATACTAATCCCGGAGAAAGCTTTACATGATGTCATCATTCTAGTATCTTCTTTCTTTTCTGTTTTTACACCAGACTCTAGAGAAGGAAGAGGACGATCACCGATGATGTACTCACAAGCTCTCTGGGACTTCTATAATAAATAATAATAAAAAAATTGGATGATTTCAACCTTTTAATGAAAAATCACCTCAAGGGTGCTGTACCACGCTCTACCCCTTGTTAATCCAATAAAAATATAGAGCAAGTAAGGATTTAATAAATTATTGTTCACAAAAAAAATGTTATTTTCAAACATCGATCAATAAATGTTTTCAATATTATTAATTGTGTGCTTAAAACTTTTACTAGCCTCTTCCTTTTCTGTTAAATAGTCATAATAAATAGAAATCATCATTTTGCAGTAAAGTTATTGAGCTAACCAATATTGGCAATTTTGTAGAAACACTTTATTACTCAATCCGTAGTACTCAAATTGTGGGGTTATGATGCAAAACTGACTATTTCTAAAAACTGAACTTTTCAGCAGATGCAAAAAACTGTACGGACTCTCAGAAGCATAACACTAAAAAAAAAAATTTTTAAATGATAACTAAAAATATTTTAAACCATTTCTGTAATTTATGGACTCCAGAGTCGACGAGTAATATTTCAAATTAGTATTTGAAAATATTTTTTTTACAAACATGACTATTTCCTGCAAATAGTGCCCTTTGAAGTAAAACAATTGGACAAATAAACATTTTTGCTTTATTTATAAAGTAAAATAATGAAAACAAGACATTTTATGAAAGAAGTATATAAAAAAGTAAGAAACACATAAAAGTATTGAATTTTCAAGACGTGGCACATCTGCCCTGACGATGGACACTGTAACGCTGTCCGAAACGTTGGCTATAGACGGAAGCCGTCTATAGCACGCCGTTTCTCCGCAGGGGTAGGCAGAGAGGACGGACCGATCACAACTCGATCTTGGCACACACTCCTTGCCTCGTTCACATTCATACATGCTCTTCTATTATTCTGACTCTTCGCATGGCCCGACTCAAGTATCTGATTCACTTGGTTGTGCCATGGAAGACGCCCTACACGGCATAATAACCCTAAAACCAAATATAAAAATTCTTTTGGCCGTGAAAATCTCATGATTTGAGATTTTCACGTCGTGTTTCATGTCTGAGTCTTCATTATACTCAATATTTTCTTGATAACTTTCTACTAACAGTACTTTATTGAATATTTTCTGTAATCACATTGTTGTAAAAAATATTTGCATCATTGGGTACCATTGCTTACCACTCGCTTTGCAAGTTTCACATGATTAGTGGGCGGTTGCTCAGCAATGCAAATATTATTAAAAAAAAATTGTTTTTCTTGTCACCCCTACAAATGTAGGCGTAGCCAATGACGTTATATAAATAGACTCATATACTCGCAAAATAATGTGGCAAGTAAGCAACACTCTTTTGTTTTCAGCGGTTATCAGCAATTTCTTAATTCAAAAGTTATTCATGTATTAAAAAGGTATGCTACTTCAACACTGAAGCCAAACTTCCATCTCGAACTTCCAACGCACGAACTACCCTTCTACATAATCGTCCGAAAGTTTCAAGTTGGCCTCAGTGTGGCCATACCAGAAGACAATCAAAGAATTTGTGTGATTTCTCTAATGATGCATAAAATTGTCCGACGGGAAACATGAAAATTAATTGTATTGCTTATAATTTATAATAATCGATAATAATAATAAGTAATTTGTGTGTACATATTTATGAAATGTTATTTTTTCACTTTTACTACTATTTGCCGTGCAATGGAAACATTTTCTCATCACACAGGAGGCATTTTGGCACTTTTTAAATGCAATTTTCCTACTGGTAAGACACGACCTTACCAAAGACGTTACATACTTTAGACGCGGGCTAGAAATCTCAAAGTGGGAAGCCAAACGCAAGACAATTGTACTGTTCTCGATTTCTAGTACTTTAGTACTAAACTGTCACTCTTCAAGTAAGGTCATATCTTACCAGTAGGAAAATTGCATTTAAAAAGTGCCAAAATGCCCCCCTGTATGATGAAAAAAAATTTCCATTACACGGCAAACATTAGTAAAAGTGAAGAAATAACATTTAATTTATATGTACACACAAATTACTTATTATTATCGATTATTATAAGCAATACAATTAATTTTTTATGTTCCCCGTCCGACAATTTTGTACGTCATTTGAGAAAAAACACACATTCTTTAATTGTCTTATGGTACGGTCACACTGAGGTCAACTTCCAACTTCAAACTTTCGGACGATTGCGTAGAAGGGTAGTTCATGCGTTGGAAGTTCGAGTTGGAAGTTTGGCTTCAGTGTGAATGTAGCATAACTTTTTAATATATGAATAACTTTTGAATTAAGAAATTACTGAAAACCGCTGAAAACAAAAGAGTGTTGCTTACTTGCCACATTATTTTAAGAGCATGTGAGACTATGGCGAGTCTATTTATATAACGTCATTGGACCTTACTCGACGAGTGACAGTTTAGTACTAAAGTACTAGAAATCGAGACCAGTGCAATTGCCTTGATTTTGGCTTCCCACTTTGAGATTTCTACCCCGCGTCTATTTATATAACGTCATTGGGCGTAGCATTGTATGTTGAGGGAACACCCACTGTAGTTTTGATTGTTATAAGTTATAACACAATGATTTTGAGATCGTTGACAAAATAGTGCGTTTTGCAGAAAAAAATATTGCAACTCAAATATTTGTATTGGAAATAGTGCGTTTTGCAGAAAAAATGTTGCTGCTCTAATATTTGTATTGGAAATAGTGCACTTTACTATAACTTGGAAAGTCACTTTTGCAGAAAAAGGTGATTTTTAAGTAGAAACATAAGGAGGATTTCCACATTTTATCGTAAAAATAATACTGCCATTCGATTACTTGGCCTCGAATGAGTCTGACTGCATATATAACTCAATTTCGCCCATTTTGGAAATGGTCAGTTTTGAATTATAATCCCACAATTGTGATTTGAAATTGCCGCAAAAAGGCAATAAAGATTTTTCAAGACCATGGACGTAACTAGGTCACAAGACGTGATCTCGTCTATGGAGAATTCATTATTTATGTGATTCCAAATCTCAAAAAAAGTGTTGACGTCTTTTTTATTGTTGTTGCCAAATTTTTCGGTTGGTAACTATTACGAGCAAGGCGGTATCCGCCATCATTTCCGAGACGTCACGTGATAACTTCAAAGTTTGGTAATCTTGTGCTGCAGATATGGCTGACGAAAAAGATGTGGAAAAAACCACCGCCGAGCCCTTGGTGGTTACCAAGTATAAAATGGCTGGCGACATGGTTAATCGTAAGTTACGAATATTAACATGCCCCTCGGTGAACTCTTCATTCACCTTTGTTGTTTTTTGTTCGATGCTTCCGTTAACCCCATATGGGTATCCGCTTCTCCTGCCATGTGGGCATTTACAATGCCGATCCATATAAATGCAAATACATATGATCATTACGGTCTCTAAAATACTTTACACATAGCTAAAACATTACAATGATTCAATTGATATAAATAAACTGGCATCAGCACAGTTCTGATGCAGAAATTAACGGCGAGAATAGGCGGTAAATAAATTTGGCATCGATTCTGTCGTTCTGCACAATGGAATAACTGTCCAAATATCTGAATTTACATAATGATAGGTCTCTAGCAGTAAACCTGTCAAAACATTGATGAGGTACCAAGTTCGTAATTTGGTTTAATAAGTATGTTCAGATCAATTACTTCTGCTGATCAATGAATGTGTGCTTGATTAAAAATGCTAATTTTTCTAATGTATTTCAGGTGTTTTGAAGCTAGTATTAGAAAAATGCGTAGTCGATGCTTCGGTGAGGGAAATTTGCGAGTATGGAGATGGTTTAATTACAGAAGAAACATCCAATGTCTTCAAAAAAGAGAAGGAAATGAAGAAGGGAATTGCATTCCCCACTTGCATATCTGTTAATAATTGTATTTGCCACTTTTCACCTATCCCCAGTGAAGCAGATTACATATTGAAAGAAGGAGATCTAGCTAAAGTGTGAGTATTATAATTTTTATGTTATTTTGCAATGAGAATGGTTTTTGTTCGACCAACGCATTGGCCACCAAGACCTAGGCAAACCTCATCTCATGAACTCGGGCACTAAGTTACCAAAGTTATTTGCTTTGTCAAAGTAGTAAGCTTGCTAAGTCACCAAACGTAGTGAACCACTTGGAATAACTATGGCAGGGGTGTTGGTTTTTCAATAAATGGTTCCCGGGGCGGTGGTACCCATTCCCTCCCAAATTAAATACAACTAGCTATTCTGGGAAACTGCTTATGGTAGATTATATATGTTTTTTTATAAATACGTTAACACATTTTGTGGTAAGACTACAATTTACAAAAGCATAATTTTGCAAAAAAGTACTTTACACAAATAGAATCACATGGCCAAAATTTAGCATCGGCGATTAAGAATACATTCTTTTTCGCAATAAAGTTTTATTATTGCAAGCTTGTAGTATTATTATCTGACATTTCACAATCTTACAAAAATATTGCGCAATTTTACTATTTAGGAAAAAGATTCAAGTTTATTTATTTTCTCTTTTATACGCCCATGGGATTCTTACATTGCGTACATCGAAATGTTTACAATTTGAATAAAAATTATTAAGCTTGTCTTGCTCCACTTCTCAATTAATATGGAATATTTCTTTTCAAACAGTTAGATTTAGATATATTATTTCAAAAAGTGAGTATTTATGTCAGGGGAGACAAAAAATATGCAAACAAATAATTTTGTTAAAATTAATTCACTTACGCGAAATATGATATATGAACTGTACTACGTCATTTTCATATTTATATTACATTTCATAGACAGTCAATGCTGCCAATCATAGAAAAAATATTATTGCCATAAAAAACAATAATTTATTCATGTTACGAAGTGAATGCATAAATTGACAATTTGAACCTGTATTTTATAAGAGAGGAACTTGGAAATTAAGTATTAGAATAATTACACATACACATTAGACAAACCTTGCTTGCCGTATGAAGCTTTTAAAACCTGGGATATATATCTAAAGTAGCTTTTTCCCGCGGCTTCGCTCGCATGGCATTAGGGGATTTCCACTCAGCCTCCTCCACCTTCCCTCTCCCCACTCCACTCCCCCATCAATCCCCCTCCACCCACCCCTCCCCCCACCCCTCCCCCCACTCCACTCCCCTCCATCAACCTCCTTCCCCCCACCCCCTACCCCTCCCCTAAACCTCCTCCATCCTTCCCCCTTCCCCTTCCTTCCCTCCCCCCTCTCACTCCCATAACTCCCTTCCCCCCCCCACCCTCCTCCCCCCCCCCCCCTTCTCCCTCCCCACTCCCCCCCACTCACCTCTCGCATTCCACACATTCATTCCCGATACATTCAGTTTTCAAACTGCTCGCATGCCACCTGTTATAATTTCGGTAAATATGCAGTTAGTCCACCTCACGGATAACACGGAACGTTCGTGTTGTCGAAGTTTGATGTACGGATAATACGGAATGTTCCTTTTTTAACTAATAGACAATCAAATATGACATTTGTCGGAAGTACCAATCTTATAAAATAAATTCTCTAAAATAAACTCGCTTTTCATCATACTTTTAAAAAACATCCCAGGTTTTGAATGGTTTGTTTGGCTACGCAGGGTTTGTCTAGCGGGTTTGTCAAATTATTTTAATACATTTCTTTCCATGTTCTACTGTTATAAATACTGGTACAAACTTGTCAATGATGCATTCACTTTGTTTTACGCAAAAATATTTTTTCTATGATTGGCAGCATTGATGAAATGTTAAAATAAAAACGATGAATAAACATGGCGTTACCGCGCTAGTCAATTAATTTTAACAAAATTAAAATGTTAAATGCATATTTTTTTGCATGTTTTTTGGTCTCCCCCAACATACTCACTTTTCGTAATAATAAAGCTAAATCTAACTGTTTGCATAAAAAGTTTTCCGTATTAACGAGTAAGCGGTTTAATGCATAAATAATGGTAAATATGCAGTTAGTCCACCTCACGGATAATACGGAACATTCGTGTTGTCAAAGTTTGATGCACGGATGATACGGAATGTTCCTTTTTTTAATAAATAGATCATAGACAATCAAATGTGACATTTGCCGAAAGTACCAACATCATAAAATAAATTCTTGTCAAAATAAAAACTTATTTACTGAAAATATATTTTAGTCAAAATAAAATCTTACGTACCTAATTTGAATTGTTCCCTGTACCACTGGTACTGGGTTGAGGTTCAATCTGCGGAAGCTGCGTGTTGTCAACGTACGGATTGTATGTGCTGCTGACCATTGTAAAAAAAGAATGAAGTCTCTCTTGGTGATTAGGAAGGGATCTCTTCCATAAAAATTCACATAAATATCCCTCATAATGTTTTTCGGACCTTCCGTATCTCGGCACACTACTACGAACTTCCCTCCAACAACGTTCAATGTTTTGAGTATGTGCCCCAGTTATCGGATCCACGAAGTTTATGCTATGATTGACACTTATGTGTTGAAAACCTTCGTCTTTTAAACAATCGTAGGATTTCCAGCAATCTGAAATTATGGTTGTGCCTGGCAAAATATAGTTTTTGATTGAATTTAATAATGTTTCCTTTGGTCTGTCCTCCACTGCACTAGTACTGGGCGTTGACGATAATTCTATCCAACGCCAACGTCGTTATCGTTGGCAATTTTCAACTGTTGAAAATAACGTCGACGTTGACGCAACTATAATAGGAGATCGGCACGATACTAACAAAAAATATATAAAAATCGTATTAAGGAATCCCTTTTAACGGGTGGTTCCCCGAATCATTGATGTATTATTAATTATTATTATCTCTATGCCCCACGCGACACACACGTAATAATAATCCTATAATAACGTTGAGAGTTTAAACTGTTGGAAGACGTTGGTTTCGGTGTTGAAAATATTATCCTGTTGAAGATATATTTTGCTTGTCACTGATAAATTCGCTTGTTGCTTGGCGCTACGTATCGGCCGTGAAATTAAAAAAAAACGTGCAGTAGGTATGTACATTACCAAAAGACCTTGTGTAATTGGGTATAATATCGTTCACGAAGTGTGATCTCTTGACCCTTTTGATCTTAATCATTCCAACACCGTTGAAAACAATAGGTACAAAACATTGACATTTATCAATAGGTTATTTTTTTGCTTGTCGTTGATAAATTTGATCGTTCCATGGCGCTACGTATCGGCCGTATTGGATGGGAAAATAAAATAAAACGTGCAGTAGGTATGTACATTACCAAAAGACCTTGTGTAATTGGGTATAATATTGTTCACGAAGTGTGATCTCTTTACCCTTTTGACCTTAATCATTCCAACACCGTTGAAAACAATAGGTACAAAACATTGAAAATTATCAATAGGTTATTTTTTTGCTTGTCGTTGATAAATTTGTTTGTTTGCATGGCGCTGTGTATCGGCCGTATTGGATGGGAAAATAAAAAAAAACGTGCAGTAGGTACGTACATAACCAAAAGACCATTTAAAATATCGAGTAATGTTGTTCACGAAGTACAAACTCTTAACCCTTTTTATTTATTAGGCAGTTGAATCGTTGACTGCGTTGAATAATATTCGCATGTAGGTATTATATTTCAACTGTTGGCGCTAATTATTTTCAACAGCGTTGGACGTTGAAATAATATAACTACTGTTTCCAACGGCTAGTTATATTTTAATACAGTACTACACTGCACAAACAAACATTTTTTTTGAACCACGTTCAAACCCCCCAAAAATCCATTGTCCCTTAATTGCTCTCCCCCTATTGTATTTACGTTTTCCTATTTTTGCTTCATCAATTTCGACCGTAATTCTGACACCTCCAATTTTTTCTTTCATTTTGTAACACCATTCAACACAAACTTCTCTACAAAAGTTCGACCAGTCGACTGCAGTATGACTTGAAATCCCTAACTCTATTTGAATGAAAACCATTCTAGGTGGTCGCATAACTGCCCAAAATAAAACAAATTTACAAATATTTTCGATTGATAGACGAGATTCGGAAAAAAAAGTATTTTTTCTTGCCGACACTGAAATTACACCTCCTTTTAACGCGTTTATGTCCAACATTTTTTATTGAAGTTTTTTGACAAACGTATCGAAAATCCGATTATGGAGTGCAAACACTATCACATATCTCACACTTTTGCTCACTCCGTATCACACGATGGTTCTTCAGCCATTGCAAAAGTTCCTCTTTCTTTTCTATTATGCTTAAAAAGCTTACTAAACCAATAACACACGAAACGCACGACATTGAAATTCAGGAAAAAGCGGCAAAATCAACGGAAATATAGATTTTTTCTTTAAATACAGATATTCTTGATTCAAGTAGTTATTTTCCTAGCCAGGAATTAATGACGTGCAGTACCTACCTACTCACTGGTTGAGCTAAAATACGGTAAATTTTTGAGATCGCTGGCAATGGTTAATACGCACTTTTTTTTGAAGAAATCTTTTGATTCACCTTAATTACATTAAAAGATTATATTAAAAGTAATATAAATATTAATTATATTATATTAAAAGATTATATATTATATTTGCATTGGGGGAAGTGGAAAATATTTCATTCTAAATTTCGATTACGTAAAATTAAAATTAGCTTTCATTCAAATGTCATTTTGTTATGTTGGTATAAGTTTGTGTGATATGGTTTATGATACAAAAGAAAGTGCCCCCTTTATACCGCCTGCTCGCGTCAAGGCAAGAAAAACATCCCAGTTTTCAAGTAGTTTAGCGGCTACGCTAGGTTTGTGTAACATGGTTTGTGATACAAAAGAAAGTGCCCCTTTATAACGCCTACTCGCGTCAAGGCAAGAAAAACATCCCGGTTTTCAAGTAGTTTAGCGGCTACGCTAGGTTTGTGTAACATGGTTTGTTATACAAAAGAAAGTGCCCCTTTATAACGCCTACTCGCGTCAAGGCAAGAAAAACATCCCAGTTTTCAAGTAGTTTAGCGGCTACGCTAGGTTTGTGTAACATGGTTTGTGATTCAAAAGATAGTGCCCCTTTATAACCGTTCGTTATACTATATAAATATATAATAAAATGCCGTTTTTATTATTTATTTATATAATATACATGCATTTTAATTCTTATATAGTACATTTACTTGAGTAAATAATTTGCTTTTTCAGAACATAAAAACTCCACAATAACTAGTTAGTGTACCTTCCTAAAATATTTGAGAATCAATTTTTCCGCTATGGCAATCTTTCTTAATATTCCAGCTATTGGTACCTTGGAAAATGTGAAGGATTGATTGTCTATGAACATATAAGTTGTTGATATAAATAGAATATGGCGAAGAATTTGTAATCGCGTAAGTGAATTAATTTAAACAAAATTAAAATGTTGAATGCATAGTTTTTGCATGTTTTAATTAATGTTAATAAATTCGGTGTTTGGGCTAAATTCCTAAAAAATAAAACTAGTTATTTTTATACTAATTTGGGGTCGGGGAATCCGAATCTGAAAGAATTAGGCGGCGGCAAGCAATATTAACTGAATTAAACGACTTTAAAAAATTTTATACACATACAGGAAAATAGCCATTTTGGAAGCATTTTGATTCCTAGAAAATCAAACTAGTTATTTTTATACTAACTATGGGCCGGGGAATCCGAATCTGAAAGAATTAGGGGGCGGCAAGCAATATTAACTGAATTAGACGACTTTAAAATTTTCTATACACACACACACGAAAATAATCATTTCGGAAGTATTTTGACACGCGTAGTACAAAGATCATAGAAAAACAAGAAATATACAAAAACATGTACTGACAGTGTTACCAACTCTCAAAAATATTTATCCCTATATCAATAATTTCCGACATGATAATTCTTCACATAACACATTAACCTGATGAATTACGACTATCTCAACGGCGTATTCTTAAACCAAAAGTATGAAAATTCGTAGTCTTAAAAATGCGTAACCTAACCTAACCTAACGTTAGGTTTGTGTAACATGGTTTGTGCCCCTTTATACCGCCTGCTCGTGTCCCTAACCTAACCTAACGCTAGGTTTGTGTAACATGGTTTGTGCCCCTTTATACCGCCTGCTCGCGTCACGGCAAAAAAACATCCCTGTTTTCAAGTAGTTTAGCGGCTACGCTAGGTTTGTGTAACATGGTTTGTGCCCCTTTATACCGCCTGCTCGCGTCCCTAACCTAACGCTAGGTTTGTGTAACATGGTTTGTGCCCCTTTATACCGCCTGCTCGCGTCACGGCAAAAAAACATCCCTGTTTTCAAGTAGTTTAGCAGCTACGCCGGGTTTATGTAACATGGTTTGTGATACAAAAGAACGTGCCCCTTTATAACGCCTACTCGCTTCAAGGCATAAAAACTCCACAATACTAGTTGGTGTACCTTCCTAAAATATTTGAGAATCAATTATAAAAAATAAGTACTTAAAATATAAACATGTTATTTGACGTTATAAATATTACTGCTTAATGGCAACACTTAATTTTGTGTGGTAAAAACATCTATGTTATCGTGTTTTTCTATGATCTTTGTACTACATGTGTCAAAATACTTCCGGAATGATTATTTTCATGTGTGTGTGTATAGAAAATTTTTAAGTCGTGTAATTAAGTTAATATTGCTTGCCGCCGCCTAATTCTTTCAGATTCGGATTCCCCGGCCCATAGTTAGTATAAAAATAACTAGTTTGATTTTCTAGGAATCAAAATGCTTCCAAAATGGCTATTTTCCTGTATGTGTATAAAATTTTTTAAAGTCGTTTAATTCAGTTAATATTGCTTGCTGCCGCCTAATTCTTTCAGATTCGGATTCCCCGACCCCAAATTAGTATAAAAATAACTAGTTTTATTTTTTAGGAATTTAGCCCAAACACCGAACTTTAGCCAAAAAATATTCCGTATTAACGAGTAAGCGGTTTAATGCATAAGTAATTTATATTCTAGCAAAAAATCCAGTACAGCAGTTTTATACTTAAAAAATGCGATACCTGTCTATCCAATTAAAACAATAATTGTTGTGTGACAGTATGTCAAAATTTGAGAATGACATTTTGCAAAACTAAGATTCAATAAAAATTCTATTTTAGAAAATATTTAAGCGAATTTATTTGAGGTACCTACTTCCCTAATAATTTGAATCGATTAAACAATTATAGATATCTTACTAATCGTGCCACCTATTGCAATTTTTTCATACAAATTTCGTAATGCCAGAGCTCTGAGCTATAGCCTATATGTTCACATTATTGTAAAGTTTTATTAAAATCCATTCTGTAAAGTAGGAATTAGTATTTTATACATATTTGAATTTTAACATCAAATGGATGTCCATAGTAACCTAATTTAAAACAAAAAAAACATCGTTTCCAAGGCGACAATTGGTGTTTGCAATGTTGTCGATTTTGTTAGCGACAGAAAACGTATGATAAATAATTTCATAACGCCAGAGCTTACCAATATATATAGCCTATAGATCTCGCAAATAATGTAGCTTTCTATTAGTGAAAGAATTTTTAAAATCTATTCAGTAGTTTTTGCGTGAAAGAGTAACAAACATACATCCATACAAACTTTCACCTTTATAATACTAAGTAGGATGATGATGATATGCGGTTTCCGCAGCTTGAACCTAAACTCAGTACCGGGAATAATTCGAATTAGGTACTTTTATTTTTATTTTGACAAGAATTTGACAATATAAGGTTGGTACTTCTGCCAAATGTCTATTAATTAAAAATTATTGAATATTCCATATTATTTATTATCCGTGAAGCGGACTTGTACAACAGCATTTTTGTATTAATGCTGTTTTTGTAAGATCACACCAAAAATTGTTTTAAAATATCTACCATAGAAAGTAGTATAAGCATGCGCGTGCAATAACTTGATATACTGTAGACGCGTGGTAGAAATCTCAAAGTGGGAAGCCAAAAGTAAGGCAATTGAACTGGTCTCGATTTCTAGTACTTTAGTACTAAACTGCCGCTCGTTGAACAAGGTTGTGTCTTTCCAGTAGGTAAATTTGCATTTAGAAAGCGCCAAAATGCCCTCCTGTGTGATAAAAAAATGTTTCCATTTCACGGCAAACAGTAGTAAAAGCGAAGAAATAACATTTCATTTATAAGTACACGCAAATTACTTATTATTATTGATTATTATAAACGATTTGTCACATAAATAATTATGTGACTAATGCAGTTCTTGCTTAGGTGGTTATTTTGTCTATGGTGTTTTTTTTGGACACTGGTAATTTTTGGAAAAGAGAGGGTTCCTTTTTGTTTATGGGCACTTCCTTCCGATCAACTGGGGCAGTTGGGTCGGAAATTGGTCACTCACCATCCTGGTGTTTAAATTTACGTTTAATCATGAGAATCTAAGTCGATTTTAAACCTAAAAGAACGCGGGGTGTTTTTTACGTAACACGCGAGGTTCGTGTACGAGTTATTTATAGTGGATGACGTGAAAGTCCCACTTTTTTCCGATGTGGACTTAGTTTTTCATGTTTGAGGGCAAACATTTTCGTGGGAAGGGGGGAATTGTCACATAAATAATTATGTGACTAATGCAGTTCTTGCTTAGGTGGTTATTTTGTCTATGGTGTTTTTTTTGGACACTGGTAATTTTTGGAAAAGAGAGGGTTCCTTTTTGTTTATGGGCACTTCCTTCCGATCAACTGGGGCAGTTGGGTCGGAAATTGGTCACTCACCATCCTGGTGTTTAAATTTACGTTTAATCATGAGAATCTAAGTCGATTTTAAACCTAAAAGAACGCGGGGTGTTTTTTACGTAACACGCGAGGTTCGTGTACGAGTTATTTATAGTGGATGACGTGAAAGTCCCACTTTTTTCCGATGTGGCTGGTTGGCCGTTTTGTGGAATTATTTCTGGAAAAGGAATCGTGAAGTGAATTGCTCCTGGTGTTGGCTACTATAATATGCCTTCACGACCCCGCGTCGCAAAGTCACGGTCTGCTAACCGTAATACGCCAGACTTGGATACTGTTGGGGGCCACGTGCCTTTTGATTGGAGTTCGTCGAGATGGCCCGTGGCTGAATGCGCTCCTTGGAGGTATAGCGGCCTCCTGCCCAATTAGAAGGACGACCTTGGTGCTCTGGATTCCGCGCCGTTCCCATATGGGAAGACTGGAGTTCCCGTCCCGTCTCGTGTTTTCTCACTGCGAAGCAAGATCGCGTTCGTCTACCGGGGTTATTTCCGTATAGTTAGCTTAGCTTGTCCATTAGGAGTCCATCTGGTATGTGTATTTTTTTATATTTTCTTTTGTTACCTTGGTACGAAGTTTGTACACTTCCTTGCTGCTTTTTGGTTTGGATTCAATACATTTTTATAAAGTTCCTCTTCTTTTATTTGACTGAAAACCCTACCTACATGACAGATAAATACTTGGCCCACTATCCTGAGCCCTGGTCTCTGCTCTGCCGCAAGGTTACATTTTATACGAACATGATACGTTTCAGATTTTATATGTCATTAGAGAAAATGCAAACACATTCTTTGATTGTCTTATGGTACGGCCACACTGAAGCAAACTTCAAACGTTCGGACGATTGTGTAGAGGGGTAGTTCATGCGTTGGAAGTTCGAGTTGGAAGGTTGGCCGCAGCCACCACACGATCGGCCAATCTTCCAGCTCCAAACTCAGTTCTGAGTTGGGTAATTTTTGGAGATCGCTGGCAACCGTTAATATGCACTTTTTTTTTTAAAAACCTTTTGATTCACCTTAATTACGTTAAAAAGCAACTATTTGCATTGGGGGAAGTGGAAAATATTTCATTCTAAATTTCGATTACGTAAAATTAAAATTAGCTTTCGTCTTGTGAGATTGTACGCCATTAGCTCATTTGCTGTCACTTTGGTATGTTGGTATTCCTGATACACTTGAATGTATAACGAATGGCTAGAAGATTTTGAAGGTACAGGGCACTTTCTTTTGAATCACAAACCATGTTACACAAACCTAGCGTAGCCACTAAACTACTCGAAAACTGGGATGTTTTTCTTGCCTTGACGCGAGTAGGCGTTATAAAGGGGCACTTTCTTTTGTATCACAAACCATGTTACACAAACCTAGAATTCCCATGAAGTCTGCTATGCTTTGCTCTAGCATCTTTTCGTACAGTAACAAGAATACCAACATAACAAAATGACATTTGAAAATAATGTTTGAAAATGGACGGTCTTGTTTCACAGAATGAAAGCTAATTTTAATTTTATGTAATCGAAATTTAAAATGAAATATTTTCCACTTCCCCCAATGCAAATATTTGTTTTTTAATGTAATTAAGGTGAATCAAAAGATTTTTTCAAAAAAAAGTGCGTATTAACCATTGCCAGCGATTTCAAAAATTTATCCAGAGTTGGAAGGTTGGCTACGGTGTGGGCATATCTTTTTAATGCATGAATAACTTTTGAATTAAAAAATTACTGAAAACCGCTGAAAACAAAAGAGTGTTTTTAATATTTATGATTATTTTAACTTTTTTCTGTCAGTCAAATAGTGCTGATTGGCTGAAAAATATATTGCAGTTTTGTCAAATCACTAATGAAAATGATACTGACGATCTCAGCCATTGAGGTATATAAATAGAGAAGCAAACTTCATAACCCCTCATCGAAAAAAGCGTAACCACTCTACAACTGCAACGACGTAGCTTTGGAATCACTAAACATTTGAAAGTAAACATATATTTGTCTCACTTGCACAAGTCACGAGAACATTACCACCGCTAGGATTAGACAAAGCCAGAAACGCAAACCTGCAATAGCGGCTTGGTGTTGCCTACAATGTGAAATTTTACCCAAAATAAACAATGAAATAGTTTTTTTTTACGTTAGTTTGTCATAAAATAAACTTATTTAAATTATTATAAAAGTGTATTTTTTATTATACGACTAAAAGAATGCACAACTAATGAAATAATGAAGTCATTATTTGTTCCAATATTTTTTATTGAACCAATAGTATATAATACTCAAACCGAAATTGTTTCAAAAGTGTTTTCAAAGTTCTTTTCTCAGCAATCGAATTATTTCCACCCACTTCTCACGGCGTGCTTCATCTTATGGTACCCTGCAAAATTATTAATATAAAATACGTAAAAAAATATAATTACTTACTAGATTATTCATTAATAAACTAAAATAAGTTTTAATGAAGTATGTTGTATGAAGATTAAAACATAATTTTTATTAAGTATTTTAATATGGTTACCTCCATAGTAACTTATTCCATAAATAATGTATTCTCCCATTAATGTGGGAAAACCAAAACGACTTTTTAGTGGCAACACTGAACCTATATTAGAGTATTTGACATTTTATTTCATTTTCTGCTTTTTTTAATTAAATGTGAATATGTAAACAATAAACTTAGGTGTGGAAAGTAATTCCACTTGCTTTATAATGTTGAATCGCATTTTTTCGCGACGCATTTAACCATTTTGGTGATAGTTTTGATCGCTTATCGTCCGGCACAAGTCGGTCGGCGTCACAATGAGCACTGAACTGACGTTAGCGGGGCATATGCTTTTGGACATATGTACAGTGGCAATGCTTTGGCGCGGTCGTTAGTCATCTAGTATATATATATCAATGATCTCAGCAGTGAAACTGACACTGAATAAACTGATTTTATGGAAATAACAATAATAAATATACTCTTACCTCCAATGTGAAAATTATGTTTTACAAGAAAATGATTAATTTACACAATATATAAACAGAAATGAGAGTCTTCCCTCATTTCTCTGCTTGAAAATGAGTTACCAGAGACGTCCTATCATTCATACAATTAAAACAAGGATTTTCCTTGGGTTCCTTATTTCATTAAGAGCTTCCCCCCAAATACCTAGATCAGCGGTTGTTTTTGAGCCTGCATTCCCTTCGACTCCCTCTATCTATCTTATTTAATGAAAAACATGTTTCATTTGTATTTTTTTAATACTCTCATTATTACATGAAATTAAAGCAATTTTATACAGACATGACTTTGGGCATATAACTTGATACATGAACAAGACGTGTCCTAGAATTAGAAAGAGTACAAAAGAAGCGTTACCTGTGTATAAAGTGTCATTCGCATTTGAAAAGTAGTTTAGTCAGCTCTTTAGTAGAGTCAATCCATTTTGTTCTATTTTTACGGGCGAGTAGTGACCCCCACCACACGTCCCTGCGCACTGACATGCGCGATCGCGTCGTTTTAGCAGAGTTCATTTGTAGATGCGCAAATATGTTGTGTCGGAGTGAAGATGTTAATCTAAAATTCTTTATTTATGCTGCTATTAATCTCTTTTCGTGTCCATAGTTTATTTATCTTCACCTCACTAATTTATTCTTCCACGTTTTCTAAAATGAGCATTACAATCAGCTTAATTAGTGTATTTACATTGTTCGTGGCAGACTATCATCTTGTAACACGTGGGAACGTTTTTCGGCGAGTCAAGTAGCATGTTAGTCGCTACTCGACTAAACTACTCTCCCAATGCGAACAAGCCATAAGGGAATATACATACTATCCATTTCTGTATCCATCCTTGTTCTTAACAGGAATGCTTAATTTCAACATCTTAGAAGCCCGCCGAAATATTTTTTTAGGTAAAAAAAATTTAAAAGTTAAGCTGCAGAACTACATGTACTTAATCCATCTTTGTTGAAAGAGGTTAACATAATATATGTTCCTAAAAGTATACTCGCGGGAGATCCTATGCACTTTTTTATGCTCTGGAAGTGAGGACTTCTGGCGACAGAGTGACAAACTGCTTAACAATAAGGAACTCCAGTGAAAAATATTATGGCTTTAAAAAAATATGTTCATATAGATCAGCAGTCGGGGAACCGGAGTAAATTACCCCAAATGGGGTAAAAATGTTTTTTTTGGGTAATAAGAAAATTTTTCTAGTTTGCTATTTCATAAACGTGTTAGTATTTTTACAAACTTAATCAATTCAGGTGTGTGACGACATCAAGGATACAGTTATAAAACACCTTACTAAAGACAGCGGTTCTCTGACTACTTTCCAGATCTTGATATATATACTTTCAATTGTAGATCCTGTAGATCAGCGGTCGTCACACTTTTCTGGTCAAGGGCCACATAGGACAATGTGAGGTATCAAGATTATGAATTAACAGCGGAGGGGGGGTTGATGTTGTACCTTTTTATTTAGCAAGTTATAAAAGCAATTCTTTCCAGGTTGCTACCCTCCTTCCTTCTTGTATTCATATAGTATCCATTCTTAATAAAAATAATAATACACATATGATGATAATATTATATGAAAAAAAATTATGAAGATCTGTAATGGAATCTTTCAGTTCAATTTTCATCCACTTCCCGAACTACCGAAATATGTGAATTTTCACACACGTGATAAAAATGATTTATTTATTTATCTAAATAAAAAGTATGTTTATATTAGGTCTTTCGATGCCTGTTTCACTAGGATATACCTGTGTCGAGATAGGCGGATTACAATACATACAATTACAAAAATTAACCAATATTAAAGTTTACATTGCTTTATTAGTACGTGATTAGCATGTTTTTTGTTCTTTTTAGACCATTTTTTTTTTTACCTGACCACCCTTCGCTGCGCCATCTCAATGCTATCTAATTTTCTCTGGGTCTTCTACTGCCCCCCTGAAAGTCTCAAACGCCCATCAGGGGACGTTAACACCGACGTTGAGAACCTATGAAGTACATTACGCGCGTTTATAATCGACTTAGGATGTTGTCAAAAACAAGCTGAGCGTTTTAAAATCAAATGTCAATCAATTAAAATTAACGTTTTAAAATCATAAGGTACACAAAATGTTTGAAAAAAAACTGGATATGTACATGAAAAAAAAATATTTAAAAAGAAAGCGGCAGATATTTGTGCGGGCCGCACAAATATCCAGGCCACAGTTTGACGACCACGGCTGTAGATCCTTTTAAATGTGAAATTGATAACATACCAGAAGAACCTTCGGGTTTGGCAGAAACAATACTTGAACTTCGATCTAATACTGAAGCACTCTGTCGTCTTTTTGGATTGTAAGTTACGAAGGCTTTAAAAAGGAGGCAGTAAAGAAGTTGCTGCGCCTATCTTTGTGAACAAGGCTTTTCCACTCTAATGAACATAAAAACGAAGAACAGAAATCGATTAAACGCCGAAGACTGAATTCAAATTGCTCTTACATCAAAAAGGCCCAATTTTGAAGTAATTGAATCAAACATGAAGCAACATCATTTCTCCAAAAACTGAAAGGGAAACCTAAAAATCAGAGTTTTTGTTTGATCCAATTTGAGAATTTTATTTTGTTCGTCTATTTATTACATACTTACTATTTTCATGTACCTTTTTTTTATTTTCCGTGTAAAATAAAAAAATAATGTTTATTTAAATATACATTGATTGTCTTCTTTTCAAAATGGGGGGAAGGGGTAATATCGACTTACTTAAAAATATTTTGGGGTAATGGTTAAAAAAGTTCCCCGACCGCTGATATACAGGGTTTTAATGGACGTACTTGACTTACTTTAACCAGTGATTCCTGACATTATTTGGAGTAAAAAATGTAAATGAAATTTTGGTCTCCGGTGACATTTTTGTTGTTTGTTTTTTTTTTTACAAAAACATTAAAAAATGGTAGTTGTTGAACAGTTGGAGGCGGGGTAAGGGGTTCGTCGGACACCCGGCTGAGTGACCAGTGACGACATGCGGAAGAAATTTTTTTTCGTTTGATTTTGAAGAAAAATATTTTGAAAAAAAAAAAAAAGTCACCAAAAAAAGTCACCGGAGACCAAAATTTAATTTACATTTTTACTCCAAATAACGTCAGGAATCACTGGTTAAAGTAAGTCAAGTACGTCCCTTAACACCCTGTAGATCAATAAACGCTGATTCTGAATATAATATAATATGCAGAGTTTTAAAAAAAATATTAAGTCCATTTTTAATTGGGTCGTAAAAACACGCCGTCAAGTTGGCATTATTGAAATGTTTAGTGACACGACGAACAGTGACGTCACCGTAAAGTCATGATGGGGATGAGGTATGACACAAGACATCGTATCAATTTATTCGTTTATTTACATACTGTTTATAGAGATTTAGTTGTTGTGTTTATTGAAACATTATTTAGGCCTAAATAATGTTTAAAAAATAAAGGTATCTCTTATTAGTTTATCTCTATTATTGAAAATATTCAAAAACTACTGCACAAAAAAAATAGTAATGCTACTTCTAGGGAGAATACTTCGATCAACGAAATTCAAAATAGCAGCAGTTGATCAGCTGATTGCCTGATCCTATAGTAACTTTTCAGAGTGATGACGTCACACAGCATCCTCAAAGATGACATAGGCCCCGAGGGAAATTATTTTCCTCAGGGCCTCCTGTGTGGAGCTCATGTAAAAAAAAAAAGAAAAAAAAACACGATTCACAATACATACGATGGTTTTCGGGGGATCTTGAAAAATTAAAACTTTGACAATTATTTTGAGGGAGCGGGCCGTATCGGCAGAGACGGGGCGTGAAATGAAAAGGCGTCAGTCGATGTGTGATGAGTCAGTCTTTATTGTAGCTACGTAGCGAGGTCGGAGCGGAGCGTCAGTGGTTCCGTTGGTGTTGCTGCGTGATGATGCGTGAAGATGGTCAGGAGACTACGGCGGTGAAGATCACTGGTCTTCAGGGAGCCGGCGTGTTGCTCTACACCATGGCGGTGTAGAAGTGACCTTGGTCCAGGCGGTCGACCGTCGTCGTGTTGACGAGGTATGGCGGCTGTGTGGCCTTTAGAGTCGAAACACACATGTGACGCAGGAAGGAACCTTGAGAGGCGATGAGGATGCTGGTTGCTGGCTCGTTGCCGGTTGTGGTGCTGGCTCGTTGCCGGTTGCTGGCTTGTTGCCAGTTGTGGTGCTGGCTAATTGCCGGTTGTGGTTGCTGGCTTGTTGCCGGTTGTGGTGCTGGCTCGTTGCCGGTTGTGGTTGCTGGTTGTGGTTGCTGGCTTGTTGCCGGTTGCTGGCTCGTTGCCGGATGCTGGTTGCTTGACATCTCATGTCGAGATGGAGTCCTCGAAGGTGTTATGAAGATGTTCCTGAAGTCCTGCGTTAAATCACTTGCTGCGAGAGCGATATCAGCCCGCGTGGGCGGATATTGCGTAGCGACACTGAATCACTGCCCGGTGTGTAGATGTCGAACCATGAATGAAAACTAGACTGAACTGGTACTCAGCGAGCGAGCGCTTGCTTATATACTCGCGGCGAGTAATTACTCTCACGGTAGGCAAGGCTGGGTGAATTCACGCAAAGCTGAGAAATCGCTCGAACCTTCTGTGGGCACTTGTATGGTACAGCCACATGTTCTAGGCCTTTCGCGTAAGTGGCGGAATTATTACTTACGAGGCGGCGCGGCCGTAGAAACTGACTGTAGGTATTTCGTAGTTTCCACCGTGTTCTGTGTAGTTCAGTGGCGGAGCAATTAATGCGGCACAAGTGGCCGCCACAATTTATCTACTAAAACTAACTCTAAAAATAAAAATGCTGTTATTTAAGTTAGAAGGTCATTATTCATAAAAAAAAAATTAAAAGATTGGACTGGAGTTCTCTATTCTGTATTGACCATCAATATTTTCAATGTCACTTACAGACAGTTCAACAACTATATTTTGACACATGTCGTAAAATAGTAAAACTAAACATGACTTTTTTATGCTTACACATGTACCTCAAATTTGTAATCTTCTCTGTAATATATTGATGTGTAACTGTTTTATGGAAAACACGAAGAAATAAATAAATGGTTGTTTGCAGTGATTTGGGTGCACACATAGACGGCTTCATCGCTGTGGTAGCTCACACTGTGGTGGTGGGCGGACTCACTCCCGAGGGGGAGAAGAAGAAGATCACAGGTAGACAGGCCGATGTCCTCCTCGCCGCTCACCTCGCCAGTGAAGCCGCCTTGAGACTGTTGAAGCCAGGAAATGAGGTTCGTTACAAAACAAGATTTTTGAAATATGTACTTTTATCTACCTTTCAAAGAATTTAGGACAATCGAGAAAGACATGGACATGGCTATGCCGTTCTTGGGCATGCTGTGTGGTTAGTAACTGTTACACCGCTTATGAAATGGGTGTATTAAATAGGTAATCATTACCGTGATGTACTATACTATGTGTACAGATTATACTATGTGTAGATTACACCGCTTATGAAGTGGGTGCATTAAATAGGAAAACATTACAAACAACAGCTTTGTTTCCTATCGGAAACTGGGACGCCAAACCTTGTCAATGACGAGGTATGCTGTCACTGCGATAGGCATGAGAAACCTTTCCCAAGGGTGGGCATATGGTGTTACCACCGCAATTACGTGAGGATGAGGAGATATCTGAAATTAAACATATGGGCTCTCCACACGACACTGCATTTAGTGACTGCGGCAGTAACTGCAGAGAGCGTGGAGTTGAGCAAACTAGCGTCGTCTCGTTTGTTAAAGGGCCGCTAGAACGAGACAGCGCTAGTTCGCCTAACTCCACCCTCTTTGCAGTCACTGCCGCAGTCACTACATGCAGTGTCGTGTGTAGGCCGCTATAGTTTGCAGATACGATTGAAGTTCTATTTAAATAAGACAAGCATACAGATGGTAATATGGAATCGACTTACCCCCAGACCGTTTGATAACTAAGCTAACCTAACTAACGCGTAGTTGAGCTGTTGTTGAATGGAGATGCCTTCTCCCCGGAATCCACGGCTGCATCCGGCGAAGGCGTGCTGGCCCTCAATCCAGCAAAGGCGTGTGCCCTTCGACGTCCTCCGATCGGTCTCGAGGACTCCGCTGGTGTCGTCTGATTGTCGTCCGCAGGCGCGGTTATACTTGCGCGTGGCGGTAAAATTCGGCAAAAATGCGGGCATTACCCCAAATACGTTAACCGACCGGCTAGGCCTTTAAGGTTACTTCTTTCCATCGGCCAACACGTATGAGGCGAGCAAGGATGGCATTATTCAGATCCGATTACCAAATCGACCCCCTCATTGCACCGGGAGCTTCCATCCGCGTATTTACGGTACCGGCCAGGATTCTGCGTCACGCACCTTCCCGTAAACTCAATCCGAACTCACGAATACATTCGTTTAAGATCCAGTCTCGGATACTTTGAAAGCAACATTAGATTACGCTCGACAATGTTCACATTTTAATTTAAAAAAATGGCACCGACGTCTCGTTCCGGTCCGTGCCCAGGCGGGCCACAACGAAAAGTGGTTCGTAAAAACGGAGAATATTTGGCTGTCAAAAAAACCATAGACAAGTAAAATTTCGGAAAGCACAGTACTTGACCGCGATTGTTATAAAATAGTCAATATTTTCATAACAATTTTTTGGGAGATTTTTTAAATTTTCGTTGAACATTTAATATCAATTAGAGTAATGTTGAATTTGTGACCTTATTATTTTATTTCAACACTTGAGATTACATCAAAATTAAATTTGTTACACATTTTCATACTACACAATCAATTCAATAGATAATATTTTTTTTTACATTACATTGCTTGAGGCCCTGAGGAAAATAATTTCCCTCAGGGCCTATGTCATCTTTGGGGATGCTGTGTAGAGCGCCTTTTTAAGGAAAGGAAGGACAGGGGGGTTTGGGAAGGAAAACGGTTTTGCGGGGTGGGTAGGAATCTGGGGTTCAGTGTGTCCAGGTTATCCGCCTCCAGGACCTACACAAACCTCACCCGATGATTATATTTTTATATAAGATTTGTGCAATGATGGAGGACTTGTTCAGCAGAGGAATTGAACCCACGACGCCTGAATGGGAACCAGACGGATTTTTCAACTTAGCCACCCGACAGTGGTCGAATAAATGTTTTAGATTAAGGGATGTATTTATGTATTCCAGACCTATGCAGTCACCGACACAGTCAACAAAGTGGCCCTAGCCTACAAGTGCAAGGCCGTGGAGGGCATGCTCTCCCACCAGCTGAAGCAGAACAAGATCGACGGCGAGAAGACCATCATCCAGAATCCCACGGACGCCCAGAGAAAGGAGCATGAGAAGTTCACCTTCGAACTGCACGACGTCTACGCCATGGATGTCCTCGTCTCAACAGGAGAAGGACAGGTAACTAATAAACAAGTTCTTAGCCAACCTCACTTCTTAATCATTATTTATTTAATGTTTTTAAAGGCATCGAAATATACCAGTTTCCAAGTGCAATAATTGTACACATATATATTTAAGTACATATTTGATTCTGTATTATAAACAAATGTTTCCTTTGTTACTTGTCACACCATCTGTTAACCCCTCAGGCTTCGGGCCTGTTTTGTCGAAAGGTTAAAATATTTCCGCTTCTCAATAAAATCCAAATAAATTTAATATTTCTGATGGCATCCGAAGACTAAAAACTAGAGATGAAACGGATATCCGGTAACTATCCGGTATCCGGCCTAAATTTACTATCCGGCCGGATAGTAACTCAACATCCGGCCGGATACCGGATATTAAAAAACTATGACAATTTCCTATAATAAAATGCAATACATTAATCTTTGTGAGGTAAATCTCTATAAAATGGCCTATAATTATGACTGCTTTTATTTAAAGTCGAAAAAGTTACAAAAAAGCCTTTCCAAAAAACTAAAATTTTCTTCTGAGATATTCACTCTAATGATAAATAAATATATAGTAAATATCTAAACTAAAAACTTACAAAAACCTCGTAGAGTAGCGAAAACTTAAATTAACGTGATTAACTAATCACAATGACCGTTATAGTGAACTAAAAATCGTAAAAAACACAAAGTTTATTGAAATGATTAAATGCTGACATTGAAGCACCATAATATACCCCTTGTTCTTATGAAAGAGAATATTTTTGCGATCACTCACGATGGCAACCGAAACCGCTCGAATTGATCTGATCGCGTTCGCCGCACCTTGCGGCACTAAACTCGTCACGACATGCAACGAGACAATGGGCAAAAATATCCGGCCTCGCAGCTCGCCGGATATCCGGTATCCGGCCAAACGACTATCCGTTTCATCTCTACTAAAAACTGTTTCAAAGATTTCAAATTTTAAAATTCGATTTAAAGAATTTTTTCCTCATTATTTTCCCATGGGCCTCCTGTGTAGAGTTAATGTAAAAAAAAATGAAATTTAAAAAATTTTAATGCAAACACAAAAAGTTTTAAAAATGGCCTTTTTTTTCTAACTAAAATTACTCATCACGAAAAAAAAATAAAACAAATGTAATTGTCAACTCATTTTTTGTCTTTTTACTGTTTAAAATAATTTCCAAAGCTTCATAAACTTTTTTCAAATTGTGATCCGAAACTTTAGTTTCGTAAAGGTGTACATTTTACTTCTTTTGTGGTTATTTTTAGATTTGATTATAAAGCTTGGTGTTTTCTCTTTCTAACACCGTTTAGATTACATATATTTATCACTATGATAGTAAGGGAGACACAATGATTTCTATGAGACCTACATGAGTTGTTCTGAAAAGCGATCAAATTAGCCTGACGTAAAGTACTTTAGTTATTTTTAAATATAAGATTTCAAATGATTACTCCGTTACTTATGGTAACACGATATCAACATTATATACAACAGCATGACATTGTCTCCCGTCTCAAAAATTTTAAGACTGAAGGAA
This sequence comes from Limnephilus rhombicus, assembly GCA_929108145.2. Taxonomy (NCBI): domain Eukaryota; kingdom Metazoa; phylum Arthropoda; class Insecta; order Trichoptera; family Limnephilidae; genus Limnephilus; species Limnephilus rhombicus. The sequence goes on from OV815278.1 coordinate 23,385,306, forward strand.
GAGCTTTCTTACTTTCAAACTTTTTTGCTCTGAAAAACTCAATATGTCAATGGTTTCAACAAGCCTGTCAATTTGATAAATTTTAAAAAGTTGAAATTGATATGTCTATATGAAACTTATTAATTGCGTTTATATTTTATCTACAGAAAAACCTTTTTGACAGATCCTTGAATCTTTAATAATGTTAGAATCTTTTTATTTCCAGGGCCGCGAGTCCGATAAGAGAATCACAATTTACAAGAAGACTGATGAATCCTACCAACTAAAATTGAAGACCTCGAGAATGTTCTACATTGAGGTAAATAACAATAATTCATATTTTATAATCACAGGCCTTTTCTCCTACACAGACTGATAGTCCAGTCAATATACCGGCTTGATCAATAAGTTTTAGGACCAGCCACCGTGTGACGCGCCATTTACCCGATTGGATTTTTTTGTTGTTAGGTTACCACATCTTCTGTCATTGACACTTCCCTCCACATTTCAGCGACATAGCTTGACATTTGTAAAAGATACGCTGTATTGAGTACCTCTACCTTTGTGCCTGTTTTAGATTTTTTTCTAGTCTAAAAATGGCATCAATTTTGCACCACAATAACGCACCGTCGCATAATGCGATCCTTGTTTGTGAGTTTTTGACCAAAAGAATACAAATACTACTATCCAGCAGCCTTCGAATTTACCTAATCTGGCTCCCTATGACTTTTTCCTGTTTAACCAACTTAATAAAGAGGTTAAACGTGTTACGGCACATGAAAGAATGTCATGAAAAAATCGAAAACGGCTCTGAAGGACGTACTGAAAATTGAGTACCATCGGTGTTCCGAGGATTAGATTAAATGCTGGCGTAAGTGCGTTGCAGTTGAAGGGGAGTATTTTGAAGGGAACCATATCCATTTTGATGAATAAACTTGTATTTTCGATTATATGAATAAAGTCCTGAAACTTTTTGATCAAGGTGTTAGGGTTTCACCTCGGAATGGAACGGAATAAGCTGAAAATTTGTATAAACCTTCATTTTGGCATTCTCAATGTTGTCTCAAAAGTCTCACAAGGTTCTTGGATATTCAAGGTCAAAGGTCGCGTAAATCAATTTCTTGGAAATATATCGCTTCCTTTGCCTTGAATCATATTTACATTCATTATAAAAGTTGTAGAGTATAAAATTCTCTACAAATTTTGTCTTAAATAAAAAAATTTTACACTTAACTATTTTTAAGATAGAGCGCTAAGCCTTACATAGCGCAAGGTCAGTCACTGGGCGATTGACCTGCGCTATGAGACTTTTGAGACAACATTTAGAATGCCAAAATAAAGGTTTATACAAATTTTCAGCTTATCCCGTTTAATTTCGAGGTTGACCCCTTTTTTTAGCTTAAGTGAAGTTTAGCTGGACTTTGACTTACTTTATGGGCAAGCGGCCAAAAGCAGAATGAACCAACATTTTTAAAAATTCACAGATGTTTTTGTATCTACCTGACTAATGAGAGATTAATAATTTGTAGACTTATGCATAAACGCCAGCCAGGGTGGTAGATACTCAGTTTCAATCCGTTCAGAATTGGAATGAAGCTTGAAATGGCTTAGCCGTTTTTAATAACCAGATCTGTACAGCCAGGTACTTCCCAACCTTCCTCTTTCCATCTCCCCACTCCCCTCAACCTTACAGAATTCCCAATTTTATTGGGAATGCCATAAATCCGCTGGCTCCTTTGTGCAGAATTCGAATTAAAAAGAGTTTTTGGTTTTAAGATATATTTGTTATCTTTCTGATTTGTTATCTTTTTTGATTGTGTCTTATTGTACCTTACTTGGGTCCAGCTACTCCCGTCTGGAGCCAATGAGACTATGGCATCCCCAATTGGGGTATGTTGTCAGGCTGAAGATAGTGGGTAGGGAAATGAGATGGGAAGAGGAAAGCAGGGAAGTACCTGGCTGGTCACCAAACATGGCTAAAGCCATTTCTAGTATGTTTCAATTCGGAGTCTTACACACGAGGGTGATTCTGAAAGAATTTTATTTTATATGTCCCAACTGCTCTCGTCTGAAGCCAGGGAGACTATGGCATCCCCTATGGGGATATGTTATGAGGCTGAAGGTAGTGGGGAGGGGAAGGAGATGTGGAAGAGTGTGTAATGATAATATCTGTTGTATTGTGCATTGAACCCAATAATAAGAATAAACAAAGTGTTAAACATTTTTATAGAATTTCTCTATATTTTAATTATATACTGTATTTTTAAACAGAATTAGTGTATATGTGTTAGTATTTATTGGTTCCAGGTCAAGCACAAGCACGGCACAATGCCATTCAACCTGCGCAGCTTCACGGAGGAGACGAAGGCCAGGATGGGAGTGGTAGAGTGCATCAACCACAAGCTCATCGAGCCCTTCCAGGTGCTGTACGAGAAGCCCGGCGAGCTCGTGGCGCACTTCAAGTTCACCGTGCTGCTCATGCCGTCCGGCGCGCTCAGGATCACCGGCCTGCCGTTTGATGTCGACTCCTGCGAGTCAGAGCACTCCGTCACGGATCCCGATGTCCTGGTGAGATCAACATTTTGATAAGAATTTGTAAAATGTTTCTTTTACTCCAGGAGTTCAGGATTCTTTTCTACAGCCTGCATAGTATAAATTTCATTACAATTATACAATTTGAGCTCCATGTAAAAAAACAGGACGCCCTGAGGAAAATTTCCCTCAGAGCCTATGTCATCTTTGGGGATGCTATGTGGAGGTTTTTTTAAGGAAAGGAAGGAGAGGAGCTTTCTAGGAGGGAAAAGGGTTTAAGGGGTGGGTAGGAATCTGGGATTCAATGTGTCCCTGTCGTCCGCCACTAAGACCTAGACAAACCTTACCCCATAAACCCGGGCACCCCTGCTAAATCACCAAACTTAGCCAACCACTTTCGGTGACGTATGGCAGAGGTGTTGGTTATCCAATAAATGGTTCCCGGGGCGGCGGTACCCATTCCCGCCTCCAATAGCTTGGTCGAGACATTCTTCATAATGCACAACACACATCCCCAACTAAAAGAAATAATAATTAAGCTGTCAATTTAGGATATTATTGTCTAAGGTTGAATTATGAGATCGACAAAAAATTACACAAGTAATCACAATAGCTGCCGGGTTAGAGGCATTGTCCCGGTAAGACAGAGATGCTGGGTCTGATTTCCAGTTGCGACCGTCACCTTTTTATTTTATGTGTCTTGTTCGCTTTGCAAGTGACTTGAGTTTTGTGCGCATGGTACTCACACATGCATTTCTCGTGAGTATACGCCATAATATTTTGCTAGTGGTTGTACGCAATGCGAAGTGTCTACTCCCAGAGAACCTGGTAAAGACTCTGACCAAAACGCGTAACTCGGAGCCGGAACCCGAATGCCTCCACTGGCGACCCCGTGTTCGCAGTCCGAGCCACTCGCAAGTCGTGAGGGTTCTTTTCCGGGTTCGAGTTCTTGTGAGGATTCCCGCTCTGACGTCCGGCTCCGGCGTACCGAACCCATGCGTCACGGTAGCCCAACAGCACCCAGTACCCAATCCGCGCACCCAAGAACTCGGACCCGGGACCTGCTCCTAGAACTCGAAGTACTTCTTAAAGAAAGTACGACTCGGAGGCCTCTGGCAAAATGCAGAACCTGTCTCTACTGCGCATGCAAAAATGACCAAGCTCGGTATAATTTGGGTAGCGCCGTGTGCAGAAACCAGCTTTAAAGAGTAGAATACCAGTAGGTGACTAGTGGTTGCATCACAGTTACATAGCTTGATCTCTGTGTATGAAGAGCCTAAGATTTATTAGTAATATCTTCTTCAATTATTAAATTTCTATTAGTGATAAAATATAGTCTGACTTTGCGTTGCACACCTGTGGAAAGATGAGCCTAATAAAGTGGCTCCATTTCACTAACCACATATCTGAACCAGACATAACTAAGAAAGGAGTCTCTAATTTCAAATAATTAGTAAAATCGCTCTGAAGAACCTAAATTCGACTCCCGTGGAGCATATACGAGTCTATCGCTATCCTTTTCATTTTCACGAACAAATAGCATGCGCACTCTCTTTCTTTAAATGGACGGACTTCAAACAGCTGCTATGCTGTGTCCTCTTCTAGCGCATGGGATAGTTGGTTGGGACCTCTCAGTTGCACACATTCACTCGCAGCAATATTTTACTTTTCAAAATTTGACAACCGGAATTCGGGACTGATTTTTTGCAGGCAACCCTATACCACCGTGTTCATAATGAAATAATCTTTAATTTTAATTCAATAATCAGACCCGTGCAAAATGCTAGTATCGATTTACCTGTTCATACCTGGCTACCCGAGAGTTGTGACCGGAAAAGAAAAGGCAACCTAACGTTCGCATATTCTACGGACTTCATACTTTCGATTGGTATAGAATTTGTCTAGTAATCAAACCGGTGAAAGGTTTAAAAAAAAAAATTTAAATTATTAATTAATCACACCCTGGACTAAAATTTGTTAGGCAACCCATATGCAATATATTTATTGACAAATTAAATTAAATATAAAATATGTTTCATCAAATAAACATCTCGGTTAAGGTCGTTTTATATCGGGATCTTAGACTATTAATATGGTGGGGGGTTAGAGGGGGGCATCTAGGTCTGCGAGCCAGTCTAAGGGCCTTAGGCGTTGCCCTGTGGACCTTATCAATCCCACCGGGGAATGAATGGAGCGGACATTCATTGCATTCGTTATTGATGGCAGATCAGAGTTTGCGAGGCAATGAGAAACCCAGGCTGTCTTTCAATGGGGTCTTGTACGAGATGGGCGTTTTTCACATTCACTTTTAATAACGGATTTCTTTTTTCCAGTCGGTCTTATCGGCAGCCAGCAGAAAGTCCAACAAGAAGAAGAAAAAGAAGACAAAGTCCACCAGCGATAAGACCGGGGCCGCAGAAGACATGGAGGTGGCGGAATAGTGAATGAGACAATCCTGGAACTTTGTACAATAAAATGACACTGTCGATTGATTTGACATCACGTCCATGTTCACTGCCGCCATCAGCCACCACCACAACAACCCAATGACGTTTTCCTTCTGATGATCAATCAGCTCCGCACAGTTTCACCGGTCGGCGGACACACTCATCGCATTTAAAGAACATTGTATTCATGTATTTGGCGAAAATAAATCATGCGGCATATTTTTTTTTACAAAATGTTTTATACTTTTTTCACCTTGTGTGTGTTTATATTGGTTTAATAAATTTACACGTGTTATATTTTATCTTGGAAATTGAAAAGCACACTTCCAGTATTAATATTCACGTAGTCCCAGAGAGAACGCTCGTACCTTAGGTCTTTTTTTTTTTTTAATTTCGGAAAATCAACAGATTTTTTTTACATCTGTTACAGTAAACTTAACCGGTCAGCAACTTAAGCAGATATATGCGTTAAAAATACGATAGAAGTCAAGTACAATTAGCGTGTTTATACGTCAACGAATGTGTCTCCATAGAAATCGTTCTAACTCCGTTATTGTTCTAGTGACATCCCTAAAACAAAAAGTAAAAGGTCGATAGTGGATCAAGCTGTACACCCCTATTCAAGTTGTCCATGGAAAAGCGTAAACAGACCTAATCTGTCAACAAGTCACACGGTCGACGTGTATTTTACCCGCCAAATTTCCTACGGGCGGCTCGACATTGTTAATTTTTATTCAATATTTTTATATGAAATGATAAAAAAGTGAGGTGACAAAAGTGTTTATTATACATTTATATAATAGAATAAGTATTGTTGTTTACATGATCTGTGATTTTAGTACTGTTTTCACTTAAAAACATCATGTGAGTCATTTTTACATTTTTTAAATGTTTGCATTCTAAATTTTTATATTTACAAATGTTAATATTTATTTGTAATATAACAATTTGAAAGCTTATTTTGTAACCTTTCTGAACCAGTTTTTACTATTCGGCTACGTTCAGAAATGTTTCATTTATAGAGCTTTAATTGTGAAGCGGTAATAACACAAAGTTTTCGTAAAGTGTCATTTCGTTTGAGACATTATAAGTGAATATTGGTGATTTTCGGAGGGGTTAATAAAATCCTAAAGCAGATTTTTCAATAACATAAAATTATAACAAAAAACTAGGGGTCCAGTAAGCGTGGGCTAAAAAAATATTTACAAAAAATACAAAATTGTAAATATTAAATAAAAAATAATATAAGAAAAAATACAAAATTGTAAATATTAAATAAAAAATAATATAAGATATAAGAACACATATAAATGACAATTTATAAGTTAATACATTTCAAAACATATTACCTATATTGAAATATTTATCCTCACTATACAACAGCAATAATCACTAATATATACGAGGACGGGTCAATAAGTCCTGTGACTTTTTTTGAAACACAGGTTTTTGGATAAAAAATCTTTTTATTTTTCAACATAGTCTTCTTTGAGCTCTATTATACACTTTGGCCAATGTTTCTCCAATTTCTTCATCGTTGGAGTTAAATCTCTTTCCGCTGAGCCATTTCTTCAGGTTTGAAAACAAGAAATAGTCACTCGGGGCTAAATTCAGAGGATAGGTCAGATGAGGGAGCAATTCGTAGCCTAATTCATGGATTTTTAACTGCACATATGTGCACCATTGCATTGTCCTGGTGGAAAAGACTTGACCAAATGCAGTTGTTTTTTTTTTCAAATCCTCATTAAATCGACCCAATAAGTTGGCATAATATTTCCGATTGATTGTTTTACCCTTTTGAATGTAGTCAATGTGGATTATACCGCGTGCATCCCAAAAGACGGTTGCCATGACTTTATTGGCTGACAAACCCACCTTGGCCTCTGCGCCTATTCACCCCGAGAAACCCACTGTTTTGACTGCTGTTTGGTCTCTGGTACGTTGTGATGGATCTACGTTTCGTCCACGGTTACGAAGAGGCGCAAAAACTCATCCATGTTGCGGTTAAACAGTGCCAAATACTCCTGCGAAGTTGTCACACGAGTGTGTTTGTGGTCGATTGTGAGCAAATGCGGCACTTATCTTGCGGAATGCTTTCTCATACCCAAGTGACCATTCAAAATTGAAACCACTGAGCCATGTGATATGCCTATGACTTCCACAATCAATCTCCAATCGGTCAACACCATATTCTGAATTTTTTCAATTGTTTTGGGTATAGAGACCTTAACTGGTTGCCAGAACGTTCGGCATCTTCTTGTAAGGCCACAACCTAATTCAGTTTCTCTTTTACTATTGAAATTGATGGTGCAGAGTTCCCATAGTATTTATCAAGCTTTTTACATTTTTATCAAGAAATTCACTTTTTTCCATTTTCTCTTCAAATTACGCGATAGTCGCAGTATCAATGGCTGTCAAACACAAACTAAATGACGAAGCTTGTTCAAATTTTGACAGGAGTCAACTGACAGCCTGTTGACAGGAGCCAACTGACAGCCTGTCGACAGGAGCGGTGTTGATCTTTCAGTTAAGAGGCAGGAAATTCAAAAAGTCACGGTCTTATTGACTCGCCCTCGTACCTACTTAGTTGTTAGTATCTTCTCGTTGTTTGCAACTATCTCTTGAGCTCTAGTATCTTCCATCGTTATCGTTTTCATACAAGAAGGAAGAGGATGATGTAAGAATGGCCTCTCTGGGATTACTGTGAGTCTACTGTACTCCCCTACACTGTTTCTATTCAATATTATCAATTATTTTAATACAATATGTTAAGTCATACACACTCCAATCCAACATCAATAAAAGTCATATTGGTGAGAGATATAAGGGAACGTACCCATACCATGTGACCAACTTTTTGCAATTTTTAACCCCCTTCCCCCCCCCCCCCCTCCCCCCCCCGGTGACTACATATAAGCCTAAGCCCCCCGCCGCTCATTTGTACCAAGTGGTATTTTGAAGACCCCCCCCCCAGAACGGGTCACGTAGTATGGGTACGTTCCCTAATGAAAAAAATAATACATAAATTGAAAACTGGATTACACGCCAACCGAAGGCTAAGACTTTTCAGCAGCACACAAGGAATTTAGGAAAGTGAGAATCCCGAGTGCAAGTACGTACATAATTACTACAGTGAAACCCTCTTAAGAAGTTCCCGCTTAAGAAGTTTCGTGGCTTAAGAAGTTTGGTTTTTTCAGTCCCTCGGTCCAAAATCGGCCCAATTTTTCCCACATATAAGGTTTTCCTGCTTAAGAAGTTTGTTTTTTCCGGTCCCGTGGAAAACTTCTTAAGAGGTTTTCACTGTATCTAGTATTATTCATAGTTGTGATTATTCATATTACCTACCATAAAATTTTCAGGTTTAAATTTTTTACAGCCAAAACTTGACTATTATCAAGTATTTTCTAAACACTGGAGTGATTTTTGCCATATATTGGCGCCATTTTAAATGTCTCCGATTGCTTTTCGGTTAAAGAAGCCCATTATCTCTTGATTCGGCAATTTTTTATTTTATTTTAATATTTGTAGCTCCCATGTTTGTTATTTTGGACTTAAAACGAAGCTATTGAAATGCTTTACCTATTATGACCATAGATGTCACAAGTCCGAACTTCGTAGACTATTTTAGAACCATGTTAAATAAATTCTTAAAATATTTTTTCACACCAAATTTTTGAGCAGCTGTTAACGGTTAAAAGTAAGTCCTTTTTCCGTAGATATGCATCTTTCATTATCAAGTATACCACAGACAACATATAGAAATCGAAAATATTCTATGTTAACTCGAATAAGTACCTCTCACGGCAGTTTCAAAGTAACAACGCAGGATTCGCGCGGTTTATATATTATAGTTATAAACTTTACGATTTTTTTTATAAATCCTACAAATACGAGATAAATGGTAAAATACAGATTAATTCATTGGCTGTACAGCACTATAATAAGTTTTTATGTCTCCATGTTAAAATTTGAAGGTATGATTTTCTTAATGTTGGCGAAAATTTAAAATAATTATCTCGAGCAATCGAGGCAAATTTATTTATTTCGCGTGGTCGCTCCAGTGGATAACCACAAAACTGAGTAAATAAAAAGTTTTGACTGAAATTTGAACCTTACCCAGTTTTCGAAATTAAACCAACTGGACCAAATCCTGAGTGGGTAAGACTGACATTTGTTTAGTATATTAATTTTATTAAATGCTTTAATTTATTTGAATTTCAGAAAAAATGCATACATGTGCATGATTGCCATCAAAAGTTGCATTGTCATTGACAACAACATTTTGACGACCGGCATAGTCCAGCGGTAAGGCTCTTGACTAGCACTCCGTAGGTCGCGGGATGGAATCCCGTAGTGGCAAATAAATTTTATTTGATTAATTTGTGTTATTTCACAATTTATTCATTTAAAATAATATATGGTATATTTGCGGCACGTTCCAGAGTGGAAGATACTCTCAGTATCGCCCTGGTGTAAGACCACCATTCAGAATTGAAATGGCGTTAGCCGTGTTTGGTGACGAGATCTGAATAGCCAGGTACTTCCCCATCTCTTTCCCTTCCCCATTACCTTCAGCCTCACAACATACCCCAATTGTGGGGATGCCATAGTCCCACTGGCTCCAGACGGGAGCAGTTGGGACTCTTGTGCGGTATACATCTAAAAAAAAAAAAAAAAACCGAGTCTATCTGGGTTAATTTCCATTTCCAAGATTCCACTTCATTCAAACAAACAAAAGGGAAATTCAAATAGATGGGCTGGATGGCACAGACATGATAAGGATACTTACTAGAGAAATGTAGTCCAGAGCTATAAAGGCTGGGTGGGACAGGATAGGCATATAGGCAAGAATAAGGATACTAGAGAAATCCGCGTATGTATCTCCCATCTTCAAGAATGGTAAAAAAACTGATGTCAAAAACTACAGGTCAATCTCCAAACTTTGCGTATTTAACAAAATTCTTGAAAAAATTGTTTTTGATCAACTATACGCTGCTCTTAAGCCTAGTCTGAGTACGACCCAACACGGTTTCATCAGTGGTAAATCTACAACCACAAATCTTTTAACTTTCACAGAGTACCTCCAGGATAATTTGGATAACAGAATACAAGTGGACACTGTCCATACCGTATATATAAGGGGATATCGTTTGTTAGATAAATAATAAAGTGAATTCCGTCATCAATCAGACAATCAATCTTCGAACCAATGAAGATTACATTGGGAATACCACAAGGGTATGTTCTCGGACTTATTCTTTTTATAATGTACATTAATGATATGGTTAAAGTATTGAAACAATGTAAAATAACGTTTTAAGGCGAGACACAACCTCGTTCACCGAGGTTTTGCCCGAGGCTCACATTTTAATTTATTTCGGCGAAATTATAATTGAATTAAAAAAAAAATCTCATGCCGCACAAGGAATGCGAGTTTTTTATATTTTAGATTAATAAAAACAGTATGTCACCATCAGTTTTTTTAACGTACAACGCCTTTAAAAAATTGTAATGTGTTGTACGACTACAGCTTTTGCGTTAAGATCAATTTTATTTTTCTATGCGATGAATTCATGTTTTCCCTCGTGTTTAATCTCAATACATCTTAGATTTTATTAATATGTTCATCAGAATTAATTAAAATCTACCACTTGGAAAAATCAAATTTCGGGCCCGAGTTACTTCAAAATGCCGCAGTGCCCGACATTATGTTTCTATGCAGGTACAGAAGCACTTAACACCTTGTTTGCCGCTCGTGCACCGGTGTGTCATGAGATTTTACACGCGATTTTGACCCTTATGTATAAAGAAAGTGTATGAAGAACACGGTCAGAATCGCTTGCTCTATTATCGCCCTTTACCATAGCGAAACCTGCAATGCGCCTAGTCACTCCAAATAATTTATATTAATAATTTACCGGAGCGCGGGAATGTGCGCAGTTCTTGCGCATGCGCGGGAAAAATATGTTTATCTACGATTTTGACCCTTTGACCCTACGAATTTGTAAAGGACAGTGTCAGAATCGCTGGACACGAGTGTCATTTCTGCCGCCGGGTGCCGTGTCGTAATTGGTGGAGCTTTTTTCTTTTTTGGCCTACCCCGGCAAACAAGAGGTTAAGCCATTGTTATTCAGTTACCGATAGGGTATCGGTAAGGAATGACGTATTCTTTCCGGCCGGTCTGTACAGTGATTTTTTTACGTATTTTTTTATTTAACCAGACGAATTATTTTTAATCTATTAGAGAAATCTCTCGTTTTTTTATACATTTACTTGTCGTACAAGTAAATAAAGGTTTTTTTGTACGTCTCCCCAATTCAAAAGAATATGTATTTTTTTAGTTTAAATTTGCGTTTTCAAAATGCACAGTGGTGAAGTTTCAGAGTAATATGGACATTGATATAAAAATCAATGTTTTTTTTTCCATACGTTTTAAAGTTTAGAACTCTTTTTTTAATTCTTAAAATTCTACGCGATATGGTGTCTTCATAAAAATAATTAGATATTAGAACCTTTTCATATAAAACGTATTTAGAATAAGTAGAAGTACCTACATAAATTATTGACTTCCAACACGAAACAAACACCACAAAGCCAACCAAATGACTCTGAAATGCTACACGTCAACGTAGAACATTTATAATAATTATTTATTATTTGTATGGCAGAACTTATAATAAAACCTTTTCAAATAAAAAAATATTTTATGTTTTTATATTTTTTTGGTTCCTACTGGATTTAAAAAAACATATATTATCTCCACATAGGAGGCCCTGAGGAAAATAATTCCCCTCAGGGCCTGTGTCATCTTTGGAGAGCGAACCGCTAATAGGAATACTTTCGTCAATATTTAAACATTTTTAACTCATTTCTAACTACACGTCATACATTTCAGAAATGTAATGTATTTTGTCGAAATTTAACTCCGTTTGAAGGTGAAAATAACATTAAGGCGGCACTCCCTTCGACTTCACAACTTATCTCAAACCATCTCATAATGTAGGTACATGGTATCATGAAACTCATCATACAAGCAGGAAACTAATGAATGAATCTCCATCATATTTTGAGTCGATTTTGTGGTATAATTTTTTTTGATTTGGCGTTACGTTTTCTACGTAGAGAAAAAGAAAGATTTTTTTAGATATGAGCGCTTCGATTTTTTTTAATGCAATAATACTTTTGGAGCCGGTTGTATGCTCAACGCACTTAAAATAACAGCTGATGGTAACTTAACCCCGTCGCGGCCGATTTTTTCAAATTTGACCTAAACATTCTTAGATATGTTTTAAGATTTTCATGGCCAAAAGTATTTTCGTTATTTGTTTTTGGGGTGTTGTGCCGTGTTGCGCTACCTCCTTCTATAGCCAACGTTTCGGACATCGTTGCAGTGTCAATCATTAGGGCAGATCCGGTAAATGTCACATTTACTGGATCTGCCGGATCTGCCCTGATGATGGACACTGCAGCGATGTCCGAAACGTTGACTATAGAAGGAGGTAGCGCAACACGGCACAACACCCCAAAAACAAATAACTAAAATAAACATTCTTAATTCGAAATCGATTAACTAGAAAACAAAAGTTCATATCAAAAAAGTTATCCTACAAAATCCACTCGAAATGTGATGTAGATTCACCAAAATCCTATTTATACCACGAATTTTAGGACACCATTTACATACATACAAATAATAAGTTATTTATATATAGCTGTGTGCCGCTTCCGAACCAAACCTTGGGGTATGAGCTAGTTACTTGAGGCAATTCTTCGTTAGGTTTCACGGAGGAACAGTAGGTACTAGTTGGAGGAGTTTTTACTAATAGTAGATTTACAAACATAACATTCGACGTATGTCTAAAATGGCAGGAAAGTTCTATTGGTATTCTATTTATTAATTAAAGAAACCCCCAAATTCCTACACATCCCTCATACCTTTTTCCTTCCCAGAATTTCCTCCCCTTCCTTCCTTCTCCCAAAAAGACAGCATCACAGCCCTCCACACAGCATCCCCAAAGATGAAATAGGCCTTGAAGAATTATTTTTGTTAGGGCCTCCTGTGTGGATCTAATGCAAAAAAAGATATAATAATTTTTTTTTTTTTTTTAATTATTTATTAACCAAGAATAACATTACAATATACATATATATATATATATATATATTATTTTTTTGGTATATACCACCTCACTAGGCTGAGCCTGTTCTGAGGTGGCAGGAATTTAATTTAATTTTGATATCTTAATCTTGGAAGATAAAAAATATAATTTTAATTTAAATAGATAAATGGAATAAAAGAAAAAAATATAAAGAAATGAAAAAAAAAGATATGAGATAAATAGATGAAAATAGTTAAGGAGAAAAGAGAAAAAATACAGGCGTTGAGTGTGTTGTTTGATCAAGTTATCTGCACGCAGTATGCAATACCCTTGTTTACTACCCACGTATGAATTTTGCGTTTTAGATTTTTTGTCACTAGAATATCTTTTTCAATTAAATTAAAACATTTTGGAGCCAAATTGTGATAATGTCTTTGTCCAAATGTAGTATTTGTCTTCGGAGTCATGTGTTAATGTCTATGTCTTGTGTCGTAATTGTGTTGTGCAGTATGATGGTTTAGTTTGTCTTTTTGGTAATGTATAGATATAATTTTGATGTACAGTTGGTGTATGTTCAATACAGCAAAGTCTTCAAATAACTGTATTGTCGAGAATCTAAATTGCGTGTTGAATTAAGTTTTACACCAAACCCTCGAGCAATAATCTCTTTAAAATGGTTCACCTGTACCTACCAGTCTAAAAGTGACCGTAATAGATATTACTAAAAATAATTATTATCACAAGCGTAGTAAAATACATCATTCTGAAATATTTGTAAATTTGTTCAAATTAAATAAAGACATGGTGCACTGTGCAGTATTATAAATCGGGGCGCTAAACCGAGGCCGGGCCCGAGAGATAATGCAGCCCCATAGCTCCACCCATTCCCTCTTCGGAAACGCCCGAAACCGATATTTTTTTAGGCTCCTGTGGCGACTTAAGATTTTCACGGCCAAAAGCATTTTCGTTTTGGGGTGTTATGCAGCGTTGCGCTACCTCCTTCTTTAGCCTACCGCCTTCTTTTGGCACCCCAAAAACAAATAACGAAAATGCTTTTGGCCGTGAAAATCTTAAAACGTTATTTTACAATGTTTCAATACTTTTACCATATCATTAATGTACATTATAAAAAGAATAAGTCCGAGAACAGACCCTTGTGGTACTCCCAATGTAATCTTCATTGGTTCGAAGATTGTCTCACCCACTTTTGTGGTTTAATATCTGTTAGTTAAATAATCCTTGAACCATTTCAATGCCTTTCCTTTTATTCCAGTTTTAGATAGTTTTTTTAATGATTATATCTTTATCGTTTCAAAAGCTTGAAAAAAGTCTTCAGGCGAAATATCATAAATTTGTTTCAAGTGTATTTTGTTTTTAATAGATTATTGTGATGCAAAGAAATAATAAATGCTATAGATGACGGAATTCCCTTTATTATTTATCTAACGAACGATATCCCCTTATATCAAATTAAATATATCAGGGAAAAATGTAGAAACTGCCCTGGAAAACCTGGAATTATCAGGGAATTTTGCAATCCGTTTTTTGTGGCCACCCTGATAAAGCATTTGACAAGGTGGATCACTCAACCTTGTTGAACAAGATTTTAAAGATTGGTATTCACGGCAATCTTTATTGTTGGCTCTCTTATATCTCCAACCGCAGTCAAATAGTAGTGGTTGCTGGATTTAAATCCGATTCTGTTGCTGTTACATCGGGAGTTCCTCAAGGCAGCTTGTTGGGACCATTATTATTTAACTTCTACATCAATGATGTTGGTAACTGTTTTTTAAACTCGCAAACTATCCTGTATGCAGATGACATGAAAATCTTTTCACCTATAAACTCAACCGAGGACTGTCAGAAGCTGCTAGATGTTTTGCAACGTTTGAACACGTATTGTAATGCCCATTGTCTGGAAATAAATATATCCAAGTGCTTCGTCGTGCGCTTCACCAGAAATAAAAACATTTTTATCCATTAATACTCAATTAATCATTAACCATTATCCATCAAATCAGAAATTAAGGACCTTGGGGTTATACTTGATAGTAAACTAAATTTTAATAAACGTATCGACCGCATAGTCACTAAAGCATCTTCTATGCTTGGTTTCATAATTCGTTCCTGTAAACAATTCAAAGATCTTATTACTTTCAAAATACTATACTTCTCATACGTTCGTAGTATCCTTGAATACGCATCTCAAGTGTGGAACCCAGGCTATGCAATACACAAAAATAGAATCGAAAGTGTTCAAAATAGATTCCTAAGGTACCTTAACTTTCGATCTCACGTTACTAATGAAGACTCTGCAAAGTTCTTCAATATGCAGACGTTAACTTGCCAAAGAAATATAGCAGATTCGGTTATGTTATTTAAAATTACACATAACCTAATTGATAGTCCTGATCTTCTTCGACGCCTATCATTCCATGTTCCAAATCGCAACAGCAGACAGTCACTTACTTTTAATCTCCCTCTTTGCAAGACCAACTCCAAACATAACCCATGTATCTATAGATCCACACACTCATTTAACTTAAATTATTACCACATTGACATTTTTAACGAGACTTTACATGACATAAAACGAAAACTCACTAAGCAACATGACCCAAACTAGAAAGTTGAATCCCTATATATTCCCATCCTTTGCCTCTTAGTCCTAATTCTATATTTCTCCTCCCCCCTCCCCTTTCATATGTTGTAAAAAAATAATGTAATATAAGAAAACACCCTTACAATTTCACGCTTTATTATTCATTCACTATCATATGTCGAAAGTTCATAATTGGCATAATTAACTATCTTACTATTGTTTTACTGTGTAATCTCAGATTTGCTGTCAACTTTTCCTAAAATAAATAAAAATAAAAAAAAATGTCGTCCTGAGCTATAGCGCCACACGGCTGGGTGGGACAGACAGGATAAGGATACTAGGGAAACGTAGTCCAGAGCTGTAGCACCACAAGGCTAGGTGGGGCAGACAGGATGAGGATACTAGAGAAATGTAGTCCAGAGCTATAGCACCAAAAGGCTGGGTGGGGCAGACAGGATAAGGATACTAGAGAAATGTAGTCCAGAGCTGTAGCACCACAAGGCTGGGTGGGGCAGATAGGATAAGGATACTAGAGAAATGTAGTCCAGAGCTATAGCGCCACAAGACTGGGTGGGGCAGACAGGATAAGGATACTAGGGAAATGTAGTCCAGAGCAGTAAATGGGTGGGACAAACGTAGTCCATGTAGTAAATGGGTGGGACAAACAGGATAAGGATACTAGAGAAATGTAGCACCACAAAGGTGTTGTTTTACAATGGGGAGATTTTTCTATCCTCAACCTTGTGAAATTTTTTTTTTTTTAAATTTCAAGTGTGCAGTTCACACGCGGTAGAAGTGAAATCTTCAGAAAACTAAAGTAGACAAGAGTGGGGAGGCAACGAAGCACCGCACAAAGAAAAAACCGATTATTCTATCTCATTCTCTCACAGGCTAATAATTTTATTTATTTATTTTCGGGAAATCGACAGTTTACATTTCATTTACATTGTACATGTTTGTATAGCCGAAATTAAACCAATCATGGATTTTCTCCTTGTGACTTTACCTCTGATTTACAGCATAATAAAAAAATTTAAATAATACAATTTATAATAAAGGAGTGTGAGACCAATAATTTTATAAAACAAAAGACTGTACCTATATAAAACTAAAATTTACATAAAACATAAAAATATCAATACATTGGTAACCGTAAGAAGCCAGGTTGTACATACAAATCAAATCATAACAGAATTATAAGTATAAACGATAGACACATAACATATTCATGAAACATCAGAGAAATACTCTTTTATGTACCCCTTATATTTGGTAAGTTCGGAATTGAAAATGTCCACCTTGGATAATACGCTATTGTAACTATTGCATAGTCTGTTCAGACAAGAATTCTGCTTACAGTTACGTAGAATTGGTATCGCCGCCCCGGGAACCATTCATTGGTTTCTATATACAATAGTGAGCTCTGGCATCATGAAATTATGCAGTGCAAATTTTTTTTTTTAACATTAGCTCCACACAGGAGGCACCGAGGAAAACAATTTCCCTAGAGGCCTATGTCATCTTTGAGGATGCTGTGCGGAGGGTTTTTTAAGAGAAAGGAAGGAGAAGAAGATATGGGAAGGAAAAAGGTATGAGGGGTGGGTAGGAATCTGGGGGTCAGTGTGGCCAGGAGTGATGGACGTATGAATCTATTCCTCACACGGCTGGAGAGGTCAAAAGCCTTCCAATAATTATGGTAACAGAAATAATTACAGAACTCAAATAGAATTTGAACAGAACTTTCACAAAACGTTAAGATTAGGTAACTTGAAAAATGGAAGATTTTAAATTTTTTTTTTTAAACAACACAGCTTAAATATATTTCATATGTTTTTTTATGTATGTGCAGGTACCTCTACATAGAATCTACGTAGGTACCTACCTGCACATAACAACTCTTATGTATTTTTTTTGTAAATGTATAATGAAATTGCTTGAAGTTGAATGGGATAATTATTTTCAAAATTATTAAGTTAACATAACGTTTTTTTTGTATTTTGCATTTTAATGATAATCATTCAACGTGGAATTGGTATCGCCGCCCCGGGAACCATTCATTGGTTTCTATATACAATAGTGAGCTCTGGCATCATGAAATTATGCAGTGCTAAACTTTTTCTTTTTTTTACATTAGCCGAGGAAAACAATTTCCCTAGGGGCCTATGTCATCTTTGAGGATGCTGGGCGGAGGGTTTTTTAAGAGAAAGGAAGGAAAAGAATATATGGGAAGGTATGAGGGGTGGGTAGGAATCTGGGGGTCAGTGTGGCCAGGAGTGACGGACGTATGAATCTATTCCTCACACTGCGGTGCAAGGCGAAGGGTTGGGAGAATCTGGCTGGAGAGGTCAAAAGTCTCCCTCAATCAGTCTCCTCCGATCCAGCCCGCCACGCAGTGGCTGGGCAAACGTATCCGCCACCAAGACCTAGACAAATACGTACAGTTTCTGAATACAATAATGAGCTCTGGCATCACGAAATTACGCGAGAAAAGGCGGCGCACATTTCTCGCTTTATCCAGATACAAACATCGTTTTGTTCTTCATATATTTAATTTAACACACACTCCTCCTCGCTTCATCCATGTTCACACGTCAAATCGCATAGTGTTTAAACCCGTTAGTTGCTTTTGCAACGGGTCCAGCTAGTTGAATATTATTGTTAACTAATTTATACATAAATATTGCATCCATATGATGCCTTTGTACACTCGATGAATCAATTTTAAAGTATGAAGCTGCCTCTGCATAATTATTAAATCTTACATACGACTTGTAACAAAGATATTTGAGGAATTTGTTTTGAATTGCTTCAATTTTGTTTACATGGATTTTATAAAATGGAGACAAAACAACTGACGCAAACTCCAAATGACTTCGTACGTAGGCAAAGTAGGTTGCTTAATGACGTTGATGCTATTAAAAAGTTTTGTGTTTCTTATGATGAAACCTAACATTTTAGCAGCTTTATTTGTGATTTGTTGTATATGAAGGTTATATTGTAGTTGACTATCACGGGTTATTCCAAGATCACGAATATCTGAGACTGTTGCAATGTTGTTGTTATTTAAAGAATAATTAAATAATTTATTTTTTTTATTTCTGGAAAAGACAATGTGATGACATTTTGAAACATTTAGAAATAGTTGATTTTGTTGGCAATAGGTTGCTACATTGGTTAAATCGTGTTGCAAATTGACACAATCGTTAAGATTTTTTATTAGTTTGTATAGCTTAGGATCATCAGCAAACAATTCTATTTCGGAGTATTTTACAACATTGACCATACTAATATATAAAATGAAAAACAATGGTCCGAGATGAGAACCCTGTTGGATCCCAGAAGAAATTTCTTTGAAATCTGATTCGAAACCCTTTATTGCTACTGCCTGTGATCCGTTCAGTATATAAGATGTAACCCAATGAAATAAATTACCGTGTATACCTAAAGACCAAAGTTTTCTTAGTAATAATTTTTGATTAATTTTATCAAATGCCTTGGAAATATAGATGTACGTGTTTGTCTCTTTTAGTGTCGCTTTTTGTTTCAAATCACAATCAAATTCAAATCACAACGGTGCTAAAGAAGTTTTCACTTCAAAAAGAATGCTTGTGATACAAAGGAAAATGTATGGAATTGTAAAACGGAACAAAGCGGATTAACTCTTTTTCATCTTATTCACCTGTTGCAAGACGCAAAAGGTAAATTTACCTTAAACATAAGACTTAATACGTACAAACAAATCTTTGTTTTGGATAAACTGAAATTTATTATGGATATATTTATCCAAGACACTATCTAGATTGCATTTAGTTCGGGAAGAATCTTGCAATCTTAAGCCTTGATTACATTGAGCGAGTTTACAAGCTACTAGCCGGCGTAAGCACTATCTGCTAGTGAACTCGCTCAGTGCAGTCATATTAAACTTATTTAACATGCATTTCCAATCCTCCTTCCAATCCCCCGCCCCGTGCACCTCATCTACAACACAAATATATAATCCAAACACCTCAGTTCTCAATCTTAATAATGTTAATATACACACTGAATTAGTTTGTAAATATCTTAAATCATTAGACCCCTACCAAAGGCAGTGGGCCTGATGGTATACACCCTGTATTTTTAAAGAATTGCTCTGGTGTTCTATGTTATCCGCTAAGTCTAATGCGTGGATCACACAGACTGAGTAGATGGGCGAGACAGTGCTCTCGGCCGAGTACTCGGTACGGGTAAACACATCACCGAGTACTGGGCCGAGCGCTCGGTCCAGCAAAAGGGCGAGACAGTCACTCGGACTCTGTTCTACTTACTGGGCTGAGTGCCCACCCCTGCACTTCACCATTCGCTTGTCCGCTCGGCAGGGCCGTATTTATACTTTTCATAAGTATAGGCCACTTCATTTGCGCCGCCCCTTCCTCCTTCTTAGAAGTTGCCATCCAGTGGTGTAGGGTGGGTGTCGGTTTTTCATAATTACATTTGACGAGTATTCTGTTTATAAATACTACTACAAAGTGTATAACTGCTGTCGGAAATCGAGAATGGTGTCCATGTAAAAGGATTTTGCATCTCGAACTTTTACATCGTGTTTAGAACGCAAGGCAGGTTTTAACTTATGATTGATTCTGCGTTCTGAGTCCCCAAATAATAGTTACACACGGAACCATTAATTTCTCAAAATTTTTAAGCATTTGGTATGCGACTCAAATGTAAAGCTTCACTCGGTACACGATGAATATGCAACCCGTTATTTAATTTATCGTTGTTTTCTTAACACAAAACCAGTTTGTATGCGGTGAATTCAAACTACACCCAGAATATGAAAATGATTTTTCTTTGATTCTGACGTTAACCACTCGAGCGACAGTGCGATTTAAAACTTTTTCCTTCGATTGCTCATGATTTTTTGGAGATCATTTGGAATATTTACCGCCCACATTAACAAAATCATACCTTCGAATTTTAACATGAAGACATACAAACTGATTATAGTTTGTATAGTCTATGAATTCACATATATTTTGTTGATTATCACGTATTCGTAGAATTTATTTTAAAAAAATATTATAAAATCGTAAACTTTGGTAAAAAAATGTGGTCAAATTTTAGACCGCTGTCAATCGCAGAAAAATAAAAGCGGTCCATATTTTGACCTTAGTCGCTCCAGCGGTTAAATAAGTAGTCTGCAACTAGAATTTTATAACTGCACTTCGAATAAGAAAATGTTTTCCTTCGAAATTTGTCAGCAGATGAATCCACAACTGTAAATTTACTTTCTCAACACAAAATTGGTTTAAATTAAGTCTGTATGCGGCGAATTAAAAGTACACTCGGAACGTGAAAATGTTTTTTTTTATTCTGGCAGCACATAAGTCTGCAAGTAGAATTTTATAACTGCACTTCGAATAAGAAAATGTTTTCCTTCGAAATGTGTCAGCAGATGAATCCACAACTGTAAATTTACTTTCCCAACACATAATTGGTTTAAATTAAGTCTGTATGCGGCGAATTAAAAGTACTCTCGGAACGTGAAAATGTTTTTTTATTCTGGCAGCACATAAGTCTGCAACTAGAATTTTATAACTGCACTTCGAATAAGATAATGTTTTCCTTCGAATTGGGTCAGCAGATGAATCCACAATAGAGAACTCCAGTCCAATTTTTTAATTTTTTTGTAATGAATAATGACCTTGTAACTTAAATAACTGCATTTTTATTTTTAGAGTTAGTTTTAATAGTTAAAATAATTGTCAAAGTTTTAATTTTTCAAGATCCCCCTAAACCACCGTATGTACGGTGAATCGTGTGACGTCATCATTCCTGAAAAATTACTATAGGATTGGGCAATCAGCTGATCAAGTGCCGCCATTTTGAATAGCGTTATTCGAAGCATTCTCCCTAGAAGTAGCATTACTATTTTTTTGTGCAGTAGTTTTTCAATATTTTAAATAATAGACATAAACTAATAGAGATACCTCTATTTTTGATACTGAATTATTTAGGCTTAAATATTGTTTCCATAAACTCAACATCTAAATCTCTATAAACAGTATGAAATAACGAATAACATGAAATGTTGTTAATACTGATGGCTTATGTCGTACCTACATAATCAAAGATTTCAATACAATGACTGGTGACGCGTGACGTCAGCACTAACCATTCAGTAATACCAACTTTACAGTGTGTTTTGACGAGGGGTTTAAAATGCACTTTTTAATAATTTTTTAAGAACTTTACGTTTAATATTATGAAATAAAATTTATGTATTCAGAATCAGCGTTTATTGGTCTATATCAGAGGTTCCCAAACTTATTTTTCAAAATTTTACTGATTTCGGTGGACCCTCTGCTGCTACATTTCTATCACATTCCCAAAACTCGTCGAAAATGTGAAGATTAGATCTAACGATGGAAATTTGCGTCGCGGCTCAGTTCCAACCCTTAATTCGGAGTAGTATAAATAAAAAGAATCTTACATATAAAAATCTCGTGTTACAGTGTTTGTGGTCGCACTCCTCCGAAACGGCTTAACGGTTTTTATGAAATTTTTTTATTTATTTGGTAGGTATTAGAATAGGTTTTTAAGTCTGTTTCATACCGCTAGGTGATTAGAGTGTCCCTATGCAGGAAAAAAAATCAATTTTTTATGACAATTTTTTTGTTGTTGAATTTTTTTATTATTTGGCATCAAAATATACCCATAACCCCAAATTTTAACCCTCCTACCCTCACTCTCCTATTTTTAAAAGCAGTTTTAGTATTTTTGTATGAACAAATTTAACCGTCTTCCGTATTTTAAACAGAATGAAATTATTTATGTTCTCGAATGACAGATGGCGCTACGTCCTCATTATTGAACTTTCATCCACAATTGCGCAAGACATTCACGTGAAGCGTCGCGTCATTTTGATATTACATTGCGTGCATTTGCGTGGGCAAACCACTGAGCTTATTTATGTTGGCTAAAGACGGACTGACAAAAAAGATTGTACACTCAATTGCTCTTCGAAATTTGTATTTTTTTTTTTAAATATTGATTTTCTTTATTTCATTTTCCTACTTTAGTTGGTGTATTTTTGTTTTTATCGGCGTTCATCGTCTACAGCCCTACATTCCTCTTTCTGCCATAGATCCCATCCCTACACACTTACAGTACATTCGTTTTTTTTTTATTTAACAACCAAAATATTCACTTGAGATAATTTATATGGCAGAACAACGTTTATAGGTAATTATATTTTCTTGTGTTCTATTTATTAAAAAAATATGATTACAGACTTAGGGGGGAAATACATGTAGGTAGATGACTCAAAAAAATGTTTTTATTTTTTTATTTCATAAATTGTTAGCATAACTATTAAAGAATATGTTCCCAAAGTTTTAGGATGGTTTGTTTAAAAAAAAATTACGAATTCATAAAATATTTAAAGTTATATTTCACGTTCTGTGTAAGTTCTTGCTTTCAATTTGGGAGGCGGGAATGGGTACCGCCGCCCCGGGAACCTTTATTGGATAACCAACACCTCTGCCATAGGTCACCCCAAGTGGTTCGCTACATTTGGTGATTTAGCAGGGGTGCCCGGGTTCATGGAGGCGGATGACCAAGACACACTGAACCCCAGATTCCTACCCACCCCTTAAACCCTTTTCCTTCCCAGAACTCTCCTCTCCTTCCTTTTCCTAAAAAAACCCTCCACACAGCATCCCCAAAGATGACATAGGCCCTGAGGAAAATTATTTTCCTCAGCGCCTCCTGTGTGGAGCTCATGTAAAAAAAAAAGAAAAAGTTCTATTCAAGTTCTGTGATTATTCCGGTTTCATGCAGCAACTGGCCTATAATAATGTTATAACAGAACTTGAATAGAACTTACACAGAACGTGAAAATTAACTTCAAATATTTGATGAACTCATCAAATTTTTTGAAACAACCCGTCCTTGAATAAAAATTTCAATTCGTTCCGGTATTACGAGGGTGTTTGTGCCGAACCGCGTGGTAAACTGAAACGCATTTTTCTCGAAGCAACTTTTTTGGAATTTGTGTGCACTCTAGCTCAGAAAGTTTTTAACCAAACATTTTATAAATGTGCAGATACCTTATTTATATAATTACGCTTTATGTGAACCGAAATTCGTAGTAATATCATTGTCAAAAGTATTTTTTGTAATATCATTGTCAAAAATGCCAAAAATGGCAAAAATCAAGGTTTCCTGTTAAGACTCCTGTAAAAAATTTAATTTCCATTTTTTTGGGAAAATTTAGGTATACATAGAAGAGACACATGTACTTAAATTAAATTCAAAACCCTATTTTGAGATGAAAACTGTGGCCACCAAAATGTACACAAAAGCTACGTCTGATGATGACATTCGATGTATAGCAGTTGATAATTTTCATATTTTTGGAGGAAATGCTTCGAAAAATTCACAATATTTTTTTTAAATAGATATAAAAAATGACCTCAAAGTTTCAATAAATTATACACATTTCTTCCGTGCAAAAAAAAATCATGAAAATCATTTAAAACCAAGTCCTGTGTTTCCCACCTATGCAAGTTTTTACAAGTAACAGTCGCTGACCTTCTAAATATACACTACTCAAAAAAATTAAGGGAGGTTTTAAAAAGGAAATTATTGCTAAATATTAAGATAATCGGATTTATAAGCTGGCCTAACTGAAAAAAAAATTTCAAGCCCCTGTACCAAAAAAATAGCAAAAAATTAGGATTGCGTGAGAACCATAGCTCCTAAAAAAAATTGCTTAAAATATGAAAATTATAATCATAAAGCTTCTAAATGCTTTTTTTAAAGTCTCAATACGACCATTTTTCACCAAAATACAGCCTGTCAAAAATCACCGAAAAATTTGAATTTTTTTTGCTCCCTTAATTTTTTTGAGTAGTGTATTATCTGCCTACATTGTTGATAGGTAAAGCCAAGCCAACATTTTTGTTCTTTACTATCGAAACCAGATAAAATTTCGTGGACCCCCAAATACAACATATGGACCCCCATTTTTTTATCACGCCAACGTAGACCCCCGTCGAGTCTCCCATGGACCCCTGGGGGTCCACCTAGACTACTTTGGGAATCACTGGTCTATATGAACATATTTTTTTAAAGCCATAATATTTTTCACTGGAGTTCCTTATTGGAATTTTACATTCTGAAAACTGGTTTAACCCTTCGAATAATGAGAAAAAAGTATCTATAAACTTTATATCTAGAACAAACAAGAAAAGTCAGAAATAGATAAGAAGAGCCGAGAAGACTCAAGACGAAGGAAGACATAAAGAATAGATAATAGAGGCATCAGAACGAAACTAAAATAATTCAGAATAAGTGCCCCAACTCTCTCACACGATGTCATCATGTTAACGGAAACCTGGTTAACACCATCAATTTTCTCAGCTGAACTTGGATTGCACGATCACCACATCTACCGAGTAGACCGTAGTTCAAACACCAGCTCCAATACAAGAGTGGGTGGAGTCCTGATTGCTGTCCACAAACGTATTCCGTCAAAAGTGCTTAAAAACAAAAATAGTGAGGTTGAACAAATATTCGTGTTGCTCGAAAAGAAAAATGCTGGCAAGTTAATAATTGGATGTTTATATTTACCGCCATCCTCCGATACACAGCTGTATACAAAACATATTGAGGACGTGGAATTTTTAAGGTTTAAATATTCCAGTGCCAAACTTGTCGTAGTAGGAGACTATAACTTGCCAAATAAATCCTGGAACCATGATGACCCTGAATTGTCTGGTATTAATATGTCAACTGCTAATCTTAGTGAAAGAGAGATTCTGGGTATGTCGAATTATTTATCAATCCCACAACTAAACACTGTCGCTAATATAAATAGTCGCATTCTTGATCTAGTTGTTTGCAGTGAGCCCACTGCTAACCATTATAAATCTTTGGAAGAACTATTACCTGTAGACGTTTACCATCCTCCTCTGGACATAGTTATTCCCTTTGTTAACAACACTCATCTTAAAAATATCAAGTCATCTTATAACTTCTGTACGGCAAATTTTCAAAAAATTTCTGATTGCTTAAATACAACAGACTGGTCCTTTCTGGAAAACGCAGATATTAACGATAATGTAAATAAATTCTATAACATTCTAAATGATGCTATAGCAAATTTTGTACCCCTTCGACATAATAGAATTTCTCATTTTCCAAACTGGTTTAGTCCCAATTTGATCACTTTAACATATAGTAAGAAAATAGCTCATAAAAATTAGAAGCAAATTTCAATTGTTACAAAGGGAGTGTTGCAAAATCTCAAAATTGTGCTATAAAAATTACATTGACAAAATTGAAAGTGAAATTCGTGTAAATATAAAACAGTTTTGAAATTACACTAATTCTCAAAAAAATACTAACTTAGGTATTCCAACTTCTATGAATTTCAATGGAAAAATTGGGTGTAATGATAAAAACATTGTAAATCTTTTCGCCGATTATTTTAAATATGTGTATGAAGAGGATATACCTAGCAACGAAATTCCAAAATTCTCATCGAATCTTAGTCTGGATATATCTGAAGTACGCATAGAAATTAAAGATATCAAAAACCATATAAATTTGTTAGATGCTAGAAAAAATGCAGGACCTGATAATATTCGACCTGTGCTAATTAAAGAATGTTTAAACGGCTTAGTTGTTCCTTTTTTTCTAATTTTTAACCAGTCACTAGAGACAGGCAGTTTCCCTGATACATGGAAACACAGTTTTCTTACACCCATTTTTAAAAAAGGGGACAAAACGGACGTAACAAATTATAGACCAATATGTATCCAATTATCGATACCTAAGCTTTTTGAAAAAATTGTCCTCCATAAAATATCCGCAAACATTAAAAAAATTATAACTCCCTACCAACATGGCTTTTGTTCAAATAAATCTACACTGACCAATTTACTAATATACGAAAACTTCATATCTAAATCTTTAGCTAACAGGTGCCAGGTTGACTCAATATACACTGATTTTAGCAAGGCCTTTGACAAGGTGTGTCACAAAATACTAATCAATAAATTGGCGAAACTTGGAGTTTATGGTAGTTTATTAAATTGGTTTGTTAGTTATTTGTCCAAAAGAATTCTTAGTGTGAAAATAAATGGCACACAGTCTTACAAATTTATAGCAACAAGTGGAGTGCCGCAAGGCTCCCATTTAGGGCCCATTTTGTTTATTATATTTATAAATGATATTGTTGATATATTTACTGACATAAATGTGCTATTGTTGATATATTTACTGACATAAAAGAGATTAACCACATTAATGATTGTATTATACTTCAAACTAACTTGATATATCTTTTTGAATGGTGCTCTGTCAACAAACTAGCATTAAATATAAATAAATGTCAGTTCATTCATTTTTCAAAAATAAATAATCTTATTATTTTTCAGTATTCGTTAAATGATGAAAATTTAAATTGTGTTAGTGAAATTATGGATCTAAGCATTATGTTCGACAGTAAACTCACCTTTGTATGTCATATTAATAATATTATCAACAAAGCCCTAAAGACTCTTGGTTTTGTTTTGAGAGCTGCAAACGATTTCAATGATTTAGACACATTTATTATGTTATATAAAACCCTTGTCAGATGCCAACTTGAATATAACTCGACGTTATGGTCTCCCTTTTACAACATTCATTCAGAGAACATTGAAAAGATTCAACGGAAGTTTCTAAGGTTTATAAACTATAAAGTGCATATTTCTATACTAAACATTGATTACAATTATCTCCTGGATAAAACGTCTCTATTGAAACTTTCAGAAAGAAGAACAAGCACAGATTTAATATTATTACATAAAATACTGCATTACAAAATTGACTGTTCTGAATTACTTCAATTTATCAATATCCATGTTCCCCAAAAATCATGTCGACATTTATTACCCTTCTACTTCAATAACACCAGGACACTAGCTTATCAAAATTCTCCGTTTCCGAGACTTCACAGTCTCGGAAATAAATATTCTAATCTAGGTGATATATTTCATCTTAAAACTAATCAGTATAAACCTTGTATATTCTATCACTTTTATTCTTCTAGGCACAAATAGATTTACATAATTTCTTCAATTTTTGTTTATATTGAATATGAGACTTCTTATCATTTTTACATAATATGTATTTTTATTTTATTATTTGTTTTGTGTATTTTCTTTTCTCATCGTATTATATTTTCTTCATTTTTTGTTACTCAACTTATAAATTATAATGTAAAAGCCCATCAGGGCGTGTAATAAATAAATAATTTTAAAAAAAATCATAACGCTCACTCCATTCCTTTATTTCTGCCCATCGTAAATTCCAATATTGGATTATTAGGTTGCTATGTATACCGGTCGATTAAAGTTCAACAACCTCCTTTCCATCTTCAGTGCACGTGTTTCAAGTCCTAACAAATCAGTGCCCCTCGATGTACCGTCTCACCGGGACAAAAGTGCTCCTGGTTGGGGGGTTCAATCGTATCGTTTCTTATCGTATCTTCCAATCATTGAAACCTTGCTCTTGCTGGTCAAATTGTGTTCTGTTCTCAATAGATCCAAATATCAAATAGGGTCCGCAGAATACGGAGTCTTTACTTTCCTATTAGATAAGCCAATTCTTTCTTTTACTTCATTTTTCTAAAAAAAACGGTGGTAGCGCGGGTGGCAGTTATATCGCCCACCTGCGAACCACCGCCACCCTTACCGCCCGAGCAGTATCATAAATATCATTAACTATCAAACATAGAATGAGTACTGGGGATTGGCGATTTTTACCAAACGAGATTTAGCATTTAATAGATAGAAAACTCTATCTATCCACAGTGACTTGTTTTTTCTTTATTACCAAAGCGAGCGAGCGCCGCCCCCTAAGCACTGCCGCCCCTAGGCCGCGGCCTATAAGGCCTATTGACAAATCCAGGACTGCCGCTAGGCTGGTATAAACATTCACTCGCTGTGTACTCGCCACTGTCGGTCGCACCACGCTACGCATCACAACTGAATAGGTCACTTGCATGGATTTCATAATGACTTGGAAAAAATATTGTGGATAGATATTTTTTACTAAGATTACGAAAATGTTACAAAATATTTTTAGAAATTTAAAATGTTTTTTTTTTAAATAAATAAATCTGTTATTTGGGCTCGTGATGTCACTACATGAAAATTTTCCATCTCCGATAATATTAAATTAATTTTGTAAAATTCCACACTGATTTATTTTTTTTATATGGTAACACTTTGATTTCAGGCGAATTTTTGAATCTGACACTAGATTTATTAAAATAAAATATGGAATGTCTTAGAATATTTGCCTAAACCAAAATTAACACAAGACTCAGAACAAACTTGAAAAAACTGCATGCAAGAGAAGAAATACCGACCTTATTTGAATACACACACAGACTGACCGACCAATTTTACAAGTCACTTCAACATTGTAAAAATAAACTCATCAAAGAAATCGGTCAATACAATGCACCTAGCGATCTTCCTTTCAGGTACAAACACAGACTACCCAAACATATCCTGATGGACCTTAATTACATTTGGCACAACCCTGAATCAGACGCGGATGACTGAGCGAGCGGTAGGCATTCCCAATCACCAGACCCCTCCCCACAACTTATGTCTATATATCTATGTATATATTTATATAATAATATTTATTTTATCTATATGTATGTAAGTTTATCATAAAAATTCCCATAAAGTATTTATCACATAAAAACAGACAACCACACCCATCACCACAAAATGCAGGATTTCATCTACTGAAATCACTGAAGGCCGCACAGTTTCATGTTGACTGTCGGCCGACCCCTTCCAGATAAAGTTTTTCATGGTTTCCTTATTCCCAAAGGCAAATGCGGAGGAGCTCCAAATAAAAGGACATGACCGACTCCTTCCCACTCCCAACATAACACAAACACACGTCTGTATATATTTTCACTTGCTTTCTGACGGTTGCTTTATTGAGCTAAGCGAAACATGCAATTTTCGTAGGGTTTTTACATAACAATTTTTCCCTACCGACAAAACACAGGACCTCTAAGCCTATAACAGCCAGGTACTATTTTTAAATACCCACATGAGGTAAAAATTGCAATGCGCATATGACGCAGTTCTATTTGTATAAGGAACATTAACTTTAAATTCAGTAAATATAAAAAAAAAATGGGTTAACTTTTTTTACCTAAAATATTGAATTCGAAATTGGATAGGTCCGATGGTTTCGAACTCCTGCAACTCCATAGAGAGGTACAGGAGGTCGGTACCATCGATACATCGCATCGGCTTGACACATCGAAACAAACCTTGGATCACTTACTTTTAAATTTGTTGGTTGGATTTTTATATTATGCACGTATTTTTTTAATTGTAACATATTGATATTATATATCTCACTGTACTAAATTTTTGTTGCTTATATTTTAATTTAATTTATATACTTTTTATTTCCATCGTAACTTTATCTAAACTATTTGTTTTCTCATGTTAAAGATGGAGATACTGCCTTATTATTTATGTAAAAGCCCTCTGGGCGTAAAATAAAAGAAATAAATAAATAAACAACTAAATAAATTAATGTTCTCCAAAACGAGCTTGAAAAATCATTTATCATATAGTTGGATTATAATTGTGTAATTTCTACTATTTATGAAATTCTAAAAATTATAGTACTTTATTAAAATTAAATAGTTATAAATACATTGGGAATTCATATGTCAAATATTGGTTTATAAATGTGTAAATTCTAAATATGCAATTGTAAATGTTCTCTAAAATGGCCTGGAAAGAATCTCCTACTTGTGATCTCACTAAAGAAAACAAATCCAAAACTCCAAATTGACCTTGAAAAAATCACATCTTTGCGATTCTTTTAAAGACCTAAAGAAACCATCCCTTAATTATATACAATTCTTAATGTTCTCAAAAGTTGTCTTGACAAAAGCAAATTCCCGTGATATCTTGAACGAAACCATTCCTTTGTTAAGAATATTATGAACTAAATATACAATTTGGCTGACCTGAAACGGGTATTCTGCCCAGTTGGACAGACAAAGTATTACATTGTAATGTATTGTAATATATACGCATATGTAAATAAATAAATAAAATGATACATAAGAATCTAGTAAATCAAAAAAAAAGCCTAAACCAAAAAAAAAATCAAAAAATGTGATGCAAGTGACCTATTGACTGACTGACTCGGTGCCAAATTAAAAATTACGTGTAAACACCTACTCGTCCATCCAACTGTCTCGGCCTAGTCAGTGGCGTAGCTAGCATGGGTGGCACCCGGGGCGGATGGCACCCCTCGGGGCGTGTTGTCACCCCCCCCCCCCCTATTAAAGTTAACATGAGAAATTCAAAAAGCTAATTTCGACTTCATAAAATTAGTCCATCCTAGGGAGGAGGGAGGGGGTGGCTAGAGAATTTCAGAATATAGGCTATTCCGCCTACAAAAGACCGACCGACACAGAATTCGGGGCAGACCACGGGGAGCCATAGAGTTACGAAAATATAAATAACAGACCATGTTCTTGTGTATGCAATATCTTGGTCGAGTGGCACCCCCCTTCGGATGGCACCCGGGGCAGTCCGCTCCCCCCTCGCTACGCCACTGGGCCTAGTATCATTTTACTGTCTCGCCACTCTACTCGGTGCTTGTGATCCAGGCCTAACATTCAAAGCATTATCTTGTGGAATTTTTCTACAGGAATGGAAAAGTTCATACGTAGTGCCTATATTAAAAAAAGGAGACAAGCATAATATTGAAAATTACAGACCAATCTCTAAGTTAAATGTAATGGGTAAACTTTTTGAAAAAATTGTTTTTGATATCATTTTTCCTTGTACACATAATTTCAAATCAACACGGTTTTGTCACCAAAAAACCACAGAAACAGAGTTTGTTCCAGTGGCGTGCGCATAAATATACCAAACCACCTATGGCGCGTGTGAGAGATGCTATCGAAAATAGATTTTCAGCCGAAACCGAATTTCGGCTTGTTCTACAATAGGTAGTATACTATTATACTCTCCCTGTCCCCCCACCCAAGTCCTCCTGGAACTTCAAAACCTCCAGGGCGAATTGGGATAACTTTGGGGATGCTCTACGTGATACTTTAAGGGGATTTCACGACGTAGCAGCTAGAGATCCAGATAATTTGGGGAATTTTTTTAATGCAGCCGTGGTATCAGCTGCCGAGCTGTCTTTGGGAAGATCAAACCCAAAGACGGTTATCAGGACGCCGTGGTGGTCGAGTGAGCTGACTTCACTGAAAGGGGCCTATAAGAGAGCCTATCGAGCCCTGAGCGTGTCCAGACGTGGCGAGTGTACGCAGGAGGAGACATATGCCCTTCAGTCACGACTCAGTGGCTCCCGTAAAGCCTTCAAATAGGCCATCCTCTCAGCGAAACGATGGCATAATTGGATACAAGAAGTGGGCAACGCCAACCCGTGGGATATCCACAGCGCCATTGATAAAACGGGAAAAGGCTCTGACCGGTATTTGACTAGTGTAATAACCGAAAAGGACAGAATGAACGTTGAAAGTGTGGACGTGGCATCCACTCTCAATACACTTCTGGGTAAGTTAGTTCCTGTAGATTCAGTAATTGGGGAAAGCGACCACCACAAACAGATTAGAAATCTGTCACGGCTCCCACCGAGAAACCTCGCCCAGGAGGTTAGGATGACACCAGTAACTAAAGCGGAAATCGAGCTGATAATCAAGGGTTTGGGTCTTAAGAAGGCACCAGGGCATGATAGGCTCAATGGAATAATAGCAAAGCAAGTATGGATCCACGCCAAGGAGGAGCTCTTCCAGGTGATGGATACATGCATGAGAAGAGGAACTTTCCCTTCTGAATGCAAGAGGGGCGTGCTTAGGATTATACCAAAGGGGGACGATAAACCAAGGTCGGACGTGAAGGTGTACCGTCCAATCACCCTGCTACCTGTCCTGGGGAAGATCCTGGAGAAACTGATTCGGCAGCGTTTACGTCATACCTTATCCCCACCCTGCGAGCGGCAGTTTGGTTTTGTCCCCGGTATGTCCACTGAGCACGCCATCACGTATGCGCTTGACTGGGTGAAGGCTTGCCAAAAGAGGTACGTAATAGGAATCTTCCTCGATATCACTGGTGCCTTCGATCATGCGTGGTGGCTGATGATACTTGTCAAGCTCAAAAATAGGAAATGTCCACATAATCTGTTCAAGATCTGCGCTGATTACCTCTGCGACAGAACGGTCATCCTTTCTTTTGGAGACTACCTGATTGAACGAATAGTTGACATGGGTTGTCCTCAGGGTTCAATCCTTGGACCTGAGTTTTGGAACATTTTGTTTGATGATTCCTCTCGTGATGTATCTCGGTGGATTACGCTGATGACAAATTGTATCTGGTCTCGGGGAACAGCAGAAAGGAAGTTGAGAGTAAAGCTGAAGAGGTTTTAAGTGTGACTTTAGAATGGGGAAAGAGAAATCAGCTGACCTTCGCTCCCCACAAGACCATGGGACTCCTGATGAAGGGTAACCAAAATAAATAAAATAAAATAAAAAATAAATAAAGAAGTAGAAATCCCACCATCAAAATGGGAGATACCAACATCCGATTCGTTGAGAACACTAAATACCTAGGCGTCACTTTGGATCGAACGTCCTCATTCTTGACCCATGTTAAAAGCGTATCAAGTAAGGCCCAGGCCCTCTTTTTGAAATTGAGAAGAATCTCTACTGCTGAGTGGGGACTGTGCTCTCCAGCGCTCCGTCTCCTATAAAGGGGGGCTTACATGGCGCAAGTCTCGTATGCGGCCTCTGTGTGGGAGCACCGCCCGGAGAATGCACTCATACTCTCGGCGCTCAAGAGAGGCCAGCGAGTCCGCTTGCTGGCGCTTTCGGGTGTGTACAGAACAGTCGCTTTGCCAGTTTTGGCCGGCGTTTTGCCTATCGATCTTGAAATTAGGGAGGTGTTAACAAAGAAGCTTCTAACAAGAGGAAGAACTGCCACCCATTATGGTATTGAGCTAATACCAGGTGGAACGGTTTCCCTTCCAGGACTTCTTAGAGAGATGCGAGAAAGAACTTTGAGAGAATGGCAGGAATGTTGGGATAGGTTAAATACGGGAAGGTGGACTTTCTCCTTCTTCCCGTCAGTTAAACTCAGAATGGAAGGGGCGTACATCACTAGGGATCATCATGTGACCCAACTTCTGTCCGGTCATGGGGAGTTCAGAGGGAGACTTCATAGTCTCTCTCTATCACCACATTCTAACTGCGCTTGCGGTAATACTGATCAAACAGCCGAGCACATTCTGTGGCACTGCGAGATTTTGACGGATGCCCGAGAGGAAATGCTCGATGGCTTGCAAGTTACTACGAGACCAGCTTGGAATGCGTATCTCGTTTCGAATAAGGTGAACTTTGAGTGTTTGAGGAAATTTACGAAAGTTTGGGTTGAGAGATGACCTGATCTTAGAGTCGCTGACTAGCTGTAAAATCATGTAGGTGCCAGGTGTATCTGCTCTTGAATCCACGGACATTCTCTTTACTTTATTACATCTACTGCTAGTATTTTATGTTTTATGCTTTATCTGCATTTTTTTTGTTATAACATTCTCTATCTTAGGTACCTTTATCTTATCCAATTGTATACATGTTATTCCTATTTCTTTTATTTTTGTGTGACTTATCTTTTTTTGCTTATTTTATTTCTTTTCACGTGGTTTATTATAGATTTCACTAAGCTATGCTAGACGAGATTTTATCGAGATACCTGTTTATTATTTTCATTATTTTTCATCATTTTTGTTTGATTTTCTTTTTTTTCCAGCTTCATATTCCAAGGAACACTATTGATTCAACTAACATAATCGACTTTGTTTTTTTTTTTAGTTTGTTTTGGTTTCTTTGTTCTCTTTTTCTTTTTAGTCTCACAATGCCACTTTGCTTCGCTCAGAAGGCTGAACTGAACTGCATTTATCTATTTTGTTATGTTTCTTTTTTCCCTTCTGGGGGTGCGCTAGACCTCGTCCTTGCATCAACAGGAGTCGGTCGACGATGGCACGGTGCCCTCTAAAATTAATTGCGCCACCCCCAGCAACATGTGCAGGCATTGGGTTTGGGGGGGCGACCTTGGCTCTCCTTCGCCTTGCCTCCGGCTAATCGACGCTGAATTCCTTAGGGTCGTCGGGTATTTCCCCCCAATCTCCCATTTACTTTTCTTAGAGGCATCACCGAGGAACCGGCTAAGGGGCGCGGAAGCTGAGTGTGGTTCACGGCTAGACCGAACGTCATGCGCATTCTTGCTGGGACTGCCAATCGATTGGAGAGGACTCCCAACCATTTGCCATGCCCTTATTACTTATCTACTGTGTCTTCCTCCCAAACAGGTGCTTGTAGGATACGCTGGATACAATCACCCAGCGCTTGCCACCTCGTGGACTTTCACCAACCTGTCCCATTGTCTTGTCTATTTTTGTTATACTAACACATATTGTATCTGTATTTCCCGCTAAGCACTTGCATACTGCTTGCTAACAACGTATGCTGGGACATTGGAGGTCTAGTTTCGTTATCAAATGTAGAGTCGTTTTTACCAAAAAAATTAGAGTCCTTGCAAGAGCCTTGAAGGGGTAACCATCTGTTACCTATCCCAGGGCGGGTATGTGGTGGGTCCCCCAATGTCCCCCCACCCCAACTGCGCATGCGGATCCACCAACCAGTCGGCCGAGCACATTCTGTGGCACTGCGAGATCTTGACGGATGCCAGAGAGGAAATGCTCGATGGTTTGGACGTACCTATCAGACCAGTGTGGAACACTGATCTGGTATCGAACAAGACGAACTTCGAGTGCCTGAGGAAGTTTACAAGGATCTGGGTTGAGAGATGGCCTGAGCTTAGAGTCGCTGATTAGTAGATTTTGAAACCATGTGTACTTGTTCCTGACTTACCACGGACTTTCTTTGCTTCTTCTCTATGACCAATATTGCCCAGGATGTACAGTATTTATATTTTCTTTTATGTTTATTTGTTTTTCATGCCCTGCGTCATTGAACGCTCATGTTTTTGATTTTATGTACTTGGTTTAATGCCTTACACTTTTATGTTATTTTGTAACATATACTTTTCTTAGTTTTGATTGTATATATATTTTTATTTTTTTATTTTTGCGCACAGCCATAATCTGTTTTTATGTTATTTTCCTTTTATGCGATGTTTACTATGTCATCAAAATTTTACCTTTCAGTTATGATTACCGCGTAGAATTGAACTCACTTGTTTGTTCTGTGCCGTCCTTCTCCCCATATAAGGGGTTGAACCCTGGACCGAGTCCCCGCCTACTGACCATGGCCGGTCTTATGGAACTGGTGGAGTTGCACCTGTCTGCCGCGCCACCCCCCGTGACATGAAGAGGCTGGGGAGAAGGCTGAACGACATCCGAAAGCTGTCCGTCCCGCCTCCGGCGACCCGACGCTTTTCTCCCTAGGGTCTTCTTCTATGATTTCCAGTTACTTTCGTCTAGGCACCACCGGCTAGCTGGCTTAAGGACGACGCCGCCGGTTATCGGGAGGCCGGACAATTAGCCTTCTTCATTCTCTCGGGTACTGCCAGTAGTCAGGTTGCGGTGACACCAGTTCTACTCTGTATATATGTATACATTATTTTTCTTTTGTTTCTTTTTTCTTTTATGTACAGTGCCCGGTGCTGCCCGCCGGATTGTGTGTGGTCTTTCGCTGTCATGAGCTGATTACTCATGACGGCTGCTGTCATTTTGGATTACTTTATTTTTTTATTTTTTGTTGATGTTACTAACAACTTGTTTGACTGTCCATGAGGCTCACTGCTTTTGCATTGACACCTCCATGGGCTTTAGAATTGTAGAGATTGACCCAGTCCTGGATTTGTCAATAGGCCTTATAGGCCGCGGCCTAGGGGCGGCAGAGGTCAGGGGGCGGCGCTCGCTCGCTTTGGTAAGCCGTTAATTTTGTGTACGATTATAAACAACAACAAAAAAGTCACTGTGGATAGATAGAGTTTTCTATCTATTAACCTTTAGACGCTCAGTGGTCCCGTACGGGACCGCGGATTTGTGTCGTTCAATTCCCAACGGTCCAATACGGAACCGGTGTTTGTGATGCGAATATTTCACAAAAAATGCTTTGGAAGTGGACTACTAGGACCTAGTATTTTTAGTGATTTTCATGAATTTTTTTAACACATAAGGAATAGATAAATTTTTATTTATACATTGCGATCATTTTACACATATACATTCAAGAGTATATTCTAAAATTTTCATTTATTTTCCTCAAAAATAACGGAGATATCAACTGCCGCGCATTGTAAGTCGCCATCCGGCTGGACAACTTTACTCTTCGGATCTTCTATGCATAGAAGCAACTATGAAGCTATTATAAATGATTTTGTCAAATAAAAAATCCCGTAAAAAATTGTAATTCTTGTTTCATGTTACACTTTTATTTTACGAATAATTCATTCTTTATTTCATTTTTGAATACCTACTTAACCTATATTTGAATATTTATTTTTAAAATTGTGTGTCACCTAATAAAATCCTACAAGTGAGTGATTATGATAGGGGGCAACTTCTAACAAGGAGGAAGGGGCGGCGCAAATGAAGTGGCCTATACTAATGAAAAGTGTAAATACGGCCCTGGATTGACCATTACAGTACAGTCCTGTAGGCGCGCCCACATACCGCTACCTAACACAGTATGAGGGGACAAGGGCGTCGCCAGCCGATAGCCCAGGGGGGGGCAAGTTGATATGGCGAATGAGAAGAGTATGAATTGTAGGTTAAGTCGAGAGCATTGGAGGGGACCCATTTTCCCACGGCTGTGTGAGGAAACCGATTGTTTAACCTCCTTAGCTGCACACGGCAGGACTCTAATTTTTGTTGTTAAAAGGAAGCTACATTTAATTTTAAAAGGAATCTAGACCGTCCAATGTCCCTGCATGCATGATGAAAAATGAAAATGAAAAATGAAAAATGAAAATGAAAAATGTATGCATACTTACATTTGAAGTAATTAACAAGATAAAGACACATCATAGATGTGTTCGCCTGTGGGATCAGCATCTGGTTAGAATGAAATCATAAAGAAAAAGAAAAATATTTACAGGTGTAAGTATGTTAAAACCAAAGAAAATATAT
Organism: Limnephilus rhombicus; assembly: GCA_929108145.2. Classification (NCBI taxonomy): domain Eukaryota; kingdom Metazoa; phylum Arthropoda; class Insecta; order Trichoptera; family Limnephilidae; genus Limnephilus; species Limnephilus rhombicus. The sequence goes on from OV815278.1 coordinate 23,423,174, forward strand.
AAAAAGAAAGATATCGGAGGCAGTTTGTCCCACTATCATGGGGCAGTCCCGGCGAGAATGAGCGGGCGAGCGGCCTGGCTGCTACGTGCCCAAACACCCGCGTCCCTTAGCCGGTTTCCCAAGAGTACCCTCGAGTCGAGAGCACATGAAGCTTTTCACTTGTAATATGAGCCTTACATCTACGGCGATTGTAATAAACGAATCAGAGTCCAACATGTATAGCTACACGAGCTCTTGACTGTACAATAAATAAAACTTGTAAATAAGTTAGGTATTACATTTATTAGAAAAATTCAATGAAAATAATTTGGGAGGTTGATTTTGAATAAGTGTACAGTGTATTTTTTTGTAATAACCAGATTTTAATGTAAGGGTCGACAAAGATTAGGTTAATTAAAACATAATTTTCGGGGGTTTTTTGTAAACTTCTCGAACACTTTATTATGAAAATCTTCCAAGTTTCCATGAATAAGTTTTCTGTGTACACTCATCATGGCCAGACCATTGAGGCGATTTTGTCCCATAGTGCTTCTAGCCAAGTTTTAAGTCTCCTGAGGCTGCTTAACGATCGCTCTACCGTACACGTTGTGCACGGAAGAGCGATCAAAATTTTCAACGCTTTTTCCGTATTGGGAAAGAAGATTTTTGCCTCTTTTAGGATATCAACAACGGTTTGATTTGTTAGGTTTGGTTTATTATGCCAGAATTGCTGCCAAAGCTCGACTTTTATGTTTGGTAAATTATAAAATTGAGCGATGGTTTCACAAGTTTCTGTGAGACTTTCGACTGATGTTTGCATTTGCGCGGGGTGTAATTTAGATAAATCAAATGATGGAGTATTTTCTTCATCAAAGCGTATTTCAAGAGATGTAATAATAGAGTCCGAGTATGGTATTATTAATGATCTTTTCCAGTATTCTGAAGGGCTTTCTGCTGGGAGATTGCTTTGATGACGTTGTTTGCCAACAATGCGCGACATTGATGTGATGACCTCCTCCAAGCCGACTTTCTCCGCAACAACAGTAGCATCCTTAATAATTTCATCTGTGACTCTTTCGGGATTGTCACGGTGGCTCCGTGTTGCGAGGCCTTGACCAAGTCCAAAGCTATGGATTGGAGTGCGTTGACAACAGGTTCCATCAAAGCAGAGTATTGAGCTTATGTCGCTCTCCATAGAGAGAAAAAAATGGTCTTATTTTTAAACGCCCGGGGTCTCAAAAGTTTCGTATGATCTGTAGCTATTCGAAAACGTAAAAATAAATGAAATTGAAATTCACTATTAGCCCGCTAAAATGGTCGGAAGTTTTGAAAATAAAATAAAGGGTCCATATTTTATATTTTGTACCAAACTTAATTTTTATTCCATAACTGCAGTATAAAGAACGCAAAAAAATTTTTTTTTTGAAACATGTGATGTGTTTGTTAAAAATATAAAAGGGGAAAATAACGCCTTTTCTGGATAAAATCAGTATTCTTGTTGACTTACTTGTGTTCATACACTTGATTTTTTTTTTCTTTATTTTTGTCAGCTAAATGCATTTTTTATTAACAAACAAACGTTAAAAGTTTAAATTAATGAAAAAAAATTTTATTAAAATATATTTTTTAAATGTTTTAGGTTTGTTTTCTGATTTTCAATACATTTTAGCGGGCTTAGTAACCATTTAATTTTTTTTTATTTAAAATGCAGTTCTCATTTTCTTTGTAAGATGCAACTTTTGAGACCCCGGTGTTTCTGAATTCAACTAACTAACTAACCATCACGCCGTTTCCCCGCAGGGGTAGGCAGAGAGGACGGACCGCCAAACAACTCGGTCTTGGCACACACTCTTTGCCTCACTCACATTCATACATCGTCTCATACATACTCTTCTATTATTCTGACTTTTGACATGGCCCGTCTCAAGTATCTGATTCACTTGATCATGCCATGTCTTCCTCGGGCATCCCAGACTTCTTCTACCATTCACATTTGCATCATATATTCTTTTTACACTACTTTCTTCGCTCATTCGCTCTACGTGCCCAAACCATCTGAGGGTCCCTTTCTTAATTTTGCTCATTATACTTACATCAGCCTTACATTCTTTGCGGATATCCACATTTCTAACACGATCATACATGGTTTTACCACATTGACATACCCTACTATCAAAGTAATACCAAGTAGAAATGAAATTCTGGAAGCAGCCGCATGGAGTTGAAACGCGTTTTTTCGAGTTGCACCGTTTCCTTCATGCGTTGCAACTTTTTTAGAATCTCTAGGGGGGGGGCAGCTGCCCCTCCCTGCCCCCCCTTGGCGACGCCCTTGTGAGGGGACATTGAAGGTCTAGATTCGTTACATTAAATGTAGAGCCGTTTATTAAAAAAAAATAGATTCTTGCGAGAACTCCGAAGGGGCGACCATAAGTTGCCTATACCGGAGTGGGACAGTGGTGGTTTCAACGTTATTATAGGATTATTATTACGTGTGTGTCGCGTGGGGCATAGAGATAATAATAATTAATAATACATCAATGATTCGGGGAACCACCCGTTAAAAGGGATTCCTTAATACGATTTTGATATATTTTTTGTTAGTATCGTGTCGATCTCCTATTATAGTTGCGTCAACGTCGACGTTATTTTCAACAGCTATTTTCAACAGTTGAAAATTGCCAACGATAACGACGTTGGCGTTGGATAGAATTATCGTCAACGCCCAGTACTAGTGGGTACTTCAATGTTCTACAATAGGTAGGTAGTTTCGGCCGAAACCGACTTAGATGCCTAAATAGGTATTTGAGTGCGACAATTTTTTTTCGATACAAATCGGAGTTTGGTAGATAGTATTCATATTAAATATTAATCATTTTTAAAAGTAACTTGAAACATACCTAATAAAAAAGAGATTAAAATAATGCCATTGATAATCCGAGTGGAGTTGTAGGTAGGTAGGTACCTAATTTGTAAGATTGGTTAAAAAGATTAAAATCAACGAAAAAATGCATAGTAACTTACTGACTGGGTACCATCTGACTACAAACAATGGCAAATACATAAAGATTTATATCATATAGGTACTTCGACATTCTGGATACTATAAAATTTATATAATTTATTTTTAGAATAACGACATCATTGCGTCGGCGCATACACCGGTGATTTTCGCGTCCATACATACGCCCGTTCTCTACGTTCGCGACACGAGCAACGAATTTTATACGAAAGTCGCGAGTTTCATCTTTCATCCGAGTGGCAAGTCGGCAGAAGTGGCGGCATTCCGAATTCTCGTTCCTCGTTCAATTCGCGTCCGAGTCGAGGCTGATACATTGTGGTGGCTGCGCCGCGGTCTATTCCACAGTAATTCGGTGCATAATTCGTGATTAACGTTTTTTCAACGAGATAAAGATCGTTCGGGGGTGATTTAGTTATTTTTAAGCCAGTGATTTCCGCCCAAAGGATTAATGATGATTAACTCCACATTACTTGACCTACTGTTCACCAAAGCCAGCTGTCAAGAGGTGGGTAAGTTTATTGACAGTTTTACTAATTGCATCTGTCAATTCCTGATAATTACATACCTACTATTAGTTCTTCAACTTCAATCTCTCAAAGTAAAAAATATCTAATGACTTTTGCCCCGGATATTATTTCGAGATTTGATCCATGTCCTACGAACGCCCTTGATATTGCAAACCTTTTTACTTCAAAATACTGACAGGTGGCACCAATGTTTTTTACCTCAATTTCCTGCCTTCCAAAAGGAACCTGCTCCCATTCAGCTTCAACCATAAATGAACTAATACCGCTTCAACAAACGAAACCCACACCATACTTATTTTACAAGATACAAAACTTGGGTATAATTAAGTTTTCCAAACATGGTATAAAGGTTCACTGAGGCTCACTTTCCGCATTTCAGTTATTTCACTGCGACAATGCGACATGCGACAGTTCGACAGTTGTTCAAATAGTTCCTACTTTACTTACCTACCTAAATAGATAAACAATAAAAAATAAGATAGGTAGGTATTATATACCTACACAGCTTTACATATTATAAAGTAAAAAATATACATATTGACCACTCTTCACAGCACAAATCCTTAATTTTGCAAGTAATAAAATATTATGAAATATTCATGCACCGAAGAACATTGTTATTGTATAATATATTATTTGTTTACTGGACGTTGTCACTTATCACACTATTCTTCAGAAATTAGGTCAATCCGATTTATTTTCCATTGCACTATAACTACCTATGTAGGTACCTAGACTACCTAGGTAGGTTACGATGCAAGGGGTTGCTGGCTAAATGTTTTTGTAGTGAGATTCCAATTGAATATCCCGATTTAAAAATGTAGTTTCTCTTTACCATCTGTTGAATAAACGCAACGAAAATTGTATACCTATATGTTTATTATACATATACATACCTATATGTATTTTTTAATTTAAAAAATAGACATTTGTTATTACGACGGATCAATGGCCACAAGGAAAAGCTAAATCGATGATGTTTCCTTATTTACATGCATTAATTTTTTTTCTTATCCTAATCTCTCTTTTAATTTTTATATTTTTTTAAAATTTTAAGTTCAATTATATTTATTTTATTACTGTTTTTTTACTGTGTGTATTATCTATGTATTTACCTACACTGTCTATATGATATGTGGGATTACTGTGATTGCACTAACCTACGGAAATAAATAAATTTATTATTATTTTTACGTTTGCATTTTCTAAGTTATTCCCGTTTTTATTTTTATATTAGCTCCATACAGGAGGCCATGAGGAAAATAATTTCCCTCAGGGCCTTGGGGGATGCTGTGTGGATGGCCTTTTTAAGGATGAAATATAGGAAGTTCTGGGAAGGAAAAAGGTATAAGGGGTGGGTAGGAATCTGGGGTCTCTCTCGATTCGGCCTGTCACGCAGCAGGTGGACAGACCGGCATCCGCCGCCAAGACCTGGACAAACCTTACCCCGTGAACCCGGGCACCTCTGCTAAGTCACCAAACGTAGCGAACCACTTGAGGTGACCTATAGCAGACGTGTTGGTTTTCCAATATGGTTCCCAGGGCGGCGGTACCTACACCCGCCTCCCAAACCGAAAAAATAAACGCTTATGTGAGAAAGGGTTTATAAATTTGTTCTATAATTGTCTAAAATTATCCTTATGAACTTCAGGTTTTGTTGTTTTATTTTTTATTGTGTTTTTAATAATCAGATCTATATTTTTTAAATTTTACTCTTTTATACGCCCATGGGGGGTTTTACAGTGTGTACATATAATATAATGGTTACAATTTTTGGACAAGTGTTAGTAATTAATAAAAAATAAATCACACGCTGGTAGAAGTGAAACCTTCAGAAAACAAAAATAGACAGAGGGGAGAGGCTACGAAGCACCGCACAAAGGGGAGACCGATTATTCTATCTCATTCTGTCGCAGGCTAAATCCTATAGATGTATTTGTTTGCCTCTTTTTGGTGTCGCTATTTTTCGTTTCATCAAGTTTTAAATTACAACGGTGCTAAAGGAGTTTTCACTTTAGTAAACAATGGTGGTATATAATAATAATTTATTACTTACTACAGTTTACAATTATGTATATTTAAAAAAATATATATCAAAAATTATCAGATATACAGGGTGTTAAGGGACGTACTTGACTTACTTTAACCAGTGATTCCTGACATTATTTGGAGTAAAAAATGTAAATGAAATTTTGGTCTCCGGTGACTTTTGACGACTTTTTTTTTTCAATTTTTTTTCTTCAAATTCAAACAAAAAAAAATTCTTCTGCATGTCGTCACTGGTCACTCAGCCGGGTGTCCGACGAACCCCTTACCCTGCCTCCAACTGTTCTACAACTACCATTTTTTTATGTTTATGTAGAAAAAAAAAATTTCACCGGAGACCAAAATTTCATTTACATTTTTTACTCCAAATAATGTCAGGAATCACTGGTTAAAGTAAGACAAGTACGTCCCTTAACACCCTGTATAATATTTGGACGTTTTACACATAATTTGAAGATTACGTCAAATTTCAGTTAAAATTCAAGTTCTGTCAATGTTCCTATATATCGTCACGGGCCGGTAGGTAGTTTCACAGAAGTGTTAATTTGTTTTGGACAGTCTCTTTATAGGTCATTTGACTGATTCTGGAGGTTACAGGTTCGATTCCCATGAAGTGTAAAAATTAATATACCCACTATCAAGGTCTTTTGGCGTTGCCGAAGTTTTTGATGAATTTTACAAAAAATGCTGTACAGCTGTGAAAACGACTTGGTCAAATAAAATATCTTTTCTGATAGTGTTTATTCTCTTTAGCTAGATGCGATATAATGGAATGTATAGTATTGTATGGTACCCACCTACTTGTACAACAGAAGGAAAAACATTTGTAGAAACGTTTATTTGATTATTTTAACACTGTGGTTAATAACAGGATGTTAGGTATTGTTAGGTACTTTAAAAAGTACGTAATTCCCGATTCTAAGACAAACTGATATGGTTTAAAATTAATATATTAGGCATATATATATGTAGGTACCTACTTTACGAGAGAATTAAATTTACCTAAATGCTCAATGAATCAATGCCGCTATGGATCGTTCGCCTTTTTGGTAAAATATGAAATAAAGGACCTCTCTTCCTTTAAATTTATTTGACAATCGTAAAAGCTGCAATTTCTTCTTACGTTCGATTTTTCAAATAAAATTACGTCGTAATATTATTTTTTTGTTTTCCGTTTCCATGGCGACCCTGGATTTTCTCTAGCGCGTCCGTGAACCGAGTTATTTGCGGTATCCGGGAATCTCGCCGTTTACATAATAAAGCGCGGTAGTAATGTCGTGGCGAATCTCAATATTTTTAGCCACAGCTGACCGGCCGTTTCGGGATTTGGATTATCTCACTTGGCGAAAAATAGCTTGACGCGAAAGTGAGAGTTTGTCACGTCGACGTAAAGTGCGTATAAATATAAGTTAATAATCAATATTGTAACGTTATTGTTAATAATATTTAATTTTGTTAAAACGGAGACGGTATACATACAGGTCCCGTGAGCACTCAGGCCGTGGGTCTCTGAATCCTATAGCGGTAAGGGGTTTTCTTTGTATGGGTGTCCTGAAGTCCCCAAGAGCGAGTTCTCCTTTCCAACCCCAATGACGTTATATAAATACTCTCGCTATAGTCTCACGTATTCGCAAAATAATGTGGCAAGTAAGCAACACTCGGGTGAAATGCAGAATACGCCAATGTCAGGGAATTTAATAAAAATGCACTTTCTAGATGAGAAAAGTGTGTAGAAACTCATTAAAAAAAGAATTAATGTGCGGAAAGCAAAATTGAGGGAAATACAGCCGATCAAAGTTTTATAAAATTTCACTCGCAAACTGATACTATGACAGCCCGCCCGCCATCGTTATGTTGGTATCCCGGACCTGATACAAACAAGAGCCTAGATACAATTGTAGAATTGTAGCCGACTACATGGGATACTTGAGGCGCGTAATTATGAAAAACAGAATTAATAATATAATGTAAATAGGCACTGAAATGGAGAATCCCGCCAGACAAACCATTTAAAAACGTAGGCTGTTTCTTAATGTAAAGATAACATACACAAGCCCGCTAGAAAGGTTAGGTTAGGTTCGGTTAGGTTAGGTTAGGTTAGGTTAGGTTAGGTTAGGTTATGGGGGGGGGGGGGGGGCGGGCAGATCCGGCGCTGGGTTAACATACACAAGCCCGCTAGAAAGGTTAGGTTAGGTTCGGTTAGGTTAGGTTAGGTTATGGGGGGGGGGGGGGGCAGATCCGGCCAGAAACGTTGTCGGGAGCGGAACGTCGATCGCATGGACGAATTTTTGTGCATGGCTGGACGTTTATATGACGCCACTGTGGAACGTCCACCCAACACTCTGCCGTCGCTTGAGGATGGGACATCTGACTCTGAGGACGATTACGAGTGAGCGATTTTAAGGTAGTATTTTGTTTAGTTTCATAATTACGCGCCTCAAGTATCCCATGTAGTCGGCTACAATTCTACAATTGTATCTAGTCCGTGATACCAACATAACGATGGCGGGTGGGCTGTCATAGTATCAGTTTGCGAGTGAAATTTTATAAAACTTTGATCGGCTGTATCTCCCTCAATTTTGCTTTCCGCACATTAATTCTTTTTTTAATGAGTTTCTACACACTTTTCTCATCTAGAAAGTGCATTTTTATTAAATTCCCTGACATTGGCGTATTCTGCATTCCTCCCCAACACTCTTTTGTTTTCAGCGGTTTTCAGTAATTTCTTAATTCAAAAGTTATTCATGTATTAAAAAGATATGCTACTTCCACACTGAAGGCAAACTTCCAACTCGAACTTCCAACGCACGAACTACCCTTCTACACAATCGTCCGAAAGTTTAAAGTTGGAAGTTGGCCTCAGTGTGGCCGTACCACAAGACAATCAAAGAATGTGTGTTTTTCTCTAATGACGCATAAAATTGTCCGACGGGAAACATGAAAATTAATTGTATTGCTTATGATAATCGATAATAATAATAAGTAATTTGTGTGTACATATAAATGAAATGTTATTTCTTCACTTTTACTACTATTTGCCGTGCAATGGAAACATTTTCTCATCACACAGGAGGCATTTTGGCACTTTTTAAATGCAATTTTCCTACTGGTAAGACACGACCTTACTCGACGAGTGACAGTTTAGAACTAAAGTGCTAGAAATTGAGACCAGTGCAAGTGCCTTGCTTTTGGCTTCCCACTTTGAGATTTCTACCCCGCGTCTGTTTATATAACGTCATTGTCCAACCCCCCTTGGCTCCCTGAAGGCCCCAAAAGGGAAGAATCAAAGGAGGTGGCCTCAGCTGTCCTGTCCACTTCCCCTCAGTGTCTTGTCCAGTTCTCTGAAGGGCCGGAAAAGGAACAGTCCACCGAGGTGGAGCAGCTTTCCTCTCAGTCTTATCCACTTTCTTTGGTTCCCTGAAAGCCCCACGAGGGAAGTGGGCCCCAGGTCCCCACTCATCTCCCCCTTGGTTCCTTGAAGGCCCCACATGGGGGCAGTTCACGGAGGTAGCCCCAGCTCTCCTAGATTCCAAAAAAGCCCCTAAATAGTTTTTTAATGGTCCAATTTTCGTCCCATTAGCCCAGGCAACGAAGGAAAAATAGGGAAAATAGTTCATGTGGAAGCCAATTTTGGCACAGTTGTGGGGGAAGGTGTCCTTAACAAAATACTAAAAGTACTGGGGGGGTGGGGGTGGAGCTAAGGGTGGGGGGGGGGGTCTAAAGGTCCCTTTTTTCAGTTTTTCATTAATAATTTGAAAACTACTGCCTCTAGCGAAAATGTGTTTAGGTACTAAATTATCTACATAAAATTCTCTACAAAAAAGGTTCTATAAACTTTTTTGTTAGGATCAATGCTTAAGGAGATAGGGAGGGGGGGGGGGGGAATAAATAATCTCGTTGAATTTAATGTTTCAAAGACCCAATCTTGTCTGATTACGTCTAAAAGGGATCGCAATGAAAATCTAGTCTCTTTCAACGGAAGCAATCTTCCGAACAGGCCCTCCATTGATATGCTCGGTGTAACCCTAAGTGACCAGCTCAGGTGTGGGGGCTCCATCGAAGCCAGAGTAAAGTTAGCCTCCCAAAAACTGGGCGTACTGTACAGGGCCCGCAGATACTTTAATAGTACACAACTGCTAACCCTGTACAAATCGCAAGTGCGCCCCACGGTTGAATTTGGCAGCCACCTCTGGTCTGGAGCTCCAAAATACCTGAAAAATACCCTCGACTCTGTGCAGAAACGGGCGGTCCGTTTGATAGATTCTCCCATCTTAACAGACGGATTGCAATCTTTAGAGCACAGGCGTCGAGTGGGAATGCTATCCTTGTTCTACCGGTATTACAATGGAAGATGCTCCGAGGAACTAGCATCATTGATCCCTTCGGCACCGGTGCATAGTCGGGAAACACGCCAAACGCGTGCCCAACATTTGTACACAGTTGACATTTGTCACATGAGAACGGGTCGTTTCTTCGACTCGTTCTTGTGTTCAACAGCTCGGCTGTGGAATGATTTGCCGGCCTCTGTGTTTCCTCCTTCCTACAACATGGGTCTCTTCAAGACCAATGTTCATTCCTTCCTATCCTCAAAAAGACCCTCCACACAGCATCCCAGATGACATAGGCCCTGAGGGAAATTATTTTCCTCAGGGCCTCCTGTGTGGAGTTAATGTAAAAAAAAAAAAAAAAAATGTAAAATTAAAAAAAAACTGTTTTAATTTTTAAAAATGAAATGTTTGTCGGTAAAAATGAAATGCTTATTGTTAAAAAATCAAATAATTAGTGCTTAAGGATGTACCTTGAACATTAAATTTCTTCGAAATCTAAACTCTCATCGTCATCAATCCATCAGTGCTGTCTTCGACGGGGGCTCCGTTCATACATGAGCCGAGGCAGCCGCAGGCACCGGAGCAGGCAATCCCTGCTTTGCGGAAACCGCAGCGCATCCCACACCCAGTCGTGCATCGGCAAAAGATCGTGTTCAAAATGGAGATGGGTGCCACCAGGGTCGTTCGTGTTAACTGGGTTAAGGATCCCATCTTCTCCCTTAACCCAACCCCATTGGATGGGTGGTAGGGGGTTGCCTAGCCACTGTTGTATCTGTAAAAAAGTAATGAGACCAAGGTAAGCATTCATCACAAATGAATATTTGTAATAAGAAAGCAGTATTTAAAACTATATGTAACTGGATTTAATTACCTGTAGATATACTCTGAGCGAGTGTTGCTTTGAACTTTTTTTGGCTGTATACAAAGCGCCTGCTCATCAAGACAACCTAAACAAACATCGGTACTCGGCATTTTTGAAAGCGTCAACGAATCCCAAATCTAACATGGCCATTCTTCCTCCCACCAGAGGAGCTTCAAAACAACACTCGCTCAGAGTATATCTACAGGTAATTAAATCCATAATTAGGTCCATACTAGGTCCACTACTGTTCCAAATTTATATCAATGATATATCGCAATTAATTTTAAATGGTGAAATCTTTTTATACGCAGATGATACAGCAATTTTCTACTGGGGTAAAGATTTAGATATCTTACTAGAAAATGCACAAACAGATCTAGAAAAAATCAATAGTTGGCTCCAATCAAATGTTTTAACAATGAATGTTAAAAAAACAGGATACATGATCTTAAGCTCAACCCGTAAAATAATTCCTCCTCATGTACCCTTAAAAATTGAAAACAACGACTTGCAAAACCTGATCCAGGAAAAATATCTTGGGTTGTGCATTGATCAGCATTTGACATTTAAACAACACATACAAGGTATTAAAGATAAAATCATCCCCTTAATCAGCGTATTTAGCCGGCTATCATATCTGTTGCCAAATAAATTAAAAATAGGTTTATATTATAGTCTCGTACAATCACATTTAAATTATTTGATTGAAATCTGGGGAAACGCGTGTGAAACACACATAAATGAATTACAGGTAATACAAAACAAGGTAAACGAAAAACTATTTAATTACAAGCCCAGAACATCCACAAAAAAATTATATATGGAAACAAAACTATTAACATTAAGAAAACTATATGAATACAATACATGTCTCCTTATATACAAAATACAAAATAATCTCGTACACACAAACACAGAATTCATTAAAACGTCCCAAATACACAAACACTTTACACGACAACGCGATAACATACATTTAAATACCATCCACACTAACTATGGTAAACAATCCATTGCTTACGAGGGGGGCAACTTATATAATTGCCTCCCAAATGACATTAAAAACGAAAAGAAGCTGGGTAAATTTAAAAAACAATTATTTATATTTATTCTTGATAAACAAAATAATGAAATAGAATAGCGCTGTATTGAAATATTTATTTATCTTAATGTGTATAATTATTTCTAGTTAAATGAGTGAAAATGTAATTTTCTTTTAACTGGAATAAAAAAAAAAAATAAAATAAAAATCCAGTTACATATAGTTTTAAATACTGCTTTCTTATTATAAATATTCATTTGTGATGAATGCTTACCTAGGTCTCGTTACTTTTTTACAGATACAACAGTGGTTAGGCAACCCCCTACCACCCATCCAATGGGTGGTAGTTGGGTCAAGGGAGAAGATGGGATCCTTAACCCAGTTAACACGAACGACCATTGGCACCCATCTCCATTTTGAACACGATCTTTTGCCGATGCACGACTGGGTGTGGGATGCGCTGCGGTTGCCACAAAACAGGGATTGCCTGCTCCGGTGCCTGCGGCTGCCTCGGCTCATGTATGAACGAAGCCCCCGTCGAAGACAGCATTGAAGACGATGAAAGTTTAGATTTCGACGAAATTTAATGTTCTAGGTGCATCCTTAAGCACTAATTATTTGATTTTTAACAATAAGCATTTCATTTTTACCGACAAACATTTCATTTTTTAAAATTAAAACAGTTTTTTTTTTTATTATTTTACATTCCCCCCCCTACCTATCTCCTTAAGCATTGATCTTAACAAAAAAGTTTATAGAACCTTTTTTGTAGAGAATTTTATGTAGATAATTTAGTACCTAAACACTTTTTCGCTAGGGGCAGTAGTTTTCGAGTTATTAATAAAAAACTGAAAAGGGGGACCTTTAGACCCCCCCCCCCCCTTAGCTCCACCCCCACCCCCCAGTACTTTTAGTATTTTATTAAGGACACCTTCCCCTACAACTGTGCCAAAATTGGCTTCTACATGAATTATTTCCCCTATTTGGTATTTTTTGGTCTTCGTTGCCTGGGCTACATGAGTATCTAGTGAAATAGGAAGTCCATTCCAGCAGAGCCCCAAATACTGTGATAAGGTCTAAAAAACACGTTAGTAATCATTTCGTAGACTGTATGCATTTTCTGGATCTCTCTCAATACAACGGTGAACTAAACTCAAGCGGCCATATCCTAGATCTAATCCTGTAAAATCTACTAATCTCCGTCGAATCTAATGACGACCCGCTAGTTCCCGAGGATGCACATCATAAATCTATGACCATTAGTGTGCCATTTCAGGAAATCTTTTCGTTGACAAATGCGAAAAGGAAAGTCTTTCTATATAATCGTGGAGATTACGATTCAATTATTTTCGCCCTAGAACAAGCTGATTGGGCATCCATTTTCTCTCCCTCCCAAATAGATCCAGCGCGATGTTTTCTATACGTTTTAGAAATCCCTCATAAATCTTCACATTCCTCATAAATTTTCGTGGAACTTGAATTATCCTCCTCGGTACAACGCTGCCCTTACTAAGGTAACTAAGGAAAAATCTAAATATTTTATCAAATAAAAAAAAATACAAAAAACAGGCTGATTATGACGCATTTTCTCTCCTTCGTAAACGGCACAAAGATTTATGTCGGAATCGAAAATCTCGTTAAAAAATTAAGTAAAATCGAAAATAATATATCCTCAAACACGAAAACATCTGGAGCCACGTTAAATCTTCTAACAAATCCCAAGGTGTCCCAAAATGTATGTATCTTGGAGATCTGAAAGCCAATAATGGATCCGACATTGCAAATTTATTTTCAGAATATTTCAGTTCGGTTTTCAGTAAACCCTCCGATCCACTTACCCCTGATCCAACCGACGCGTCGCGACGTCGGGAACCATACTTCCAATATAAGCAATATTGAGGTGACACGAGAAATTGTCTTAAAATATCGGAAAAATATCCGACTTCAATCCTTATTAAACGGTGTGCACACAATCTAGCCGTACCCCTTTCTTTAATTTGCAATCGTTCTCTAACCGAATGCACTCTCCCTGTTATTTGGAAATCCGCGTGTGTATCGCCCATCTTTAAGAATGGTAAAAAAACTACAGGCCAATCTCCAAACCACGGGCCTAGCCAGGGGGGGGGGTGGGGGTTCACCCCCCCCCCCCCGAAAAGTTAAGATATCAACATCAATAATATTAAAATAAGGAGAGTTAAGAGAATGTTATTTTTAACACTGACATCTCAAAATGATATTATGTATCTAAAAAGATAAATGGGGACCTCTGAAAGAAAAAATAATTTAACTTGCATGTTCCGTTTTTTCGGTGAATGCGGTTGATTTTTATTTTGCAAAGTGATTTGCATAGCCTACGCGGCCTATGGGTGGCACCGGGGACGGATAGGAAGGACAACGTGGTGTCACCCCCCTCCCCCCCAATGACACTCGGTCGGGTGGCACCCGGGACGCCACCCCCCCCCCCTCGCTATGCCACTGCTTGTGGTCCCTGTCGAAAAAATAAACGTACAAGTGATCCCGGGTCAGAAAAAGGTTAGGAACCACTGGTCTATACCGGCTATAGTAAGGCGTTTGACAAGGTGGATCACTCGACCTTGTTGAACAAGATTTTAAAGATTGGTATTCACGGCAATCTTTATCGTTGGCTCTCTTTTTATATCCCAACCGTAGTCAAATAGTAGTGGTTGCTGGATTTACATCCGATTCTTTTGATGTTACATCGGGAGTTCCTCAAGGCAGCTTGTTGGGACCATTATTACTTAACATCTACATCAACGGTGTTGTTTATTAAACTCGCAGATCACCTGTATGCAGATGACATGAAAATCGTTTCACCTATAAACTTATATGAAAGCTGCAAGATGATTTGCAACGTTTGAACACGTATTGTAATGCCAATTGTCTGGAAATAAACATATCCAAGTGCTTCGTCGTGCGCTTCACCAGAAATAAAAACATTTTTATCCACGAATACTCATTTAATCATTAACCATTATCCATCAAATCAGAAATTAAGGTCCTTGGGGTTATACTATAGTAAACTGAATTTTAATAAACGTATCGACCACATAGTCACTAATGCATCTTCTACGCTTGGTTTCATAATCCGTTCCTGTAAACAATTCAAAGATCTTATTACTTTCAAAATACTATACTTCTCATACGTTCGTAGGTATCCTTGAATACGCATTACGCATCTCAAGTGTTCAAAATAGATTTTTATGGTACCTTAACTTCCGCTCTTTTCTATCTCATATTAGTAATGAAGACTCTGCAAAGTTTTTCAATATACAGACGTAAACTTGCCGAAGAAATATGTATAGCAGATTCGGTAATGTTATTTAAAATTACACATAACTTAATCGATAGTCCCGATCTTCTTCAACGCCTATCATTCCATGTAGTCCTGGGTCGATCGATCGTTTAACACGATCGGTCGTGAGCGACCCGGGTCGCTCACGACCCACTGGCGTCACGAGCGGGTCGTGAAGACCCGCTCTTTTCGCGACACAAAATACGAAACTCGATTACTCATCACATCACTCATCACCCAGTTACTTTCTACGGGCGCGCCGTGCGGTAGACGCTCGCCGCCCAGACCGGTCAAGTCATACGCGACACGAAACCCAGGTTATAATTGTGTGAACGTTCTCTCATAGCTCACACCTGTAACTAGTAATGTCATGTCACAGAAATAAATTTAAAAAAGACATGCTTTAGGGGTTAAAAAAACAATGTTTTATCATGTTTTGAAGGATATAAAAACCTTGTAAAAACGTGTTGTTCTGAAGCTTTTATTGAGAATTTAAATAAGTAAATTAGCTGTAAGCTGTAATGCTTTATTATAATTTCTTTTTTTAAGGTCAGACATTTTACACTTTTACCAGTTTATAGTTTCTATTACAATGCACAATTACATTCACACCCACACGAAAAATGAAAAGTTTTTATGAAAACAGCACTTAGCGCTTTGATTAACAATACCAAGATACGCTCTTATTAAAAACGTCTCCTTGTCTAGTCGAATATTCAAAAATCGAATCTACTAAACAATCCCGCTATGACGTGACACATGGGCAGGAAGCAGAATACTGTTACGTCACGCACGTGTGTGCGTTGATCGGCAATCGGCGACCGAGTGTGTCGCAGTTGCAGTTCGAGAGTTCCGGGAGCTGACACGTCTCGCCACTCGTTGGTAGGTTGCGGGAGTGTGTTGCGGTTCACGGGTCCCGGAAGACCCGGGTGCTGACGAATAAATAACCCGCTCGCTCTTTGGTGGCTCGTGAGCGGGTTTCGACGATCAGGTCTTTCAAGATCGACCCAGGACTAATTCCATGTTCCAAATCGCAACAGCAGACAGTAGCTTACTTTTAATCTCCCTCTTTGCAAGACCAGCTCCAAACAGAACTAATTTATCTACAGTCTACAGATCCACACATTCATTTAACTAAAGTTATTACTTTATTACCACATTGACATTTTTAACTCGACTTTACGTGACATAAAACGAAAACTCACTAAGCAACATGCTTCAAACTAGAAAGTTTAATCCCTATAATATGTATATTCCCGTCCCATGCCTCTTAATCCTAATTCTATGTTCCTTCTCCCCTTTCATAAATTGTAACAAAAAAAAATTAAGAAAACACCCGTACAATATAATATCACCCTTTACCATTCATTCACTATCATCATTGGAAAGTTCGTAATTGGCATAATTAACTATATTACTATTGTATTATTGTGTATTCTCAGATTTATTATTATTGTGTATTCTCAGATTTGCTATCAACTTTCCCTAAATTAAATAAAAATAAAATAAATACTCCGAGAAGCCACCCTGTTTCCTCTGTAACTTGTCATTTGTTGTGAAAACTGTTGTTTTATTGTTGTGAAAAATGCAATATTATCGATAGATAAATAGCTTCAACAAGCCTTACCTAGAAAATTGCTTCGTCTATCTTTCATGAGTATATAAATGTACATACGAGAATGTAGGTAAAGTTTATCAATAATTTTCCGGTACTCATTGCTCACGCCCATGGATACAAGTAACGAGTTACTGCTGCGAGTCTCGTGATAACCTTGCAAAACGATATAATGCTGACGACTGATAACACAGTCAGTCACCTCGCATCACAAATATACTCTGCTACTTCTATGCTAAAAAGGGATAGAATTAACTTCGTTTCTTATAAATATTGCATTATTATATCAGTTTTGCTTTTTCATTGTGCTATAAATTTTGAAGATTAACGAAAAACCTTCAAAATTAAATTTAAAAAAAAAATCAATCACAAACAGATAGGTAGGTACCTCAACGTCTCAAACTTGTTCAAGCACCTTTCCCTGCAGATCTTCCCGCCTAAACTGTGTTTCCCTTCAATAATCAACCTTTTAAAATAAACTGCATTTCTTTTGTATAGTACCTTCCTACGCAAAAATAACTTATTGTATGAAGTAAAATCGAATAGTAAAATAGATCCTTTCTACCTTCTTCCATTTATTAAATACTAGCTGATACCCGGAATGCGTTGCAATGCCACTAATAAAGAAATTGTTTCTCTCTGCATGTCTTTTCCCATTCATCCCGTTCCCTTTCCGCCTCCCCTTCCCCTCCCACGTTCTCTTCCCCTCACGCGTTCCCGAATATTATTAGATTTATAAATAAAAATTAAATTCAATTCAATTCTGTCATGCGCACATACATCGAAAACAAACTGTTGGTAAAAATTCATTTACTTTAGTTTATTCAAGAGTTTTTTTCGAAAATCGGTCGATCAAATTTGTTACATAGGTACCTATTTAAAATATCTATAATTCTTGATTCGATTCAAATAATGAGGCGAGTACTTCAAATAAATCCATTAATTTAAAGATTTTCTGAAATAGAATTTCATTTTTAACAATCAAAAATTTTGCAAAATGTCATTTTCAAATTTTGACATTTTTGGTAGTTTTGCAAGAGTTTTTATATTGATTAAAAACTTTTCAAGTGTATTGTCATGTGGTTGTCGTAATCCAGAAACAGGTTAATAAAGTCAATCCAGGTTACCTAAAGGAGGTATTTTGAAAGATTCGAACATTTCCTATCATCGGATACGGTTTTTAGATTTTCACGGCCAAAAGTATTTTCGTTATTTTTTTGGGGTGTTCTGCCGTGTTGCCATCATCACTGATGGACACTGCAACGCTGTCCGAAACGTTGGCTAAAGAAGGAGATAGCGTAACACGGCATAACACCCCAAAAACAAATGACGAAAATTTCCTATCGTCCAAACCCCCGACCCTGGTGAATGCGGATTCGGCGACCCTGGTGAATGCGGATTCGGGTAAATATGCGTAGTCCACCTCACGGATAATATGGATCGTTCGTGTTGTCGAAGTTTGATGCACGGATAATACGTAATGTTCCCTTTTTAACTAATAGATATTCAAATATGACATTTGTAGAGTACCTACCAGGAAGTACCAATCTTATAAAATAAATTCTCGTCAAAATAAAACCAAAAAAGTACCTACTTCGAATTATTGGGTTGAGGTTCAAACTACGAAAGAGCTTGTCATCATAATTTAGATACACATCCCAGGTTTGTTTGGCAAAGCGGGGTTTGTCTAGCGGGTATGTGTAATTATTCTAATCCATTTCTTTCCATGTTCTGTTGTTATAAATACAGGTACAAACTTGTCAATAATGCATTCACTTCACAGCGTGAATAAATTATTGTTTTATATGGCAATAATATTTTTTCTACGATTGGTAGCATTGATTGATTGTCAATGAAATGTTAAATAAAAACGATAAATATAAAAATGGCGTATCCGCGTAAGTGAATTAATTTTAACAAAATTAAAATATGACATGCATATTTTTTCGTCTCCCCAACATAAATACTCACTCTTCAAGATAATAAAGCTAATTTTAACTGTTTGAATAAAAAATATTCCGTATTAACCAGTAAGCGGTTCAAAACATAAATAAGTAATAAAATGTCAATCGGACAACGTGAAAAATCGATTAAGAAAATTCGCAATGTAGTGAATTTAGAAAAGAAACTAAGGAAAAAGTTCGGTTAGCGTTAAAAGCGTTACTCCGATTACAGCGACATAAGTTCCGCGAACCAGAAGTTTATTGATGACAGAAATGGAAAATTTATTAAGTAAATTGGTTGAAATATATCTCTACAAATTATAAATTAAAGTCTTCCGCCGCGTCTGTCTGTCTCTTCGCGGTAAACTCCAAAACTACTGAACGGACTTTTATGCGGTTTTAACCAATAGATAGAATGATTCGTGAGGAAGGTTTAGATGTATAATTTGTCAAGGTTTTGTGTAAATTGTTTGAAATATAAAGGACCGCATGAATGTCTATGTGGTGGACGAGCGGGCTGGCAAGCGGGCGGTGTGGATTTGATGTGTATGCAAATCTACAGTTTAATTCCGAGGATGATGAAATTTTGCACATGTGACCTTCAATACAAGAGGAAGGTCACTGTCTACATTTGATTTCGAAAACTCTTTGTAAAGCCCTGGCATCACCGGGTACTTCAGCCAGTAGGTAGGTACAACATAAAATACCTTATCAGTTTATTACAATCAAGCCATACTGTACGCTGATGTCCCAGCGAAAGTATCAATATAAATACATTATGCCAAATATGAATAATTATCTTAATTAGTTGAGATAACCAAATGTTGCCATCAGCCATCATAAGGACTGGATAAAACTGGATATTCCGAAATTGCCTGGCGTGACTTTTATACTAATGGGTAAGATAACAGCTGTAGTGGGTTTTGCCTGGGACGATTACCCAATACAGTGTGCATTGTCATTATAAAATTAAGCAGATTAATTATTAAGATCGGAATTAGTAACGATCATTGATTTCTTTCAATTCTTGATAACGATGACAAATGACAACTATGACGTATAGAAATCTGACAGGGCTGAAATAGCAAAACTTCTGAATCATATGTAACCATGGCTAATTTATTTCATCCTCTGTCTCGTCCTTTTGGAAAAAATCGATATGTACAGGGTGTCCCAAAAGAAAGTTGATATTTAGTGGATCGATTAAAAAAAAGTAAGGGTTCTAAAACACACAACTTGGGAATTTATTTCTGAAAAATAATATCGTCCAAATGAAAACCCTCACGTTCGCGGCATTCATTTAATCGAAGAGTAAAATTTCTTATGACGGCTCGCCAGGTAGGCTTCGTGATGGCTGCCATCATATTTTCTTTTAATTGCAATGAGATTTGAGATAACCCCACTGGAAAAAGTCCAAAGGGGTTAGGTCAGGACCACGAGGAGGCCAATTTATGTCACCTCTCCTGGAGATCAATTTTCCAGGGAAAATTTCACGAACTCCTGGCAGAGACGTATTGGACGTATGTAATGTTGCTCCGTCTTGCTGGAACCGTGTTCTTTGGTTATAGCCAGTAAGTTTGTAGGGGTGCAGCATTAGGTATTTGTGCAAAATGTTGTGTAACGATGATCTATGCACATTTAAAGCACTTGCGCACTTCCGAATCGAAAATTTTGAGTCGTCACGAAAAGACTGATAAACACTTAAACACAAACATAAACACTTAAACACTTCATAGCGACTAAATTCCCAAGAGCCAGACTACTGATTGACATACCCCCCGCGCCCCTCGGAAAAGTTGCGTTCACACAGAAAGCAAAACAAATATCAACTTTCGTTTGGGACACCCTGTATATACCAAAATTCGGTTCCACGCTAACTAAGAATGAAACCAACTCAGAAACACCTCAGAAAGGTCATTAAAAGGTATGAAAAAATAAATTTAAAATAGCCGGTAACCCTCACCTAACTTAACCTATTTAACCAAAAAAATTTATATTTTTTATCATTACTCTTTGACCTTTGTGAGGTGCTTCTGAGTTGGTTTCATTCTGTTGGTTTCACTCAAAATTCCATAGGTCATGTTGATGATGAAGAAATGATGCTGGGAGCTGAAAATTGTTGTGTTGACCTAGACCACAGGTTCTCAACATGGGCAATAACGCCCCCTTGTGGGCATTTGAGTCTTACAGGGGGAGCAGTAGAAGACCCAGAGAAAATTAGGAGGCGTTGAGATGGCTCGGGGGGCGTTGAGATGGGCATTGAGGGCGCGGGCAGGTAAAAAAAAATATGGTCTAAAAAATACAAAACAACACGCTAATTATTGTATGTATTGTAATCATTTTTATCACGTGTGCGAAAATTAACATATTTAGTTCGGGAAGTGGATGAAAATTGAAACGAAGATTCCATTACGTTCATATCTACATTAAATTGGATGACATGAAGTTTTTTATTTTTTATTATATAATATTATCATCTTACATGTATTATTATTAGAATTGATACTATATCATGAATACAAGAAAGACGGAGGTAGCAAGCAACCCGGTAAAAAAAGATTTTTTAACCTGCTAAATAAAAAGGTACCTATAAGAATTTTTTTAATATAATATTTTTAATATAATATTAATAGCAGCTATGACATTTTCTTGATGCCAGAGCTAACCGTTAAGGGGGCTTTTAGTGTGACACTCAAGCACTATGGTTTATGGAATATTTACCCACATTTTTAAACGACTTCAAAAAGGAGGAGGTTCTCAATTCGACTGTATTTTTTTATATTTTTATTATTTTTTATTATTATTTTTTGTATGTTTGTTACCTCAGAACTTTTGACTGGGTGAACCGATATTGATGATTCTTTTTTTTATTTGAAAGCTGGTGCTTCCCGTGTGGTCCCATTTTAATTTGGTCCAGTTCCGACAATGGCATCCATGAGAAAACCATATAAGTCTTAAATTTGCATTTGTAATTTATGCGCGACAAATGGACGAATAACTCAATATCACGCCAAACGATTTTTATGATTCTTTTTTTATTGGAAAGGATGTACTTCAAGGGTAATTTGATGAGAGTTTGGTTAGGTTCTGATTATCGGATCCATGACAAATTAACGAAACTCGGCCGAATCTCTTAATTTGACGTTATGGTCAAATTATGTCTGTCTCATATGAGCAGCACGTTTAGTAGGTTTACCCATATTCAGACAAATTAGTTAGTGTACTTCAGATTCACTAAAAATCAAAAAATAAACAAAAATTTTAACAAAACAAAAAAACTACTTAAAAAATGCACCTAAAAGTAAAAAAATAATTTCGTATTCTTGTATAACTTCATAATGAACTTACTTTTTCTAATCATCAATATGTAGGTACGATTGTTATTTTTGGAAGTTATGTCAGCAAGTCGCTTGTGCGACACAAGCACATCTCACCTATAACTATGTATGTAGTTACAAACCTACCTTGACTGACACCGAATCCAATACGAAATGATTTTTTTTACTTTTTAGTGCATTTTTTGAAGTCGTTTTTTGTTTTGTTAAAATTTTTGTTTATTATTTATTTAGTAGATCTGCACAGTAGTTACATACGTGCTATTATAAAAAAGTACGGTTAGCAGATATTTAAAATTACAAATTAAACTCAATTAGATTATGACAAGAATTATTATAGGTTTATAAATTTTCTACAAACTTATGCCTCAATCGTCAACCCCTATCGTATTCTGCGTGTTTAGTATAAAGTATAATGAAATGGTACCTTCACATTCATACTCACACCTGCTGCATTTATCCTCCACGAACTAACAAATGACACTCTTTCTGCACTCAAGTCAGGCTTGGGAAGCGCAAGCCTTTTGTTTTGGGGCTCAATTAGCAAGATGATTGCTCCATGCCACTAAAGGTGAGGCAAACGAATATTTCAAAACCGGTTTAGTGTATCGGGGTGGGTACAAATGGTACAGGCCGAGAAAACCAGGAATTTTAATAAACCGGGAATTTTCAAGGCTTTTTCCTTGATGTTGGAGAAGATGAGAAGAATGCTCCGGATATACCATGGACACTGTTATAGGCTGCCAGGCGCACCAATCTATCCATTCTAAAGAGCTAGGCATCCTAAATAGGCTGTCAACTGTCTGCCTGTGAAGCCGGGATCTAACCTGATCTATTTTTTGTTCTATTTCATAGAAACATGGATTATGGAATTATTCTATGGAATAGAAACCCAAAGTTGAATGGACTTCAACTTTCGTACAAATTGACCATAGATTCTCATAGAATAATAAATCGAGAAAGAACGCGCCTACGTGTAAAATTCTATCTAAGAGTGTCCCGGTGTGGCCTGCGGATTTGTTTTTGGGCAAGTTTTATTCCGAGATTGACGAAATTTTGCAACGTATGACCATCACATACAAGAGGAAGGTCACTATCTTCATGAGATTTCGAAAACCACCTCCATCACATTTTTCCACCCCAGCAGAATTTGGATGTTTCTTGATGAAATTTCTCATCCTTAGGACGGGTTGTTTCTCAGAATTTGAAAAATTCAAGTTCTGTTAATTATCATTATTGGCCAGTTCTTTCGCATAACTCAAATAATATCAGAACTTGAATATAACTTTCATAGAACTTGAATTTTAAATAACTAAGCATCCCGTCCTAAAGATTCTTAAACGCTCAAGCATCCTCTGAAATTCACTTTTTGGCGGTACTCTTCTTCCATACGATTAATTGTTTTCCCGAGCGATTTTTAAGGATCGATTCTGTATTGAGCTTTTAGGTACCTACTTCCAAAATATGCATCACTTTCACCCCTAATGGAAATTTCGTACCTCGGACACAGCCTTATAACACAGTAAATCCTACAATTATAATATCCTAAGGTTTTTCATTGGTCTGTTTTGCTATAATAATATTGCCTCAGCACAAACGCATTATAATTTCAGATAACTCCATAATATATATTTTTTACTTAAAATAACAATTATGGATGCATATTAGTAGGGACGGCAGCAAATACAAATACAAATAATGACGTGTTGTAGCTAATTAGTCGCATAATATGCACATCTGTGACGCGTCGAGATCGTCATTTGCTTAATTTGTTTTTCTCACTCGATTTTTGTAACTGTCATACGCGTTGACGTCATTCACGATAATTTCAATCCATTCAGAGAGGAGTAGATTACGCAATGTTCAAGTATTCCACTCATAGCAGTGCAAGTGCTTATCTTAATCCTCAACCGGCATGACATATACCTACGCGCCAGGGCAACAGTCTGATAATGTGGCAATGTAATGTTATATTGTAATGCACGATCTAGATTTTATTCAAACCCCTCACCAGATTTCTATATTATTGGCGTAATCTCTTAATTGTTCATTTTATTCGTTTTCGCCATCGATATAATTGCTCTTGGTCGATTTTTTCGCCTGTTTAATTAATAAAATCTAATAATATATCATCATCGCGGAATCCTTTGTCCTTTGCTACGGATTGGAGCAAATGGTTCAGTAGCCTACAAGGGTTCCTGATGTCCAGACTCACCGTTCCAATCTGTTAGACCTATTTTTAACTATTGTGCCACACGGTTACAGGATTGGAGTCACAGCGCCTTTAGGATCGTCCGACCACTGCCTGGTGACGACATCAATCCCTGTAAACTTCAGACCACCTAACGAGAGGCTGAAGAGAAAAGTGTGGCACTATAGGTCAGCAGATTGGTTCGGTCTGCGGGCACATTTTAATGCTTTTCCGTGGTCACCTGTCTGTTTTCGTACTTCGGATCCCTCAAGATGTGCCCAGGAAATTGGTGAAGTCATCACATCCGCGATGGATGGCTTCATCCAATCTACTGTTAAGGAAACTGGTGTAGGCTCAAAGCCATGGTTCAGTCGACAATGCGCTGAAGCAGTGCGACGAAAAAACGCGGCTTACCGAGCCTACAACACATCTGGAACATCCGAAGACAGAACAGCTTACAAAAAAATGGCAAAGGAAACCAAGAGAATCATAAATAGGTCAAAATTCGAGCACGACCAGCAGATCAGCAGAAAGCTGACTGCATGCCCGCATGGCAGCAGGCAATTCTGGTCGCTTGCGGGCTCAATAGGTCGCAATTTCTGCAAATCCAGTCTGCCACCTCTTACCAGACCTGACGGCTCACTAGCAAACACCGCCACCGAAAAGGCTAACTTACTAGGTAAAATGTTTGCGGATAACTCAACCCTCGATGACCAAGGTGCTGTCCCGACGTCGGTTCCTCACTGCGGTTTTCGTATGAAAAAGCTGAGGATCCGGCATCGGGAAGTACTCCATGTTTTACGAGGGCTTGATGTTAATAAAGCTAGTGGGCCTGGCGGAATACCTGCCCTGGTACTGCAGAGGTGCGCTACAGAAATAGCTCCAATTTTGACGAAGCTTTTTAAAATGTCCCTGAAGACTGGCTCTGTGCCCTCTGGTTGGAAAAAAGCGGTTATCCATCCTATTCCAAAGAAGGATGACCGCTCCAACCCGGCCAACTACCGCCCCATAGCGATCACATCAGTTCTGTCTAAGGTGATGGAACGTGTGATCAACGACAAACTGCTCACATACCTCGAGAAGAACAAAATTATTAACGACCGTCAATACGGATTCCGGCGGAACCGCTCGTGCGGTGATCTTCTCGCGTATGTGACGCATGTTTGGGGGCGATGCCTGGAACGTTTCGGTGAGACCCAAACGGTTGCACTGGACATCTCCAAGGCCTTAGACCGGGTTTGGCACCGAGGACTTGTCAACAAACTGCATTCTTACGGACTTCCCGCATCCTTGTGTACGTGGATTGCCGACTTCTTGGGGGAGAGGTCGATTCAGACGGTAGTCGATGGTTTCACCTCTTCCTCACACTCGATAAATGCTGGCGTCCCGCAGGGATCGGTTCTGTCTCCGGCTTTGTTTTTGTTGCACTACAACGACCTTTTGTCATGTGCACCAATTCACTGTTATGCGGATGACAGTACAGTTTATGATAGCTTTTTGTTTGACAAGCCCCCAAAGGGCTCACAAACTCCAACAGCTCGTAGGGCTTTGAAGCAAATAATGGACGGTTACCTCGAGAGTGTTTTCTCTTGGGGTAAAAATAATCTCGTTGAATTTAATGTTTCAAAGACCCAATCTTGTCTGATTACGTCTAAAAGGGATCGAAATGAAAATGTAGTCTCTTTCAACGAAAGCAATCTTCCGAACAGGCCCTCCATTGATAATTGATATGCTTGGTGTAACCCTAAGTGACCAGCTCAGGTATGGGGGCTCCATTGAAGCCAGAGTAAAGTTAGCCTCCAAAAAGCTTGGCGTACTGTACAGGGCCCGCAGATAATTTAATAGTACACAACTGCTAACCTTGTACAAATCACAAGTACGCCCCACGGTTGAATTTGGCAGCCATCTCTGGTCTGGAGCTCCAAAATACCTGAAAAATACCCTCGACTCTGTGCAGAAACGGGCGGTCCGTTTGATAGATTCTCCCATCTTAACAGACGGATTGCAATCTTTAGAGCACAGGCGTCGGGTGGGAATGCTATCCTTGTTCTACCGGTATTACAATGGAAGATGCTCCGAGGAACTAGCATCATTGATCCCTTCGGCACCGGTGCATAGTCGGGAAACACGCCAAACGCGTGCCCAACATTTGTACACGGTTGACATTTGTCACATGAGAACGGGTCGTTTCTTCGACTCGTTCTTGTGTTCAACAGCTCGGCTGTGGAATGATTTGACGGCCTCTGGGTTTCCTCCTTCCTACAACATGGGTCTCTTCAAGACCAATGTTCATTCCTTCCTCTCCTCAAAAAGACCCTCCACACAGCATCCCAGATGACATAGGCCCTGAGGGAAATTATTTTCCTCAGGGCCTCCTGTGTGGAGTTAATGTAAAAAAAAAATCATTACATAGTATAAAATTAAGTCCCTCAAAATGTATGTGCGCGTTAATCTTTTAAACTACGCAACGGATTTTCATACAGTTTTCACCAATAGACAGAGTGATTGAAAAGGAATGTTTATATGTATAAAACATGTAAATTATATTAGAGAAAAGCCGAGAAATTCAAAGAAAACATATTTTTGTGCGATTAAAAACGGCTGGCGGGCCGTACTATAGTCACTTTTGGAATTCGTTCTACGGAAGAAATTGGAAAATAGATGTCCTAGAGTAAGTACGTATTTGATTTTCCCTTTTCAAATATCCAGTGTTGCATTGCAAGCATTGTATAATTAGTGGCGAGTTAATAATAGTAATAGTTAATATAATTAGTCAATGCATAACACTAGATCGAATAAAAATGATATAAAAAATATTCCAAGTTATAAAATCACATTTGGACAAAGAAACTATACATACTTTGCAACAAAACTCCATAACATCCTTTCCCAAGACATAAAACTAATAAAAAATCCAATTGAATACAAATCAAGAATAAAAATATGGCTTAAAGAGGTCAATGAGAAAACCCTAGCGAAGACGCTAAAAACGACATAGAAGACAAATGAACTATATTTAAATAACTTTAGTCCGCCTCGGCACAGGACCCCCTAGTGAGGAGGACTAAGAAATACAATATTTTGTACTTAATTTCACATTGCATTTTGTATGTAAATTTTTTAAAATTAGTTTATATGTATAATACATGCTTATTATAGTAGAGAAAAGCCGATAAATTCAAATATTCAATTCAGGCAGCGGGCAGCGGGCAGCTGGCAAGCGGGTGGTGTGGATTTTATAAAGATTGGGTAATGGCGTTGTGTGTTTCGTTAGCCACAGCAACGTGTGTGCCGGGTCTACTAGTATTATTATAAAAGCCATCTTATTTACTTACTTTATTATTGGCAGTGTACATCGCCTATAATGATTGCCATTCGCAGTCCCTGTTTAGCAGTGTTGAGAGTCGAGTTGTTTCTCTAATGATTAGAGCAGTTGCAACGAATTGTAAAATAATATATTTAACTGGTTTCATTCCTCTGCTAGCCATAATTGCTCTAGCAACATTTTAATGAAGATGGTGGTAGGAAGAATTCGTGCATATTGTCAAGTTATTCTATTGTAAACCTAGACAAAGTATATATTTTCTGTCTACGGACCTTGACCTACCCTACAGCTCAAGTTTTGTAGAAAATGCGTTTAACACGGTTAGCTCAGCTCATACGGGCCTTTTTCGAAAAAATAACTCGTCGGGCCTCTTTTGAAATCTCGAACGTGTGACGTAGCTTGAAGTAAAACCCTGTCACTTGTATTGCAGTTAATTCAAATCTCCCAGTGGAACATGGACTTCAAGGTATGTCACGAATTTTTAGCCAATCACCGCTCTATCTCATCAAAGAGCTAATCATGTACGAACCTTGCCTTTAGCCTATACAGTTAAAGTCATAGAAATCCAAATTGTCTATGGTTAAGATAAATTTTTTTCATCTATTTTCATGGTTTTATAATATTAATTACAAAAGTATTTTGATTGGTTCGGTTACCGTTTGATACAATAATGCAATCATCGTGGATGGTGATCATAGTGATCATCATCCCGATCGTTGAACACTTAGAGGTCACCGTCATTACTTCATTACGTTCGTGAAACATAGAAAGGTCACTGCGGTGTACAATCATAGTCTCTATAACCCATGTATCGATTTGCCTACGTTTTTCGCTCATGCGGGTAAAACTATGATATAATTCTGATTTCCAGATTCTAGAATATACTGTGAACAGTGTCGCATCCAAAATAGTATGTTTCTAATTTTCTCTTACTTAATAAATCAAAACAATTTTGTCTGAAATCATAAGATTCGTAAGCAGGTACTTAAATACCGACCTACTGAATTATATACATTAAAACTTACTTATAAATAAATAAATTATAATGGTACGTCCAGACTGAAGCCAACCTTCCAACTCCGAACTTAGTTCGGAGTTGGAAGATTGGCCGACCGTGTGGTGGCTGCGGCCAATCCTCCAGCTCCGAACTCCGACCTCGAAAATGGCGGACGTCAAACAGCTGATTCGGCGCTGTATCTTATCAGTTGCCTACAACTGTGCAGGCGATGATTCGGTTTCCATAATATTGTTTTCAATTCGTGAAGCTTAAAAACAATATTTATACATTTTTGTTTTGAAGAGTTTTAATTTTCAATGTACATTTGTTACTTTAATTTTAAATTTTTGCGACCGGTTTCGACACGTCCGTGTCATTCACGAGCAAACTTAAAACTAACATAAACATTCTATACAAGTACAAAAATTAATAAGGCGGGGGTAGTGGCAGAGGGAATTTTGGTGGAGGTGGGTAAAGGTGGGAGGAGTCAACATTACATGGAAACATCGTAAGTAGAGGTGATTTACATGGTGCTATTATTTTATTAACTAAATTATTTTTCGATTTATTTTTTTTGTTAATTTATAAAGTTTCTAAGATAGACGAAATGCAAAACTTTAGATTTTTATAACGCTTTATTTTTTCTCATTATTTTTACAAGGACAAAGTTCACAGACAACTTTAAAAAAAATACGTATAAAAAATAGAAATGTAAAACAAAAGTAAGTAATGAGAACTCATAAAGGCACTGCCTGTATGTGTGCAAAAATTAGCATTTTATAGGATCAAAACAGGGCTTCGCTAGGCTCAATAACTAAGCTCCTGTCAAAAAATGTTTTTGTTGACAATATAGACACCAGAAATTTACCCTTCGAATGAACACCGTGCAAACTTGTGAAAAATAACAAAAAACCGGTCAAAAATTTAAACAAAATAAATACGCATTTCATATATGTATAGAAATATTGACACCTATTCTTTATCGCTTGTCTGACAAGATTTACCTATATCACCCTACCAGCTACAATTTTGAAAAATTAAAAGTTAATTGAGCGTGAATCATTACGCATTACGCGAGAATATATCGAATCACGCTCGCACCGACAACCGAAAGTAGGCGACATACATTAATTGCGTGAGCTCAAAAAAAGTGTGGGGGGGGGTCCTGCAAAATCTCACGTTACTTGAAAAGAATATAAGAAGGACATGTTTTTCGTTCTCGGCCGAGACCGAGACACCGAGAATAGATAAATTGAGAAAAAAATGAAAATGCGCTATTTTTGCATATTGTAGTATATTTAAGAATGTAATAATAATTTTCTTTAAATAGTTTTAGTAATCAAAATTGAACAACATGATGTTGTAGCTTTCCAACATACGTATAAATAATACGTAATGATCTTGATATTCACTTAACTAGTTTATGTAGTTATTCTGGCTAGTAATTATTATTAATCACAACAACACATAAAAGGACCTATCTTTTTCTACTACGAACAAAATTCAAACATACTTCCTTACTACAATTGTTTGTTTACAAAAGTAGTGAAATGAACGAACGTAAAACCCGCCTCGCTGCCAGCCGACCAATCACTTTGACGACCTCCGTAGTCCAGTGGGTAAGACTCTTGACTCACAATCCGGAGGTCGCGGGTTCGAACCCGGCATGCGCAAATAAATTTTATTTGATTAATTTGTGTTATTTCACAATTAATTCATTTAAAATATATAAAGTATATTTGCGGCATGTTCCAGAATGGAAGATACTATTGGTATCGCCCTGGTGTAAGACCACCATTCAGAATTGAAACGTTGCTTGAAAATGGCTTTAGCCGTGTTTGGTGACCAGATCTGAATAGCCAGGTACTTCCCAACCTTCCTCTTCACCACCTCCTTCCCCTCCCCACTACCTTCAGCCTCACAACATACCCCAATTGGGGATGCCATAGTCTCACTGGCTCCAGACGGGAGCAGTTGAGATTCTTGTGCGGTATTCACTGTAAAAAAAAAAAAAGTGACCAAGTGACACGCGCGTTAGATTTGAATCCCATTATCCTATTCCGTACCTACTTACAACGGTCTCGGTTATGGCCCAGAATCACGGCGATTTTTTATGTTTATGTTCTCGGTAGAATTTGTAGCCGAGAATGCCGAGACCGAGACCGAGATCTCGGTCGACCCTTACCAAATTTATCCCTTCGGGGGGGGGGGGGGGGGGTCTAGATTGGAATAAACACTGCTCACTGTAATTAATGTATGCCCCCTATGTTTGAGGAAATACGGCACGCGAATTATTTTCATTTTACCCCTCAGGCTAATTTGTTCGCTTTTCGGAACAACTCGTAGAGGTTTCATATAAATCATTGTCTCCCTTACTATCTTACTCCCTTAATAATAGTGAAAAATATGTTCTAAACGGTGTTAAAAAGAGAAAACACCACACTTTATATTAAAATGTAAAAGTTAACCACAAAGAAGTAAAATGTACACCTTTATGAAACCAAAGTTTCGGATCACAATTTGAAAAAGAAATACTTACATTTTGTCGTTACATTTAACGAAAAAAGCAACTTTCTTAATTTTCAAATAATTTTAATTGATATCTGTAATTTTAATTAGAAAAAACGTAAGGCGAGCCATTTTTAAAACTTTTTTATGTTTGCCTGCAAAATTTATACATTTATTTCAAAAATAATATGTTTATTTTGAATTTGAAAATTTGAAAGCATATTTCGCTTCATTTGAAACAGTTTTCGGTTAACAACTATTATAAGCAATAATTATCAGCTTGAAACACTCATCTACATTTATTTATTGTTCTTATACGCCCGTAGGGGCTTTTACATAGATTATAAAATAATATTTAAGATATCGATTATTACACATACATAGAATTTATATCAAACGTTATAAAAGTGAAAAAACTTTTAAGAATATACGAGTAGTTTTTAAAGAAAAAACCACTTGTATATTCTTGCTTAAAACTGTGAAATATTTTAAACAATGTAATATTTAACAATACCATAGATCAAAATATAATATAAAACATTACAATAACACATCAAATCGTTAAATATAATATTATACCCACGTTACAATAATTTATAGGATTCCACAAAGTGTTGGTTTAAATTGCATTTTAGAATGTAAAGGGAATCAGCGAATATATCTACAATACCACCAAACTTGTTGCCTAAATCATGCATCCTATTGGTAAGTGAGTGTGATTGATAGTTGGTTGTGTATGTGTTGCAAAAGAATGTTATATTTTGTCTAGTATTCCTTGTCGGTACATGGAGTTTAATACTAGAAACGATGGCAGGGCTGTCAATTAGGTTGTTCATAACTCTGTACAATAAAATTAGGTCTGAAATAATTCTTCTGTCAGACAGCGTAATTAAATTTAGTCGATTCATTAAACTTAAATAATTAATGTTTTCTATTGGAATTTTGAGTTTGAAATTTAAGTACCTAAGAAATTTGTGTTGAACACGTTCTATTTTGTTAGAGTGTACTTTATAGAAAGGGGACCAAATAGGTGAATTATATTCTACTTGACATCTAACTAATGAAATGTAGAGTGTTTTCATGAAATCCATGGACTTAAAATCAGTTAGGGTTCTACAAAGGAAGCCAAGAATCTTTAAAGCCTTATTAGTTATATCATCTATATGTGCTGTGAATGTTAAGTTTGAATCGAATATAACTCCCAAGTCGCGAATTTGTAATACTGGTGTTAATTTAACATTATTTAAATTATATTCATGTAAAATATGAGAATGAGTTCTGGAAAATCGTATTACTTGACATTTCTCAATATTCAAAAATAACATATTTTAGTCGCACCATTTAAAAAATTCATCTAAATTAGCTTGTAAAATTAGGCAATCATATATATTTCGTATTCTTTTAAACAATTTTAGATCATCTGCAAAAAGTAGGACTAGTACATCTTTAAATATGTTTACATTGAAAAAATCTTCCGAGAAAAGATACTTGCCGCCAACGTTGGCGGTTGGCGGAATCAGAATATTGCCGGTCAGCTGCTCTTGACCACTGAGCTACGGCGGCTTATCTAATACCCGCCAAATAATTCAATAATTCATTTTTTTTTTTTTTTACATTAACTCCACACAGGAGGCCCTGAGGAAAATAATTTCCCTCAGGGCCTATGTCATCTGGGATGCTGTGTGGAGGGTCTTTTTGAGGAGAGGAAGGAATGAACATTGGTCTTGAAGAGACCCATGTTGTAGGAAGGCGGAAACACAGAGGCCGGCAAATCATTCCACAGCCGAGCTGTTGAACACAAGAACGAGTCGAAGAAACGACCCGTTCTCATGTGACAAATGTCAACCGTGTACAAATGTTGGGCACGCGTTTGGCGTGTTTCCCGACTATGCACCGGTGCCGAAGGGATCAATGATGCTAGTTCCTCGGAGCATCTTCCATTGTAATACCGGTAGAACAAGGATAGCATTCCCACCCGACGCCTGTGCTCTAAAGATTGCAATCCGTCTGTTAAGATGGGAGAATCTATCAAACGGACCGCCCGTTTCTACACAGAGTCGAGGGTATTTTTCAGGTATTTTGGAGCTCCAGACCAGAGATGGCTGCCAAATTCAACCGTGGGGCGTACTTGTGATTTGTACAAGGTTAGTAGTTGTGTACTATTAAAGTATCTGCGGGCCCTGTACAGTACGCCCAGCTTTTGAGAGGCTAACTTTACTCTGGCTTCGATGGAGCCCCCATACCTGAGCTGGTCACTTAGGGTTACACCAAGCATATCAATGGAGGGCCTGTTCGGAAGATTGCTTCCCTTGAAAGAGACTAGATTTTCATTTCGATCGCTTTTTGACGTAATCAGACAAGATTGGGTCTTTGAAACATCAAATTCAACGAGATTATTTTTACCCCAAGAGAAAACACTCTCGAGGTAACCGTCCATTCTTTGCTTCAAAGCCCTACGAGGGAGTTGTTGGAGTTTGTGAGCCCTTTGGGGGCTTGTCAAACAAAAAGCTATCATGAACTGTACTGTCATCCGCACAACAGTGAATTGGTGCACATGACAAAAGGTTGTTGATGTGCAACAAAAACAAAGTCGGAGACAGAACCGATCCCTGCGGGACGCCAGCATTTATCGAGTGTGAGGACGAGGTGAAACCATCGACTACCGTCTGAATCGACCTCTCCCTCAAGAAGTCGGCAATCCACGTACACAGGGATGCGGGAAGTCCGTAAGAATGCAGTTTGTTGACAAGTCCTCGGTGCCAAACCCGGTCAAAGGCCTTGGAGATGTCCAGTGCAACCGTTTGGGTCTCACCGAAACGTTCCAGGCATCGCCCCCAAACATGCGTCACATACGCGAGAAGATCACCGCACGAGCGGTTCCGCCGGAATCCGTATTGACGGTCGTTAATAATTTTGTTCTTCTCGAGGTATGTGAGCAGTTTGTCGTTGATCTCACGTTCCATCACCTTAGACAGAACTGATGTGATCGCTATGGGGCGGTAGTTGGCCAGGTTGGAGCGGTCACCCTTCTTTGGAATAGGATGGATAACCGCTTTTTTCCAACCAGAGGGCACAGAGCCAGTCTTCAGGGACATTTTAAAAAGCTTCGTCAAAATTGGAGCTATTTCTGCAGCGCACCTCTGCAGTACCATGGCAGGTATTCCGCCAGGCCCACTAGCTTTATTAACATCAAGCCCTCGTAAAACATGGAGTACTTCCCGATGCCGGATCCTCAGCTTTTTCATACGAAAACCGCAGTGAGGAACCGACGTCGGGACAGCAGATATATACTAGTGTTTCATTCAACAATTACTGTTTATTACTTTTTTTTCTCCACCTGAAAACAACCAACTTTATTTTTGTGAGAGAGAAATTGTTAGTGTTAAATCTCTCGCTAGGTGGCGTCGAGACAAATTATGTCTACATTTTTTGGGGAAATACTTTAACTTGCCAAATATTAATTATTATTTTTTAATTGATAAACTAACGTTACCCTTGTTGTTACCCTTTGTGCTATGCATAAAAATCTTGTCTTAAACGTTAGTTTATTAATTAAAAAAATAATAATTAGTCTTCGGCTACGTTCGGAAATATTCCTTTTTATTTGAATTTTGTTGCAAAGCGGAAATATTTTGCCCCTTTGACAAAATATGGTCGAGGCATGAGGGGTTAAACCTAAAGTAAACAGATTGCCTATCAGTATGCTATGTGCATTGTGCAATAAGCAAATATGAATAAAATAAATCTTTTGCATCTAATTAGTTGTGTAAACGTCATAATAAAGCATGGTACAAATAGATAACAATATCGTGATATAACCGAAGGCTGATAGAATTATCGCTATCGCTATTATAATTGTGCAATTTAACTCAAAATGTATCCCATTTATTTACGCTTGGTAGGTAGGTACTGAATTAATAAATAAGTACCTACCTGTAAACATATTTTAATTTTAAAATATTTTTTCGTGTTCTGCATTTGAATGTCACACGTGTCTACAGTTGAAAAGTCAGTGGTCGGTGCACTTTAAAAAAAGACGTTTACAATATTATTTTAGCTTTATTTTAATATCAAGATATGATTGAAATCTTAATTATTGTTATGAAATTAAGAAATCCTGATATATGGAACAATATTATAGAATATTGGTAAGTCGAAAACTTTTTTGTTCGAAGCTATCTCAAATTAAAATACAGTATGTAGTACATATTGAACAGAATACAATTATGTACATACAATATTATTTCAGATATTATGGGATAATTTAACTAGGTTTTTCATATTATCTAAAATACGAAATTACGGAAAACAACAAAAATTAACATTAATTTATCGATAAGCCGCCGCATTTTTATGCACAGATTACGGAAATTATACTTCATTTCAACAATTATTACAAGAAACAACGGAAAAAGTTCGGTTTATGGGCGAAATTCCTAAAAAATAAAACTAGTTATTTTTATACTAATTTGGGGTCCGGGAATCCGAATCTGAAAGAATTAGGCGGCGGCAAGCAATATTAACTGAATTACACGACTTTAAAATTTTCTATACACACACACATGAAAATAATCATTTCGGAAGTATTTTGACACACGTAGTACAAAGATCATAGAAAAACAAGGAATATACAAAAACATGTGCCGGCAGTGTTACCAGCTCTCAAAAATATTTATCCCTATATCAATAATTTCCGACACGATAATTCCTCACATAACACATTAACCTGATGAATTACGACTATCTCAACGGCCGTATTCTTAAACCAAAAGTATGAAAATTCGTAGTCTTAAAAATCCCTAACCTAACGCTAGGTTTGTGTAACATGGTTTGTGCCCCTTTATACCGCCTGCTCGCGTCACGGCAAAAAAACATCCCTGTTTTCAAGTAGTTTAGCAGCTACGCCGGGTTTATGTAACATGGTTTGTGATACAAAAGTGAGTAAAATTTATAATTTATAAAAAATAAGTACTTAAAATATAAACATGTTATTTTACCTTATTAATATTACTGCTTAAGGGCAACACTTAATTTTGTGTGGTAAAAACATCTATGTTATCTTGTTTTTCTATGATCTTTGTACTACGTGTGTCAAAATACTTCCGAAATGATTATTTTCATGTGTGTGTGTATAGAAAATTTTAAAGTCGTTTAATTCAGTTAATATTGCTTGCCGCCGCCTAATTCTTTCAGATTCGGATTCCCCGGCCCATAGTTAGTATAAAAATAACTAGTTTGATTTTCTAGGAATCAAAATGCTTCCAAAATGGCTATTTTCCTGTATGTGTATAAATTTTTTTAAAGTCGTGTAATTCAGTTAATATTGCTTGCCGCCGCCTAATTCTTTCAGATTCGGATTCCCCGACCCCAAATTAGTATAAAAATAACTAGTTTTATTTTTTAGGAATTTCGCCCATAAACCGAACTTTACCCGAAACAACTATTTACGAACACAAAATAGGTTATTAGATTCTTAGTTTAGGTAAATTAAGTAATTCATGGGTTTTTAGTTTGAAACGAAACTTCGCAAATGTCAAATCCATACAAAAAAACATGGCCGTAATGGAGATGGTGATTTTTAAACTTTTGATGAAAATCGAATTTTAATGCATATTTTTCCGTCTATCCCGACTGAAACCGAGGGAGTAATGCAGATCCTGCCAAAATTTGTTTTTTGCCAAAAACCATGTTTTCACCGCTTTTTAAGTTGGGAACTTTAATTTGTAAGGTGAAAAAAGTGCGGAAAGCAATAGAATTTTTTTTTAAATAATTTTAATTAACCGATACTATGACAGTCCGGCGGCCATTTCGTCACTGTTATGTTGGTATCCCTGATAGAAAGAAGAGCTAGATACGATTGTAGCCGACTTCGTGGGATACATGATAAGGCGCGTAATTATGAAAAACAGAATTATAATGTTAACAAACCTCTATTCGTATATATTTAGAATGGTTTGTTTGGCAAAGCACGGTTTGTGTAGCGGGCTTGTGTATATTATCTTTGCTTTAAAAAACAGCCTACGTTTTTAAATGG
This sequence comes from Limnephilus rhombicus, assembly GCA_929108145.2. Taxonomy (NCBI): domain Eukaryota; kingdom Metazoa; phylum Arthropoda; class Insecta; order Trichoptera; family Limnephilidae; genus Limnephilus; species Limnephilus rhombicus. The sequence goes on from OV815278.1 coordinate 23,460,238, forward strand.
TTTGTCTGGCAAAGCAGGGTTTGTCTAGCGGGCTTGTGTATGTTATCTTTGCTTTAAAAAACAGCCTACGTTTTTGAATGGTTTGTCTGGCAAAGCAGGGTTTGTCTAGCGGGATTGTGTATCTTATCTTTACTTTAAAAAACATCCCAGGTTTTGAATGGTTTGTTTGGCAAAGCAGGGTTTGTATCTACCTCTTGTTTGTATCAGGGATACCAACATATCAGTGACGCAATGGCCGCCGGACTGTCATAGTATCGGTTCATTTCGCTCCGCTGCTTGTCTACTGCCGAACTTATATTTTCCCAATACTTTGAACGGCTGTATCTCCCTCAATTTTGCCGAGCGCGCCTTAATTTTTTATTCAGCTTCTCCACACTTTTCTCATCTAGAAAGTGCCTTTCTATTAAATTTCCAGATTTTGGCAGGATCTGCAATTCACCCGAAACCGATGGTTCTTTCTAGTGGTAATTAAGTTTAAAAGTAGTTTACTTTTCAAATTTTATGCCTATAAATCAAATCTTTCACAAATTTTCAGATATTCTTCTTTGTATAAGGTGAGATAGATAGATTCTTTATACAGATATAAGATATGTAGATAGATTCGTTCTACTAGTTGATAGGTTTATTCGTGGCACGATAATATATTTTTTTAAAGATAAATAAATATTCCCGGGTTACGAATAACCTGAAAATCTCCTACTACCACCACATTAAGCGGAAAATGTTGCTTGTGTCGTGATGGAGGAATCGAACACGGGACGCCTACGTGGGACCCAAACGCGATGCCAACTCAGCCACTGACTTGCGAATTATTTTGCCAGTTCAAAGCTACATTTCGACCCTTTGGAATAACAATATTCCATCTGTTGCTGTAACGTATGGGATCTATAGTAAGCTTCTTTAGAGTTCATTATCGCATGATGTTACTGCGACAGATGGAACCTTGTTATTCCAAAGGGTCGATTTTCTGATATTGTTTTCCAAGCTGTGTATTCTGAAAAAGATAACGTGACTTTTTTTAACTTCAGCAATGTTTGCTTTATTCTTCCTTGATAGAGAGTTAATAATTTTAATTGCAATTACTTGATCAATTATCGCCCTTCCGCTGAATTAGTGTCAACACAATGTGTGGCTTTTATAATGAAAATTACAAGGCCATGATTGATTGTGTTTTTGTGTACCTACAGTCTGAAAAATAAAAAAATATATAATAAAATGGAGGGCGTTGCAATCGTCTAAATTGCGCAAGATGGTTCAAAAGCAAACAAATATCCAAGTGCATATTTTTCACATAAGGGAACGTACCCATACTACGTGACCGGTTCAGGGGGGTCTTCAAAATACCACGCTTGGTACAAATGATCGGCGGGGGCTTAGGTTTTTAGTCACCGGTGGGGTGGGGGGGGGGGGGGTTAAAAATTGCAAAAAGTTGGTCACGTAGTATGGGTACGTTCCCTGATGTGATCAGAAATTCTCAGTCTCCCCTCAGTCTCACGTTCTGTATTTTACAAAACGTTGGATTAGGTTAGGTTTTTAGGCTAGATTTTTTATCACTTTTCAAGGTATTCTGATTTGTCACTTTTTTACACTTTTCTTACACATGATTTATTTATATAGTTAATTAATTTACTAGAATAAAGCCGTCTTCAGACGGGTCTTTTTTTACTCCCGCTGCTTTGACATTAGCACACTTTTCCTTTCAGTGACATTCGTCACAGATTGTCGGTGTTTTTTTAAAGTCTGAGTCATTTACTTACGCTCACAACGCTTCTTCATCTACATACTTAACCTCATACAACACGGCAGTTTTTTTTTCATGATATCGGTTTTTGGCACAGTTTTAAATTCTTTTGTAACTCGGATGTTTTTTATGAACCTATCATTTTTTATCAACTTTTTACCTCGTGATAGGCGCTCTTTTTTTTCAACTGAAGTACTCATCCGTCTGGGAGATTTTACGGTGAATAGTATTACTTATTTATCTATAATAATAGTCGCGGTTGTGTAGGTACTGTGTAGACTGAGCAAAATAATACCATTATGTAAATTTTATTATTAGATTTAAGAAGTTCTGAATTTTTAGCAGTAAGGTTATATGTATGTATAACAAACTCCCACTTAGTATCAAACTAATTAAAACAAAAAATAGCTACATTAAGGACATTAAATGTTGGCAGACGGAACTATCGGAAAATGAACTTAATAGTACACTTAAATCATCGTCGTAGAAGTTTCTATTTTTTATATATACCTAACATGTTTCATATGAGAATGTTAAAAATAATAAATATGTAGTTACTGAATAAAAAATACTAATAATGGAGGAAGCGCGCTAAATAAATTTAAAAAAATCACTGTTGTGTAAATGTTTAATAAAACACGACTTATTTAAAATAGAGTGAAAATAATGGTTAAGGGACGTACTTGATTTTGGTCTCCGGTGACATTTTTGCTATTTTTAATTTTTTTTCGAAAATAGGTGTTGGACAGTTGGGGGGGGGGAGGGGTTGGTCTGTCGATCGGCTAAGTAACCGTTGACGACATTTGAAAGATTTTTTTTTTAATTCGTCGAAATATTTACCGGAGACCAAAATTTAATTTACCTTGCTAAAGCCTCGATTACATTGAGCGAGTTTACAAGCTACTAGCCGGCAAGTTTATCGGCGAGTGTGACTGTGATGATGACACACAAAACTTTTTCACTCGCTCATTGCGAACTAGCTAGCGAGTTGAAACCGCCGTAATTCTGTCAACATTTTGTAGAAAAGTGCGATACTCCCAGCTAGCTCACTAGCAACTACGATGAGACAATGTTAGTTTACTAGCTAAAAAACCCACACCTAAGTAGCCTCTCTTTTAACTCTTTTCGTGGATTGTTCACAATTTGCTACACTAGCAACTACGATGAGACAATGTTAGTTTACTAGCTAACAAACCCACACCTAAGTAGCCTCTCTTTCAACTCTTTTCGAGGATTGTTCACAATTTGCTAGTTAGCTAGTAAAGCCTCGATTACATTGAGCGAGTTTACATGCTGCTAGCCGGCGAATTCACTATCTGCTAGTAAACTATTTCAGTGTAAAATCTGCTAGTTAGCACAGGCTAGTAGCCTGTAAACTCGCTCAATGTAATCGAGGCTTAAATATGATTACACTGAGCGAGTTTACTAGCAGATAGTGAATTTTCCTGCTAGTAGCTTGTAAACACGCTCAATGTAATCGAGACTTAATAATGTCAGGAATCACTGGTTAAAGTAAGTCAACTACGTCCCTTAACACCTGTATAAGGTTCACGTCGTTTTTTGTTTGGCTATTTGGTACGTAGGTACTTACTGCATCTAATCGCATATTTTATAAATATTACTAACTTCTTCCGTACACATGCTGCGATTGCATTCCGTTCCGATGCAAACGGAATGTCATCTATAATTTTCTCAAGGGAACAATTTTTACCCTAGTACGCTAGTAATAAAAATTAATAATTTATTAATTTATTAGAAGATTTGACTCTGGTTAACAGCTATCACGCGGGCTTGGCACGGAGCTGCGTGGAACCGATTAATCTCCGGCATGACCAGCGCATGGCCGCGAACAGTTGAAATTCGCCGAACAACTGGAAATGATAATAATTTTTTTGATCGATTTATTATTATAATTGTATGGGCCGCGTATTCTCTCATATGTAAGAGTGTAATTCAGCGATTTGGCGAAGATTTTTGACCCCGACTGCGTTTTATGAACATAGCGTTATTTATCGACAAAAAATAACACAAAAATGTTTGATTTTTTTAACAGAAAAATTGATGCTATTTTCCTAAGATCTGTAAAAAGATTTGCTTTAGACGTCAACCTAACACTGGAAAATAAAATATTTCAATCGTTATTTGCCATTGGAATAAATCGAGGTACCTAAGTGATGGTAGATGGTACCTAGGTACCTAAACGAGATTTTTTCATAATCTTGAAATACCTACATACCTATGTAGATTCTAAAAAGCACTCTGTTTATATAGATTCCTTCCGGACCATGGGACACCGGATTAAACGATCTTAGGTACATATAACATTTATGGTTATTCGTACAATGAACTTGATAAAACTAAACCTTTGTTCTTCAGAAAAACGTCTGCATTTTCAAAATTATTAACGGTATGATTGACTCACTTACCTTGTTGCAATAATTCATCCCTTTCAATATGCCTTCTCGTAGAATAGAAAAAAATAATGAATTGCTTTTCCTCAATCAAACTCCCAAATTATGGATACCATTGATCAATGTCTAGAATTACCAGACTGTAAAGGGCCTTGAATTTTTTGGTGTAAGATGATTTTTGTCAGTCATTAGTCATTACTGTCATTACATTACGCAAGTAATATTTTGTATTGATGAGGCAGAAGTCATGCACTTTTTCCTGTCCGGACTTGACGTTATCTTTATTTAAAAAAGCAATAATTTAGTAAACACCACTTTTATAAAATATAAGTGATGTTTACTAATTTATTGTTTTATTTAAAATTATATTGTCACATTACAAAGTATCTGCTTCACATGAAAAAATATATATACACTTAGAACTTTATTTTTTGTGGCCTATTTTTGTCATGGCTGTAATTTTTTTATTCCTGTACTGTATCTTTTCTCCTTCGTAATTCGTAATGTGTTGACATAGTCTGTTAGTAAATAAATGTACAGTTTGTCAAATAAGAGTAGAAAACATAAGAGGGCGCCACTGTTGTTCAAATGGCAAAACTAAAAATATAATCATGCGGTAATCTAAAGCTGTGTACATTTTTATTAAAAATTAAAAAGGCATAAAAGTGAAAAAAATATTTTTGCACTGATCTCAAAATTAGAATTGCGTATGGGTATATTATTATTATATCTATGCAATTACGTGTTAACATAATGAAGAATAACGATATTGTAATAAAATATAAAACACAATTTAGAAAATTGTGTTTTATATTCTCACAATTATTTAATATTAGCTTAAACCACCAAATAGCGTTGTCCAGGCTTTAGACTTACGATCATGTCTCTAATTTTAGATCTGAATATATTTAACTTATTCAGATCTAAAAGTAGTGTAACTAAACTCACCATTAATGATTTTTCCTTTCTACCTACTGTTAAATTAAATAAAAGCCAATCACTTTGTAAAACACAATTTTTCAATTTTTTATGTCATTAGTAGGTAACTTAACAACAGTGCTTCTTCGATTTAATTTTTTTTAAGAACAAAAAAATGTGTTTTTAAATGTGTATACAGTGTTTTTTATTTTCAGTTTCATTGCACTTTAAAAGAATATTTGACAAGTAAATTGGTGTTGCCAGCCTACAAATTTTTTAGTTCCATTTTTATATTTTCTACTCTTATTTGACAGACTCTATATAGGTACTTACGAAATAAACAACAAGAAATTCAGCTTGTCGCCATTCAGTATAAAATTTACGGCTAATGTAAGGCACGGGAAACTATTTTCGTCAACGAGACAAGCATACTGCAAGAAGAGTCGCCAAACATTAATTAATTATGTTAAGTAGGTTTCGCAATAGACTTATTTCTGGCCTTCAACCACTGAAGGGATAATACAAACTAGAAATGCCTTCCAGGTAGATTTGAATGGAAACTAATGTCGCCACTGACTTAGTAGCTTTTGGCAGTGGCGGACTAAGCCCATCATAGGCCCGGGGCGGCAAAGCTGAATGAGCCCCCCTTAGTTTAAGAAATTGATGTAATTTTACAAGCTTTTTATTCAGTTCACACGGGCGTCTGGTCCTGTGGGGCCTCCAAACTCCAGAGACTTTATGGCACCAGGACACCGTAAAAAAAATATCATTTTTTTTATTTCATTTTCTGAAAGATGCATTTGTTAATAATGATCTCACCAAATGTTTTAAGGAAATTCGTAAAATTGACGGAGATACAGCATTTTATATCAAACCGTTTTAAACAGTTTTTATGTTGCATTATCCTTCAGCAAAACTTTGAACGCGTTTTTCTCGAAGCTACGTTGACAACATATTAAAAAACTATACATCCGATTCGCATGCACCAAGTCTTAAACTGTTCGAAAATACAGTCACTATGGCACCACGTTTGCTGAAGAATAATTCAACATACAAACAATTTCAAACGGTTTCACATAAAATGCTGTATCTCCGTAAATTTTTAGAATTTATTTAAAACATTTGGTGAGAGCATTCTTAACAAATGCATCTTTCAGAAAATGAAATTAAATAATAACATTTTTTTATGTGTCCTGGTGCCTTGTTTAGGACTTGACCAAGGGAAGGAACATGGAGGCGTTTGGAGGCCCCCCAGGACCAAAGACCCGGGGCGGGCCGCCCCTTCCGCTCCCCCCCCCCCGTTAGTCCGCCACTGGCTTTTGGTTCTAGCCCATTCCAATTTCAAAATAAAGATGAAAGGTGAGCGTCCACAGGTTCGCACCGCACCTCAACGCACGCACGGCACGCAACGGTTTTTCTCTATCTTTATATAATAATATGAATTGCGGTCGGTGCGGGCGGTACCAATAGTGGACGCAGTGCTGTAGTGATTCATATAAAGATAGAGAGAGTAGAGAGTGCGTGCGTTGCGGCCGGTGCGGACCTGTGGACGTTCACCTGAAAGCAAAGAATGATTGGACTTTTGGATCATGAAACACGCCCACATTGCTTTTCTTGTGTTCTTAATATCTATTCTAGGTATTCAGCATTCATATAATCTTAATATATAAAACAAAGTCGGGTTAGTTACACTATTTATAACTCGAGATCGACTGGATCGATTTTGATGATCTTTGATTTGTTGGATTTGTCTCCGCCCCGGATAACAGAATAACTATAACATCGCAAAAATTCACGAAAAGGAAAGTTACGAAGAAATTTTTTTTTTTTCATACATTCTGTATGGAACGAGTTCTCATATTTTGAAAGAACTGCAGCAATATTTTGATAGGTGCGTGAATTCCAAAAATTCAAAAACGTCAAATAATGTCAATGCGCTGATTGTTTTGATTTTGTTCTTAATCATAAAATGCTGCCTCTCTTTCTTACACACTAAACGTCAATAGTCGAAAATGAGACAAACGGTGAACGTATGTCTCTGCACCCCTCCAAAGGAAAAATACAATAATAATAAATCTCTGAAATGAAACGCATTTATTTTTACGTAAGCTCCACTCAGGACCTATGCCATCTAAGGGGATGCTGTGTGGAGGGTCTTTTTATGGAAGGGTAAGATAGGAAGTTCTGGGAAGGAAAAAGGCATGACGGTTTTTTTTTACATGAGCTCCACCCAGGGGGCCCTGAGGAAAATAATTTCCCCCAGGGCCTATGTCATCTTTGAGGATGCTGTGTGGAAGGTTTTTTTAATGAAAGGAAGGAGAGGAGAGTTCTGGGAAGGAAAAGGGGTGGGTAGGAATCTGGGGTTCAGTGTGTCCTGGTCATCCGCCTCCAAGATCTAGACAAACCTCACCCCGTGAACCTGGGCACCCCTGCTAACCAAACGTAGCGAACCACTTGTGGTGACCTATGGCAGAGGTGTTGGTTATCCAATAAAGGTTCCCGGGGTGGCGGTACCCATTCCCGCATCCCAAATTGTAGGGTGGGTAGGAATCTGGAGGTCAGTGTATCCGGGAGTGAATCCATCCCTCCAACTGCGGTGCAAGGCCATTGCCTTGACCGGAATTGACCTTTTACCTTGACCTTTCCAGCCGGATTCTTGCGACCCATTGGTCGAGAGAATCCGGCTGGAAAGGTCAAAAGGCCTCCCTCGACCAGTCTCTCTCGATCCGGCCCGCCACGAAGCAGGTGGGCAGACGTATCCGCCGCCAAAACCCGCACAAAAATCACCCCATGAACATGAACCCGGGCACCCCTGCTAAATCACCAAACGTAGCGAAGGTGTGGCAGAGGTGTTGGTTATCTAATAAATGGTTCTCGGGGCGGCGGCACCCGTACCCGCTTCCTTTCAAAAATTCCCGGAAGTAAGTGGAAAAGTAAGAAAATCACAAAAAAATATAAATCCGTACACAACGCCATCTCTGATACTGACAAAACAAAACACGGACAGCTGGGCATCGATAATTGCTTCATTTTTTAATTTTTAACGTAATAAAACTTAATTTAATTCAACAGTTATTGATTCTGAGGCGGTACGAAGTTCGTCGGGTCAGCTAGTAATAAAATAATTATTTCGGCGCTACTGCTATGTTACAATATTTCGTCAATCAATCATGCGACAAGTGAAAGATCTATTATTTTCTTCAACAGAAACATTGTGTACCTATCTGATTTTCATTACATCGAACTGCACAGTTTTCACCAGGTGAAAGAAAAAGAATCAATTTTTTCATCAACCACCAAATTAAATCAACAATATTAATTTGAAGTACCTACTCCCATTTTTTTTCTCCGTACCTACTTTCAAACGCCGACAAAATTACCCTATTTGTAAAAAGCATTATTTACTTTTTGGCTTGCCATAATTACATTCATTTATTTTAAACCACTTAGTGGTTATTTTTATGTTGTAAATACATTATACTGCCCTGATGAAGCTACGGTTGTAGGGTATTGCCCTGACGAAGCTACGGTTGTAGGGTATTGCCCTGACGAAGCTAGGGTTGTAGGGTATTGCCCTGACGAAGCTACGGTTGTAGGGTATTGCCATGACAAAGCTACGGTTGTAGGGTATTGCCCTGACGAAGCTACGGTTGTAGGGTTTTGCCATGACAAAGCTAGGGTTGTAGGGTATTGCCCTGACGAAGCTACGGTTGTAGGGTATTGCCCTGACAAAGCTACAGTTGTAGGGTATTGCATTGCCCTGACGAAGCTACGATTGTAGGGTACTGCCCTGACGAAGCTACAGTTGTAGCGAAACCCGGTCGGCATTAAGTACAAAAAATAAAAGTGGCGTTTGCTAAGTTATTGTTTTCTTTTTGATTGAAAATAAAACATAAATTTATTTTAAACCACTAGTGGTTATTCTTAAGTTGTAATTAAATTACGATTAGAACCCACGAAAGATTTGCTTACCGGCATAACTCCACACTATAGTGTTAATAAAATTTAGGCTATCTCCTTTTTTCCAGTTTTTATTTTATCTCTTTCTCGATAATGTTATCTGTATGTCCAAACTCAGTCAGTTTCTTTTACAATTTGAGGTAGGATGCCTCATAATTTAAAAGCACACAGAGTGAGTTTTACTCTAAGTAAAGTCGTATTACACAACATAATAATCATTTCCAATATTTAAAAAATATGTTTTAATGTTTGTGTTTTTTTTTTCCTTAAGTTTTGAGTGGTTTTATTAATTTATACTCGTAAAATCGTGTCGATGTTGACATAACTGAAAGTGTTGAGGTTAAAATTGCCGGAAATTTTTATTTATAATATTTTTTTACTAGTTTTTGGCAGCCAATTTTTTTGTTTGTTTCTTTGTTGTTTTTATGATATTCTTGTCCTGTAATCTTAGAACTTTACTGTGTTAGAATTATTCAATAGGATATATCTACAGTTTGACTTTCAATCGTCCTTTAAATGTTTTCTTATTTGTAAGAAAACCACTACTTGTAACTTGTAAAGTCTCGCACATTGTCTGCTGATTAAAAATATATTTAAAAATACTTCACTTTCATATTTTCACGATTTTTAAAAATAGCCAAGTACCTATATACATTTTTTTATATTTCTAGAGTTATTCAAGAAAGCTAGTAGAAGTATATCTTTGGTCGCTTATATCAGTGAGCGGTTGGATGAATGTTGCGTGAATGCCAGCTTTTCGATTTCTAATGATATAAATATTTAGGTTTTTATAAAAGAAAGTGATATAAAATTTTTTTCAAGGAAAGCAAACACTGTCAAAGCATATGTGATATTATAAAAATAGATGACTTTGTGCAAAACTACTTCTTTTATGTAGTGGCAATGAGCCTAGGCTCATTATGGTTGTCGAGAGAACTCAAATAAAATGTAGAAAAGTTCATTTAAAAAATAAAACTAGTTTTCACCAGGCTAGTGAAATATATAAACTAATCCAAGTAAAATGTATTGAAATTTTATTTTAAAATTCTTTTATACTTTTTATATTGTAATACTTATGTTAATGTTATACACACTTTTACACGTAAATCGCCTGTTCTCTTTTTAAACGACTTCGAAAAGGAGGAGGTTCTCAATTCGACTGTATTTTTTTTTTTAATGTTTGTTACCTCAGAACTTTCGACTGGGTGAACCGATATTGATGATTCTTTTTTTTATTTGAAAGCTGGTGCTTCCCGTGTGGTCCCATTTTAATTTGGTCCAGTTCCGACAACGGTATTCATGAGAGTCTTAAATTTGCATCAAGTATGTGCACGACAAATGGACGAATAACTCAATATCACGCCAACCGATTTCGATGATTCTTTTTGATTGGAAAGGATGTACTTCAAGGGTAATTTGATAAGAGTTTGGTTAGGTTCTGATTATGGGATCCATGACAAAGTAACGGAACTCTCCAATTCTTAAACGCAAATTAACGATACTCGACCGAATCTTAATCGAATTAGTTAGTGTACTTCAGATTCACTAAAAATCAAAAAATAAACGAAAATTTTAACAAAACAAAAAAACGACTTCAAAAAATGCACTAAAAAGTAAAAAAATAATTTCGTATTCTTCTACAACTTCATAATCAACTTACTTTTTCTACTCATCGTGTCAGCCAAGTCAGTCGGTGTATAACTATGTATGTAGTTACAAACCTTACCTTGGCTGACACCGACTCCAAAAATAACAATCGTACGTACATATTGATGAGTAGAAAAAGTAAGTTGATTATTAAGTTGTAGAAGAATAAGAAATTATTTTTTTACTTTTTAGTGCATTTTTTTAAGTCGTTTTTTTATTTTGTTAAAATTTTTGTTTATTGTATTTTTTCTACTCTTAATATTTTACTCTCCAGAGGAAGGGGAACATCTAAAAGAAAGTATATCAAAAAGTGGTTTTATACTAAGTAATCTAATTTATTAACTAATACTCAGCAGATTGAGGGACCCGATTGTACGATGTGTTATATTTTATAAATGAATGGCGTGATAAAATTAATCAGGTTATCAGATGATAATACCAATATAAGATAATTATTTGGCATACATAATATTGTCACTGCGTGGTGTTGCAGATTCGAAGCTTTATTTATTTACAACAGGTGTCCGACAATTTTGAAATGGAAGTTTACACAGATATTTTAATTCCCTTGTTATTTTCACCTTATGCCGTAAGTAACACATATTTTTTTATTGCATACTAAAAATTATTAACAGCTACAAAATTAACAAAGATTTGCAGGCAGCGGTGAAGATAATGTCAGTTAGGAGAGATTCTTTCAAGAATCAATAGGATTTCCCTTTTGAATCTCTTCTTACTGACATAAAATATGTCAATGTCGGAAGCAATTTAATCATTGAATACAATAATAGTGACTTCAAACAGAAAATTAGAAAAAGATTCGATCTCATCTAGGAATTGAACCCAGGACCTTAGCCTTGCTCTGTAAAAAGCATGAGTTAAGAAAATGAAGATAATGTTGGTGGTTCTTATTCGAAGTATTATACAGTTAAATATGACCAGAGAGATAGGGTCGAATTAGCTCAGTGGTTAGAGCAGAGACCTGGCAAGGCTAAGGTTCTGAGTTCAATTCTTATATACGACCAAATCCTTTTCTGATTTTCTGAATTTTCGTTTGAGAGTTGCTAATATTGTCTTCAATGATTAAATATTGTAATTTGAGGTTTTACTCATTAAGTTATTCCAAAAAAAATGCAAAACCGTCGATAGATTGGTCGTACAGGCAGGATGACAAAACAGTCTATATTGACACTATCTTTATTGACAGTTATCAGGAACATAGTAACCAATGCTCTCCAAATTAGCCGAGTTATCAAAACAACCCCGCAGCATTCTGAAGAAGCAGGTGGTGGTATACCCCTCCCTTCTGATCTGCAAGGAGTGAAATTCGAATATACCCGGCAGGAAGTTCGTTAGATAGTCACGGATAGTTGCACTCTAGCTTCACAAGTTGGGACACCCAAGATCCAATTCTTCTTCAATGGCGCTACAGCCCATTTCAAGCCTTGGCCTCCTTCAAGATAAGCCTCCACCGCCCTCTGTCCTCGGCCGTCGTCTTCCAATGTACAACATGGAGTAGACCTCTTGCGTCCTTCCTGACATCATCCTCCCATCTCAGCCTAGGTCTACCCGCCTTTCGTTTACCTCCCAGGTGTTCTGTTAGAACCTTCTTCGGTACTTGTGTGCTTGGCATTCGGTGAACACGTCCAGCCTGGGAGTCTGGGAGCTAGGTAGTTATCATAGAGCTCATTATTGTGGCGGATTCTCTATGCCTCTCCCTTTTGCACTGCTCCTAAGATTCTTCGAGTATCTTTCTGTCGAAGATGTCCAGCTGCTGTCAGTGTTCCCGCCTCACATCCATAGGCCAAGATCCAATTAGTTTTCTACACTCTCTTCTTTGAACGTATGTTAATGACGAATTTCCTTTATCATACAAATTTATATTTTTTTGTTCTTTTTTCTAAACATCATCTTATTTTTCCAGGGCGCTGGCCACCTGAAGAGGGCGGATGTGGATCGCCTGCAGGAGATCTTCCAGCAATACGCCTCCAAGGATGTGAAGGGAGAGAAGTTCATGACCGGAGATGACCTGGTCAGGAGATTTCTCGGACTTTACAATGAAGGTAAATATGTACAGTCGATTCTACTTAATTGGGAAAAACATCAGGCCCAAACATTTTGTCCAAATAAGCAAAGTTTAAGGCAGGTGGGTAAATTTTTAATTTTTTTTATCGTTTTTATGTGTATACCTACATATTATTACATTTATTTGAGTTCTCTCGAATTTAAACCCTTTTACTCATTATTAAATTTTTGGAAAAAATATTTAATAACAGAAAAATAATTAAGTATCAAGTATAGGTACACATGCAGTATATGCATACGAAAAAATAAAATATTTAAAGATAAGGGAACATACCCATACTACGTGACCCACTTTTTGCAATTTTTAACCCCCCCCCCCCTCCTCCCCCCCTCCCCCCGGTGACCACGTGTAATATATTCCAAGACCCCCCCTCCCCCTACAGTTTTCACGTAGTAAATCATAAATATGGTTTTGAATAATTTCTTGCTAACAAAAAGTTTAAAAAAATATATTTGGCTAATATTTGTCGTTACGGCGCTTGCTACGTGACAGCAAAAGTGCATGCGTACCTATAATTAAAGTAAAGTGGAAAAAATATTAAAGAGTTAGTGGAAAAAATATAAAAAGATTTCTAGATTGACTACGTGATAAAAACCTAACCCCCCCCGCCCACATAGTGACCAAGCGTGGTATTTTGAAGATCACCCCCCCCCCACCCCAAACAGGTCACGTAGGATGGGTACGTTCCCTAAGTACAAATAAATATATCGTGAACCAACATTGCGTGTTATAGAAATAGTAACCTCAAAGGTGTTTTCTTACACCTGCGGCAGTGTATAGGCCTCTACACACGATCAAGCTTACCGTCCAATCAGCATGGCACTTGAGGCTTGATCAAGTACACTTGACCTTGTGTAGCGGGCCATTTTGTATGGCAATGTAATTGAAGACCAAATCGATTTTCGATCCTGCCTACTTCATCATGCAATTGGACGGTAAACTGTATCTGCCAACTATCTACTGGTTTTTTGATTGACAGAATAAAAAAGGGTTCTTCATAAAACAATGCAAGCATTGTTTAGCCGTGCTAGTTCATTAGTGTTACTTTGCTGCTGTGGCAATCTTTCTTCTTCTTTTTGTTGATTAAATTATTTTTTTTTTTGGTTTTAGTATCTAACTTACTTTGTTTTATAAATATTTTTAGTTTTATTATCTCTATAATAATTGTATGTATTGTTTGATTATACATAATGGTATTAACAGCATGCCTATTGTTGAAATAAAACATTTAAATTTCATAACAATAGCATTAAATTAACTTTCAGCAGATTATGAAAAAAAAATTTTTTGATAAACAATTCTTATTTTCTTCTGAACAATAATAAAAAATATCTTCCCTCATTTCTTAAATTTTTATTTTCTTAACATGTTCAGGGGTTGCTCTTTTTCATTATCTCATTGAAAACAGAAATTTATTTGTTGTTCACCAAATAAATAATAAACAAAAAATTTGTATTATCTGCCAAGATGTTATTATAATTTAAAAAGTTTATTTTAGTAATCTAGCAGTGTTATTTTTTATGTGCAGAAAGACAGACGTACATAAAATTAATTGTACCCTCTCATTTAAATCGTGGTGTAAATGTTACGTAGCACGTGAGCTCGGAAAAAATTGACTTATAACCACAGCGTAGGTGTGATTAACCATACTAATGCTAAACTGGCACTTAAGAAGCTAATAAGTAAGATGGGTAATTGTGTATTATAAATTAGTGATTTTCAGGTGAATTCAATGAAGAATCCGTCCGCCTCATTGCCGGCATTGTGGACATGGACAAGGATGGACTCATCTCCTTCGAGGAGTTCCGCTCCTTCGAGGGTCTCCTCTGTGTGCCGGACGCACTCTACAAGACCGCCTTCCAACTCTTCGACACCAACGGAAATGGAATGGTTTCATTCGGTAAGCCAATTTTCTAAATCTTTTAAATCGGCAATCATGGAAAGTTGTGTGAACATAGACAACCTTTAAGCCAAAAAATACTTTGGTATTTTCTATGTGGATAACTTGTTGTCTAGGGCAAGGCTCTGGACTAGCGATCGTGGGTTCAAATCCCGGCGTGAGGAAGTAAATTTTATTTAATTGATTTGTGTTTTCACAATATAATCATTTAAAATAATATAAGGTGTATTTGCAACACGTTCCAGAGTGGAAGATACCCTTGGTGTCGCCCTGGTATAAGACCACCATTCAGAATTGAAGCGTTGCCTGTATTGATTTTAGCTGTGTTTGGTGGCTAAATTCTAAATATCCAGGAACTTCCCCAGCTTCCTCTACCCCGTTTCCTTCCCCTATCTACTTACCTTCAACCTCACAACGTACCCCGATTGAGCATACCATAGTCTCAATGATTCCGGGCGGTTGGGAGCAGTTGGGACTCTAATGTGTAATAAGTAGGTACATGTTTATTATGTGTAATTCTTATTTTCAGATGAGTTTATGGACGTCATGAAGAAGACCCAATTGAACAAGAAATTGCCTTTCAACATGGACGGAACTTTTGTAAAGCTCTACTTTGGCCAGGACAAGAAGAGGCTCATCACCTACTCCGAGTTCAGCCAGTTTCTCCATGACTTCCACGAGGAGTACGCCGTTGAAGCATTCAAGAAGTGCAACAAGGATGGAACTGGATTCATCAGCGCCGCTGACTTTAAAGACATCATGCTTAACATTAAAGGACATCTCTTGACCAAAGATCTTAGGAACAATTTATCTTCGGTAAGGGTTCAATTATTACATTAATAATTTTGTTTGGAATTTCATCATGCAAAGTTATTTCCTTTGTTAGTGGCGAGGCTTTGTAATGCCCATTTAACTGTAAAGAAAGAAGATAAGAATCCCTATTGTTTATTTCCATATTTTTCACTACAAATCTCAGGCTCAACCTCATGATTTTAAATAATAATGCTATAATATTTTTTTTTATGTCGTTTCCTCTTTGCTGATGATCCTTACCCCCACTCCACTGTATAGATTCTAATTAAAAAATATAAAGTAAATTTTCAAGTTCTCCTCAAGTTATGTTATTATTTGAGTTTTGCGAAGCAACTGGCCCGTACAGATATAATAACAGAACTTGAATAGAACTTGAAAATTGACTTTGAAATTTGATGAATTGTTCAAAATCTATGAAACAACCCGTCTTTAATAAGAACCCGATGACAAACTGCTATCTAGCAGTTTAACGGGACTTCCTTATAATTAAATTATGTAAATTATGCTAGTAAAGTATAATTCAACAGTTAATTAATTTAAAGTAATAAACCTCTTGGACATGAGAGGTGCAATAATATTCGCCCTAAGACTATACCAGGCAGCAGGCCTGACCCAAGCTGGCTGCTATGTTATTCTGATATTGTTCTAGGCAGCAGGCTACGGCCAGACCAGCCGGAAGGTCAGTTTCCCCTACTTCATGGCATTCAACTCCCTTCTGAACAACATGGAACTCATCAAAAGGGTATACCTCAATGCCTCCAACGGGCACAGAAACCAAGAAGTCACCAAAGAAGAGTTCCTTTCCTCCGCTCAGCTCATGAGTCAAATCACACCTTTAGAAGTTGATATACTTTTCCAACTTTGTGATATGCTGCATCACGCTTCCGGGTATGATACTTATTTATATCTTACTAAGCTTATTATTATATTACTTCTTACGAGAAAGCCACACGAGATTCTCCCTGCCTGGAGCAAATGGGAACGCAGCAGCCTCAATTGGGGATTATTGTGAAGCCTTAGGACTCGAGGGCTGGGAGAGGAATGTCAGGAAGTACCTGACTATTTTTAATTAATTTTCAATACCTCTTGTCATAGTGTCATGTATCATAAATCTATTTGTTTGGTCTCAAGGCCTTACATTTTAACGTAATGAGTTCCTCAATTATCTCATAATTATTGATGTTAATTCATTTGTGATTCATATTTAATTTAAAGGTCAATACAATCAATTTTATGGACATAATATTTTTATTTGTACCGCTGAGTTATTTTGTTATTATTATTATTATCTATCTACAATAATAATGATGTGGTTCTTGTTATTTGGCGCAAACAATAAATAATATTGTGTCAAATTATAAAAACAAATAATAATTTTATTGATGCAAAAATATTTTATCTACATAAATTAGTTTATAGTGAAACTCTCTTATAAGATTAAAAAAACTTCTTACGTGGGAAAACATTATGCAGGCCCGCCTGAGCCAAACAGTAGCGCTGATGCTTGTAAAAACCTCAAGGGTGCTGTGCTAGGTGTTAGGTATTTTCAGCACCCTGGCGCGTTGGCGCTCCATGGGGTCTTGTCAAGTCGGTGCTCGGAGCGGATTATTCCAATTGCACCTCAGCCGGTCCGGCCCTGACATTGTGTGAAAAAGTGTTAAATTAGGCCTTTTTAAAAATTTATGTCTTTAAGATATCGAAAAAACAAAACTTCTTAATTGGGAACCTCATAAGTGAGTTTCACTGTTGGTTTTCAAATTCATTTATTTGCTTGTGGCTTCAGGTACAGTTTTTAATTATACAATTGTTTTACAATTTGAATACAGAGCTTCCGCAACCAGCGTAGATTCAAAAAATGTGCAGCTCGTCAGGGGGTTGGTTTCTATATTATACAGTCGTGTTGTTGTTTTGTTTGCTTTTAACATTAGCACTGTTGTAAGCACTCTGGTTTATCTCTTCCCACTTTTAAAATATTTATTAAATTGTTCTGTTAACATAGGTTATAGGATGTCTGATGGAAAATGAGTCTGATTTTGAATAAACCGATTTCAATAATAATTTTCTGTTGTTCAATGTAATCTCTTTGAAAGTCAATGCATTATTGATATTTGAAATAAAAACATAGTTTTCTAATGAAGCTATGATAAACTTTTTTTGACCATTTTTTAAATTTTATTTCAGTGATGCGAGAAATGCATTAATATTCGAAAACATAAAAATTAAAATATATTAGAATTGGTTGACTTTTACTCACTTTTACTCACCCCTAGACTCACTTTCCACCAGATTCTCCACGTATCTATGGCAGTGTAGTAAAGACATTATTTGTCATTGATATGGTTACAACAGTCATTAAAACATTACAGCTAATGACACTTGCGGCTAAATTCTTGTAAAAATGTTGTGAAATCCGAGATTCAATCTTAATTTCAATCGCCAAAAAATCGATAACGTAGTTCTGCTTCCCCAGCATAAAAACATTTATCTATTAATTTCCATATTTTAATTTTACAATATCTGAAATGTAATAAACATCTGAAGTTACCAATCTTCAGCTGGCTCCCAAGATAGCCACGAATAGTTGATATCTCAAAACCAATGCGTGGTTTGGTGACTTTTGTGCACGTCAATAAGCTTCTTCAAGTATTACGAGTGTCAGATTTTCTCATAGAAAGTAGGCCTAAATAATTTACGCTTAGAGTTTATTGAAATATTTTTATCTCTTGTGTGCAAGTACTAACTTTTCATTCAAACTAAAATAAAGTAGATTTGTGCAGCAATGTACCCATTCACTATAATAATTATTTTTCTATCTCAAATAATTTATGTCACTTTACTTTTACTTTTTATTATTTTTTTGCTTCATTATCTTAATTTTAGGCAAAAAAGACGTATTAATAAATTGTGCTAGTTATTTCCCTGTGTAGCTTGGTTTGACATTTTAAGTATCTCAATGTGTATTAAAATAGTATAAATATTGCAAATATTATCGTAGTGTTTTACACTTTTTTAAATTTGTTACACCTTGCATCCAATTGCTATAAGGCACCTTAGAAACAATGATTTTATGTACACATTGTCTACGCAAACTTGTTTTCAATTTATGCTTTTTAATTTCATCGCACTGTTATTTTCATGTCTCGCGTGGACTTTTCAATAAGTATGATTTATTTTTTATGTGAGTTTTTCTCTGCATATTATTATTTGCTTCAATTTAAATTTCTAAATCATGTACATAATAAATATGCTTATAAAAATATTTACTCATTACGCATCTACTTTAATTATTGTTTAGTTAATCGCACCCGTTTTCAAGAAAGAAATTATAAGTTAAATATTATAATGTTTAAATATTTTGATTGCAGAAGAATAGTTTACAATGACCTTAACGCCATCACTCCAGAACAATATTTTAAAGTTGTGACAAGAAGAATCGCAGAAATCAAAGCAGTATCTGTAAGTGTTTAAAATTCAATTCAAAATGTAAGTTAATGCAAACATTTCAATAAACCACCTTACTCTTTTTGCAATCAATGCTGAATGAAAATTGTAGTAATAAAACACATGACAAGATTGTTTTGGCAATATTTGGTAACAAGTAATATGGTTTATTCAATTGCTAATTATAGTGTATTGATTATTCATAAAATTTCAGCTTCCTTCAATAGATGTCGATAGCATAGTTAGTGATATGAAGCTCTGCTATATTCTAACAAATGGCAGTTGAGTATGATATTAGAAGAGTACCATCTGTCGTCGTTCGTGTCCTATCCGGCCATTACACGCATCAGTATTTGTGAGCCATTACACGTGTCAGTATACTGACGTCAGTATCGTTGCAAATCCTTGCGGGACAGACGCTTTTGAAGTGATGGATCCGAAAAGAAAAGCCTGTGTTGCTGTAATTTTGGCGTTCGGTACAAAGAAACGAGTGAAGCGTAAACGATAGGTGAAGGACTGGCTTCTCAAAAAAGAAAAATTCTCACACTTGAATTTAATGGATGAAATTTTTCTGACTGATTCACACGACTATAAAAATTATTTTAGGATGAAGAATGATAATTTCAACAAATTGCTAGATATGGTTAGTCCATATATTTTGAAAAAAAATACAGCCATGAGCCATCTTTTGGAAGATATAATTTTTTTGGTTCCTTCCTATAGTTGCAACGCAACATATTTTTTTTTTTTCATACATCTTCCCTCGTAATATTTGGATTTACCCTGACCATTATTCCCTCCAATTCCTCCAAGGCCCTATTCCTCTTTACAGTATTTTTATATTCCTTGTGACACGTGTTCCATAGTGTATCACGCATCTCATAAGCCTCGATGAATGTAGCTAGGACGTTTCGCGGTGGAGCTGGAGAGGCGACATCGCTGTCTGACATAGCTAGAGGCGATAAGACAGCACCGTCCTCCATGGCGCATAAGAAATACTGATGTATTGATGCGGCGAGCCCTTACATGTATCATTACAGCATCAGTATCCCCCACCACTTTTCGGCCACGCCCCAATACTGACGAGGCCGATCCAAATATCTAGATGCGCGTCAGTAATTTTGTCGATGCGTCAGTATTAGCCATTACACGCATCAGTATTTAAATACTGATGCGTGTAATGGGGGGATTAGGTACGAACGGTTACGATGATTGCCGAAGGCATCGGCGAGATTGGTCGGGCTCCTACAGTCTACTCGCAGCATCGGCAGAACTACTTAGAGCCTAGTCTAGTAAGGACGTCTGTCCAGTTTAATACTAATTATTGTGAATGACTTTCCAGAGTCCTGAGGAGCGTGGTTTCTTCACCGCCATCTTAGAAAGCGTCTACAGATTCACTCTTGGTTCCGTTGCCGGAGGTATGTTCATTAATAGTATACAAAATATTAGTACATATATTATATAATAAGGGCTGTTTCAACACTCTGTTTTATTTAGCGACATGTGTCCAATTTGGACGTAGTTAGTCCTTTCTTTTTTTTCAAGAAAGACATTGTTTCCTGTGCTTAGAATGCCCTGACAATATTTGCATCCCTCCTACTCCCATGATTATAGGTGCAAAATGTTTCTCGTGCAATTTTAAATTTCTTTATTCCGGGCCACATGCAGCGGTTGGACAATGCAATGTAATCCATATTGGCAATGATGAAGTACTTAACTACCCGGCGCTTTAGACTACTCGACTACGAATGATGATTGGATATCTTCTTACACTTTGAACTGACTGCTTTTCTAATTACGAGTCTGGTTTTTTAATGTTCTATTATGTTTTTAGCTGTTGGTGCATCTGCCGTATATCCCATTGACTTGGTGAAGACAAGAATGCAGAATCAGAGGACGGGCTCCTTCATCGGGGAGGTGGCGTACAGGAACAGCTTTGATTGCTTCAAGAAAGTCATCCGGCACGAGGGAGTGTTTGGTCTTTACAGAGGGTTGATTCCTCAACTAATCGGAGTGGCGCCAGAGAAAGCTATCAAACTTACTGTAATTATTTAATTTACAATGTCCATTTTTCTTTTGAAGTACATAGGGTATAAGGGTTTCTGTATAATTTATATATTATGTAAATACATACTGGCTATGAACTTCAATTTCAGCAAAATAAGTTAAAATTGTTGATGAAATACAATATATGTGTATTATATTCATAAATTTTATGATTTTTGACCAATTTTTGCTGTTTGCAGATGAATGATTTGGTCCGTGATAAACTGATGGACAAAAATGGAAACCTGCCACTCTGGAGTGAAGTGGTTTCGGGAGCATGTGTGAGTATATAATGAATTTTTAATTATATCTTTTTTAGGTTTGAAATTATAATATTCAAGTAATAAGTTTGTAAAATCAATGATAATCAAATAATTACATTGTTTTTATACATAGTTATTTTGAAGTAAAAGTTCCTTCCATTGGTATGTTCAAAGAATAAATTATAATAGTTGAATTCACTATCAGAATAATAAGCAATTTGCTGTAGATTTAGTAATCCTTGTGCCATCACATCATTTTTTCCTACTTGTATAACATTAGTTATTTATATTAAGTAATGCGTGAATTCAAACAGAGAGCTTTTTATTCAGTAAACAGTATAACATAACAAAATAAGACTAAGTACACGGTGATATAACAATACTTCGGGAGGTAGGTACGAACGCGGCGCGTAATCTCCAAAGCCGGAGATTAGGTCTGACTATCTCTAGGGACTCCTCTACCCTATCAGTGTGGACAAGAAAATATCTCACAGCTGATCCTTGGTATTGAGCCCTAGGACTGTCTTTCTGGATCTCTGGTTGTTCAAGGCCGCGCTGTCGTTTATATAGGGCTCCGGTGGTACATCCTTCGGTAATTAGGTGGCCGGGAGAGGGGAGCTGCCCGGTGATTAGCCGATGGGTTGAGTGGTGCGACCAATGCTATCCCTACGGCAGGCTGCGTTTGTAGATAAGGATGGCGCATCATGTGTGAGCGAGAAAGTATTCGCGCCCGTGCGGTGTCGCTTGTTATACTTGTAAATTGTAATATTACTAACTTTATAATAAACATTATATTTCCCGACTAAATGTTTTTTTTGATCTGTGCTGAGCGCATAATTTATAAATTTATTGTCTTCATCAACACGGCGGCAGCGCACATCTATGACATATTTTCTATGTTTAAAAGTACCTGATCAAAGACCCAATCAATTCGCCAGTGAGTCGTGATCGACCCGGATCGTGTAAAATGATTAATCGAACCAGGGTTAACTTAAACCATAGTACTTTTTAAATTATTTAATTAAAAAAGTACTAGACAATACTAAATAGTTTAATTTATTTTCCTTTTAACCCGTCTGCTTGGTTCAAAATATTCACATCTCACAATCCGGAAGCCTTGGCGGGTAAATTCTGAAACCGTCACTTTGGATCAAGATTGTAAAATATCTGTGCAAGATAGCTTTCATATTTCAAAGACAATAAGAAGCATTATTTCGTTCTCTTTCACCATAAAAGAAAAATACATACGTTTGCATGGGAGGAAGAGAGATATAAAGCTTTTAAAATGTAAGGTCGCTCAGGACGTTTTTGGTCTTATGAAAGTATAACGCGATTACGTGTTTTGGGATGTATTTATTCCTAAACAAGCAGACGGGTTAATCAATCATCTTGGTGTTGCATCTCTGCCATAGGTCACCCCAAGTGGTTTGCTACGTTTGGTGTCTTTGCATAGGTGACAGGGTTCATGGGGTGAGGTTTGCCCAGGTTTCAGCAGATGCGTCTGTCCTGCTGCGCGGTGGGCTAGATAGAGAGACAGGTTGAAGGAGGCCTTTTGACCTTTCTAGCCAGTATCTCTCGACCCATCGCCTTGCACCTCAGTTTGAGGGATGGATTCCTACGTCCGTCATTCCTGGACCCACTGACCCCCCGATTCCTACCCGCCCCTCATACTTTTTTCTTTTCCAGAACTTCCTTTCCTTCCTTAAAAAAACCCTCCACACAGCATTCCCTAAGATGACATAGACGTCTACTTTATTTTGATGACCTGTATGTATAATTCCAGGCTGGTGCATCCCAAGTCGTGTTCACCAACCCACTAGAGATAGTGAAGATCCGGCTGCAGGTGGCGGGCGAGCTGGCGGGCGCTGCGGGCAAGGTGAGCGCTCTGGGTGTGGTGCGCGACCTCGGCATCCTCGGCCTGTACAAGGGGGCAAGAGCGTGTTTCTTGCGTGACGTACCCTTCAGCGCTATCTACTTCCCGGCCTACGCCCACGTCAAGGTAAGACAAATCTTTATTATTTTATTAACTTCGCAATGACCCAGATACAAAACTAACAAATTGTTTTTCACTTCAAAAAGTTATCTTTATACTTATAGTCTGTCAATTAAGAGTAGAAAATATTAAAAATTGAACTAATAAATTTGTAGGCTGGCAACACCAATTTAACTGTCAAATATTCTTTCAAATCGCAATGACACTGAATGTATAAAACACTGTAAGTCACATTTAAAAAACCTTTTTTTTTGTTCAAAGAAAAAAAAATTAATTCGAAGGAGCACTGTTGTGAAGGGTATCTTATAAATTTGATTAAATGGTGTTTTATAATGTGATTTGCTTTCATTTAATATAACATAAATTTGAATTTAACAGTAGGTAAAAAGGAATAATCACTAATGGTGAGTAGTTACACTACTTTTAGGTCGGAATGAGTTAAATGTATTCAGATCTAAAATTAGAGACATGATCTTAAACCCGGGCAACGCTGGGTACTTAAGGTAAAGAAAAACATAAAAATTAAAATTTAAAAAATATGAAAATATGTGTATACAAGGTGTCCGAAAACTCGTAGTACAAGCGGGAAACTGGGGAATCCTCATCACATTTGGAGTCGATTTTGTGGTATAATTTTTTTTGATTTGAGCTTTCGTTTTCGAGTAAATCGAGTCAGAAGTTGATTTTTTTTTGGTCAAATTCTTATAAATTATTACTGACGTTCATAGTACCTAACTAATAAAAACTAATTAAAAGAAAACAAACAAAGAAATCCGGATTTAAAGCATTATTTTGAAATTATCCATAATTTTATTCCGTGTAGTACGGTCGTTTCACGGTTAAAAACAGCTGTTCATTATTTTCGCGCTTCCAAGTCAAAGTGCAATGCGAAATTTGCTGTCCCTTTCTGCGCTCGGTTCGATCAACACAATAGAAGGGGTAAGCTACGCCGAATGGCTTGGCCTTGAACTGTGAACTTGCGAACCAAATTCTGTATGGAAGCAAGTCCAAAAAGGTAAATGTTCAGGAGATGTTGTATGATACATAAGAAAAAAACTAATTATTAAATCAATTAGTTTTGTTTTAAAAAGGAGCAAATGAAACGAAATTTTTATAGTAAAGCCTTTAAAAATAATTGTTTAAAAAAAAACGCTGACTTGAGTCAACTTTTCAATTTGGGAGGCGGGAATGGGTACCGCCGCCCCGGGAACCTTTATTGGATAACCAACACCTCTGCCATAGGTCACCCCAAGTGGTTCGCTACGTTTGGTGATTTAGCAGGGGTGCCGGGTTCATGGGGTGAGGTTTGTCTAGGTCTTGCAGGCGGATGACCAGGACATGCTGAACCCTAGATTCCTACCCACCCCTTAAACCCTTTTCCTTCCCAGAACTCTCCTCTCCTTCCCTTCCTTAAAAAAACCCTCCACACAGCATCCCCAAAGATGACATAGGCCCCGAGGGAAATTATTTTCTTCAGGGCCTCTTGTGTGGAGCTCATGTAAAAAAAAAAACAAAAACATGGACTTGAGTCCTACTGCCTCTAAATGAAGTGGACTATTTTGTTATGACATGTGGTGTATTATAAAAGGAAGAAAGTCCATGGTCCACCCTTCTGCTTCTAAGATAGTTGTTGCATCATGGTACTTGCATCCACATGCAATTTTGAAAATCATATTTTTTCTTCATAATGGGACTTCCATCTTTCTGCCACTGATAAACATGATAATTTACTTCAAGTAAATTATCATGTTTTACTTCACGTAAAACGTATTTACTTCAAGTAAATTATCATCAAAAACTCATTTCTTCAAATTTCGGACTTGGACCGTTTTATCCTCGGGAACGGAAATAAAAATGGTTGCTGTTGTTAATATTTCGCGTCGAATTCATTCAAAAATACAAGGAATGTGCCGCAGAGTCCCCGCATGCGTCTCATTTTAGCACCGTTTTAAAAAACGAAACAGCGCTAGTTCACTCGAGTTGTATGCAAACAGTTCCGTGTTCTGGACCGCCCAATTAGTTTGTATTTATGCTTTGACGTGGGATGTTCTTTTGTGGGATGTTTCTTGTGTTTTATTTTTATTTGAAACGTAAATAATAGTGCGTTATTAATTATAGCGTAACATTGTGACTCATAGTTATTTTCTTTGTGTGATTAATTGTGAATGAAATTAATTGAATTATTAGTTAGTGAGTAATCTGTTATTTATACCAGGGCGGGAAAGCGGTGGGTATCCTCCAATGTAGTTGATGATAGTTGTGATAAAGTTGAACAATTGGTGACAAATGTTTGTGATGTGTTTTTGGATTTGAAAACATTGCAACCAGATGCGGAGCTGCCACACAACAAAATAAATAGGTACGCTAATTATTATTTATGCATTAAACCGCTTACTCGTTAACCGGTCACGGGCCATGACATTTAGCGGAAATTCGCGGAACTTCGCAAAAAAACACTAAAAAACCACCACTTTGAATTGAATGTTTTGTTGATAAATTTTGAGCTATTGTATATTTTATTAACTGAAACACGTTCACATCACAATAAACTATCTACGAAAACCACATTACTTGCATTTATTACGTAAATTAACAGGTTTTATGATCGTTTTATTCGCGATACACCCATTAATTGCGACCGTTAAATTCGCGGCAAATTCTGACAGCCGATTGTCATAGAAGAAATCATTTTAAAAATATTCCAGGGTGACAAGGTGAATGAAACTTGTAGCGTCTCCGAGAGTAATGACAGCGCAAGCGATTCTGACACTGTTCTTCATACAAATTGTGTACATAGAAGGGCCAAAATCGTAGACCAAAAGTTTTTTGTCGGAAGTATTATTCAAATATTTGAATTATTTTCTCGCGTATATGACGCGCGCGCCGGCGCGTCTCCGGCCTGTCAGAGGTTAATACGGAAAACTTTTTATCCAAACAGTTAGATTTAGCTTTATTATTACGAAAAGTGAGTATTTATGTCGGAGACCAAAAAACATGCAAAAAATATGCATTTAACATTTTAATTTTGTTAAAATTTCACTTGCGCGGTAACGCCATGTTTATTCATTGTTTTTATTTTAACATTTCATCAATGCTGCCAATCATAAAAAAATATTTTTGCGTAAAACAAAGTGAATGCATCATTGACAAGTTTGTACCTGTATTTATAACAGTAGAACATTGAAAGAAATGATAAGTTTTAAGATTTTCACGGCCAAAAGCATTTTCGTTATTTGTTTTTGGGGTGTTATGCCGTGTTGCGCTACCCCCTTCTTTAGCCAACGTTTCGGACATCGTTGCAGTGTCCATCATCAGGGCAGATCCGGCAGATCTACCAGATCTTAACGAAAATTGAAAGAAATGTATTAAAATAATTACACAAACCCGCTAGACAAACCCTGCGTAGCCAAACAAACCATTCAAAACCTGGGATGTTTTTTAAAAGTATTATGAAAAGCGAGTTTATTTTAGAGAATTTATTTTATAAGATTGGTACTTCTGACAAATGTCATATTTGATTGTCTATTAGTTAAAAAAGGAACATTCCGTATTATCCGTGCATCAAACTGCGACAACACGAACGTTCCGTGTTATCCGTGAGGTGGACTAACTGCATATTTACCCGCTAATTAACCATATTGTAATGCCTAGAAGAGGTGGGAGAATAAATTATTAAGATGAAAATAAAAAAACTATGGACACGAAAAGAGATTTAGCAACTTATAAATAATTTTAGAATAACGTCTTCCATCTGTCATCATGACATTTCCGCTTTTCAAAAATTTTAACCCTAAAAAGCCGAAATGTTTTTAAAATAATTTTTTTTTCTTAATTTTAAATTTTAAAATGCTTAAATTGAAAATCTTTATGTTTATTTGGGTTCTCTATGTGATGTAGGTTCACCAGTTTTCCGCTTGTACTACGAGTTTCCGGACACCGTGTACATGGATATGAATATAACCTTCTCTTTTTTCATAAGTTTTTTTTTTAATTTTTATTCATAAGGTTGCAAAAAAATATAATATTTATAAATCGAACATTAATAATTTTTCTTTTTTACATACATGTACATTATACTACTAACTAATAAAATAATTTGGTATGATAGTCCTCAAAGCAATCAGGGATGTGCAGGGTAGGGTCACTGCCAAAAGCCTAGATCCATTCCAAATTTGAAGAAAATAAATGGCGGCTGGCTGCATACAAAATTGGAACACAAATATTAGGGAAAAAACATAAGAAAAATTTTATTGCCAATAGAGAACTACAGTCCAATTTTTAAATTTGTTTTAATGAATAACCTTCTAACTTAAATAACTGCAAATCGGCCGGACACGCTCATTTGCGCGCAGCTTTTGCGCATGCGCGAAACAAATATTTCGAAATAAAAAAGTTTGTCTGCGATTTTGACCCTTCTATGTACAGAATTTGTATGAAAACAAGGTCAGAATCGCTTGCGCCAACATCATTGATGATATAGCCACTAGTTTCATTCACCTGACAACACCAGATTATTTTTAAATGATTTTTATCTGTGGAATCGAAATGTCATTTTTGGCGCAAATTGAAGCTGTCAATATTGACGCGTGTTCCTCGACTAAAACATCATAAAACCTATTAATTTACGTAATTAACGCAAGTAATGTTGTTTTGGTGCATAGTTTATTGTTCTAGGAACGTGTTTCAGTCAATGAAATATACGATAGCTCAAAATTAATCAACAAAACATTTAATTCAAAATTCAAAATCGTGTTTTGTTACGAAATTTACGTATTTTTCCTGGAATTTGCGGGCCTTTGACAGGTTAATAGTGAAAATAATTATCGTGAATCGTGTGACGTCATCACTCATGAAAAGTTACTATAGGATCAGGCAATCAGCTGATCAACTGCCGCCATTTTGAATTTCGTTGTTCGAAGTATTCTCCCTAGAAGTAGTATTACTATTTTTTTTGTGCAGTAGTTTTTGAATGTTTTCAATAATAGAGATAAACTAATAAGATATACCTTTATTTTTTAAACTTAAATACCTTTATTTAGACCTAAATAATGTTTCAATAAACACAACAATTAAATCTCTATAACCAGTATGTAAATAAACAAATAAATTAATACGACGGGTTGTGTCATACCTATATTCCTATGCAATGACTTTACAGTGACATCCTGACACGACGAACAGTGACGTCACCACTAAACATTTCAATAATGCCAACTGGACGACGTGTTTTTACAACCTGATTAACCCCTCCGCAACGTAAGCAGATATAAGCGTTAAAAATAGCAGTCAAGTACAATAAGCGTGTTTACACGTCAGCGCTTGTGTCTCCATAGAAACCGTTATAACTCCGTTATTGTTTTAGTTACATCCGTAAAATAAAAAGTGAAAGGTCGATAGTGAATCATGCTACACATCTCTATTCAAGTTGTCGATAGAAATACATAAAAACAACATTCTGTCAGACGCGCAGTCTGACACATAATTTATCCCGCCAAATTTCCTACGGGCGCCCGACATTGTTAATTTCTATTAAATATTTTTATATGAAATGATAAAAAAGTGAGGTGACAAAAGTGTTTATTACACATTTATACAATAGAATAAGTATTGTTGTTTACATAATCTGTGATTTTAGTACCGTTTTCACATAAAAACATCACGTGAGTCATTTTCACATTTTTTTAATGTTTGCATTCTAAATTTTAATATTTACAAATATTAATATTTATTTGTAATATAATAATTCGAAAGCTTATTTTGTAACCTGTCTAAAACAGTTTTTACTATTCGGCTACGTTCAGAAATGTTTCATTTATAGAGCTTTAATTGTGAAGCGGTAATAATACAAACTTTTCGTAAAATGTCATTTCGTTAAAGACATTAAAAGTGCATATTGGCGATTTTCTGACGGGTTAAATGGACCTTTTAATCATTTTTTATTAACTCTGCGTTTAATATTATTAAATAAAACTTATATATTCAGAATCAGCGTTTATTGGTCTATAGTCTATATGAACATATTTTTTAAAGCCATAATATTTTTCACTGGAGTTCCTTATTCTACGATTAAATTACCTACAAGAGCGTTGAGCATTTCAATTTGTTTTTAAATGACACTGTCATGCTCGTTTTCTGTTTTTTGACGGACCTCCTCTAGCCCGTCAGCGCGCCAGGGTTTGTGGTTAAGTACCTCAGTTGCACACCCGGCAGGCTCTGGGGTTTGTGGCCAATGGGTTAATATTATGGTACCTATCTGCCTGAAGAATGTTTGAAATAAGAATTTTCATTGAGATAATGCCTTTTCTTAAGTGGGTGATCGACGTATGAGCCTATACCGCGGTTTTAAAAACCGTCGGTTTTAGTCGCGGCTCGTTGGTGCTGATCGACTAGCGAGTAAAACAGTCGTATCGTAGTTGAATTGAGGTTAACATGTCTTGTTCGGAGTCTGAAGCTCTGTGTTATCTTGGTATTATAGCATACCACGAATTAAAAATTATTATTAAATAAAAAATAAAATAAATTTTAATAAATTTAATAAATTAAGAATTTTTATTAATATATATATTTTTTATTAATTATTTATTGTTTTGCAATGATACACCGGCGAGCTTTACCGATGAGCCATAAGACCACGGTTTTACTCGCCCGTCGATCAGGGCCTTTAGGAGAAATTTTATAACACCTTATTTGAAATAAGAAAAATGTTACAGAAAATATATGGTTTATAATTGAGTACCTAATAACAAACCTTATCATTTGAGAGGAAATTTTGGTTTTGATTTATTAATTGATTGAAAATTAGAAACATACTTTTTTGGACACGAGGTCTACTGTTTAGTGTTCACAGAACTAACTAATTCGTAGTGCTTTTCTGCATATCTCTACATATTATAAATTAAAGTCCTCTGCCGCATCTGTCTGTCTGTTTGCGATAAACTCAAAAACTATGTAACAGATTTTAATGCGGTTTTCACTAATAGAATAATGAGTGATTCATGAGGAAGGTTTAGGTATATAATTTGTTAAGGTTTTGTGTAAATTGGTTGAAATATATAATTAAAGGATAATGTCTGTATGTGATGGACGAACGGGCGGTGTGGATTTGTATGCAAATTAACAGATGGCGGTGTGAGCTAAAAGGTTGGGTAACCATCCAGTAGATGGTGTTGTGTTTAGTTAGCCGCAGCAACGCATGGCCGTGTCTGCTAGTCTTATTGTATTACAGATTTTGGTTGTCAAGATTATTTAACATTTATATTTTTTAAACAATTTACCTTCTAGGCATCCTTTGCTGATGAGAATGGTTACAATCACCCTCTCACCCTACTCGCTGCAGGAGCCATTGCTGGTGTTCCCGCTGCATCCCTCGTCACTCCCGCTGATGTCATCAAAACACGCCTACAAGTTCGTATACTTAACTATAACTATTTTATGAAATACCTACTAATGTAGTCCATGATAAGAGCATCTCATCATAGACTTTAAGGCACTCAGCCCTCAAATGGCATATCTCAGAGTTAAGGGAAGATTCTATAACCTGAGCATACTAAATGTCCATGCACCCACAGAGGACAAACCTACTGATGAAAAAGTAGATTTCTATGACAAGCTGGAGTAAGCTTTTGATGAATGCCCACCGCGTGACATTAAAATCATAATAGGGGACATGAACGCGCAAGTTGGTAGGGAGCCCTACTTTACACCAACAATCGGAAAACACACTCTCCACCTAAACTCAAACGAGAACGGAGAACACCTGATAAACTTTGCAGCATCTCACGATATGGTCAAAGGTGGTACGTTATTTCCACACAAAAATATACACAAAGCCACGTGGAAACATCCAAATGGCAGAACCAATAACCAAATAGACCATGTACTTATTAGTGCCAGACATAAATCAAATTTACTAGATGTCCGCACTTATAAAGGAGCTAACATTGACTCTGACCATTTTCTTGTTGCAAGTCGACTGCGGTTGAAAATATCAAATGCTGATAAAACAAGAAGGTCTAAAATCACAAAATTTAACACAAACAAATTACAAGTCCCCGAAACCAAAATGGAATTTCGAACTACGCTCAACAGGATAGCGCAGTGTGACACACAAGATATTAACTCACAATGGACGGCCTGCAAAAACCTTTTAACAACAGCTGCTCTCGAAACCTATAATAAAATGCAATACATTAATCTTTGTGAGGTAAATATCAATAAAATGGCTTATAATTATGACGGCTTTTATTTAAAGTCAAAAAAGTTCTAAAATAGCCAAAAGGCCTTCCAAAAAACTAAAATTTTCTTCTGAGATGTTCCCTCTAATGATAAACACATAAATAGTAAATATCTAAACTAAAAACTTTTAGTAAAAACTTACAAAAACCTCGTAGAGTAGCAAAAACTTAAATTATTACTTTTACTGTTCAAGTCGAAATATTGCCAAATAGGCGATCTTTTTTTCACTGATGACATGATTCAGTTCAGTCAGATTACGCAGCAAGTAAACAACTAATTTAATTTTCGCTATTCAATCACACACTCACGCGATTACTCATGAACTCACGATGGCAACCAAAACCGCCCAAATTGATCAGATCGCGTTCGCCGCACCTGTGCGGCACTAAACTCGTCACGACATGCAACGAGACAATGGGCCGAATATCCGGCCGCCGGATATTCGGTATCCGGCCAAACAACCATCCGTTTTATCTCTAGTGGAGACTAGGAATTGTGTGTCCACTACATAAGAACAGCGACCGACTCGAGTGCTGTAATTAAACACTGGCTATAAAATTACGTCCAACATCTTGTGCAAAAGATTGCTTCCAATGTCTGAAGAAATCATTGGCAACTACC
This sequence comes from Limnephilus rhombicus, assembly GCA_929108145.2. Classification (NCBI taxonomy): domain Eukaryota; kingdom Metazoa; phylum Arthropoda; class Insecta; order Trichoptera; family Limnephilidae; genus Limnephilus; species Limnephilus rhombicus. The sequence goes on from OV815278.1 coordinate 23,492,313, forward strand.
AATGTGGCTTCTTCAGGCCAGGCAAATCATGTATTGATCAAATTTTCTCCTTAAGACAGATCTTGGAAAAGACGCTAGAACACAATGTCGAAACACATCATCTCTTTGCAGACTTCAAGGCCGCGTACGATAGCATAAATAGGAATGCATTGTACAATGCAATGAAGTGAGTTTGGAATACCGCGTAAGCTGACCAATCTGGTGAAATTAACAATGTCCCCAGTAACGTGTAGAGTCAGGATTGGCAGTGATCTGTCCGAGCCCTTTGAAGCACTCCATGGGGCGAGACAAGGAGATGGATTGGCCTGCCTCTTATTCAACATAGCCTTAGAAAAAGTTATTTGTGACTCGGGCATTGAGATAAGAGCAATGATATATGACAACTCTGTGCAACTATTGACTTACGCTGATGATATCGACATAATCGCGAAAACTCTAGATGCCTTCATAAATCTTGAAAGTTCTGCCAAAAATATGGGTCTAGTAGTAAACCAGCAAAAGACCAAATACATGGCCGTAGGATGCACCCAACAAATCCCAACTCTCTCATGTGGAAACCAAAATTTCGAAATGGTACCAAGATTCACATACCTAGGCTCCCTGATAACAAATGACAATAATGCCACAGAGGAGATCCAGAAGCGCATAGTGAACGCAAATCGCTGTTATTTCTGCCTACAAAACCTATTCAAATCCAGACTACTGTTCAGAAACACAATGATATTAGTGTACAAAACACTTTTCGGACCAGTACTTACGTACGCAGCTGAGACTTGGGTACTAATTAAGAGGAATGAGCGAGCACTGGACGTTTTTGAAAGGAAAATTTTGAGGCGCATCTTCGGACCGGTTCTAGAAAATGGATTTTGGCACAGACGTTATAACAATGAGCTCTATACTTTGTTTAAGGAGCTAAACGTCGCAAAATTTATAAAACTGGGAAGGCTTCGGTGGCTGGGTCATGTGGAGAGAATGACCGAGCATCAAGCACCAAAGTCCCTGCTGAACTCAAGACCAATAGGGCGAAGGAGCCTGGGAAGACCAAGATTAAGATGGAGCGACAACGTCCTCAAAGACATATCTATCTTGGAGCTTCTAAACTGGAGAGAGCTGGCACAAAACCGAGATGAGTGGAGGAAGACTCTTGAGGAGGCCAAGACCCACCAGGGGTTGTAGAGCCAATAGTGATGATGATGACTACTTGGCACATAAAGAAAATTGAAAAATGTCCATTGTGTGCGCAGGCTAATCGCGACGCCCTGCTAATGTCATAGTCTAAATAAAGTAGTATTTATATAAACATTTGTACAAATACAATGTGTATAAATAAATAAATAACCAAATATTATAGCTCATTCACTATGCACGTTACGTGCATAAAATAGTCGATTTAGTAATAACTTGGTGAAAATGTAGAATTGAAACGAATTATTATTTTATGGAAATTTGTAAAATTTACTTATTTCAAATAATAAATCATTTTTACTCCTACCATATGTAGTACCTACCTTTAATATATTTTATATGCCTTTACTTTTGCGGGTCATTTTAAAAAACAGGACCAATGGTATCTACATACACATGGAGTAAAATTTAAAACGAAAATAACTTAAAAAAAAAAAAATCATTTGTTTATCTATATAAGGTAGGTTTACATTAAATCATTCGATGCCTGTCTGACTAGGGTATACCTGTGTTGAGACAGGCGTTACATCCCATGATTGATTATCTCTACATATTATAAATTAATCCGCCGCGTCTGTTCGCAATAAACTCAAAAATTACTGTACGGATTTTCATGCGGTTTTCACCAATAGATAGTGATTCATGAGGAAGGTTTATGTATGCAACGTGTCCGGAAACTCTTAGTACAAGCGGGAAACTGGTGAATCTACATCACATAGAGAACCCAAAAAACTTATTTTTTTCGATCTGAGTCTTTCGATTTTAATATTATTTTTTTTCCATTTTTTAATTTTTTTGGCAACTAAAGGGTTAAAAAAACTTTTGAGCCCGGTTTACCCTTCGATGCATTTTATAAGACATTACACAGCTGAAATCAACCCCCTAGTGAACAATTTTTTCAAATTTAATCAAAAAAATTCCATCTTCGGACCCGATTTATTCGAAAACGAAAGCTCAAATCAAAAAAGTTATATCGCAAATCGACTCCGAATGTGATGTAGATTTACCAGTTTCCCGCTTGTACTACGAGTTTCCGGACACCGTGTATAATTTGGGTTTAATTAATTAAGTAAGGTTTTGTGTAAATTGGTTGAAATACGAGAATGTCTGTATGTGGTGGACGAGTGGGCTGGCAAGCGGGCGGTGTGGATTTGATTCGTATGCAAATTAACAGATGGCGGTGTGAGCTAATTTATCGTGGTTATAAAGGTTGGTTAATCATCCAGTAGATGGCGTTGTGTTTCGTTAGCCACAGCAACGCGTAGCCGGGGCAGCTAGTTCAAGGATAAATTAGTAATATTTATTATCTATTAATAAGATGTTCCAAGAAATTTAGTGTTCCATTAGGATTAACTGATTGAGGCTTATTTCTCACTGTAATTGTAATTGATTTAAAGGTTGTTGCGAGAACTGGACAAACCACATACAGTGGAGTGTTTGATGCGGCAAGAAAAATATACAGTGAAGAAGGACCACGCGCCTTTTGGAAGGGAACCACTGGTAAGATTTATCATCTATTTTGGATCCACGATATAATACATACAATCGAATTCTGCCGTAAATAAACAATTTAATTTTTCCAGCTCGTGTGTTCCGATCATCGCCACAGTTTGGTGTCACCCTACTGACCTATGAGGTTCTTCAGAGACTGTTCTTCGTTGACTTTGGCGGGTCGTGAGTATTTTTTTTAACCTTTTTGTTATTTGGGTTGTTTATGAGAAAGAGGGAGAAGTTACAACGGAGATTTCAGCGGTATGTCTTTGCCTTGTTTCAATGTCTGAATCCTTTAATCCTTTAATCAGTCAGACTAATGAATATTATTTTATTAATTCATTTTTCTAAATAAAGCTGTCTAGGAATTTATTTTGTACTGGCATCCCAATACCAACACTGCCTACTGCAAAGTTATCATTGTCAAGCTGTAGATTATTTCAAACACTCTTAATAGTACCATTGAAATAGCGTTAACCTTTTTTACGCGTCAAAAATATGTGTCACTTCGTTCACACGCGGGGCTATTTATCATTAATCTAATTTATGGCTTTAAACAATAATCACGCATGGATTCTAATATTTGTTTTAAAAAATAAATCACTTATGTCTGTATTTTTTGAAGTGTAAATAAACATTCCGATTATCAATGGGACTCTATAAATCTTCGACGCTTATCTCAGTAGTGTAATGAATACGTTTGGGTCGGGCGGCCATATTAATATCTCAAGGACAACACAATAAGCACGTCAACATACCGGAGTACAGCTCTTCAACTGTGGTGCGATGTCTCGATTGGCTAGATGCATGAAATATTGACACACTTAAAAAGGGTCGTATAACAACTGCAGCTTCGCAATTGTTATTTTCATCACTTTCACTAAGTTTGAAATCTAAATCTATTTATAAAATTGCACTAATTATTTCGTCGTCATTAAGACTACGACCCGACATATGGTATGTTGGTGAATAAAAATAATTTCAATTATTGATAAAAAGTCAAACGTCTACAACTTTTTGTAAAGAGTTATAAAATCACTACACTTGATTGTCAACTAAAAACACTCTTAATCACTTATTTTTATTTGAAAATAATCAACACTGATGTAATTTTATATTTCTACCACAGTTTGAAAGTATCTTTAGTATATTCATAAAAAAAACTTATTTTTAAATATGATTAATCAGATAAATGTCCACAGTAATCACGATAGTTCGCATCAACGAAAAAAGCAAACAATAATTCGATATGATAATGTATTACTCCGCGAGCGTCTTCACTTGAGAATCTTACGAGTGCTTATGAGAGGCGCCTGCGCAATAGCGTGTGAAAAGATGCGGGAAGAATTCAAACTGATTCAATTTTCGCTCTGAGTTGGGAGGTCCCTTCAAATCTCTGTAACTCTGATTAGGATACGTATTATGGAAAAATATCGCAAGATGTCAGTAGGGTAAAGATTTGAGAATTTTTAGGAGTATAAATTTTACCATATTCAAGTATGTTTCGTATTCATAATGCCGGAGAAACTTCGCGGCGCACAGACTCGCCGCCTACTGGGCATGTACGGGGCGGCGCAGCGGTGCGCTTCCCGCGGGGTTAAGTATTTTGAATTTAACCTTTATGTACCTAAAGATAAAAATCATATTTCACCCAAAGGGGGGGTCACTAGGGTTCCTCATATATCATGAGCGATCGTATCTCTTGATATTTTTGCCCTTTCCAGTATCACTTATTAGTTACAACCTTCATAAAGTTTTAACCGGATATCACCCGTCTTCGCACAGCAGTCAATCATTAAGCAATGCAAAAATCTAGTACAAAATCAAGCTTAACTCAAATAGGTACATATTATTATAGCCCTTTCCAGTAAAATGCACCTTTTCCGACAGCACTCGTCACTTGTTTGCGGCGAGAATTTATAAAAAAAGTAAATACAGGATAAATAGATATTATTTAAATCTTAAAAATATAACAGGATAAGTTTTTTTAAATGTAATTTTTACAAGATTACTTAAATAATAGAGTATGTGATGTAAAAAACAATTTAGATTTTGCCCAAAACTCTCCTTCGGGTATGCGTATAACCCCTCTCTGGGGCGGGAGAGTTAAAAGGTTAAACTGCAACCAGATTTGTTCGGAAGCAGGATATTACATTGAATATAATCTGTATTTATCTATTTTCAGTCGACCCTCCGGCTCGGAGCTGCAAGTGTCCTCAGGAATAGAGAATATCCCGACCAAAGCGCACCACATAGGTGGATACCAGGTGGCCATACCCATCATCACGGGCATGGAAACCAAGTTCGGCATTGCCCTCCCGCGCTTCCACACCTCGGTATAACAATCAACACCTCTCGTCTAGGAACTTGTGTACATAAATATTCACTTTATTTATATTCATTCGCGTTAGTGAGATTAAAAAAAATATTATTTTAAACAAAAAACAAATCTAGACAAGAAATCACTTTGTTATGATGATTAGGTTCTTGATATTTTTTAGCTTGCTTTTTAAAATTACGAATTCAGTTATCATAAAAATATGTAGGATTTAAAAAAAATCGTGAATGAAAAAGACACTGCATTTTGATATTTCTTTATGATGCTAAAATTTATTAAGACACAAAGATTCAATTAGAAAATTGTTACGTGTTGAAATTTGTTTTTACACTTTATCATAGGTTAAAATTGCATTCAAATGTATTGTTTTAATACATTTATACATAGTTAAGTGTTAACAGCATTTACAAACATACATTTTTTTAGTGTCAAGCTATTTGTAATTTTATTGTAAATATTTTTGAAGGCGTAGTAGGCTATATTTTTAAAAATACATTTATTTTTTGAACAGTTTTACGGAACCTTTGCACTGTTTTAAAACAGTACCCCTTTTATTTTAAGAAATAAAAAAATACTATATGATATTAGAAGCTGTATTGTCAAATAATGTTGACAGATAGGAATGCACATAATATTTTGTAAAAATATTTACCCAAATATAACATTCTAATTTATGTTTGTATTTAATTCCCCAAATGAACTTTTATACACATATGAGCACTGTGGAAGGTTACCATGGACGACCTTTATAAAAGCTTTGATTAGCAAATGAATGTCCCCAATATAATTCTACATCAAAATTACTTTTGAAAGCAGACTTGTAGCATATTAATAAATATTTTTAAGCTCTATTGAAATTACATATAGAGTCTGTCGAATAGAGTAGAAAATATAAAAAATTGGAATTACTAAATTTATAGTCTGGCAACACCAATTTACCTGTCAAATATTCCTGAATAGATATCCTAGTGCAATCTCACTGAAAATACAGAACACTGTATACACATTTAAAAATACATTTTGTTCTTAAAAAAAAAAAAAATCGAAGAAGCACTGTTGTTAAGTTACCTATTTAATGATATAAATTTGATTAAATTGTGTTTTACAAAGTGATTGGCTTTCATTTAATTTAACAGTAGGTAAAAAGGAAGAATTATTAATGGTAAGTTTAGTTACACTACTTTTAGATCTGAATGAGTTAAATATATTCAAATCTAAAATTAGAGACATGATCTAAAGCCTGGACAACACTAGTAGGTACTTAAGCTAATATTGAATAAATGTGAGCAAGTTCTAAAGTGTGCTTAAATATCGTTATTCTTCATTATGTTAACACAAAATTGCAAGGATATAATAATAATCAGTGGAATGAAAAAATATTTTTTTCACTTTTATGCCTTTTTAATAAAAATGTAGGTTACATGGCTTTAGATTGCCACCATGATTATATTTTTAGTGTTGCCATTTGACCAACAGTAGCACCCTCCTATGTTTTCTACTCTTATTTGACAAACTGTACAGTACTAGATTATTACAATTTTTATTAAAATTTAATAGTCAGTATTCTTGGTTAATATCATCTGCTTGATGTTAGCAGGTTTTCATTAAAATCTCAATGTTTTGTCATATCTTATTACTTGTCTGATTTAGGGATGTTTATCTTGTTACTTAAAAATATACTTTTCTCATTTAGAAAAAATATACATACCTAAATTACTTGTGAGACTCGGAAATTTAGTGACAAATAATTAAATATTAATTTATTACACTACAAGTACAATCTAAACATAAGATCTTGAGCAATGCTGGAACTAGCGTACATAAAGCCGAGATCATGTCCTCGTAGTTAAAAAATATTAAAAGTAATAAAGATGCCTTCGTTACCAACGTAAGATCATTAAATGTTGCATATTTCCACTGTCACCATTATAAGTTAATTTTGCGATAAAAAACTAGTAAAATAAAAATAAATAAATAAAAAAAGTGGAAAACATTATTTATTTTCGCAAATAAAAAATTCAAGTAGTTATTGTAAAAATTAACATAATTACTATGTTTGAAATGTGACCAAGTGACTAGACTGGACAAATAAATTTCCATTGCAAAAAAACTCGGCTACTCCACGTTAAAAGCATAAAAATTGAAAAACCTGATGGAAATATCACAACAAGCGGATATTATCTAATAAATAAATAAATACATTTTCTTTTACCCATTTAAATATTTCGTAGAATATTTTTGCATTAAGAATACAAAATTTCAGTTTTGCAAAGGCAATTTCAATTGCAGTAATTATTGTAGGTTATGGTGTTGGATCTCGATGACTTCATGTCTCGAGCCAGCTGCTCCGCTTCATTGTAAATATCCAAGTCTTCGATGGGGAATAATGTTTTTATAACACCCTGAAAACAAAATACACACTTTTACAGGTTATTTCATGGAAGAGTTGTCTTGCATGTATTGAAGTGGGCAAAAGAACGGGAAACGGAAGGCATAGTATATGTCAAACTTTAATGCCGGCATGAATACTGTACAAACCATTCTTGCGCAGTTACTGACTTTACAATGAAAGTAAGCGAAAGATGCGTAAAAACATATGTGTGACAGAGAAAGGCGTGGACAGGGAGGCATGCACTTTTTTAACCTTAAACTTAACTACTGTGACGATTTCTATTATCAACGTCAGGCCGGCATTAAAGTTTGGAATGTACTATATTATGTCTAATACTAGTAAAAAGGAGTTATTTTTAAATACTAACTGAAATGCCCACATCTACTAAATATGCAGCAGAAATTCAAATACCAACATGTTGTTTTTTGTTACATTGTGTGTAACAAAAAAATAAGAGTGCTTTAGACCACACAACTGAAGTAAAACTTCACTAACTTATATCTCCCTCTCAACTTCCGTTCGCCTCGCCCGATCGTTCGCCTTGCCCGATCACACTTTTCATAACACTCTCGTCACGCATTCACCAGCTTACTCCCCAAGTCAAGCGTGCATAAAGAAGTTTTACTTCAAAAACTAATTATGCAAAAGAGAGTGTAAAGAAAAATAAGAAAAAAAGGGTTTTTTCTCATCAATGTTAAAATTTAAGTTGTGAGCCGAAAGGCGTAAATACAATTTACTATACAAAATATTCAGATTCGCAATACCAAAAAAAAACCAATATTTTTCAATATTTATGTTATTTCACCATTTCCTGACAGCTTGCGCATTGCACAATCAATAGATAAGGCTCTCGACTCTACATTCCAGAGGGCTCGGGTTCAAGTCCTGGCTTGAGTAAGTAAATTTTATTTGATCAATTTCTGTTATTTTATTTAAACTAATAAACAGTATATTTACGGCACGTTCCAGAGTGGAACATACTCTCAGTATTGCATGGTGTAAGAGCACCATTCGGCTTGAAATGGCTTTAGCCATGTTTGCTGACCAGATCTGAATAGCCAGGTACCTTCCCGCCTTTATCTTCCCCATCTCCTTCCCACAACTGGGTATTCCCAGTTGGGGATGCCGTAGTTTCACTGGCTCCAGACGGTTGGAAGCAGCTGGGACTCTTGTGCGGTATTCAAGTAAAAAAGTTTATCTCACATTACACCACCTCAACCCATCATTACATAATATAAAATGAAGTCGCTCAAAATGTGTGTGCGCGTTAATATTTTAAACTACACAACGGATTTTCATGCGGTTTTCACCAATAGATAGAGTGATTGAAGAGGAATGTTTATATGCATAAAACATGTAAATTATATTAGAGGAAAGCCGAAAAATTCAAAGAAAACATATTTTTGTGCAATTTAAAACGGCTGGCGGGACGTACTATAGTCACTTTTGAAATTCGTTCTACGGAAGAAATTGGAAAATAGATGTCCTAGAGTAAGTAGGTATTTGATTTTCCCTTTTCAAATATCCAGTGTTGCATTGCAAGCATTGTATAATTAGCGGCGATCGCTCGAATTGCATTATTATTACATAGTATAAAATGAAGTCGCTCAAAATGTATGTGCGCATAGATGTTTTATTATTTATACATTAAACCGCTTACTCGTTAATACGGAATACTTTTTATCCAAACAGTTAGATTTAGCTCTATTATTACGAAAAGTGAGTATTTATGTCGGGGGAGACCAAAAAACATGCAAAAAATATGCATTTAACATTTTAATTTTGTTAAAATTAATTCTCTCACGTGGTAATGCCATGTTTATTCATCGTTTTTATTTTAACATTTCATCAATGCTGCCAATCATAGAAAGAATATTTTTGCGTAAAACAAAGTGAATGCATCATTGACAAGTTTGTACCTGTATTTATAACAGTAGAACATGGAAAGAAATGTATTAAAATAATTACACAAATTCGCTAGACAAACCCTGCTTTGCCAACAAACCATTCAAAACCTGGGATGTTTTTTAAAAGTATGATGAAATGCGAGTTTATATTAGAGAATTTATTTTATAAGATTGGTACTTCCGACAAATGTCATACATATTTGATTGTCTATTAGTTAAAAAAGGAACATTCCGTATTATCCCTGCATCAAACTTCGACAACACGAACGTTCCGTATTATCCGTAAGGTGGACTAACTGCATATTTACCGATCTTTTAAACTACGAAACAGATTTTCATGCGGTTTTCACCAATAGATAGAGTGATTCAAGGGGAAGGTTTATATGTATAATACATGCTTATTATAGTAGAGAAAAGCCGAGAAATTCAAATATTCAATTCAGGCAGCGGGCAGCTGGCAAGCGGGTGGTGTGGATTTTATAAAGGTTGGGTAATGGCGTTGTGTTTCGTTAGCCACAGCAACGTGTGGCCGGATCTGCTAGTAAATTATAAATGACTACATACCTCTGCATTTTCCAAAAATAATGGATCATAGTGAATGCCATCAAACAATAAAAACACTCTTTGTCCATAATCCTGGTCTTCTCCAAATCTGTTTATGATGGCGTTCAGCGTGTCCACAACATCCATTTCCAGGCCATAGAACCTGGACAAGACGGATACTTCTATCGCTCCTCCCCAGGAGTTGGGCTTTTTTATCCACTCGCAGTATTCAGGGTTGGGTTTCCCAAGGAACGCTTCTGAATAGTTGGTTGTGTCACCAGCCACAACTTCCGCAATTATTTGCCTCATAAATGTTCCAACCGTTGTGTCCACTTTTCCATTTAATACAAATCCTGGAACAATAATTATGATTATTTACATGAATAATATTAAGAGATCAGGGCCAAATGGCATCTGGCGCTAGTAAAAACCTCAAGGGAGCTGTGTTGGGTATTAGGTATTATCAGCTCCTTGACTCGATGGCAAGTTAGCGCTAATTGTGCCTGCACAGGGCTGCCCAAGATTATACATATAATATATTGAAAGAGACATTCTTTGGACGCATCCATTTTTAGATTAGTGCAGCTAGAAGTGTGAGTCTGATTAGATATTATTTAGAATTTATATTTGATTTGTGCAAAATTATTATAAAAGTGTATATAAATACACTGATCTCGTTTAATATTTTGTTTGATGCAACTGAAGTTGGTTATCTATTCAAATTAAATAATTTGTTAAAACCTAATTTAACTTACCAATGCTGGTGAATAGACAGGAATTATCAGAAGGGACAACTTTTTTCATCAAAATACCTTTACTTGCAAAAGAATCTATTTCATTTTTAACTGACGAAGGAGAGGCATTTGGTTTCTCTGTGGGAGCCTTTTCATCGACTATTAAAGTATCGCCAGAAGATATCCCAACATCCACAAGGGTTCTGTTGTCTCCAGAAAGATCCATTGCCTTTGGAGGAAACCCAAACAAAACGTGAAGGTGCCCTAAGTGTATATCAGTTAAATTGCTCAATACTGATTTTAATTCCGCTACTGTACTTTGGGGATTTAAATGTTTAATCACTTGCTGCCCTGACTTACTTTTAACTTTTAAAGCAAACCCAGCCATTGCAAAGAGAGTTATTTTAAAATCTTATAGTATTTTAATTGCACATCCCAGTCTTATTCGCTGTTGCGCAACACTGCAAACACCTTTGTTGGGAAATATAAATAAGTTTCCGAAGCAATTTGAAAACAGAATATTATTCGTAAAATATAAATTATCGGCAGATTCTTATAATAAAACTGAAAAATTTCGGCGATTTTAGAATTTTGTTCACAAACGTCACTAATAAACCAGAGACGAACGGAGTCGAAACGACGTAAATAATATTATCTATGCAAAAAAACAGCAAGGTGATCACGAAAAACATAGTTCCTATTCTATTTTCTGCTACTCAACAAAGGGCTCGGAAACATTTTTGTTTTAGTTGTTTTTTTAGTAGTAAAATGATGACCACAACTGTGTATCGAGGGAAAAGCAATAAAACCTGTTAGCTTAAAGATAAACGACGACAAACAACGTGTTGACTACTTGCAACTTCCAATTCGGGAGGCGGGTTTGAGTATCGCCGTCACGGGAACTATTTATTGGATAACCAACACCCCTGCCATAGGTCATCCCAAGTAGTTCGCTACGTTTGGTTACTTAGCAGGGGTGCCCGGGTTCATGGGGGTGAGATTTGTCCAGGTCTTGGTAGCGATTGCGTCTGCCCACCTCCTGCATGGCGGGCTGTATCGGGAGGGTTGAGGGAGACCTAACCTAGACCTCTCCAGCTGGACTCCCTCGACCCATCGCCTTGCACCGCAGTCAAAGGAATGGATTTGTACGTCCGTCATTCCAGGACAAGTTGACCCACAGATTCCTACCCACCCGTCATATATTTTTCCTTCACAGAACTTCCTCTCCTCCCTTTCCCTAAAAAGACCCTCCACACAGCATACCCAAAGATGACATAGACCCCTTGGCGATTTTTTTCCTCAGGTAGGAAATTTTTTTTCCTGTGTGGAGTTATTGTAAAAGAAAACTATTTACAAAATATTGTTTTATCTTACACCTCACATTTAGCTGATTTGTAAAGCACTGTTTTGTGAAAAGGCGCAGAGTGATTATTTAATGTGAACACATTTTAACCGTGAATAATATCTTTCTAAAGTTGCCAAATTCCGATGCACGCAAAACACAAAAAATTAAAACTAACTCTTGGTTTCAACTTAATAGTTACTTCCAGTAGTAATTAAGTTAAAATCAAGTATTATTTTTAAAAAAATGCGTGCGTGCAGCGGAATCCCGCAAAATTACTCTTTAATCTTCCCTGAGTTCACATATTTCCGTATACGATCAAAATTAATATTATTTGTACGAAAAGCAAATTTTGTTTCTTATGTCAATGATTTGTGATTTCTGTAATCCTTTGTCCCTAAAGTTCCGTATTTGTGTGTAGATGACAACATTGGTAACCTTGAATATGAATAACCGTACGAAATGCGTACAATGCACGAACAGAACAAAAGCTCAAAATATTTCGGTGGTTTTATTTCAGTTTTTATCTGACAGCAGAAAAGTTTAGTACGGATCACCAAATTCTAAATTATCGAACGAGATTATTTACGCGTATTTTGTAAACACATTGAACCGTAAACTCAGTGCTTCAATTACACAATTTATTGGAAATTGCATATCGTAGTTTGACGTTTATTATTAGTTTTCATACATTTTTTTCAAAGGTTTTTCGGTTTGAGATTCTTGTGTACGTAATTTTATATATGCACCAGTCCGTTTGAAATTGACGTAGCATTATGTGGTCGTTACATTTGTTTCCTTCCGTAAAATACGAGACTTCTTCTTGAATTACAAAGTTCATGTTTGAAGATGTTTATAAAATGTACATTAAACTAGTGTGGAAAATATGTGTTGATCATATAGTTAACAGGTGAAGATTAGTTACGATGGAAGATGATGAGGCTGATTTGCGAGAGCAGATTTTCCACAACAATGTCAGAGAACAAATTGTGAGTAATATTTATTTTAGAAGGGTTTCATATTTCATTACAAACTTTGTATTGTAAACAAACTTTTGGTAATTATCGGTTCGGACTGGCCACGCTTATTACGAATAATTTTTAGAAAAAAACTTTAGATTCGCCTTAATTACTATTAAAGGAAACTTGTTGGCTTTGGGGCGGCGGAAAATAATGCATTTTAATTTTCAATTGCATAAAACCAAAATTCTCTTCGCGATCCGACAGCGAAAATCCGCGGCCGTACCTGTTGTGATGTTGGTATCCTTTATAAATTAACAAGAGCTAATACGACTGTAGCCGACTTCGCGGGATACCTACATGAAATACCGCGAATCACAAACTATGTTACACAAACCTAGCGTAGCCGCTAAACCACCTGAAAACTGGGATGTTTTTCTTGCCTTAACGCGAGTAGGCGTTATAAAGGGGCACTTTCTTTTGTATCACAAACCATGTTACACAAACAAGCCCGCTAGACAAATTTCATAATTACGCGCCTTATCCCACGAAGTCGGCTACAGTCGTATTAGCTCTTGTTAATTTATCAAGGATACCAACATCACAGTGACAGGTACGGCCGCGGATTTGCGCTGTGTCGGTCGCGAAGCGAATTTTGGTTTTATGCAATTGAAAATTTAAATGCATTATTTTCCGCCGCCCCAAAGCCAAAAAGTTTCCTTTTATAGTAATTAAGGCGAATCTAAAGTTTTTTTCTAAAAATTATTCGTAATAAGCGTGGCCAGTCCGAACCGATATTTACCAAACTTTTTTGTGCCACAATACTATGATCTTTACTTGAATCATTGAATATTATTGTCAGACTGACGTAAATGATATTGTTTGTAGATATTCCTGCTGCTCTTTATTATGCTGTACCTCGGTTCGTACGCACTCATCGAGAAGTTCAGAAGACGAGACCACGACGATTGCTACTCGACGGACGAAGATGAAATAACAGTGTACAGAATAAGCCTATGGCTGTGCACCTTCTCTCTCGCCATATCAGTTGGTTCAGCCCTGTTGCTGCCAATATCAATCATCAGTAATGAAGTGCTGCTCATCTACCCTGATAGTTACTATGTCAAATGGTTGAACAGTTCTCTCATTCAAGGTTGGTCTAACTTTTTACTGAAATCCATGTGTCGTCTTTGCTATCTGTAATAATCCTTTGAAATTATACCCTAACCTGTAAAAAAAAAACAAAAAATGCAGTATAGTTTAGAATTATTTTATTTGTAAAAAATAAAAGAGGCAATTTTTTATGATTAATTTTGTAATGATTTGTATCTGACATACTCAATAAAATACTCTAACTGATGTAATAATATATCAAACATGCTTGGACCAACAGAATAAGACTCATCATTCTTCACAAGTCATTTAACTCTTGGTATGCTGATACAATTTTTCACTGTCCGCTAGCTAATTTCGTAATAACTTGTTTTTTTTGCAGAATTATTTTGATGAATCTCTATGAAAATTATCCCGTCTTACCAGCTATTGTGTTTATATATTTATAAATATAATATGTAATCTATCTATCATAAGCGGTTTCCCCAGAGTAGTTCAGAGAAATGATTTTTTAAGCTATTGAGTATGACGGTACACAAGAAATTAAGCTGGCACCTGTTATTCTATTGTCATGCCACTTCATATTGTTTTATTTTTATTTAATACCTTTACAAAAGGCTAAAGATGGAGAGATCTTTCAGCTGCGGAATAGCCACTTACAATTACACTGGCCTACAGTTCTGCACTCCAGTTCCGGAGTGTACTGTCTGTGCCACTAGCCTTTCTATATCAAAGAAGACAAGAACATAAAACCTACATGTTTTAAAATGACATTGATGTCAATATTAAACTTTTATTCATGCTTAGTGGAGCACGTTAACAATATGCTTAGCTAGCGTGTCATCATCAATAGATACTATAATGGCAATTATTAAACACTCTTTTCCCCCTCATTTTTAGTGACCCTCCGTGTTGTTCAATGTTGAAATAAAACTGCATGTTTACAAGATTTTTACCTTTTACCATGTCACTAAAAAATGTACTCTCTTTTATGAATGCTTTTGGGGGCTTTGAATAACGTTACCGTTGCGTGTATTGCTCTAAGACCAAAAGGTGAGCAGTGTGTAGTTTTCAAATTTGGGTATGAATTGCGTATTGAACATTTGGAAAATTTTATTTTCGGCTGATTGTTGTGTCAAACCGAATAAGCTCCTTATCAAATTTGTGAAAAAAAAAATTGTGATCAGAAATTTGGCTTTTTAAAAATGATCTTATAATTTATTTTTATGGTTCATTTTTCTTACATGATTTTCAGATCAATATTCAGTAAATAATATATTTAAATCTGATGTAAGCGGGAGCAAAGGCCACGGCTTCTCTAATAATAATATTGTGTAGAATTATACCGTGCATTTTATTTATGGCTTTTATTTAGGCATTGACGCAATGGAGTAATGAATTGACCAATAGCTAAATAAGCTTAGCTTACAGGACCCGGTCTAAAATAGGCCCCGATATTGGCAAGCAGGCAGTTCCAATGACATTCACGCCCCGGTAATAATAGGTCCTAACAATATTGGCAACCAGGCTGTCTGCGAAAGGACCATTTGGCCCCAATGACTTTCATGCCCCGGGTATAATAGGTCCTAACAATATTGGCAACCAGGCTGTCTGCGAAAGGACCAGTATGTCCCAACAATATTGGTAAGCAGGCAGTCTGCGATAGGACCATTTGGTTCCGATGACATTCATGCCCCGGGAATAATAGGAATAAAGGCAAGCAGGCAGTCCGTAGAAGTACCAATGGGTCCTTTCTATAACTGAAGTTGAAAGGCGTAAAGATAAATCTGGCACCAATTGAATGCTTTATTTTATAAAATGAATAATTTTTTTGTTTCTATTGTTACAGGACTATGGAATCACATATTTCTCTTCTCAAACGTGTCCTTATTCGTCCTCTTGCCATTTGCGTATTTGTTCACGGAATCTTCGGGATTCTTTGGCTATCGCTCGGGCGTGTTGTCCCGAGTGTACGAGACGTTCACAGTCCTCGGCCTGCTCGCCGTGGTCGTCATGGGATTGACCTACATTATATCGGCATTCATCGACAAAAACAAAACTGGCAAAGATTCACTGAGTAAGTTTTACTTTTTAATATTTAAACGACTTCAAAAAGGAGGTTCTCAATTCGACTGTATTTTTTTTGTTTTTTTTTTGTTTGTTTGTTACCTCATAACTTTTGACTGGGTGAACCGATATTGATGATTCTTTTTTATTTGAAAGCTGGTGCTTCCCGTGTGGTCCCATTTTAATTTGGTTCAGTTCCGACAATGGCGTCCATGAGAAAACCATATAAGTCTTAAATTTGCATTAAGTATGTGCGCGACAAATGGACGAATAACTCAATATCACGCCAACCGATTTCGATGATTCTTTTTTTATTGGAAAGGATGTACTTCAAGGGTAATTTGATGAGAGTTTGGTTAGGTTCTGATTATCGGATCCATGACAAATTAACGAAACTCGGCCGAATCTCTTAATTTGACCCTAACGTCGTATGGTCAAATTATGTCTGTCTCATATGAGCAGCACGTTTAGTAGGTTTACCCATATTCAGACAAATTAGTTAGTGTACTTCAGATTCACTAAAAATTAAAAAATAAACAAAAATTTTAACAAAACAAAAAACGACTTCAAAAAATGCACTAAAAAGTAAAAAAATAATTTCGTATTCTTCTACAACTTCATAATCAACTTACTTTTTCTAATCATCAATATGTAGGTACGATTGTTATTTTTGGAGTCGGTGTCAGCAAGTCGCTTGTGCGACACAAGCACATCTCACCTACATGTATGTAGTTACAAACCTACCTTGACTGACATCGACTCCAAAAATAACAATCGTACCTACATATTGATGAGTAGAAAAAGTAAGTTGATTATGAAGTTGTAGAAGAATACGAAATTATTTTTTTACTTTTTAGTGCATTTTTTGAAGTCGTTTTTTTGTTTTGTTAAAATTTTTGTTTTTTTTATCATTGTACATTCTCCCATGTTGCTGATTAATATTTGGCTACTTTTTATTGTTGGTGAATAAAGTACCAAATACAATAACTTCTGTCGAAATTAATCTAAATTCATAAGCAATTCTAAAAAATTTTGTACTGTTCTATAAAAATCACACAAAAATGTATGCATGTTGAATATGTGGAACTCTGGTTTTTTAATGTCTGTTTATGTAAAGTCTGTGGCAGGCCGGTGGTGTGGATTTGAATTTTATACAAAACTACGGTTTGATTCCGAAATTGATGAAATTTTGACTTGATCTTCAAATCAAGAGAAAGATCATTGTCTACATCTGATCTCAAAAAACTCTGTGTAAAGCCCTGGCAACGTCAGGGACTTAAGGTAGTACGTAATATAATCAACAACAGGATTTTTTATACCTACCAACAGAAAGGACAGGTTGTTTCACAGAAGTTGAACAATTAATCAAATTTCAAAGTAAAAATTCAAATTCTATGAAAGTTCTATTCAAGTTCTGTTCTTATTCCAGTACTTGAGTAGAAGTTGAATTTTAACTTTGATGAATTGTTCAAATTCTTTGAAACAACCAACCCTTCCTTAGATTTGGAATGTAGTGGTGACTTTTCAAATATAAATTCTTCTATTTCTGTATAGATAGATAAATAGAATCTATTTGCATTACTATTCATCCAGATAAGTCGTTAATTTGTATTTAAATCCCCTTGAAGCAGTTCATATTGATTCAGGAATGATGAATGAATACCTTTCACAGATAACATTGTTGTTTGTCCATGACTATAATTATTTACATTGATAAAATTAGTATTGCACACCTATTTACTAGATGGAATTTAACCACTAGAGCTATAGCTACCCAATTTAGGTAGATGATTTTTATAATTTAAAATGACTTGTAAGTTTTTAAATTTTTTTTTACAAAGATTAAAAATATGCGATAAATGGTGAAATCTAGGTGGATTCCTTGGCTCTAAATCGCAGTAAGCAGTTCATATGTTTTCATATTGATATTTAATGAAATCGAATGGCAGAATCCAAAATCGAACACCCTGAATTCTCCATCCTAAAATACTCCCTTACATTTAAAGTATGGTAATTAATTTCTTAAGAAACAAAATCCCTACAATGGAGGCCAATATTGATTAAAGTTATTATTATGGTGGTTGCTTTTTATATTTTTGTTTTTGGTTGTGCGTGTTCTTTTCCTTTCTCCTTGAGCATGTGGAAACCCTATACTATACAAGGCTCAACAAGATCCTTTATGTATTAACTTGAAACATAACATTATTGTATTACTTTGTAAAAATGATTATAAAATCAGCCCATAATCTTCCAAGATTTACTTTATCTATCCGTGGAATTAAGTGACTTAATTTATTACATATTATATCAATAATTTATTCTTTCCAAGATATAATGTGCTCTAAACAGTGTTCTTCAACCAGTTTTACACCTGTGGACATGAAATATTTCTTCTTCAATTTGGAAGGCGGGTATGGGTCATAAGTCACCTCTGCCAACACCTCTGCCATAAGTCACCCCAAGTGGTTCACTACGTTTGGTGACTTAGCAGGGATGCCTGGGCTCAGGGGGTGAGGTTTGTCCGTCTTGGCGGTGGATGCTTCTGCCCACAAGCTGCGTGGCAGGTCAGATCGGGAGAGACTGGTTGAGGGAGAACTTATGATCTCTCCAGCAGGAACCTCTCTTGGAACATTGCCTTACACCGCATTGAGAGAGATACATTCATACATCCGTCACTCTTGGACACATTGACCCCACATTCCTACCCACCCTCATAAAATCTTTTCCTCAAAAGACCCTCCACACAACATCCCCAAAGATGACATAGGGCCTAAGGGTAATTATTTTCTACGGGGTTTTCCCTCTGGAGCTAATGTAAAAAAAAAAATTCATAGTTCGCTAATGCAGAATTAAAAACTATTAAAATATGATTAGGGGACATACATTAATTACGTGAGCAGTTTTTTCTCCAATCTAGATCCCCCCCCCTTAATGAGATAAATTTGAGCCATTTCGTATATTCTTTTCAAGTAACGTGAGATTCTGCTGGATCCTCCCTCCCCTTTTGACCTCGTGTAATTAATGTGTGCCCCCTTAGATGGATTTTCCTTCACCAGTAATATCTCATCCTTGCAATAATATTTCACAAAATGGCGATATGTACGTAAGCCAAGTTTTATTATTATTACTTTTCAAAATTGAGCCAAGATTATTGCAGTTCACGTTCACCTTTTGTTGGCTTTAATTTTTTTTTCTCATAATTTATCCCGGTTCCCCGACCCCTGCAATATGAGAGCATGTTGTCTGTGTTTGTTTTTCACGAAAATTTTACAGACCAACAGATGAAAACAAGTACTGTAAACAGTTGTCACATTTGTACAGTTTCATGTTTTATTTCAAGGCCTTGTGACATTGTTTACCTGTACATCATTGTGCTATTTTTATTTTAGTATGTTTCAGCAGAAATCCCCGGCATTGCCCTGGCTTTGCACAGAGTTTTTTAAATGAGATGTAGACAGAGACTTTCCTCCTCTTTTGAAGGTTAACCTCAGGCTAATTTGTTCACTTTTGGGTACAATTTTGTGTAGGTTTCATATAAATCGTTGTGTCTCTTTGGGTATCATGGTGAGAAAAATGACTTAAAAGGTGTTAGAAAGAGAAAACACCAGGCTTTATTTTCCAATCCAAAATTTTACCACAAAATAATTAAAATATATACTTTTGTACAAAGTTCGCGACTGCAATTTGAAAAAAAAATTATAAAACTTTGAGATTTTTTATCAATTATTTTTTTATGAAATGACGAAAAAGTGAGGTGATGATAAAGTTTATAATTCGTTTGTCTAAAAAAATATGTGTGTATTTTTTTTGCTATCAGTAATTTTAGTTACAAAAAACGTATACATTTTTTTAAGAAATAAAAGAAAAAACGTATCCATTGTAGCCATTTTTATGTTTGCAATCAAAATTTTCATATTGCAAAAATTATGTGTTTATTTCAAATTATACAATTTTAAAGCATATTTATCACCCTTCAAAACAGTTTTTGGTCTTTGGATACGTTCAGAAATATTTTTATTTGGATTTTATTAAAGCAAAATATTTTAACATTCTGACAAAATGTGCCCGAGGCTTTAGGGGTAAAGTGTGTAAAATTTCATCAATATCGGAATAAAACTGTAGATTTCTGTAAAAATTAAATCCACACTGCCTGCCAGATATCCGCCATACGGCTGCCTACCCGCCACAGACACTCTTCTTTATATAAATAGATTTTCAAAGTAGTTCTGAATAAGGTCTGAATCAAAGATATTGAAATAGAAGAGATGTGCTATCAGCAGTTTTTACTGGGTGGGACTGTGTTTCTTGGCGTCGCCAATATTGTTAACCAACACTTACTGCACACGCACACCATAAAAAAATCAACTAAAGAAAACAACGAAAATCAAATAAATGAACGAATACTTTCCGTATTCAAACTAAATTGTTAACCAATACTACTGCACACCTTCGAAAAATCTACTAACTGAACGAATTCTTTCCATATTCAAACTATTCCCATTAGACGGTATTCCGCCAGCGGTTGGGCGCCATCATAGCATATCTCTTGTATTTCAAAATCTTTGGTCTGAATGCTGCTCAATGCATTTATTATTTTTAAATATAACATAATTGATTATTGTCACTCATTACATATCACTACGGGTTAGTTTCTTCTTCCTAGTCAGTATCAGAATAAAATGGTTATATTTGAGTTATATTTTTTTCATTCCTTACACATAATGTAACATGTCACTTTCATTCAAATTTGTCTATTAATAAAGCATTAAACAACACAAAGGTGAGGTCCCTTCGAAAGAATGTGTGTAATTTAATTAAGGTTACATTCCAATTTAATTTGTATTTCGTAGCAAATCGATACTTCACTCTACTAATAATAAATGATGTCAGTTTCCTTTCAAATTATTTGTCTGCAAAGAAAGCATTGGTTGCAAAGCTGGACTTTTATTTATACATAATGATAATGTTACTTACTCGTACTTAATGATATGACCTGATTCTAAACTTAGTTTTATTTTACATAGCAACATACTCATACTATTGCATTAATTATGTAAGGTCATGTTTCTTAATACAAGGTGGCGCAAAATTAATCACCCTATCGGAAGATGTTATAATTTTTGCAAATGGCGTCGTATGTCAATCATATTTGACATTTATGAACTACACAGCTGCAGAATACAAACAGACAAGCAATGGAGCGCTATACTCCGCAAGAGCGTGTAATAATTCTGTCGAATAATTTAGCGATTTTGTGTCGAAAGTCATCATGAGCGACGAGGCGCATTTCCACTTAAACGGTTACGCCAATAAGCAAAATATTCGTTTCTGGGGCACTGAAAATCCGCATGTGATGCACGAAAAGCCATTTCATCCACTCAAAGCCACTGTATGGTGCAGCGTTCATGCAGGAGGAGTGATTGGGCCATATTTTTTGAGGACGCCATTGGCATTACTGTCACTGTTATTGGCAAATGCAATAGGGCCATGATAAACGACTTCTTACTTCCGGAATTGGATGAGCGGGGCTTGGTGAACATGTGGTTTTAACAAGACGGTGCAACCGCGCACACAGCACGAGCCACAATGGATATTGTGAAGGAAGCGTTTCCTGGTCGCGTAATCTCTCATTTTGGTGATTTGGTATGGCCAGCAAGATCGCACGATTTCTTTCTTTGGGGCTATTTGAAGTCGCGGGTTCATGCCAACAAGCCTCAGACAATCGCAGCCCTTAAGGAGAATTTTCGACAGGAATGCGAACAGTTATCACCGGAAATCTTGCGTAAAGTCATGGAAAATGCGATAAAACGGGCACAAATGTGTATCAACACTGGCGGCAGCCAATTGACGGATATCATCTTTTCCACTTAACAGAAAAAATTGTAAAAGTCCAAATAAAGATTTCTGTTACTCAAAATAATTTTTTTTATTTAGTAAAAAAGTTATTCAAAAACAAAATTGGATGATTAATTTTGCACCACCCTGTATATAAAAATGGGTATTTCTTTATTTGTCCCTTATGCGCTCCTAAACCATTCGACCGATTGCGATGAAACTTTGTTGATTTGATATATGCATGCCCGTGATGGTTTCTATATATAACCGTGAAATTTGTTTAAAAATTTTGCGATAGCGCCGCACATGTGGTGTTTAAGTGGCATTGCAACGCACGTCGGATACTCGCTAGTTATTTAATAGAGAGTTTGTGCTTAATTTATTAAGTCCATTTATTATAATAATAATATTTGGCTGATTTATAAAGCGCCGTTTTCATGAAAAATCATCTCAAGGGCGCTGTACATATAATAAGCATACAATAAAATAAAATGAATACGATAGGCTTACAACTAGGATTCAAACTTATAACTAGGAACCTACATTTAAGACTTATATGTAGCTAGTGACTTACAACTAAGACTTATTACTACTGACTTAAAACTGGTGACATACAAATATTTGCAACCGTGACTTAAAATTAGAGATTTACAATTAAAATAGGTATTTACATACAACAATAAATATTTTTAGTTTTGCCAGGTATCTAATATTACCAAGTGATCAACAAAACTCTACAGATATAGGTACAGACAGAGAAAGAGAGTCGAAGCAGTTTGAGGATATTATATATACATGTATACATACATAGATATTTTATTCTACACATTTTACAAATTATTTTATACCGTATTTTAATATTAATATTGTTAGCGCCAGAAGAAGAAGGAAGTTCGTACATAATATTACAATTTTATAACACGGTTGTGAAAATGATTGTAATGGGTTAACAGTTTTTAAAGGAAAGCATAGGTATCTTAAATGAATGAATGAATTTAATCGTCGATCTCAACTGCCATAAGATAATTCATCGCTCAACAACAGATTGGATAGCAATGTTTGAATGAAATAGCGAATTTATGGAAATGAGTGTTTAAATAGGTGAGTTTTAAGTTTGGATCTAAATTCTGTTGGACTGGTTATACATCTTAATTCCATAGGAAGTTTATTCCAAGCCTCAGGGCCGGATACTTCGAAAGCACGATCACCAAAGTTAGTGTTCGGATTTCGCTTAGGTTCTTTCAACCTTCCGATTGCAGATGATGTCGCTGATCTAAGAGTTGAATGTCTTAGACCAATATTTTCCGGAATGCACAGTTCAGAGATATAGGGTGGAGCCATTTCGTTGAGAGCTTTAAACACCATCCAGCATAACTTGTATTGGATCCGTTCAGGACACTTCAGCCAGTGAAGATTTCGAAGGTGTTCCGAAATGTGCGAAAACTTGGGTACCCCAGTAATAAGCCGTGCTGCGGCGTTGAACACTGATTGTAGTTTATCAGTTTGGCATTTAGGAAGTCTTGCATAAATGCCATTACAGTAATCAAGACGTGATACTATGTATGAGTTCACAAGAAGCTTAGTTGCCTCTGTTGAGAGGTTCCTACGAACTGATTTAAGTTGTCTTAGATAGAAGAAACCAGTACTGACGGTCCTATTTACCTGACTTTTTAGCGAAAGGTCTGAATCCAGATAAACACCTAGAAGTTTGACGGTTGTTTTTGCAATTACGTCGCTGCCGGAAATAGAAATTGGTGAGTAGTCTATTAAATGTTGGCGTCTTTTCGTGGCTGCCCAGAGAAACTCGGTCTTTGTGGGATTCAACTTAAGTTTGTTCGAGGACATCCAAAGACTGATCGCTTCTAGACAATCAGTTGTGCGAATTTTAAGACCGTTGATCTCATCTGGTGTGCAGTAAAAGTATACTTGCTGATCGTCAGCATAACAGTGAGATAAGAGACCAAATGACTCGATAATTTTTGCGACATCATTTGTAAAAAGAATGAAAAGAAGTGGACCCAAAACGGATCCCTGAGGTACCCCTGAAGAGAGTTTCGTGAAGTTGGACTGTTTGTTTCCAACTTTTACCGCTTGAGAGCGATTGCATAGATAAGATTTTAGCCATTTTTTTATGTTAGACTGTAAACCAAATGTTACTTCTAGTCTCTTAATAAGGAAGTTGTGGTCAATGGTGTCAAATGCGGCGCTCATATCTAAAAGCGAAAGAAGGGCTAACTTACCTGATTCTATGGCAAGAGTTATGTCTGACAGGACACGAAGTAATCCGGTTTCTGTTGAGTGGAACTTGCGATATGCGGATTGATGATCAGTAAATAATTTGTTCACGTTTAAGTGGGAAGTTATTTGGGAAGCAACAATTTTTTCAAGTAGTTTCGCTAAGAAAGGCAGATTTGACACAGGTCGGTAGTTACCCAAATTGTCTGCATCAAGCTGCGGTTTTTTAATGATTGGGGTGACTACTGCAGACTTAAGTGGTTCTGGGAAGTCACCTGTACTTAAGGACTTATTAAACACGTGAACCAGGAAGGGAGCCAACACGTCGCTACATTTCTTGAGGAGCCAAGTTGGGATAGGGTCAAGAACACATTGTTTATTAGGCGAACTTAAAATTAACCTTAAAATTGTCCCTTTTTTAAAATTGTCCCATTTTCACCGGACGAACGGATGAAAATTTAGCCGTCTCTTATATATATATTTTTATATAGAGAGACGGGACAAAATTGTACGTATGCACATTTTTTATTTGTTTTTTATGTTGATACATCATTTTACATTTCATAGTACTGTACAATAATGTTGGCCTCACTGGATGGCTTATTTATGCTGAGGCCCCCATTTTATAATACAAAAATTTAATAAGATTAGTACCTAATACATTTTGTAAAAAATAAAATAAAGATAAATTTAAAATTTAAAGAATTAAATTAAAATCGGCATATATTATGAGTTGAGTGTTTCAGAATGATGTGTGTTTTATAATGGTTTTGTATGTTACAAACATCACAGATAGGCATAAGTAATACTTCAGCCGGGTATCTACAAAATGACCTACGTACTTAGTAAACTCACATTTGATAGAAAAAACTTACTAACCTTGAAAAATAACAATCATAATTAGCCTTATCTCGTAATCAACGGGGCTAGCCTGAACAACAATTTGGGAAATGTCTCATTACTCAAAAAAAAATTAGACATACTTCGGTCAATCAATATTCAAAATAATTTAGGTCTAGTCGAATAATAACTTAGTGGAATATACTCACAGTATCGCTCTAGTGTGAGACCAACATTCTGAAGTGAAACGTTTCTTGAAATGGCTTTAGCCGTGTTTGATGACCAGATCTGAATAGCCAGGTACTTCCCCACCTTCCTCTTATTTATCTCCTTCCCCCCCCACACACCCCAATTGGGGATGCCATAGTCTCCATTAGACGTGGGCAGAATGATTCCCAGGAGTGAATAGATCCAGTCTGATTCCCCCGGCCTTTTGAATTGATTCCTTCTATTCATTCCTTTAATTTAATTAATTCCAAAAAAAAAAATTTAAAAAAGTGAATGGGGAGACTACGAAATACCGCAGCACCGCACAAAAAGGAGACTGATAGGCTACCAAGCACCGCACAAACACCCATAAAGTTTTACTTATTTTATTTATTAAACTTAAAATTATTTTATGACAGCTGACAACAGCTGATTGGCCTTATAATATATGCAAATTTACATATACCCAAGATCTACGTCTAAAAGTAGGTAGGTACTTGTATTCCAATATCTTTCATAAGTGCCAAAAAAACGATTACAAGTGCACTATTTTTGCTTCTCACTTTTCTAGCCGATGCCGCGATGTTCGGATTCAATGTCGAAAGTTTTCTGCTAACTATGTAATGAAATTGAAGGCTTGGCCCGCCGAGGAATTGGTGAACCGCACGGACGGATTAAGGGCCGGCATTGAGGAATGAATTAGTTACTTTTGACTAGTGTCTTATGTCTTACCCCGCAGAGACTTGATCAACTCGCGAGCTGCGTTTCGGATACACCCGAGCCGATTGATTGACGTGAAACACAAGATTGGATTGACGTGAAACGATGTAAGACGATGACATCTGACGTCATTTCTAGGTCTGAGATTAACTAGAGACAATAACGTCACAAGTGAAAAAGACTTTAGTTTTAATTCCTGAATAAAGAGCTTCTGACAATTTCCGATAGCGACAGACTAGCTACGAGTACCTGGGACGCGGACGGGACGGGACGTTAGGACAATCTCAGGACTATTGACTACGACAAATGATTAATTCCTTGCGTGAAAGGGACGCTCGGATAATTCGGCTGAATCGCGGCCGCGTTTTGATCTACGGGTTTTTAGAACGGCGGCCGGCGGTAGCGGGATACGAGTCCTTCACAATACCGTCGACAACTTCGCGGCGCGCCACCCATTAAATAATATTTAAATACCTATGAAACATTATAATATTTAAATCGTTTACGGAACACATTATTCATTGAAATAATTTAACAGTAAAATAAATGGAAATTAAAAATTTATGTTGCTGTTAAAAATCGTACGATACAAGGCCAAAGGTGAGGAATGAAGAATCAATACCTTTTGAAATTGAGAATCAGATCAAGTGTGTCATAAGATTGAATTTATTCATTTAATTCGGTCATTCAATTTTGCCCACGTCTAGTCTCCATACTGTAGGTGTAACTAACCAATGTTTAGGGCTGGGTGTGGTGGGGCGTATCTTCTGGTGGATGACTAGGCTGTGAGTGGCGTGTATGTGCGAGCGCCGGTCACTTTATTTCGTCAATGGTGCTGGTAGTAGAATTGGCAAGCGGTGTGACGAAGTAGATCCATCCCTCCCACTGCGATGCAAAGCGATGTTCCGAGAGGGTACAGTTGGAGAAGTCAAAAGGACTCCCTCAACCATTCTCTCCCGATCCGGCCTGCCGCTGGTGTGCAGACGCATCCGCCGCCAAGACCCGGACACACCTCACCCCATGAACCCGGGCACCCCTGCTAAGTCACCAAACGTAGCGAACCACTCGGGGTGACCTATGGCAGAGGTGTTGGTTATCCAATAAATGTCGGTCCAATAAAGGCGGTGCCCATATCCGCCTCCCAAATTGCTATTATCATAAAATAAAGAATATACAAATTTGAACAGAAACAAATGTGTACCACTGACTTGGTATCTTTTGATTCTAGATCATTTAGCATTGCGTGTGTCTCTCTTACACTTGCTCAATTTGTATATCGCTATCATCTTTGTAAAATGTGAATGGACATATTGACTGAAATTGGGCCTATAATTGGGTCATGAAACACTTCCACATGGCTATGGCTGTTATGTTTTGGCAATTTTATTCTACATATTACAATATACTACACAATAATAATATTAATAAAATAATTTTGGTACCTACTTTAACCCCTCAGGCTAATTTATTAGGTTTTCAGAACAACTCGTATAGGTGTCATAGAAATCGTTGTCTCCCTTTACTATCATGGTTAGAAAGAGAAAACACCGCGCTTTATATTCAAATCTAATAGTTAACCACAAAATAATTAAAATGTACAACTTTATGAATACAAAGTTTCCGACCGCAATTTGAAAAAAAATTATGAAACTTTGGGAAATTTTTATTAATTATTTTTACATAAAAAAACAAAAAGTGAGTTGACGATAACCTTCATAATACATTTGCGTAATTAAATGTGTGTGTTTGTATTTCTTTTTTTTATCAGTAATTTTAATTACAAAAATCGTATCCATTGGTATAAAAGAAAAATGCATCATCCATTGTAGCCATTTATAAAACTTTTTTATATTTGCATTAAAAAAAATTATATTTAAAAAATTATATGTTTATTTTGAATTATAAAATTTGAAAGTGTATTTTATCACCTTTCGAAAACAAATTTTAGTTTTCGGATGCATTCAGAAATATTACATTTGTTTGGATTTTGTTGCAAAGCTGAAATATTTTGACTTTACGACAAAATAGGCCCGAGACCTAAGGGGTTAACTGATATGATAAGGTACATAGTTCCAATTTAGAATTAAAAGTTCATTGAACTTGAATAATGTTACACATAATGCAGAAATATTTCACATTACTAATCAACTCACCGACAGCCGAAATTCAACAGTTTAATAAGCCTGTTAAAAATGCAAAATTTTAATAAGTCAGGTACTCCTCCTACGTCATACATCTGACAACAATAAATTATCGTGAAAAGAAGCTCATGGGTCCGAGTAGTTAAAATAGTTTTGGAATAAAATAGATTTTTCATGTACTGTTTTTCCTCTTTAATTTATTTAAATCCCTCATTTAACTTATTTCTCTTTCGTTTCAGATCTGTGGACCTACTATCTACCATTTTTATATTCCTGCATATCATTTATTGGAGTGCTGATGTTGCTAGGTAAGATTTTTGTAATCCTTTTTTTATTATCTACAATTTTTTTTTATCCAATTTCTTAAAATCGTATCATATTTTCAGATTACAATTAAAAGTCATTAACCCTTGGTTTGTGCGAGTAGCCGTCTGATAAATGTATGATTTATAATTATTTTTAACCAAACGTACGTATAGGTACTGAGACAAATATAATATATCAATAAACAATTATTATAGCTTACTATCGAGTACTCAGCACGCGTGGCAATCCAACTCAAAGAATGAAATTGTTTCTCCCTGCGTGTCCTTTCCCTTGCGTCCCCGTTCCCGCCCCATTCCTCTCCCATCTCCTTCCCTTCCCCCGACCCCTCCCACCTTCCCCGCCTTTCCCCCTCCTGCGG
The DNA here is from genome assembly GCA_929108145.2 of Limnephilus rhombicus. Lineage (NCBI taxonomy): Eukaryota > Metazoa > Arthropoda > Insecta > Trichoptera > Limnephilidae > Limnephilus > Limnephilus rhombicus. The sequence continues at coordinate 23,521,047 of OV815278.1, forward strand.
CCTATGATTCCGTGAACCCCCCTCCCACGTTCTCCCCTCCCACGTCACCACCCGTGAACCCCGCTTCTTCGTTCCCCTCCCCCCTCCCGGATTTCCCTAAAACCAAACAAAATAAAAAAACCAACCAAGAAAAAAACAATCATAAATTAAGAACATAAGTCCTGTTCCAACAATTCTAAGAGTTCCATCAGTACTTAGGGAACGTACCCATACTACGTGACCCGCTTTTTGCAATTTTTAACCCCCCCTCCCCCCTCGGTGACCACGTGTAGTATATTTCAAGACACCCCAGTTTTCACGTAGTAATTCATAAATATGGTTTTGAATTATTTCTTGTTAACAAAAAGTTTAAAAAATATTATTTGGTTTATATTTGTCTTTATTAATATGGCGCTTACTGCGTGACGTATGACATGACTATGTTTTGTACCTATTGTTTTCAACGGTGTTGGAATGTTAAGTCAAAAGGGTCAAGAGATCACACTTCGTGAATGATATTATACCCAATTACATAAGGTCTTTTGGTAATGTACATACCTATTGCACGTTTTTTTTTATTTTCCCATCCAATACGGCCGATACGCAGCGCCAGGGAACAATCAAATTTATCAACGACAAGCAAAAAATAACCTATTAATAATTATCAACGCCGGTCGCCTAACAGCGACGTTTTGAACCTATTGTTTTCAACGGTGTTGGAATGATAAGTCAAAAGGATCAAGAGATCACACTTCGTGAACGATATTATACCCAATTAGACATGGTCTTTTGGTAATGTACGTACCTACTGCACATTTTTTTTTGCCCGTACAATTCGGCCGATACGTAGCGCCAAACAACTAGCGAATTTATCAGTGACAAGCAAAATATATCTTCAACGTCTTTTAATATTTCAACAGGGTAATATTTTCAACACCGAAACCAACGTCTTCCAACAGTTTCAACTTTCAACGTTATTATAGGATTATTATTTTGTGTGTGGGGCGTGGGGCATAGAGATTATAATAATTAATAATACATCAATGATTCGGGGAACCACCCGTTAAAAGGGAATCCTTAATACGATTTTGATATATTTTTTGTTTGTTTTTTTGTTAGTATCGTGTCGATCTCCTATTATAGTTGCGTCAACGTCGACGTTATTTTCAACAGTTGAAAATTGCCAACGATAACGACGTTGGCATTGGATAGAATTATCGTCAACGCCCAGTACTAGTTGAAGCACCCATTTCCGTACATTACTTCGACCAGAACTGTCAAATATGCCAATGATGCCAATATGGCGGAGTAACTCTAGAGTAACTATCGGTTTTCGGAAAGTAAATACAAAGGTTAAAAGTAACGTACAACAAGCAGTCAAATTGATTGAAAAACGTATTTTGATAAAATTTAACTATAGTAACGGCCTTTTGTTTTTAACTTTAAAAGTAAAAGTTAAACAAAAGGCCGTTACTATAGTTAAATTCTACCAAAATATGTTTTTCAATCAATTTGACTGCTTGTTGTATGTTACTTTTAACTTTTGTACTTACTTTCCGAAAACCGATAGTTACTCCGCCATATTGGCATCATTGGCATATTTGACAGTTCTGGTCGAAGTAATGTACGGAAATGGGTGCTTCAACATTGATTATTAAATCAGTAATCATGAAAAATATTGTAGAAGAGGATGATAATGCATTTAAGCATTAAAATGAATCATCAACATAAAAAAGTTTTTTTTTTCAACTTTGAAGATTTAAAAAAAAAAATCGCATGTTGCGCCACAATACGAAATATGTCAAAAAAATACAAATAAATAGTAGTATATCTGTGTGTAAGGATGGAATGGCCAACCTTATGATTCCAGAGATATCCTCATTTTTAATGTCAGTACCACACAATTTTTTCTTAAAAAAATTATAACTCCTTCATTTGTACACGCAATTGCTTCATACGAAATTTTATAGCATAGTAATGATCAGCAGAATCCATTTCTAGAAAAAAAAGACCCTTGAAAATTCAAGTCTCTTTGTCTATGAAAGGCGATTTTCAGCCCGCTGTGCGCCCCTCATTGTAAATAAGGGTGGTATTTTGAAGATCCCCTCCACCCCTGAACGGGTCATGTAGTTTGGGTACGTTCCCTTACATGTGACTCCAATTCAAATGGTGTGCCCACGATCCTATTTCCAGGAAGTTTGTGCAGTGTCATATTACATCGAAGGCTTACAGTCAAATAATATAGTCAAATAAAAACATACTAATAATTCTAGGTCTTAAAGCTCTATAAAAAAATACCAATCATTCATGAGGTGAGGTTTGTCCGAATCTTGGCGGAGGATGCATCTGCCCACCAACTGCGTGGCAGGCTAGATCGGGAGAGACTAATTGAGGGAGACCAAAGGTCTCATGTATCTCTCTCTCTCGGCCTTTCATAGCAATGGGAGGGATAGATTCATACATCCGTCACTCCTGGACACGCTGGCTCCCTGATTTCTACCCACTCTTCATATTTGTTTCCTTCCCAGAACTTACAAGATTTCTTAAGAGGATTTATTTTCCTCGGGGCCTCCTTTGTGGAGTTATTGTAAAAAAAAAATTGGTACACCTTTTTTTAGATAACATTGTTTGATTTTAAGCCTCCGAATTATTAGTATTTTTTTTGTAGATAACGTTTTTGACTTTAAGGCCTAGAATTATTGGCAAATTTTTTTTATAGATAACATTAATTGACTTTAAGCCCTCAATATATATATTTAAAAGGTGGCATCCAAAGGGTTAAAGTGTGTTTCCTCTATAACCTGTTTCATGCAGATAGTGGAATTAAATTGTATGTCTCCAATGACAAATCATATATAGTAAGTGAGATGAGATAAGACAATGAAGTTCCAAGTCCAATTCTTATTTGGCGCCGCTTGATGACATGTAAAAGCACGTTAATTCATTGATTATATCTTTAATGTTCGCATTTGTGGAGTGTCGATACTCCCACCACCATTGGGATGCGAGGTGGGGAGAGACGCGGCACGGCCTGTCACTCCGTGACAATAGGTGCACCAAGCAACATCTCTGTTAATTATTATTTAGTAATTGTTATTTGTCAATAAACCGAGTGAGTACCAATCTTCTTATTTTATTTTAACAGAACCCTACATATTAGAATAGATTTAATAATTATTATGAGAGTGTAAAACAACTCCCATAAATTTGGTGACCCCGATAAAAACACGCGAAATTAATATTTTTTACGACATCGCATTATTATTTGCTCGCGTACCTACCCACATTCTGAAATAAATTTTGTTCCCGCTACATCGAAACCCGAGCAGCCGAGCGTAGCCTAGTACAATTGCCTCTTTAAAAGGGCATTTTATATATTCGAGCGCATAACGCAAAGCCCACTCCCTTTTATTGACCGGTATTTATTATTTATTTGCCGTCTTAACAATTTTTCGCGTTTCGATATCGCTGATAATTAGTTTCTTGCGTAGGGTTCTGTCTAGATTACTAGTATATTCGTAGATATAATTGGTACCACTTGGCGCTTTAATAACGTAATTTGATTAATGCAAATAAACAACGTCACGGAGTCAATCGATTTCAAATAACATTATTACGCATTCATTATTATTACACGTAATAATTTATACATTTATTATTTATTATATTTGAGACTGCACACCATTACACACATAAAAAAAGCAGACAAGCAACCAATCCAATGGACAGAGGAGCTCATTCAGGCATTCGACCAGACCAAAGTTGATTTGGCTAATGCTACACTCCTCACACATCCAGAAATATCATCAGACCTCGCAATTATGGTGGATGCATCAAATTTTGCTGTGGGCGCAGCCCTCCAACAACGAACAGAAAAGCAAAGGAAATGGAAACCGCTCGGATTTTTTTCACGAAAACTCAACAACGCACAAAAAAATTACAGTACTTATGATAGAGAACTCACAGCCATTTACGAAGCAATTAAGTACTTTCGAGGACAGGTTGAGGGTAGAGAAGTCACCATATATACCGATCATAAACCCTTATGCTTTGCGTTCACCAAAAAAGCGGATAATGATTCGCCAAGGCAAAGACGACAGTTAGATTTTATCGCGCAATTTACAACAAAAATCGTCTACACACCCGGAAAAGAAAATCAGGTAGCCGATGCATTATCAAGGATTGACGAAATACAAATTCCATCGCCAATCAATTATGAAGAGGTGGCGTTAGACCAAAACAATGACCCAGAACTCATCGCAATCATGAATACCGAGACTTCTCTGCGTTTGGAACGTGTCCAGATTCCCGGAAGTCCTACAACACTTTGGTGTGACATGTCTACTGGAGTTGTAAGACCATTTGTACCAAAGACTTGGAGACACCGTATACTTGATAACATGCACAGTATTTGTCACCCCGGCATTGGAGCTACCTACAAAACACTTAGGCAAAGATTCGTTTGGCCTAAGATGCAAAAAGACGTAAAAGAGTTTGTCACCACGTGCATATTATGCCAGAAGGCCAAGGTAAATAGGCATACCCACAGTCCTATTGGAACTCTACCGTTACCCAAGGAGAGGTTTAGGAATATCCATATTGATATTGTTGGACCCTTGCCTCCATCACGTGGCAACAACTACCTATTGACCATTATAGATCGTTTCACTAGATGGCCAGAAGCGATTCCCATTAAGGATATCATGGCAGAGACAGTTGCTCTCGCTCTCATGGAGAACTGGATAGCTAGGTTTGGAGTGCCCGATACAATAACATCAGATCAAGGACGTCAATTTGAAAGTAAGCTCTTCGAAGACCTCATGAAATTGTGTGGGGTAAAACACTTAAGAACAACAGCGTACCACCCGCAAGCAAACGGCTTAATAGAGCGATGGCATCGAACACTAAAAGGGGCTCTAAAAGTAGCTTCCACAAGTAGTTGGTCAGAGAGACTTCCATTGATTCTCTTGGGCCTCAGATCTTGCGTTCGACAGGATGCAAAAACATCACCCGCGGAAATGACATACGGAACTCCACTTAAGCTCCCGGGAGATTTTTTCACCGAGACAACACCAACAGATCCAGAGACGTTCGCTAGAAAGGTCACCGATATGTTGAAAGATATTAAACCCATACCAGCTACAAACCATAACCATGATAAACCTTTTGTACACGGTTTGTTGGGAACTTGCACTCATGTTTTCATTCGAACAGACTCGGTTAAAGCTCCCTTGCAGGCGCCATATGAAGGACCCTTCAAAGTATTGATGAGGGATTCTAAGAAAATGTTGGTGGAAATACGCGGCCACCAAAAGTACATAAGTATTGATAGGCTAAAACCTGCTTTTCTCCCAACAGATTTGGAGGAGAAAGAAATCCCTACTATTAAACCGACCACAACAATAAAAGTTCCTGAGAAAACACGAGAGAGAACAACTCGATCGGGTAGGCGAGTTAGATTCCCTGAAAGATGGGCATACTAAGCACGAGATATCTTCGAACATTTGTGCCCTTCATTCCATACACTCTTCTGTCTCTCCGTATGTACATATACCTACCTCTTCAGTCCAATATTTCATCCACCTGCTAGAGGATTCAAGGAGGACTTCAGGAAGGATGATCATCATTCTAGGAGGGGAGGCATGTGGAGTGTCGATACTCCCACCACCATTGGGATGCGAGGTGGGGAGAGACGCGGCACGGCCTGTCACTCCGTGACAATAGGTGCACCAAGCAACATCTCTGTTAATTATTATTTAGTAATTGTTATTTGTCAATAAACCGAGTGAGTACCAATCTTCTTATTTTATTTTAACAGAACCCTACATATTAGAATAGATTTAATAATTATTATGAGAGTGTAAAACAACTCCCATACATTTCATACTAATTTGCATGTAGGTTAGATAGTGGTATACTTTGTTCATTGTCCTGCATATTATTTTGTTTTCTCTACAGATTATAATTGTACAGTTATTAAGTCACTTGAATAGTGGGTCAAACAAAAACCTCTCAATCACATGTGGGATTGATGCGAATTTATCTGTTTGTTAAAGTGAACAACTTGCGTCATGATGAAATATTTGTACAAGATTTTTTTGTATATATATTTTTTTTAAAGAATTTTTTTAAGAAATGTACAGTTATATACATAAAATAAAACAGTTTAGTTACATTTGCGTATAATATTACACTGTATAAGTAAAAAAATAATAAAAATAATAAATAAACAGCAAAGAAATAATAGTTTCGATTGAAGTACATTGTAAGGTAGTTTGATTTTCAATGTTTTAACCCCTCAGGCTATTTTGTTCGGTTTTCGAAACAACTCAAAAAGGTCTCATAGAAATCGTTATGTATCCCTTACTACAATGGTTAGATATATGATCTAAATGATGTTAGAAAGAGAAAATACCACGCTTTAAATTCAAATCTAAAAATTAACCACAAAATTATTAAAATGTTTACCTTTGTGAATCCAAAGTATCCCCCCCACAATTTAAAAAGAAATTTTAAACTTTTGGAATTTTTTATTAATTATTTTTACATGAAATGATAAAAAAGTAAGTTAACAATAATTTTTCTAATACATTTGTCTTTTAAAATATGTGTGCATTTTTTTTTCATTATCAGTAATTTTAGTTAGAAAAAACATGAGGCGAGCAATTTTTAATACTTTTTTATGTTTGCATTCAAAATTGTTATATTATTTCAAAAACAGTTGTTAGTTTTGGGATGCGTTCAGAAATACTCCATTTATTTGGATTTTATTGCAAAGCCGAAATAAATTAGGATTATACATATAATAAGATTAAATATCAATATCTCTTAGGGCAGATACGTTCGAGCAAAGAGTATTGTGCGTATTTCCATTTAAAATGTTGTCTGTAAAATGAGGTATTCGATCTGGTATTATAGAGCTGGTGAGTCAATAAGGCAGTTCACAATCTTACACAGAGTACGCCAAAAAAAATTCTCCATTTGTAAAAGGAGCAATAACACATGATTTTCAAAATAATAGATGTTTCAAAAATTTTGTTTGAATATTTTCAATTCGGTTGATATAAGTTTGGTATTGAGGATTCCAAATGACAGATGCAAATTCGAGATGAGATCTTACATACGCCATAAATAGTAGTGAAAGATTTATTGAATATAAAATTATTTTAGCCTTTATCAGTTATTTTTATGCTTAAAAAATCATAATTTTTGAGAAATGTAATTAAATTCTATCTAATAAAATTTTCTTGTTTCATAGTGATTTCTATATCTTTAGCTTCGTCCAGACAGTGCACAACACACATTCTCAACAAGCAAATAAATAATTAAGCTGTCAAAGGGGCAAAATGAAGTGTACGAAAAATTCCGATATGACTGATAAAAACATAATGATCTGTCTGGGAACTTAGAGTTGAAAAGTTTTACATAAATTAGTGTTATCTGTTTTCTTTCATATAATAATAATAATTGGATAACTTGTATATCACCGTTTTTGTGAAAAATCTCCTCAAGGGTCAATATAGATCACACTTCCAGGGTTTATTTCAGTGAAATGATCCTTGTCAGTATTTTTCATAATTGCATTGCAAATCCAGTTGTTAAAGTAAAAACCGTGCTTGATGTAAAATCAAACAAAATATAAAAAAAAACTAAAAATCATTTCTATAAAGTCAGGATCCAAATTCAATTGTTATGGTTGTGACCAACTGGCCACATTTGAATCATACCCATGTGCGCATCGTACTCAGTTTGTATTAGGCAAATAGCGGTACATTGCCCAGGTTATGTCACAGTCAACAGTGACCGCAGACAGCAATATAAAACAGGTTTTCATCATGCACATTTGAATACTCTTGAACATAAATAATAAAAATGAGCATGGTAAATATACAGAAGTCTTTAATAGGTTTTTTAACATGATACTTTTAAAAACACTGGCTTTTTTAATGTTGAATGAAAGTGGAGCATAAATAATAACACTTTATTATTTAATGAGCAGACAGCTAAAGCATTCTGCTAAAGTGCTCATTTATTGGAAACTTACATCCCTGTCATAGGTCACCTCAAGTATTTCGCTCGTTTGGTTACTTAGCAGGGGTGCCCGGGTTCATGGGGGTGAGGTTTTTGTCTATGTTTCGATGGCGAATGCTTTTGCCGACCTGCTGCGTGGCGGGCCAGAATGGGAAAGACTAGTGAGGGAAACCTAATCTAGACATCTCCAGCCGTGCTCTCTCGACCCATCACCTTGCACCGCAGTGGGGAAGGATGTATTCATGCGTCCCATCACTCCTGGATACTGCTACGTATCGACGGGCTCGAACCGCCTGATTACGAACTTATAACAAATTTGAAATTAAATAACACAATGTTCAAGACTCAACAACAATGGTTCAATTTAAATACTTACCAAAACCAAATTATAATACAAACCTCGGCTAGCTCCTCCCAGGGATATTGTGTTCTCAATTCGATCGGATTTGATTCAAAACGATCGTCGCTTCATTTATTGAATAAAGATAGGGTTTAATAAATTAGAAGATCTCTTGTCGCTTTTAAATAATTTGTGAATTTTTTAATGACTCGACGCCTCTAGGAAAAGCTTTTAATCTCTTTGTGAACTCAAGGTTAATGATTCTAAAATATAATAAACGGGTTGAATGATAACACATAATAATATAAGTTGTACGTACGTTACCCCGTCTCGGGTTTCATCTGGGCAGAGGACCTCGTCCGGAAACACCACTGAGTTGATTTAGATATATAAAACTTAACTATATTTTAAATTACGGGTTCCAACAAACGTTGGAACAAAAAGGATCTAGGCGGCCCCGGCCAAAATGCGAAAGACCGACCCATAGCGCAGTTAAAACCAGAAGAAGCTCGCCAGGGCTCTCGACGCCGTGCCAGGGTCCTCGGGCCCCTCCCCCACCAAAATTCGGGCCAATCAAAACGTCTAGACAATGTTGCCAATTTTTGACAACTAATATTAAATATTTAGTACCTGATGACGGAAATAATCATATAGGGGTGGGAAGTTAAAATTCAAGAAAGCACTTCATGACAATACGTTAACCCTCAGATTCCTATCCACCCCTCACACCTTCTCAGAGCTTCCTCTACTTCCTTTCCCTAAAAGACCTCAAATATGATATAGGCCCTGAAGGATTTTTTCCACAGGTCCTCCCATGTGGAGCTAATATAAAAAAAATCTGATTCCACAATAAGTTTAACAGTAATTGAGTTGTTTAATTATCCAAATAAGAAATCAATAGAGTTTTAAATTGGTTTATATTAGCAACATCGGTGACATGTTTTGGAAGTTTGTTCCTTGTTTCCACTACTCTATACGCAAGGAAGTGTTTCCTGGGATTGGATGCAAAATGTGTTTTGTTAATGTTTTTCAGTTAATTTTTGTATATATACAACGTGTCCGGAAACTCGTAATACAAGCGGGAAACTGGTGAATCTACATCACGTAGAGAACCCAAAAAACTTATTTTTTTCGATCTGAGCATTTCGATTTTAATATATTTTTTTCTATTTTTCCATTTTATCGGCAACTAAAGGGTTAAAAAAAATTTTGAGCCCGGTTTACCCTTCGATGCATTTTATAAGACATTACACAGCTGAAATCAACCCCCTAGTGAAATTTTTTTTAAATTTAACCAAAAAAATTCCAACTTCGGACCCGATTTACTCGAAAACGAAAGCTCAAATCAAAAAAGGTATATCACAAATCGACGCCGAATGTGATGTAGATTTACCAGTTTCCCGCTTGTACTACGAGTTTCCGGACACCGTGTATATTACATAATATCTTAATCACATTTGATAACTAAACACAACTAATACCATTTCAAGCAATATTTTAATTATTATCTCCTTTTCGCAAGGCTGAAAATCTTTTTGTGTGCCCCACTATAAAACCTATGGTGAGCTTTTTTGTCATATTTTTTTCAAATCAATGCAAATATTTCCAGTTTGAAATATTTAATGTTGAATTATCGTTTTATGTGTTAAAAATTAGGAGAAAATGTCATATTCTTTTTTTTTTTAATGTATTAAAAAAAAGAGTGTTGGGAGACAAGCAAAATGTATGTAGCATCTATTAGTTAATAAAGAATAAAGGCCTTACTAATACAATAAACATGTTTTAAATTTTAGACAACTGATAAACAACAATTAATGTAGGGTAAATGGTTGCTTATCAGTTGTGTTAAATTTAAAACACATTTATACATAGTAAGGGTGTAAATCAATAGTACCCAATCGAAATTTTGTATGTTTATTTAATTTGTTAATTAAAATATAATAGGCAGATTATTTCATTGGTTAATGTAATATAATTGAAGAAGAAGATAACACTAAGAATCTAAACGAAAATATGAAAGAGAACAAGACAATGAAAAATAAAAAGATAACGGTCGTAACTGGGACTCGAACCCAAAACCTCCCATCTTTCGGTTGGACCGTCATCTTTTTATTTCTCTGTGTCTTGTTCTCTTTCAAATTTTTGTTTAGATTACTAGTGTTATCTTCTTCTTCAATGATATATAACATTGATAGAAATAACTTTCAAAAGTTATAAAAAGAGAGTTGTTCTAATAAAAATTGAATTTAGTTTTAATTTATATTACACATACGTGTTTGTGACAAACATGGGCGAAGAAATAAAGGAATGGTTTTTGTGTGTAACTCAAAAATGCTTACTCACAGTCACCTAGTTGTAGTAATTACTCGGCGATATTATTTACCATAAAAATGTACAACATTAGACCACGTCAGTGTCAACAAACACGCCACCTGTAGTTGTGTACTGACAACCTGACGTGTCGGCAAACTGTTGGTTTTAATAACAAACTATTTTACACCTTAGTTTGTTATCAAGTAAATATTTATTTATTTGTTTTGTGTCAATGTCGTTGCTTTCTTTCCCAACATTTGCTTATTCAGTACTAGCTGGAGTCCCTGGCATTGCCCGGGCTTTGCACCGGAGTGACCTTCCTCTTGTAATGAGGGTCAAGCGTGCAATATTTCATCAGTCTCGAAATAAAAGTGTAGATTTGTGTACAAATCATATTCATCCAGCTTTTGTCTGCCACGCGGCCGCCTGCCACAGACACTCTTTTATATAAATAGATGGGTAGATGATAGTTATTATATATTTTTATTTATATTCCTTATACATTCCAAACAAATAAGTTAATCCGTCTGCTTGTTTAGGAATAAATACATCCCAAAACATGTAATCGCATTATACTTTCATAAGACCAAAAACGTCCCGAGCGACCTTACATTTTAAAAGCTGCATATCTCTCTTCCTCTCATGCAAACATACGTATTTTTTCTTTTAACTAGAAAGAGAATGAAATAATGCTTCTTATGGTCTTGGAAATATGAAAGCTGTCTTGCATAGATATTTTACAATCTCGATCCAAAGTGACAGTTTCAGAATTTACGCACGGAACTAAGGCTTCTGGATTGTCAGGTGCGAATATATTGAACCAAGCAGACGGGTTAAATACATAAAAGAAAAGGGTGATTTAAGTACTTGACTTTTTTTAACCAGTTATTTTTGACATTTTTGGAGTAAAAAACGTAAATGAAATTTTGGTATTCCGTAACATTTTGTGATATTTTTATTTATTTATTGAAAACATTAAAAGTCAGTAGGTATTAGACAGTTAGGTCGGGATGGGCAATGTGGAATTTTTTTCTTTTGTTAGGTTTTGAAGAAAAAAATGTTGAAAAAAATACATTAAAAAAAGTTCCCGGAGTCCAAAATTTCATTTACATGTTTTACTCCAAATAATGTCAGGAATCACTGGTTAAAATAAGTCAAGTATGTCCCTTATATCCATGTATAAGGTGCTAAGATTCAATATTACAAAGATATACCAATTTTAAAGGGAAAAAATTGCAGGTAGTGATGGAAATCGGGTCAATTAGGCGAGACTTTCAAGACTCGGTAGAATTTCCCTTTTCTCCTTCTTTTTCCCAATCTCTCCTCACTGACCTAAAATATGTCTATGTCTGAAGAAATGCCTAAATGGCGTGATGATTAGTTAATTAAGTACCTTTTAAAATAAGTTGTAATCATACTTTCATTTCAAATTCATTCAATTACCACCTCTGTAAATGTCCCCCCTGCTGACCTCGATAAATCTCATGAAGAAGGTACATACATAGTACATACATACTGGCACTATATTTTTTTAATAAATTTACTTAATCGGTCACATTAGGTAAAATAAATGTCATGAAGAAAGTACATACATAGTACATACATACTGGCACTATATTTTTTAATAAATTTACTTAATCAGTCACATTAGGTAAAATAAATGTCATGAAGAAAGTATATACATAGTACATACATACTGGCACTATATTTTTTAATAAATTTACTTAATCGGTCACATTAGGTAAAATAATCTACAATAGGCCACTTGCATCACATTTAAAAAAAAATTCAGTTTAGGCAAATATTCTAATACATTCTGTTTTTTTTTTTTTTTAATCGTATTTTTGAAGCCCTGGCGATTTTTTGAAAATTTCAATCCGAAAAATCAGACCATTTTTTATAAACCGGAAAGATGGGATTTATTTCATTACTCCATCTCCAACATTTATAAAATAACTCTCTTTAAAAGATTTACCTCCCTTCCAATCATAATTTTATGGGTGCGAAAAAATGATAATTACATAGCCGAAAATCATTTTAAAAAAAAGAACGTTTTCCACAAGAAAGGACACAGGTGAATAACGAGGCATACCAAAAATATTACATTTCTTAAATATTTTTTTCCTTGATCCATCTTATTGATCATAAATCATTATAATGTTCAATGTCTATATTACTAAATCCAATGTAATAAACTTGTACTTGTGAATTATAATAATAATAAGAATATTATAAAATTTGATTTTGTTAAAATCAGCACCACTACCATTATACCTCTAAAACACATACAGACAGCGTAAAATGTACGGGATTCTCTTCATAACATCTGTCAAAAAGTCAAACCAAATGATAAGTTCGCAGAGAACAAACAATAAATCTAGTGAATGTTAAATGTCAACTTCAAAAATTTGCCTGAAATCAAAGTGTTGCCATATAAAAAAAATAAATCAGGGTGGAATTTTACAAAATTAAAAGGATCATTTTCAGAGACGGGATATTTTCATGTAGTGACGTCGCTGGCCAAAATAATGGATTTATTTATTTAAAAATAGAAAAAAACTGTACATTTCTAAAAAATTTTACTAACGTTTTCGTAATCTTAGTAAAAAAATCTATCCACACGAGTTTTTCCAAGTCGTTATGAAATCCATGCAAGTGGCCTATTGTCAATTAATTATCCATATTGGAATATGAAAGAATAAATTGTTTTCTTGAAGGTAGATTGAAATACTATTCATATAAATTAGCATCTATGTATTCTGAGAAACATTTTCCAACAAAAGGACTGATTTAGAATGATTTACAGAGTGTGCAATTCACATGGGTTAGAAGTGAAACCTTCAGAAAACTAAAGTAGACAAGAGTGGGGAGGCTGCGAAGCACCGCACAAAGAGGAGATCGATTATACTATCTCATTCTCTCGCAGGCTAAATCCTATAGGTGTATGTGTGAGTCTCTTTTTAGTGTCGCTATTTTTCATTTCATTCAAATCACAACGGCTAAAAAGTTTTCACTTCAAAAGAGATATATTTTATTATTTACATTAAAAAATTAATTAAACACGTTGTTTTATGTCTGAAATTTCATTCAATAATTTATTATAATAAATTATAATCTTAAGTAAAAATCAATGTTACTAATATTATGTTAATTATAATTTTTTTTAAATTATAGTGATAACACTCTTCTCATTTGTTCAATCTTCATTTTCTTTTTCCGATTCTTTCAAAAATTCGTCAATTTGCTCTCTGTGCTGCGGGAACTTCTCAATCAAAACATCGTAACATTTTTTAAACTCAATCATATTTTCCATGCCTTTGTGCGCCTTAGTTTGGTAAAGTTGTGCTTTAAAACTATTTTCATTTAATCTTAGAGCCCGCTCACAATCCGCCAGAACCTGTTTTTTAATCAACAATATTAAACGCATTAGTAGAATTAACTTAACAATCGAACAGCTCGAGAGTAGATAAGAAACGCATTGAATATTAATCCTGATAATGTGGTGTAGCATGCAATATTACTAACGTGACATAAACAAAAATATTCCGAAAATTTGGATATTCTGTGAATATAGATTCTGAGTTAAAGATTTAAGTCAATTTTGATGAAATAATTGTATTTGTTAACATACTTCACAATGTTATAAACATACTTTAAAATGATGTAGACATACAATGATGTAAACATACCTAATAATAATGTGAACATACCTAACAATGAAATTGACGGTTCCGAAAAGAAACTTTAAACAGCTCTACTGTAAAACTACAAAATCGCACATACGGCATTGTTCTTTGGGACCATCGATATAAACATTGTCTTCGTTGAATTTCAAAATCTAAGGACAGAGAAATTAATGGAATGATCTGCCAATGATCTTAGATATCACGTAACTGGTATTGAAGATGTTTTAAATGACTAAAAACACTTAATTTATTTATTTTTATTTAAATGACAATGCCGTTTTAAATGGCTTAAAAATAATTTGTATGGATGCGCTAGAGAGTGGCATAGCTAGCGTGGGTGGCACCCGGGGCTAATAACGTGGTGTCACCCCCCCCCCCCCCGCCCATTAAAGTTGACTTAGAGAAATTCAAAACCCAAATTTCGACTTCATAAAAAATAAAAACATTACCACCTCGTCAAATGTAAATTGGTCCGTCCTGGAGGGGAGGTGGCTAGAGAATTTATGGGAATGGGGGTGACACTCGGTCGGGTGTCACCCCCCCATCGGGTGGCACTGGCGCTAGACTCGCTGCTCTTAATTAAAAAAAAAACAATAAATTTTGCCCGCTACAAATTTTTTATGATGTGATAAGTCTGGATTTACAAATTAATGTGCTTACAAAAAATGTACTTATTTTTTACTCCATAAAAGTGAAATTTGTGTACCCTACTTTATTTTATCGAGTTAATGTGTTTGTGACCTTATTATGGCATTGACGAAAATCAACTAATTATCAATGGATCTTGTCATTTCTTGTTCCATGTTTCCGTCCATAATTCTCTTCAAAAAGATCATCGCTACTTTAAAAATCGTCTGAATAATGTATGGCACAATACTTTTCAGTATGAAAGACGCCGAAGTTGAATTCAAAGCCTTTTCTAAAACAATAGTTGCAGTTATTTGCAACAATTGAGTCAAAATATTGAGCAACCTCTCGTCTTGCAGCCATACCAAGAACCTGAACCAAAAGTCCCGAAATAATTTTATATATTCACACAGCCAATTGATAATTTTACTTTTTACCTTGTCCAATTTCTCCAGTTTGATGAATGTCAAAGCTCTGTTTGTGTAGAGAAGACAGCTAGTTCGGACGTGTTCTATCGCATTGTTATAGCAAGTTAACGCCAGTTCGTAATCTCCTCGTCTAAAAGCTTTTGTGGCTCTTGTCTTAAATGTTTCGGCCCTTTCCTCGCGGATCTTCCTGTCGGCCGCCCTCTGTTCTGCATCACGACCGGCTTCTTTCATGAAGGTCTCGGGATCCATTTCATTCTGAATATTTAAAATGTGATATCAATACATGACTAGTTTCTTAGAACAGGCACTGCCTGTTATACACTAATGATGACTGGGCCATAATGTGTCCACGCCTGTATTGCAGCTTATCCTCAATGTACATTTTACTTGTCATATTATTATCATTGTGCATATTATATCCAATTGAATATCCATGTATACATTTTGTCTTAGTACAGTAAATATATAATTTTCTATATCAAATGTACAATAAAAAAAATACCTCGTTAAAAAGTTAGGCGTGGAAAAACATTGTTATCAGAGGTATAAAACAAAGGCAAGAGGTACGTTAATCCACTGTGTAATCAAATATTTATCTTTCTTTTGATTTGTCTGCACCCAACAATTTGAGAGAGAGAAAATATTATTTTTTATAACATATCTAATATGTATCGTATTGCATTGTAGTCGAGGCTCCTGACTCAAAGGCGAATACAGAGACAACCACACTACTAAAACAAAACATTTTTTTTTCTTATCATCTAGTATATTTTTCAGAGGATCTTCAATTGAAATGTTTTATTGCCTTTAACGAAATTTTTATGTGGAAAACAGTTTACACTTTATTATTTTTAATTGTTAAACTAACGTTTAAGACAAGATTTTTATGCATAGCACAAAGGGTAACAATTATTATAAGCAATAATTATCAGCCTGAAACACTCATCCACATTGAAAAATCTTCCGAGAAAAGATACATGACGCCAACGGGACTTGAACCCGCGCCCTTCTGATTGCCGGTCAGCTGCTCTCCCAATTGAGCTATGGCGGCTTATCTTATACCCGCCAAATGATTCAATATATACTAGTGTTTCATTCAACAATTACTGCTTATTATATTTTTTCCACCTGAAAATAACAAACTTTATTTTTGCGAGAGAGACACTGTTAGTGTTAAAAAATATAATAAGCAGTAATTGTTGAATGAAACACTAGTATATATTGAATCATTTGGCGGGTATAAGATAAGCCGCCATAGCTCAATTGGGAGAGCAGCTGACCGGCATTCAGAAGGGTGCGGGTTCAAGTCCCGTTGGCGTCATGTATCTTTTCTCAGAAGATTTTTCAATGTGGATGAGTGTTTCAGGCTGATAATTATTGCTTGTAATAATAGTTTACACTTTGACCATTTTTAAGAAATTTATTTCACGACAGGGAGTGAAACATTCAACATCTTCCAAAAAATATCATCTACCAATCATTTAGTTTATCTCTTAATAATTATAATCATCATCATCATCATCATCACCAATAATTATAATATCATTCATAATTTCTATGAATCCCAAAGTGCAATGTTGTGCAACTGCTGACCTTCAATGTCCATAAACAAATAGTCAACATTAAAACTATTATCATAACCTAATTTATAATAATGGCAGTTGTCCCGTATCCGTGAAGCTGAACAACTCTGCAAATACAAAGGGTAAAATTGAAGAATTCCGTTTCATTGTTAATAAGGAATATTTATTTTTTAAATACTTGGATTTAGTTTCTTTATTACTAAAAGTGATTATTAATTTTGGGAAAAATGAAGAAATTAACACTTTCAATTTAGTTTAAATTATTTCACCTACACGATATAATAATATGTACACCCGCGTTCAACCAAAACCACAATGCTGTAACACAATTTTTGGCCGTATTGTATTTGTGTACTAGATTTCATATATACAATCAAATATGACATTTGCTCGTAATACCAATTGTATAAAAAAATTCTCGTAAAAAAAAAAAATATATTTATACATATATTTTAACTTACCTACCTATTTACTAATTCAGCAAAATATTTAGAAATCTTATATATAAAAGATTTCTAAATATTTTGCTGAATTAGTAAATAGGTAGGTAAGTTAAAATATATGTATAAATATATATTTTTTTTTTACGAGAATTTTTTTATACAATTGGTATTATGAGCAAATGTCATATTTGATTGTATATATGAAATCTAGTACACAAATACAATACGGCCAAAAATTGTGTTACAGCATTGTGGTTTTGGTTGAACGCGGGTGTACATATTATTATATCGTGTAGGTGAAATAATTTAAACTAAATTGAAAGTGTTAATTTCTTCATTTTTCCCAAAATTAATAATCACTTTTAGTAATAAAGAAACTAAATCCAAGTATTTAAAAAATAAATATTCCTTATTAACAATGAAACGGAATTCTTCAATTTTACCCTTTGTATTTGCAGAGTTGTTCAGCTTCACGGATACGGGACAACTGCCATTATTATAAATTAGGTTATGATAATAGTTTTAATGTTGACTATTTGTTTATGGACATTGAAGGTCATCAGTTGCACAACATTGCACTTTGGGATTCATAGAAATTATGAATGATATTATAATTATTGGTGATGATGATGATGATGATGATTATAATTATTAAGAGATAAACTAAATGATTGGTAGATGATATTTTTTGGAAGATGTTGAATGTTTCACTCCCTGTCGTGAAATAAATTTCTTAAAAATAGTCAAAGCGTAAACTATTATTACAAGCAATAATTATCAGCCTGAAACACTCATCCACATTGAAAAATCTTCTGAGAAAAGATACATGACGCCAACGGGACTTGAACCCGCACCCTTCTGATTGCCGGTCAGCTGCTCTCCCAATTGAGCTATGGCGGCTTATCTTATTTTAACTTACCTACCTATTTACTAATTCAGCAAAATATTTAGAAATCTTATATATAAAAATCAATATTGGTTTTTTACGTGCTGCCATACCATTTATCCGATTGCGATGAAACTTTTTTCAGTCACGCCCACAAAGGTTGGCTATATATAATAGTAAGATCTGGCGTTATGAAATTTGTATAAAAAAATTACTACAGGTGGTGCGCAAGTGGTTTGAAAATGTGTGCATTTCATATATTTTAACAGCAGGGAGGGAAGGCAGGAGGGGGAGGGTAATGAAGGAAGTGGGTTTCACGGGAGGGGTGACAAGGGAGGGGAAGGAGATGCGTGAGGAAACGGGGACGCATGGGAAAGGACATGCAGGGAGAAACAATTTATTTCTTTGAATGGCATTGCAACGCATGCCGGGTACCCACCACCTAGTAATTAATAAAATTAAATATGGGCATATAACCTAACCTAACCATAACCTAATTTAACCTAACCTGTGAGGCAGAATACGACAAGTTCAATGAAATAACCGATAAGAACTTGAAATAAATCAATCATTCTGTACACCCCAAATTACAGATATTTTTATCTAGATTATATTGTATTGAGTTAATTTACTTACGGAATTAGCCGGCCTCTCTACTTTATGGCAAGCCTTTTCATTAATCACCGTCCTATTGCTCTTTATTTTAATCTTTATTTCTCCATCGAGGTCCAGGTCTTGTCCTCCCTCTGTCAGATACACATCGGCTAGCTTCTGCCCTCTCTCTGAGACACTCTTGTCTTCTGATGACAGCTGTGATACAATCTGTGATATTTCCGACACTCTGTGCATGAAGTTGTTCCATTCTTCATTGTTCTCCATATTATTACTACTGTAGTGCATTAACTATGCCCCGAGCAATTAATTAATCCTTCACTAAGCTTTAGCATTTACACAACAATTAATGTCATTTAACAAAAACGTAAATAGACCTGGTTGTCATGGAAATTTATTGATTTTGATACAATTGCTTGTTGTCATGAAATGTTTTTAGAGGGTGCTTATTTTAAAAAGATACAACTTTTCCAGCAGTAATATATTTTTATTTTTCTACCACAGTCTAATGAAATATTGCCCCAATAGGCCACTTGCATGGACCTCATAACGACTTGGAAAAAATCGTGTGGATAGATTTTTTTTACTAAGAATACGAAAATGTTAGTAAATTTTTTTAGAAATGCACGGTTTTTATTTTTAAATAAATAAATCCATTATTTGGGCTTGTGACGTCACTACATGAAAATGTCCCGTCGCCAAAAATGTTTTTATAAAATTCCACACTGATTTTTTTTTTTTTATATGGCATCACTTTGATTTTAGGTGAATTTTTGAATTTGACATTTAACGTTCACTAGATTTATTGTTTGTTCTCTGCGAACGTATCATTTGGTTTGATTTTTTGACAGATGTTATGACGAGAACCCCGTACAATTTACGTTGTCCGTACGTGTTATAGAGGTGTAATGATAATGGTGCGGATTTTAACAAAATCAAATTTTATAATATTCTTATTATTATTATAATTTACAAATACAAGTATATTACATTTGATTTAGTAATATAGACGTTGAACATTATAATGATTTATGATCAATAAGACGGATCAAGGAAAAAAATATTTATGAGATTTTATATTTTTGGTATGCCTCGTTATTTATTCTCTTGTGTTATTTGTGTGGAAAACGTTATTTTTTTTAAAAATGATTTTCGGCTATCTAATTATCGTTTTTTCGCACCTATAAAATTATGTCCCGTCTTTCCGGTTTATAAAAAATGGTCTGATTTTTCGGATTTAAATTTTTAAAAAATCGCCTGGGTTTCAAAAAATACGATTAAAAAAAAAAATACAGAATGTCTTAGAATATTTGCCTAAACCGGAAAAAAATTTAAAAAATGTGATGCAAGTGGCCTATTGCCTTAGCCTATTTAAGAGATTATTAAATTTAATACTTTTATTTTTAGAGTATCTTTTTTGGATCATCTGCATTCCTACATAAAATTTCTATACAAATATGTGTCTAAACATAATAGATTAACAATATTGTAAACTATAAATTGTCTTTTTGAAGTGAAAACTTCTTTAGCACCGTTGTGATTTGAAACTCCATGAAACAAAAAAGCGACACTAAAAAGAGACAAACACACACATCTATAGGATTTAGCCTGCGAGAGAATGAGATAATCGGTCTCCTCTTTGTGCGGTGCTTCGAAGTCTCCCCACTCTTGTCTACTTTAGTTTTCTGAAGGTTTCACTTCCACCGAGTGTGAACTGCACTAGCGATTTGTAGGTTCAGCTGGAGTGGGCTCTTAAACTCGGGTTTTTCGCGCAAAGCGGCTCTTACTCCTACTCCCTTTTCAAATCGACTACTCTCAAAGAACCCGGTCCAGGACATGTACCCATAACTCGGCGGACCGAGCCACTCGCAAGTCGGGTGCGGCGGCGTGGCAGTCAGCAGTCTAACCCGTGCGTCTCGGTCCGAGCCATGTGCCAGTCGGGAGTAGGTCGTGCGTTTGGGTTCTTTTGCGGGCTCCGGCTCCGAGGTCCGGCTAGGGTGGAATCCAAGCCTCTCGGTTCGAGCCATTCGGAGTCAGGAGCAGGTTCTTTTGCAGGCTCGGGCTCCGAGGTGCGAACCCGTGCGTCTCGGTCTGAGCCATTCGCAAATCGGGAGTGGCTCCCATCCCAGAACTTACCCATCTCAAAACTGTACGCTTGTATTTTTTAACTTAAGCTTCTGTGTGTGCTAGTTACGTCTGTTAACCTTTGTAATTTGTTTCGTAAATTTTTACTGTATTTTATTTTTCAACAATTGCATTTGTCCTTTGAATCTGGTATTAAAGGACCTGCCAGTTTGTCCAACATACAAACAGCGTTGCATTCATCATTCTGTAGTTTATAAATGCTGTCACGCATAATAACAATTGCACAGCAGAACTTGTTTATAAGTAAACTGTTTTTATAAATTAAATAATAATGTTATTGAATATATAAAAAAAAAAAAATTATTGAAAAAAAAACTCTTAATATAAGTAGAAACTAAACCTGGAGAAACTAAACAAGAGAGATGCATGCAATTTTAAAAAATGAAAACACATTATCTATCTGTTACGGTAGGTACAATTTACAAAAACATAATTTTGCAAAAACAAGTAAGTTATGATAAAAATAGTGTCAGCCGGCGCATGACGGCCCGCTCGGCAATTACCTGGCCATTAAGGCTTAAGTGTATGTAATACGGTCCTTTTTATTTTTCCAGTTTGCACTCCTCTGGGATTTGTGAAGCTGTTCAGTGTGGTGGGGCAAGTCCTGGTGAAGCCGCAGTTCTTGAGAGATCTCAATGAAGAGTTCTTCGCATACTCACTGGAGGAGGAAACCGTGAGGCGGAGACTTAAACATGCTCAAACCACTGGTAAGTCGATTCAACGACAAAACAGGATATCGAAGAAAAGTGAATTAAAAAATAAAAGTACCTAACCTAGCCTGTTATTTTATCATTTTCTGTTTTATTTGACTACCTGAAGTCTAGGTCTCCAGGTTTTTGTCAAGGGACTTGATTGATTACTGGCTACTTCAAATTTCAAATTCAAATTATTTATTTATTCTTTCAAAAACATTACAAAATTAAAATTTTTAATGTGTTTTTAAAATACAATTGTAATAGTATTACATTAAACATAAATGGTAGAATGGTAGGCTAAAAACTATACAAGCATTAGTAGAGCTTGCTTTTTAAAAGCAGCTTCACTAACGCTAAATATGTCGATATCCGAATTAATTCTATTCAACAGCAAGATTGCTCTCCCGACCGGCATGACCATTGGCAAGTTAGTCCTGCAGGCCGGAAGGTAGAACAGCCTATGCTGTCGGTGGCGAAGATAACCATCGGGAACATAGAAATGAATGCTCTCCAAGATAGCTGAGTTTTCAAACCATCCGCGAATCAATTTGAAGAAATGCGTAGCAATGTGTACATCCCTTCTGACTCGTAGATGGTTCATTCCGAGCATACCCAAAAGAAAGTCAGTAGGATAGAGCCACGGGTAATAGCCGTACTCCCTCATGTACAGAAATCTCAGAAATTTTTTCTGAACTCTCTCCAACATGAGGGAATATTTTACTTGGTGCGGACTCCAAATTACTGACCCACTTATGACGTTTGCTACATACCATGACCAATGAAGCTGTAAATTTTTATATTTTTTTACCTTAACTCCACACAGGAGGCCCTGAGGAAAATAATTTCTCTCAGGTCATCTGAGATGCCGTGTGAAGGGTTTTTTTGAGGAGATGAAGGAATGAACATTGGTCTTGAAGAGATCCATGTTGTAGAAAGGAGAAAAGAAACAGAGGCCGGCACATCGTTCCACAGCCGAGTTGTTGAATACAAGAACAAATCGAAGAAGCGATCCGTTCTCATTTGACAAATGTCAACCGTGTACATAAGTTTCCCGACTATGCACCGGTGCCGAAGGGATCAATGACGCTAGTTCTTCGGAGCATCTTCTATTGAAATACTGGTAGAACAAGGATAGCATTGCCACCTGACGCCTGTGCTCTAAAGATTGTAATCCGTTTGTTAAGTTAGGAGAATCTATCAAACGAGTCGAGGGTTTTTTTTCACGGTTTGTAATGAAAATTTTACTTTTGAAATTGATTTTTTTTTTGTTATGTATCAACACATAACAATGTATTCTATAAATATCATTATCAGCATAATTATAATTTTCTACATATGTCTTTATTGACTTTTCAAGTGACGTTTTTCATTTATTCGCATCTTAATATTATGACTTGATTAATACACAACTTTTTTTTTTCATTTAAAACTGCTAAACTACTTTTTTAGTTTGTCAGAAGGTACATGGAGACAACATCTAATGTAATAACATGTTTAAATTAATAGAATAGTACAAGCATAAAAGCAGTATAGTATAAGCATTACATAACAAACAAACCAACAGTCACATCAATAAGTAGATACAGGAAAGTCCACAAGGTATTATAAAATTATGAGCCTTTAAATTACTTTTAATTTAGAGATCCATTTTCAAAAGCTAAAGTTTTTGTGGGATTATGTCTAATATAGGGCTTCCAATACCGCAGCCTGAATTCAATGTCGGTATTTGCGGGACTACGAATTTTCAATCCCGCAGGATCTCGGTATTTGCGGGATCCCGCATATTGAAAATATTCACATTTATAAGGCAAATAAAACAATGAATTAATCAACTACACATTTATTTACGTACATATTACTATTAATATGAGATCAATCAAATTGCACCGTTTATTTGTAACAAAAAAAGAATGAATTAATCAACTTTAAAAAAAAATAAAAAATTATTGGCAATGCTGATTAAAAATACATATAAAGTTACATCAGTTACATAGTTACATAAGGTTTTAACAAAGAAATAAAATATTGCCTTTCCTCACCATAAAGAGACAATGCTCTTGTGTTTGGTGAGGGAGTTCTAGCTCAATTAGTAAATTAAAAGATCGTGTAAGTTAGTAATGACGGCTATTGTAAATAATAAGTAGGTTAAAAATATCATATATAAATTTAAAAATTAAAATCATGAAGAGTTTAAAAAATCATAATATAAGTAAAAAAAATCATTATAAATAAAAGAATCATGTAAGTTAGTAACAAAAATTATTGTAATAAGTAAGTAAAGGATATGTAAGAAAGAATGCAAGATTTATACAATAGTAGACTTAGAGATATAGAAACTAAGAAATGAAAGAAAAATAAGGAATGAACGATTTATAAAATAGCAGACTTTAAGATATAAAGTAAACATATTTGGGACTTTTATAGCAGTTTAAGGTAATTTTTTAATATGGGCTTAAATTCCTGCATATTTTCGATGGTTTTTAATTTTAATGGGAGGTTGTTATAATAGGTTATGCCTAGATAAAAATAGGAATTTTGAATGTGCTTAGTATTAAATTTAGGGATTTTAATAGTTTTCTGGTATCTTGCTGATGTATTGAATGGGAAGTTACGAGTATTTAACCGTATTTCTTTGTAAATTTGATGTATTGAATATTTTTTATACATTTTGTCTATTGTAGGCACATTGAATATTGAAAAAAGAATTTCAGTAGGAAATTTTGACGGTTTTCTCAAGATTACCTTAATTATCAACCTTTGAACTATTTTGAGTGGATTTAAAATATTGTCATAAGTTCCTCCCCAGCCAATAATACCATATTGTAATTTAGATTGAACAGTTGCATAGTACACTCTTTTTAGGTTTTCTAAGCTAAGAATATTTCTAAGCCTAATAAATATATATCGACGCTGGAAAGGATAAATGGCTAAAGCGCCATTATGCTAAATGTTCAGGAGAGCTGTTTGAAAGTTTAAAAAAATCATAACTCTGAAAACGATTATCTGATTTTGTTGCCGCTTGAAAATTATAAATGCATTTATAAAACCTAATCAATTGTAATACATATATTTTTAATAATATTAATAATTCCGAAGATAATGGCGCTTTAGTCAAAAGTGCCTAAAAATTTAGGCAGGAAAAATGACTAATGTGCATGTTTATGTTATTTTCACACAAGGATGAATAACTAAACTCTTTGTACTACACATTAATACGAGAGGAAAAATACCTTACGGACAAAAGTACCAATAATGTAGTGAGGAATAAAAGCTTATCATTAGAAAAGTAATAGATATTCCAAGCAATAACGGCTAATGATCCACCGTAAGTGATAGCTTGACCGACATAAAGACTTACGGACATGACGAATACATATTTGAACTATGGTCATTGGGGTATTTTATTGGTTAAAAAAAAGAAAAAAATAGTAAAAAACACGGATTTTATTATATTTCGATCGCCAAAACATTTGTACTAAAGTTGCTTTCTACAATTTTAACTTTTCAATAATATTAATTTGAAATAAAGAATATAGTATCATGTTATAATACGCTACGATGAGCAAATAACGATACCTATATTAAATAATATTTAACCCTTGAAGGGTAAAGCCAGAAAAAATGGAAAAAAGGGATTAATGGCCTACAAATTATACTTTTCAATTAATATAAATTTGAAATTAAGAAGCCTTATTTAAAAAAAAAAATAATACGCTACGATGAGCAAATAATAACGATATAGTATAATATTCAACCCTTGAAAGCCATTAAATATGAAAAAATAAAAATGAATGGCCTACACTCTGCAGGCCTACAGTTTTAATATAAATTAAAACAAGCTAGAAAGGTTCAGCTATTAATTTCAAAGAATACCAAAATAAATAAAGACACTTTGATCGACTGTTAAATTATCATGATCTGGGTCTTCAATGTCTGATTCCAAAAGCATATCTTTAAAGTTATTAATTTTGGATTGTTTATAATATTCATTGTGATAACGAGATGGAATGGTGTCATTTGTGCACCATTTAATTAAATCTGAATATTTGTTTGAGGATATCGGTAACATATCTGCGTAAATTAGCTCCAGTTTAAATGTTTTGTTTTTTAGTAAAATTTCAAATTCTTCCACTGGAGCGTTGCCGGCCATGGAATATTTTACGAAAATTTTGTTTTCATGCTTTTTAAATGTGGTAATTCTTATTTTGTTAATTTTTCCAGCAATACTTTTGAAATACCTATCACTTATCTTGTCCCAGCCAATAAAATCTGAGTAGGATACCGCTTCCACCGAATAGGGCTTCGGGTTCTTTCGTGCGAGTTCAAAAACTGTCACCAACTGCAACGCTGTCCAAAACGTTGGCTAAAGAAGGAGGTAGCGCAACACGGCATAATACCCCAAAAACTAATAACAAAATGTTTTATTTTTGTTTTGTCCCGGGCAAGAATCGCTGTATAAAACAAGTTTATTTGTATTGTTGCGTTTACCACGTGTACAATGTATTTTGTAAGTATTGTTGCTACTTCGTTTGCCCTCATCTTCTCCCCATGTAAAACAAAAGCCATCTCGTGTTCCACTCTCATAAAAAGTAAAGTTAAATACGGTATATTTCTGCGAATAATACAGAAGCATAGACTCGTCGTGAGGAGTATTCAAAACTGTAAATCAAAAGACGTACAAAGTATATTTTTATTCTTTTCGTAGATTTTTTGGTGATATTTAAATCTGTTGAGACAGTCTTCTTTTTCCTTCAAGTGGTGTCTTTTTAATTCCTTATCTGTATTGGTGTTATTCTCAAATATGATGCATTTTAAGCACTTGTCCTTTTTAGGGATGTGAAAACCAATATTAAATTCTTTAGAAAATAATGTTTTGAATATTTTTTCCCCAACAATATCTTTTCCTTTGGATGTCTTGTCTTCTTTGTACAACCTGTAGAGATTACTTATATTTTTTAATTCTTACCCTAAGTATACTTTTGTAGAATCTCTTCTACAATAATGAGATGGCACTGCCGGTAAGTTTTTATGTAATCTCTTGCGGACTGTAATAGGTCGGCTTTTGTTTTATTAGCTGCAATTGTCTTGCCTCTCATATTCAACTTTGAAACTCCAAAGTCAGCAGAGGATAGGGTATAGTGTAAGAATTGTTGGCTAATATCTAAAGTATTCAGTAAGAATTTCAGGCAAACTTGTCGTCGCCCTTCCCCTTCGTTTATAAAATAAAAGTACGCATGGTTACGTCGGCTTAGCTCTTTGACTCTTTTTCTTTTGACTTCTTGTTTTTGCGCCTTCGCAATGAGCCAATCACGCCTCTTGGTTGAGTCCAAGCACCAAAAAAAATTGAATATGCTTTGTCTTTTCTCGCCTGTAATTTCACTACAACCTTTACCACAGGGTTTGTCTTTGCAGGTATTATTTTTCTTTTTTTTTTATGGTTCTTCAGAACCATCTTTTCCACTTTTTTACCACTTTGAATTAAAATGGACTTTTCCTTTTTTTTATTGTGGCGTTTTCTTTTTTTCGCATTTTCGCCAACCTTTCCATCTACATCGGTTTTCTTTTTTTCTGAAAGTCTCTTTTTAGTCGATCCTTCTTCAATATTCCCAACTACGGAGTCGGAGCTTGATGAACCACTCCATGACGTGGAATCCCACTGAAAATTTAAGGCATCTTCATCATCTGACAAAAAGTCTAAATGATTTTTTTGCATTTTATTTCTGAGGCTTTTGAGTGCCATTTTTTGTTCAGTTTTTTTAGAAGAGCTCGTGTTTGCTTAAGAGCATTCCTTTGGGTTTTTAAGAGGGATGATTCTTCTCCATAAAAGTGGATATCTTCAAAACCTTCATTGTGTCGTTCATTAATAATTGATGTTTCAACGGCAGTAGATTCTGCAATCGGTTCAAATTCGTCTGTGTTTTTTCATGGGGGATCGTTAATATTAGAGATTTCCGGTAATCTGGTAACTTCCACATTTTTTTGAATTTCTGGAACAAAACTGTTCTGTATTTCAGCACGGAAAAGCATTGATTCAGAAAGATTTGCTAGTTCCAAATATGTCACAGTTTCGTTCAGCTCTACTTGAAATCCCATTACGGTGTTTAGTATTTCAGGCTGGATATTCTGTAATCATATAAATAAGTGAACCTAATTAGAATTAAAGTTATGTGATAATTAGTGTAGGTATATAACTTTACTTAATATAACAAAAAACAATGCAGTATAATATTTTATGTATGTTTATTATTACTAAATATTTTAGTATGATTCTATAAATAACACTAACACATAATATTATAAATTGTACATCAGCACATGTGACGTAGGAAGAACTTAATTATACATTATTAAGCTTAATTTTGCTACTTACCACACTCGTGACAAAGCTTACACAACAGAATAAATATATCCGATGCACGAACTCGTAACCTGCTTGTAATCCGCACTGTTCTTGGACGACTAACGCGCCCGTGGAATCCGGAACTATATTTATAGGTGGGTGCTTCCGACTAAATCGATGGTAAAATGGTAGATCTAAGCGACATTAGCAAAATGACGATCAATATATTTAAAATGATTTATTCGCCAAATCAACTGTAAAACGTGGCAAGCATAATTAACTAGAGCGACAATTTTTTTGGAAAGGAAAAACAGCTAAAGCGACATTTTTAGTGATTTTCTATATGACCTATTTGACTTAACAACAAATGTATTATTAAAACGGGTAGGGAAGAAATACTAATGTGAATTATGTACTTTATTACGGTAGGGAACGTGTGCTTAAGTAACTTCCATAGCCATTTCATGGTAAGGAAAAAAAGCTAATTCTACAAGTTATCCTAAAACATGGAAGGTAAAAAAAGCTTACAAACAATTTGGATAAAATTCTGGAAAGGAAGAGTGATGTAACCTTCCACCACACGTAATCTATGATGACTTAAGTCGCACTCATATTAAAAGACCATATTTGCTGTCGTTTAAGTCGATGAAATTTTAAATAAGTAGCTATTTTGTGGTGACTAAAGCGCCATAAAAGTGCTCGGATCGCAATGAAACTAGGACCAATCGACGCAGAAAAAAAAACTAAGTTGGACTGCATATATAACTCATATTCACCCGATGTGGCGTTTTAGTCAGTCTTCCTTTCCAGCGTCGATATATACATTTCCTAATTCTTTTGACGAGTTCACAAATATGTGTTTTTTTATTTATTTATTTGTTTATCAAGACATACACAGTACATTATAATACAGATTATAAGGTATGTTAAATTAAATTATTACATGGTTATGTACCTATTACGTAAGTCCATAGAATGTCATTTGATAATTACGCCTGAGATATGAACCGGTCTTAAAACTTAATTATTGAATGAATGAAGTAATAATAATAAAAAGGAAGAAAAGAGGGGGGGGGGGAGATAAGGAGACATTTTGAAATCAAGAATTATATGCTCACTAATTGTAACTGACTGATTAAAGTTTAATGAAAAGTTAAGTGTAAGTAATTTTAAAACAATTATATCACGCCAAGAAATTTAATAAATTAGTTTTGTATGTTTGCAAGGAATCATGAAAAATGTCTAAGTGTAGTAATTTTTCATAGTGGTTATAAGTTATGATTGCGCGAGTAATTGGTGAGTTACTCGCTGCATTAGTGTTATTGGATTCTATATGAAAAAGAGAAGTGTGCCTGGTACGCCTCATTGGGACATTTAAACCAATAGTGGATAGCAATTCAGGACTATCTATTTTATTATTTAGCAGGTTATACAGAAACAGCAGATCTGATAATGTGCGTCTTTTTTGTAAACTTAACATGTTATTTGTAGTTTTGTTGTATTTCTTGAATAAATATTTAGAGAATTTATTCTGTATACTTTCTACTATATCTGTGTACACCTTATATTGAGGATTCCATACCGGGGATGCATACTCCAGTGGACTTCTGACCAATGAACAAAACAACATTTCAAGAGTCTTAGCACTTTTGAAAACTTTACATATTCTTAATAGGAAACCTAGCATCTTGTAGGATTTTGATATTATGTGTTCGATATGCTTATCAAAAATTAATTTGTTGTCTAAATAAACACCTAGATCTTTACATGTAGACGTAGATTGTAAAGGTTTATTATTCAAGTTGTAAGAATAGATGATTTTATTTTTATTTCTAGTAAATGTAATTGAGTGACACTTAGAAATGTTTAAGGACAGTAAATTTGATTCACAATACGCGCACAAATGATCAAGATCGCTTTGTAATTCTATACAATCAGATAAAGACTGTACAGGTTTAAAAATTTTCATATCATCCGCATATAACACAAAGTAACTATTTTTTTAACTACTTTTCCATTTAAAATGTTGATCTATATATACACCAAGATATTTGATTTTGGGAGTTGGACTAAGTATAGCACAATCTTGATTGCAGTTAGTTTTATTACATTTACTTTGGTGTATTATGATGTTTAAATTTGGTTCTAATTTGAATTTATTGATAGAGAATTGGATAAATTTTGTTTTTTCAGTGTTTAGAGAGTGGAGATTTTGATCGAACCAATTTTTCAATATGTTTATATCAATATTCGCTAGGTTATTAACAGTATTCCAATCGGTACCTTCAATTATTATGACAGTATCGTCAGCATAAGATATTATTTTTCCATTTAGTTTTTGTATGAATATGTCATTAACATAGATGATAAACAGTAACAGTCCCAGGACTGTACCTTGAGGTATGCCGAAATGACTCATTTTTGGTGATCTAAGCACACCATTCATTTTTACTAACTACACAACTAACTACACATTTATTAAAGTATTTCTATTAGTATGAGATCAATCAAATTACTCCGTTTATTTATCACAAAAACCCTATGAATTATCAACTAACTCCATATTTATTTAAGTATTTCTACTAGTATGAGATCAATCAAATTATACCATTTATTTATCACACAAAAAGAGTGATTTAATCAACTAACTCCACATTTATTTACGTATTACTATTAGTATGAGATCAATCAAATTACACTGTTTTTTCTTCACAAAAAACAGTAACAATTACTGAATAAAAAACAAAACAAATCTTCTTCAAAAAATACACAATGAAAATTAAAAAATCAACCAAAAAAAACCACTTTTTAAACTGAAAATTTATATAGGATATATGTTACTTTAATTATTGAGTTTGTCAGCTTTTAACTGAAAATGTTTCCGAAGGAAACACAACATGTCCAAACTGTCGTCTGCCAAATTCCTTCCACACTTGTGGGCGGTATTCCTTTTAAGGATTTGTAAGTGAATGAAAGATATTTTCCCATTGACCCCCCAGATTCATAGTCATTTCTTTTTTTATAATGGAGTCAAGTGTATTAGCTCGAGATGGTGACGGACAAAGTACCTACATTACATCCTGACGATATAGTTAACTCTAACTCCTGTTGCAATGTAAGATCAAGACCGGAACCCGATGACGGAACATCCACTGTGACGTTTCTTACTTGATCAGCCTCTTCGTCATCATTGCTCTCAGATGAGTTTAAAAGGCTGAAGTTTATTCTCGTTACAAAATCTTTAATTTCTCGTCGCATGCACGCTTTTTTTCAGTCCCGCAAATCCCGCGGATCCCGCACCCGTAATCCCGCATCATGCGGGATTGGAAAATGGCCCGGGATCCCGCAATACCGAGATCTCGGTATTCCGGGATTGGAAGCCCTAGTCTAATATCAGCATTAAATTAATGACCACGAGGGATAAACTAATAGAAATGTGTTGTGGACGTGACCATGTGCCTGAAGTAACCTCAATTTTTCCTTTCTAGAATTGATCAAACACTTTTAAATATCGAAATTATTTCTTGAACAAATTAATAGTTTTTTGGCCTGCCAATAGACAGGAATGAAAAACATTGACAATGTAAATTATCGACATCAGTTTTCTTATAAGTCGATAAAGGGATTATTTATTTTAGGGATTATCTGATTAGTGTTTATGGCAATGAAAGTTTTCATATTCTTTTACAATACCCCTCTATGTTAATGTTTATTTTCTAACCAATGTTATTTATCTTACAGGGGAGGGTTACATATCTCCACCGCCGCTGGCCCCTCCACCCTCGTGTTCCCACGGGGAGGGGGAGGAAGGAGGCTCCAGGGGCTCCGCGGGCCTCCTTCGGCTGAGGAATGGGGCCCTTCAAGCTGGCCTACAAGAGAGAGCGAACCTTCTACAGAATAAGAGAGAGGTATGAGTAATTACTTTATTTACTACTAAAATGTTACTAACTTTGATATGGTTACTAGATTGCTACACTCTGTGTAGACGATAGAGGCATCATTTTTGTTTTTATTTTCAATAACAATTTAAGCAACGGGTACAGATTGTATTAATTGTTTTTGTGTTTAATTCGTAGAACTCCATTTTAATTTTTAGAAATTTAATTAAAATTAAATTTTATAATGTTATTATCGAGTTCTGCAAGTTTTTTGGTTAGTGTTTTAGTTACAGCTGTTTTGACTTGTAAGGTCATTTTCAAACTGTGGTGAAGCCACATACGGACGACTTATTTATAAGATTTTAAATGTCAATTTTTGAAGGTGTCTAAGTTGATTTATTACCGGTTAAATCAATTTGTAGAGACACTAATTGATAGAGTGCTAATGTGGGATTCGGAGTATTTCCCTTTGGTTTGCCTTGCACTAAGTGTAAGGGTTTTCTTAATTGATTTAGAATGACGTTATTGCTATGACTCATTTAAGTGCATTATATTTTTTAGGTTTGGTAAACATACTAAGTAGTGGGGAATAAATAATTTTCCTTACTTTATTAATAAGCGTTATGTTGGGGTCATTCGTTCGTTTATTGATTTCTAATTGTTCAAGCAAATTTAATCTAAGACCCTTTCGTTCTATATGTAATGGTTTTGGCTGGTTATTTTTAAGTGGAACGTGATTATTCACTAAGAAATGTTCGGCGAATTTTGAAGAGGTGTTTTTATTATTATAACATCTTATATGTTCTTTGGATCTAGTTGAGAATGCTCTACCTGTTTGTCCGATGTATGTAGCGTTACAGTCGGCGTGGTCACATTTTAATTCATATATGCCACCGTTATTGAGTTTAGGATTTCTACTTTTTGAGTTTTTAAGTAACCGGATATATTAAATTAATTTTATTTTTGTATATCTTGTTTTTTACTATTTTTCAATGTTTTTTGCCTCATTAATCGCGATTATTTAAAAAAAAAAAAAAAAAAAGGTACAAATTGCTGTAACGTAACATGCAATGTAACATGAAAGGAACATTTCATAAGTGTGGACGCAGCACGTGCACGAACCGAGCATGTACCTACTCGCATCTGTTTCCGGCTTGCGTGCGGTGAACGTAGCTCAGTCTGCCGAGAACAAGTCCTTCATTGTTCGCGCGCTTTCTGACGTATAGACATGAACAAGCCGTCCACACTGACGCTCCGTGCACATTATGTGCCCCTTTGTGTTCGGCGAAAAAACCGACACTTTGTGGATTGTAGTGTGCACGGTTCGTGCGCACAAGGCGTCCACACTGTGGGAATTCTGTTACATTGCATGATACATTGTGACAATGTGGACGGCAAATTCTTTCATTGCGTGTTACATTGCATGTTAGTTACAGCAATCTGTACCCGGTAGTGAAAAACGCAAAGCTTAAAAACCCAGATAGTTTTTAAAACTTTTGCTTCATTTTGTTGATGTTGACGAGTTTAAAAAAGAAATAATGTTGGAGTTTTACCTACCATTAAAACTCTTATTATGTTGTCTTGCTTATCCAGAATATACAATGTGAGATATCACGCCCATTTCTCGCCAGCACCTGCCGTATCTGCTGCTATATCTTGAATTTCCCGCCTTTCTTTTGTAACTTCCTTCAGTTATATAATTGTCACCTATGAAGTTGGCGTCCTGAGACGCCGTTTTGATTCAATTTGGACTCACCAAGCAGAGCTTAAGTATATTCTGGATAAGCAAGACAACATAATAAGAGTTTTAATGGTAGGTAAAACTGCAACGTTATGTGTGTCATAGCTTATCCAGAATATATAATGTGAGAAGTGTTTGTTATCGCTTGGTGACAATTCTAAAGCCAAAATTGTGACTATTACTGTATTGCTTGAAATAACTTGGTCAAAGACTGAGAGTGAATGGGGGGATTCAGCACCTCAACATTGAGACCTCTGATTTGCTTTCTGTAATATTTCTTGAAAGTGTTTCTGAATGCCAGTTTCCCCTTTCCAAAATGGTGTCTATAGGAAACTCTTCCAGCCAACTTCTTGAAGCTATTGCTGATCTCAAACTCACAGGGGAGGCATCAATCCCAGCGTCCTTCAAAATTGTTTTAATCCATCCACCAATAACAGTTCTCGAAGCTCGCCTTGCAGGCCCCAATGTGGAAATAAACAGACATTCAACACCAGCTTCATGTCTTCTATTCTCACCCAAAGACATAAGCTTTCTCAACCATTTTTGCAATTTTTAACCCCCCCACCCCCCCGGTGACCAAAAACCTAAGCAATCCGCCGCTCATTTGTATGGAGCGTGACATTTTGAAGACCCCCCCCCCCCCTAAACGTGTCACGTAGTATGGGTACGTTCCTCTGCTTTGTAAAGCTTCCAACCAGACTGTCTTTGTGTAGAGGTGTCCGTCTTAAAACCAAAAACTGGCCATAATATAATGTGATCATCATTTTCAATAAGATTATCAGGAGATGTATGTAGTAAGGTCAGATCATGTACTCGTCTTCCTGCTGCCAGAAGTAAAATAACAGAACATCTACTAGATGCTTCGAAAAGAGTCGGTTCCTTTGGAGGATTTTTACAAAGCCAAAACACCAAGTGTCCTGGATCCCAAGTAAATGCTCTAAGCTTCTTATTTGCAGAATTCCCTATACCTCTCATCACTCGCTTGACCAAGGGATGATTACTTATCCTCAAATCACCATTGGGGTCACACAAACCGACACTGCAGACTTGTGAAGCGCTATAGTACTGGGAGCCAAGCCTTTCTTCACTCTTAGGTATGCTAAAAACCGTGCCAGCTGAGATCCCGAAGGGTTATTAGGATACGTATTATTAATGGCACACCATTCCTTCCAGCTCTTCCATGCCAACTCGCCAACCCGCATTCAACAGAGCTTTCTCTTGCTGTGACCAATCATTCAATGCTTCACTCCACCCCCAACCTTCCACACCTGTAGTTGGAGCTTCTGGACCTGCTGAGGATGAAGTCCTGTCGATAAGTCTATCAAGTTGTCAACCAACATGGGTATTATGTGAGGTTGGTCTAGGGCTCTTCTCTTTAGGTCTGGTAACCAAAACACTTTTGGCCAATTTGGGGCTACAACCAGGTACACCCCTAATGACTTGTTCAGGTGTGCCAGCACTCGTGGCATTAAGCAGGGGGAAGGAAAGATCCATGCCAAGGGGAAATGCCAACTCCTGCTGAACGCGTTGTGAACCATTGCTCTCTTGTCGTGGGAATCTATCGAGACGTACTGATCCACAATGTGAGCCCTCGAGGAAGCGAATAGATCCACTACTGGACTGCCCCACTTGTGAAAAACAGCTCTTACCACTGGGGATAGAAGGTGCCATTCTGGTAATGTCATCCCTCGGGATAGATGATCCGCGAGGCCGTTGTAGCGTCCCGGCAAATACTACACTTGTAAAGAGATTCTGTGCTTGTCCAAAAGCGCAAGAATCTGAAATGTCAGATGAAGGAGACCCATTGACTTGGTGCCTCCCCCGTTCTTCAAGTGGGCTACGACTGTCCTGTTGTCTGATTGAATGAGTAACGAAGAAATTCTCAAATTCTGAGTCAGAGATGTTAAGGCATTTAAGATTGCTGTCATCTCCTTCATGTTGCAATATCCCCCCCTCTAACTGTCTGTCCAACAACCCGACAGAGGTACATAGTCGATCAGGGCTCCTCAGCCGTGATCTGCTGAATCCGTAGTCAGAAAATGTGTTGGGCTGGGAAAATGAAGAGTTGAAACATGATCTAAGTTGATCATCCACCATTTCATTTCCGACAAGACCTCCTTTATCGTAGACTTTTGCTGAGGGGTCAGCTTCAGCATTAACTGTAATTGTATCAGCCGAGTATGGAGTCGACTTCTGGGGACCACAAAGGTAGCAAAATTCAACTTTCCGAGAATACTTTGAGCTTCTTTCAGAGTCCATCTTCCTTTTGTCACGAAGCTCTGAAGTGAATTCCAAAGACCCTGGCATCTTTATTGGGTTAAGGACTTCTGTTTCAGATGGGGGTTCTACACAATTCCAAGATATTCCACTGACTGTGCTGGCTGACGGACACACTTTTGTAAATTTACCGACTAACCTAACCGCTCTAACAATTAAAGAGCTTCGCATGTTTGACTGAGGCCCTCTCTGGTCTGATGAGCCAGGAGAAAGTCGTTTAGATACACAATGATCTTGATACCCTGTCTACGCAGGATTTCTGCAATCCAATTTGTGATAGCTTTTAAATTGAAGATCGGCCGTTTCAAGCCATCGCTCTTTTGAACCAGAAAAAGTGTTGATAGGAAGGTGGCATTGTCGCCAGCTCTTTCCATGTACCATCTCTCATCATTGTCATTTCCGGGGTTACTTTAATTTTGAACCTCCTTGCGGAAGCTTGGCTTGGGCTTTTCAACAAGGGCTCTCGGATGAATGGTATGCGGTATCTTCTTATCAATGTAAGATGGTCTCTGGGGCATCTTGGGCCTGCCATTCGCTCCAATAATCCTGTAGTTGACCCGCCCGAAATGGTTGATAGTCACCTGTTGAAGCGGCCACGAGAGGTTTGCCCCCTCGCGCCACGCTTCTGTTCTCTCCCCTTACCCCTCGTACAGGAGGAATATTGGGGGTCTCGCCCGTGGTCTGCCCGCCGGGGAAACGAGGGAAATGCCATATTTTCCTTTGATGTTTGCTTGGGGGGAAAGGCAACAACCTCCTTAGATATTGAAGGGCGGTTGTGCGCCGACACCTGTTGAAGCGGCCACGAGAGATCTGCCCCCTCGTGCCACGCTTATGTTCCCTCCCCCTACCCCTCGTACGGAAGGAATACTGGGGGTCTCGCCCGTGGTCTGTCCGCCGGGGAAACGAGGGAAATGCCATCTTTTCCTTTGATGTCTGCATGGGGGGGAAAGGCAACAACCTCCTTAGATGTTGAAGGGCGGTTGTGCACGGAGTGGCTACCCTGAGGTAGGCGCACTGGACTAAAGCACTTTGTTACACCACCTAGTTTCTGCAACTGGGCAGAAAGTGCTTCTTCCCCAAAAGTATGAGTGGAAGAAGGAGGAATTCTGCTGAAGAGCCTCCGTTCCACTCCAGTCTAACAGCTGTCCATTGTTCCTGTAAAGCCTCACCTGACAGGGAACCTTCTGAACTACATTTGATAAGTTTTTGGACAGCCTGTTGAAAGCACTCTCTGCTTTAATGAGGCATGCAATGCCAGCATCTTTTCCATGACCGGGAATATTGGTGAGGCGGTGTCAAATGCCAGCACCTCGTAGTTTACCTCCAGCTCCTTGAAGCCTGGATCAGCTAAATATTCATTTAAAGCGGATATTGGCCCACTCGCCCGAGTTGAAGCGTTGTTGGCTTTAACCTTGAAACATACTTGAAACTGTCAAAAGCAGGACCAAATTCTTATAAATAAAACTGAATTATAGATAGGTCTAACTTTAAACATCAAATTGCGTCAAACGATTATCAAACGAATATGAATTCGTACTTGTAATTTGAATATTGTAATATGACATCGCCGATGGTCATATTTCATTCAAAATTCGTTTACATGAATTCCAAAGGTGGAAAAAATTGTTAAAATGTGTCTACAATTGATCCATAAAGAAGGTAATTACGTAAGACAATATCATTCAGCTTAATTTATAGTTTAGTATGGATATGCTAATCAGCCTCATTCCGTTTACGTCAACAAGCGACGCAGATTTATAAAGCGTAGTAGGAAGACGCTAATACTGTCAGAAATGTTCGCACTATTCATTTGCACTAATTTTTCATGAAATTACGGCATTTGCGGGTAGCAACAGATATTCTTTTCGTTAAAACAATTACGAATGAAAAATTTCGCGACCGGACGTGGGCAAAATAACGCCAAAATTGAATCAAAACGGGTCAAAATCAAATCAATTGCATAGGTGACAATTATACAACTGAAGGAAGTTACAAAAGAAAGGCGGGAAATTCAAGATATAGCAGCAAATACGACAGGTGCTGGCGAGAAATGAGCGCGACATCTCACATTATAAATTCTGGATAAGCAATGACACACATAATGTTTATTAACCACTGGAGCGATCACGTGAAATAAATAAATTTGCCTCGATTGCGTGCAATTCATTCTTTCTAATTTTTGCCAACATACCTTCGAAAAAATCATACCTTCGAAGTTTAACATGGAAACATAAAAACTTATTATAAGCTATATAACCAATGAATTAACCTGTATTATACCGTTTATCTTACATTTGTAGGATTTATAAAAAAATCATAAAGTTTATGACTGCGCGAATCCTGCGTGTTGTTACTTTGAAACTGACATGAGACGTACTTATTCGAGTCAACATAGAATATTTTCGATTTCTGTATGTTGTCTGTGATACACTTGATAATGAAAGGTGCATATCTATGGAAAAAGGACTCAATTTTAACCGTAAACAGCTGATCAAAAATTCTGTGTGAATAATTTTTTTTTTAAATTAATTTTTAACATCGTTCTAAAATAGTCTACGAAGTTCGGATTTGCGACACCTATGTTCATAATAGATGAAACATTTCAATAGCTTCATTTTAAAATAAATGGCTGGCCGGAGAAATGTTCTAAATAATTACAATAAATGTTTTACGAATGGTAGGAAAATGTAGTCCAATTTTGGACCGCTATCAATCGCAGAAAAATAAAATTGGTCCGTTTTTCAACCATAATCGCTCCAGTGGTTAATCTTTTAGAGAGTGTTTAACCCCTAGGGGCCGGAGCCCTGCATTAGCAGTGTTGAAGAATCAAGCCCATGCATGAAGTGCTGCTACTGCAGTGTCCTTATGTATTCGTTTTGCATTCGGAATGACCTCTACTGGGTTAGTTAAGGTACATCTAAGTATAGTATTGTCGATGCATTGGCTTTATCAAAAATATTAAGTTTTGTCAGATATTTTTTTCAGATAAAATTTTGTTAAAGTTACATTAAATCATACACATATATATATCACAGACAATAAAGTTCACTGTATGTAGAATGGGTGACCGGACAACTCAGAATGAACTCAACTCAACACCTCCTTTGAAAAGTCATTAAAAGTGATGAAAAATATATTAAAAAATCGGTTAAATAAATTTCATTAGGTTAGGTTATATAGACTATTTTTAAATTTTTTGTTTTCATAGCTTTCAGTGACGTTTAAAAGAGGAGTTGAGTTGATTCTGAGTTGTCATGGAACCTGTAGAATGACCACAGTTTGAAAATGGTCAACTGCCGAAACAACTGTAATAATTGTGCTTTAGTTTGGAGAGATCAAACCTTTCATAATCGTCATTGATTTTTTGGGTTATTGTATTTTTGGGCAGAAGTGACATCTGCCTTAATAATGGCCACTTTAATGGCTAAAGGAGGAGGAAGCAACACGGCATAATATCCCAAAAATCACAATAATTCTTTTGGTGTTGAAAATCTCAAATCTTATCAACATTTCGTAGTTTTGCTTGACTGATTAAAAACACATTATGATTAGGTGGTGGACAGTCAGCGGCGAACTTCTGCCTGGAGACGTAACGTGGTCTATCCCTTCGCCGTGCTTTTACTCGTGCTGCTGACGCTGACAGCGGTGCTGATGGTGCTCCAGAACACCCTGGAACTCCTCGTGGGGATCAAGGCACTACCACTTTCAACAACAGTAAGATTACCCTATATAGACATACATCTTCTTCCTTTTGTCCTATTCGGGTCAATGACGTACCGCATCAACAAGGCGTCCCTGTCCTGTGCTGATTCAGTGGCCTCCGTCCACATTTGGCCCAGCCAATCCTCGCATAGCCTCTGGAGATATTTCTTCCAACTAAGTCTTGGGCCGCCCACTGGACATCTTAATATTATTATATGTATATCAATTAAAAGTCATGGAAAACTATTAAACTAGAGTGAAATTCTCTTTTATAGTTTTCCAGGAAAAAATTTCTTGTCCATTATTTATTTTTGGCCATTATTTATTTTTCTTGTCCATTATTTATTATTGAAAAAATTTCTTGTCCATTATTTATTTTTGGCCATTATTTATTTTTCTTGTCCATTATTTATTATTGAAAAAATTTCTTGTCCATTATTTATTTTTGGCCATTATTTATTTTTCTTGTCCATTATTTATTATTGAAAAAATTTCTTGTCCATTATTTATTTTTGGCCATTATTTATTTTTCTTGTCCATTATTTATTATTGAAAAAATTTCTTGTCCATTATTTATTTTTCAAGGGACCGAACAATCAAAACTTCTTAACCACTCGGACCCATAAGCTTGTTTTTATGATAATATAACATTTCCAGACATATGTATGACGTATGAGGTATACCTGACTTAAAATATGAAAAATTGTTAGGTGGGATCTTAGTTTATTTATTTATATTATTAGACGGCCTGTATGGGCTTTTACAAACATGTGGTATTGTGAAACAGTTATTATGAAATAAAATATGCTATTTAAATTATGTGGAACCCATGCAGATTAGTATTATGCTAACATTGATTATTATGATTGGGGTATGTTATTATAGCCTTCTTATAACTATATTCTATGTAGTTAAACACATCTATTACTTCTGAAAAAATATTGCCAACTGCATGCAATCTAAATGTATGCAAGTATGTAAATGATTTTGTTATTTCAATTAAAATAATTTTTGAAATGTGCTTTTAAATTTTATTATTAGAAATAACCGTGTAAGTTTTTTTTTATTGAAGCTACTGGTAATGAAAAAAAATTAAAACACACGTGTTTTATTATATAAATGTATGTATTATAATCATTATCACCTCATTTTGTTGTCGTTTCATGTAAAAATAATTTTTTTTAAATTCAACAAGTTTAATTTTTTTTTTAAATTGCCGTCGAAAACTTTGGTCTCACAGAGGTGTATATTTAAATTATTTTATGGTTAACTTTTAGATGTGAATACAAAGCGTGTTGTTTTCTCTTTCCAATACCGTTTAGTTTAGATCAGTGGTTTTCAACCTGTGGTTCGCGTACCCCAAGGGGTACAGCAAGATTGGGGTTACGCGGCACGAATGTAGGATTTTAAAACTCAGCTCAACTTTTTCAAACATCGAAGGTTTACGCTCGGTGGTTTGGCAACCTGTCGCAACGCCATACATCAGTCAGTTAGCTCAGCTTAGAGATTATTTTGAAAGAAAACAGAAACATTTAACTGTAAAAAAAGATTCGCTTTTCTCAAGAGCCACTAAAGCACAGGAAACAGCTCTAGAAGCATCACCCAGAGTAAGTTATCGCATCACTAAATCAGGAAAAAATCATACAATTGCAGAGGATTTAATTATACCGTGTCCCAAAGACGTTGTCCGATGCATTCTCGGCCACGAAATATCAAAGAAAATAACAAATGCACCTCTGTTAGACATCACTGTTTCCCGGAAAATTCAGGAAATGCCTCAAGATGTCGAGATCTCAGTTGTAGATAAAGTAAAAAAGAGTAAATAATTTTCTCTGCAAGTAACAGATGAAAGTACAGACATTTCAAATCAGGCCGAACTTATTGTTTTTTGTGCGACATATTCTCATATTGTAATTGGGGGAGCGGAGGGGTTGACACCACGCTATCCGCCCTGGGTGCCACCCATGCTAGCTACGCCATTGGTTACGGGGTACAACAAATTTGT
Organism: Limnephilus rhombicus; assembly: GCA_929108145.2. NCBI lineage: Eukaryota > Metazoa > Arthropoda > Insecta > Trichoptera > Limnephilidae > Limnephilus > Limnephilus rhombicus. Next base: position 23,562,758 of record OV815278.1, read on the forward strand.
AATAAGGGCCAAGGGGTATGCAGGCTCAAAAAGGTTGAAAACCGCTGGTTTAAATTATACTTCTCACTATGATAATAAGGGAGACATAACGATTTCTATGAGACCCATGTGAGTTGTTTCGAAAAGCCCGAAGAACAAATTAGCCCGAGTGTGAAAATGGTGAATAATGAGAAATAAAGTGTTGTACACTTATTATTTTGAGTAGTACTCCTTAAGTTGAAAAGTACATTTCTTAGAAAACATGTAATTATACAAATATGTATGTAGCATAGGGCCTCACCTTTAATTTGTTTATTTGTTTAGTGCCTGAGTAGATAACTTACGTAGGTAATAAAACTTTTTACTTTCCTCGACTGCAATGGATATATAGTGATAAGGTTGATTATACACTTGTTTAATTACCTAATTTATTGATTTGAAACCTATCACCAGTAATAATTACACAAGTCTACAAAAAAATAAAAGTTGAGAGCTGTTTTGGTTTTTTTGCGTAATTCTTATGTTTTTGGGTGTGCTGAATCCGAAAATGACTTTCATTTTGTCACAGAACATCACGTTTTCTGACAATGTAGGTATCTATGTTAAACAAGTTATCATCTTAAAATAAAAAATAAAAGACTAAAAAATTTTTTTAAAATTTATAATTGCTTAATAAAACTTTTTTTTAATCTAAAATACATTGATTAGTAAGCAATAAACACATTTCTTTTTCCCAGCGAGACTCCTTTTGGTACATTTTCGCTTGTAGGAAGCATCTGGAAGGCCTTTCCGAAGCGTCCAACAGTAGTCTGCAATCATTGAGATGCTCCATCTTCCCTGGTATCTTTTTTCCGTCTCCTCAATATCTTGGTGAAATAGTTCATTTTGCTCTTCACTCACATATCCTAAATTTTCTGGAAAGTAGTCGAGGTGGGAATGAAGAAAATGTTCTTTTAAACTCATTAGGCAACCTAAAGCTTGAAATGCTTTTAACGATTTGTTTGTGGTTAGGGTCTTTGTTATTGCCTAAAAATTCAGGTTAAACCTAGTTTGCCTCCCCCCCTCGCTCGAACCCCCTACCCGAGTTTCCCTCCCCCCTCCAGCATTCCATACATTTAGTCCCAGTACATTCAGTCTTCACAGCTCGCGTGCTACATATTGCAATTTTTTTATACAAATTTCATAATGCCAGAGCTCATCAGTTGTTTTATACAAACCTTGTCTTGACAATAACGAACACAAAAAAAAAGAATTATCCAATTTGGTGCAGTCGTTCAAAAGTTATGCGCGTACATACATTTCTCCGATTAATTTTTATTTAATTAATTAATTTTTCGTAATTTCATGATGCCAGAGCTCACTATTGTATACAGAAACATCGCAGGCATGCACACATCAAATCCCCAAAGTTTCATTTCAATCGGATGAAAGGTTTAGCAATGAAATGTTTATTGCCAGAGCTCACTATTGTATATAATATCTATATATATATATATATATATGTACACCGTTTTGCAAAATAACCTGACATTCTGGAATTTTTTGAGTATTTTTCTAGTTTTCAGAACACCTAAATATATAGAAATCAGTTGAAAACATCCAGACAGCATTTTTGTTGTAGACCAGTGTTATTTTTCACACTTTTAAAAGCATTCCTTGTAATGAATTTACTTGAAACGTTTTATAAACATTGTGGCGGGTATTAATATAACTAAAGAGTCAATTTTCACAATGTCAATTTTATTTAACTTATATAGGGTTCACAACTTATAATTTTAGTAAAGAGTACAGAACAGTTTAGAAAAAAATAGAATATTGAGAGTTTAAAAGAAAGTTCACGATTGTCCTCAGTAAACACTTACAGCTTTACTAAAAAAAAAACCTTGTTGCAACAACATAATTAAAGCCAGTATACACTAAAACACGATCTGTTACTAAAAACCTTTCTTCCGTGGTCACACTGTTAAAATGCATTGAACATCTGACAACGTTGTATATGGTTTTAATTTACTAGGTAAAATGGTTGTTTTAATTCTTCTCCGCAAGGGGAATTATGGCACGCCTGTGCATTTTTCCTCAATCAACGGCCCGTGATGAAAAAACAGCTTGGTGTGTTTATGGCGGGATGTTGAAAATTTTGTTAGTACCTAAATATTGGGATTTTACTTAATAATTTCTATTGTAGTGACGAATTCACTCTTCTATTCATATAATTAATATATTTACCGTGTTATTTGTGTGGTTTACATCAGTTTAATCAAGTTATTACACAAACGTCGTACTTTCAAAGTTGAACTGTCAGAATATTGTTTTATAGGTTACTAAGATTAAATTTACATTTTAAGATCTTTATTTTAAGAGAATTTCTTAAAAGTGATGATTTTTAATAATATTAACATCTAACACATGTGGTGGTACACATATCAAAGAAATTAACGTCTTTAGAGATGCAAGAAATCCGATTTAAATATCGGTTTCTTTGTAGATTTTTTTTTTTCATAGCAAATTTTGAAATTTTTTATTATTTTTTTATTGTATGCATGAGGAAAAAGTGAGGTGTCAGTTTCCTTTCAAATTCATTATATAAGAGGACTGTGTTTTTTAAATTTAGATTTTTTTAAATTTCTCTACACTTTCATCAAAAATGTTTTGGTAAGAATTTTTTTTCCATTTTTTCCGTGTTTGAATCATAAAATATGGCATTTTTTAAATTCTAAAGAGTAGATATTTCAAATGCACAAATCTAAAAGTTAATTTTATCTAGTTTTTATACATAAATGATATATGTTTTTACAACACCTTCAAAAATAAGAAATATATAGAACTTTCAAAATACTTTGGAAAAATTTCAAATTTCGTTCAGACATCATTAATAAAACAGTCGTTCATATGAGATAAACTACCCTCTCAGGCTGTGTAAACAATGTGTATTTCTTTCCATGGACAATTTTTTAATTAGTAATGTTTTCACATCTGCGGCCGTTTATCAATTGAATAAAATTTTCATGGGGTTTTTTCGTAAGGCTGTTAGAGAATTTAGTTAAACGCTCCAACATTGGACCCGCGGTCTCTTAGTTGGGCAAAAGATGCACGGCAAGTAATGTCTACTAGGGCACGGTTACTTTAATTCCCAAGGAGGACCCAGAGGGTTCTCTCGACTATTGGTTTGTTAACTTAGCACTGACCACTAGAATGCTGTTGCTTAGTTCTACCAGGAGTCCGGCTACACTGATTTGATATAGGTCAGCACGCCCTTATATACATACCCCTTAGCGCCGGGTGGGGGTAGCTTGGCCGATGGGGTGTCCTTTCGGCCGGGCAGCGAGGCGATAGTTGCTGAGCGAAACGGCACTATGCATGTGAGGGAGAAAGTATTCGGATCTGTGCGTCAGACAAAATACCGGGCGCTACAACATACATTTAACATAAATATTATTCACTTGAAACAAAAAGTCGTTAAAATATGTGAAATTATTTAAAACTTTTCAAGTTTAAATCGTATTTTTTATATGCATTAAATTAGAAAAAAGTATAAGCTTTTGAAGAAGGTGTGATCAGAGTTGACAAGCATAACAATACATTTGACCGTTACGCTTTTAGCACATAGCTGATCGTAACTTGATCAAAAGCTGAAATGGGCTGAGTACCCGCATTTATCAAGAACTGTTAAAGTGTTGAAAATTCAAAATGGCGCTTATCCTTGATTTGGTGGTCATTAAATGTGATGGAGATTGAATCACCTTAGCCTCAGCCGCCGAATAAGTATATTTATTTATTGAATCATTTAACGCCTTTCAGCTTTTAACATAAAATAAAAGACATAAACAATAATGTGAGAAAAGAAAATTGCTTTAGTGATAAAGAGCCCCTACGAACTGTAAAACAGCAAAGGAAATAAAATAGAAGTTAAGTAAAGAACAAAGCAAATAATACGATAGCGTGTAATACGAAATTGGAATTAATATTACTGTACAGTCTTTACTGTAACTCTATATGTATATCGATAGCGGAAATTTGAAATGCTGTAAAGGACAATAATTCCAAAAATGAGTTAAACATGTCATTATTCTCCATTTTTTTTCTCTCTTTGGATCTACGTCGTCGAAATATTTCTAGGAAAATAAGTGCATACATTTACAAAAAGTGTTCAGTATTCTGAAAGATCCCTTCAATGTTATTTTATAATAAAAATTCATAATTATAGGTCGAAAAAAATAGAAGATATGATTTTTTGAAAAAATTAAATCTTTATTTATTGTTGTTAAGTTTATTTTGTAGAAATCCATTTTAATTTTTTTAATTATTTTATAAAAAATAGATAAAAAATATCAAACTGTTTCATAATGCCTTCAGAGGGCGAACCAGCTGTAACGCATAATAATAATTACGAAGCAGAAGCAGAACTTGTTTATAAAAAAATGTTTTTATACATTGAATAATAATATAATTAAATTTAAAAATTATCATTTTGTCCAGATAGATAATAATTTTTTTAATCTAAATTTAATTTTTTTTAAATCTAAAAATACAGGATAAATGGTGAAATCTAGGTGATTTATTCATACATACTGATGGATTCATTGGCTTTTTAAACTTTGGCTTTATCTCGCCAATCTCATTCACATTGACCCAAATATTATATCTCCAGACTGTAATATTAATGCTAAAAATAAAATGACAACATTTGAAGTCACCACAGAGGAGGAAATAGTTTCTATCATAACCGATATGAAAGGAGGATCTACTCCGGGCTTTGATGCAGTTACGGTTAAGCCATTAAATGCATATAATAAATACAAGCTTCCAAAGCGGAGTATTTCCATCAATTTACAAACAAACTACTATTACTCCAATATTCAAGTCAGGTAATCCAGAAGAAGTAAACAATTACCGTCCCATATCAGTAATCTCAAATATAACAAAAATTTTTGAAAAACTGGTTAAAAAAAGAATGAGCCAATTTATAAAATGCAATGGTATAATTAATGAAAACCAGTTTGGTTTTATGGAAGGTAGAAGCACACAAGATGCAATTGCAAAATTAAGTAGCCTTGTACATAGTTCATTAGATAAATCATTTAAATGCCTGGGAATTTTTATAGATCTCAAAAAAGCATTTGACAGTATATCACATGAACTTATAAGTAAATTAAGAAACATTGGATTAAATGGTTCAGCTCTAGAATGGATAAAAAGCTACCTTTTCAAATGTCCCCAAGTTGTAAAAATTAATGGTGTGCTTAGTTCACCAAAAATGAGTCATTTCGGCATACCTCAAGGTACAGTCCTGGAACCGTTACTCTTTGTCATCTATGTTAATGACATATTCATACAAAAACTAAATGGAAAAATAATATCTTATGCTGACGATACTGTCATAATAATTGAAGGTACCGATTGGAATACTGTTAATAACCTAGCGAATATTGATATTAACATATTGAAAAATTGGTTCGATCAAAATCTCCTCTCTCTAAACACTGAAAAAACAAAATTGATCCAATTCTCTATCAATAAATTCAAATTAGAACCAAATTTAAACATCATAATACACCAAAGTAAATGTAATAAAACTAACTGCAATCAAGATTGTGCTATACTTGTCCAACTCCCAAAATCAAATATCTTGGTGTATATATAGATCAACATTTTAAATGGAAAACACATATTTGTGAACTCGTCAAAAGGATTAGGAAATGTATTTATATATTTATTAGACTTAAAAATATTCTTAGCTTAGAAAACCTAAAAAGAGTGTACTATGCAACTGTTCAATCTATATTGCAATATGGTATTATTGGCTGGGGAGCAACATATGACAATATTTTAAATCCCCTCAAAATAGTTCAAAGGTTGATAATTAAGGTAATCTTGAGAAAACCGTCTAAATTTCCTACTGAAATTCTTTTTTCAATATTCAATGTGCCTACAATAGACAAAATCTATAAAAAAATATTCAATACTTCAAATTTACAGAGAAATGCAGTTAAATACTCGTAACTTCCAATTCAATACATCAGCAAGATACCAGGAAACTATTAAAATCCCTAAATTTAATACTAAGCACATTCAAAATTCCTATCTTTATCTAGGCATAATCTATTATAACAAACTCCCATTAAAATTAAAAACTTCGAAAATATGCAGGAATTTAAGCCCAAATTTAAAAAATTAACTTGAACTGCTATAAAAGTCCCAAATATGTTTACTTTGTATCTTAAAGTCTGCTATTTTATAAATCATTCATTCCTTCTTTCTCTTTCATTTCTTAGTTTCTATATATCTAAGTCTACTATTGTATAAATCTTGCGTTCTTTCTTACATATCCTTTACTTACTTATTACAATAATTTTTGTTACTAACTTACATGATTCTTTAATTTATAATGATTTTTTGATTTATATTATGATTTTTTAAACTCTTCATGATTTTAATTTTTAAATTTATATATGATATTTTTAACCTACTTATTATTTACAATAGCCGTCATTACTAACTTACACGATCTTTTAATTTACTAATTGAGCTAGAACTCCCTCACCAAACACAAGAGCATTGTCTCTTTATGGTGAGGAAAGGCAATTTTTTATTTTTTTGTTAACCTTATGTAACTATGTAACTTTATATGTATTTTTAATCAGCATTGCCAATAAAAAAAAAATTAAAAAAAACCTCAGTAAGCTGTTCATATATTTCCGTATTAATATTTGGAGGTAAGATTTTTGTAATGAGCGCGGTCAAATAGAAATCTGAACACCTAGAAATCTCTGTCACTTGATTGGTAAAAGGAAATTGTCATTTATACCCACAATACAAGCATTTTTTCTGGTGTAATTGCAGCAATTCACCCTCGGCATCAGCTCCCTGTCCCGCCTGGGGTCGTGGGGCGCGGGGCTGCAGGTGGTGGTGCTGCTGTACCTGTACGCCGCCTCCTGCACGGGGCTCTACGGCAGCGGATACCCAGCGCGCATGCGCCCCCGCACCGGCCGCACCCCGCTGCCGCTGCTCATCGCCAACTGTGCCCTGCTGCTGGTGCTCAGCTCCGCCTTGCCGCTCCTTGCCAAGATACTAGGTATGTATGAAAGTGACATATGATACCATCCACAAAGGGGGAATCTTGCAAAGAGGGAATCTTGCAAAGAGGGGAAGAGAAAGGTTGAGAAGTATCTGGCTATTCAGACCACGTCACTAAATATGGCGTCATTTCAAACAATGTTTGGATTCACAACATCCTCCATTGTCGAGGGGTACGCCTCTCGACTAGCAATCCGGAGTTCGCGGGATCGAAACCCGGCATGCACAAGTAAATTTTATTTGATTCATTTGTGTTTTTTATCAATTTAATCATTAAATATATACAGTATATTTGCGACTGGAAGATATTTGCAGTATCATCGTGGTGTAAAACCACCATTCCGAATTGAAACGTTGCTTGAAATACCCTTAGGTGGGTATGGTGACCAGATCTGAATAGCCAGATACTTTCCTATCTTCCTCTTCCCCATCTCCTTCTCCTCCCTACTACCTTCAGCCTCACAACATACCCGGGTATGTCATAGCCTCACTGGCTTCAGACGGTTGGGACTCTCGTGTGGTATTCATATGAAAAAAATTTAAAAATGCTATTTTCTCAGTAAATAATAGGTGCAGCTACAATAAATTACTTTTAATCAATTTACAATCAAGTCCTTTCAAGTGAATTTGATAAGTAACACCTTATTTATGCAACTTCATCAAGTCACAATATAATTTTTTTTTTCTGTAATCTGTAGGGTTCCTTGAATCATATTGTGTAATATTATTTTCTTGGCATTTTGAAAGTTAAAAACAAACAAGATAATGGTAAAGTTTCTGGCACGTATGCCATTATTGTACCAAAGGGTTTACAAAATATTAAATGATAACTAATTAGACGGTATTGTTTTTACATAATATAGTAGAACCCCGTTAATTCGAAATCCACAGGACATCAAAAATACATTTTGAATAAACCCCTCCGAATTTTCGAGAATATTAGCATTTGGTGTCTTAAACGAAATGACATTTTACGAAAACTTTCAGTTATTACTGCTTCACAATTAAAGCTCTGTAAATGAAACATTTCTGAACGTAGCCGAATAGTAAAAACTGTTTTAGAAAGGTTACAAAATAGGCTTTCAAATTATTATATTACAAATAAATATTAACATTTGTAAATATTACAATTTAGAACGCAAACATTAAAAATAGGTAAAAATGACTCACGTGATGTTTTTATGTGAAAACGGTACTAAAATCACAGATTATGTAAACAACAATACTTATTCTATTGTATATATGTGTAATAAACACTCTTGTCACCTCACTTTTTTATCATTTCATATAAAAATATTTAATAAAAATTTAAAATGTGGAGCGCGGTGGAGCTGCCGGTAGCAAATTTGCGCGGGTAAATATTTTTGTCAACTACAAGATTGACAGCTGATTCCTGTTATGTATTTCCATAGACAACTTGATAGAAATGTGCAGCTTGATCTACTATCGACCTTTGACTTTTTGTTTTAGGGATGTAACTAAAACAATAACGGAGTTATAACGATTTCTATGGAAACACGCGCTGACGTATAAACACGCTTATTGTACTTGACTGCTGTCCTATTTTTAACACTTATATCTGCTTACGTTGCGGAGGGGTAACAAATTCCCATGTGGTTCAAAATTTTAGGAAAAAAAAAATTGTAAAAAATTGCTGAGAATTGAGTTCATCGGCCGCAAATTCAAATTTAGTTAGGTGCTTCGGAGTAAATTTGTAATAAAACAACTTATGTAAAATGCAGGCATTATCCTATATTCAAAGTAAATTCCGTAAAATATGATATTTTCCGCATAAATCAAATTTTCACGGCGGATTTCCGTGGCAGCCGTCCCTTTAAACCAGGGTTTCCCAACCAGTGGTCCGCCAGAGGCTAGACGATGGTCCGCCAGAGGCTATACAATGGTCCGCCAGTCAATAAGCCAGCCAGCGCGCGGGCGATCCCTGTCGAGAAGTCTGAATAAAAAAAATCGGGACAATATTCAGTTTATCATTATTGTACCTTGTGGTCAGTGGCCATTATGGTATTCCGTTTTAATCACAGGAGACCCAAGTTGTCCCAAAACATCATATGCCGTTATAATAACAGGAGACCCAGATTGTCCCAAAGCGACCGTGCATTATTAAAAGTTAGATATTTCTATTTCTGTAATGCGAATATTTGTGATTTCTTTTATTTTAGAAACGGAAAGAAATAATGCTTCTCATTGTCTTAGAATTATATGAGCTAGGTTGTTCAGATATTTTACAAACCTGATCAAAAGCGACGGTTAAATTTTGCGCCTATTTGTGACGTAACCCACATTTAATTTTAAAATAAAATTGTATGAAAGTGATAAAAGTGAGGTGACAGTTTTATTAGAAATTTTGTTTAGAAAAGGAATCTGAATTTAATACTTGAAGTTTATTCTATTTTAATTACTTTAATTCAAATATTTGCAGGTATGCATTTTTTAGCCAATTTACATTTCCAATATTAAAATTTTAATATTTAGAAACAAAAATGTTGATTTCTAATAAACATATCGGAAAGATTATTTTATCTAAATTTTAGAATAATTTTTATTTTTGCAAAAGCGTTAAAAAAAACCAATAAATAGGAACATTTAAAATGCATGGGAAGAACCAGGAATTTTGCGCGCAAACCTTGACAGGCAAAAGTTGACAGAAAATTATTTTCTTATTATTCGAAGGGTTAACCTCTGAGAGGCCAGGCCATTTCACGAAAATTCACTAAAAAAGCACCACTTTGAATTGAATGTTTTGTGGATTAATTTTGAGCTATCGTATATTTTATTGACTGAAACACGTTCCTAGAACAATAAACTATGTACCAAAACAACATTACTTGCATTATTTACGTAAATTAATAGGTTTTACGATGTTTTAGTCGAGGAACACGCATTAATTTTGACAGATCCGTGCAAAAATGTCACAGATAAAATCGTTAAAAAATATTCTGGGGTTGCAAGGTGAATGAAATTTTGACCCATCTTATGGTGTAATATTGGCGCAAGCGATTCTGACCCCGTTCTTCATACAAATTCTGTACGTAGAAGGGCCAAAATTGCAGACAAACATTTTTTGTTCGATATTTTTTCGAATTATTTTCTCGCGCATGCGCAGAATATTCACGTCTCCGGCCTATTAGAGGTTAATTACACGTTCATTATTGTACCTTGCGGTGCCTTTGAGAACAAATAAATGTCATGATGGTCCCTGGTCAAAAAAAGGTCGGGAACCACTGTTTTCAACTCATAAAATGTGATATATCACCACCTAAATCGAAATTTTGCAGGCGATTTCCGATGCAGCCGACCCTTTAAATTGAGAAACCATAAGCTAAGAAAAAAAAAAAAAATTATAAACCATAACCAAAGCCCTTTTAACCCATACACTCCCACAAAAAAATCTATTCCAGGAAATGAGCCTTCTGAAAATAAGAACATTGTACGAATATAACATATGCTTTTTAATCTACAAAATACAAAATGGACTTATACACACAAACACAACATTTATAAAAACGTCACAAGTACACGAACAATATACTAGACAACATAATAAATTGTACACAAATACTGTCAAGAGTGAAAGTAGCAAGAGAAGCATTGGCCACGAGGGCGTACACATATGAGTTGTTTGGTATCAAAACTGGTCAGATCCAAAATTAACAAAAAATAATGTAAGTATTGAACTGTGTTCATCATTAACAAAATAACAGTTCGTGTTTTTCAAAAACAGTCATATCCTCACATTTTGTAAGAGAAACCGGTTTAAAAAGCGGCTGTGGTATCAAAAATAGTCAAATCCAGCACTATTAATTTTCAAATTAAGTCAAATCCGAGCCGACCAATCAGCTTCAAGAATTTTGTATGGCGCATCGTCCATATTGTTTTTGGTGTCAATCAGTTCTTGCCACAAAAACTTGTCTGCTGTGTGTTTTTAATTAAAATTTGCTATAAAAAATGGAAGAAAACCCAAACAAAATAGTGGAAACAGCTCATAATTTATCAAGAAAACCCTTGAATGATAAAACTTCATGGAAAAACAACAGAGCAAAGGTTTCTAGGTAAGTAAACATTCAGTCTTAGAACAATGCTCTCCTAGAATCAGTTATCCTCAACCGTTAAAATTGTAAAAAATGTTTTAAATGATATTTATTTTCTATTTTCGAACAAAGCCAGGGATTAAGCTATTTATTGATTTAATCAATATTAATTCAGTTTATTGTTGAATTTATTGGTGCTGAAGCTATTTTTCATATGCCTTACCTTAGGATGACGTGCGTTCAGAATAGTCCAGATCGGACAAACTCAACTAATATACCGTATGAAGACATGTTACCAAAAGCGTCGAATGAAATCGCCAGTGCTGTTTTTCATTGCCTATTCTCTAATGTTGAAAAATACAAAAAGTAACAACCATACCCCTAGTGGCAGATGGTTGCAGCGGCCAAAACAAAAATACATCGGTTTTGGGAATGCTTTGCAAGTATCTTATGGACTACGCACCAGAACGAATAAAAACTGTGGAGTTGCTGTTTCCAGTAGTGGGTCACTCTTTCCTGCCGCCAGACCGCGTATTTACCCAAATTGAGAAAATTTTTAAAAGAACGGAGATTATACCAAATCCACAAGGCTACTGCCAATTCTTTAAAGATTATGGAACAACTTTAAATTTCAAGAAGTAGAGGTTCTCGATTGGAAAAAAGCGAATACTGAAGTACTAAAAACTACAGGTGGACTGCATTTTTCAATCAAACAATGTAAGAGATTTTTCATCAAACGGAACAAACAGAAGCGCAATATTTTAGTGCGAGCAGAGGAATCCCACCAAAATAGATTAGGTTCACCGTACCAACAAATGTGGCAGTAAAAAAAGAAAAATAAATTATATTAAAAAGCTACTTACTACTCACTATGGCGAGCAATGGAAGCTTCTACCGGAGCTACAGTACTTTAAAAATGTTTTTGAGAGACCAGACACTGACATCCATTTTCATTCAAATGAACAATGTGAAATGGAGGATGAATTGCCAAATTTAATTGTGTAGTCTAATAATTATAAATATAGTAATTTGAAGAATATCTCGATGGAAAACTTGATAAGATGAATATATATTTTTTAATTACTTTGTTGTCTATTTTTCACTTTAATTTATTACCTAGTACCTTAGGTTTTCAACCCCTGATCCTTATTTAAGTTATTTTCTAAATAAGCCAAATCCCCACAGTTAACATTCAAAGATAGTCAAATCCACTTAACTTGCTATCAAACTCGGACAAATCCACGTTTCACTATCAAACTAAGTCAAATCCAAACTTGAAAACCCAATTTTGTAAGTTTTTTGTATAGAATATATGGTCGTTTACGGTTAATCATTTTTACAAAACATATTTAAATACGCCGCCAAATTTTTTACTTTCTACGGTTTTGCCATATAGTAAAATCTGAATTTGGAGTTTCCTGAAAATTCACCTAAAGTGGATTTGACCAGTTTTGATACCAATTGACTCATATACAAGGTGTCCGAAAACTCGTAGTACAAGCGGGAAACTGGGGAATCCTCATCACATTTGGAGTCGATTTTGTGGTATAATTTTTTTTGTTTTGAACTTTCGTTTTCTAGTAAATCAAAAGTAGAAGTTGATTTTTTTTTGGTCAAATTCTTATAAATTATTACTGACGATCATTGTACCTAACTAATAAAAACTATTTAAAAGAAAACAAACAAAGAAATCCAGATTTAAAGCATTATTTTGAAATTATCCATAATTTTATTCCGTGTTGTTAGGTCATTTCACGATTAAAACAGCTGTCCTACATTATTTTCACGCTTTCAAGTCAAAGTGCAATGCGAAATTTGCTGTCCCTTTCTGCGCTCGGTTCGATGAACACGATAGAAGAGGTAAGCTACACATTTAAAAAAAATGGCTTGGCTTAACTGTGAACCCACGAACCAAATTCTGTACCCGAGAAGCATACGGATGCAAGTCCAAAAAGGTAAATGTTCAGGAGAGCCAAAAGGCTATTTTTTTCTGTAACTATTATGGTCTCATAACTTCTTCGGATATCCATGCTGATAGATAACAAAAAAAGTAATTATTAAGTCAATTAGTTTTGTTTTAAAAACGAGCAAAATGAAACGAAATATTTTATAGTAAAGCCTTTAAAAATAATTGTTTAAAAAAAAACGCTGACTTGAGTCAACAAAAACAAAAACATGGACTTGCGTCCTACTGCCTCTAAATGAAGTGGACTATTTTGTTATGACATGTGGTGTTTTATGAAAGGAATAAAGTCCATGGTACATCCTTCTGCTTCTAAGATAGTTGTTGCATCATGGTACTTGCATCATCCGTATGCAATTTTGAAAATCATATTTTTTCTTCATGATGGGACTTCCATCTTTCTGCCACTGATAAACATGATAATTTACTTCAAGTCTGCATCAAAAACACATTTCTTCAAATTTTGGACTTGCATCCGTATAATCCTCGGGTACACAAATAAAAATGGTCGCTGTTGTACAGTAGTGTTCGAAACGAATGTGAACAAGGTTATTATAATTTTTTTTTAATAACGTAATAATTAGATGAAAAAAAAGTTAAAAATAAATGCTTATCATGATTGAAACTAGGTATCTTGTCGAATTAACTAGTGCATTTTCGTTCACGGGAGAAACAATTTTAAGGGTCTTTTGCGAACTTTACAACAAAATTATATGGCCCGCCATTTTGAAAGATGTGAAAGTTTGAAATCAACTCCTTTTAAGTCTTTCCTTTCATTTTGCATAAAATCACTTCAAAAAAATTCTTGCATAAATTCGCATATCACTGGCAAGGTGGACAAAACTTCCTCTCCAAATAATGATAAGCCCACGACAAGTCCGGTCTTCTCAGTTGATGAAATTAAAGAACCCATGAGGTACGCTCAAGTTACTCGTGGGAAAAACGGACCATCTCAGTCCACCACAGCTCCGGTCACCGAGAAGAATTTCTCATTGATGGTATCTGGGAAATCCCCTATTGCTAGTGAAATGGAGTAAAATGGAGAGGCATGTTGACTCCGGGACTTCGTGGGACTCCAGGACTTCGTGATTATTATTGGTCGGCGACTTTGCCTACATATAATCCGACTTGCAGAAATCCCGATATATTGTGTTCTGCAAATAGGATCAGATAGAGGATCGCCGAGGGCCCGCTAGGAGACAAATTATATTTGGGAGTAAAATGGAGAGGCACGTGCGTATCAATAAATTACAATATTTGGTTAATATTTACATAAAATGTATAGAAAGAAGCCATCAGTGTGGTGATTGAGCTACATAAATGTATTCTCCTCTGTGCATTAACTTACATGAGCATTAATATAATTTCTAAGATTTGTTTTATTTGTAAGATCATTTTATGTGCATTTGTTTGGTTGGGAAGGGCGATTAGGCCCTCCTGGGAAGCATCCGCCACCTCCAATTAGTAGCCCTAGGGCAGAACCGAGCCGCCTAATGGTTAATTTATTTTATTTTGATACAGTAAGACTAAATACATAAGAGTGCAATGCTATTGCATTACCTCTAGTAAGACTGCAATACGATTGTCCCCAGCAGGCATTATTATTTGTTTATTGAACAAGAGCGGTCGGTAGCTAATTCTTATTTCTAGGTTCAAATGTTGAAGCAAGAGAGTAATTATATATATTCCGATAGTCTTGAAATACGTACATATAAAAAGATATTTTATCTAATTTGTTGGGGGGCTAGAATTCCAATAATCCATGCGCTTGATAGCTGCAAGACGAGTTGTTATCTAGCCTCCTACATAGTTGGGTAAATTGAAATACGTACATATAAAAAGATATTTAATTTAATTTATTGGGGGGCTAGAATTCCAATAATCCATGCGCTTGATAGCTGCAAGACGAGTTGTTATCTAGCCTCCTATATAGTTAAGTAAATTGAAATGCGTACCTATAAAAAGATATTTTATTTGATTTATTGGGGGGCTAGAATAATGATAATCAATGCGCTTGATAGCTGCAAGACGTGTTGTTATCTAACCTCCTACATAGTTAAGTAAATTCTAAAGTAAAATCCATGCTAATTTGTACAACACTCTTGAGGCGATTTTTCGCAAAAACAGCGCTATATAAGTTGTCCAAATTTATTATTATTATTATTATAAATCCTTAGATTCCTACCCACCCATATACCATTTTCCTTCTCAGAACTTCCTCTCCTTCTTTTCCTAAAATACCCTCCACACAGCATTCCCAAAGATAACATAGGTCCTGAGGGGAATTATTTTTCTCCCAGGGCCTCCTGTGTTGAGCTAATGTTAAAATATAAGTTAAATCTCTTAAAAGGAAAATCGAAAGTATAAAACTGTGTAAACAAATAAATTAACACTCCTTTAATAATAAATAAATATTATCTCACAATAAATAACCATCCCACTGTTTCCTCGCAGGGGTTTGCAGAGAGGACCGCCAAACAACTCAGTCTGTGCATTCACTCCTTGCCTCATTCACATTCATACATCACTCTTTTATTCTGTTTTTCGACGTGACTCAAGAATTCGGTTTACTCAATCATGCCATGTTTTTCCCGGGCATCCCCGACTTTTTCTACCATTCGAGTTCACGTCATATATTCTCCTTACAACCTTTCTTTAGATAATTGGCTCTACATGCCCAAATCATCTAAGAGTCCTATTCTTATTTCATTACACTCATCAGTCTTGTATTCTCTGTGAATCTCCAAATATTTCACATATTATATTTTTTTACTGTCAAATCAGTCATAAATTGGAGAGAAAATTGTTTTATTTATTCTAGTTATTTGTAGCAAGTTTTCAAATTACTTATAGTAAGCACATTGATTTTATCTTGTTTAATAATAATAATGTGGCGTGGCACACGATTACGCATTGTAGGAGCTAATAATCGTGGATAAGAAAATAACTAATACTTGTTTAAAAAATAGTCATATAAAAAAAATAAAGTTGCTGATATATTTGCTGTACAATAATAACATAATGAAATGACAAGCCGAATCTGAACGAAATCTTGTTTTTTCTTATCTTAATTGCAATGTGCGATGTTTTTACTATGATTGATCTGTATCAGGAGAAATGCTATTAAAAAGCGATTTTGCCAAATGTAGGAGTTGCGATACGCGAGTCAATGAAACGTATATTATGCTAAAAATATACGGTCGTCTACTGCCGCGCCGCGGCTCGCCGCTCGGTGACGAAACACTGAACTAAAATAGTATATTTCAGTTGATTTAGGTACCAAAACCGCGTCTGGCTTATTTTCGTTTTTGGACTGTATGAGGGTACAGGAGTGGGGAAAACTTGAAATTACATGTGTTCAATCCTGCGTCCGTATACCGGATGCAGAATGACTGTCGGACGCAGGATTGAATGAAATTGGACCATTAGAAGACGCAGCAATGATAGCGGGATGTATATATATATATATATTTATATATATGTTATGATTAAGGTTTTCACGGGTGTAAGATGTAGAACAATTTTCTCGGTTTACCCGCGTAACGTAGTCCTTAAAAGGACTTTTTAACTCCTGACGTTTCGGACAGATCACACGGTCCATCTTCAGAGGTATTATGTCTTGAGTTTTTGTCTCAAACTGATAGCTTTCGCACGTCTGTTCGGTCCAGTTACCCGGTCAAAACGACTAGCGGACAAAGATCATATTCATGAAGAACTAGGTCTTAGTAGTGCTCTTCAAGCAAACGGCTTCTCCAAATATTTAATAGTCAAATCCATAAATAAACGCAAAAAAACTATTCCTGAAACGGAAGAAGAACCCCTTTCTATAGCAATTCTCCCATTCATCAAAGGCTCGACAGATAAAATCAGTTGAATCCTCAAAGGCAATAAAATCAAAACTATTTATAAATCAGAAAATAAAATCTCGTCTCTATTAAGAAGTCCGAAGGACCACATTCCACTTGAGTCACATGGTATTTATAAAATACCTTGTGGGGCATGTGAAAAGGTGTATATTGGACGTTGCAATAGAAAAATATCATGTAGAATTGCAGAACATAAAGTAGATGTCACTAATAAACGCTTAACTTCATCCATAGTACAACACGTCCTTAATGAAGGTCATAAAATAGACTTTAATAATACAAAAACAATAGCTAGCATATACAATGAACCAAAAAGAATTTACCGCGAAGCAATAGAAATTTATAAACATAAAAATAATATGAATACTAGAAATGACTCAATCAGAATTCCCAACACCTGGAAAGTCTTAATCCCCCAAAAACGGCATTTCCAAAATTACCAGTAGTGTCTCCAATTAGCTTAACCAATCAGATATCTACTGCCAGCCCCGCCCCCCACCCCCTCCACCATCAATCACCTGCTATCCGGGTACTTCGTTCTGGACATAAGAAGTGACTTGCACTCACTTAAGTTTTAGCTTTTGGACCGAACAGACATGCGAAAGCTATCAGTTTGAGACAAAAACTCAAGACATAAAGGCCTCTGAAGATGGACAGTGTGATCTGTCCGAAACGTCAGGAGTTAAAAAGTCCTTTTAAGGACTACGTTACGCGGGTAAACCGAGAAAATTGTTCTACATTTATATATATGTAAAGAAAACCACTTATGAGTGCTTTCCTTAAGATTGTATTCACTGAGTAAGTACTGAGCTACTTGGTGGCCCACTAGATATCAAACAAATGAATCGAGTTAGGAAAATATAACTGTCAGAATTATTGGATTAACAATTCCTGAAAATATTATCTTATTTTATTTATTATTTATTAAAGAAACCTGAAATAAGGGCTTTAAATGTTGTTTCTTTTGTTTTTATAGGTAAGTGAATCTTTTGTTAACCGATAATATAATTTTTAAGATTTGTAAATACGTATTGTTAATAAATCTTTTGTTTTTATAGAGAAACGCAATTACGCCTTTGTTTTATTCAAGAATATAAAGAAAATCATTATATATATACACTACTATACTCTGTACTTAAGTTAAGAAAGCGAAATATTATATAAGAGATATTTGAAGTATATTCGTAAAAATATATTAACCCCTCTGCAACGTAAGCAGATATAAGCGTTAAAAATAGGACAGCAGTCAATTACAATAAGCGTGTTTATACGTCAGCACGTGTGTTTCCATAGAAATCGTCATAACTCCGTTATTGTTTTAGTTACATCCCTAAAACAAAAAGTCAAAGGTCGATAGTAGATCAAGCTGCACATTTCTATCAAGTTGTCTATGGAAATACATAACAGGAATCAGCTGTCAATTGTGTAGTTGACAAAAATATTTACCCGCGCAAATTTGCTACCGGCAGCTCCACCGCGCTCCACATTTTAAATTTTTATCAAAGCATAAATAAACTTTCTATTGATGGACATATTGTCGAAACCTCAAAAAATCCTAAACTCGTTGCTGATCATGTAAACAATTTTTTTATTAACATTGGTCCAAATCTTGCTTCTCAAATCCCCCAGAGTGGAATCACCCAATCTACCAATTCAGAGGATCAAGCAAATAAAAAAAATATAAAATTTCTCTTCCGAACTGTAACAAAAGAAGAAATTCTCAGTACAATTAAATCTCTAAAAAACACTTCTTCCGCTGGACCAGATGAAATTACGACCAAAATTCTTAAAATACTGTCTTCGGAGATTACATTGCCACTGGAATACCTTATAAACCTAAGCATTACACAGGGCTACTTCCCCTCTAACCTAAAACAAAGTATCGTAATTCCCATCTACAAATCTGGAAACAAGACAGATATCAACAACTATAGACCAATTACTCTACTAAATAGCTTGTCTAAAGTTTTTGAAAACCTCATTAATGCACAACTTTTAAAATTTTTCGAGAGCCATAAAATACTTTCAATTAATCAATATGGTTTTCAAAAAAACAAAAGTACATCAGATGCCATTGCCAGTGTGACTGACTTCATTGTAAAAAGCCTTGATAAAGGAAATAAATGTATCTCAATCTTTTTAGACCTTTCTAAAGCTTTTGATACAATATCACACATTAAACTAATTAAAAAACTAGAGAACATCGGCATTTCGGACAAAGAGCTAAACTTCTTCAAAAGCTACTTAAGTGGACGCCAACAACAGGTTAAAATACAGAATACTCTCAGTAATCAGCGCTCAACTGACTATGGAATTCCACAAGGAAGCGTTTTGGGACCGACTCTGTTCTTACTGTATATTAACAACTTTTGCAACCTTGAAAGTCAAGGACACATTGTTAGCTTTGCAGACGATACCGTCTTATTATTCGAAGATAATAATTGGTCAGCTGTATTTAAAAAAGCTGAAGAAAATATTAACTTCATTAAAAAATGGCTAGATATAAACACACTTACCCTTAACACGAAGAAAACTAAATATGTTACTTCAAGCATCAATACTACAGGCCAACCTAATGATGATTACTCCATAAAAATTCATAGCTGTACGAATTCCAATGAATGTAGTGAGTGCCCCAGTATAGAGCGCACTTCACAGATAAAGTACCTCGGCCTCACCATTGACCCATACCTCAAATGGAACCTACATACCCAGATCATTGCAAATAAAATTCGAAAAACAATACACTTCTTCAGATTCATAAGGAACTTTCTTAACTTACAACTCCTAAAAACGATTTATTTTGCAATCACCCAATCTATCATTGAGTATGGTATCATTGCATGGGGAGGGGGCACTTCATCAGCTCTAGATCCTGTCGAAAAGGCACAGAAAACAATTATGAAAATTATTCTCAAACTTCCTCTAACTGCAGACAGTGACCTTATATTCAGAATAATGAGAGTATTTGATGTTCGACAGATCTATGTAAAAACTATCCTCATGCATCTCTTTAAAAACAAACATGTGCTTTACGAAAAAAAAATAAACTTAAGATTTACACGTAACTCCAACAAAGACATATTGCAAGTTCCAGCACTCTCTTCCACCTTTGGTCAACGTAGCTTTAGATACTTTGCCACAAAAATATTCAACATTCTCCCAGAAAACATCAAACTGAGTCAAACACAGAGAGAGTTTAAAAAATATGTTAAAATATGGATACATTCTAATGATCGAGCCTATACTGGTGCCCTCACCCAAACGCCCAGTCATTGACAGTTGTTATTGTAGTAATAACCTTGCAGTTTATGAATTGTGTAGGTATATGCAAACAATAATGTTAACTAAAATAAAGTTTTTGCTGTATGGAAACCTACTTTACACATTTATAAAAAAACCATAGATAAAATTGCGAGAAACAATTAACAAAATTTCTGCCTCAATACAGGTTCACCTAGTGAGGCAGGCAATGCACAACTAAAAATACTGTATAACTATACTACTCCTGTGTAACCTTTCTTACGTTACTTTCTGTTTGTTAATTTTTCTGTACTGATTGATGTAATCTACTTGTAAACTACATTGAGTATGTAATTTTTTTATTTTTTAGTTATATTGTTGTTATTTCATTGAATAAAGATTATTATTATTATTATTATTATTATTAAATATTTTTATATGAAATGATAAAAAAGTGAGGTGACAAGAGTGTTTATTACACATGTATATAATAGAATAAGTATTATGTGTGTCGTTGCTTATCCAGAATATATAATGTGAGATATCAGCCTTATTTCCCGCCAGCGTCGGTCATATCCATTGCTTTATCTTGAATTTCCCGCCATTCTTCTGTAACTCCCTTCAGCTGTCAATTGTCGCCGTGCAGTTGGCATCTTGAGATGCCGTGTTAATTCAATTTTGGCATTATTTCGCCCACGTCCGGTCGTGAAATTTTTCATTCGTAATTGTTTTAACGAAAATAATATCTGTTGCTACCCGCAAATACCGTAATTTTATGAAAAATTAGTGCAAGTGATTAGTGCAAACGTTTTTGACAGATTAGTGTATTCCTACTACCTACGCTATATAAATCTGCGTCACTTGTTCTCGTAAACGGAATGACGCCGCGCCGATTAGCAATCGCTTCTCGGCCTGTTTGCTAAGATAAGTGTATTATCTGTCCTATCAGCTTAATATCTGATAGTTCCCGCAATGCGGGACCAGTTTATTATGGTTTATTAAACTGGTTTTTGGAATGTGACGGGATGTTCGGGGCTTGCTCGACTCCTGTCGCGGGTTGGCCCGGCCGGCATTGCAATGCCGCCGGGATCGACCCTTTTTATATCCATACTAAACGATAAATTAAGCTGAATGTATTGCCTTACGTAATTACCTGATTTATGGATCAATTGTAGACGTATTTAACCATTTTTCCGCCTTTGGAATTTATGTAATCGATTTTTGAATGAAATATGACCATCGGCGATGTCATATTAAAATATTCAAATTACAAATACGAAATCATGACATTCATGTTCGTTTGATAATCGTTTGACGCAATTTGATGTAGTTAGACCTATCTATAATTCAGCTTTATTTATAAAAGTTTTGTCCTGCTTTTGACAGTTTCAAGCATGTATCAAACTCGGGCGAGTAGGCCAATGTCCGCTATGCATCTGCTTTAAAGGAATATTTGGCTAATCCAGGCTTCAAGGAGCTGGAGGTAAACTGCGAGGTGCTGGCATTTGACACCGCCTCACCAATATTTACGGCCATGGAAAAGATGCTGGCATTGCATGCCTCATTGAAGCAGAGAGTGCTTTCAACAGGCTCTCAAAAAAAAAAAAAACTTATCAAATGGGAAAGTAGTTCAGAAGGTTCCCTGTCAGGTCTTTACAGGAACAATGGACAGCTGTAAGATTGGAGTGGAACGGAGGCTCTTCAGCAGAATTCCTCCTTCTACCGCTCATCCTTTTGGGGAAGAAGCACTTTCTGCCCAGTTGCAGAAACTAGGTGGTGTAACAAAGTGCTTTAGTCCAGTGCGCCTACCTCAGGGTAGCCACTCGGCACACAACCACCCTTCATCTAAGGAGGTTGTTGCCTTTCCCCCAAGCAGACATCAAAGGAAAAGATGGCATTTCCCTTGTTTCCCCGGCGGGCAGACCACGGGCGAAACCCCCAATATTCCTACCGTATGAGGGGTAAGGGGAGGGAACAGAAGCGTGGCGCGAGGGGGCAGAACCACTTCTGATTGCTCTTACCGAATCTTGGCTAACTTCAAGCACCTTTTCGTCGGAGCTATTCGAAAACCTATACCATGTCTACAGGAAGGATAGAGGCAGTCGCGGAGGAGGGACTCTCCTAGCCGTCCGAGCTGACAGCCACTCACACGCGGAAAGAATGGACTACATGGAAACCCAAGGTGAAGACTTGTGGGTGAAAGTATCGCATAGAAATGTCATCATTTATATATGTGTTGTGTATTTTCCTCCAAACACAACATCTGAACAGTATCAATTATTTTATGACAAAACTATAAGTGAAAGTGTAAAGTTACAATCAAAAAATATTATTATTTTCGGTGATTTTAACTTTCCCTCAGGGAAAAACCCAATTGACGTTTTCGATTACTTTTGTTCTTTTTATAATTCAACACTGTTTATAACATTAATGCACACATGTTAGACCTAGTATTAAGTAATGTAAATTCTAAAAATGCTGTTATCTGCCGCCATGACTCCCCATTAGTCAGAGAGGATATTCATCACCCTTCACTTTCATTCACATTCGATTACACAACTCAATCACATATACAAACAGACACATTGCCTCCAGACATAAACATGGGTTGGATTTTCCACGAAAGCTCAGATAACACACTTTTAAGAATGCCTTAGAACAACATCACTGGAAACATTACGATTGCCTTGACGTAAATCTAGCTGTCGAAATGTTTTATGAACAGCTCAATAATATTTTCAATATTTGTTTTAAGAAAAGATCTACACGTATGCTCAAAGATGTTAGACAATATCCGAAATGGTTTAATGGGGAAATCATTCACCTCATACGAGAAAAAACTAAAATGCACCATCTTTGGAAAAAACAAAATCCGAACATGCCTTAGCTAACTTTAAAACTTTGCAAAAATCAATCAAACGGTTAATTGGTCAGGCCTACACTGACTTTACACGTGAGGCCGAGAACAGTATAATAACAGATTCAACTCGATTTTGGTCTTACACTAACGATAAACGCCGCGGCTGTGACAAACCTAACCACATGAACTACAAAGACAATAAATATGATGGATCTTCTGAGATCGCCGCAGGTTTCGCACACTATTTTCAATCAGTATTTAGCGACAATATCCCCAAACTTGACATATCCTCTATAGCTTCATCGTCATTTAACTCTTTACCTGTACAAATTCATGAAATTAACAATGACGATATTATTACAGCTTTCCATAAGCTAAAACCTAAATACTCCGTCGGCCCAGATTGTATTCCACCTATAATCGTCAAAAGATATGCAAGTTATTTTATTCAACCTCTAAAACATATTTTTAACCTATCACTTCGCAAAAATATCTTTCCGGAAATGTGGAAACTAACGAAAGTAACGCCTATACACAAAAAAGGAAAAAAGTCAGAAATAGATAATTACAGACCTGTAGCTGTGTTGTCAGCACCCGCAAAACTTTTAGAAACCATAATTTATTCACAGATATATAACCAAACAAAACACACACTCACCGAAAATCAGCACGGATTTCGTCCCACACTGTCACCTTCAACGAATCTTATGAATCTCACCACCTATATTAATAATTCATTTGAAAATTTTGTACATGTTGATGTGATTTATACAGACTTCGAGAAAGCATTTGATAAAGTCGACCATGATATTTTATTAAAAAAATTAAGTGACATCGGATTCTCTCAGAATTTCCTCGCTTTTGTGGCTAGCTACTTACGCAATCGTCGTCAGTATGTCAGTTACGGACACCATCTCTCTCACGAATACAAAACTAACTCCGGGATTCCCCAGGGATCGAATCTAGAACCCCTTCTCTTTCTCTTATTCATCAATGACATTGGCAACACCATAAACCACTCAAAATATCTCCTTTTTGCTGACGATATAAAACTTTTCAAAGCAATCAAAAGTTACATCGATTTCATTCTTCTGCAGAACGATCTTGATTCTCTTGTCAAATAGTCGGAACTGAACAACTTACCCTTCAGCATTCAGAAATGCAGTGTCGTTACATTTACAAGATCCAAAGATACATTCCTGTTCCCCTACCACATTAATAAACATGAATTAACACGTAAAAATGAGATTCGAGACCTTGGCGTAATTTTTGAAGCAAATCTCTCTTTCAAATCCCATATATCTGATATTGTCTCCCGTGCCAACAAAATGCTTGGATTTGTTCTTCGTAATTCAAGATCATTTACCAACGGAATCGCAATCCGAAGAACGTATGTAGCACTTGTTCGCAGTATCTTGGAATATAGCTCCATTATTTGGGCCCCTTCTGAGCAAAACCATATTCTCGAAATAGAAAAAGTACAAAAGAGATTCATGCGTTACCTATATATGAGGGAATATATGTACTACCCTTTCCTGTATCCATCCTTATTCTTAGCAGGAATGCTCGATCTTAATACATTAGAAGCCCGCCGAAAAATATTTTTAGGAAAACATTTTTTTAAGATAATCTCTGGAACTATACATAATCCACCTATTTTGAAAGAGATTAACTTATATGTCCCATACAAGTATACTCATGGAAGGTCCCATACCCTTTTTTATGCTCCAAAAGCGAGGACTTCTGCCTATCAGAACGCGCCAGTCAACAGAGCGACTGAACTGCTCAACGAGTCTGCATTGACCATCGACATTTTTAACGTAACCTACAGGCAGTTTAACAATTATCTTTTGACGTATGTCACAAAGTAGTGAAACTGACCTTTTTATGTGTTTTGCTATACTTTTTGTCTAATTTGTAATCTTCTCCATAATGTATTGGTGAATAACCGTTTTACGGAGAACATGGAAAAATAAATAAATAAATAGATAAATACATCTTCTGATAATCTTGTTGAAAATGATGATCACATTGTATTATGGCCAATTTTTTTGGTTCTAAGAAGGACACCTCTACACATAGACAGTCTGGTTGGAAACTTTACAAAGCAGAGGATCGTAATATAGATCCCATATTCTGGTTGAGAAAGCTTATGTCTTTGGGTGAGAACAGAAGACATGAAGCTGGTGTTGAATGTCTGTTTATTTCCACGTTGGGGACTGCAAGGCCAGCCTCGAGAACTGCTATTGGTGGATGGATTAAAACAATTTTGAAGGATGCTGGGTTTGATGCCTCCCCTGGGAGTCTGAGATCAGCTGCAGCTTCAAGAAGTTGGCTGGAAGAGTGTCCTATAGACACCATTTTGGAAAGAGGAAACTGGCGTTCAGAAAACACTTTCAAGAAATATTATAGACAAATCAGAGGTCTCAATGTTGACGTGCTGAATCCCAACATTCACTCTCAGTCTTTGACCAAGTTATTTCAAGCAATACAGTAATAGTCACAATTTTGGCTTTAGAATTGTCACCAAGCGATAACAAACACTTCTCACATTATATATTCTGGATAAGCAACGACACACATAATGTTGGAGTTTTACCTACCATTAAAACTCTTATTATGTTGTCTTGCTTATCCAGAATATATTTAAGCTCTGCTTGGTGAGTCGAAATTGAATTAACACGGCATCTCAAGATGCCAACTGCACGGCGACAATTGACAGCTGAAGGGAGTTACAGAAGAATGGCGGGAAATTCAAGATAAAGCAATGGATATGACCGACGCTGGCGGGAAATAAGGCTGATATCTCACACTATATATTCTGGATAAGCAAGACAACATAATAAGAGTTTTAATGGTAGGTAAAACTCCAACATTGTTGTTTGCATAATCTGTGATTTTAGTACCGTTTTCACATAAAAACATCACGTGAGTCATTTTTACCTATTTTTAATGTTTGCGTTCTAAATTTTAATATTTACAAATGCTAATATTTATTTGTAATATAATAATTTGAAAGCCTTTTTTGTAACCTTTCCAATTTTTACTATTCGGCTACGTTCAGAAATGTTTCATTTATAGAGCTTTAATTGTGAAGCGGTTATATAACTAAAAGTTTTCGTAAAATGTCATTTCGTTTAAGACACCAAATGCTAATATTCTCGAAAATTCGGAGGGGTTAATAAGTTTCTTTGGGGCTAGGAACGGATGATTGATGTCTCATGAAATAACACAATATTTAATTCACTTCCAGGGGTGACGAACTTCGACTTGCTCGGTGACTTTGGCAAAATCGAGTGGCTCGGTAACTTCAAGCTCGTGCTCTTGTACAACCTGGTGTTCGCTCTCGCTGCCACGCTGTGCCTCGTCAACAAGTTCACGGCCACTGTGCGGAGGGAACTGTACAATAGGTTAGTAGAGAATGTCCATATTCTCTCAGATTGTGTCACTTTCCTCAATTGATTGCCTTGCTCGGTGCCGAGACATTAACAATACCACAAGATGATAACAAAAATAATCTCTGCATTCTCTCCGATTGGATCACCCGCCTCGATTGATTGCATCCACTGTGATGAGACGTTAACAGTACTATGTGACGGTAACAATAAAGGTTTAGGAGATTGTCTGTATTCTCTCCAATTCAGCCACTTTTGCATATCGGTGACCAGACATTAACAATATCATGAAATGGCAACTAAAAGGATTTACAGAATTTGTCTGTATTCTCTCCAATTCATCCACCTTATCCAAATTAATTGCATATCCGGTGAGGAGACATTAACATGATAATAATCTTGTCTTGTGACGGCATTTAATTTATAATGTTGCTTGAGCACCACCGCTGCTGCTGCCATCATGAATTTAATAATTAACTAAATAACTAATATATTTATGGTAATGGTAATGTTGTGTTTTATATCATTATCTTTGTGTTTCAAAATAAGACTGAGAATTAACTTAAGCGATGGACAACAAAACATTCCTTTTGCATTTAAAGCTGCTATTTGTGTTCATTTCAATTATTTTCTAGGATTTTTTCATTGCACTAAATTGTTTTCTATCATTTTCCAATGCTGTGAAATTTAAAAAAAAGTATCGATATATCAGAAATATTTAGAGAAGCACTTTTTAGACAAATTTACTAGGAAATTATTACACCATAAGTATGGTTTTTTACATGTCGCACAAAAGAGTATATTTAGCTTCCTTTTAGAGAAAATTTTGTCTTTGTAATAAAACGTAATCATGAGTTGATTTGCACTCTTGAGTTAGTTGTTTGCAAAAGTGGCAAAGTAAATTTAAATTATCCTGCGATTACTTGTATTATTTTACATATGGGTTTCTTAAAATTGATTTTAGAAATATATTTGCATAAAAAAAAAATGTACTTATGTCACTTAAATAAAACCCTCTTGTGGTTACATCAATAAAGTGCATAGTGCTGAAATGTTAATAAATGTAAACTAAGATTTGCCTTAGAATTACGAAGTATTCCAAAAAATCGACATTTGAATCCATATTGAGATATGATTTGAGATTTTCGCGGCCAAAAGTATTATTGTGGTTAATTTTTGGGTTATTCTGCCGTGTTGCGCTTTCTCTTTCTTTAGCCAATGTTTTGGGCAGCGATACAGTGTTCATCACATCTGCCCTGATGATGGACACTGTAACTCTACCCGAAATATTGGCTAAACAAGGAAATGCAACACGGCAAATAATCCACAAATTTATCACAATAACAAAAAAACTTTTTTTTTGCATAGATCTTAGGTACTTTCAGTTAAAAGTGGCTTTTGCTTGCAATTTGTATGTACACAGTTACATATTCAACTGGAGGCCTTT
Organism: Limnephilus rhombicus; assembly: GCA_929108145.2. Taxonomy (NCBI): domain Eukaryota; kingdom Metazoa; phylum Arthropoda; class Insecta; order Trichoptera; family Limnephilidae; genus Limnephilus; species Limnephilus rhombicus. Next base: position 23,590,634 of record OV815278.1, read on the forward strand.
CTCTACTATCGCCTTTATAGCATGCCACAATAAACCAACTTTCAATGGAAAGGCACTTTTGACTGCATTATGATATGTATTAATTTTTAAATTATTCTAAGATAAAACTATGAAGATTTTACGGTTTTTATCGGTTGTGGCTAACAACTACGTAATTCCAGTGAAATGATTCAGTATTATGAAGTATGGATGTCACACAAAATCTGATTTGGTAGAATGCTAGCGTTTTAAAGTGATATTCCGTAACATGATAATGAAATGTACGCCGTGACAGGCTTGTAAAACATAATTATTACTCTAAATTTTTGTGGTTTTATTTTATAGAATTTTTTTTTCTGGAATTTTTACCAAATTTAACGAAGAGTTAGTGTGCCTTACTTTAATATGTTTACTTTTCCCATTCTCTACCTAAACTCGAAGGGACATAATAAAATATTTGTGTAACATTTTATTAGGTAATATTATCACAATATAATCTATGTACGTAGGAATCTATATCTGTTGTGTTGTTTTTTTATAGGAATATAATATTTATACAAAATTAGATGTAATAATGAAGTTAATTACATACTTAATTTGCATCTCTTGCATATTTTAATTGTCTCATCTCTTTAAACTATGATATGGAACTTTGTTATTGTTTTACATTAAGTTAAATCTTTTCTAGTCTCTACCATTATTATTTATGTCAAGAACTTCTATTGTATCTCCGGTACATTATCTATTCGTTTTACTGTTGTGTTTTGTCCTTTTTATGTACTAAATAATAAAATATCCGTATTGTGAAATATTTAAACCAAATTCCATCATACTGAAGGAAATGATATTTTGGAACAGGAAAAATATATATTTTCCTATTACATAATCTCCATAGTTGCTAAATTGATTATCTGAAAACAGATCCTAAACAAGTCTACTAGAATAATTTATTTAAGAAATTGTTGCAACTTCCACATTCAATGTTTTCCTCATAAACCTTTTTTTTATGTGTATTATCCATAGTGCCTATTCTCTCATGTTTTTTATTTTGCAATACATACTTACGTATGTATTGCAATATTTTAATTTACTGTGATATCACAAAGACATCAATAATTGTAAGGGTTTTTTATTAGAATGTATGAACCCAGATCGGAAGCCATACTTTACTGGGCAAAATAGTTGATACTTCTTTAATTCTGTTGTGCATTCATATTATACTTATTTCCAGGCAGAATATGAATAAAGCTGACAGAATATCAAAATGAGTGTCATCTAAATATCTTTATGAGAACTGATATTGTTTATTTATTTATAAGTCTTATTTATTCCAGGTTAGTTGTAAGTTCTTGCTTTATTATAATCCTTTGATATTATGTATTTTCATAAATAAACAAGATAACCAAACATCACCGCATTTCATACATTTAACAAGTTTAGTGTTGCATGTTCTTGTGTCCCTTTATTGCAAAGCTTCATTTCATTACAAGCTTTTACCCATCATTTGAAGGTAGCTCACGGCTTTCGTTGTTGTATCAGTGAACAGGAGGAGAATACTGTCTTATTGTGTTCAAAGGATTTCAAATGGACTTACGTAATATTATTTACCTCTTTATGTATGTATGTATGTATGGATGCTGGAAAGCAAAAATGGCTTAAGCGCCTTACGACTATGACATTAAAGATGAACCCACACAATAAGCTACATTGTTTGTTTGTGCTTGTATTCAAATTAAAACTTGATTTAATGAACACAAGCACAAACAAACAATATGGCTAATTTCGTAGGTTCATCTTTAGTGTCACAGCTGTATTGCGCCTTAGCCATTTTTCCTTTCTAGCCTCGATGTATATTTTATTGAAAACCATAGGGAAAATCATAATACAAGTGCAATTTAAAAATGCTGACGCGTACATATTGAAAGTTGCAGAATTTTTTTTTATTTTCATCCTTTGTCAATTTTTAATTGTATAATATTTATTTAATCAATTTTCTTTGTTAATCTAGATTCAAGAGTCTGGTGGATTTTTTTAGTCCCAAGGAAAAGCCGAGGGCTGTGCGAGCTACTTCTTCCAAACCTAATCTCCTGTTACGCACTCCCTCCCTCGACCACCGCAAGAGTCTATAGAGTTACTTCTGAGAGGAAATTCTGCACTTGTTTGTTTTTAAATGTCATAATTAAAACTTTATTGGAATTCGCAGTGTGTGAAGTTAGGATGAACCCAACATATAAGTTGAAACTGACATATTTATCCCTAAATTAAGACTAGGATCGTTTTGTTGGATTTTGTTATTGCAGATAAGGTGACAACTCCCGTCATTGATCTCATGTCAAAATATTGTCTAATCTCTTGAAAAGATATGTACACCCAGATACTATTTATCTTAAACTATAAGTCTTGTACGTGATATTTTATTTGCATATTAATTAGTTTGCTTGACAAAAGTTTTGATTATTAGTTTTGTAAATTAAAAGTAACATGAAGTGGTGTGTAAGTGTGTAGTTCATCGAATATGCCTATAAAGGTACCATTTTACATGAGCCCTTTTCATTTTATCCAACCAGCTGTCATACATTACAGCAACTCTTACTTCTACTTTATATTTTGATTTTAAACAACTGCTCTTAACAACCAGGAGTAAAATTAAATCTCAAAAGTTAAAACAAATCCCACTACAGTCATAATTATTCTTAGCTATATTTTTAACAACTTTTTACTTTCTTTAGAAAAAATTAAAAGTACAAAAAAAGTGATTTAAAATTTGACACCTTGTGTTCAAATAAGCCTCGCTGTTTTCAAACCTTTTATAAATGATCCAACTAAAATAATATTATGGTTTATAAGAATGTATCTCTCCCCTTTTTAAGGTTTTTTAAAATTATTATTTAATATCTCTTCTAACATTCCCAGGTTTTAAATCTAAAAGTGGTTCCCTCAACTTAAGCAAAAAAAATTAATAATATATAAGCTGAAGTCCCCGGCGTTGCCCGGGATTTACACAGAGTTTTTCGAAATCTAATGTGAACAGTGACCTTCCTATTGTTTTAAGGTCAAATGTACAAAATTTCATCAATCTTGGAATAAAACTAGATTTGTATACAAATCGTATCCACGCCGTCCGCTCGTTGTTCGCCACAGGCACCCCTCTTTCTATAAATAGATATTATTATGTGTACATATTATTATATCTTATTTTAATTTAAGCATGCAGGCATTATTTTATATCTTTAATTTGTCCTGTATCAAATTGACCATTACGGCTTGAGCTGATTTTGTTTAATTTGGTGTCTGACATTGTGAGTATCGGGACTGAATCTTCTTAAGTTATTATTTTCGTGGGAGTATAATTCTCTATGTCTCTTCATTTCTTTATGTAATACATTGTCTGCAAAGGCATAAGTCATCAACCTCAAAACACCGTTTTAAGTCAGCGCAAGTTAAGGGTAGAACTTGGTAGAGTATAAATGCATAATAGTTGTGTACTTTAGATGGAATTTATCAAAAATAACATTAAAACTTAATATTACATTCATAGCTATTTTTTTCCTTCATCCCGATATTAAAACTGCCAAATATGTAGATACATATATTAGATTTTTGCAGATGATGACTTTTGTTTGATTGGGGACGAAATAATAGTTGATTCACATCATGATATCACATCTTTTCTTCTAAGGCTTCATATAATATGTAATTATTTTATTATTTATCTTTTAACCTTTATTCTGTAAAAGTTATATATTCATACATACTTGAGATATAAATAAATATTCATAATAATAAAGTACAACAAGAATTAAGCCATTATTGACACATTTATTGAGTGAGATCCATGATTGATTCCAGAGCTGAACAATGTCAATATACTAACACTCTTAACTTCTATTACAAGCAATAATTGTCAGCCTGAAACACTCATTTACATTGAAAAATCTTCCGAGAAAAGATACTTGCCGCCAACGGGACTTGAACCCGTGTCCTTCCGATTGCCGGTCGAATGCTCTGACCACTGAGCTATGGCGGCTTATCAAATACCCGCCAAATAATTCAATATATACTAGTGTTTCATTCAACAATTACTGCTTGTTATATTTTTTCCACCTGAAAACAACCAACTTTATTTTTGCGAGGAAGTGTTTTGAGTGTTTCAGGCTGACAATTATTGCTTGTAATAATTGTTACCCTTTGTGCTAAGCATAAAAATCTTGTCTAAACGTTAGTTTATAAATTAAAAAAATAATAATTAACTCTTAACTTCATTAAAAAATAACTGAATTCAACAAAACATACTTAACAAGAGTTAAAAAACTCATAAGATATTAATAATCTGAAAGAAAATCTGTGTTTGTACTCAACGGCTCATTTGTGTGAATGAAGTTATCAGAAACAAAGCAAGATTATATGTATTGGAATTTCGTATTTTTAAAGTCTTTATTGTTAATTTATATCTCATTGTATTTATTTCCCTAATTATTTTTTAACTTTTATCTTTATATTTTCCCAACTAAGTGCGGGGTTTGATTGGTATTTAAAGGTATTTAAAAAAGCCAACAAGTTTGCATGTGAATGTGAAAAATTTTGATTTTTTTTTTCACTTTAATTTTTCCGTGTTTTGTATCCTCAGCCTAAATACTGGTCACCCTGTAATCCTACTGTCTATAATTATTATATTTGAAAAAATACCATCTGCATGTCTGTTTAATTTATGTATATATGTATTTTCAGTCCTTATATAATTCTGTATAATATTATATAAATCAATGGTGCCCAATCTCATTGATGAACCTGTATTTATTTTAAATAAATTGTTATGTTACTTGTTTCCCCTTTTTTTAAATGAATCTAATTAACTTTTTCAATAATCTTCAATATTTGGCAGTTAAGTATAGTCTGTCAAATAAGAGTAGAAAACATAGGAGTTCAAATGGCAATACTAAACATATATAACTCATGGTGTTGATGTAAAGCTGTGTAACCTACATTTTTATAAAAAATTAAAAAGGCGTAAAAGTGAAAAAAAAATAATTTCATTACAATATAGCTACCCACTGATCTCAAAATTAGAATTACGTATAGGTATATTATTATTATACCTTTGCAATTTTGTGTTAACAAAATGAAGAAAAACGATAATGTAATAAAATATAAAGCACAGTTTAGAGATTGCTCACATTTATTTAATACTGGAAGACATGGCACGATCAAGTGAATCAGATACTTGAGTCGGGCCATGTCAAAAGTCAGAATAATAGAAGAGAATGTATGAGACGATATATGAATGTGAGTGAGGCAAAGAGTGTGTGCCAAGACCAAGTTGTTTGGTGATCCGTCCTCTCTGCCTACCCCTGCGGGGAAACGGCATGATGGTTAGTTAGTTAGTTATTTAATACTAGCTTAAGTACCCAGCGTTGCCCGGGCTTTAGATCGTGTCTCTAATTGTAGATCTGAATATATTTAACTCATTCAGATCTAAAAGAAGTGTAACTAAACTCACCGTTAGTAATTATTCCTTTCTATCTACTGTTAAATTCAAATTTATGTTAAATTAAATGAAAGCAAATCGCTTTATAAAACACCTTCTAATCAAATTTATGTCATGAACAAAAAATATTTTTTTAAATGTGGTTTACTGTGTTCTATACATTCAGTGACATTGCACTTTAAAAGAATATCAGTTAAATTGGTGTTGCCAGCCTACAAATTTTGTAGTTCAATTTTTTATATTTTCTACTCTTATTTGACAGACTCTATCTGGGTATTTTACGAAAGAGAAAGTTGGAACAATTTCTAAGGTAAGAACTTGCTTTTTCATCTGCATATTTACAAATATGCTATTATTCCAATTTCAAAACCAACCCAAAGATGGTGACATTTTGATAAATTTTGGATGACAGCAATGGTATTATTTTTGATTGGTGGCTACAAGAAGCATGCAGCCTTTAGTCACGTGTGTTACATAGCCAATCATCTTTCACAAATGTTGCCAGATTTTAAATATGAAGCAATAGCGATCGAATTTGATGAGTGGAAGGTAAACTAATTTTAATATTTTAAACATAATTTAGTTTCCATCCAGCACAGAACTTCACACACACCTGTATCCTGGAACTATTAGGTAAATGAGACTAACTACAAGTAATTAACAATAATTGGTTTTATTTAAATTATGGGTAAATATGCAGTTAGTCCACCTCACAGATAATACGGAACGTTTGTGTTGTCGAAGTTTGATGCACGAATAACAGGAAATATTCCTTTTTTAACTAATAGACAATGAAATATGACATTTGTCGGAAGTACCAATCTTATAAAATAAATTCTCTAAAATAAACTTGCATGTCATCATAATTTTAAAAAACATCCCAGGTTTTGAATGGTTTGTTTGGCAAAGCAGGGTTTGTTTAGTGGGTTTGTGTAATTATTTTGATACATTTCTTTCCATTTTCTACTGTTATAAATACAGGTACAAACTTTCTATGATTGGCAGCATTGATTTATTGTCTATGAAATGTTAAAATAAAAATGATGAATAAACAATGGCGTTACCGCGTGAGTGAATTAATTTTAACAAAATTAAAATGTTAAATGCATATTTTTTGTATGTTTTTTGGTCTCCCCCGAGATAAATACTCACTGTTCATAATAATAAAGCTAAATCTAACTGTTTGAATAAAAAATATTCCGTATTAACGAGTAAGCGGTTCAATGCATAAATAATAAATTATGTTCACAGTGAAGTGTTGGGTCCTTTGAGCGGTAGATCGGGGTACATTACGAAACTAGTTGCGCGCGAACTGTTTCATGGCGTTAGTTGCACGGCACAAAATTATTATTGCCATATAAAACAATAATGTATGAATGTTAACCGTTAGCGGAACATTTAACTTTTTTTTGAATGACACAAATGTCAGTAAATATGATGTTATTCAAATTTTTTATGAAGTTTTTGACAATGGCAAGTATTTGGCAGTGTTAGTTACTTCAATATATGTGTTATTTTAAAAAGCTCACTGCTACAATAGGTTATATTTATTTTGTATGTGTTATCACTGGGATACCATAATTCCGCTAAGGGTATACCATAATTCCGTAAGGAAATGTATTATTTATAAATTATTTAAACATAAAATCTATATAAATAAAAATGAATTGCCGAAATGTATGTATGATGTACGCGCATAACTTCCGAACGACTGCACCACCTTGGATAATTCTTTTATTTTGTGTTCACAAGGTTTGTTTAAAACTACTGGCGAGCTTTGGCATTATGAAATTTGTGTAAAAAAATTGCAATAGGTGGCACGCGAGCTATTTGAAAACTGAAGTACCGGGACTGAATGTATGGAATGCGGGAGGGGGGATGGGAACTCGGTAGGGGGTTCGCAGGAGGGGAACCTGGGAAATGAAATGTATTATTTATAAATTATTTAAACATAAAATCTATATAAATAAAAATGAATCGCCGAAATGTATGTACGATGTACGCGCATAACTTTGAACGACTACCAAATTGGATAATTCTTTTTTTTGTGTTCACAAGGTTTGTTTAAAACTACTGGTTCTCGGGACGGAGAAAGGCGGGGAGTGGGGAAAGGGAAGGTGGAGGATGCGGAGTGGGAACGCGAGAGGGGAGGGAAGAGGATATGGGAGAGGAAGGGGAGGCAGAAGGGGGGGGGGGGAATGGGAAAGGACACATAAGGAGAAACGATGTCTTTATTATTTAATAATTTGGCATAACAACAAGGTACCAGCTAGTTAAATATAAAATAACCAAAAGAAATTACATGTAAAACAGGCTTATAGGTCAGGTATGGTTCAAGTTACGTTATGGGTTATGTGTATATGCATTAGCGTGGGCCGATTTTTTTCCTTCCGAATTCCTTTTGGCGCTAGTAATAAAAAAAACGAGTGTGCTTTAGACCACAAGACTGAAGTAAAACTTCACTAACTTATGTCTCCTTCTCAACTTCCGTTCGCCTCGCCCGATCACACTTTTCATAACGCTCCCTTCATGCATTCACCAGCTTACTCCCCAAGTCAAGCGTGCGTAAAGACCCGACCGTTCGCCTCGCCCAATCACACTGTTCGTAATGCTCTCATCACGCATTCACCAGCTTACTCCCCAAGTCAAGCGTGCGTAAAGAAGTTTTACTTCAAAAAGTATCTTTGTATCTAAAACATGAAAATAATTTAGTTTTAAAAAAATCAAAATATATCCTAATGCTCCGGGGGTCCTTTGAAGTTTGAGAAAATATCGAAATATTTCCATTTTTTCAGCCTTTGCATAAAATAGTTTAAATAGCAGTATCCTGTAGCAGCCAGCCTCTGCTACGATTAAAATGTTTAATCATTTTAAAATGTTTGAATGCAGAACCATCGATATTGAAGCGCAGTTAACTTTGTCAGTTAAACGACGTTCGTTTGGTTTTTTCTAAGTACCGGTAGTTGTGTAAATCTTTTTCGCTAGCCATACCTGAATTTATTTGCAAATTGTGATTTTAGTAGAACTCAATAACGATCTTCCAACACCCAACCTAATAGTTCTACATTGGTGACCACCAAAGATATTGAAATATAAGTAGATGTGCTATCTGCTGTTTTTACTATGTGGGTCTGCGCTTCCGGGTGTCGCCAATATTGTTTACCAATTAACAAATAAACTAAAAGAATAAATAATTAACGAATAAACCAAACGAATGTTAAACTAAATTAACGAATTCTTTCCTTATTCAAAATATATTGTTAACCAATATTAATGCACATTTTCAAAAAATCAACGAAATGAACAAATTTTTTTGTATGAAAACTATGCTAATTAGCGCGTAGTCCGGCGACAGTTGCGCGGACACCATAGCATATCTCTTCTGTATTTGAATATCTTTGGTGACCACCGACGGACAATTCTACAGTGAGCACGACGCATGCAAATACAACTACCGCGAGCATGTCGCGCACGAAATAAACTCTCTGGTGATATATTTCACATTTTTCACACGGCAATCATCATCATCATGTCCCTCACGAGCGGTACATCTGAGGACATGGGTCAACCCAACAACAACAATTCACTGCCTGAGGTCAACCGAGTGGCAGTATGCATTACGCCCTGCAACATCCAACAGGGAAACGCTCAGGGCTCAAACTGATAGCAAGCAGCAACCAGCCACCAGCAACCAGCATCAGAGCCACCAGCCGCCGCATCACAACCAACCCTTCCATTGTTCGATGGCAGTCATGATCGGACGCACACAACCACTCATTCTGGAAGGCGTGTTCGATTTCCCAACCACCTCGTCATCTAACCGTTCCTCCTTTCACCGCAGCCATGTCTGCGTTGTCTGGGGAGGGAGTCCTGTAGCAGCCAGCCACTGCTACGATTAAAATGTTTAACCATATTAAAATGTTTGAATGCAGAACCATCAATATTGAACCGCAGTTAACCTTGACAGTTAAACGACGTTCGTTTGGTTTTTTTCTAAGTGCCGGTAGTTGTGTAAATCTTTTTCGCTAGCCATACCTGAATTTATTTGCAAATTGTGATTTTAGTAGAACTCAATAAAGATCTTCCAATATCCAACATAATAGTTCTACAATTTATAAGATCTTGTTAAATAAAGTCTATATAGCCTCGGTGCACATAACTACCATTTATTATTTTTGTAGTAATATGGCACTAAAGCACGATCGCCAGCAGTTCCCAAACCTGCCCTCGCTTGAGCAGCGTGCCATATTGGCCGTTCCTTGGTCGACCAAGGACCCTCCGTTTCGTGATATTGTTGTGTAGGTAACTAAAAGTTTATGAAAACAGGGGAAAAAGCTTCTTTGCCAACCATTTCAAAAGAAAGAATTACAAAAATTATTAAGGCATATCAACATAAGTAGGTATATAAACTTGTTGAAGTCAGAAAAGGGTAGAAGTTTCCTTCCAAAGAAGAGTTTCTCCATTTAAAATCACAACTTCCTATTTGTTGTTGTAAATGTAAAGACAATAAATGCACTTTTTTATGAGGAAAACTCTCTTTTTATAACTTTTGAGGGTTATTTCCATCAATGTAATATATCACTGAAGAAGAAGATAACAATAATAATCTAAACTAAAATATGAAAGAGAACAAGACACAGAAAAACAGAAAAGACAGGAACTCGAACCCAGACCTCTCTAACCGGGACGGGCGCGTTAACCAATTTCGCTATTGCCACCTTCTGTCAAACCGTCATATTTGCCATCTCATATTTCAAATTTTAGAATTAACAATATTATCTTCAACTAATTATTTTTCCATACCATTATTAATTTTTCTGTGTCTTGTTCTCTTTCTTATTTTAGTTTAGATTATTATTGTTATCTTCTTCTTCGGTGATACAATAAATGCAAATTATAGACAATAAATTAGAGTTTCCCAGAAAAAGAGTTTTTGGAAGACCAAAGAGGTGAGAGAAAAATGTTCATCGGCAGTGTTAATATACCGACTATGAAACAATTGGAAAAGCCTATGAAGAGAAAATGAAAAGATCTTATCAAATTAAATGAACAGGTGTGAGAAAAAAAAGCTACATATTTTGTAGACCCTTTGTATCATTGTCTATCATTGCGTATCATTATCTTCTACCTTAACATCAAAATCATCTTCTCCGGTCACAAAATCAAGTCGGCTACTTAAGACTAATAACATTGCCTTTCCGACAACCAGCAATTCTCCGTCTTTTACAGTTCTCTCCAAGATCTGTGACAGGTTCAGGATATTGGATTGAGCTGGAGCAGCAATCGCTTCTGCCGTAATTTAGATGCGCGTCACTAGTGTTGCCAGCAGAGAGAAAATGTGGCAAGTCGAAAAAAAAAAAAAAAAAAAGGGCAAATATAAGGAATAAACACGCGCGAAACTGAAACTATAAGGGCGAAAGAGCTAGCTCTCTCTCATAATGGATTCCAGGCATCGATGGAAACAAAATATAAATTTTATTGGTAGGTAAAATTATTCTACTTTATTTATTCATTTCTATGTTCTTACATACAGTTATTAAATACAACGACACACAGTTAATAAATGCAATGACGATGACATTAGGTGGAAGTAAAACAAAAAATATTGTTAATATGAAACATAGTAGGTAGTAGAGTGAAATATGATCGGCAACTGTATAATATAATTGGTCAAAACGAATGTTGTTATGGATTGTGCTGAGGTGTACGCATGTATTATTATGCCATCATAAGTTATAACACAGTATCCCCCTTGAGACTCTCTAGGAGGACTCCGTAGTAACACCCAATAGTAATGGTTTCAATATAATCACGCAGGATAATACTAATAATGTTATGCACGTCTGCGTACTGGATCTGTACTTGTCAAAGCTAAGTGCATAAAGTAGGTGGATTATTTTTTGATGGTCGAAAGGACAAGACCTTAGCTAATATAAAAAAGACACAAATACTATCGGTACTTGAAGAACACGTATCGATAATCATGGAACCAGGCTCTCATTTCTTTACACATATTATGCCTAGACCAGGCACTGCCGTAAACACAGCCAAACCAATTATGGAATATTTTGCTCGTCAAAATATTTCACTCTACCATTTAAGCAATTGGGTGTGACGGCACAAATTTTAACACGGGAACTGATTTGAACATTGATGTATGATAACTAGACGTGCCGTGTGAGATACACAATGACGCCAGAAACCAAATAAAATTGGCTCAAGGCCCATTTAAGGAAAAGTGCGTGCATTGTCTTGCACCGTTTAGATCGCATAGTGCTTTGTGTTGTACCTTTTATCGGTCTTCAAGGTCTACATTGAAACTAATTTCTGTGTTAGCCGTCCGGACCGCATTAATTTTTTTCAAACACAAAAATATCACACTTTCGAATATCGTACAAGGTACATGCTGCGGACTTTATTTTTGAAAATGTAGTCGGCTATCTCAATACAAAAGAAAATATATGCCTTACCGATAGCTTTTAGGCATCGCATTCATGAACATGTCTTTAATTTTCTGTCAGGCAAAGCTGACGTCATTAAATCACTAGTGACGTCACAACAGAGCGACTACTAATACTGGGGCTTGGGGGCTTGTGTCAATGTGGCAGTGATTTTCAAACGTTTTTAAAGCGCGTCCCCCTTTTAGTAATAAAATAAATACACCCCTGCTGCTTTTTAGGAATGATCAACCTTTTTAGTCAAAGTATTAATGTATAAGTTTGTATGCGGACCTTGGTAGGAGGGTATGAACAACATTAACTTTGGTTAACTTCGTTTTCGGTGGAGTCACAAACCTACTTTATATATTGTAAAACAATGTTTAATAAAACTATCAAAGTGGGTAAAAATAAAGCCTCGCAGGTGACGCAAGGCCAAAACAATAAATGCTATCGATTTTTTCATTTGGAAATATTGAAAAACTTTAAAAGCACTTTCAATTTTGGCGGTTGATTCAAAAAAGTTAGTCGCGAAAAGAGGCCAGAAAAATTGCCAGATAAAATTTCTGATAAAATTGCTCAAGGTCAAACCAAAAATGGTGTTGGTTTATTTTCATTCGGAATTACAATATTTATAAGTACAGTATTTCGTCAAGAAAATTTATGTTATTTTGTAAAACGGAAACCTTTAAAATGTAAATGTAAAAGCCCCTACGGGCGTATAAGAACAATAAATAAATAAATAAATAAAAAAAAAAAAAAAAAAATAAAAAAAAAAAAAAAAAAAAAAAAAAAAAAAATACATTAAACACAGATGCACTATTCTTCAATTAAGTTAACCTAACTTAAGCCACGGTATTCCGAATTTCTACCGTTTTATAACATATTTCTCTTGAACACTTTAAGTTTTTAAATTTCTAAAAAATACATGTTATTTTTGACGATAATATCTCTATACATTTGCCACGCCGAAACTGTAATTATAAGAAATTCCCCCGATAGAAAAAATCGTAAGATATGCTCCGAGAATTATTATAAATAATTGAAAACAATCATAATTCATTATTTCTTTAAATGCTTTTTAAAACATTTCCTGCGAAATTCTTGTTGTATTTTAAACGAGTCATGTTTTTTGTTGTTTGTTTTTGGGGTGTTATGCCTGTTACGCTACCTCCTCCTTTAGCTAACGTTTCGGACAGCGTTACAGTGTCCATCATCAGGGCAGATGTGTAAATGTTAGTGGTAAAATGTGTGCTTAAGTACTTCGAAGCAATACCATGTTGCCAGCTCCGCTCCACTGCGAGCTGGAATTACAGTATACTTGAAGATGGTTTTCTGCATTTAGCTTTGGTGTAGCCGTCAATTACCGGATACCAAGAACTATTGAGCTTAGCTCCGTCGTCTATTAATGTTAACAGGATTTTTATGAATTTCAATTGCCTCTGTAATTAGGTGTGCTCTATAAGTTTTGGGTCTTCTCAGGACTTCAGGAACAAATCCAAAGTAATGGCCGGTTTCAATTAAATGCTCGGCGATTGCCGATTTGTCAGGGTGGCCAAGTTTACACGCTCGAAAGTGTTCCGATATCCTTTTGGAGATTGTCCGTTCTGTCTGGCCCACATAGACCTTATCACATCCGGAACAGCTGAGTTTATATACTCCATCTGTTTCCAGAGGAAACTTGGTCTTTGCAGACCTCAGTAGGTCTTGTATTTTGGTCGTCGTTCCGAAGACAGTCTTGATGCTTTCATTCCTCAACAGTCTGGCAATTCTGTCTGTCACATTGTGAACATGGGGTAGTATGGCAAGGTACTGTTTAATGTACAATTTATTTTATGTACTGGCAATTTTGAATGCTGGTCACACCGGAAAGACTCTGTAGTTCCAAATGCTACCGCAAAATCATTCCGTCCCGAATTGTCCTGGTGTGTACAGCTATCAGATTTAGCAATTATTACAAGCAATAATTGTCAGCCTGAAACACTCATTTAGATTGAAAAATCTTCCGAGAAAAGATACTTGCCGCCAACGGGACTTGAACCCGTGTCCTTCCGATTGCCGGTCGAATGCTCTGACCACTGAGCTATGGGGGCTTATCAAATACCCGCCAAATAATTCAATATATACTAGTGTTTCATTCAACAATTACTGCTTGTTATATTTTTTCCACCTGAAAACAACCAACTTTATTTTTGCGAGAAAGACATTGTTAGTATTAAATCCCTCGCTAGGTGGCGTCGAGACAAATTATGTCTGCATTTATTGGGGAAATACTTAAAATTGTTAAATATTAATTATTATTTTTTAATTTATAAACTAACGTTTAGATCTTTACTAAGATTTTTCAATCTAAATGAGTGTTTCAGGCTGACAATTATTGCTTGTAATAATTGTTACCCTTTGTGCTATGCATAAAAATCTTGTCTAAACGTTAGTTTATAAATTAAAAAATAATAATTAATATTTAACAAGTTTAAGTATTTCCCCAATAAATGCAGACATAATTTGTCTCGACGCCACCTAGCGAGGGATTTAATACTAACAATGTCTTTCTCGCAAAAATAAAGTTGGTTGTTTTCAGGTGGAAAAAATATAACAAGCAGTAATTGTTGAATGAAACACTAGTATATATTGAATTATTTGGCGGGTATTTGATAAGCCCCCATAGCTCAGTGGTCAGAGCATTCGACCGGCAATCGGAAGGACACGGGTTCAAGTCCCGTTGGCGGCAAGTATCTTTTCTCGGAAGATTTTTCAATCTAAATGAGTGTTTCAGGCTGACAATTATTGCTTGTAATAATTGTTACCCTTTGTGCTATGCATAAAAATCTTGTCTAAAGGTTAGTTTATAAATTAAAAAATAATAATTATCAGATTTAGCCCCGCAACTTTCTGATATTAATATTGTGTCGCGATTGTGTTTGACTATTACAATAAAAAGAGAATCTATTAAAACCTTCTAATCATTTATTTAACTCCCGTGACACATATGAAAGTGTTGATTTGGGATTAACACCTTCCATAGTAGGAAAGCACAGCCTTTAGACTCTTATTCAATTCTGTCTTCGTTTGAGTCATGTTTTATTAAACATGTGATGGACTCACCGTAATAATAATAATAATACGGATGATTTGTATGGCGCCGTTTTTGTAAGGGCGCTGTACAAACTTGGATCCGAACAGCGATCGAATACAGGCGACTTCCAGCAAAAGCCACAAAAAATAGACGAAAGGAATTTAATGACCAATGAAGTCGACACGGGTGATGGAACGCATAGTCAAGTAGGTACGCCACTGGGCCCTGTTTTGGGAAGTGTTGGGATACGTTCATGCTTTCAAGTACATGTTAATTTATTACTATTTTGAATATTTGTATAAGTTCTGAAGTCGTGATAAAAAATTAACGAAACATGGAATGATGTTAAAATTCCCCGAAATGGTGTTTGAGTTTGACAGGCGGGCATTAACGTTGAATATATCAGTATGGGATATTAACTTAATATTTGAAGGATTTTTAGAAAACGGTAATAAATTTAAACTGTGAAGGCATATACCACATATGGGGGATGAAATGGAGATGCAGGGCATTAGGGGAGAGGTTTTATGGGAAGACAGTCTGGGGATATACGTTACGAGGAGTGGAAGTCGACGTTTGATGGGCGGGAGGTTATCAATTCGGTGTGCATAAACAAAGGAATATCTCGTTTGAACTGACAAAATTAACTCGGATAATCAAATTTTAAATAAAGACAATCGGGGTAGATTCGATCTTGGAGACAGACAGTTTTTCAGAGTGTGTGGAAGTCGGTCCTGGAGTTTTGGGAGATTCTATTGGGTCCTAGGCGCGAAAGCTGGTTTTGGCGGATGCATCTTGGAATAGATAATTGCATGACGGCTTGTGTTTTAAAGTACGTTGTTTGAATTTTGTAATATTGTGATTAATGATTTATGTAATTGGTTTGTGCAACATGGTGAGTTTGTTTAAAATTATTAACACATTTAGTACGGGCCTTGCAGAAAAATACTCTTTCATGTTCAATAGTTTTCGGAGAATGTACCTACCAAAAAAAGGTTATACTATAGGACCTTAAAGTTGAGAATGGGATTGTTTTGGTTTGGGTTGTAAATCTTTTGGATGAGGGACTTCCTTTCCTTTTGGGTACAGAACATTTAAACCACTACAGACAGTGATAAAATCCTTCACAGGTGAATGTTGGATAATCATTGCACAAAACCTAGATTAGGTTGCGTCGAATATCATTGTTATCTTCTTCTTCTTCGATGATATATTACGTTGATGGGAATAACTTTTAAAAGTTATAAAAAGAGAGTTTTTCCTCATAAAAAATTGAATACACAGTGAAACCCTCATAAGAAGTTTTCCAAGGGACTGGAAAAAACAAACTTCTTAACCCCTCAAGGGTCAGCGTTTTTTGGAAAAATCGTGTGGAAATTACCTTAAGAACAAGAATGGAGGAAGCTATTCTGACCTTTTCCTTGGTACAGTTTCTTTATACAAAAAATTTAAAATCGCATCCAAATTATTTGAATCAATATTCTTTTTTGAAATTTGATCCGCCCGCAATTCCGCGTCTCTGGCAAATGACAGGTTAAGCAGGAAAACCTTATACGTGGGAAAAATTGGGCCGAGGGACCGAAAAAACCAAACTTCTTAATCCACGAAACTTCTTACGAGAGAACTTTACTTTGGTTTCACTGTATTTCAAAGTGTCACAGCTCATGGAATGATATCACGAGCTTAAAATGGTTGTATTGACCAACATGTTCCAGAGAGAAAGTTGTATACATTATTATATTACGTGACGCCAATGCCACTGACATAGTTTTTGCAGCTCGATAAGATCAGCTTTATTTGAAGTTAGATATTGTGATTAACTTTAAGATGTTTGTTAAACCATTGCAGGAATGGCTAGCCGATCTCAACAAGGATAAAAAATGGGTTCACCTGGAATGTCCTATTATTTGGAAACATGTTTCATACGGACACGGAAGAGATGTCTATTTGGGTGGTATCAATGAATTCTGGGAATATGTATTTGACTATTACAACATCTCCTCATTCATGACAGAAGAGGATCTAGTGAAGTTGGTGAAGGATTATGCGCAGTACGATCGTTACTAGAATGGGACATATACAATTTATTTTTTAGGTTCGTATAATTAATCAAAATTGTAGGTTTTTTAATGGTTTTTATTTATTGTTATTCTCATTAAATGAAGTTAGATATGAAAAATATATTCAAAATAGTAAGAGATTAATACATTACAGTATTAAACATATTAAAAATACACAATATTACATTTTTGATATCATTATTTTTAGTATTCAAAATTAATTATCTTGGGGGAATGTTTGGGAAATCCTGATATGCAGTCTGGGAAATAATCATTAGTTCTTTGAGATTATTATTATTAAAGAGGCAATGATTGAAATTATCCATTATATTCTCTACCTGACCGCTCAAGGCCATCATCTGGTGTCAAGTTGTCAGGTGTCAAGTTGTCAATGTTCCATGGGGTTACATAGTGCGTGCTAATATTACTTGTTTCTATATATTTATAGAAATTATTACTGAGTAGAGAAATTACATTCTCCATTTGTTATTCATATCAGTGGACAGCCTTCGTAACTAAATCAATTGACGGAGCAGGGTAGGAAATGTGCATAGGTAACCCCCAGGAACACAACTACTTGTAATATTAATTGTAACTTCCATCACTGGTTTCACAAAAAGGGAAATACATTTACATAAATATCGGTAAATCAATACATTAAGTACTATTTATCTAAGATCTTGAATATCACAATACATATTTTGAAATAACTTGGAAAAAATATGTATTATTCACTAACTAATATTAATTACTTTCAGCAGTTTTAAATGTCATAATATAAAATGAGAATCAGTTGTATTTGAAAATAAATTCATAAGTTTCAAATAATAATGTTACGTTCAACTGAAAATATCACATTTGAAAGTTAAACAATCTTTTGCCTTCCCATTTTCACATGAAATATCACAGTGGCGATTTTATCAATATGTGTGGATTCGTATTCATATTCGTACTGTTATTTCATAAAATATTATATTATATGTAAAGCAACAATAATGGTAAATTCTAAATATTATACACTCCCAAGGCAGCTGCAGCTAATCAGTATTTTATTTAAATTGCTGCCTTGTTGAACAGAGAAGGATTATTAGTTTAAATATAATAAATACATTGGATTATTCGAAAGTATAATTTAGTAGTCTCAGTTAAATTAAACTCAATCAAATATTAATTGATTAATGATACATCTTTTACAATTTCTTCAGTCATTAAATTAGACTTTCAACACATTCACACTGAGTCAAAAAAGAAAATACATAGTGATTTATAGAAGTTATTCTAACTCATAAGTATTGAGATGGCTTTTGTCTTACATACGTACATAGTTATTGAGCCTCAGTATCATAAAAAGGCATAACTCAGTGAAAATACAAATGTGATGTTAGCAAAAGCTAAATGTAGACGAAGAGTAGTACATACACATGTTCAAAACAAATAAATAATAATGGGAGTCAGTCACATATTCAAAAAGCCTTCAGTGAATTGCCAAAGAATTGATGTAAAAACCCATGTGTTAACATTTGATTTATTTTAAATTTCAGGCATTTTAAAATTATTTGTCTTTTTACTTGCTAACAAAATCACAACTTGTAAAACAGTACAGCATTATATAATCTAGGCAATAAGTAGCTTGGAAATGTTTATTCTGAGTATTATTTAGTTGATCTCTCACCAAACAATGAGAATAATGCAAAGACACAGTGCGGTACCGACAGAATAAGCACACCTTATTATATGTACAGGGTATTCTCATCAATTGAACAGTAGAAATGGCCAAGTTACCGCAATAATAGAGGGAGCTTCATTTAGCCTAACTCGTACGGTGGCGCAGACCAGCTTCCAAGTCTTGAGGTGGGGAGGACTGTAATATCTCCCACAGATAAAAGCTGAAAACACTTCATCACATACATAATACTCTCTACAAGACAACACATTCATGGAATTGTTTAAGTTTAAATTCTAATAAATGATAATCTTACTACTACCAATAATTAGTTTACACAATAATGTCGACGTATTATTCTTAACATTAAAGTTACAAGTTAGAGTTAGTCAGCGTCTTGTGTCAAACATCATACGGATTGTAATCATTGTCTGAAACTAAAACTTCCGTATCTGACTGATAGGTGGCCGGGCTTGTCACGTTGCTATCAGGCAGGGAGTTCTTCAGCTCCCCGAACTTGAGGGGCCAGCGCTCCCCGGAGCCGCACGGGGAACTGGAGGGAGGGGAGGTCTGCCTTCGGTGCAAGGGGGCGGGTTTTTCTACATTACGATCTAACAATATTTGGTTATTTGGGATATTTGGCACTAAATGGGAATCCAAGCAGTCGGGACCCTTCCTTTGGGAGGAACTGGCAGGCACTTTATGGTTGCTGCTGTTTCTCTTAAACCACTGGAAGTCTGGCCTGTAGGCATCTGCTAAGTTGGCACCGGCTGAGATTGGCACGAAGCAATCACTCGGGTTCTGACTGTTGTAAAGTTCTGTAGCGCTCATCTGGCGCCGTAATTTCCCTTTCCCTAATGTTTCCTGTGGACTACTTCCTTTCAGGACTCTTCTCTCTCTCTTCTCCATGCTGTTGAACCTGTGCACGGGCTCAACGTTGCTGTAGGGCTGCTCAACGGGAGTGTGGCGTCTTCTCCTATCGGAAAGACTGTTGTTGGTTCTGGCTACTAAATGTAAATTGTTTAAACTGTTGCCTTTTTGTATTCTTTTGTTAGTATTATGCTGAGAAGCATTGGAGAAACTTTTCTTTATATTGGTGTTTAAATTTTCACTTTGCATTCGCATAACTCTAGGTGGACCGTTACTTCTAGTCGATGGTTGAGCATTTTGACTATTTTGGCGGGAGATAGATTCCGGCTTACTTTTATAAGTGGGAGTTGCATTTCTCGGCATGCTGCTACTTTTGTCTGGAATATTATTCTTATCATCGCCACTACCGCCGGCAAAAGTAAGATTTTCGTAAAAGTGCATCTCCCCGCTGTTGGTCTGCAGCTGGTCTTGCATGAGCAGGTTCTGGCGGCTCTCTGCCAACTGTGTCCCCTGGCCCACGGAGTTGCTCTTCCTGTGGGTCCACTTGGGGCCCATCTTACGGTATTGACTAAATCTATGTTCAATAGAATTATCGTTATTACTAGCTTGTTCATAAGATACGCTATCTGGTACTTGATTCAAGCCCAATGATGCCGCATTTGACGATTGTGACGTTTGGCTGAGCTGCGATATGGAGATATCATTAGAAGGACCCACCGTCGGGCTGACATTATTTTTATTTAACCTAGTTTCAGTTTTTGGCATCCGCAGGTGCGGCTTTTTCTTTACACGCTCCGGTCTGTTGTGAGGAGTTTTGTCTAGAACCACTCTTGTTTTGTCACCTTTACAAAGTTTGAGAGAAAATTTGAATGGTGGCTTATAAATGACTTGCAGTCTTACTTTTTCTTTTTCTCCTTGGGCCAAATTGTTGACACTTTTAGAATTAACCTTGTCATATCGACCTTTGATGGCTTTTGATATGTTAGTGGTTTTGCTTCCACTTGCGAATGTTCTGTCTGTGAGACCTATGGGGGTTGATTTGGACTTGATCATGGCGGGCTGCGGAGAACTGAGGAGCCAATTCTGCACTTTCCCGAGAGAATCGGCTTCCACCACCACGGGGACAGGGACGGTGGACACGGCTCCTTGCTCCCTGTCCTTCTGGGTGGCACTGTAGTCAATTACTTCCTTTTTATTCTTTCTCTTTGCTATTGCGATTTTGTGTTTGTTAATTCCTCCTGCTTTGCGGAGCTTGATGGCCACGGCTTCAATCTGACTGGACGTTGCCCCCTTGCTGTGCTTGGGAGATTCTTCCGCGTTGAGAGGTTTCTGCGTCTAAAAGAGTAAGATGATAAAATTAACAACCTTTTTAAAAAAGTACAAATTTTAAGCACAAATAGATAGAAAAACAGATTCTCCTTACCCTTTTCTTGTTGTGTTTGCCCGCTGCCGAAGCACCGGCAGCGATGCCGGCTTGTTGTTCACTTTTATCCTTTGTTTTCCGATGTACCCGAGTTTTCAAAGCTACTTTCTTCTTCAAGGGAACTTTGGATCTGAAACAAAGAAACCCACCAGCATTAAAATATATATCTAAAACAAAGACCTTTAATGCATTTTTGCATTAGAGTAAATAATATTGATTTCATATTGGGTTCATATTGAAGGATTTGTATTTACCTGACTGCCGTATGAATGATCACCCCGTCCGGACAATGTTCCGGAAGACGAACAGTTTCCGTTGTGGAGCTGTGAATGATGGTCACCTTCTTCAGTTTTCCATCCGACTTCTTCCCCAGAAGACGAGTACTGCCCACCTGATTTGGAAGGAAACAAATTAGAGAATTGTTTATTTGAATGACCGTGGTTACTTCTATAGACCAGTTGTTAATACAATGGGATTGATTTTATTCAGAGGATGTCGGTGAAACATTGGTGACACAAATATAACTGTTGTGTTGGAGAAAACAGGGCTAATGTGTGTTGTAATTTTATAAAGCGTGACCAATACGATTAAGCAATCTGCTAAAATTATTGGTTTAACCCAAGTACACTTCTGAATCCAAGAAGTCCGCTAAATAATGCGCCTCTATACAAAACATCTAGCTTACACTGTTTATAAAGAAAGCGTTACTTGGATATTAATTACGCAAGAAACACAAGGAATTCTATACAGGAAAGAACTCCAATTTGTTTTCTTCAAGAGCACTTACGCGAATAGGAAACAACACTCTCGCTATCTTCCTCCTCGGACTTTCCACAACAACATTTGCGCTGATAATAAATAAAAAAATAATGAAAGAATAAACAAAAAATGCACCTAACAAAGAAAGTGTACAGTCCTATCAACATAATTTAGAAATTAAATAAAATGGAACAAATTTAATTCATTACTATAGGCAAATACTGTGTATCACCGATTTTAGAACCAAATAAATGTGAGGTTATGTTTTACTTCTGAATCTGGTAGTATGATAATAGACAGGAGAAATGGCGTAACTCAATTTTTCTCAAGGTTTATTTTAAAATTTGGTTTTCATTTATGGGCCTGGGTCAAAGTAAAAATAAATATTTATTTAAACTGGTTTTATTATTTCTACATAAACCCTACACGAAAAATGACATCCAAAAGAGGTGTTTAAAAGAAATAATGACCTTTATACTACTTTGAAAACTCGAGAATTTTCATTTTTGCGATGCTGTTTTATGTCAATGAATTTTGACATATTACTCAATGACGTTATACGTTACATCTAGACTCGCCATTGTTTCACAAACTCTCAAGACAGAATGTGGCAAGTAAGAAATACTCTTATGTTTTCAGTAAATTCTTAATTCAAAAGTTATTCCTGCATGATAAAGATAGCCTTTTAAAGAATGTGTGTGCATGAACAACATAGTTATAGAATCGGCTGGCATTTTCGTATCTGAGCCGAATACTACTTTCTACATCACGGGTGTGACTGAGATGTCAAGATCCCCTTACTCGCTTACACTAAGACGAACAGGGAATGCTGTATGAGACGACCTACTGTCCTTATACTTAATTGTTGCTAAGTTTGCTATCTCACTTTCTCTAATGGTGCTAAAAATCTTCAGGAAATAATTGTATTTTTTAAATAATAAATAATTTGCATGTATTTACGAATGAAATGTTATTCCTTGGCTTTTACTAGTGTTTGCCGTGTAATGGAAACATTTTCTAATCACACACAAGGATATTTGGATGCTTTTTTAATGCAATTTACTTACTTAGTACACAATCTTACGCGACGCGTGGCAGTTGAGTACTAACACTACGAAATCGAAGACAACACAATCACTTTGTCTTTGGCTTACCACTGTGAGATTTCTACCATGCGTCTATATATTAAATATAACGTCATTGATATTATTAGACAAATTATTTTATAAGCAGTCATAGAGACTACATTCATAAGCACCGAGCACGAAAAACCATCCACTGGTTAATTAATAAAGTGACATAAAATAATGGATGAGTGAACGTACCAATAGTCCGATGACGAGAAGGATGATGAGCACGGCGGCATACCAGTGGTCTAGGATCCACTTCTTGAAGCTGGTGAGGCTCTCCTCAGAGAGTAAGAGCTTTCGGAGGGTCGCCAGTGGACCTGACGGATCCACCTCGCGACATTTTTGGAATACGTCACAATACCTGGAACATAAAAATTAATGCAATGAGAAAATATATTTACATTATATTAAAACGTAGTGAAAATTTTATTCAGTTGATAAACGACCGTGTATATGAAACCTTACAAATTAAAAGCTGACAAAAAATTGTTCATTGAAAGATATACACATTGCTTATCCAGCCAAAGAGGATAGTTTGTCTGTTGTGTATACCTGTTTTATTTATAATTTCTCAACAAATTTCGGAATTTTTATAAGGTATTTTAAAATATCATTTTTTTTTTTAATTGTTATACTAACGTTTAAGACAAGATTTTTATGCATAGCACAAAGGGTAACAATTATTACAAGCAATAATTATCAGCCTGAAACACTCATCCACATTGAAAAAATCTTCCGAGAAAAAATACATGACGCCAACGGGACATGTATTTTTTCTCGGAAGATTTTTTCAATGTGGATGAGTGTTTCAGGCTGATAATTATTGCTTATAATAATTGTATTTTAAAGTCATTTTTCTTATTTTTTAAGATGTAAAAACAAATGCCATATTACAAACTGTCATATTTAGCCACATTTATTTGAATACACAAACAATTTGTCACAAAGATCTCAAGTAAATATTTATATGTACATATTAAATTTGTGTTATTTCGTTGATTCACTGATTTGCTCACACTAATTAAATCTAATATAATGAGTGTTAACATACCCATTGTAATCATTACAAGGAGTGCCCGGTTTTGCGTACAAGTCTGGTACATCGTAAGGTGGCTGGTTCCACTGGAATGAAGATTTGCAAGGATTTCCCGCCCCGGGGAGCTTACAGCACAATTCGCAAGCTCGTTCCGAACTGCACTGACAGGATTCCAGTCCATAAGCCACACAAATGGAACCCGTACATTCCTGAAAACAATTTATTACATTTATTGGAAATTCCATAGAAAATTTCAGGAAAAAGAACATAAAAACTCTAACCTTTGAGATGGATGGGTATCTGACAGTGAAAAAGAATGAAATTGTTGCCAATATTGGTAGAAGTGATTTTTTTAATAGGTTTCGAGTGCTAGGGATTTCTACCCAGAGCTGAGAAAAACTGAGAAGGAGAGTTTTTGATACGGTAATAAATATAAATTAGAACTTAAAATAGGAATTGAGAGAAAAATGTATTCATGTTAGGTTATGTGTGATTATTTCGGAGTACGGTTACCCCCATATAGCAGATGAATCCATCGTCACAGAGCGTTCTGTTGGGCTTACTGGCGCTGGGGGGACAAGATGGCCGCCTGCCGTCACAGTGGGACGCGTCGCGGCAGCCATTGTCTGATCGACACTGGTCGCCAAATCTCAGCGAGCACTGGGCAGTGCAGCACGGACCCTGTCATCATAATAAACAAATTTGTGAACTTTAATCTTTCATTTGAACAAACACTCTATATAGCATAGGGCTAGAAAGCTCAAAAAGTCAAAGCTCACAGCTCAAAAGTCACTAAAGTTCGACCGTGAACAGCATCTGTATGGGATTGGAAACTATACATCTGATTTAAGCAAGGGTTGGTTTAAAACTTGGCTATTTAATTTTAATGAATAATTAAATTAAATTAATTTTGCTACTATAATTTTTTAATAAAATAAATCCAAAACAGAAATTTGATCAATCGTCTTGCGGCAAGAAGAACTCCAATATAGGGGAATATTGTAATGTATAATGAATATCATATATATATATATAAAAAATCTCGTGTCATGGTGTTTGTGGTCGCACTCCTCCGAAACGGCTCGACCGATTTTTATGAAATTTTTTATGTATAATATATATATACAATATATTTATGGTAGGTATGAGATTAGGTCGTAGAGTATATCTCATACCGCTAGGTGATTAGGGTGTCCCTATCCAGAAATTATTTTCTATTTTTACGACAATTTTTTTTTGTATTTGTTTGTTTGTTTTTGGTATCAAAAATACATATAAGTGCAAGATTCTACCTGAATTAAATTGCAATTTAGATGTGTCTTGGAAAAATACATCAATTTTTATTTGAATGTGTGACATATATTGAATTTGTCTGACCTGTGAGGGGCTGCACAAGCTGCGCGGAGTGAGGCGGCACGGGGTCTCCCCGGGAGGAGGGTGGCGTCGCTGAGGGTGGCAGCACGGCTCCCGGCAGTCCCCCTCCCACCCACAGTCGCACTCCTCCCCCTCTTCCACGACACCATTACCACACAGGGACACTTGAGGCTCTGCAAAATAACCAAAATAATTATTATCGAATACATACAGAATTGCTTGGAGGTTAGGGCTAAAAAGAAACGATTACTCAAACGATCCAAAGTTAAGGTAATGCTTTACATCACAGTCCATTGTGAGACTTTCTTCTTTTCTTGGTGAGTCGCTCAGAAGTGCATGTGTAACACCACTTAATATGAATAAGAAAACCAACAGCAAAAAAAAAATAATTGGGAACGACTGAGAATCAAAATCACATATTTGGAAGGGAGTGAAATAAGGAAGGAAGTTGAGTGAAAAATATCCTGACTTATAAAAAATATGTTCATGTAGATCAAAAAATATCGATTCTAAATATATAAATATATTTCTATATTATTATTCTTAGAATTAGTTAAACGTTATTAAAAAATTATTAAAGCTATAAACTAAAAACGCTTCATGATTGGTCAAAAGAATTCTGACGTCATCTGTTCCCCGGTTTGTACGATCATGATCGTGCATCTCTTTCTATTACACGAGAGATGGTTTATTTATGATGAAACAGGTTGTATAGGCCAAACATTTGCTTTACAGACAGAACTGGACAGCAAACTGCAGAAATAAATTAACGTTCATATCACAAAAACATAAAAACCAAACAAAAATAGTTTTAATATAAACACACAAATAAATATTGAGTTTAAATAAATAGAGAAGAAACTTCTTTACCGCGCGTGAAAAAGTGACGCAGCTTTGAAACAACTAAACATTTTAATGTAAACATTTATTGTCTCACTTGCACAAGTCACGAGAACAATACCGCCGCTAGTTAGACAAAGGCAGAAACACAAACCTGGGTTGGCAGGGTGGTGTTGCCTACCATTTGAAATTTTACCCAATATAAAAAATGAAAAAGAGTTTTGTTAACATTAGTTTGTAATAAAATAAACTAATTTAAATTATTAATATATATTTTTTATTATATATGAGTAAAAGTAAGCATAACTAATGAAATCATTATTTTTGTTCCAATATTTTTTATCGTACCAATAGTGTATGTATACTTAATACTCAAACGGACAGTGCTTTAAAAGTGATTCAAAACGTGTTTTCAAAGTTATTTTCTCAGCAATCGAATTATTTCCACCCACTTCCCACGGCATGCTGCATTTTAGGTGCCCTGGAAAATTATTAATATAAAATACTTTAAAAAATAATTACTAGATTATTCATTAATAAACTAAAATAAGTTGTAATGACTTCTTTTGTATGAAGATTAAAACGTAATTTTTATTATTATTTCCAAAATATTTTAAATGAGAGGTTACCTACATAGTAACTTATTCCATAAATTATGTATTTTCCCAATAATGTGGTAAAACCAAAACGACTTTTTAGTGGCAACATTAAACCTATATTATAGTATTTGACATTTTATATTTCAAATTTCTGCGTTTTTTAACCCATTGGCCACAAACCACGGCAGCCTGCCGGGTGTGCAACTCAGGTACTTAACCACAAACCCCGGCACGCTGACGGGCTAGAGTAGGTCCGCCAAAAAACGGAAAACGAGCACGATAGTGACATTTTTTAATAAAATTTTAAATGCCGAACATTCTGTAGGTAATTAATCATTAATTTCATAGAATTAGCAATAATATGTTTCTTATGTTTTTTCCCTGATATTTGTGTTCCAAATTTTGTATGCAGCCAGTTGCCATTTAATTTTTTCAAAATTGCGAGTGGTTCTATTCTTTTGACAGTGACCCTGAACATCCCTGATTGCTTTGAGGACTATCATACTAAAAAAAATTATTAGTTATTTACACGTATATAAAAAACAAAAATGATTGTTGTTCGATTTATGAATATTATGTTTTTTTGTAACTTTTTGGATAAAAATGTGGAAAAAAACTTACGAAAAAAGAGAAGATTATATTTGTACCCTTATTTATACATATTTTAAAATTTTTTATTTCTATGTTTATCTTTACCTTAACCCAATATGTAAACAAATTTAACCCCTCCGAATTTTCGAGAATATTCACTTTTGGTGTCTTTAACAAAATGACATTTTATGAAAACTTTTTGTTATTACCGCTTCACAATTAAAGCTCTATAAATGAAACATTTCTGAACGTAGCCGAATAGTAAAAACTGTTTTAGAAAGGTTACAAAATAGACTTTCTAATTATTATATTACAAATAAATATTAGCATTTGTAAATATTAAAATTTAGAACGCAAATATTAAAAATAGGTAAAAATGACTCACATGATGTTTTTGTGTGAAAACGGTACTAAAATCACAGATTATGTACACAACAATGCTTGTTCTATTGTATATATGTGTAATAAACACTTTTGTCACCTCACTTTTTTATATATCTCACCTGACTTTCTCATATAAAAATTTAAAATGTGGAGCGCGGTGGAGCTGCCGCGCCGGTAGCAAATTTGCGCGGGTAAATATTTTTGTCAACTACACGACTGACAGCAGATTCCTGTTATGTATCTCCATAGACAACTTGATAGGGATGTGCAGCTTGATCTACTATCGACCTTTTACTTTTTGTTTTAGGGATGTAACTAAAACAATAACGGAGTTAGAACGATTATAAACACGCTTATTGTACTTGACTGCTGTCCTATTTTTAACGCTTATATCTGCTTACATTTCGGAGGGGTTAAAGAAATTAATTCATTTGAATGTACGGTTCAAAAGTAACAATAGATTTAGTACACCAATGCAGGTTTTCAATTTTCGGTAAAAAAATTAATTCAGTGGTGAAGGTCAATTTTTTAACTCATTAATTCTGTGGCCAATGGGTTAATTAAATATGAATATGTAAACAATAAACTTCCATGTGGAAAGTAATTTTGCTTGATTTATTATGTGTTTGTGTCATTGAATCGCATTCCTTCACGACATATTTAACCATTTTGTAGAGCTTAACGCTCGTTCGACGAAAACTGTCACTTTATAATACCGTGTTGTACGTTCAGGCGGCGGCGAAAAACCCAAATTCTGACTTTAAAAATTAATTTTATGAAATCTTAATCAATTTTCTTTTTTTTTAATACCATTAATTCTGATAGACGGTTAACATTGATAAGAAAAATTGCTGGAATTCAAAAGAATTTAAAAAATCTCCATACAAAATGCCAAAGCAACGTGTTTTTTTAGAGTCAAATCGTCGCCTCAGTTCTTAATTGTCCAAACGACCATTTTAGTTTTTGTTCAATGTCCACTTTAAAACTAAAAATAAAGTATAAAAAAGGATAGTTAATCACTTAATTAAGAATTCTTTAAACTAATCAGACCTTTGCCTTTACGGAAATAGCTTTATCTTAAACACCTATCATAATGTTTCATTGAAATAATGAAAGAAAACCTTCACCTCCTGTCAAATTTTCAAATGGTCGTTTGGACAATTAAGAACTAAGGCGACGAAATGACGTCACACACACGCCTCGCCTCTTA
Source organism: Limnephilus rhombicus (assembly GCA_929108145.2). Classification (NCBI taxonomy): domain Eukaryota; kingdom Metazoa; phylum Arthropoda; class Insecta; order Trichoptera; family Limnephilidae; genus Limnephilus; species Limnephilus rhombicus. The sequence goes on from OV815278.1 coordinate 23,619,550, forward strand.
CCGCTCGGATTCCGCCGTTTTGGCGGGCTTAATAAAATATAAACTTTCAGAATTAATTTATTTGTGAAAACGAACTTTAAAAAAAAAAATACTAATATTTAAGTTTGAATGTGAACATTGATAAAGAAAAATAAAAAAAATGGACTCAACTTCCTTATTAAAGTGGCATTAAAATGACGGACAGAATCTTTTTAAGTAACCTCACATATGTGTATGTATTACAATTTTTTCCAGAAACGCCGCTAGTTTTTAAAAAATTACTATCGTAACAGATGTTGCCAGTGTGGCGAGTCAGTATTGTGGGGGGTTAGTTATTTATTAAATGGTATCATTATTTTCCATCCATTGGCCACCCCAGAATTTCGAGAAGCTTTTAACTAGAAGCGCCATTGCAATTTTGGTACTCGAGTCGACCACACATGTTATTTTAGAATTTAAAAATCTTCTGATTAAATTGTCACGGTCGATAAAAACTTTTGAATAATCTAAATTTATAATAAAAGTAATAATAATAATAATAACTAATCGTCAAGTGTTATTATGTTTACATATTCCTGCGATCTTTATAGGATGATGTGCCTTGGTAAATCACCCCATTTCTGCAACTATACCAGAGTACTAAAAAAAATTGTTCCATTTTAAAATTTATACATTTTTATTAATTTGTGCATAAGCTGCCGCATTTTTAAGCACAGATTATGGAAATCATACTTCATTTTAACAATTATTACAAGAAAAAATTATTTACGAACACAAAATAGGTTATTAGGTTCTTAGTTTAAGTAATTCATGCGTATTTAGTTTGAAACGAAACTACGCAAATGTCAAAACCATATAAAAAAAAAATGGCCCGAATGGAGATGTTTTGTACAGGGATTTTAAAATTTTTAATGAAATTCTAATATTTTTAAATGAAAACAGAACTCGACTTAAACATGTTTTTCTATGCCCAAAACTAAATACGTCTTTTGCACAGCATCATTATACTTATCAGGGAAGAACTTTTTTCAATCGTCTACCAGAGGAAATCAGAAGCATCAATGATAAGGCCCGAATGCTGCTCTCTGTCAAGAGACATTTTAGATGTTAAAGATGTTCTTAAGAAAAGAACTACTGTCAATTAATCTTACAAATATCTTAGTTCTCCATAACATTCTTTCTTTAAAAAAAAAAAAAAAAACACACCATTATCAAATAAATACTGCAGCTCACATATATTTATGAACAATTAATTATTTAAGTACTAACTTATACCTAACTAATAACTAATAGCATTTATGTACACTCCCCTTCCATACACAAGCAAATGCTTTTAATGGAAGGGTAGTAAAAAAAAACCTGTAAAAAAAATATTTAGTTGTAAAATTGTAATTATAATAAATGTTTCAATAAATAATAAAAAATAAAAAAAAAAAAAAAAAAATTTTCCGTCTATCCCGACTGAAACCGATGGTTCTTATGGTAATTAAGTTTAAAAGTAGTTTACTTTTCAAAATTTATGCCTATTAAAAGTGTAGCGGCATGCAGCGGCTCTTGCACAATTTACCACATTTTTTGTGAAACTACCACAATAGGCGAAAAAACATTTATGGGTTAATTTTTAGGGTTCCATGCCAACTCAACAAGCTGCGAGTATGAAAAAACATTTATGGGTTAATTTTTAGGGTTCCATGCCAACTCAGAATCAAGTCAACTCAACAACTCTTTGAAAAGTCAAAGCTACGAGTATGAAAAAAATTATTGCCTAACATAACCTATTTAACAATTTTTTTATCATCACTCTCTATAACCTTTCTGAGGTGGTTCTGAGTTGGTTTCATTCTGAGTTGGCCAGTCACTAATTTTTAGATAAGCTAATCCCTTGGGTCTAGACAATATTAGAGATTGACATTTATAAATATAAATTTTAAATGTTCCTGTATAATGATACGGTAAACTTTTAAATGTAAAGAGAAAGTTTGTTCCCTCATTCTAAAAGTGTTTATATCGTATCATTTGGTAACAGATATAGCACAAAGTTACTCAATGGTTTTGTGACATACAGCAGTATGTGACCCAAGTAGTTAATAGTGGTACAAGTTAAGAGTTTGTACCTGTGAAGCATCCTTTGCTGGACCTGGCCTTATTGTTGAGGACAGGGTTGATACTCTTGAGAGAGCATGGAGAGAAGTGATTGTTGTTCTTCTTGTCCCCGCTCGTGGCTCGGGCAAACATTATGAAGTTCCCGTCCTCTCCTCCGGGTGTACACACATCCGGGTCATGCTGGAAACAAACATTTTATTCATCTTTATTAATTACATTACATTGGTTATGTGTTATGCCTGTCTTACAAGTAACTCCTGTGTTGAAAGTTTATAACATAAGCAGCTTACAATAAAAATAAAAACAATTACTTTTTAACTAAAAGGCAATCATCATCGTACCATTGGAAATACATACTTATTGTTGATATTTGGTCTATCTTGGCTGATCCAAGATATCTTGATCAAGACTTGATATCTGATTTATTTGTAATTTGTATTTCAAATACTAATGGCTTCAAAATACATTTAGCGGTCTAAAATAAACTGACATAGACAATAGGGGGCGTTCAAGTATAACATAACGCAATTTTTGAAGTTTTTTGACCCCCCCATGTAACGCGCCAACGTTTTTCCGTGCCCCCCCCCCCCCCCCCCCCCCCCCTAAACGTTAGGTAATGTCAAAGTGACAATTTTAACCTGACAGTCACAATTAAGTTGCGCAAAGACAGGAAAGTCTATAAATACCTATTCTCTTGTTTTAATCGCGTTTGCGGTAATAAATAAAACAAGAGATTTCGAGAATGAAATGGGTTACTTGGAAGATTTTAATTCCCTAGTTTTTTATCTAAATAAAGAAAAACATGTTACGTAACACGTTGTTCAAACCCCCTCCCCCTCGTAACGCACGGTAACGTTTCACAAGACCCCCCCCCCAAGTGCGTTACGTAATACTTGAACGGCCCCATACATAGACTAAAAATGCTATATAAATATTTAGAGTTGGCAACACTGTTATATTATATTTGTCATTGCTTTGTATTGTACATTTTTGTGTCATAGTATTAAATCAAACACTAAAGGAATAATTTGAAGGAATACTAGATTTTTTTAAATTTAATTGCAGTATGGCACACTTGAAGTGAAATAACACAAAACTGTGCTATAGAAATCTCATGTTATTGTAATAATTATTATTATTATCTAACATCTGGGTCCTATAACCACAAAATTTTACAAGTGGGGCGTAGATGAGATGTGTCTTCTGAACAAAATGATTGATCAATTTTTGCACTTTTCTGTTTCACTCTGCTCAGCTTTGCTTCTATGGAAACGCACCCTTAGATAAAGGCACTTACGACAATTTATTGCAACCAAAGGTTTTACCAAAACCAAATGTATTTTGTATTTGAAATTAAAAATGGTTAAAATACTGTATTTTGTATTTCAAATACACGACTTGAAAGTATTTTGTATTTCGTATTTTAAATACATGCGAAAAAGTATTTTGTAAATTGTACTTTAATTACAGCAATGTTTCTGAATGTATACGTAAAAACTGTTTTGGAAAGGTGATGAAATGCATTTTCAAATATTCGAAATAAACATTTAATTGGAAATATAAAAATTTTGCATGCAAACACAAAAAGTTTTAAAAATGACTCACCTTATATTTTTTCTTACTAAAATTAGTGATAACAAAAAAAAATAAAAACACATAAATAATTTATTAGGCAAATGTATTATAAACATAGCAGTCAACTCACTTTTTTGTCATTTCATATAAAAATAATTAATAAAAAAATCTGGTGGAAACTTTGTATTCATAAAGGTGTAGGTATATTTAAATTTTTTTAGGATTTGAATATTATAAAGCGTTGTATTTTCTCATTCTAACTCCATTTAGATCATATTTCTAACTATGATAGTAAGGGAGACAAAACGATTTCTATGAGTTGTTCCGAAAACATAACAGACCTGATGGGTTAAGAAATATTTTTTTGCTATTTTTATTATCAGCATGGGGGGACCCTTTTCTTGCAAAAGATAGTACTGATGATAATGTGAAATAAACTTTCATTACGATACGTATGTTGTTGTAGGTTAGTTTTAATAATTAATCAAATTAAAACCTTTCAGATGGTGGGGAAAATAATTAAGCTTTTATATTAAATGAAAAAACACACTTTGTAAAACACCACTTTTTACCCTCCCCCCCCCTCCCCCCGTTACTTAACCAAACTGTAATTATTATGTTTGTCTCCCTCTTTTCTATTTGTATCTCTTTCTGGCACCAATAGGGTGTCGCCTATACTATTGCTATCTCTTTCACTAATTCTCTTAATTTCTTTTATATATGTGTCTGTATCTAATTTACTTTAGTTGATATAATAAGCCCCGATGAAGCTTGAGCTAAGCGAAACCTGGTTGGCTGTTAAATATTAATTCCAATAAAAAGTGGTTTTTTACAAGGTGTGTAATAAGCCCTGATGAAGCATGAGCTAAGCGAAACCTGGTTGGCTGTTAAATATTAATTCCAATAAAAAGTGGTTTTTTACAAGGTGTGTTTTTTTCATTTAATATATAATGTCATACCACAAAGTGTTTACTTCCTTCGATAAAATTAAGCTTTTACTCTTTTGAGAGAAAATGTATACCAAGTTTATGGAATTTTATATTATTTCAAAAATTGACCAAATGAGTGCAAACATTGACCAAATGTATTTGAATCTACAAAGTTATGATGGAGATGACCATTTTTAGTATACATTATAACAGCTCAACTTCGGTAACAACAACTGGAAAAACGTAGCCTCTATTAATATAATAATAAGAATTAATGTATGCTGTAAAATAAAAATAAAATTGTTACTCACAGGCGAACCAAAGTTATGTCCGATTTCGTGTGCCAGAGTGACATGGGAGACGGCCGGTGGGACGTGTTTGCCGTAGTTCAGGAGTGTCACTATGCCAGTGTTCAATGACTTCAGACTGCCACGGTAATGCTGGCAAATTTAACAAATTATCTTTAGTTTATATGCGGGTATCTATAGAACTGTCAGAAACATACAAAATTTAGGTAGGTATCAATAATATAGGCTGATTGATGATATTAAGCATATTGACAACATCCAAAATATTCAAGTTATATCAACTAAATCTACGCCTAATCTACTAAATCTACTAACCATCACGCCGTTTCCCCCAGGGGTAGGCAGAGAGGACGGACCGCCAAACAACTCGGTCTTGGCACACACTCCTTGCCTCCTTCACATTTATACATCGTCTCATACATGCTCTTCTATTATTCTGACTCTTGACATAACCCAACTCAAGTATCTGATTCACTTGGTCGTGCCATGTCTTTCTCGGGCTTCCCCGACTTCTACTACCATTTACATTTGCGTCATATATTCATTCGCTCTACATGCCCAAACCATCTGAGCGTTCCTTTCTTAATCAGCCTTGCATTCTTTGCGGATCTCCACATTTCTCACACGATCGTACATGGTTTTGCCACACATGCGCCTCAGGGATCTCATTTCTACAGCATTCAGTCTACTTTCATCCTTCCTCTGCCAGTTCCATGCCTCACTGCCATACATCAGGGTAGGTACCAGTACTCCATTATGGACGGCTAGCTTTGCTTCTTTGGACAGTTTTTTATTGGCGCCAACGGCATTCAGTCCTCCACTAATGGAGTTACCTGCATTCACCCTTCTTTCAATATCTCTATCAGCCTTCCCATCTCTCATAAACATACTTCCCAAATACACAAATTCATCCACCTGCTCCAAGTATTCATCATTCACAACTATGTTGCACATTGTTTACGTATTCTCTCTTTTAAACACCATGACTTTAGACTTACTTGCATTCATCATTAACTCGTTCTTCATACATTCTTCGTTCATCCTAGACACGAGAGACTATAGAACTTCCATACTGTTGGAAATCAGCACCGCATCATCAGCATACAATAGGCAACATACTTTCAGATTACTCAATTTCGCGCCCAATCCCATCTCTTTCAATTCTTGCATACATTATCCATGTATAGATTAAATAACCACGGTGACATTACGCAGCCTTGTTTCACACCTTTTGTGAAGTCAAACCACCCCGTAAATTCGCCGTTCACCCTAATACATGCAACGCTTCCCTCGTACAGAGACAAAATTGCCTGTAGGAGATTCGTATTCTCTCCATACTTGGACAATACCTTCCATAGCTTATTCCCATTAACTTGGTCTCATGCTTTTTGTAGATCTACAAAGGCACAGAAGAGTTGGTTTTTTCAAGAAACTTCTCAGTGAGCATACGCAATGAGAAAATCTGGTCCATGCACCTTATATCTAAAGTCCAAATAATCCAACAAAATAGACAGAACCCAAAATTTAATAAATTTTTTTTTCTTTATGTGAATACCGCACAAGAGTCCAAAATTCTCCCAACCGCCTGGAGCCAGTGGGACTATGGCATCCCCAATATTGAAGTACCTTGTGAGGCTGAAGGTAAATGGTGAGGGGAAGGAGACGGGGAAGAGGAAAGTCAGGAAGTACCTAGCTATTCAGATCTAGTCACAAAACTCGGCTAAAGCCATTTCAAGCAAAGTTTTAATCCTGAATGGTGGCCTTACCCCAGGGTGATGCTGAGATTCTGGAACGTGCCACAAACATACCTTGTATTAATTTAAATTATTAAATTGTGAAAACACAAATCAATCAAATAAAAATTACTTGCGCATGCTGGGATTTGAACCCGTGACCTCCGGATCGCTAGTCGAGAGCCTTGCCCCTCGACCACGGAGGACGACTCGAGAAATATTGAAGATATTCAAAATATTGATAAGAATCAGAATATTAAAAATATTACAAATTTTGACAATAACCGACGTAATATTCAAGTAATTGGCAAAATTCAAAATGAGGACAATATTGACAGAAACCAATATATTGACAGTATACATTATTATTTATAGTTATACAAGGCCGGCCTTGAATCAAACGGTGCCTGGATCTAGTAAAAACCTTAAGGGCAGTTTCGCATATTGGCTTCTTGGCACCTTGGCAAGTCGGCGCCTAAAGCGGGCTTCTCCAATAGCGTCCGCACAAGACCGATAGTTGTAAAGAATTCCTTCACCACAACGCGTTTGTTATTTTTGCTTATGGGACTGGGCTGAATAAGTTATGAGTTGAATAACTTACCCCATTTTTCTCACAAACACCGCCAGCATTCTTGAGATCACCGGTCCAGGCCAATCCCAAAGTTCCCATTTCGAAATCTCGATACGTAAACATGTACGCCAAACAAAATCCATCGTAATCTTCCTCTGCAAAAAACATTAAATCCAATTAGTAGTTAATTAGTCAAAAACAAATATAATTTATCACCTTTTGGTATCAAATAATATAAGAAAGCAGTCCCCTTGTTGTCACAATAAAGAGACCGAATGAAACAATAATAACAATACTAATTTCAGTTGTGTGCAACTCTGATTCAACAAACTATATGCAGAACTCGGATTTGCTTTGAATTCATTTATATATTTTTAAAATTGGAAATGTGTGTTTGGAAAATTCAGTACAAATCGCAAGTGTGCCCCACTATTGAATTTGGCACCTCTGGTCTGGAGCCCTAAAATACTTGAAAAGAACCCTTCACTCGTGCCTTGAATAGATTCCCCCATCTTAACAAGCGGATTACAATCTTTGAGCACAAGTGTCAGGAAGGCATATTGTCCTTGTTCTATCGGTATTACAATGGAAGATGCTCCGGGGAACTAGCGTCATTGATCCCTTCGGCACTGGTGTATAGATCCCTGTTTCCTCCCTCCTACAACATGGTCTCTTCAAGGCCCATGTTCACTCCTTCATCTCCTCAAAAAGACTCTCCACGCAGCTTCTTTAAAGATGACACAGGCCCTGAGGGAAATTATTTTCCTCAGGGTCTCCTGTATGGAGTTGAAAAATTCAGACAAAGGAAAAGTACTAACTAATGTAATAACTAATTGTAATAATAATAAAATTCTCAACAGAAAATTATTTTAATTGCCATTTTACCCGATATCTCGAGAATTCAGACTATCTGTGATTTTTTATGGGTCTGTGCTAATAAATACTCTAGAATAGAGACAATACCTCCAATTTCTGATATTTCCCGTACATTCTGATGGAAATACGGTACACTAGCGCCTTCTAGTGGAGACCTGCGGGTTCCTCCGAGTTCTGCGAGTAGGTTTTCTTTCACTCACTTTAATGAAATTTATGTGAAATATTTTCTTTATTTTACTATAAATTATAGAAATCGAAAATTAAAAAAATAAATATTAGGTAACCTACATACAATGTTATTGCTTTTTTGCTCATTCATAAAAAATATTAAAGCGACTATTACATTTGTATTAACAGTTATAAGCCTTACCACTCACTATAATACCACTTCAATTAATTATCGCCATTGTCTGGAAGCCAACACGCTACACTAGCGCCTCAAGCGGCCAGTATTCGATAAATACTGCCAATATTTGACTAGAGTTGGGCATATTGTATTTTAAATATTCTAGGGTATTTGGCGTATACGGAATAGTTAACTTTTGTTATGGTGAACGAATCCTTATTCCAAAATTAATGAAACTATGTATGTATTATTTTAATACGTATCAATAATATTTAACCGTTTCTGTGCCAAGAGCGAGATTTCTCGCATTCTTGGCCGTGCCCAGCAGGCCGGCCATAGAAAAATAGCGAGTTATCTCGCTATTCTTTGAGCAAGATTTTATTTTTTATTTTTTTTATTATTTTTATTTTTTTCAAGATTTTCGCCAAGTCATTTAAATATCCTTTCAAGGTGTAATGTTTTTAATTTATAAAAATAAGATTTAAAAATGATTTATTTTTATTAAAATTCATGGCCTGCTGTTCACAGCTACACTCCTACATACTGGCATTTAAAAGGTTAATAATACAAATTGCTCAATAATTGTTTTCAAATATGTAATAATTATATTAGCATTTGAACAATATGCAAGATAGATGTAGATTGAATTTAGCATGAATATTAATTTGTCAAATACAAGCAATTATTGTGTTGTTAATTTATGCATAGTTTGCATACTCCTTCTTAATCCAATCACAGAAGATACTAAGAGCCAAACGCACACAAGAATGTATTTGAATATTAAACAGAGAATGGCACAAGGTTGTCAACATGATCCTGCTGGCTCTAATTATAATTATCAAATGCATGCAATGACAATATTATTAGTGGTGTGTATGTGAACTTCAAAGTATATTTTGATCATCAGAATAATCATATAGACGTAGGCGATATTTTAATACAGACGTATTTTCTTCTCTTTGTTTGAGAATCTGGTTTTGGGTGTTGTGGGCAGTTTGAGTAAAAGGTTGTTTACCTGAGAATAATTCTAGAAATTTTTCCACTCCATAGTTGTTGGGAAATCGGTAGAGGGGGTCTTTTAGAGCTTCTGCCGTGTGGACTTTAATCCTTTTGATCATGAATGTTATGTTATCCGGTTTACCATCTTGATTAAAATCTGGAAAAAATAATAAATAAATTATTAAATACACTAAAATAAACAATATCTAGTAGAAATAAACACAAATTTTCTATCTTTCATAAAAAGTGAACCAACCGTGCCCTTCTGGACAATATAAAGGAGGATACTGTGTTTTTACTTATGATAACAGAATAACACATCTAAAACATGGGAACACCTCAGCTAGGTTCTCCTAGTGAGGTGTTCACAAAACAGTTAACACTATTTACACACAGTTACTGATACTATGTTTTGAATTTGAAAATATCATATTTTATTTTTCCAATTAAGAAGGGTTCGGTGAATGCGCATATTAAAATGGTGGGGGTCAGTAAATCCAACAAGATTAAGAACCACTGACCTAAACAGTGTTAGAAAGAAGAAAAAAACCATACTTTATTTCCAAATCTTAGTTAAATCGAAGTTAGCCACAGAAGAAGTAAACACCTCTATCTCAAGCATTGTGTGAGCTGTGAGGTCTGACAATTATTAAGTTTTTTTTAGTTAATTCTACAATGACAATAATCTTTATATTACATTTGTCTAGGAAGACATGTTGAGGAAGACATGGCACGATCAAGTGAATCAGATACTTGAGTCGGGCCATGTCTAAAGTCAGAATAATAGAAGAGAATGTATGAGACGATGTATGAATGTGAGTGAGGCAAAGAGTGTGTGCCAAGACCGAGTTGTTTGGCGGTCCGTCTAATAAAATGCATTTTTTTTCTTAGTTATCAGTAAATCTTGTTCAGTGTTTAGATGAAAAATTGATAGGTGAGCCATTTTAAAATTTTTTGTGTTTATATAAAATCTTAATATTTCAAAGATTAGGTTTATTTCTAATAATAAAATTTGAAAGCATATTTAATCTCCTTACAAAAACAGTTTGTAGTTCTCAGATATGTTCAGGAATACTCCAATTATTTTTTTTATTGCAAAGTGAAAATCCACACACATTCTCTTACCTTCTGACAGCGTCTTTAAGAAATATAATAATCAACATACCAGATGTCTGAGGGGGTTAAGATTTATTTTAGGCAAGAGCTCACCGTTCGGGGGTTTTTCTGTTTTAAAGAACAGATTTCCACTTTGTATGTAGTTAAGTTGAAGACTTGCAAAGTAAAAAGAACGTACCTGTAACTCTGTAGATTGAGTTGACTCGTTGTACGTGCCGCGTCATCACTTCAATGCAAGCTTCCTCCGATCCAAACTTTTGGTAAAACTGGTGGTCACCTTGCAGGTACAGCATGCATGTCGTTTTCTTCGGATCTATAGTCGCCCTCTTGTTCACATGGCGCAAGGCATTATCCGTCATGTTCCCCATAAGCGACGAAACATACGTAAACCCTATCGGTTTCTTATTAATGATATCGTGTGGAATATTGACTTTAGTCTTGATTTCAACGTGGTTCTTTGAGTTTGGTCGTGAAAAAATACTATCGTCGCTATAGCTGTCTTCGTCGTAACTATTGATGAGGATTCCTCTCGTACGATCGGTGCTATTTCTTAATCTATGAATACCTGGTTCTATGTTTGATTCATCATAGTAGGGGATGAACAAGTCAATGGGAAGGCTCGGATTTTTTAGCGAAGTCGTTTCTTCCTGTGATTCGTCATCATAACCTAAATCTGCCATCTTTAAAATATCTAATTCTTCGTCCGGTAGCCATCTCTTTGCTCTTTTCAAACTTATTTTCCGTAAACTATCTATATCACTATCGTATTTTACAAATGTACCCTGATTTGCGAGATTATTAATTGATCTGTGCTCATTTAAGTTCTTCCGATGCAACACGTGCGAGGCACACGGCTTCTTGCCGTTGGCTGATGGCTGGATGACATCTGTAGACTTGTAGATGACGGAATGTATCTGAGGATGACTCTTGCCATACCGGTGCAGAGGCTCTACATAGTAGATCTCGTTCTTGGTGTGGATGGTGCCATCAAACAGTCCGTCTGATGTTATTATCCCGTGTGCTGAAGAATTTTCATCATCTGGAATTGAAAACAATACAAATTTACTTAAAATTGCCCATTTAAAAGGCAATTTTTTTCCTATGACTATCACACGCAGGGTTGCCATCTGTCCAGCTTTAGCCGGACATGTTTGGCTTTTTTAGGTCATGTCCAGCTAAATATTTATATGTCCGACCTGTATGGCTTTTGTTAGGCTTTTTGTTAGTGTAACGCGATGCACGCAGCGCCTGCAGAATGAACGCAACGCAAGCTAAGCAAGGCGCAATGTGTTACGGATGAGGCGGGGGTGGGCGACAGTGGCTATTCTTGGTTCGAGAGGGTTTTGTCTTTAGTCGGCTCATCATGGCGTCGGCTCTTTTATGTCAATATATCAAAGTCGAATAAAATGTACAGAAACTTCAGATATTTCAGTCAACAAAGTAATTGACCAGTGTTCACAAATAATGGACAATATAAAAAATGATAGACTGGAACAAAATTTCTGCCCAATCAATTTAACCACAATTTTATGACATTTATTGAGGGCTCACCCAGATCGCGTGGAAGAATTCAAAGAAAACATGAATAATATGTACAAAATTCCCAAAGACTACTTAAACTCTTGGACAAGTAAATTCAGTGCCGAATTGAAACACTTTAAGTGGATGACTTTAGCTGGGGTACCAAGCTGGGAGCATGTAGCAGAAACGATAGACATTCTGTCTAAAAAAAATTTAGATGACAGTAAACTTTTTGACCAATGGCAGAACTTTGGGATTCCAGGCCGTAACGCCAATATTGAAAGAGTTTACTCTTTAATAAACGCCCAGTGGACCAAGGAACGCAATAAATTGCAAACAGAAACAATTGCTAAGATGATGTACACGTTGTGTAATTTAAAAATGACATGTCAAGAAATTTATGAAATGATTTCCAAAGAAAACAACGTTTTGGATAAAGTAGGTGAAAAGGCCAAATATACAAAATTGTAGATTTTTGTAATTTTTGAATAATTTGGAGAAGTCGAGATTTTAATTTTTTTTTTTTGTGTTTTTCCACAAAGATAGATATATTTCATTTAGGGTTCATGATTTCTCGAGCTTTTCAATTTCTCGGGTCTCGAGAATTCTCGAGGCTTCTCGGGTTGCCGAGAAATTTACATTTACGTACGTTTTCTCATATTATTTGGTTCCAATAACGTCAACAAATTCAGTGGTTTTCCTCTCAAATAAAAGTATCAAATTAATTATAAAACTTTTATAGATTATATTCAAAAACATTAATCTTATGAATAAGCTAAATAACTTTTTTTTTAAATACAGAAATAATATTATTCAGACTCATAATTATAATGACAGCACCATTTTTGGCTGGTTATTTAGAACTTATAAACAAAAGTAGCTTCTATTAAACTAAACTAAAAATCAACATGAAAGAAAACGTTAAAATCTTAACTTATAATTAAATTACAATCACAGCACCATTTTTGGCTGGTTATTTAGAAAAAAAATCAACTTAAAACTTGTAAACAAAAATAGCTTCTATAATTAATGCTTAATAATTTCTATATAGGTACATGATTTCTCGAGTTCTCGACTTTTCTCGAGCTTGATTTCCCGGGAACAAAGCCCAACGATTTCCCAGGAATGAACCCTAATTTCATTATATTATATTTGTTTAATGAAAATTTTTAGTTAATTGTTTAACCGGAAAAAGAGTTATGTTTTATTTGTTTGTTTTATAAGTTTATTATGTTATGTCTACAGACAGAAGACTCAATATTATTTATTTTGTTATTGACATATTCTATATAAATGCCAAATGATGACAATTGTGATGAACTCGCCTTAATAATAATATTACTTGGGTGGTTTGAATGGCGCCGTTTTCTAAGAGCGCTGTACAACTTAAAATAATTTCTGAAATCCAAATAACTACGGGGTTGATGAATTTATGAAGACCCCCCGGCGAAGGCCATTCTGAATGAAAAAAAAGGGCTTGGAGCCACGTGTGACCGTTTCGTTTTGGGATACATTCTGGCTTTCAAGTACATGATAATTAATGACTATTTTGAAGTTCTGAAACTGCGACAAAAAACTAAAAAACACGGAATTACGTCAGAATTCTTCGAAAATGGTGATTAAATTTGACAGGCTGGTCGATTAAGTTAAATATATCTGTAATGATATGGGATTTAACCTAATATTTGAAGGATTTTTAGAGAAGAAGATTATAAATTAAAAACGAGGGGACTTGGACCGCACACACGGGCAGGGAAGGAAAAGAAGTGAAATCAAATTTTAAATAAAGACAGTCAGGAAAAGTTCGCGGAGGGAGACGGTCATTTCGCAGTTATACAGGGAATAATAACAGTAGTTCGGGCGTGTAGACGGGAAATAATTCATTTTTATTGACAAGAAAACGCGGATAATCAAATCTTAAATAAAGACAGTCAGGGAAAGATGACGGGAGCGGATGGTTGAAATCTCGGGGATACACGGGTGATAACAGCGGTTGGGGCGCATGAACAAAGAAAGTAATTTTGAAACTGACGAAAATAATTTAATTAACTTCGGGAAGTTCGCTATTTTGTGACAATATTCAGGCGTAAATTCAGAATTCATTTGTTTTCAATTCAGTTCATAATTGCATGAGTTTTTGTGTCTTGCGAAAGTGCATGTGGAGGTTGAGTCGGACTGTACAGCATGAAGGATTTGGTAAGCTTGTTAAAAATTACATATTTAGTACGGGCCTTGCGAAAAAAAGAAACAAAGGTCAAGTTTAATTATAGGTTTCGGAGGCTGTACCTACCCAAGGTCATGTTGAGATACTTTAAAGTGAGGGACGCGATTGTTTTGGGTTTGGGTCATAAATCTTAGACTTCCTTTCTTTTGACACTTCGGACAATAGCTAATATTTAATTTTGTGTAACTAGACATTTTAGGCGGGTTCCCTGTCTAGTCGATGGGGTGGCGGAATCAGAGTGCAATTCACACGCGGTAGAAGTGAAACCTTCAGAAAACCCAAGGAGACAGGAGTGGGGAGGCTACGATGCACCACACAAAGAGGATACCGTTTACAGTACCTCATTCTCTCGCAGGACAAATTCTATAGATGTGTTTAGTGTCGTTCGTTTCCGTTTCATCGAGTTTCAAATCACAACGGTGTTGAAGAAGTTTCATTTAAAAAAAAAACAGCTGTCAGCATTTTAGAAACAAAAAAATTACAGTTGTGCAGTTTACATGCGGTAGAAGTGAAACCTTCAGAAAACCCAAGGAGACAGGAGTGGGGAGGCTACGAAGCACCTCACAAAGAGGAGACCGATTAAAGTATCTCATTCACTCGCAGGACAAATCCTATAGATGTGTTTAGTGTCGTTCGTTTCCGTTTCATCGAGTTTCTAATCACAACGGTGTGAAAGAAGTTTCATTTAAAAAAAAAACAGCTGTCAGCATTTTAGAAACAAAAAAATTTGCAGTGGTGCAGTTTACACGCGGTAGAAGTGAAACCTTCAGAAAACCCAAGGAGACAGGAGTGGGGAGGCTACGAAGCACCTCACAAAGAGGAGACCGATTAAAGTATCTCATTCTCTCGCAGGGTAAATCCTATAGATGTACGTGTTTCTCCTTTTTTGCGTCACTAATTTTACGTTTTATCGAGTTTCAAAATCACAACGGTGCTAAAGAAGTTTTCAGATCAATAACCATAATGGAGCCGCCGAGGTGCAATGATTGTAAGGGGGGAGGGTCTTTTGGGGATGTTTTGTTAATTTTAACGGACAAGAGGTATTTATGTATCTTACGATTGTGCTGCTAGACATTACATCAGAAAGACTAGGTTAGGGGTTTATTTGGATATAATAAATTACATTACATTAAGAATACCTATTCTCAAAAACATTTTAGAATTTACTCAGTAATTGGAGATATTTGTTAGGCAAGGTCTGTACGTACTAGGTATATCGGTTTGGAAAAAGGATGCATTGCATGAGGCCTCTGTCTACTAACAAAATGTATACAATAGAATTCCCATTCCCCAAAAATAAAACCCCACGCCTTTTACTTCAAATTTCAGGGATCTCAAGAAAACTGTTATGTAGAGACCTACATAAGCTAGCTTTTGACTTCAATATTTTATACAAAATTTACATTCTAGCCTAAATCCTTAGTATTTGCGATTGAACGAGACCGTCAGTAGGTATTCAGACATCGCGCGCGACGCGCTCTGCTATTATTATTTAGCAAATTTCCTTCCTTCAAATTAAACCGAACGAGTTACGGCGCTGAAGCTGGTCATTGCTGGAGTAATTTTTGAGTTAAGCTTCCCTATTCCATGAATGTAGGTTACGCTTTATGCGGTTATGATCGGGGGCGAAGTGAACGATTTGCTGATGGGCTACACTATTTCCCAAATGTGGAGGCGAAGCAAGCGATGATTACAGGCTTGTTTCAATTAAATTGGAATCCTTTGTGATGGAGGCTTGGAAACCTGTGTCTCTGGACGGGCCTGAAGCAGTTGAGAGCGAGGCAGGAGCCCTTTCATGATGTCGACGTATATGCTATCACATGTATCGTCATAAAGGCATTGGGAGACGTCTGGAAGGCAAAGGACGTGCTCCCACAACTCCCCCCTCCACCCCCCTCCAGAGGTATCAGCTGATAAGAGTCGCTGTCGCGGGAGGTCAATTAAATACAGGACGGAGAAAACGATCTGGCCGGGCTACCTCCGTAATGAAGGAAAAGAAGTGACGAAATTCGCGTTGGCTTCACTACCCTTTGGTTACGCTCGTGGGGAGTTACCTTGTCAGAAGAGAACATGACATACAGAGTTGTTTTAGCAATCGATCGGCGGCTCTTTGTCGGAAACCGGATAAATTTTCAAAATCTTCCCCAAAATTAGAATTAGGGCATCATCCAGCATCAGGTTGGAAATGTACTTTGGACGAAAGCGTAGCAAGGGAAATGGAAGGGATGGAAGCCGGATTCACGACCCGGTGCCATCCATTCCTGGACCCAGCACCCTGGAAGCCGAGCTTGACATTCCCTCTTCGAGCTGATATTTGAGATGAGCTTGGAATATCACCTATCGTAGGGCGGATGCCCGTGACGCTAAATGGGGGACCGTCCCCGTCACGCCTGTTTCCGTCATGCGAGGGGAGGTATTTTCATTCAAATCAAATACCGATGTTCACCGCGGCTGAAGGCAGACGCATGTTTTTAACGTGCCTAGGAAAACGTAAGCATTATTTCTACTGGTTCAAGGCGGTATGCTGGACGGAGAACGGGACTGTTGGGGAGCTGTGTGACTGCAGAGGCGAGGGTCGATGACATCAAAATCCACCTTTACTAAATTCAAACTTCACGAGATCAGAGGAGGGAGCGGCTCCACCGACCTCCTGACATTGCCGTTTGTCTAATCCACTTCGGTTTAATGTTCATGTTCGATGCTATAGGAGTGAATGGGACTCTATAGTCATTGACATGCTGAAAGACTTCTACAGTATCATCATCATCATCATCAATTCGGCTTTAAGGATGTCACGATCTAAAACCTCGTGCCACCCACGCAATCCTGAATACTTCCGGACATCGGCTACCACACCATAAATCGAAGCAGATCCTCACATCAAGCGATATGAGATGACATTTCATCAAGCAACATTAGCATTATCACCATTATAATTTGGCGGCGCATTGGTTGAGAACACTCCCACTATCACTCTACGAACCGGAAACACACATCAAACTCTTTCCCGACAGGAAGCAAAACATGTCGATTTTTCATTCGTCGCTTGCGACCATCAAAATATTCTCTGGAGGTGATGGAATTGGAGGCTGACCGGGCGGTTTTAATTGAACCTCACCAAGTCAGTTGCGGAAATGGAGGAGTCCAATTGAAGCAAGACATATTTTGTTTCATGTCAATCCCTAGTAATCTCCCAAAAATACCTACTCAAACTCAAAACTAACTAACAAACTCCACTTACAACTGTGACTGTAGAACTGTGTTGTAAAGAAATCTGACACGGTCATAATTTCAAACATTCTGAAACTTATGTACGTAATTAAGCATATATTTTTAACAAACTATGACTTTACATAAGTATTAAGATGATGTTCTTACTTAGGCGGCCCCTAGACGCTACAATAACATTGTACAATATATTTTATTATACAATAAGATTGAAAGGCGCTTGAGCGTCGATGACACACGGCGAGTTTAAAAGCTACTATCTGGGAAATTCACTATCTGATAGTTAACTCGCCCAGTGTCATCGTGTTACTTGCTAACTAGCAGTAACTAGCAGATTGTTGACAATCTACGAAAAAAAGTTAAAAGGTCGTCAACTTTACTCGCCTACACGCTTGCTCCGCTTGCTCGTGATTGGTTTATTTATGTTTCCAACGTGGCTTCCGATAAACAGCTGATTTCGACTGTCAAACATCTGAAGAATTAGTTCACGCAGTCGTCGTTATTCTTGTTACTGGCGCTAGCAGCGGCCTCAGTTTCCTACGCTTCTGAGCGAGTGGACAGTTTTGTGTGTCATCATGACAATCTCACTCGCCGATTTACCCGCTTTTAAACTTAGTAGATAGTAGCTTGTAAACTCGCCGTGTGTCATCGATGCTTTAGAATCCAAACGATCAATTATATTGCACAATAAACGAACTGCTCAATGTTTTCGAGTTCACAATTCGTAATATTGAGCAATATTACGAATTGTGATCGTCTAGGGGCCGCCTTAGTAGAAGCGTTTATTCCACAAAATTCTGCTCTTAATTGTCAGTATTAAACTAGAATAAAATAATCATCTCCGTATCAATGTAAACGATTTTCATCCGAGTTTTATTTATTGAGGGCCTAAATAATATTTCAATTCCGTCAACAATGTGAAGAAACAACAGCGAAATCCTTTAAATACAAACAAAACCTGAGTTTCATTGACTCAATATTCTTACAAAACCCCAATGAAATGTTGATAGTGGAATGGTTCTGAGACCAGTGACGTCAGTATCAGCAGATTCAGTTGTACCAACCAAACAGAGTGTTTTAATGAGATAGTGTTTTATTCGTTTTTATTAAAACTAATTTATTCAGAATCAGTTTTTGTTGATCTGTGTTAATATATATATTAAACCCTAATATTTTTCACTGGAGTTCCTTATTGATAGAAAAAATATGTAAACACACGACGAGGTTAAATATGTATATTAATTTTCTCTGAGTAAACACAGTTAAGATGAAGTCATAGTAAATAATGCAAAATCACACAAAATCATACGTTTTTGTTTTGAAAATTTGATCGCTTAGAAGTATTATAAATGCTTCAATTAAATACTGCGTGTAGAACATACCTTAGCCCTTAAAAAATATCGGTCATTTTTTTTATAAGTCTTTTAATAAGCCTATAAAAAAATAAAACATAAAGTCTGTAAAAAACACTTTTAAGTCCAAACTCTCCTATCTATAAACCCCTTTTCGGATATGGTTTTATTGTTTAATGTAGCGAATTCAATTTCTTTTATAATAATCGTAAAAAAAATGATTTTTACGCCCGAAGTTCACAAAATAAAATAAAATATGCATTTTCGCTTTGTTATTTTACAATACGGCCGGCAGTAGACGAATTTGGATTTTTCAGAGTGAACTCTATGCCGTCCACCGAAGGGACAAACTAGACACCTCCGTTTTTTTTATCAGTTCGCCCCCGAACGGAGCGGGAAACGGACGCTAGGCTCCACGTCGCTTTGTTCCGTGAAATCAATTTTAAAATTCTGTTTTATTACAGTAAACAATGCGTAAAAAATGAGTTAATGTTTTTTACAGGCCTTTACGAAATCAACCTGTAAAAAAAATTCTCAAATACCTTTTCCAACCTTTCCAAAAGCCTTTTCTCAAGTATTTTTAAACTCCTCCCATAAAAGGGCGTGAATTCCGATTTCGATTTTTTCCTGGACTATTGCATCGCCTTAAAGCAGTTTTAATTTTATTAGATTCCGGACAGCATTAACGCATTTCATTTCGTACTATTACTGCAATTACACTAATTCATTAAAATAATATAATGTCATGTCATGTTCTCAAGGGGAAAACGTCCGTAGCGTGACCAACCGCTGGGAGGTCCGCACGCCACTGACGCCGCCACTGTACTTGTAGTCAGTGGCGGCGGGTGTTTTTTAAAACAAAGCCAGAAAAAAAAGCCGTCACAAACTACAAAATAAAACTTTTTATGTGAATGCCGCACAAGATTTTCAACTGTTGCCAACTGTCCGGATTCAGAGGAACTTTGGCATTCTCGATAATTAGGGTATGTTGTGAGGCCGAAATAATTGGGAAGGGGAAGTACTTAGCTATTCAGGTCCGGTCATTAAACACGGTTAAAGCCGTTTCAAGCAACAAACATTTCAATTCAGAATGGCCGTCTTTCACTCTAGCGAGCAAGATAATGCGCTTGATGGTGAAAAATTATGCAAAGAAAGGCTGCCTTTGTAATTCCCGCGGGAACGGCACGGCGACGGCAACAGCTCTCGGCATCTCATTTCCTTAAAACGATTGAGGGAGATGCGTGAAAATGCTTATACAGCTGTACTGGTAACACTTTTTTTTTCCTTTTGGAGGAAGCAGATATACGTACATCCGATGTACGTATATCGTACTACATCGTCTGTCTCATCCTTTTCTCACTATTATTTAGTATGTAAGAAAGAGTTGCATCATTTTTATGACGAGGAACGTACGCTTTTTGAAGTGAAACTTCTATAGCCCCGCTGACGTGATTTGGATTTCGGATGAAACGGAAATAACGATTAATGCACCTGCGACGCATCAACTGCGCTCATTGGCCCCATTGATTATGACCTCACTTTTCAAGTATTAGATTTTTTGGTAAAGTTTCGCTTCTACCGCGTGTAAACTGTGCTTGATTTTTTTTTGCCTTTTTTGTGCCGTAACCGTGGAAATTATAAAAGCAGCTAAATCTCATTTTTTCAGGAGGCAAGGTCAACCGAAAAAATCACCAACCACCATTCTGGATTTGCGAAGCATTCCAAATTTCGACAAAGCTGCGCAGAATATAAAGGGCCGAGAGCATTCTTTAGATTTCCAAGCTTTACCTCTTTTTGATGATTAGGTACCAAATTAAGAGGAAAATACCTTGGAGTGTTCCGGAATACACGCTGTCAGTGTTGAAGGCCACCGGGCCGCTGGTGCCGTGGAACTCTGCATCATCAGCGAAGACGGAACCAGGATCTGGATGGAGGCGCAGGTGGAAATCCCTGAAACAAGGAAATGGCAATATATTCATGTGTACTAGAAACCAGTTACTTCGACAATAGGAATACAAATTTGTTTAAAACCACTTTACTTTAGTTTGACTTGTGATTCTTCTTCAGGATGACACGATACTTGTTGATCTCCCGTCTTTTATTTATGTATATCTTATTTATTTATCAAATTTAAAATCGACTTCAAAAATAATTTTAATAATAAGTTGGTAGAGGTATTAATCGAATTTTATTACAGTCGATATTTTGTACTCATACTCTGGTATAGGTATTTGAATGAAAACATGTTTAAACTTGTGTCATTCAGCGGTACATCGTCTCTGAACACTTCAAGGAAATTTATTTATTTGTATACATATGATCTAAAAAATAAAATGGCTGGAAAGAATCTCCTACTTGTGATCTCACTAAAGAAACCACTCATTCACTCTGAATGCAATTATTAATATTCTCCAAAATGACCTTGAAAAAAAATCACATCTTTGCGATTCTTTCAAAGACATAAAGAAACCATCCCTTCGTTCAGAATACAATTTTTAATGTTCTCAAAAGTTGTCTTGACAGAAGCAAATTCCTGTGATATCTTGAACGAAACCATTCCCTTGTTAAGAATATTATGAACTAAATATACAATTTGGCTGTCCTGAAACGGGTATCCTTCCCAGTTGAACAGACAAAGTATCATTTTGTAATGTATTGTAATATATATGTATGTATAAACAAATAAATAAATAAATATATTACAGTATTTACCTAATTATTAACATTTTTACATAATAGACAAATTTTAAAAACATTTTTACCTAATATATTTTGCAATTTTATTATATTGGTTGAAAGGTAGGTTTTTGAAGGTGAAACTGTGGTTAGGTATTGTTGTATGTTACGTGAACACCTCACTAGGAGAACCTGTGCTGAGGTGTTTACGTGTTTATTTTACGTGATTATGTGTGACAAGTATTTATGTGTTGTAATAGAAAGTTTTTTTTATGGAATTTTAGTTTTTCATTTTAATGGTTATTGTACATTGGTTATTAGAAAAAAAAAAATATATATATATGAAATGGATTCATATTTTGTGTAAGTGAGGATACCGTATTTTCCTTTAACCAACTGCACATTGTAGATAAGAAAGCCGGGGGGCTAACTGTCGTGGAACCCTTCTTTAGTTTGTGCTATTAAACATACTTATCTCGGTTATGGTAAGTAAATATGTAAAAAATGTCTTATATTCTAATTCGGTCAAAGCATAGATACGCTTGTTATTAATTTCTCACTAAAAACAAGAAACAAGCGTGAACAAGACAAATAGATGTTTATCAGTGATGTTTGGGAAGGATATCCCTGTCGAAAGAGAATACGTAATTATGCACCCACACGCACACAATGTAAAGTTTGGGTACGATATAGGCTGGCCGCACACATCAGGGTTTTCCATCCGATTGTCTGATCAGACAAAAATCGATTCGAAAACCGGATTGGTTATAATACCGGGGCCACGCCCGTTGTCGAACCGGATTCGATGGCCGGCGCGTAAAGGCGTGGCCTATTTTCATTACCGATCCGGTTTTCGAATCAGATCAGTGCGGCGTTTATTAGATTTTCATTAGAAATGTATGGCGCGAAGGCCTTCCGGTTGTCTAATCAGACAATCGGATGGAAAAATCTGATGTATGCGCCAAGCCATAATTGTTCGACCTATATCAACAGTACCTACAGACGAAAGGTTTCCAAAAAAAATACAATTTGAACAAAAAATTCGTTCTATCAGAAACTCTTGGAAACCCACTCAATGAAAGGAGCCGAATTTCCCAACGCGAAACCGTTTTTACGGAGGCCTCCTCATTACGGCAATTCAATTAAACTCTGAAGATTTTTTGGTTCATATTCTCCCTAAACACGCACTATAACGAGGTGTGGGTGGAAGGGTGACAACGACTCACGAGAGACTACGTTCAAAACGGATTTTCAACTGCGTATTATTTTTAAATGAAAAATGTTTTCTACCCACTATCAATAAATTATTACTTTACAAAATAGTATGATACTTAATTACCTATTTTAACGTAAGGCAGTTTGTCATTATTATTTTATTTTATTTTATATATTTTACGAAAGGCAGTTTTATTTTATTTATTTACTAGTTGTTATAACCCGGCTTCGATTTCATGATAATTGACCCCCCCGGGCATACTTATATATAATACGTATATTCGTAAGTATGCCAAAGGGCAATTATATACCTACTTACACAAAACAAGCAAGTGTCCCCAAAGGGACGTGTAGAGATCTTTTAAATTAAACGGTAGTTAGAACATGTTTCCATGCAAATGAATAATCGCTGTTACTATGCATGTTATTCGAAAACATGGTTATACTAGTCTCTAGTTCTAGTATCTTCTGCCTTTTTCGTTTTCAAACAAGAAAGTGAGAAGGAAGAGGATGAACGTCGATGATGTCAGTACGAGTAGGTACACTCGCTGGGACTAGTTTCCGACTCGCAAAAGCAAAGCTACTAAATATTTTTTATTGAATTGTTTTGTTTAAAATATATGATACTAGCTGACCCGGACACGCGTTGCTGAGGCTTACGAAACACAACGCCATCTACTGGATGGTTACCCAACCTTTTAACTCACACCACCATCTGTTAATTTGCATACAAATCACACCGCCCGCTTGCCATCCCGCTCGTCCACCACATACAGACATTCTCCTTTAATTATATATTTCAACCAATTTACACAAAACCTTGACAAATTATATACCTAAACCTTCCTCTTGAATCACTCTTCCTCATGAATCACTTTATCATGAGGAAGGTTTCAGGTTATCACTCTATAAGGCCAAACCAATGAATGCAGTCGAAAATTATTATTCTGAAATTTTAAAGAACAAAATTACTATTTGCAATGTTCGGCACGCTTTTGATTTCTATTGTTTGGAAAGTTAAACAAAATTTGTTCAAGAAATCTTTTGGTATTTTATAAGACGGAATCCTTTAAAATGCATCAAACATAGATCTCAACAAGAAAACCGCTGCGCTGGGAAAGTGATTCTTCTTATTATTTTGAAGGGCTGATTCGAAACTTTGAAGAAGGACCGCAGTTTTCTGGTAAATCCTTTTGCAAAACAACAGAAACCGTTAAATATTCTTTACGACATTTTTTTGATATATTATTTAGCCAAGAGGAAAGTACGAAAATCGAGCCACACGAAATGGCAGGTTGCTTATTACTTATTACTGATGCATAATGTGAAAACAGTAGGCGCAGCTTGCAAGAAGTACTTTTAAACTAACATTCTTTCCATTCATTTAAATGATACATTATTCATTCAGTTTGGTTGCCAGAATTCACCGTTCAAAAAATAATAGCATTAAGTTATTGAACAAGACACTTCTGAGTAATGAATTCCCCTTCAGTAGGAAGTAAAAAGTAGGGTAAAGTTTACCATCGGGCACAGGTAATCCATCAACCCTGCAGTACCTAAAGATCTACCAACGTACTGTAAAATGAGATGATGGATGTCCTGTCGTTGTTATGTACTTCCACGTGTGTATCAAATAGAAATGTACACAAGGTACTTGTGGGTATCCATTAAAAATATTGGCACGCGTATTTTCAAAATCGTAAATATATTCATTTTTATTATATCTCCTTACACTGAGTATTTATCTACTACTTACCTATTTATAGGAGACTAGCTGAAGTCGCCGGCAATGCCCGGGCTTTACACAGAGTTTACGAAATCAAATGTAGACAGTGACCTTCCTCTTATTTTGAAGGTCACATATGCAAAATTTCATCAACCTCGGCATAAAACTGTAGGTTTGCATACAAATCAAATCCACACCGCCCGCTTGCCAGCCCGCTCGTCCACCACATACAGACATTCTCCTTTGTATACCAATATTTCAACCAATTTACACAAAACACTAACGAATTATATACCTAAACCTTCCTCATAAATCACTCTATCTAATGGTGAAAACCGCATGAAAATCCGTTCAGTAGTTTTTGAGTTTATCGTGAACAGACAGACAACCGCGGCGGAGGACTTTAATTTATAATATGTAGAGATTTAAACCATCTTCATTTTCGTACTATTTTCTTATTTTACACCATTTTCTTTTCTCATTTCAACGCTCTTAAAAATAAATTACGTATCTGGCTTTTGAAACACTTTAACCTATTTTTTTCACAACACTACTGTACAAATTATCTAATCATTATCATTGCGATTTAATTTTGAGAATAATAATGATTAGTGGAATGTTCCTTTGACGGAGTGCCTACCTGTTGTGCGCCTTGAACCGGAGCTCCAGGGATCCCCCCTGCCCCCCCTGGGCCCCCGAGGGGGAGGGCGGACTCCTGCGGCCCCTGCCCCGGTCCGGGGGGGAGTAGCGCGCAGCCTCCCAGTGTCTGACGAACTCGTTCAGCGCGAAACCTGCGAAAAGAGAACAAAATTAATAAAAAATTCCGAAAATTCGTGTATTACCCCCGGGGGGATACGTAAGACGACGAGCTTGTAGTCCATAAAAAAGGCATACTGCTGAAAATATCTGTTGTAACATCTCTTTTTGTTACATGTATCGCTTATAAGACAGAGGGAGAGGTTATAAAGGGCAAGACGAGAGCGTTGGAAGCACATTTTCTCTGAAGGTAAAAAAACCCGGACATAAAAAACGTAACGCCAGGAAAAAAGTCTAGATAAAACGCGAAGAAAAAAAGTGTCACCATAAAATTAGAAGCCACGGGCAGGAACCATGTGCGACTTTTGAAATATATACAGTATACAATATAGATTACTTCCGACGGTAGAGGTTAAAATGATATTTTATATAAGCGCCTAGTTTGCCCCTTGTTGTTTCATATTTGTTATTATAGAAGGAGCTTGTGTGAAAATTAAAACGACAGATAAGACTGCTAAAGTAGCGATAGCGATTATAAAAGCGCTCTAATCACCACCGTTTTAAAAAGTGTACTTATTTTTATTGCGGTCTGAGTATAGATCCCTGGGGCAACCCTTAATTCCAATTCGTATAGAAAGTTCGGCAATAACGTGCCGCCCTTATGATCGATTTTCTTTGTTACTGACTAGACACAATAATTGGTTTTTCGTATTTGACATTTTCCATTTTAAATATACCATTTAATTTTTTCGTCACTGTATTATTTTTTCTGCCATATTCTATTATCATTATTTGTTGTACGATGTATCGGACAAACATGGTGAATAAGCTTGAATTTTTGTTATTTAAACATGATTTTGGACACCAATACCAAACATACTAATTTTGATTGATTGCAGCGCTTGGTTGATTGTTCCCGTGAAACCTGGTTCAATAAACCTTGCTTTGAACTTAAGTGTGATTTTCAAAATTGGAACTGATCATGTGAAGGATTCAGATAACCGAAAACATAGGTAGGTACCTACCTATAATACATATTTTGTAACAGTACATACCCGAAGGATTTTGATTCCTGAGCATATTTGGAGTAAAAAATGTAGATGTCATTTTGTTATCCGATGTTATTGTTTTTTTACAATAAAATTATTTTTTAACAATAATTTTTTTTTTCAATCACACGTCGCAAATCAAGTAGTCGGGTATAGCCCGGCAGGTTATAGGATAAGCACTCCTTCTCGTTCCATTATCATGGTATCACACGAAACAGCTGTTTAGAAAGTCGCTGTGCCATCACGAGTGTGATCAGTGGCGACGTGTGGTTGAAAAATATATCTGTGAATACCTCATAAGAGTCCCAACTGCTCCCGTCTGGAGCCAGTGAGACTATGGCATCCACAATTGGGGTATGTTGTGAGGCTGAAGAAAGAGGGGAAGGGCTATTTAGATCTGGTCACAAAACAAGGTTAAATCTATTTCAAGCAGTGTTTCAATTCTTTCAACCACTTTCAAGTGGTCTTACACCAGGGCGATACTGAGAGTATCTTCCACTAGAAAAATGACATCTACTTTTTTTACTCCAAACGTGCTCAGGAATCGCAGGAAATGCTTCGGGTACATACTGTTACACCCTGTATTTACAATATCGAGATACATAATACGTTTTAAACATGCCTAAAATATCAATAAAACAAGTGAATATTCCACGAAATTCATTAAAAAAAAAACTTAAATTATTTTTAATTATATAACATCAAAATGATTGTGTATAATGGCACTTGAAGCCTTAATTTGACTATTACATAAGCACAGCATTTAACAGCGAGGTGGGTGTTAGGTGAGCCTGTTTCTAACAAAGGCTATAAAAAATCATTGGGTGTGTAACGAGCATAAGCACAAAATAATAATGAAGGATTTTTTTATGAACCTTTCTCTCGCGTATCACCTTTGATGTTATTTTTAACAGGCCGTATTATTAGGAAAAATATGTGAAGTTTTATACCTAAAGTGTTCTTTGTAGCACGCCGTAATCTCTACTCTTGCAAACTTTACATCTCGACAATACCAAATAACAGCACACTCTTTAAATCGTGCTTTTTTGCTCTACTGACCGGTCAGCGGCTGAGTTGGCATAGCGTTTGGCTCCCACCCAGGCGTCCCGTGTTCGATTCCTCGACTGGCCAAGGCCTCCATAACGACACAAGTAACATTTTCCACTTACTGTGATGGTAGTAGCATATTTTCAAATATTGTTCGGTTATTCGCATCTTAAAAATATATATTATTGTTATATAATGTGGGGGTTGAAGCTCTTTTTAAACGACTTCGAAAGGGAAGAGGTTCTCAATTCGACTGTATTTTTTTTAAATGTTTGTTACCTCAGAACTTTCGACTGGGTGAACCGATATTGATGATTCTTTTTTATTTGAAAGCTGGTGCTTCCCGTGTGGTCCCATTTCAATTTGGTCCTGTTCTGTCAATGGCATCCATGAGAAAATTATATAAGTCTTAAATTTGCATCAAGTACGTGCGCGACAAATGGATGAATAACTCAATATCACGCCAACCGATTTCGATGATTCTTTTTTATTTATTGGAAAGAATGTACTTCAAGGGTAGTTGATGAGAGTTTCGTTAGGTTCTGATTATGGGATCCATGACAAAGTAACGGAACTCTCCAATTCTTAAGAGCAAATTAACGATACTGGGCCGAATCTTAATCGAATAAGTTAGTGTACTTCAGATTCACTAAAAATAAAAAAAATAAACAAACATTTTAACAAAACAAAAAAACGACTTCAAAAAATGTACTAAAAAGTAAAAAAAATATTTCTTATTCTTCTACAACTTAATAATCAACTTACTTTTTCTACTCATCAATACGGAGGTACGATTATTATTTTTGGAGTCGGTGTCAGCCAAGGTACCCGGCCCGGCGTGTTCACTTGATAGCTCCCCTGCCGCCGCGGCCCGCTCTCGCCTCTCACCTCGTCAAGTCCCGCGTGCGACACAAGCACATCTCAACTATGTATGTAGTTACAAACCTACCTTGGCTGACACCGACTCCAAAAATAACAATCGTACCTACAAGACGACCCGCGTAGTCCAGTGGGTAAGACTCTTGACTCACAATCCGGAGGTCATGGGTTCGAACCCGGCATGCGCAAATAAATTTTATTTCATTAATTTGTGTTATTTCACAATTAATTCATTTAAAACAATATATAGTATATTTGCGGCATGTTCCAGAGTGGAAGATACTATCAGTATCGCCCTGATGTAAGACCACCATTCAGAATTGAATCGTTGCTTGAAAATGGCTTTAGCCGTGTTTAGTGACCAGATCTGAATAGCCAGGTACTTCCCAACCTTCCTCTTCCCCACCTCCTTCCCCTCCCCACTACCTTCAGCCTCACAACATACCCCAACTGGGGATGCCATAGTCTCACTGGCTCCAGACGGGAGCAGTTGAGATTCTTGTGCGGTATTCAATGTAAAAAAAAAAAAAAAAACATATTGATGAGTAGAAAAAGAAGTTGATTATTAAGTTGTAGAAGAATACGAAATTATTTTTTTTACTTTTTAGTGCATTTTTTTAGGTCGTTTTTTTGTTTTGTTAAAATTTTTGTTTTTTAAATACATCAATTTGTATTTCACTTCTGTTTTCCTGATGGAATGAATGTTTGAATGAAGCTAAATCTTGGAAGTGAAAATTAACCCACTTCCCGTTATCCAGGAAACTCGGCAGATTCACTCGTTGTCGATGACAATGCATTCTTTCAACTTTTGGGGGCAATCGCGCACACACATGCGGACATATACGCGTTTCTCTGAAATTCGGTGACTTAACAGCATTTAATATACAAAATGAACTTGGCTCAGTTGGGGACGTGATTGATTCCAGTTCCTGGGCAGGAAGATTCAATCATCAGTCAAACCAAAAAAAGTTTTTAAAAAACATTTGAAAATAGATGTATTAAAGCAAAAAAAAACTTAGGGGTTAATTTCAAAATTTTTAACATAAAAATAACAGTTTTGCCCAAGTCCCTCTTTTATTAGGTACTCTTGAGTTTGGCAATTTCAGACATAACCTGAATGTTCTCACCGCAATAATATTTAAAAAACGATAATTTTTACAGCGCTATTTCGGGAAATATCGCCTCAGGGGCAGCGAGATAACGAAGGTGTTTAAGGGAGGGTCAATCTACGCCACTGGGAATACAATTAATTGGTTTATCGGAGGAAGGTTTGTGTCGTTCGTGGAGTGTTAAACATGACCCAATTCGGAGAACCCGCCACACAGAATACCATTTACAACAGAATACACGTGTATTTAACGTTAACGTTTGAAAGGGAAACTTGGCCATTTTGGGTGTGAATGGAATGGCCTTTGATATAATTTTGTCGAGGCCGTCATTCACTACACACCATTTTTTTTAAATATAAAAAAACAATAAACGACGTCCGGTTGCTGCATTTAAAAGCTCCATAGCGTCTGATAGAAATTGCGTAGAGGACTGAATTTAGTTGTGTTGACCTATTCGTTGTAGACAGAAAAACCTGTGAAAATTTCACGACGCCAGTTTGCATTTAGAGCAGTGGTTTTGCAGCTTTAGAATCAGCTTTTCTGATGACATTGGGAAAAGTTGAAATGCTTTCAAATAATATCACATCATTAAATTCGTCCACAGAAAATACCAATGACAAACAAACAATTGTTTTTTTTTTGTTTTTGTCAGCATCCCCAAAGATGACATAGGCAAAGCTTCTTTCAGGGCCTCCCGTGCGGGAGTTATTGCAAATTTAAAAAAAATCTAAAATATGAATAATTTCGCAATAACAATGTATGAAAAATTTCGTAGTAACTAAATTTAAAAACACGAGTGTGCTTTAGACCACACGACTGAAGTAAAACTTCACTAACTTATATCTCCCTCTCAACTTCAGTTCGCCTCGCCCGACCGTTCGCCTCGCCCGATCACACTTTTCATAACGCTCTCGTCACGCATTCACCAGCTTACTCCCAAATTCAAGCGTGCGTAAAGGCCCGACCGTTCGCCTCGCCCGATCACACTTTTCGTAACGCTCTCGTCACGCATTCACCAGCTTACTCCCCAAGTCAAGCGTGCGTAGGTAAAGAAGTTTTACTTCAAAAATGTATTATTTCGAAATAACTCAAGTATGAATAATTTCGTAATAACGCACATATGAATAAATTCGTAATAAGGAAAGTGTGAATAATTTCGTAATAAATCAAAAATGAATAATTTCATAATAACTTAAATACGAATAAATTCGTAATAGCTCTAGTATAAATAATTTCTTAGCATTGAAAGTATGAATAATTTCGTAATAACAAAAGAATTAATAATTTCGTAATATCTAAAGTATGAATAATTTCGTAATAACTAAAGTAAGAATAATTTCGTAATAACTAAAGAATGAATAATTTCGTAATATCTGAAGTGTGAATAATTTCGTAATAACTTAAGTGTGAATAATTTCGTAATAACTAAAGAATTAATAATTTCGTAATATCTAAAGTATGAATAATTTCTTTATAACTAAAGTATAAATAATTTCGTAATAACTAAAGAATAAATAATTTCTTAATATCTTAAGTATGAATAATTTCGTAATAACTAAAGTATGAATAATTTCGTAATAACTAAAGAATGAATAATTTCGTAATAACTAAAGAATGAATAATTTCGTAAACTAAAGAATGAATTTCGTAATATCTAAAGTATGAATAATTTCGTAATGATAAACAAAATAATGTTGCTCCGTTGGTTTGGGTTACGTACTTGTGCACACGTACATATTATACTACAAATAATTTTCGATAGATATCTAATTCCACGTATTATTTATTCAATTTTCATGAGCACATCTCATTGTATTTGTAAGGTTTCGGCTCGCCCGCCTTACGAAAATACACTGTCTTATTTCACGGGATATAAAAATACTGATTCAAAATCATCGATGGAAAATATGTTAAATCAAGCGTTCCCATTTTCATCAACATAATTAGGCTGTAGCGATCAATATCACCAGGTTAAATAAGTAGCCCGTAAAAAAAAACAAATCAGATTCATATATTTGATACTTAATATACTTAGTTATATTTGATACTCGAAGTTAATTTTTAATGGTCACTCTGACCTCAATACACAGGATTAAGAATGATAATCTCTATAGGTCATCGATGAATCAATCATTTCATGAGTCAGTCTGACAATATTCTTATTGAAATGTGAACTTTTCGGAGAGAATTAAGCGTATCCTAATATTCAGGAAATTAAGGCACCAGATCACCGTAAAAAAAATCGTATTTTTTTTTAAATTTCAATTTCTGAAAGATGTATTTGTCAAGAATACTCTCATCAAACGTTTTTTTAAATCGTAAAATTGACGGAGATTTAGCATTTTATGTGAAACCGTTTGAAACAGTTTGTACGTTAAATTATCCTTCAGCAAAACTATGAACGTGTTTTTCTCGAAACTATGTTTTTCCTCGAAACTGTGGTTGACAACATATTTTAAAAAAAAACTATACATCCGATTTGCAAGCACCAAGTCTTAAACTGTTCGAAAATCCAGTCTCTATATGGCACCACGTAGAGGAATTATGAAATCGGAAAAAAAAAAAAATGGCGGATCAGCGAATTTTATTTCGGGTTTTTATGGAAAATTTTCATCTTTCATAAAAATAAAATAAAATGAAGGGGGGCCTTTAATTAAAAAAAATCCCTACGTGGTGCCATAGAGACTGGATTTTCGAACAGTTTAAGACTGTTGTTGTTGACCTTTAGTTATCACATAATGTCATGAAATGGGCACCTTTGGGAGAATGTTATCGTGGACGGATAACTTGCCTAACGAGGAAGTATTACTTGGTATGCGGCGTGAAAGAGAACTCGAACTAACAAAAGGGGAAGTTATTAATCGGATAATGTCGGGTACCTTTGGGAGAAAAATAAAAGTATTCTGGACGGAACACACAACTAACAAGGAAGTGTCACTTCGGATGCGGCATGAAAGAGAACACCTTCTACAAAAGGGGGAAGCTAATATTCAGAAAATGTCGGGGACAATTCTAAAATTACGCTGGATGGATCACATGACTAACGAGGAAGTGTTACTTCGTACGAGGCGAAAAAGTGAATACCTTCTCCCCAAAGGGAAGCTAATATTCAGAAAATATCGGACATCTTTGGGAGAATGCTAAATTTATGCAGAACGGATCACATGACTAACGAGTAAGTGTTACATACTTCGTACGCGGCATAAAAGAGAATACCTTCTCCACAAAGGGAAGCTAATATTCAGAAAATATCGGGAATCTTTGGGAGAATGCTAAAATTATGCAGAACGGATCACATGATTAACGAGTAAGTGTTAATTCGTACGCTGCATAAAAGAGAATACCTTCTCCACAAAGGGAAGCTAATATTCAGAAAATATCGGGAATCTTTGGGAGAATGCTAAAATTATGCAGAACTGATCACATGATTAACGAGTAAGTGTTACTTCGTACGCTGCATAAAAGAGAATACCTTCTCCACAAAGGGAAGCTAATATTCAGAAAATATCGGGAATCTTTGGGAGAATGCTAAAATTATGCAGAACTGATCACATGATTAACGAGTAAGTGTAAATTCGTACGCTGCATAAAAGAGAATACCTTCTCCACAAAGGGAAGCTAATATTCAGAAAATATCGGGAATCTTTGGGAGAATGCTAAAATTATGCAGAACTGATCACATGATTAACGAGTAAGTGTTACTTCGTACGCTGCATAAAAGAGAATACCTTCTCCACAAAGGGAAGCTAATATTCAGAAAATATCGGGAATCTTTGGGAGAATACTAAAATTATGCAGAACGGATCACATGATTAACGAGTAAGTGTTACTTCGTACGCTGCATAAAAGAGAATACCTTCTCCACAAAGGGAAGCTAATATTCAGAAAATATCGGAAATCTTTGGGAGAATACTAAAATTATGCAGAACGGATCACATGATTAACGAGTAAGTGTTACTTCGTACGCTGCATAAAAGAGAATACCTTCTCCACAAAGGGAAGCTAATATTCAGAAAATATTGGGAATCTTTGGGAGAATGCTAAAATTATGCAGAACTGATCACATGATTAACGAGTAAGTGTAAATTCGTACGCTGCATAAAAGAGAATACCTTCTCCACAAAGGGAAGCTAATATTCAGAAAATATCGGGAATCTTTGGGAGAATGCTAAAATTATGCAGAACTGATCACATGATTAACGAGTAAGTGTTACTTCGTACGCTGCATAAAAGAGAATACCTTCTCCACAAAGGGAAGCTAATATTCAGAAAATATCTGGAATCTTTGGGAGAATACTAAAATTATGCAGAACGGATCACATGATTAACGAGTAAGTGTTACTTCGTACGCTGCATAAAAGAGAATACCTTCTCCACAAAGGGAAGCTAATATTCAGAAAATATCGGGAATCTTTGGGAGAATGCTAAAATTATGCAGAACTGATCACATGATTAACGAGTAAGTGTAAATTCGTACGCTGCATAAAAGAGAATACCTTCTCCACAAAGGGAAGCTAATATTCAGAAAATATCGGGAATCTTTGGGAGAATGCTAAAATTATGCAGAACTGATCACATGATTAACGAGTAAGTGTTACTTCGTACGCTGCATAAAAGAGAATACCTTCTCCACAAAGGGAAGCTAATATTCAGAAAATATCGGGAATCTTTGGGAGAATGCTAAAATTATGCAGAACGGATCACATGATTAACGAGTAAGTGTTACTTCGTACGCTGCATAAAAGAGAATACCTTCTCCACAAAGGGAAGCTAATATTCAGAAAATATCGGGAATCTTTGGGAGAATGCTAAAATTATGCAGAACTGATCACATGACTAACGAGGAGTGTTACTTCGTTTGCAGCATGATAGAGGATATATCCGCAGAGGATAGACTGCACACAACACACTATGTCTCGGCACTCCTTCCTTCAATCACATTCATAATATACCGTGCTAAAGTATTCAAGTATTATTCAATAAAAAAAAACTTATGTCCACACATGTCAAGGGTTAGATTAACAGAAGAGGATGTATGAGACGATGCTGACGATGTATGAATGTGAATGAAACAAGGAGTGCCGAGTCAGAATTTTGATTCACTTGATCGTGCCATGTCTTCTTTGGTTGATCGACTTTCTTATACAGGGACTACCGCAGAATATTAAATTCCGTCACGAATCGACTGCACAATTTAGGAAATAATATCTGTAGGTACCATCCGCTGTGTCGATTTAGTACATATATATTCTGCGGGTATCGAAACTTATAAAAATAGTCCTAGATTTTTTTACTCCACTTGTTTCTATTATGTGCACTCTATATTATAATTTTCCTGAATTTAAAATTTTATTTTTGATGTGAAAACTTCTTTAGCACGGTTGTGATTTGAAAGTCGATGAAATGAAAAATAGCGACACTAAAAAGAGACAAAACACATACATCTCTAGAATTTAATCTGCGAGAGAATGAGACAGTTTAATCGTCTCCACTTTGTGCGGTGCTTCGTAGTTTTCCCACTATTGTCTACTTTAGTTTTCTGGAGGTTTCACTTCTACCGCGTGTGAATTGCGCGCTCTATTATTTTAAATTAGCTCCACACAGGAGGTCCTGAGGAAAATAATTCCTCCCACTGGTCAAAGGAAGTTCTGGGAAGGAAAAGGAAGTCAGTGAGTCCAAGTAAGACATATTTATGAATCTATCCCTTCCGCTGCGGTGCAAGGCGATGTTGCGAGAGAGTCCTGCTGGAGAGGTCAAAAGGTCTCCCTTAACCAATCTCTCCCGATCCGGCCTCACCCTGTTAACCCGGGAGCGTATTTACAATCCCTACCGCGTTTCAGTCGCGCTACGGACTGAAACACGGTAGGGATTGTAATGCATAAATCACCTTACCGCGTTATTGTAAATACGCAACCCGGGAACCCTGCTAAGTCACCAAACGTAGCGAACCACTTATGGCAGAGGTGTTGGTTATCCAATAAATGGTTCCCGGGGCGGCGATACCCATATCCGCCTAGCAAATTGTTATATATTTAAATAACAAAAGATTTTCAGAAATTTGCTTAAAATCCTCGGTGCATGGGGCAAGACTAGAACAAAACTTTAATAACTTCACTTGGCAAAATATTTCTTCAGACTTAAGTTAAAAATGGTGGTGTCAATTGACAGGAACACGCGATTCACTTCAGAATAATAATCATGTACCTTTAGCACTCTGTCTGAAGCTGAAGTAATGACAAATTAACCGTCTAACCCAACGATACTCAACCTTTTTTCTCTTCGGGCCACATACATGTATTTGTAAAGTTACGCGGGCCGCAACACTATACTGGTATGACGAAAAAAAATCATCAACCCCCCCCCCCCAACATTTTTTCGATTTAATTTTGAAGACACTCCGCCATTAATAATAATAATAATATTTGGATAATTTGTAGAGCGCTATTTTTTTGAAAAATTACATAATTATGCGTATTTATATTATAAGAAAATAGTACTTTATACGACTGCAAGAAATGCTTTTAAAATTTGTAGGTACCTGACTAACCATTGACATTAACCAGTTTTTATGTATTATAATTGATGCGGTTGTTTCTAGAAGTGGCACTTTTATTTATAAATTACTAGCTGGTACACGGCATGCGTTGCTATGCCGTTTAATAAGGAAATAGTTTCTCACTGCGTGTCCTTTACCATTCGTCTCTTTCCCCTTCCGCCTCCCCTTCCCCTCTCGCGTTCCCACTCCGCCTCCTCCACCTTCCCTCTCCCCACTCCACTCCCCCCCTTCCCCGTCCCGCCACTCCCCCTCCCAAGTTCACCTCCCCCCTCCCAGATTCCCCTCCCCTTTCCCTGGTTTCACTCCAACCCTCCCGCACTCCATACATTCAGTCCCGGTACATTCAGTTTTCAAATAGCTCGTGTGCCACCTATTCAATTTTTTTTTTACAAATTTCATAACCAGTGGTTTTATATAAACCTTGTCCTGACAATAACGAACACAAAAAAAGAATTATCCAATTTGGTGCAGTCGTTAGGAAGTTATGCGCTTAGCAACACATTCAGAGATTCATATTTATATTATAGATTTGCGCGCGTACTTGTGTATCAAATATTTGTTTTTTGGGATTAAATCTAGCGTGTGTAAATAGCAACACTCTTACACATCTGCCCTGATGATGGACACTGTAACGCTGTCCGAAACGTTGGCTAAAGACGGAGGTAGCGCAACACGGCATAACACCCCAAAAACAAATAACAAAAAAAACCTTTTGGCCGTGAATATCTAAACAAGTATCTTACTCTTGTACCAGATCGTGTGGACCATAATGACTAATGACAATCCTTTTCGGGTGTCACTATCTGTGGCCTGTGCGTCAAAGTCCAAACGAATCTCAAGATTATAAATCGAATCGAATATTCGAAATTTAGAATGATAGTTTTTTTTAAATCAAGTTCCTGATGGTAAAGTGGTTAGGGCCGCACACAAAAGCTTGGCGGGCCGCATGCGGCCCGCGGGCCGCAGGTTGAGTATCGTTGGTCTAACCGGTTCGTGCTACAGTTATGCCTGCGTCAGACCACGCTATAAGCGCGATACTTGCTGCTACGTCGCGTAGCGTAGTCTAACAATACCTTAATATTGTAAGTTGAAAATTTTGTCAGATCCTCGTAATAATTAATGGTCTGTTAATTATAATACTCAAGGCGCTGATAAACGTCAAGTTCAATAAATGTATTATAAAATAAATGTATGAATAAATGTATTACACACTATGAAGTAGGAAATAAGCGACGGAAACTTTTTTGCCAATTAAAACTTAGCGGTGTGCGACATTTTATTTTATTTTAAATGCCCCAAAATTTTAATCTTTTCCAGGCAATGCTGGACATCTTATTATGAAAACATAAAATATAAGAATTCCTCCATGTAAGGTTTAAAACTCACGACTACCAATCCGAAGGTCGCGAGTTCACATCCCTGGGCGCGCAAATAAATTTAATTTGATTAATTTGTGTACATTTGCGCACGTTCCAGGCACTCTGATATTCTCAGTATCACCATTCAGAATTGAAACTTTCCTTGAAATGGCTTTAGCCGTGTTTGGTGACCAGATCTGAATAGTCAGGTACTTCCCCACCTTCCTTTTCCCAATCTCCTTCCCCTCCCCACTGCCTTCAGTCATATAACATATCTCCAATTGGGGGCGCCATAGTCTCACTGACTCACAATTTATTTATTTATTTATTTATTGTTTCTTTACACTGTAGGTAAAAATGTTTACAATACAATTTGTTACCTCACTAGGACAAGCCTGTGTTGAGGTTAACAATAATTATACAAGTTAACAAAATAACACAAAATTATACAGATTTTGAAAGAACAATATTGTTGTATTTCTTACAGATTGAGATTAGATTATGGGTACCTACTGGTACCTACTAAACTGATGGCGCTAGGTACTACATTAATGTAGACTTTTAGGGTGACCACAGTTTTGAGATCTGATTTAAAATAAAATAAAATAAAGTTTTTTTTTTTTTTTTAAGGATTAAGTTGTGAATAATAAATATATGTATATAATTTAACATGCTGTAGATTTGGCAAGAGGAAGATGAACAAAAACGGTTCAAACAAAAATAATGTTATTTTAGCTTATTATTATAAACATACTCATTTAGCTAATAATTTAGAAAGGACAAAGTAGAGAAAATCAATTGGCAATCCTCGACTAACACAAATAATTTAAGATCCTTCTTAAAAGTGTACAAGGAATTAGATGACTTTATATGTTCTGGAAGGCTATTAAATATGAGTGGAGCTTGATAAAAATAATTTCTTTGACCAAAAGAAGATTTAGTTTGAATTGCCATAAAGTTCAGACCAGAGCCAATTCTCGTAGTACGAATTTGCTGTGTTCTTTCTGCAAAATTAATATTATTAAAAAATCTACAAAGCGTTTGTGTAATATATAACTGTTTTACGTTCATTACATTACATTCCTTAAAAAGTAAATGAGTTGGATATTTAATTTTTTTCTTGAACATAACTTTAAGAATCATTTTTTGTGCAATATTAAGTGGTTCTATATAAGTCTTTGGGCAGGATCCCCAGCACACAATATTATAAGAAAGCAGAGACTGGATTATTGCAAAATAAACAGTTTTTAATTTTTCTTTGTCTAGTATATGTCTCAGTTCTTTAAAGATATAGGTAAGTCTCCTAGTATTATTTACTAACATATTAATATGATCATTCCATCTCAAAAATTTATCTATTTTTACACCAAGGTATTTGATGCTGACTACATTTTCTAAAGGGTTGCAGTTACATGTTTGAAAACAATTGTGAATAATCAAGTTGTGAGTTTCAGAAGGCTGACTTTTACTTGAAATGCTAAAAGTGATAAATTTGGTTTTTTGTGCATTCAAAGTTAATATATTATTGTTTAACCAACTATTTACCACTTTTAAACCTATATTACTTTTGTTGAAAGTTTCATTCCAAGTTTTACCCTCAAATATTAAGGCAGTGTCATCTGCAAAACTAACAATGTTACCAGGAATATTCAGACTACATAAATCATTTATATAAATAAGAAACAATATTGGCCCAAGCACACTACCTTGCGGGACTCCAAAGGAGATTGATTTACCCTCGCTTAACATCTTATTTATTTCCACTTGTTGTGTTCTGTCACTAAGATAAGATCTGAACCAGCCCATTGCTGTATTATTAATGCCTAAAGATGATAATTTTTTAAGTAGCAATTCGTGGGAAACAGTGTCAAATGCTTTTGATAAATCCAAGAACACCGCTATGGCTTTGTTGCCATAGTCCAGCGCTCTTGTAACTTTGGTCAATACCTTTAAAACAGCATCACTCGTACCTTTATTTGCTCTGAAACCGAATTGATTGTCAGAGAGTAATTTGTATTTTTCTAAGAATGAAACTAATCTTGACTTGGCCAATCTTTCTATCAATTTTGAGAGAGTATTGAGTAAAGATATGGGTCTGTAATTGTTAACCTCTAGGTGATCCCCACCTTTGAAAAGAGGTACAACCTTAGCATTCTTACAATGAGTAGGAAATATGCCACTCTTAAAACTAAGGTTAACAATGTGAGATATGGGAGCAGCCAATACAGAAACATGCTGTTTGTATACCATGATACTTAAGCCATCAATACCACAGGAAAAAGACATTTTTAATTCATTTATCACTTTTGAAACTTCATAAATGCTAGTAGTTTTAAATTGAAAGCTCTCTCCTGAAAATTGAGTACAAGGTATAAAATTGTTAACAAGACACATTTCGGTAGTTTTATTTGCACTGCACAATTGTTTTGCGAATCTAGGACCAATATCACTGAAGAAGCTATTTACGTGATTAGTGATTATATTTGGATTCTCTTCCATTGAGATGATATTGTTATTGATTTTTAATTTTTTTATAGACACTTGCTCCTTTTGTATATTTACAGCCTCCTTTATAATCTTCCACTGTTGCTTGGTATTTCCATTGACGTTATCCAGTTTCCTTTTGTAATATGCTTGCTTTGTATATTTTATAATTTTTGTACACCAGTTCCTATATCTTTTGTAATAATCCAGCAGTTGAATATTATTTGAATCTGCTCGACATTTGTTGTGTAATTTGTCTCGGGTTCTGAGACATTTAATAATTCCATTATTTATCCAAGGTTTTAAATATTTCATATTATGCTTTACACTTCGTACAGACGAACAACTTTCCACATGCATTTTTAAACATTTTATGAAATTTTCAGTCGCTAAATTAACATCTTTTGATGACAGAACTGACTGCCATGATTCTTTCTTTAATTTGACTTTCAAAAGATTGTTATCGATGACGGTTTTCAAGTTTTCATTATCTTTTGCTATTTTATTTAGTGTAAAGCTCATAAATCTCAGCAATATCACATCATGATCTGTTATGGCAGTAGTGAAGACAGCTCCCTCTGGTTCAAATTTAGATTTTACCATAATGTGATCGATGCAGCTTGAAATGGTAGAAGAAACTCTGGTAGGTGAAATTATGATTGGCTTCAAGCCATGAAAAGCCAAAAGAGAGAGGTATTTTTGAGTTTTCATATCGCTCAAATCCAAAGTATTAATATTTATGTCGCCACATAAAATGATCTCCTTATTTTTTATAGATGTAGAGTCAAGCAGTGCACTCAGTGATTCAAGGAAATTATCTATATGAGCCAGGGACGGAGATCTATAAACAGCTATTACACACAAGGTACTCGATATCTGCATTTTTAAGCAGTTTGCTCCAGGGAAAACAACTTCCTCAACAGTCACGTGAACATTTTGCTTTACATAGGCAACTACACCATCATTTTGCAAATAGTTATTATTTGTGTTGTAAACTGCGTATCCGGGGATGTTAGGTATATTGGTAAAATTTTTCAGCCAAGCTTCTGTAAAAACAAGTACCTCAGGACGATGCTCAATACTATCCAGCATGGTTATGGTTTCATCAAAGTTTTTGTTTAAACTTCTGACGTTTAAACAAAGTAATGAAAATTTGGAATGTTTTAAAAAGTTTTTGCAAGTTAATGAATCTGTAATGGTTAAATTAGATTCTGTATTATCAATCAAGTCAATGTATTTACCAAAATCGATATCCATTTTGATGATGAAAATATTTTTCGGTTCCTTTCACTATTAAACTTCTATTATAACCTATTGAGGTCATCTTCGTGTTTGATTTCCCTGATTTTTTTGCCTTCTTCTTCTTTCATTAGAATTGCTCCATTTTTGTACCAAATATACTTATATTTTAATTCTTTTCCCTTTGTTTTGGCTTTCCAAAGTAGTTCCTTATAGTAAGGAGATAATGACTCTCCTAGGAATATCATGTTTTCACGATTAGAAATTATCTTCTTATTTGCTAATAATTTTAATCTGGTTTCTGGGTTTTTCATTTTTAGGATAATTTTTTTTGGATGTCCTGGTCTTCTGTCATATTGCCTCATTGCCGAGGCAATATCCTCTGAATTAATTTTGATATTAGCACTTTCTATCAGTTTTATAGCGGTTATTTTGGGATGTTCTTCAGTCTTTTCCTCAATGCCTGTAATTTCAATACAGTCATCAAGGTTCGACTGTTCCAAGCAAGCCACTCTGGTTTCCAGATGCTTAATAGTTTTATTTTTAATTGCCAAATCATTTTTCAAACGTTCAACTTCTCCTTTAACCTCATTCATGGAGTCTAAGCGGGTAATGATGTCGTCATATTTTTGACAAATAAATTCGGTTGTTTTTTGAACTTCTAACAATTTTTGGTCAATGTTTTCGAGAATTTGGGTTTTTATTTTCTCTAATTTTACATCTATGTAAGACGCAAATTTTGAAAAGCCATCTTCTTCTGTGCTAATGTCTTCAGTTAGTGTATTCATTTTGTTTTTGGATCTTGTGGTTGTGTATAAATTTTCCTGTTGTTGGGAGCCGGTTTTTTTGCTTGAACTCATGGTCACACTAGCAGTAGTTTGTATTGTATATTGGCAGAAATACCTAGTATGCGTAAGTACTGACTGAGCAGTAAAGCGAGCAAGCTGTACGGTCAGTGTAAGAAAGATGGCGACGGTTTTGGCCAATCACAAGAGCTCCACCAACTGTCAAATATATTTCAATTCCACTGTCACTATTTTCCGAAATTAATTATTCGAAATTCACTTGAATAATCTAATTGTAATGTACAAAATTTATATCACCATTAATGTAGTGGACACTTGGGTGAATCTCGCAGTGTTTCGGATTGTATTGTTTACTAATTATACACAATTATGCGATGTTTCTTACGGATCACTTTTACTGTGTGTTATTTAGTTTTGGTAGGTAGGTAATATTGTTAATAGGTAATATTAGTTTCATATTATTTCAAACGTTCATTAAGCAAAATTGTATTACGAACTCGTGGGAAGGTAAGAAATAACTAATGATTATTATTATTAATTGGGTATTTAAAAGGGTTATTATTAACAAAAATGGATATCCCAAAAGGGATGAAATTTCTTTAAAGAATTTCTTCAAAGAACATAGATATCCATACCACCACCAACAAAAAAATATTTCTTATGAAGATAACATTTTATTTCTTTTAGATATTTTTAAAATTACATCCTTTTTTACATTCCTTCATACAAGAAATAACATTAAATTTCTTTCATAATCTTTTTATATTATTAAACATTTTCATTCCTTTTTATTCTTTAATCTTTCTAATTCTATAAAGAGGAAAGATTTGATTGCATTGAGTAGGCTCCGAAACTACTGAACCGATTTGAAAAATTCTTTCACCAATAGAAAGTAACATTATCAGCGAGTAACATAAGCTGTATATAATGGTAAGCTATAGCGTTATGAAATTTCTATAAATGAAAATTAGAATATTTCATTTATTTTAGCGGCAGGGAGGAAAGGCAGGGGGGAGGTGGGGTTTGCGGAGAGGGAAGGCACGAGGGAGGGGAAGGTGGGGAAGGTGGAAGGGAACGGGGATGATAGGGGAAAGGACGTGCAGGGAGAATCAATTTATTTCTTTGAATGGCAAAGCAACGCATGCCGGGTAACAGCTAGTACTATGTACTCTACATCTACATAAATATTATAAATTAATATCCTCCACCGCATCTGTCTGTCTGTTCGCGAAAAACTCAAAAACTACTGAATGGATTTTCATGCGGTTTTCACCAATAGATAGAGGTATTCACGAGGAAGGTTTAAGTATATAATTTGGTTGAAATATATAATTAAAGGAGAATGTCTGTATGTGGTGGGCAAGCGGGCTGGCAAGCGGGCGGGGGGTGTGGATTTGATTTGTATGCAAATTAACAGATAGCGGTGTGAGTGAAAAGGTTGGGTAACCATACAATAGATGACGTTGTGTTTAGTTAAACACAGCAACGCGTTTCGGGTCAGCTAGTTCTTAAATATGTATATTAATAAATAATCTCTAAAATGGTTTTAATTATTTCAAACATTAACGCACCATATATTATGTAAAATCGACCACCATAACACGGGCATGTCGAAAAATCCACTAATGTAACCATCAAAACACTGAACAAAGAAAAAAAAATAATAACTGAAAATCAATTAAAGCTTTTGTACTTGTGAGCGCGCACCTTTGAAAAAATCATCCATTGTGTACAAGTTTTACTCGCCTAGCCTTATTAGCAAAATAATATTAATTTTGCGTGTATGTTTAAATCGACTGATTTATTTCCCAAAATCAGTTAGAAAGAACAATGCTATCATAACGGAGAAAATCTGTAACATCATTAGTTGTAATCTGTTAAACATCCTGGCAGAAAATCTTTTCATCGAATTTCTCTCAGGATTTATTCCAGGAAATCCGAATATTGGACGTTATGGCCAGGGCCCGAGGGAATCGCAAATCCTGGAAGGGTTCTGAGGCTGAAGCGGTGTAATCTGAAGAGTAAGGGAGAATACGTTGTAAAAAAATAAATGTGTCTCTCTCAACATCTACCAATGACATTATCTTCTGAATTTTAAAGACACAGGCAGAATTATTTTCTTATGTTCTTTGTTCAAATGTGATATTTATATACATTTTTATGGCATCGAAATTTACCCGTCAGCCTGCAAATCGAGGGTCCTACCCACCTGGATATAGATCACCTCTCCATCTAGTCATCCAGCAATACAGAGAAAACACTAGGAATAACAACTAGGA
Source organism: Limnephilus rhombicus (assembly GCA_929108145.2). Taxonomy (NCBI): domain Eukaryota; kingdom Metazoa; phylum Arthropoda; class Insecta; order Trichoptera; family Limnephilidae; genus Limnephilus; species Limnephilus rhombicus. The sequence continues at coordinate 23,663,589 of OV815278.1, forward strand.
AAGAGCTTCAATTTAGCCCAATTTAATAACGCATTAAATTAAAATCATGACCATGGGGTAATTTCATAAATCATGAATACCGTTAAAAATGTCTGAAAGATTTAAAGATTATTTTTCGGATACTGATCATTATACCTACTAAAAATGTGTAAATTAAATTTTTCATTCATAATAATTATTGAATTGAAAAACTGCACACTCCAGTTCAAAACGTTTCCAATTGGCTATAACTTCATTATGACATAGAAAACGCCAATGTCTGGTAAGACAGCTGTCACCAACGTTACCAGGCGTGACGTCAACGCCGCCGAATTCACGATTAAAAACAAACGTATCGTTTTGGCGGTAAATCGAAAATGGCATAATTTAAATCGCTTTAGAAAATTTATATGAAAATGCCTTCGTTATCAAAACAGTGAAAATCCCCTATTAAATAATTTTTAATAATAATAATATATTTTGCAAGGTATTTACATGATAATTTTACATCTCAGGTTTTTCACTACCCTTCCATTGAAAGCATTTGCTTGTGTATTTTTTTATTATTTTTTTTTGTTATTATTTAATATAATATAATGGTATCAATTACATGTTTATATACAAGAAATAAAGTTTTTCTATTAAAATACATTAAATAATAATATGTATTACACCCTTTTTAAGAGCAGAGCTCGAGTTAAAAAGGCGGATAAACGCAGGTTAACCACAAAAAAAAGCAAAGGAAAAATATATATATATATATATATATATATTTTATATATATATTAAACAAAAAATAGATAATTAACAGTAAATAAGAAAAAAAAATATAAATATATTTTTTTAAACTAAATAAGGGAGGGGAGTGTACATATATGTTATTAATTATTAGTTAGTACTTAAATAATTCAGTGTACATAAATATATGTGAGCTGCAGTATTTATTTTGATAATAGCGTGTATTTTAAAAAAGAAAGAATGTTATGGAAAACAAAGGATATTTGTAAGATTAATTGAGAGTAGTTTTTTTCTTAAGATTATGTTTAAAACGTCTCTTGACAGAGAGCAGTATTCGGGTCATTAATGCTTCTGATTTCTTCTGGTAGACGATTGAAATAAGTACTTCCCTGGTAAGTGTAATGATGCTGTGCAAAAGACGTATTTAGCTTTAGGCATAGAAAAACATGTTTAAGTCGAGTTCTGTTTTCATTTAAAAATGGATATTTTATCTTTTTCTTTTATAATTTGAATTAATGAATTTTTAAAAGGTATATAAATCTTTAAATGTGGGTACTTGAAATTCTTCAAACAGGCGTTCTGTTGGGTAGTCCAAGGATTTGTTTAATATAATTTTAATAATTGTCCTTTGTACAATTTATATTGGAAGAAGGTTACATTTATACGCGGATCCCCAACTAATAATAGCGTATTGTAAAGTGGATTGAACTAAGGCATATTAGATTAAATATAGATTTTTTATATCTATCTTTTTATATTTACAGAAAATTTGTAATTCTTAAAAATATATATATTAATTTTCTGATTTTGTTTACTAACTGACATATTTGTTTCTTACATTTAATATTTTTATCAATAATTACTCCGAGATATTTAAATTTATTTAATCCTAGTATTATATAAATATACAGCGAATAAATACATATTTTTTTTAATAAAATCAAATACGAAGAGACAATTCGTTAATAGATTGCTCAGCGATGTGAAAAGGCCGCCGCGTGTCCAATAAAAACGTGATTTTGCTCGCAAATTGATTCAACACCCATTTAGATCAGACGCGCGTCGGCATTGGCAAAACCATCGCAATTTTAGGAATTGTTTGTCTGCGCGGTAAACAGTGGGTGGCAACTGGCAACTGGCAACTGGCAACCTTCCGTCAGAAGATAACCAATAACAGTTTGACATCCCAACCCAAATAATACGACAAAGACGCCATCGTATCTTTAAGATGGAATACAAATAATAATAATGATGGGGTATAATTAGTGATGTGCGGCCGGGAATATTCCCCGATAAATAATATTTATAAATTTATTTTTAATAATGAGGTTGCCTTTTGACGAAAATTTATTATTTTTAAAGAGTTAATGTCGTGAGAAAAAAATAGTTTTTCGATATCTCTAAAAATGACGAAGTTATGAGCTTTCAAAGCGAACTTGGGTAAAACGTACACAATCGTGTCTCGTAACCTCACACAAGACACAATAATTAATAATTCGAATCATTCTTTGGTCATCCAGAGGAAGACCAAAGAACTCCTGGATGACTCAATGCTCTAAAATATTATAGAGAAGCGGCCTGAATGAAAGCCATACACAGAACCGAAGAAGATAAAGTCTGAGAACGAGAAGAGTCGACCCCAACAACCTACCTAGGCAAAGACTTTTTTTTTATTTTATTTTATTTTTTTTTATTACTATAGCGACTATATAAAAAAAATTTACATACAAAATGCAATGTGAAATTAAGTACAAAATATTGTATTTCTTAGTCCTCCTCACTAGGGGGTCCTGTGCCGAGGCGGACTAAAGTTATTTAAATATAGTTCATTTTTCTTCTATGTCGTTTTTAGCGTCTTCGCTAGGGTTTTCTCATTGACCTCTTAAGGCATATTTTTATTCTTGATTTGTATTCAATTGGATTTTTTATTAGTTTTATGTGGGGACACTTGGACAGTGCAAGGAAGAAGACAGTGCTGCAGTACTGCGGCGCCAATTGTTATCCACATCTTACCGTCACGATTATCGGCCGGCCACAAATATCAACATTTTGACGGCTTATTATATCTTCGGCACTATTGGGAATTTTCCTAAATTTCCAAAAGTTCTGTCCCCAGCGTGCTTTCATTATGATATGCTTTATATTCAGGCCCGTTCGTGTTCGATGGTTTTACGCTAATTCCAACATATCTCAACAGGTGTACCGTTTCGCTCGATGCGTTTTTGTTCGATATCGAGCCAACGCAACGGCTTGAAGCAAAAAATTCAAGGTTAGTAATTCGGTCGAGCATGTCTCAAGGTTTAAAACACGTTAGTCGTCCATTTTGAATCTGATACGCTCGTTGTCCTTGTCATTAGAGTACAAAAATGGATATTCGGAGTTATCCTCACCATTTTATTGAACATTTTATTAATTTATATCGTGAAGAAGGATGCTTATGAAATACGAAGTCAGTAGATTTGACTATGAATGAACCATTCACATTTGGCCATAGATATCAGAGCCGACTGAGCGACGTCTCGTGTCGAGCTGCTCGAGCTCACACTTCCAAGTTAAAATGTTCGATCGAGTAAAACCGTCCAACATGAACGGGCATGGTTACAAGACTAATATATAAATTTGTAAATAACATGAAATTTCATTGTAGAAGACCACCTCATAGGAATTTCAATATATAATGAAAAATTCCCGCAATATTCCCGAAACGGGAATATTAAAAAAAAAAATTCCCGGGAATTTACCCGTCACTAAGTATAATCATGCGGCGGAAATCGAATGGGCGGCCTTGTCATCACGAAGTAAACCCTCCAGCTATTGCCTTATTATTAGGGTCGTGTTCCTTTTGGGCTGGAGACCGGAGTCAGGATAATATTGATATTCTGGAAGGTTTGGCTCAGTATGGTCTGGGTAGGTACGAACATGGCTATGGGCGTACTTAAATTACGACTATTATGTATTCGACTTTAACGATCGAGTACCTACGTATTTCTAGCTTGGAGAACATGCTCTCCATCACACTTCTAAGAAATCTTGCGTAGTTCCGTGTGAGGTTCTCTTAAAGATTTCTAGGCTAATGCGAGAATTATATACCGAGAAATTAACAGTTTCCTCCTATAATCATTATAACTTATAACAACTAATATCCATTTAGTGCCAAGTTTTCGAAACACGTCCATGTGATTTTGGGGTTATCCAAGTATTACATATTCTATGTGAGAAAACCTTGTAGGCATTCACGAATCAATTCCTACTTGTTATAAGTTACAAGGGTGCCTGCAGTTTGTTTGACGTTTTTGAGTTTGTTTTAAGTTTGACGGCCTCCGTGGTTGATTGGTTACGATTCTTGGCTACGAATCCAGAGGACGCGGGTTTAAATTTCGGCGTGTAAAGATAACTTTATTTGAACAGAGCTGTTGCCATGTAAGCTTTTCCTGATTTTCTGCCTCCAGATTTTCGATTGAGTTTCGCTAATATTGTCTTCATTTAATTAAATATTTATTTGAATAATTTGTGTTATTTCACAACGTATTCATTTAAAATAATTATATATAAGATATAATTGCAGGACTCCAGATACGAATATCTACAGCCTGTATGTCGGGCGAATATCTACAGCTCATATGTTAGACTAATATCTATGAACATCAGAATGAGGAGTAATATGTATAGAGCCAGGGTCGGACGAATATCTATGACGGTCCCAGTGGTGACTAATATCTATGGAGCGTAGGTTGGACTAATATCTACAGAGGGCAGCTGAGTAAGAGTTTATATGGAAAAGCATAAATTACTTCAATTACTTAATTACTAATTACGTAAAGGCTTAAACGTTTAAAGTACGTACATGAAGTTTTTGCATAATATTACGTATTTTGCTGTTTGACAATAATTTATTGATCAAACATGGAGGTCATAATACAAAGATGTTTATTTATGTATTTATTTCGAAATACACGGCACCACGACCTAACCTAACCTAACTGACATAGAAATGGTCACGGTAACAGACTAAATAATTTAGAAGCACTCGAAATAAAGAAAGCTGTTAAAACAAAAACCCAAACCCTTAATAATCAGCTAAATGTGAACAATAGTCCGATATTAGGGATTTTTACATACATACATTAATTAAGTTTTTTAAACTGCATACGCAATATTACGTTATTCCAATATGCTATACATAATTGCAAATCCAACCTCTTCCAGTGCTGTAGATATTCGTCCACACTTTGGTTCTCATAGATATTAGTCAGCAGTTTGAGCTGTAGATATTCGTCCTCACTTTGGTTCTCATAGATATTAGTCCGATTTGTTCAGTTTTTGGAATTCCTGTAGATATTAGTAGACGCCTCGTAATTGCAGCACATCCCAGAAAGGTAGATACTTTACTAAAGTTGTACTAATTAAAAGAGATGGCCAACAATGGCTCTGTTTGCCACATTTGTGATTTGTACTGAAAGGCACGACCTTTTTCGACACTAACACAAACGAATCGGCCTTTGAATGAGCATCGCGTTCATAAGTACATTTTGGTTTCGAATGACAACATTTGAATATGACGTGTGCGTCATTTTGCATACTTAGTTCGTACCTTTGATTTTGACACCTTAGGGAGCATACATTAATTACGTGAGCTCAAAAGGGGGGGGGGGGTTCCAGAAAAATCTCACGTTACTTGAAAAGAATACACGAAGTGGCCCAAATTTATCTCACCAAAGGGCGGGGGGGGGGGGGGGGGTGTCAAGGTTGGAAGAAAAAATGCTCACGTAATTAATGTATGCCCCCTTATGGCGCTGCGATTGTTAGTTTTTGAATTGCGCGCCTATTTTTGAAAGTGTAGAATGATTTATTTGACGGTCGGCGTAGTCCAGCGGTAAGGCTCTTAACTCGCACTCCAAAGGTCGCGGGATTGAATCCCGGCGTGCAAATAAATTTAATTTGATTAATTTGTTTTATTTCACAATAAATTCCTTTAAAATAATACATGGTACCTATATTTGCGACACGTTCCAGAGTGGAAGATACTCTCAGTATCGCCGTGGTAAAAAACCACCATTCAGAATTGAAACGTTACCTGAAATGGCTTTAGCCGTGTTTGGTGACCAGATCTGAATAGCCAGGTACTTCCTTACCTTCCTTACCTTCCTCTTCCCCAGCTCCTTCCCCTCCCCACTACCTTCAGCCTCACAACATACCCTAATTGGGGATGCCATAGTCTCACTAGGCTCCAGACGGGAGGAGCTAGGGGACTCTTTTGAGGTATTCACAAAGAAAAAAAACGGCACTCCCCGGAATGGTATAATATAAGAATAATCAGTTCAGAATCACAACCGTTTTTGGTGCGTTTTGATGGATATAAAAGTACATTTTTGCTACATTGGAGGGGGACCCCACCACTTTCCCAACGGCGTTATAAGGAAGCATATGGATTCCTCCTTCACCGTACACGTCAAGAATCTATTTTATTGAACGAAGCTACATTTATTTAAACGACTCTAGACCCTCCAATGGCCATGCATACGGGGTTAGAAAGCAGTATGCAAGTAATTACATAAACATAATACAAAATAATAATAAATCTGGCAGCCCGTAGAATAATTCTTCCGAGATCTATAGAGAAAAATATATACATACAGATAAAGGTGTTAGTAAATAAAAAGAAAAATAAGAGCTGCGCCCGGTTGAAACCTGAATATATGAAATAGCGAAAAAGTAACAGTGATAATAGATGCAAGTATTTACAATAATGACTGAGAGAAGATAAAATGCACCAAAAGAAAATATACAGAGAAGGTATTCCACAAACCACCAGGCAGTCCCAATGACAATGTGCATGGCTATCGGCCCAACCGCAGACGAAACCCGAAATCCGCGCCCTTTAACGGACTCCCCGATTTTGCCACGAAGAAATATATGTGGGAAAGAAGAAAGTTTTAGAAGACTCCACTTTTGCTACACAAAAAACATTTTATTTTCATTCCGTAACATTGAACTTCAGAGGCAAATAAATTGGCCAGGTGGCACCTATATTGCCCCAACGCAGCCCCCCAAAACTACTTAAAGTTGGTACCTTAAAGTCCAAAAATGTTCAAATTGAATATCGCTTACGGGATAAGTTTTAAAAGTAAAAAGTAAAAGACTAATCCCGGAACATTGCTTGGGACTTTGTTACATAAAGGGTTATTCAACAACCACTCCAACAACGCATCAAATAAAACAAAAAAATGAATATGCCAAGTCTTTTAATTTCCAGCGTGTGAAATTGATGATTTTTAACAGGGAATTTTTGAAAAATTATTAAATTAAGTACATGACAAATTGGGGCACAATAAAAAACTTTCGTGTTGCGAAATTTCAACCCACGTAATGCAATATTTTTTTGTGCATGTTTTATTAAAATTATTACCTGGCAAAAACATTTTGGCCTACAGTGCCCACAGCCAAATTAAACCGATTTAAAACAAACAAAAATTGGCCTCGCTGTTAGAGTGGCGATTGCATTCAAATAGTAACGAAACAATTTGAATAAACGACGAAGGGTGGAAAACTCACGCATTAAAAATATATTATACAAATGTGTCGTTTTTACGCGAAATAATAACAATTAAATTCACAGAAGCACGTAAATAAATTGTAGTTGTGACATGGCGTGATTGCGACAAAGTTTTCTAATCACGTTGGTCAGAAAGTAAGAATGTTGCATGCAGAAAATACATTCGTATTCATCTCGTGTACAGTAAAGTCGCAACACGTATCCCGGAATAAATAATAATTTATTGTCAGTAATCAACATGAGATCAAAAATACGGACACGTAGACATTTAAGAACAATTGTATGTATGTATATATAGGTGTATTATCTTTTTAGCAAAACGAACTAAATGCAACTAAGGCTGGGAATTCACGAACTGCTAACAGCAGTGTTGATGTTCGAAATACTCGGATTTTGTTTTTAATGTTTTTTTTCATGAGGACTGCAGATTCGTTAGGCAGTCAATGCTTAAATCTGTCGATATCGACTACTTGGAGCAGTACCTATTTAGGTACATATATTCCCTGTCTAAAAGTTGAAAAATGGATCCCAAACATATTTATTACATTTACAGATATGGATTCTTCGTACATTTTATTTGATAGCGTGAATGTGATTTTCACCTAATTAAATTGGGAGGGAGAGAATGAGTCACAGAAAAGGTGTAAAGATACACGGGCAAAAGGTGGATATGATAAGGTTTGCTGACGATATTGCTTTGGTTGCTGAAAGCGAAGAAGAACTGCAAGAGGCCTTAACAACCATGCAAAGCATTCTTCAAAATAATTACAACATGAGGATAAATAAAGACAAAACAAAGCTGCTGACTGTAGGCCGAATGCAACATCAGACGAGAGTAGAGATGTCAGGAGTTCCACTAAAGAACACCAAGGAGTTTGTGTACCTCGGGAGCAAAATAACATGGGACGGTCGGTCTAAGAGCGAGGTCGTTAGCCGTATACACCAGGCTAGGCTTGCATTCAATAAAATGTCGAAAATAATAGAATCGAATAATATAGACCTGAAACTGAGAATACTCCTCATCAAGACCTATGTATGGAGTATCTTGATGTACGGCTGCGAAACATGGTGCTTATCCGAAAGAGATAAACGGAGACTAGAGGCTTTTGAGATGTGGTCCTATAGAAGACTACTAGGAATTTCCTGGAGAGACCACATCACAAATGAGGAGGTTCTCCAAAGAATCGAAGGAGGAAGGCACCTGCTCAGGACCTTGTCCGAAAGGCGCGCAAGATGGATCGGCCATGCAATAAGACAAGAAGGCCTCTTGCATGCCATAATGGAGGGTATGACCGAGGGGACAAACGCTAGGGGACGCCCACGCCGAGAGTACCTGGAGGACCTGCTGGTGGACGTGCGCTGCTTATCATATGCAGAATTCAAAAGAGCCGCACAAGACAGGGAAGAGTGGAAGAAACGAATAGATGAAATTGCTGCAAACCAATCCCAGGATTGAAACCAGAGAGAGAGAAATTCACTCGGTGGCTTATTCTACGGTGGAAAAGATTTTAGATATAATTTTGAAGAAATTATCTGTACCTTAAAACTGAAAAGTTGGAAGTCACATTTCCTAAATTTTTGAGGAGAGGGGTTTATAGTTTTTTTTAACGTTTTAAAATGTATCTCTGTATGTTAAAATTTGAACCACTTTTAAAACTACATACATATTGCTGTATAGCTGCAATTGTGAAATTATTTCATTAGGAAATCGTACTAAAATACTTGTTAAATTGAAGTGTCAGCTGATTATTTAGAACTAAGCAAAACACAAATAAAAATTAAAGGTGGTCCTTCTTGTGTTTCTGCAGCATTGTTAGGCAAACTTTCAATCTTTTCAGCATTAAAGGGAATAACCAGACAAAATCAGAAATATGACATTTTAAATCTAATTTTAGACGTATAGCCTCTTTTCCACAAAAAATTATAAATTGATTTCGAAAGATTGTTCTTTAATCTAGTAATGCTATGTTGTAAATTTTGAGAAAATATGTTTATTTTTAGTTAGTTTGTTAGGTTTTACCGTAGGTCCTTGGCAGATTTGTTAAATTTTCCAACAAAATTTTGTATTATACAACATACATTTCTAATCATATAAATATAATCATGCAGTAAAATAAATCAATAAATTATTTGCGAAGGCTACTTTTCAGAATTTTAATTTTAGTTGAAGTGAAATCATAAAAAATACATCCGCACCCTTGTTTTGTGACGAAAATACTTCATATAATAAATTAAAAAATACACTTTGTAAAGCACCACTTTTTATCAGAATTGATATTAAACAGCCAACCAGGTTTCGCAGTTGTTATAATAAGCCCTGATGAAGCTCGAGATGAGCGAAACCTGGTTGGCTGTTTAATATCAATTCTGATAGAAAGTGGTGCTTTACAAAGTGTATTTTTTAATTTATTATATAATGTCACACCACAAAGTATTTGCTTCCTTCGATAAGAAAATACTTCAGTTTGTCTATTTATTTACGGTCTAACAAACTAATATATTTAAAAAAAATCTTATTTTGCTTAGAAGTTATTGAAAAATTATAAATACTTATGATCAAATAATAATTACAAAACGAGTTTGAGCATTTTTTAATGTACGTATTTATGAAAGCAGATTTTGAATGAAATAAAATCGATTTTGAGTTATTATGTTAAAATGCTGGTATGGAGAATAATTAATCTTTCTCATCGGAACTGCCCTGTACATTTGAAAGAGTACGATTGGAAAATCATCGTTCGACGAAACTTAAATTCTCGGCCGCTGGTTAATGGCTCTTAACAGAATGTGATTATACAAATATATAAACAAGATGATATTCATAGGTCAATTTCGCAAAAAAAATGTGGCTTTCAGTCTAACCTTAATGTATAGTTATAATTATTATAAGCAATAATTATCAGCCTGAAACACTCAACCACATTGAAAAAATCTTCCGAGAAAAAATACATGACGCCAACGGGACTTGAACCCGTGCCCTTCTGATTGCCGGTCAGCTGCTCTCCCAATTGAGCTATGGCGGCTTATCTTATACCCGCCAAATGATTCAATATATACTAGTGTTTCATTCAACAATTACTGCTTATTATATTTTTTCCACCTGAAAACAACCAACTTTATTTTTGCGACAGAGACACTGTTAGTGTTAAATCCGTCGCTAGGTGGCGTCGAGACAAATTATGTCTTCATTTATTGGGGAAATACTTAAACTTGTCAAATATTAATTATAACACTAACAGTGTCTCTGTCGCAAAAATAAAGTTGGTTGTTTTCAGGTGGAAAAAATATAATAAGCAGTAATTGTTGAATGAAACACTAGTATATATCGAATCATTTGGCGGGTATAAGATAAGCCGCCATAGCTCAATTGGGAGAGCAGCTGACCGGCAATCAGAAGGGCACGGGTTGAAGTCCCGTTGGCGTCATGTATTTTTTCTCGGAAGATTTTTTCAATGTGGATGAGTGTTTCAGGCTGATAATTATTGCTTATAATAATTGTTACCCTTTGTGCTATGCATAAAAATCTTGCCTTAAACGTTAGTTTAACAATTTAAAATAATAATTGGTATAGTTATAAGTTAAAATCAATTATAGTATTCAGTGAAACTTATTTATAATACCTAAATGTGTAATAAGGTGTAGGAGAAAAGTTATTTTGCTTATCTTATAAGTTACGTTGTAGAGGTAAATGTTACGTTATAATCTTCTGGTGCTTGCAAGTTCCAAGAAATAAGGTATAGATATGCTAAAAGTTAGATACTCGTAGCAGGCATTAAACCTGTTAATCAACGAAGTTAAACAAGGTCATAAGATAGATTAAGCTAGGAATAAATTTCTCAGTAAAAAGCTTTCTTGAGCCATATGACTAATTTTAATGGAAGAGCGTTCTTGAGGTGATTAAAAAACAGGGGTAAATTAAGAATCTTGCTTTTTATTAATTATCGTACCCAGGTACATGTTAACGGTGCTGCAGACTTGCGACAAAATTAATGGCGATTCTACGATTAAATTGAAGATTTACACCATAAATAACCGAAAAATAAATAAGTGCAGCTTTGTTAAATCTAAGTATTTATATTCACAACTAATAATAAACATCTGGTGTTAATGTTCAATATAAGGGGCTTTCCTCACTAACCTTTTCTTATGCTTATGGTCGTTACTAATAAACGTGTTTTAAATTTTACAAAACTAATAAATAAATGGTTGTTTATCAGTAGTGTAACATTTAAAACACGTTTATCAGTAAGGCGGAATTTAGCGAACATAGATGAAAATTAGATATCTATAGAAAAAAATACTATTTAGGTTTAGTTGGATCTGCTGCATTTTGGATTATTTGGTGACTTAGAGGTTAAAAATTCGATTGATCACAAATTTCGCACTACTTTTACACGAATCTAGTCTCCAGTGTAGAGAGAGTCACCAAACTCCCAGCGATAGGACGTAAATGCCGTCATCATTCTTGTATCTTCTGTCTATCGTTTTCATAAAATAAGTGTGGGATTGAAGAACACCAACGTCAATAACGTATGTGCGAGCTCTCGCTGGAACCAGCACATATAATGTACTTCAGGAAGTTAACGTAATCCGGTGATAATAGTGCAATTCTCGACTCGTTCAATTTGTCGAATGAATGATTCATGACGCGGATTGACCCACAAACATCAACCACGAGTGATGGGATAGCGATGGGTGGCAGTAGTGATGCCATATCTAAAAAAACAAGTTTCGGGGGTAAAAAAAAACATGTTTTACAATGTTTTGAAGGATAACAAATAATACCGTGCTTTTCGTAAGCTTTTTATTGAAAATTTATGTAAGAAAACAACAGTAAAAAACCAAGTAAATTATCTCTTGTGCTTTATTAAAAAAAAATCTTTTGATAATTGTCTTTGCATGTTAGGACAAAAATATAAAATAAAAACACAAACTACTAATTACTGTCATCAAGTTCAATTTGTGAACTCTATTTTAAATTTAATAATAATAATGAAAAATTTAAAAAATCAGAATTACCCCCGGATATCCTGTATAAATAAAGAGCGAAAAGCCACATGTAGGTAAAAACAGGGTGTGCAATTCACACGCGGTAGAAGTGAAACCTTCAAAAAACTAAAGTAGGCAAGAGTGGGAAGGCTACGAAGACCGCACAAAGAGGAGACCGATAGGCTACGAAGCACCGCACAAAGAGGAAACCGATTATGTTATCTCATTCTCTCTCAGGCTAAATCCCGATTCTGTTTGTCTCTTTTTAGGGTCAAAGGTTTTTAGGTTTCAAATCACAACGGTGCCAAAGAAGTTTTCACTTCAAAAATCGTATCACACTCAAAAGTGCACGTTTTTGATAACCGGTGGAAAACCGCATCTTGTCTTTAAAAAAAAATGGAGTTATAAATGACCTAAAAAAACCACGAAAACTGGTAAAAACCAAGCATCTGGCAGCACTGGGTGGCACGGAGGCGGGCCAATAGGTTTCACCGATTAGGAAGTTAGGATTCAGGAAACGTATGCAATTTCCATGTAACGGTTAAAAGACGTAACACCAAACAACTCGCGTATTACACAATTTTAGGAAAGAGAGTGTTTAAGTTATAATAAAATTCGGCTTCTCTTGTACAAGCATTGCTTAAGCTTAAAGAGAAGCGTTATATTGTAATTGAATTACGTATGTAATCAATTTCAATTATTAAATATACAGGGTGTCCGGGGGTAAATTGCATTAACTTCGGGAGGTGATTCTACATGATGGTAGGAGTAAAAAAGATTAACAACTTTTGGAAAAAATGAAATAGAATAAAAAATAAAATAAAAAGTACCTATGTATGTGAAAATACTGATAAAAATAACAAAAAAGTAGTAAGTAAGTCAATCGTGCAAAAGATCTAAAGTCTGTCATTTATATTTATTTAAAATGTTAGAGACTTATTTAAAACTTTTTACAGACTTAAAGCTACATAATGTTTTCTGCGATAAAAATCACAGATTCAAAACTTCTAACCTTAATAAATGTTAGGGGAAATAAAGTTGGAAACATTTACGAAACAAAGTTACGTCGTTCAATACTGAAAGTTTTCTTGATAAAAAGCATTGCTATTTAGTAGGATTGGTCGTCAATGAATCGAAGTTTTATAGATGTTTATTCCCTCAGGGGAAGCAAAAGTTGCGTACCTACCGATGATTATTTAGATTATAACTAGAATTTTATTTTTCAGATTCAATAATAGGCAGTATACCCACTGGGGCAACATGTGAGAATTTGAGTGATTTTGGAAAAATTGATTTATTTTATAGTCTATTTATTATATGTATTTACTTTTGTACTCTAATATATTAATACAAGTTTTAGCTGTTTGTTTATCGGAGTGTTGCAAATACAGCTTTGTTCAAAATAACAATTCACTGCTGCTATTAAAAAATTTTTTTATTTTTTTATTATTTAATTACCAAGTTATAATTTTCACATTTTTAGGAGAAACATGTGAAATGTAAAAGAGTTGTTGATTATTTTCTTACACCTCCTCCCTAGAAGACCCTCTGCTGAGGGGAACTATGTTTTGGATAAGTTTTCAGCGACTTCTTTGGTACAATTTCATGGTTAGGGTAAGGTTTTTTCAGTAACTTTTATGACGATGTTTTTAATATATTAAGTAGGTTATTTTTCTCAATGTTACTTAAGCCAAGATTTGAGGACTTTAATGTAAAAGTCAAACGCTAGATCAAAATACGTTAAATCTATATATATATAAATAAAAATGAATCGCCGAAATGTATGTACGCGTATAACTTTCGAACGACTGCACCAAATTTTATAATTCTTTTTTTTTTGTGTTCGTTATTGTTAGGACAAGGTTTTTATAAAATTAATGGTGAGCTCCGGCAAAATGAAATTTGTATAAAAAATATTGCAGTAGGTGGTACGCGAGCTGTTTGAAAACTGCGGAATGCGGGTAGGGGGAGGGGAACCTGGGAAGGGGGAGCGGAACTCGGGTGTGGGGTTCGCGGGACGGGGAAGGGGGAGTGGAGTGGGAACGCGAAAGGGGGAGGGGACGTGGGAGAGGAAGAGAAGGTGGAAAGGGTACGGGACCAATGGGAAAGAACACGCAGGGAGAAACAATTTCTTTATTAAATTGCATAGCAACGCATGCCAGGATCCAGCTAGTATAGTATAAAATATAATTAACCAATACGTGTTGGGTGGGTTCTTGTTGTGGGGACGTTATAATGTTATGTGATATAAATGTACTTTTATCAGTAAATAATAATTATTGTTGAACTTGGGTAATTAAAAAATATATATTTTGAAAACTTGGCTTCTGGTGTACGACCAAAAGTAGTACTGAATACAATATTTTTTTTAAATTTCTAACGCATCAGTACCTACCTATCTATGTATTTGAAAAAAAAAAGATGAACAGCCCTAATGTTGTGACGACTTACCTAAAAAGCCAGTTTAACCCCATTTCCCGTCTCTATGCCTACCATTCTTAATGTTACCGTAACCAGACTGCGATGCGGCCTAGACAAAAAATCATTTTAAATGGTTTTATCTATTTATTTGACAACTGTGTTAAGGTAAGATCGAATAAGAACGAAGCAACCGCAACCGGATTGCGTTTTTCACATTCCTTTCCCATAATTCGTGGCTCGGCTAGCGCTTATGTTCGCAAATTTATGCGCAGCACAAGAGGGAACAAAGTGTCGATGTTCGCCTTTATATTTACACATTTGTACCCACTCTCGAGTATCGTAACTACCTTGTATCGATTCCCAGGTTTCCGTATCCGTTCCTTCCGGTTCCCGCCGTAGTCCACGGGATCCGCCGTGTGTTCATAAATAATGGTTTTCTCATCGATAAATACGTGACCAGGTTATTCGACTCCGTGACTTCTAAAAGTGCCCGAAATCAGAGGTACTTCAAGATAGACTGAAGCGTCTGCGCAGAGGTCAGGAACATTTCACTTTTCATTTTCAAAGATTTTTTTTTATATTTTCCTGGGCACGTGGACAGTTCGGGCTGTCGACGAGATATGAAAAATAACACAAACAACTCAAGCTGCATGTTTCATGTCGAATTCCGAAGGCGAATCCACTGCTAGGAAGTTGTGGTTGCTAGAGCAGGCCTTGCGTGTAATAAACATTAAGAAATATTTTTCTCTCAGTGAAAACTGCAGTTTTCACTGAGAGAAAAATACAGTCACTGCTTGAAACTGTCAATATTGACTGCTTGAAGCTTGAAGCAGTCTGTGTAGGTACTCCCAGTCTTAGGCTTCTTCCTTCTTCTAAACCTAACCTAACCTAACGTTGTGAACCGTTTTCCAATGTCCATCACAATAATTAATACAAACTTCGATTTTTAACACATTTACGACTTTTTCCATATGTTAAATGGACTTGTGAACGTGTTAAAGCAGGCGAGCACTATAATAATTAGTAGGTAAGATGACAGGACAAACAAGGCGCCTTAGTTACGCCCGCTTCGGGCTGCTCTAATTGCTCCTTTATAAGGCCTATTGGCCTTTATAGGCTCTATTTGGCTATAATGTGTGAGAGACATACTATTTGAAACACGAGAAAAGAAAAAAAACATGTTTTCGTCTGTCAGCATTCGTTTTTACTTTTCCTATGTGACACCATTTATTTAATACGGAATAAAAGGAAATAATGCATTAATTTAAAAACGAACGAACATTCAAACGCGCCGCTTAGGCAATAGAAATAGATACTAACATTTAATTTTAATTCACCAACACACAAAATAAAAGTAAAACTCTTAGGCTGGATAAAAAATAAATTTCACAATTTTTTCCAAAACCTATTTACCCCACACTAAATATAACACAAAATATAACACAGCCTTATTAATAAAAAAATCACAGCCTTATTAATAAAAAAAATCACTTCCTTACCGTTAAATGGGATTTTAGTTACACATTGTATAAAGACCGTACAATTTTAGATTCGATTTAGTAGATACTAATAAAAAAAACCTGCAACTGTTTTTTAAATTCGGCAACATCGCATTTTGCATCCCATCATTTTATGCCAATTTCTATATTGTAGTTTAGTAAGGTTTTCGCATACATGGTTGTTTATCAACTGAATTAATTTTTCACCACGTTTTTATTATTCGAGATTATTATTGTATAAATAAAATGGTAATATTTTTAAATACTTTCAATACTCTATTATTATCTGGATACATATATATTTTTTTAATCTTCTATTCTTAATTGCTTCATTGAGTTCACTTCGTGTTGAATCCTTTTCTTTTCACTACATTATTATTGTGTCTATACGTATACTATTATAATATGCTTTAACTGATACTAGTTTTATACTTCGTATAAAACTTGCGAACACCTCAGCACTGGTTCTCCTAGTGAGGTGTTCACAAAACATTACAAAACATTATTTTATATAATAAAGTTGTTACTGCTTATTTTACACTCTACTAACATTTTTATATTACGAACACATTTGTATTACTTGCACTAATCATTTTATTACCAGTAAACTGTCTGTACGAGTGCAGAAATAAATAAATAAAATTATGTAGTTGCTTGCAAACGCAAGTTGAAAATGCAGTTGCAAAATCCCCATAAAAGCAAACAGACATTGATTGCATCCAAAGCAGGTTAAATGTGTAAACCAGCCGTTGTATTTATTTAACAGACTGTTAATAAAAATGTTACCGATCGCTGGTGTACGGCAAACGCGGAAAATCACGGACTCGGTTGGATACGCTGTAAAACTTTTTTTTTCCATTAGCTAAATAACTTTTGTTTGCAGTAGGGTGTATTACAACCCAGTGGATGAAAGCGAAATGTACATATTAACCGAGTTTACTCAGAAAATCATCACTTTGAGAACTGAAAAGCTTCCAAACGAACTAACTATGTAGGTAGATACTTTTATTTTGTGCAATTTATAACGATTTGAAAACAAGATCATGTCGCCAATTTACAAGATATTTCGACTTATACCAGATATACTAATAAAATTGATAAGAAACAATACGGGTTGTTAGATAACGTTTGATCAATTTCAAAGGACTTAATTTAAACTTGCTTGGGCTTTTTTACATTAGCTCCACTCAGGAGGACTTGAGGAAAATAATTACTCTCAGGGCCTATGTCATGTTTGGGGATGCTGTATGGAGGGTTTTTTGAGGAAAGGAAGGAGATGAAGTTCTGGAAGGGAAAAAAGGAATGAGGGGTGGACAGTGATGTAGCTAGCATGGGTGGCACCCCCCCCCCTAATTTCGACTTCAAAAATGTGTAGAAAATTGGTCCGTCCTGGGGGGATGGGGGGTGGCTAGAGAATTTCTGAATTCCTGAAATTCATAAAAATAAATAAAAAGACTGTCATGAACAAAATTCTCCCCGTTTCGGGGCACTCCACGCGGAGCAATAGAGCGACGAAAATATAAATAACAGACCCTGTTCAATATTTTTGTGACAATATCCTTCGTAATTTTTTATCCACGGTCGGGTGTCACCTCCCGTCGGGTGTAGTGTCACCCCCCGTCGGGTGGCACCCTTTCTAGTATCTCCAGGAGGCAATGGGTCGAGAGATTTCAGCTGAAAAGTTCAAAAGGTCTACCTAAACCAATCTCTCCCGATCAGGTGCATCCACCACGAGATGAACCCGGGCACCCCTGCTAAGTAACCAAAATAGCGAACCAGTTGGGGTGACCTATGGCAGAGGTATAAATGGTTGGCGTAGATTGTCACACGGACATGCCAATTTATCTCTTCAGCGTAGTATTAACTAATTAACCATCGCATCCCCTTGCTTTATCCACATTCATACATCGATTCGTACATACTTTTCTGGTATTCTGACTCGCGATATGGCCCGACTCAAGTATTCGGTTCACTCGATCGTGCTATGGCTTCCTCGGGCGTCCGCGACTTCTTCTACCATTCACGTCCGCGTCAATTATTCTCCGTACACTCTTTTCTTCGTTCATTCGCTCTACATGCCCAAACCATCTAAGCATCCCTTTCTAAATCCTCCTAATTACGCTAACATCAACCTGGCATTCTTTGCGAATCTCGCATTTTTTACACGCTCGTCTATTTATGATTTTACCACATATATTTTAATGTAAGTAGGTAATGTTAGTAAGTAAGCAAGTAACATACCTAACCTTTTCTTAATTCACCACAATTAAGGAAAAAATGCTTTCTTGGGATTACCTACCAGTAATTTTAATGAAAATTTTAATAAGTAATTTTCAGCGCCTAAATAATAGAATAATGTTTGTGAAGCTTTCAGTTTCCTATTAATTTGTTCTAAAGCCGGGAATACACATGACAGTAGCTGGCACACTTGCATGCAAGCTCCTTGCACATGCCAGCTACTATCATGTGTATACGCTAACTTGCATGCCTGTAACTGCCATGCAAGTAGATAGCACAACATTTGATTTTTAGCCAGCTACTGGCATGCAACATGAGGGAGGGGACGCGGGGGGCTACGAAACTGGCATGTGTGAACGTCGCGACAGGTACGGGCATGCCAGTACTCCTTTCTTATTACAAATATTAATTTGTGATGAATGCTTACCTTGGTGTCATTACTTTTTTACAGATACAACAGTGGCTAGGCAACCCCCTACCACCCAACCAATGGGGTTGGGTCAAGGGAGAAGATGGGATCCTTAACCCAGTTAACACGAACGACCCTGTGGCACCCATCTCTATTTTAAACACGATCTTTTGCCGATGCACGACTGGGTGTGGGATGCGCTGCGGTTGACGCAAAGCAGGGATTGCCTGCTCCGGTGCCTGCGGCTGCCTCGGCTCATGTATGAACGGAGCCCCCGTCGAAGACAGCATTGATGACGATGAAAGTTTAGATTTCGACGAAATTTAATGTTCAAGGTACATCCTTAAACACTAACAGCCTTACTAAAAAAAAACCACAGCGCGACCGATTAACTGTGTTACAATAACATAAATAAAGCTCGTATACCCTAAAACACGTTTTATTACCAATAACGTTTCTTACGTGGTCACGCTGTTAAAACGCATTGAAGATGTGACAACGTTGTATATGGTTTTAATTTACTAGGAAACAATGTTGTTTTAATTTTTCTCCGCAAGGGGCATTATTGGCGCGCCTATGCATTAGTTCTGCGGCCCGCGATGTCAAAACAGCTCGGTGTGTTTTATGGCGGGATATCGAAAATTTTGTGATTTTACTTAATAATTTCTATTGTAGTGACGAATTTACTCTTCTGTTCACATAATTGATATATTTACCATGTTATTTGTGTGGTTTACATCAGTTTAATCAAGTTATTGTACAATCGCCGTACTTTCAAAGTTGAACTGTCAGAATATTGTTTTTTTTATAGGTTACTTAAAAGATAAAATTTTCATTTTAAGATCTTTATTTTAAGAGAATTTCTTAAAAGTGATACTAAAAAGATAAAATTTTCATTTTAAGATCTTTATTTTAAGAGAATTTCTTAAAAGTGATAATTTTTTATAATATTAAAATCTAATACATGTGTTCGTAAACGTATCAAAAAAATTAACGTCTTTAGAGATGCAAGAAATCTGTTTTAAATTTCGGTATTATTTCTAAGTTATTTTTTTGGCAATAAAAAAAACTTTGAAATTTTTTATTATTTTTTTATTGTATACACGATAAAAAAGTCAGGTGATAGTTTCCTTCCAAATTTATTACATAAAATGACTGTGTTTTTTAAATTTTGATTTTATTTAAATTTCTCTACATTTTGGTCAAAAATGTTGTGGGAGGAAATTTTTTTCCGAGTTTGAATCATAAAATATGGCAGTTTTTGAAAGCTAAAGTGTATTTCAAATACTCAAATCTAAAAGGTAATTTTATCTAGTTTTCATAAATGGTATTTGTTTTTACGACACCTTCAAAAATAAGAAATATATAGAACATTCAAAATACTATGGAAAAATTACAAATATCGTTCGGACATCAATGGTTAAAACAGAGATAAACTACCCTCTCAGGCCGTGGAAACCATGTGTATTTCTTTCAAAGAACAAATTTTTAATTAGTAATGTTTTCACATCGGCGGCCGTTTGTCAATTGAATAAAATTTTCACTGGGTTTTTTAGTAAGGCTGTAATTATTTGATTTATTAACAATAAGTATTTCATTTTTATCGACAAACATTTAATTTTTTTAAATTAAAACAGTTTTTTTTTAATTTTACATTTTCTCCCCTCCCTATCTCCTTAAGAATTTTAGAAGAGAATGTTATGTAGAAAATTTAGAACCTGAACACTTTTTCGCTAGAGGCAGTAGTTTTCGAGTTATTAACGAAAAACTGAAAAAAGGGACCTTTAAACCCCCCCCCCCCCTCCCCCGTAGCTCCACCCCCACCCACCAGTACTTTTAGTATTTTGTTAAGGACACCTTCCCCTACAATTGTGCCAAAATTGGCTTCTACATGAATTATTTCCCCTATTTTTCCTTCGTTGCCTGGGCTATCTTACTTTATAATATTTTAGTGTTTTGAATGTAGTGTTATGTATGTTAGTATTTTGTGGGTAAAATCATCACTCAAATTTATAAATGTTAACCTCAATATTGGCTGTTAGTCCTAGTGAGGTTAATTTTTTTGTATGTAAAAAAAATAAGAACATAGTATGGTGAGAAGTTATAAATAAATAAATAATATTTTTTTTAAAATACTTATTTCGGTTGTCTATGCTGTGCGTTAGTCTTGCGTGAGATCTGGTTAAATGTACCTACTCAATGAATTCAGACAAGCATTATAGTACCTACCTACAATCTAATATTTTTATACCTATTGGAACTTAGATCCAGTGATTTCTCACGAGTCTGCGCTAGTCATCAAACGTACTAATTTGGGTTGTTTGTGCGTTAGTCGATAAGTCATGCAAGAGCATTTTGGGCAATTTGGGAGGCGGGAATGGGTACCGCCGTCCCGGGAACCTTTATTGGATAACCAACACCTCTGCCATAGGTCACCCCAAGTGGTTCGCTATGTTTGGTGATTTAGCAGGAGTGCCCGGGTTCACGGGGTAATGTTTGTCTAGGTCTTGCAGGCGGATGACCAGGACACACTGAACCTCAGATTCCTACCCACCCCTTAAAAAAAGCCCTCCACATAGCATCCCCAAAGATGACAAAGGCCCCGAGGGAAATTATTTTCCTCAGGGCCTCCTGCGTGGGCTCATCTTCTTATATATAAAAATGAATCGCTAAATGTGTTGCTAAGCGCAAATCTCGAGAGCAACTGAACCGATTTCGCTAATTCTTTTTTTAGAATATTCCTTGAAGTACGAGGATGGTTCTTACGGAGAGAAAAATTAAAAAAATCTCGCAGAAAATTGGAAAATTTCAGAAAACCTAACGACTATCGCACGTTTGACAGTTCGCGAGTTTGAGAATGACATTTTGCATAACAATTCTATTTTTGAAAATTTTTAAGTTGATAAATTTATTTAAAGTAGGTACTCCCCTAATAGTTTGAATCGAATCAAGAATTTTAGATATTTTAAATAGATACCTACCTATGTTAGGTACTAAATTTAATATGCATGAAAAATGGAAATTTGAATAAAAATTGTAAAAGGTGGCACGCGGGCTGTTAAGCTGAATTTACTGGGATTGAATATATGGAACGCAGGAGGAGGGTTGGCGGGACGAGGGAGCGGGAAAGGGAAGAGGGAAGGCGGGGAAGGTGGAAGGGGAATCCTACACCGTTAATCATGAAATTTTGTTAGCTCACGTAAATTTTGTTAACTGTGTTATTTAGTTCAATTTATTACACTAGTATCTCTTATAATATATAGTATATTTGCGGGACGTTCTAGAGTGGAAGATACTCTCAGTATAGCTCTGGTGTACGTGTCATAGTCAAGGGTCGATATGTAAAGGTTTATCCTAGGTTTGACCAAAGCCTTCGGGCCAAAGACCTGAGGATTGGCTAGTCAAACCTAGGAGCGCCGGAGCTTCGAGGATTGACTATAACATATGACCCGACCACTATTCAGATTTGAAAAGTTGCTTGACATGGCTTTAGCCGTGTTTGGTGACTAGATCTGAATAGCCAGGTACTTCTCCACCTTACTTTTCTTCGTCTTTATCCCCTCCTCACTAGATTCAGCCTCACAACATACCCAATTGGGGATGCCATAGTCTCACTGGCTCCAGACGGGAGCAGCTGAGACTCTTGTGACGTATTCACATAAAAAAATGTACGTTATGTAAAAATTAATCATCTTAAAAGTTCACTTCATGTTTTTCCAGAAATAACTACCTTTTATACTTTTCATCAAAAGTTTTTTCATTCGAAAATAATCTGTTAACTTTGTAGATCACAGCCATGCGGCGGATTATAAAGGTCGGGAAACATCTCAAATTCAAGTAATATCTGGATTATATAACAACCAAGAATGTTTTGGTCGAGTTAGGTTAAGTTTAGATATACTCCATCAGGCATTATATGACTTTCTGTGAAATTCTATCCAGTAACGTTATGTTATAATTGGATTATACCAACCAAGGCTGTTTTGGCTACGTTACGTAAGGATCAACAAATGCAAAAATATTTTTTATATAGAAATGTTTATTAGCGTCAAGTTCTTCCAGATTAGCATACTTTTATTTGATTATTTTGTGTTATTTTACAATTAATTAATTTAAAATTATATAAATGTAGTAGGTATATTTGCGGCATGTTCCAGAGTGGAAGATACTCGTATACAGTATCGACCTGGTGTAAGACCACCATTCAGAATTGAAACTTTGCTTGAAATGACTTTAGCTAGTTTGGTAACCTGATTTGAACAGGCAAGTATTTCTCCACCTTCTTCTTACCCATCTCCTTCCCCTCTTCACCACCTTCAGCCTCAAAACACACCCCAATTGGGGATGCCATAGTCTCACTGGCTCCAGACGGGAGCAGCTGGGATTCTTGTGAGGTGTACACATTTTTAAAAAATATATATTCTACAATAAGTTATTGTTACCATGATTAAAAGATTATTATAACTAAGGGTGAAGCTTTAGCATTCACATGGGAGGGGATTTTAAATGAATACGACGATTTCACATTTGAAATAGAATCTTTTACTTAGCCATTAAAACGGTCACTTTCTGAACCTTAAACGGAACTTACAAACAAATATACAGACAAGACGAAATGAAAACAGTAAAGTTAAATAGGGTTTTGCAACGAAATACATTTCAATGAAATACATTTTCTAATAGCATTTCGATGAACCATAATTAGATACATCCGTAGCTATTAGCTATACCTAAAAGCTTTTAGTAGGTGTAAGCAGAATCCTTGAGGTAAATGTGTGGTACAACCTCAGAAAACAGCTATGGTCTGACGGCAAGGTCGTAGCTATAGCATTCTCATGGGGGGTGGGTTCGATCTTGGGGAGTGAGCAAGAGAGAAAGGGGGGGGGGGGGTGCAATTGGAAAAAGTATTAGAAATATTTCGGAACCTCTAATTACCACAACTTATTATTTACCTCACATTGATAAAAAGAGATGGTCCAAATAATATTGTTGTATTTTTCAGCAACGTAATCTTTGAGTACTATTTCCTTTTTTCCTATACAATTACGATGGGGGTGGGGGTTTACCCCATAACCCCCCTCCCCCCCCACATACTTGATTATAAATATTTTGTACTTTATAAATTAGTTACATCTATGTATGTAAAAGCCCAATACGCATTCAAGTAACCAAATATATATTTAAAATCAATGCCAAAGTAATATAATTTTGTAGACATGTAACAACGCATTTATTAACAATGTTTTAAAGGTCGTAATTTCAGAATGTCGTTACTTATATTATACGGGTATTTTTAAGCATCTGTGATCACGCCAGGCAAAATGTTGGGCATTACAGATTTCATAAACTAGAAATGAAAAGTGAAATGCGACACAAATGATGAAATTTTAAATTCATTATCCGATAAAAATGTCACAAGCGCGCGGAAAACCTAACTTAACGATTATGGACGCACGAACAGGTAGGAAAAACTAGCGGTAATTCAGAGTTTACAAGATTAGCTGGCACTCAAATAATAATGCTGTACAACAAAAGCCACCCCAACCCACCCCCAACTGCCCAAACAAAGTTATTTTATTTTTTCACAATGGCGCGCACACCAGGGGGTCCGGACTATTCACAGAAACGATAAAAAATCACAATTGATTAAGATAAAAAGTTTTCTTATATACAGCAGCGTTACTTGTCATTCGGAAGGTTTTATAGAAACCCCTCGTTTAACACTTTTAAAAGCTGGACACTTGTATGTTAAATAATCTTTAAAATTCTTTCTCGTGTTAATGGAATATTTATGAGACAAAATTAAGAGAAGTTAAAAAATAGGCGTTGTTCTAGGATGATGGGGTATCTGGATCTTGGATGTTCAGTTGTTCATTTATTACCCCCCCCCTGAGTTTCCCAGCAAACATCTATACAAAATCTAAAG
Source organism: Limnephilus rhombicus (assembly GCA_929108145.2). Classification (NCBI taxonomy): domain Eukaryota; kingdom Metazoa; phylum Arthropoda; class Insecta; order Trichoptera; family Limnephilidae; genus Limnephilus; species Limnephilus rhombicus. The sequence continues at coordinate 23,688,341 of OV815278.1, forward strand.
ACTTTAATAAATCATGTATGCTTTCGAAACTTCCTTTTCTTGAATTTCCGTTATTACGGAAATTCGATAATAATAATAAAAACGTTTATTTGTCAATATATTTTTGCAAATTTATAGATCTTGTTTATTTAACACTGATTTTATTGACAAATGGGTCACCGCTCAGCTATAATTCAGGATTTCTCCCGGAATGCAGCTCGTTTTCAGCAGTGACCAAATAAATACACATAACATTGTAAAACAAATTCAAATCAAAATGCTTGCCATATAAGACTGTGTTCAACATATAATAACATTTTCTGACATAGATATCTTTAATTGTGACGAAATTAAATACAAAAATTCTATCAAAAGTGTATTAAATGAGTAAAAAACTGCATAAATGTAAGGATATATTATGTAATGACATATATTATGTACTACCTACCTCCTGTTATATGTAATATCTTTTAATGTAATATCTTTTAGTTGTTATAAGATTTCAGATCGAGTTAATTATTAATTTCTAGATACACAATGTAATAGTATAATGAGGAAAAATTATCAAACATGTTAACTACTTCTTGGAACAAAAAAATGTCGATCATCAACACTTATGTACATTATAAAGGAAGGACCTCATTAATTGAGTATTTTAATTTAAATTGCGTTTACAATCACAACATTCTTAAGACTAAATTAACCATTTATTGAGATCTTTTGCAGAGTTTCGGTGCGGCCGAAGGTTCGGCAGAAAATCTGCCGAAACCGAAACTGAGGCCGAAACTAGATTTTTTTGCCGAAACTTGCCGAAACCGAACCTTCGGTCGGTCACTAAAAATCATATTACCTAGCGAGAGACTTGTAAATAAAAGAAAGACAATTACTATATAAAATATCAACTAGATAAAATCACATTAATTGATATCACGTCTTGCACAGTTTTCTTCAATCCCAAAGTAATTTCCTTTTTCATTGTTTCGCCTTTTTCTAAGAATTCAGCCCATATTTTTTGTGTTGTTTAGTACCTAAAAATCTTTTGTTCAAGAAAATCCCGAAAATCTGAAAAAAGTCACATCACGCCCCCGTTATTTGGGTACCGAGAATGTGAGCGCCGTACTTAGTAGGCATACGTAAAATAAACTAATCGAAAAACAATTTAATTTTGGTAGTCTAAAATTCATTTTGAAAGTAATATTCAGTAACAAAATATTTATAAACAGTAACAAAATATTTGTTTAAAAAAAAAATCATATTTTTACAAGCTGCTTGCAATCGTGATGTTGTTGGGCATTTAAATTAGGAGATCGCGAAAACTTTCATGAATTTTAAACCAAGAAAATATCAATTATTATTTTTAATTGTTAAACTAACGTTTAAGACAAGATTTTTATGCATAGCACAAAGGGTAACAATTATTGTAAGCAATAATTATCAGCCTGAAACACTCATCCACATTGAAAAATCTTCCGAGAAAAGATACATGACGCCAACATGAACCCGTGCCCTCCTGATTGCCGGTCAGCTGCTCTCCCAATTGAGCTATGGCGGCTTATCTTATACCCGCCAAATGATTCAATATATACTAGTGTTTCATTCAACAATTACTGCTTATTGTTGGCGTCCCGTTGGCGTCATGTATCTTTTCTCGGAAGATTTTTCAATGTGGATGAGTGTTTCAGGCTGATAATTATTGCTTATAATAATTGTTACCCCAAGAAAATATCATTCCGTAAACACGATAACGTATCAATTTTCAATTTTGGACCTAGTTGCGTCATCTCTTTCAGAGAAATGAGGGTGTGTGCGCGTGTGTGCCACCAAAAGTTATTAGAGTGCATTGTCAGTGAATCGTCATAGTGCACAGCGATTCTATCTGCTAAGTATCAAGCGATCGGACTTTGGGAAGTGGGTTAATTTCCACTTCCAAGATTTGAATGATTCAAGAAAACAAAATCTAAATTCAAAAAGATGTATTTAAAAAGTAATAATTTCTATTTAATTAAATGAAGCAATATAAGTGAAACTCAATCGAAAATCAGGAAACAGAAAAATCAGAAAAAGATATTCACACCTCTGGGACTCGAACCCAGAACCTCTTGCTTTCCGGGCAAACGCGCTAACCACTGTGCAGGTGTCGACTAAGAACCACCCACATTATCATCATTTTCTTAACGCGTATATTATTGGCTATTATCTTTATGTATGAAGATAATGTGGGTGGTTCTTAGTCGAAGTATTATACAGTTAAAAATGACCAAATTTTATATCGACAGGCGGACATTTGAAGAGTTGACATTTTTCACATGAGAACAGATCGTTTCTACAACCCGTTCTAGAGTTCAACAGCTCGGCTGTGGAACGATTTGCCGGCCTCTACATTTCCTTCTCTGTGTTTCCTTCATCCTACAACATGGCGAGACCCAGGTTCACTCCTTCCTTTCCACAAAAAGACCTTCCACACAGCATCCCCAAATATGTTAATGTAAAAAAAAAGAAAAGAGTAGATATTTTACTTACTGAAATAAAACAATGACTTTGTTTGTAACCACGTTTTATTTATTTTATTTTTTTAATACCGACCGGTTCGCTTAACACGAGCATCTTCAGTGCATAAACTTAAATTATATAAATTATTATAAGCAATGATTATCAGCCTGAAACACTCATCAACATTGAAAAATTTTCCGAGAAAAGATACTTGCCGCCAACGGGACTTGAACCCGTGTCCTTCTGATTGCCGGTCAGCTGCTCTTGACCACTGAGCTATGGGGGCTTATCATTGCTTATAATAATTACGTTTCAGGCTGATAATCATTGCTTATAATAATTGTTACCCTTTGTGCTATGCATAAAAATCTTGTCTAAACGTTAGTTTATAAATTAAAAATAATAATTAAATTATATCAGTTTAATTTTTTACCCTGATGAGCTTGTGTTAAGCGAAACCGTTCGGTATTAAAAATTAAATAAATATAAGTGGTTACAAACAAAGTCATTGTTTTATTTCAGTAAATACGTCAAACCACAAAGTGATTGCTTTCTACCCAAACATAAAAAAAATAGATATTTTATTAATGCGAAACCACGAAAAGAGTGGATTTTATCCAATTTTGAAGTCACGGAACGACCCTGGTGGTTGCAAACCATTGTAAAATGTACAATATAACTTATTTTCCTTTACAGTGTCAAGGAGTTCTAAGAATAAATTCAATAGTTCCCAATTTTATTGTTCAAGGAATACGGCGCGGGCGTCCCACTTCTAGAAAATCTATTCACATAGAAAAGAGCTGGTTACCTCCTTATTCTTTACGGGGAGTACGAAGTATGTTTACAGATTGGGTCAGGAGGAAAGGGGAGGGGAGGTCCTGACCGTCGACTCCATTGATAAGGACACCATATCAATGGAGTTGACGGTCAGGATTAAACAGTGCTGAAAATGGATTTCTTAAAATCAAAAGTACTAATTTGGTTAACAAGTGAAATTCTCGTTCAATGAACTCAAATTTACAAACAAATTTTCAAAATTTTAACTGATTGCGTGAATTCAGACAAACGATAACATTACTTACACATAATCAGAAATGTATATGATTTTATAATTAACTAGCTGACCCGGACACGCGTTGCTGTACACAACGCCATCTACAGGATGGTTACCCAATCTTTTAAACTCACACCGCCATCTGTTAATTTGCACACAAATCAAATCCACACCGTCCGCTTGCCAACCCGCTCGTCCACCACATTCAGACGTTCTCCTTTATTTATAATATATATTTGAACCAATTTAAACAAAACCTTGACAAATTATTATTTTTTTTTAAATATATACCTAAAAAATGAATCACTCTATTGGTGAAAACCGCATGAAAATCCGTTCAGTAGTTTTTGAGTTTATCGCGAACAGACAGACAGACGCGGCGGAGGACTTTTTTTTGTTTAAATTTTTGGCTGATTTAAAAATTTTGCTAACTAAAAAATATAATTATATCACAAGGAAAATTGAAAAAAAAAGTTTTTGAAAGGGAATAATTCTGAGGCAAGTTGGTATTTTGTAATATCTGAATTGCTATGTATACATGGATATATTAAGTTGGACATAATATGCACAAAGATAATGATATGACAAGAGTAATGTGCGTAGAGGATAAGCTGCAATATAGGCGTGAATACATTACGGCCCAGTCAACATTAGCTTCTAACTTCTAACTAGGCAGTGCCTGTTCTAGGAAACTAAGAAAAACTAAGGGTATTCATTCGAAAAGTTAATTTCTATTTGTCAACAAAAAAATAAAAAAATAAAAAATAAACCACCTATATCATAAAGAAAATTCTCGAGTCAAGTAAATAAATAAAAGTAAGTTTTCACTTACTTTTACGTATTTCTTAATTTTTATTTGGTATGTTTATTATCTGTTTCAATAGAATAGTACTTTTTAATTCCTATATAAAATATTAAATGTATTGGGCTCTCCACACGACACTGCATTTAGTGACTGCGGCAGTAACTGCAGAGAGCGTGGAGTCGAGCAAACTAGCGCCGTCTCGTTTGTTAAAGGGCCGCTAGAACGAGACAGCGCTAGTTCGCCCAACTCCACCCTCTTTGCAGTCACTGCCGCAGTCACTACATGCAGTGTCGTGTGTAGGCCGCTTTAGACTACCACAACACTGGCATTATCCTAGTGTGGTAGACAAAAAAACCCAAAAATCTGTAACAAATAAAATATTATGAAATAAAAGATAAAATTAAAAAAAAAAAAGAATTTTTAAATGCTTTCAGCTTTACTAATCCTTCAATTATTACATCCCGTAATTTTTCAGTAATCTGCTCTAGTTATAAAATAAAACACAACAAACTTTCAAAACTTGACGTAGATATTGCGGATACCAATTTATTTTTACAAAAACAGTAGGTAGTTCTTATTTGGGTCGCCTGTACTGATAAGTAAGACACTCGTATGTAAATCGGCATAATTTTGAAAGTTATTTTATCGTGTAATTGTGTTAACTACTCGTATGAATATGTTACAGTGGTCTGGATATTCTTGGAAAATGAAAACTTGAAAATAATTGACGTATCAGACCTCAATAACTGCTAACATTTCTAAAGCACCTTAGTACAATTAATTGTGCTTTCCAGAATAATACACATCAACGTGATTGGTTTTAATCGCGATATAATGTCATTAAATCTACAATCCGTGTATTTATACGCAGTTAGCTAAGTAAGGTATATTATAATGCATGCATTATGCATTTTGCACATACTGTCAGCTTGCAGTTCTGTCTTTAGCCTGCAGGCTTCAATTAATATTGAGGTTAAACTGGTAATAGATTAACTGACTTCTAATATATTTTAAACGATATTAATGAAAAAAAACCTCAGTGTTGTAATTTTTAATGGTTCGTCAATGTCACATTAAGCTATAAATGCACGGTAATTTTAATTCTACGTGTGCAATAAATACAAGTTGAAGAAAAAAAACCGTATTGCATTTTCAGCAAGTTAAAATATATCTCACCTCGTTAAAACGCCAAAGTGGTGTCGTAATATTATTTTTCACTTATAACTGATAATAGACAATCTCTGAATAGACAAGACCATTTCGTCACTTCATTTGGATAGGGTTCTAACTTCGCTTCACCTTGTTCTGAGATATGAGGTGTCAAAGTTTGCAAAGATGATTTCTCATAATCTGTTTACAAATTTCCGATTTGGATGTTGAACGTTGTATAAAGTATTTTAATTGAACATATTTTAAATGAAAGTATTTAAAGAGGACGTAAACTTACCCTTTTAGAACATACCTCTGTCTTTGGGAACTTAGAAACCTTAGAAAATGGTAAGACGTAGTTAGAACCCTGTCCAAATGAAATGACGGACCATAATGTGCCTCGTATTTAATATCAACTGTCAGATACAAACAAAATAGAGAGTGTAAGTGATGTTAGAACCTTGTGAAATGAATTATTATTGAAAAAGCTTGAAGTTAGAACTTTGCCATACTTATATCTACGAAAATACAACACAGATGGTTCTGAAAATTATTTTGGTTATAGAAATAAGCAAAAGAAATGCTTTGACATTCAAAGGTCATTTTTAAAAAAAATGTCAGTTAGAACCCTATCCAAATGAAGTGACGATTTAGCAGATATAATATAATGAGTCTCGCGTAGATGGGTTTTCAACATACTAACACTATTGACGGAACTACCTACATATATGTTAACGGAACACCTCCCTCTACATATTATCTTCCCTCGTTCCTCCACCCCACATATTATTCAAGTACCCATCCCTATCTGACAGTGTGTGTTAAATATACATATGTATGTTAAATTTACAACAATAAATGATTGTTTAATCAATCTGTTAAAGCTATCAAAGTGGCAATTCAATCTAAATCTTCTTTTGATGAAAGAAATTATTTTTACCAGGCTCCACTCATATTTAAAATAACCTTCCAGAATACATAAGTCATCCAATTCCTTGAGCACTTAAAAGATAGTTTATTTGTGTTAGCCGAGGATTGCCAATTGATTTTCTCTACTTTGTCCTTTCTAAATTAATAAGCTAAATTGATATCATTTTGTCTAAACCGTTTTTTCATCTTTCTCCTACCAAATTAATAGCATATTATATTACATAAACATATTTATTATTTTCAACTTAATCCTTTTAAAATAAACATATGTTCCATTTCAAATTACATCCCAACACTGCGGTCACCCTAGAAGTCTATGTTTACATTATAATGTATTTACAAGCGCCCTCAGCTTAGTAGCTATCTGTAGGAAACGTGCAACAATATTGTTTTTTCAATGTTCTTTCAATGCACGTATAATTTTGTGTTATTTTGTTAATTTGTCGACACAGGCTTGCCCTAGTAAGGTTATTCATTGTATTGTAAACATTATACCTACCATGTAAAGAAGCAATAAATAAATAAAATAAAAATCTGTGCAATGATCACCAAATTGATCTCTCAAGTGTAATCGACTGTGTTAAGAAATCACGGTACTGACCACCTGGTAGGTACTCCCTCAGTGTGTATAATTTTGAATCTTTTATGTGTGATTGTGCAGTGATTACCAACAGTACCCCTCAAGGCCATAAGAACTGTTCTTATCAACAAGAAGTGAGCAATACTCAAATGATGCCTAAGTACATTTACTACGAATCTGTTATGTGCTTGTGTAGTTATTAGTACTGGGCGTTGACGATAACTCTATCCAACGCCAACGTCGTTATCGTTGGCAATTTTCAACTGTTGAAAATAGCTGTTGAAAATAACGTCGACGTTGACGCAACTATAATAGGAGATCGACACGATACTAACAAAAAATATATCAAAATCGTATTAAGGAATTCCTTTTAACGGGTGGTTCCCCGAATCATTGATGTATTATTAATTATTATTATCTCTATGCCCCACGCGACACACACGTAATAATAATCCTATAATAACGTTGAAAGTTGAAACTGTTGGAAGACGTTGGTTTCGGTGTTGAAAATATTATCCTGTTGAAGATATATTTTGCTTGTCACTGATAAATTCGCTTGTTGCTTGGCGCTACGTATCGGCCGTATTGGACGGGAAAATAAAAAAAAACGTGCAGTAGGTATGTACATTACCAAAAGACCTTGTGTAATTGGGTATAATATCGTTCACGAAGTGTGATCTCTTGACCCTTTTGTCTTAATCATTCCAACACCGTTGAAAACAATAGGTACAAAACATTGACAATTATCAATAGGTTATTTTTTTGCTTGTCGTTGATAAATTTTATTGTTCCATGGCGCTACGTATCGGCCGTATTGGATGGGAAAATAAAATAAAACGTGCAGTAGGTGTGTACATTACCAAAAGACCTTGTGTAATTGGGTATAATATCGTTCACGAAGTGTGATCTCTTGACCCTTTTGACTTAATCATTCCAACACCGTTGAAAACAATAGGTACAAAACATTGACAATTATCAATAGGTTATTTTTTTGCTTGTCGTTGATAAATTTGATTGTTCCATGGCGCTGAGTATCGGCCGTATTGGATGGGAAAATAAAAAAAAAACGTGCAGTAGGTACGTACATAACAAAAGACCATTTAAAATATCGAGTAATGTTGTTCACGAAGTACAAACTCTTAACCCTTTTTATTTATTAGGCAGTTGAATCGTTGACTGCGTTGAATAATATTCGCATGTAGGTATTATATTTAACTGTTGGCGCTAATTATTTTCAACAGCGTTGGACGTTGAAATAATATAACTATTGTTTCCAACGGTTAGTTATATTTTAATACAGTACTAGTAGTTATCACCTCCAGCTGTGTCCATCAAGATCATAATATTGATTCACCATGCTGCTGTACAAATAATAAGTAATAATAAGTGAGTTTTTACAATTACCCAATGTGAACCAACATCCACATAGTTCTTTCGTTATTTGTTTTTGGGGTGTTATGCCGTGTTGCGCTACCTCCTTTTTTAGCCAACGTTTCGGACAACAGCATTGCAGTGTCCATCATCAGGGCACATCTACCGGATCTGCACTTCAACGCTGTCCTAAAAGTTGGCTAAAAAAGGAGGTAGCGCAACACGGCATAACACCCCAAAAACAAATAACGAAAATACTTTTGGCCGTGAAAATCTAAAAACGTTATCATCCACATAGTTGTGTTAATTTGAAACGTTTATAATTATTGATTTCAGTCCACTAATTGATTCGTGGAGAATACTTACGACTACAAACACTTTTCAAATAAGATAGAATTTATATGAAATAATTAGCATAAAAGCGTAATATAAGAAAATAAATTGGCAAGAAAACCTAATAACCTGGGGTAAAAGATTAACTAGATTGTAACATGCCAAATGCAATATCGAGAAATAAACAAGACATACTATCTGATATCTGCAATGCGAACTTTTAACCTTTGAAATGAAATACTTTGCCAAAAAACTTTACATTATACCACATGACTAATAAATGTAACGGAGCCCTAGTCGAGTGACCTTGTTCTTAATATTGCGTATTGTAGAATATGCGTAGATCCTGCCCACGCCACGTTGTTCTCACCCCCGCAGTCTTTTCAAATTCAAAGGACAGGATTGTAATCGTGTTAAAAAATATTGATTATAATCTACAAACTAAAACTGTTATATTTCTACAAAGCAATGACAAAACATGGAACAAGCAGCTTTTCAAATTAATAATAAACAGACAAAAGGAGTAACATTATGGTCATAATAATTAATTATTATCACGCAATATTGACATTATTGTAGTAAACGTAAGTAAATTAAGCAGAGTTTTTTTAATCCCACCTGTAAAATAATGTAATTTTTTTCCATAATATAAGTATAGGTAGCTATTGTAAATATATAATTTATGACTGACAATTAACGTAAATTGGCATTAAATTGACAAACCAGATCATTTCACAAAATTATAAGCAAATCGTTTTGATGTAATTTAAAGTGCAACCAATTTAAATACGTCTTAATCATTACAAACAATAAAAGTATTCATCAAATCTGAAATACATGAAACTTTGGACACAAAAATAAAGTTACAAAAATTTTTTAACAAAACAAAAAAACGACTTCAAAAAATGCACTAAAAAGTAAAAAAATAATTTCGTATTCTTCTACAACAGGGATGCTCAAACGGTCGATCGCGAGTGCTTTTTGAGTCGATCTCGAGAAAAAATTGCCAGATGTATTCACAGTTTTTGTTTTAGTTGATCCTAAATTAATGAGACCACCCATTTTTCACGCCTTTTTGTTTAAAATTTATTTGTAATTTATATTGTCATGGTCGCGCATTTTAGTTGTTGTGTACTCTATCCTCATTTGTGGTGTGTGACAACACAAGTCCCCATAAAAAAAATCGTAAAATTATTGCATATTCATGGTGAAATATTGATGAAAATTGCCCCCTTCAAAAGCTCGAAGTTATCGATCTAGTTTCTAGTATGTGGTTTGGTTTATTTAAGAGTCAGTCAGTCCGAGTTGTAACTTGAAGGCGATACAAAGTTTATTAATAAATAATTCAAAATGAGGGCGGTGAATAGATTCACTTAATTCAAAACCAGTTATGTGATCAGAATGTAAAATTCCAGTTCTGGATTCATCTCCTGACACATTTCGAAGGAAAACCTTCTCTAATTCGAAGTGCTGTTATAAAATTCTAGTTGCGGACTATTTATGTTCTGATTCAAAGAAAAACCATTTTCATATTCTGATTGCAGTTTTAATTCACCGCATACAGACTTAATGTAAACCAGTTTTGTGTTCAGAATGTAAAATTCCAGTTGTGGATTCATCTTCTGACACATTTCGAAAGAAAAACATCATCTTATTTGAAGTGCAGTCATAAAATTCTAGTTGCAGACTATTTATGTACCGCCAGAATCATAGAAAAACCATTTTTATGTTCTGAGTATAGTTTTAAATCACCGCATACAGATTTAATTTAAACGAGTTTTGTGTTCACAATGTAAAATACGAGTTGTGGATTCATCTGGTGACAAATTTCGAAGGAAAAACTTCTCTAATTCGAAGTGCTGTTATAAAATTCTAGTTGCGGACTATTTATGTACTGAATCAAAGAAAAAACATTTTCGTATTCTGAGTTGAGTTTTAATTCACCGCATACAGATTTAATGTAAACCAGTTTTGTGTTCAGAATGTAAAATTCCAGCTGTGGATTCATCTGCTGACACATTTCGAAAGAAAAACATTTTCTTATTTGAAGTCCAGTCATAAAATTCTAGTTGCAGACTATTTATGTACTGCCAGAATAAAAGAGAAAAAAAACATTTTTATGTTCTGAGTGTAGTTTTAATTAACCCTACACAGAATTTAATTTAAACCAGTTTTCTGTTCAGAGTGTATAATTCCAGTTGTGAATTCATCTGCTGACACATTTTGGTGGAAAACATTTTCTTATTCGAAGTGCAGTTATAAAATTTTAGTTGCAGACTATTTATGTACTGAGTGTAGTTTTAATTAACCCCACACAGATTTAATTTTAACGAGTTTTCTTTTCAAAATATAACGATAAATTAAATAACAAGTTGTCGATTCACCGTGCAACGAGTGAAGCTTTGCATTTGAGTTGCATGTCATATGCCGCATATTCTGAGAAATTGACTGTTCCGTGTGGTTGCTTTAGGACTCTTACGCAGAAGCGATTTTAAATTAAAACCTGCCCAGGGTACCATTCCCGATTTCCGAGAGCAGTTATAAATTAGAGTAGAATTTATGAACATGATTTTTATGGGAAGTCACATGTGATATAAAAATCGGCATTAAATGAGGTCGCAATGAAAAAAAAAACATTTCTACCCCCGGCGCTACATATGTCAGAGTCGATCGATCGGAGTCTAATAATATTGAGGTAGATCGCCAGCAGTTCGAGTATGAGCACCCCTGTTCTACAACTTCATAATCAACTTACTTTTTCTACTCATCAATATGTAGGTACGATTGATATTTTTGGAGTCGGTGTCAGTCAAGGTAGGTTTGTAACTATATACATAGTTATAGGTGAGATGTGCTTGTGTTGCACAAGCGACTTGACGAGGCGAGAGCGGGGCCGCGGCGTGAGGGGAGCTGCCAAATGAACTCGCCGGGCCGGGTACCTTTGCTGACACCGACTCCAAAAATAACAATCGTACCTACATATTGATGAGTAGAAAAAGTAAGTTGATTATGAAGTTGTAGAAGAATACGAAATTATTTTTTTACTTTTTAGTGCATTTTTTGAAGTCGTTTTTTTGTTTTGTTAAATTTTTTGTTTATTTTTTGATTTTTAGTGAAACTGAAGTACACAGAACTAATTTGTCTGAATATGGGTAGACCTACTAAACGTGCTGCTTATATGAGACAGACATAATTTGACCATAACGACGTTAGGGTCAAATTAAGAGATTCGGCCGAGTTTCGTTAATTTGCTCCTAAGAATAGAAGAGTTCCGTTACTTTGTCATGGATCCGATAATCAGAACCTAACCAAACTCTCATCAAACTACCTTTGCAGTACATGCTTTCCAATAAAAAAAGAATCATCGAAATCGGTTGGCATGATATTGAGTTATTCGTCCATTTGTCGCACACATACTTAATGCAAATTTAAGACTTATATGGTTTTCTCGTGGATGCCATTGTCGGAACCATACGGACCACACGGGAAGCACCAGCTTTAAAATAAAAAAAGAATCATCAATATCGGTTCACCCAGTCGAAAGTTCTGAGGTAACAAACATTTAAAAATATATATATATATTTAATGTTTGTTTGTCATTTGTCGCACACATACTGCAGACAATCTTAGCGACTCTCAATCGAAAATTTGAAACAGAAAAATCAGAAAAAGATACGGTCCCGTCTAGGAATTAAACCCAGGACCTTAGCTTTGCCGAGGCGCTGCTCCACCACTGAGCTGATGGGACCCTGTCCCCTTTGGTCAGATTTAATTGTATCATATTTCGAATAAGAACTACTAACATTATCTTCATTTTCTTGACGCATATTTTTATTGAAGATTGTTCTAGAGCCAAATGCTCTCTAGATAGAGTCTTGAATAAATTTATCAATTTTCATTTAAAGTGCGACATCTTTTGACTTTTTTACAAGTTTAAGATAAATATATTATTTTTTATCTTAACTTAATGAGTAAAACCTCAAGATGCCGCTAAAATTGTCTTCAGAGATTAAATACTATGTTTTGAGGTTTTAGTCATTAAGTTAAAATAAAATAAAATAAAGTATTAACGGCCTCCCATACCAGGGATCAAATTCACGTCGAAATTTTTGCAAAATCTATGATTTACTAGACATCGGATTACATGCATCAACCAATTTACAAAAAAAAAACAAAAATATTAAAAAATTTAAAAATAAAAACTTTAAATGAAAGGAGAATACGAACCGGATTACATGCAACATGCATCAACCAAATTAAAAAATATATATATATTAAAAAATTAAAAAATAAAAACTTTAAATGAAAGGAGAATACGAACCGGATTACATGCAACATGCATCACCAAATTACAAAAAAAAAAACAAAAATATTTAAAAAATTAAAAATAAAAACTTTAAATGAAAGGAGAATACGAACAGGTTTCTTTTAAAATAATTTATCCCTCTCTTTTTTGATCCCCTCCCCAAATCATCAGTTTCTAAGAAAAGTCAAGAATATCGATCAGTTCTTATTTGAACAGCTCATTTTTGAAAAATGGCTAAAAGGCACCTATAACATTAAAATGAATGTATTGCATTGATAACATAAAAATGCCAAAGAATGCATTATTCAATGATATTTATAGGTACATAAAATAATCAACGTGTTATACGTGTTACTATACCAAAATTATTTTCAAACATGGTTAAATACATCAAGGACATTTACAGACGTCACGCAATTACGTGCAATGAAATCAGATAACCAAAAAAAGACAATACGCAAAACAAAACAGCATATTCTACAAATGTATGAATTATTAAAATGCCCTGTCGGAAACCATAAAAACTACAGCAATTAATAAATTCAAAATAATATGTAAATAAGTTATATTCAAAGCAAACTTTGGAACGAAATACCGCTGTCTATCGAATATCGACATCGTTGCCAGTGAAAAGCACAGTATTATAAGTACATTTAGCAAATTCCGATATCTTTCCAATTGATTAATCATATTAGTTAACATATAACAGGATTAGTATTACACAATCAGGTGGTTACGTAGGTACTTGCGTAAATGTGAAATTCTAGAGAAATTTCACCTCGAAATCTAGGGAAATAATTTTTTTCGGCAGAACATCCCTGATCGTTACAGTGCTTCAAGAAGCTCTGCGGTGAACGGTTGCTGACTGCACAATCAACCGCACAACATCTTAATTGATAGAATTTACAATTAAAGGAATACCTATTTTTGTTGCTTTATATTATTTATTTTGAATTTTAATTTTATTTGCTTAATTTGAATTTTGATTATTTATTTAATGAAAACAAATAACTTTACAAACACAAGCATATTATTAACATTATCGTCATGTTTCAAAAACAATATTTTCTTGGTGAGATTATTACATTAATCACTTATTCTGACGAAGAAAACATTGTTTTTGAAACATATGTTAATAATATGGTGGTGTTTACAAAGTTATTTGTTTTCATTAAATCAATAAAGACGCCACAAAGTTTATTTGCGAAGTTTGAAGAAGTTTTGATTATTTAATTTAATTTTAATTATATTAGAGACACTGCTGAAATCCAGCTGCATTCTCGTATAGCTGAGCAGTGTGAGCAGTGACCCATTTTTCAATAGAAGCAATGCAATATCAGAAAAGATTTATAAATATGTAAAAAAATGTTAAATAATTGTTTTTTTATTATTATTATAAATGCATATTATAATCCAATGACTATATCATTACATAGTACCTATAAAATGAAGTCGCTCAAAATGTATGTGCGCGTAGATCTTTTAAACTACGCAACGAATTATCGTGCGGTTTTCACCAAGAGATAGAGTGATTTAAAACGAAGGTTTATATATATAATACATGCATACAGTAGAGAAAGACCGAGAAATTCAAATATTCAATTCAGGCAGCGGGCAGCGGGCAGCTGGCAAGCGGGTGTGTGGATTTTATAAAGGTTGGGTAGTGGCGTTGTGTTTCGTTAGCCACAGCAACGTGTGGCCGGGTCTGCTAGTTACCTATAAGATATTAAGCGAATATAAATATAATTAAAACATAACAATCGATAGAAGAACTGCACCGAGATTTTTGACTAAACTGAGATTTTTTTAGTAATATATTTCTGATAGACTGCGCAATACTTTACTAGTTACCGTGAAGGGCAATCAATTGAAATGTTTCGGATTTAGATATTTTAATCAAATAATATGCAGGTATGTTCTGCTGCACTTAAAAATAGATATTACATATACTTTGACATAAAATGTCAGCAATTACAATATTTCCCAAATATTTGGCCAGGAAGAGTATTTTCCATTTGAAGCACTCCAAAACAGCAATCCTCCCATTCCATGCATTCCCCCACAACCAACACACAGCACATATCAGCGAGGGCCAAATTCCAGGCAAACAATGCAGTTAAGTTATGATATGATGTATGGCCGACATAGGACAATCGTAAATTCTCGTTTGCCTTCCAAATCTAGAGCAAACCCAAACACATAAACTAGGAGGCATAAAATACTAAACATAAGCCATTGGGCTAACATTTTTCGACAAGGATAAACGACCCAATATTGGCACAATATTGAATACCCTTAAGGGGGGAGTCTCACTATAAAAAAACAATCCCAGTTTCATTTATTCATAAGCAATATTTAACAAATTTTATTACAACATATGTACTACGTACATAAAGTGATGTTTTATCGAGCTATTTTTATATTGAGAAAAATTTTCAATTCACGATAATAAATTTAATGTTATAATAACAAAGGGTAAAGCGTCTCGACTTATCTTTTCAGAGGAAGTCACAAGTCAAAAAAGTTTATATTCTTAGTGTGCCTTAGATCATGTAGGCAATAGCGTTAAAAATCGCTTGGCAGACGGGGTTCAGAAATGGTCGCAAGCACAAAAGTTTTACATGAAGCAAAAAGTTAATCAAGGGAAATTATAGATAATCTGAGCTAAGTTGTTTATACGTACCTACATCAAATCAAATATTTTTAATGACAAAATACCTTTTTTAGTAGTTTACATTAATGGTTTTTATAATGTCATTAACAATTTCATTTTAATTCTACTGACGGGAAAAGATAGGAAAAGCTTTAATTTATCCAAAGCGCAAATTTTGGTATTTATAAACAGATTCGCTGTAAAGATTACTCGAAAATAGTGATTTAACGTTAAGTTTCGCTTTAATAGCTAAATGGCACAACATACATATATATAAGGTACTTTTGGACTCGGCAATGTTATGCGATACCAAACTCTTATCCCCCCATTACACGTATCAATCCTCGCATCAATACTCGAGTATTGATGCGAGGTTTGATGCGTGTAATGGCAAAAATTAACGCATCATCAATAATATCGCAACGCATCTAGAAATCTGGATCGGTCACATCAGTATTAGGGCGTGGCCGTAAAGTATTGGGGCGTGGCCGTAAGTGGTGGGGATATTGATGCGCGGTTTGATGCGTGTAATGGCTCGCCGCATCAATACCTCAGTATTCCGTGTGCACCATGGAGAGCAGTGGTCCCTTGTCGCCTGTTATTATATCGGACAGCGATGTTCCGCAGCGAAATGAGTTAGCGGCATTAATCGAGGCGTATGAGATGCGTGACATATTATGGAACACACGTCATAAGAACTATAAAAATGTTGTTAAGAGAAAAAGGGCCTTGGAGGAAATAAAAGAAACGATGGTTTTTATAAAACCAAACATTACGAGGGAAGACGTACCTTGCAAACATCACATTGTTTTGTGTCAGGTCTTAGACCTAGTATTATTATATTATTTAAATATGTTAAACCTTCTTAATTTTGTTATTATTATGCTACTGTGTACCAATGCATCATGTATCTCTTGATTGTAAAAGCCATTTTATGGCGTTTAAATAAATAAATAAATAAATTTCGAAATTATTTTTCAAGTTCAATGAAAGTTTTATTCACGTTCTGTTATTCAGTTTTGTAAAGCAACTAGCCCATAATAATGACATAATTTTGAATTTTATGAAAACAGTTTTTCTTAAATGAAGACTACCAGCGACTCCCCCCCCCCCCCTCTCCAACGCTTAAAACAAAAAAGAGCGACACCGGAAATATTTCATGTTCACAAGTACACTCAGTGACTGTACTACTAAGTATAACAAAGTTATTATTATTAATTATACTTGCCTTTACGTAATCCTGAAGCACATACATAATAGCCCCGGACGTGTCCAATACTGCTTGGCTTATTGCTGCTGGAGACAGAATCGCTGAAAACTTCAGATCCTCAAAGCTTCTGCCGGTCGCATAGAAACGTAAAGTTACAGCTAATTTTTCTATTGGCATGATCGAAGCTCTAATGGCTGTATTTTGTTTCAAAATATATGGACTAACCATTACTAGCAATTTCTTAAAATTATCATTACTCATTCTAAAATAATTTTTATAATCGTGTGGATCACTCAGCAAAATTTCATCCATTAAATTCAAGTGTGAGAATTTTTCTTTTTGGAGAAGCCAGTCCTTCACCCACCGTTGCGCTTCAATCGTTTCTTTGAACCGAACGCCAAAATTATAGCAATACAGGCTTTTTGTTTCGGATCCATCACTTAAAACGCGTCCGTCCCGCAAGGATTCGCATCGATACTGACGTCAATAATATTGACACGTGTAATGGCTCACCTTGTGAGCCGGTTGCGATATTTTCGGATCGCGATATAATATTGATGCGAGGATTGATACGTGTAATGGGGGGATTAAGGCGCCGTATCCCCGCTCAAAAAGAAGAAGATAATTACGAATTACGAATGTTGGAGAGAGTGCGCTAATATTTAAAACGGTAAAATTGAAGCGAAAATTGTGAAAATGTTTAATAAAACACGACTCGTTTAAAACCCCTCAGCAGCGTAAGCAGATATATACGTTAAAAATACGACAGCAGTCAAGTACAATAAGCGTGTTTACACGTCAGCGCGTGTGTCTCCATAGAAACCGTTATAACTCCGTTATTGTTTTAGTTACATCCGTAAAATAAAAAGTGAAAGGTCGATAGTGAATCATGCTGCACATCTCTATTCAAGTTGTCCATAGAAATACATAAAAAGAACATTCTGTCAGACGCGCAGTCTGACACATAATTTATCCCGCCAAATTTTTCCTACTGGCGCCCGACGTTGTTAATTTCTATTAAATATTTTTATATGAAATGATAAAAAAGTGAGGTGACAAAAGTGTTTATTACACATTTATACAATAGAATACGTATTGTTGTTTACATAATCTGTGATTTTAGTACCGTTTTCACATAAAAACATCACGTGAGTCATTTTCACATTTTTTTAATGTTTGCATTCTAAATTTTAATATTTACAAATGTTAATATTTATTTGTAATATAATAATTCGAAAGCTTATTTTCTTGGTGAACTTGTCTAAAACAGTTTTTACTATTCGGCTACGTTCAGAAATGTTTCATTTATAGAGCTTTAATTGTGAAGCGGTTATAACTAAAAGTTTTCGTAAAATGTCATTTCGTTTAAGACACCAAAAGCTAATATTCTCGAAATTTCGGAGGGGCTAAAATAGAGCAAAAATCTCTTGAATGCCGTCGAAAACAGCATTTAAAGAAACACTGTGAATTTTTTCATACGTATAACCTTGTAAAATAACTGAAACAGACGTGAAAATATTAATTTTCGGAGCATTCTATGCGATTTTTTTCTACCGAATGAATTTCATACAATTTGCGTTTTGGCGTGGGGAATGTATAGATATTATCTTAAAAAATAACTTTTTTTAAGAGCTTAAAAACTTCAAATGTTTAAGGGGGATATGTAAGAAATCGGTTGAAAAAGCAGCTTAAGTAGTACTTTCTAGAGCCCAACATCGCATGACATTATAGAGTCAGATAGAACCTTGTTGTTCCTAGGATACGGTATATCAAAGCTCCACAGTCCATAATGGAAATTGTAGTGAACGTATGTCTTGCAGTATGAAAGAGACATGCGTGTATGAGTGAGACAGCATGCAGAACGTATAAAAGGCGTGAATGTTGTCTACTCGTCCTCTCTTAGCATTTAGGCTTCCTACGACGCACCTCTGTACGACCTCGGAGTAAACAGTAATAATCTACCCACGTAGTATTATTGAAATCCCACAGATCACCATCAAGAGGAATCTGGATCCACCACCAGGAGTCCAGAGTAATGTAGATAACCGGCCACGGTCATCACATTTGGCGCAGCCGATAAAGGACGAAATTTAGGCAGCAGCAATCACGTTTGGCGCGGTCGAAAAAAGTACCACGGGCAGCCAAATTGTTACATTGGGCGCGGTCTGAAAAAGGAACCACGGGCAGCCAAATCACATTTGGCGCGGTCGAAAAAGGAACCACGGGCAGCCAAATCATCACATTTGGCGCGGTCGGAAAAGGAACCACGAGCAGCCAAATTATCTCATTTGGGCAGCCGAAAAGGAACATAAAGGAAGGAAGCAAGAGCAGCAGAAGAAGCATCCTGGAAACATCAAGGCCCTGGAGGAGTATTCGCGTAAGGCGTGGATACAGCAGTTCCGGATCTTCAGGAGAAGAGCTAGGACCTGGTGCAGACCTCACGGAAGGCGCATAGAAGGAAGACTTGGGTTCAGGAGCGAGAGACGGTCCGCGGAAGGGCGAGATCGGGCAGCATCCAGTCATCAGAGTCGTGAGTTGAGTGCTGTTTGTAATTTTTTCTGTTTTTTTTAATTGATTGCATCTGTGTGGAAATGGAGGGAGGAGAACTGCCCAGGTTTTGTCATTTGAGGGACAAGCTGGAGACATTCGTCCTTCAGTACGAGCAGTTCATCCTCGTCAATGATGACAAATTAAATTCGGTAGAGAAAAAGAGAGCGGTTTTAATATCTCATTTACACACAGAGACAATAGATTTATTAATTGATTTGTGTTTTCCTAAAAAAATTACAGATTTTACGGTCGAAAATTTATTGTTATTACTAGAGAATCATGTAGGTATCAAAAGAAATGTGTTCAAGGAGCGCGAAATTTTTTTTGCTACGAAACAAAAAGTACAGAATCTGTTAATGATTTTATAGCACGGTTAAGAAATCTCGTTAGATTTTGCAAGTTCGAAGACAGACTTGAATATAATTTAAAAGATGTTTTTGTCACCGGTCTTCGAGTGGGGCGTATTAAGGAGAAATTATATGTAGAGGCTAAAAACTTTTCATTAAAAAAGGTTATAGAATGTGCTAGTGCCATGGATTCGTTCGAGGTAATTAACAAGCAAATTAAAACGGAAAGTGTAGATATTGTTGTTAAAAATAGACTGAACAATTTGTCACAAAAACAAAATTCTGCGGGTAAACATTTTTCAAGACCTACGGACAAGAATGTTACATCGTTCAGAGCGAAATCAGCAGACCGAACGAAATGTAAACATTGTGGTAGTTATCACGAATCAGTAAATTGTAAATTGAAAGGCGTGTTTTCTTATAAATGCAGAGGAAAAGGGCATATTAGTAAAATATGTCGCGGTTTAAATAATAAAAATATTTCTTCAGTGTTTGTTAATACGCAGGAATATAAAAAAATGTTTCGGATAAACTCAGTATATTGTGAACCAATATTGTGCAAAATATTAGTGAATAATGTGGAACTAATCGGGTTATTGGACACAGGAGCGGCAGTTTCGATTTTAACAGACAAAGATTATGTTAAACATTTCAAACATTTGGATTTAAAACCAAAGGATTTAACCTTAACGGGTTACGAAGTTGAATTTATTGGGTTGTATCTTATTAACAGTTGATTTTAACGGTTGTAGGGAAATGTTAGAATTTTGTGTAGTAAAACATGGAACAACTACTGTTCTGGGGCGTGATAAAAAAATTTAATATTGGATTTACGGGGTTACAATCTACTTTATCCCAGGAGGGAAGTGAAAATTATTCTCACAATATGGTTGAAAATAATAGTAGTGTAGTAGATAAATTAATTCGAAAATTCCCGGAGGTTTTTTCGGAGAAACTGGGTAGATTCAATAAATATAAAGTGCATTTGAAATTAAAAGAGAATGCGGAACCGAAATTCTGCAATTCGAGAAATATACCGTTTGCTTTAAAAGCAAAGGTTGAATCGGAATTGGGCCGTTTGCAATCGGAAGGTATTTTAGTTCCGGTAAATTATAGTAAGTTTGCATCACCAATCGTTCCCATAGTAAAAAGTAATGGGGAAATAAGGATTTGCGGTGATTATAAGGCAACAATAAATCCACAGCTAGTGGTAGATAAATATCCCATGCCACGGATAGAATGGTTGTTTTCTCAAATGGCGGGTGGAATATTTTTTTCCAAGATTGACTTGCGGCAAGCGTACCTACAATTAGAACTAGATGAGGAAAGTCAAGAATTTACAACTATATCTACTCATTTAGGATTGTTTAAATTCACGAGATTAGTGTTTGGGATTAATAGCGCGCCGGCTATTTTTTGTAAAACGATAGCTTCGTGCTTGCAAGGTTTGAAAAAAACAGCTGTATTTTTAGATGATATTGTGGTAACAGGAGATTCAAAAGAAGGAATTAAACCATTGAAAGACAAAACTATCGCTATTAGTAAAGTATCGCAACCTAAAGACATTACTGAATTACGAAGTTTTTTGGGGTTAGTGAACTTTTACAGGTCATTTGTACCTAATATGTCTGTACTATTAGATCCGTTACATAATTTATTGAGGAAAAATACACATTTTGATTTTAATCAAAATTGCTTGGAAGCTTTTAATAAAATTAAGTCAATTTTATGTGATGATAGAGTGCTAGCTCATTATGATCCGGATGTAAAATTGAAGATTGTGACAGATGCCTCAACAAAAGGGTTGGGGGCGACACTTTTACATTGTTACGATAATAATTTACAGAGACCGATTTCTTTTGTTTCTCGAAAATTAACTGAAGCAGAAAAGAAATATTCAATTTTGGATTTAGAAGCAACAGCTATTGTGTTTGCGTTGAAAAAATTTTTTGAGTATATTTATGGAAGGGAATTCATTTTAGAAATAGATAATGAACCGTTATGTAGAATTTTTGGTGATAAGAAAGGTATCCCAGTATTAGCGTGTAACAGACTTCAACGTTATGGTGTAATTCTTTCGTCGTTCAATTATAAAGTACAGTACGTGAAATCGGCATTGAACTGTTCGGATTATTTGTCTCGCGTTCCTGTCGAGGAACCAGTTCACGCAGAGAATGACTTTGATACTCAAATTCTAAGTTTATTCAAAAATAACAGAGATTTACTTATAGATGTCGAGGAAATTAAATCGGAATCAAGTACAGATAAAATTTTATTGGAAATTAAACATTATCTCAGAACTGGGTGGCCAAATAAAATTAACAAGGATGATTCAAAATGGGTTTACTGGATTAAACGGAATGAATTATCCATAATTGATGATTGTTTTTTCTGGAATCATAGGCTAATAATTCCAGTAATTTTAAGAGAAAAATTTTTAAACTTATTGCATAGATCTCATCTGGGTGTAGCAAAGGTGAAAGGTTTAGCCAGAGGTATATTTTGGTGGCCAGGGATAGATGGAAATATTGAACTTTTAGCGAGAGGATGCGAAATTTGTTCAGAGGTTCAACCTTCTCAACCAAAGAGCGAATTGACTCCGTGGCCTATAACTGAAGAAATATGGAGTAGGGTGCATATTGATTATGCGGGCCCAGTTGCAAATAAATATTTTCTTGTGATTATTGACTCAACCTCAAAATGGTTAGACTGTGTAGAGGTAAATTCTCCCAATTCGTATAACACTATTAAAATATTAAAGGGTTTATTTACTTATTTCGGGAGTGTACAGACAATAGTGTCAGATAATGGAGCCGCTTTCATGTCAGCGGACTTCAAAGAGTTTTGTGAGATGAATAACATCAAACATTTAACTACTCCGGTAAATCATCCACAATCAAACGGTTTAGCAGAAAACGCGGTTCGAAGGTGTAAAAATTTTTTTTTTAAAATGATGATAAGAAAAAGGTTTCAGTCAGGTTATGAGGAAAAATTAGGAAATTTTTTAATTGATTACAGAAATGCACCACACTGTACAACTGGCTTAGAACCTGCAGTTGTAATGTTTGGAAGGAAACTAAGGTCTAACTTAAACAGTTTTGTACCGAGAGGGGGGAGAGATAAGGATAATATAATTAAGAAAGAAACTAAAATTAAAATGTCTAAATGTCAGGAAAATCAGAAATATTATTATAAGAGGAATAATAAAGATTCGAAGGGTTTTTCGATTAATCAAAAAGTAATGGTTAGAGATTTCAGAGACCAAAATAATGATAAATGGGTACCAGGGAAAGTACATAAACAATTAGGGAAAAAACTTTATATAATAGAAGTAAAATTAAATGGTAAACTTATGTATTGGAAAAGGCATTTTGATCAGTTGTCTAAATTGTGTGTATCATGGGAAAAGAAACCCAGCAATCCTTATATCGCGTCTGAGACGAAGAGACTGTCGTATGACGATTACGATGTCTCCAGCTTTGTGCCGGATGACAGACTAATGGGTGTTTCTCCTTCTCCTTCCAGCTCCAGTGATCCAGTGGCTTCCACGTCGGGAAATTGGAAGGACCGACTTCGACCACGGACACACAGATGAGTCAATGAAGACAGGACTCAGCTCTCGACTCAACATGTGATAAATGAATTACTTACATTGTAAATATTGGAATATTGTATGTATTGTAAATAATTATCCGCATCATGTTGTGTAACTGTCTTCAGATTTAAGTGTGGAGGGATGTAGTGAACGTATGTCTTGCAGTATGAAAGAGACATGCGTGTATGAGTGAGACAGCATGCGGAACGTATAAAAGGCGTGAATGTTGTCTACTCGTCCTCTCTTAGCATTTAGGCTTCCTACGACGCACCTCTGTACGACCTCGGAATAAACAGTAATAATCTACCCACGTAGTATTATTGAAATCCCACAGATCACCATCAAGAGGAATCTGGATCCACCACCAGGAGTCCAGAGTAATGTAGATAACCGGCCACGGTCATCACAGAAATGAAGTAGTTGGGTTGATCTAGACCAGTGATGCGCACGAGATGGTTTTACTTTTGCAAAACTTTTACAGATTTTTTTAAAAACCTTTCTGCTGTTAAATTTGATAAAAATCATAGCGAGACTTGCTGCCGTTCATAAATTATTCTGACTGAATAAAGCAAAATACTAGTCTAGTGCGTCTTATATAATTCATCGTAGGCAGCACAGATATTTAAAAAAAACACCGAAAAGTCGGAATTTTGAGACCGAAAAATATTTGAATAATCAAAAATGAAGGTTTTAATATAAACACGTCACAGAGAAATTCTGCTACAAAGAAAATATTGTGATAAAATAGAGATATAAATGCATTGCAAATACATTCATTTTCAGTTTTTTTTTATATAAGAATACCTCACAAGAGTCCCAGCTGCTCCCGTCTGGAGCCAGTGAATCTATTGCATCCCCAATTGGGGTATGTTGTGAGGCTGAAGGTAGCGGGGAAAGGAAGGAGATGGGAAGAGGAAGGTAGGGAAGTACCTGGCTATTCAGATCTGGTCACCAAACACGGTTAAAGCCATTTCAAGCAACGTTTTAATTCTGAATAGTGGTCTTACACCAGGTCGATACTAAGCGTATCTTCCACTCTGGAATGTGCCGCAAATATACTATATATACTATAAATTATAAATTATTTTATATGAATTAATGGTGAAAAAACACAAATTAATCAAATAAAATTTGTTTGCTCACGCCGGGATTCGATCCCGCAACCTTCGGATTATTATTAAAAGCCTTATCGCTAGACCACGCCGGCCGTGGCAGGTGAGACAAAAAAACTAAAAAAATGGTACCACTTTTTGGTTCTAATTGTCCTCCAGCGCCCCCAATGCGTTAACGGCGAACGACCGGAAACTACATAATTTAACAACGGAACTCGTTTGGACGAGATTTAGAACGCAATAGCGACTCTAATTGTATATCTCTGCATTTTATATATGTCACACGATCGCACGGGACAAATTTCTCATTTTCTCTTATTAGTTTCGGGACATATTAATTTCGAAAAATGTTTAATATTCCATTCCACAACTGAGTAAATATGTGCGCTCATGCAATTCCATAAATATCTCCATTCAAAAGTTGTTTGAGAATGTAATATGTGAAGAGAAAATTTTTGTACTGGCTCCGCTTTTCAACTCCAATCGAATTAATTTCTGGGAAATGCATATTGAAAGCCTTCCCAACTTCAATAAATTTGCAAAATGAAATGTTTGATGCTTTGAAAGTAAACACATATTTTTTGTAAATAAACTTTCTATTAACTACTAACTAGTAGTTCTGCGAACTCTTGCGGAGTATAAAGGTAACATCAAACACGGCTACCATTTTGACCGGACACGGAACACACACAGACGAAATACAAAAATGCAAACTTCGCTACGCTCCGTCAATAAAATTATTTTAAAAAATAAGAGGAGCAGGTCTACCTGACTCACCGACTGCAATATTGAATATCTTCTCCTTAACTAACTACTATAACCAGAAGTAGGCAGAGGGGATAGACTGCCACACAGCTCTCCCTTAGCACTCTACTTTCTTTATTCATATATCACACACATCGTTTCATGTCGTCTGTTATTCTGACTTTCGACATTTGATCGTTCCATGAAAATAAAAATTAACTAAAAAATTTGATGAATTGTTCAAATTTTTTGAAAAAACCCGACAATCGACTTTCTTATTTGCATTTTTACAATATTATGGTACCTACCTGCCAGAAGAATGTTTGAAAAAAGAATTGTCATTCCTAATGCTAACATTTCTTTAGACAAATTGTATAATTCCTTATTTAAAATTTTTTTAAATATAACGCAAAATATTTATGGTTCATACTTATGTAGGTAGGTTTTTCAGTACTTGTTTACATATCTTATGATTTCAGAGGAAATTTTAATTTATTAAACATACTTTTATGGACGCGAGAATCTAGACGGTCACAGAACTCTACCAGTTATATTCACGAATATGAATTTGACTTTTTAGACGTTAATGATGATATTCTTAACCGTTCGAGTAATAAGAAAATAATATCCATTATTTTGTCAGTCGAGGTTGACGCGCACAATTCCCGATTCTTCCCATATATTGTAAATGTACCTTTATATTGGTTATTAGTTATTATTTATTATCCCTTTGAAAAACAAAAAATCTAGATAAAATACTCTTTCCGATTTGTATATTAGAAATTAATAATATTGTTTTTAAAAATATAAATTTTGATACTGAAAATGTAAATTGGCTTAAAAAATACATACATGCGGATTTCCCGAAAAAACACGTAAGTAAAATAAAAGAAACTTAAAAATTTAAATTCAGATTCATTTTCTTGATAACATTTGTAATAAAACTGTCACTTCAATTTTTATCATATTCATACAATTTTATTGTAAAATTAAATGTTGTTCGGTTGAGGGTACAAAAAGATTTATCTTATTCTAAGATGATCGGGTTTGTAAAATATCTGAACAACATAGCTCATATATTCCTGAGGCAATGAGAAGCATTATTTCTTTCGCTTTCTAAAATAAAAGAAATCACAAATGTTCACATGACAGGAAGAGAGATATCTAACTATTAATAATGCACGGTCGAACTGGGACAATTTGGGACTGCTGTTATTATAACGGCATATGATGTATGATGATCTATAATATATGACGGGTTAAGCCATTTAATAAATAATTACTAAACACACATTAATTTCATGCCAAAAAGCGACTTTACAGTATTATTACCTACCGATATATAAAAAAAAATAATATAAAGCAGCTGAGGATCGTGCGAGATCAATCCTTGCGAGGACTGTCCCCTTAATTGTAAATATCATCCTAAACTTGTGATGTATTAAGGTAGTAACTTCGGGATATAATAATAAAGTAACTAGAACATAACGGTAGTCACTATCGCAAATTTGATCCGCGTTCAAGCGGAAAACGGTATAAAACGGCTTATTCCCTAAAGACAAATCCATCACTTTGTCATTCCTTATCACAATAACTATCAGAACTGAAGGATTATCATAACCTTCGTATAACAAATATGGTCCCATCCTTCATAATTTAGTTCTACGTCAAATCACAGTGAAGTTGTTTGAATAGGGATAACCATTTTCAAAATAAAATTTAATACGAGTACTTATCAAAGTAAGTAAACTAGTAGTTTTGTGAATAGTTTGTAGACCTCGCGTCCATAAAAAGGTTTCTAATTTTCTTAAAATCAAAATCGAAATTTTCTCTGAAATCATAAATTGTTTTTTAATAAAAAACTTTTTTTTCTTCTATTAACTTAATAAATGAGTAAAACCTCAAATTGTAATATGTAATGAATGAAGACAATATTAGCGAAACTTAATCGAAAATCTGAAACAGATATCATAAAAAAGATACGGTCACATCTGGGACTCGAATCCAGGACCTTCGGCTTTTCAGGCTGCAACTCTACCAACTGAGCTATCCGATTCGGTCATTTTTAACTGACTCATACTTCGACTAAAAACTGATAAAGTCTAGGATAAATATTTATTTTTATTTTTAACTTAGTGAATAAAACCTCAAATTGTAATATTTAATTAATGATAATGGTCATTTTTAACTGTATCATACTTCGACTAAGAACTACCAACATTATCTTCATTTTCTTAACGCATGTTCATTAAGTTAATATACGCATATTTTTATTGGCTGCTATCTTTATGTATGATTGCAAGATTCAACCAGAACTAAATGCCATCTAGATAGTGTCTTGGATAAATTTATTTTAATTTTAATATGCGACATCTATTGATTTTCTGCAAGTTAGAACGAATATTTATTTTTGTTTTTAACTTAATGAATATGCGCATATGGGGAAAAGTTAAGTTATAAATTAAATAACAATTGATTGTATTCAAGCGAAACGATAAGAAAAGCTTCAATTTATCCAAAGCAAATTTTTTGCTATTCATAATGTAAACCGATTCGTAATAAAGATTAATCTATAATAGTGATTTCACTTTAAGTTTCATCTAAGTCGACTGACGCATAACTAATGCAAATGTAAAAGGTTAACTTGAAAATGTCTCTATTTCTCATGTATTCATACGAAATCTAAATAGAAATACCTTCAATCGGTTAAATTCACGTGCCTGAAAGACCCGCTATATAAATCACTTTGATGGGAGAAGAGATTGGGCAATACCACATTACTTCCTAGCATCATGTCGTAGTCCCTGCGAATGTCGTAAACCCCTTCTAAAGGGTTACAATTTCGGAGGTGGTTTTAAAATCACTACCTAGTATCAAATGTAACATGAAGGAATAATCCGAAAATATGTGTTTAACGCTGGTTACAAAACGTACCGCAATAAACCCATATCAAAGGAGAAGGCATGGGAGTAATATCCCGCAGCCTTGATTCCTTCGGAGCTTAGATGATCCTTGGGCCCCACGTCCCTAGGTAGGCCCGATGAACCATTTCTAATTTAAATAACGACAAATTATAAAATCGGTTGGTGGCGGAGTAGTCCAAAGAATTAGGTGTCACCCAAACGTCGCTCGTTCAATTATCTGCTCATTTAATGGGGACATCCCGTGTGAAGGCTCTTTTTTTCGCTTTTTGGGAATTTATTTGGCGAACAAAATAAATATACAACTTTTTATTCATATTTTGAGCACACTTTACAAAACATGCAGCCTGAAATCGTCGCTCATTGCTGAAGTAGGTACACGGCAAGTTAGCCACTCACCTTTAAAAGTGTTTTACGGTGATCACGGTGATCATCAAGTGATTGCGGGTGTCCTGCTTATCTCTACATCTCCACATATTATAAATTAAAGTCCTCCGCCGCGTCTGTCTGTCTGTCTGTTCGCGATAATCTCAAAAACTACTCAACGGATTTTCATGCGGTTTTCACCAATAGATAGAGTGATTCATGAGGAAGGTTTAGCAAGGTTTTGTGTAAATTGTTTGAAATATCTCTACATATTATAAATTGAAGTCCTCCGTCGCGTCTGTCCATTCGCGATAAACTCAAAAACTGCTTAACGGATTTTCATGCGGTTTTCACTAATAGATAAAGTGATTTATGAGGAAGGTTTAGCTATATAATTTGTCAATGCTTTGTGTAAATTGGTTGAAAAATCTCTACATATTGTAAATTTAAGTCATCCGTCGCGTCTGTTTGTTCGCGATTAACTCAAAAACTACTAAATGGATTTTCATGCGGTTTTCACCAATAGATAGAGTGATTCATGAGAGAGGTTTAGGTATATAAATTGTCAAGGTTTTGTGTAAATTGGTTGAAATATATAATATATAAATGTCTGTATGTGGTGGACGAGAGGGCTGATAAGCGTGCGGTGTGGATTTGATTTGTATGCAAAGGAAGGTCACTGTCTACATTTGATTTCGAAAACTCTGTGTAAAGTCCAAGCATCACCTTGGACTTGAGCTGGTCTGAAATAAAAAAAAATCAAACGGCTCTTCTGTGAAGTATGAACTATTTTTCGAATAATAATTATTAAAAAATATTGAAAGGTAAATTTTTGGCATCTTGTTGAACATTTTTTCGTGCTTTTTGTGTTTTGTTTGGTGCTTTGATTTCAGATTAAAAAGCCGTTTATTTTTTTTATTTCAAATAAGCAGAACGCCAGCAATCGTGGTCACCGCAATTTTGAAGATGAATGGCTAATTTGCCGTATACTGCAGCAAGAGCGACGATTTCGGGATGATGAAAAAATTGTAAAGTATGCTCAAAATATGAATAAACAAATATGAGGTGAAAAGTTTGCAGTTGTATGCTTATTTAGGTTGCCTAAAAACAACAAAAACATTTTCCTACTATAATACATAATGATGGTAGTAGAGGAACTTAAGGCTCTGCAACCGGGCCCGAAAAGAAGAAGATGGAGAGATACGAAATTACGAATGTTAGAGGAGAGCGCTAACATTTACAGCGACAAAATCGATGCGAATATTGCGAAAATGTTTAATAAAACACGACTCGTTTAAAATAGAGCAAAAATCTTATTATCGGGCATTATCTTAAACAGCATTTAAAGAAACACTGTGAATTTTTTCATACATATAACTTGTAAAATAACTGAAGTAAACGTGTTTATAGTAATTTTTGGAGCATACTTTGCAATTTTTTTCTATCGAGGGAATTTTATATAATTTGCGTTTCAGCGCGGGTAATGTCTAGATATTAGGTGGTAAAAATGGCAATAATAATAAATACGTGAGACAGAATTCTTCGGGACGAGAAAGTGTAAGCTTATGTATTTTATATCAACGGTCTGCCCACAGACGATATAATGGTATTATTCCGAAACTGAAGCTATAAAAGCAAAGTTGTTCGGGTGGGACCTACAAAACCAACCTTCTATAGAGCCTAGGTAGGTCCTAGGAACCCGGATAATTTAATATAATATATTATATATTGTACAGCTGGCAAGTATTCAATTTGGGGCGAGCATCTTAAAAAATAATGAATTTACAAACTGCAAAATATTCCGACCAGGAAAAATATAGGGTATGAAAACATAATGAAATTCAGAGGGGTGATACGTGACAAAATCACCACGATAGCTAACGAATTTCCCAAAAAGGTACAATTTTAATAAAATTGGTCCAGCCTCTGTTTACCAAAGAAAAGTTTTCGGGTTACTATTCGAAATTTCAATTATTCAAGATCAGTCAGTGGCGGTTCGTGGCCCAACTCATTGGGAGTTCAATCGAAGATTCAATAAAAATTCTTTTAGAAATTTAAAAAAAATCCTATGTTGGTTTTTTCCACATTATAGATATTTTTCCCTTCCTCTAAACGAATTTCATCGCATATCTGCACCAAAAATGAGCGACCTAGCAACAATATACATTTCGGCTATTCATTAAAACTTAAAAGTAAAACAATAAACTAAAGTATATAGTGTGAAAGAATACAAAAAATAAAGTTTTAAATATGAAAATCAAATTGTTCGTTTTAAATATAAAAAGCAACATCTTCAGTAATTAACTTATTTTTAACAACTTAACGCACGATGATCATAGCAGAAAACTCTTGCAAAATTCTTGCAAAATACTAAATCGTACGTACAAAAGTGCTGCGCACACAATCAATAATTGAAAAAGTTAATTTTTGTAGGTATTTGATTCACTTCACCGTGCCATGCCTTCCTCGGGCGTCCTCGACTTCTACCATTTACTTCCACGTCAAACATTTTGCTTACACACCTTTCTTAGTTTACATGCGCCTCATTTTACCACAGGAGTTTACCACAAACGCAATTTAGAGAAAACCGCCACTGTTCGAGATCAATAAGCATTTGGTTTCCATGGCGGAATGTGAATTTGACGGAATCATATCTCGCGTAATCAACTCGGGGCGACGCGCTCTCGGATTGGCCGAAATTCGTTTAATGGCTTCGTGACAAGTTTATTAATTTGTTCCGGGATAAATTATTAACAGGGTTAGATTGCCAAGTTTAGAACCAACAGACCTTTTAGAGAACACGGACTTTTAATAAAGCGCGGGAATGCTTTCAGGATTCAGCTTTCAACTTCCACCATATACAAATTCGACCAGATATTGAAAACTTTGCTGCCGAAAGCAAACACTCGTTTCGGGAAACTGGAAATACACCCCGGATATGTTTGCCTCAGGAATATAACCGCATCTTTATCTACAGGGCGCTGCTTTGGGGTTATAAGTATAATAATCGTAGTATGTAAAGGGATACTGCCACTGAGCGGGTTGTCAACCAAGTCCCAGAAAACATGGCGTATTATTTTATGAAAATATGCCCGGATTTAGAGGAGCTTTTTTCAGAGGCATGCTTTAAAACCAAGATTGACCTTTCAAGGGACCCTTATGCAAATAAGACCGCCGCTCAAGGCCAACAGGTTGTGGTTATGCTGATGTGGAGTTGTTTCCAGAAAAATGTTAACGCGAGAACTTAATTGTCGCTACAATTAGAACGATATGAATTTTCATTTTAATGGAGGAATCGCCTCATTTCAATGAGATATATAAAAAAATTATTACGAATATATTATCTTACAATCTTTATAATATATCATTGCCATGAAAAATTTTTGGGCAACAATAAATAATGAGATATACTAGAAATTTTCAGTACTTAAGGACAGAGTACATTTTATAAATGTTCGTAAATGTGGCTGGATTTTTTTTATGTCAACTGTTCGGAATCGGTGGTTTTTTTTACATTAACTCCACATAGGAGGCCTCGACAAAAATAATTACCCTCAAGGTTTATGTCATCTTTGGGGATGCTGTGTGGAGGGTATTTTTGTGGAAAGGAAAAAGTGAACCTGGGTCTTGAAGTGACGCATATTGTAGGAGGGAAGATAAACAGAGGCCGGCAATTGGTTCCACAGCTGAGCTGTGTCTCAGTCTCAAATCTCGACTGTGTACAAATGTTGGACGGGCGTTTTTCCCGATTGTGCACCGGTGCCGAATGAATCAACGACGTAAGTTCCTCGGAACAAATTCCGTTAGAACAAGGACGGCTTCTGCACAGAGGTATTTTGGAGCTCCAGAGCAGAGGTGGCTGAATATGGCATCTCCAATCGGTGTATGTTGTGAGACTGAAGGCAGTGAGAATGGAAAGGAAACGCCGAGAGGAAGGATGTAGAGTACCTGGAAACAAGCGGACACCCGTTCTCAGTTTATATTGACTGCATGAGACGGGTCGTTTCTTCGACTCGTTTTTGTTGAGTCGGCTCGCATGTGGAATGAGCTACAGTCATCTGTTTTCCTCCTTCACATAATCCCCGCATTAATAAATCTCTTCCTATAGCCTCTACCCGACTCTCAATGCTGCCTAACACAGGAGCGCTCTTGTAGTCTTTCAACGGGGCGATTCTAAAAGTATCAGAGTGGTATATAAATTCGTAGTACACCGTATTTATACAATAAGGAACTCCAGTGAAAAATATTATGGCTTTAAAAAAATATGTTTATGTAGACCAAGAAACGCTGATTCTGAATATATAAGTTTTATTTCATAATATTAAACGCAGAGTTTTTAAAAAAATATTAAAAAGTGCATTTTTAAACCTCTCCTCAAAATACAGCGTCAAGTTGGCATTACTGAAATGGTTAACGATGACGTCACTGTTAACCTGTCACCTGGTAATAGCGTCCGTGTTGAATGTTGTATTGACATTTGAAAATTGACACGTATGCAATTCAACATTTCGTGTTTTTGATTTATTTTCATACTGTTTATAGAGATTTAGATAAATAATAGTTATTGTGTTTATTGAAACATAATTTAGGCCCTCAACAATTTACGAAAAGGGCTATATTTGCGGACAATCTGCAATAAATTTTGCCTATTTGAGGTTAAAGTCGTGTCATATTTGACATTGTATTTTCAAATTGTTTTTAGTATAGGGCTTTTTATACAAGTTACTACACAATCGTCATGATCAGTGTATTATAAATACCAGTGTTTCTGTATGTGTTATACATAAAACAAATGTACAAAATCACGCCTGAACACAAAATTGAAGAACGATGTCACTTGTATTTGCAATGAAAAAGATGATTTATTATTTTTATATTGCAATTTGTTAAAATACAATAACAGTAGCGGTGAAATGTGGACATTTTACCAATGTTTTTCTATATTAAAAGCAGTTAATCTTAAATAAAAAACGCCTCAATTTCTCACACAAAAGTCATTGAGCCTTCATTGAGTCACCTATATTCATTTTATTCCGCCATTTTCTTAAATTCAAAATCAGGGATGCTCTGCCCAAAAAAATTATTTCCCTAGATTTCGAAGTGAAATTTCCCTAGAATTTCACATTTACGCGATTACCTAAGTAGCCACCTGATTGTGTAACACTAATCCTGTTATATGTTAATTAATTGGAAAGATATCGGAACTTGGTAAATATACTTATAATACTGTGCTTTTCCAAATAAAACACTTTTTGCTACGTGAAGTAATAATTTAAAAGTACGAATACACTCACCACTGAATTAGAAACTGAATTCCAAATAAAAAAAACACTTTAAATAAAAATCAACCGCAATCACCGAAAAAATAGAACTTAAAACATAAATTAATTTTTTTTTCATAGGTCCCATTTATCTTTTTAGATACATATAATATCATTTTGAGAAGTCAGTGTTAAAAATAACATTGCATGGTAAGTACTTTGATTATATAAATGTCTAGATATAGCGCTCGAGTGACGAAGCGCCAAAAAAAAATATCTGCCAAAGGTTGGCAGATAAGCTCGGCCTGTCCGCTCAGTGGCGACACTATCGTTGCACGGTAAACACGTGTTGTGTGACATTTGAAAATGACGATTTGCGCTATATCAGTGTGCAGGAATTACATCGGACGATTGAAAACGACTAAAAATGTTACCTATCATCGGTTAATAACCTTTAAATAACCATTCAGTTAAAGAAACAATTCAGTTTTAATAGTGTAATTTGGTCTTAGGACAACGCCGTTTGACCCCATGTTTTGACGCCATGTTTACAGGGTTGCCTGTTCTTCACATTAAATTTTCCCGATAATTATTTCGAAGTAAAAACCGATCAGATTTACGGTCTTCTGCATCAAGTTAATTTGATAAGTTTGGCCGTGAAAAAATATTTGGCCTTAAGATATCACTATAAGACAAAATTGGATAATATTAACCGGGATGTAAAATCTATACGAAAACTGTTAAAAAAACAAATTAAAAGGGAAGGTCATTAAGAATAAAAATAACTATCGATAGCTTTAGTTTTAAAAAGTTGCATTGTCTTTTTTAGTTTGACAAAATAGTTTTACCATTTTTAGGGATTTACCTGGATGTGGGCCACCTTCTTTATTTGATGATGATAAAATTTTTAATTTAGACAACGATACCTGTTGGCCAGTTGGCAGCGTCTATGAATGTGTCTTTCTTATTTTCTGTATTTCTTATTTATTTTTAAAAAATAATCAAACAAAAATAAATCTCTTTTAACAATGATTTTCTTTTCATTTATATCATTTTATGTAGAAAACTATCTTACTTAAATGAATTCAAAATTAAACGAATTATAGGTCCCGCTAAACTGAAACATATTTTTTACCCACTTTTATGGGAAATAATCGGGAGCTGGTATCACTCATCACGCCTACAGTGACGTTGAGCGCTTAACGTTAACAATATAAGTTACCTATACTTGTGTGCGTGTCACGCACACAAGCGTTTCAAATCTGGCCTGTTCTTTTTTTCGGAGTTATAGCGCAACACTCTATCTAGACATTTATATAATCAAAGGGTAAGTACAACAATAATTAAGATTCATGGGAATTCCAAAAAATATATATTTATATATGTATGTATATATATAAATAATACCAGTAATATTGTCATATGTAATAAAAAATTTGCCAGAGTTCGAAATTTCCCTAAATTTTGTCCTGATTTCCCTTATCCCTAAAAAATATTTTTCTCCCCTAGATCTAGGGAAATTTCCCTCGACATAACATCACTGATTCAAAATGACAACTTAAAAAGTAAAAAAAACTATCGGTGGGTGAAGACCACCATAGATACGGTGCGTTTCTGGGAGTCTTTAAAAATTAAAACTTTGACAATTATTTTAACTATTAAAACTAACTATAAAAATAAAAATAAAAATGCAGTTATTTAAGTTTGAAGGTCTTTATTCATTAAAAAAAAATAAAAAAAATTGGACTGGAGTTCTCTATTATAAGGATAATAACCTCGTACAAACTTGTCTGGATATAGAAGGTAAAATAGGCTGGCCACAGCGGTAGGACAAGACAAGTCTCTAATAATTTATAATTTAATTAGTGTTGCCGGGCTATTGGAGAATCTATTTCAGCTTCGCGACATTACCCACATCACGGCCCCCCTCAGCTGTCATGTCCCACATATTAAATATTCAGTTAATTAACTGACTTTGGTAAGTAAAGTTACTTCCTTTTACCTGTTTTATTGACGTGCAGGGTATAGGTTCATTCAATCGCTCAAAATTTATATATCGTGGGGTAGTTATAGGTATATTATATTACAGGTACCTACTACAAATATGTTTTAGAAATGACTTTGGGTGTCAAAATGTTACAGTAATGAATGTAAGGTGGAATATATGGGGAATTGGGTGCGGACCTTGAGCAGGCGGTCGTGTGTATGAGCAGGGAATATTTACAGTCTGTCAAATAAGAGTAGAAAATATAAAAAATGGAAATATATAATTTGTAGGCTGGCAACACCAATTAACTGTCAAATATTTTTTTAAAGCGCAATGACATTAATATGGAGAACACTGTAATCACATTTTAAAAAACATTTTTGTTCTTAAGGAAAAAAATAAATCGAAGAAGCACTGTTACTTAAAAATTTGATCAAATGGTGATTTGGTTTGATTTAATTTAACATAAATTTGAATTTAACAGTAGGTAGAAGGGAATAATCACTAACGGTGAGTTAAGTTACTGTTAGATCTGAATGAGTTAAACTATTCAGACTAAAATTAGAGACATGATCTAAAGCCCGGCATGACATGAGCTAAGGGCCTAGGTACTTAAGCTGGTAGATATTAAATAAATGTGAGCAATTTCTAAACCGTGCTTTATATTTTATTACAATATTGTTGTTCTGTTAACACAAAATTGCAAAGGTATAATATACGCATTTGCAAGTCTAGATCAGTGCAATGAAATTTTTTTTTCATTTTTATGTCTTTTTAATTTTTTACAAAAATGTAGGTTACAGCAGATTTACATAAACACCGTGTGTTATATTTTAGTATTGCCATTTGAACAACAGTGGCGCCCTCCTATGTTTTGTACTCTTATTTAACAAACTGTAAGTGCTTTAACACGGTTACATTAGTCTATTTATTAACAAGAGCGTGTAGAAGCTCCGCTCAGATAGTCAGCCTAACCAACTGAGCAGAGAAAAAAGAGCAATGTTGCCAACACCAAGTTTAATGTTCATAATCTTCATACCTAAAAGAACCCACTCACTATATTGTTACATATTTATGTAACAACTAGATAACTCCGAAATCAACGTTTTGGAGTTACACACTAAAAGCGTAACTTCATTTCCTCGTCTATGAATGTCTATTCATTGCCACAAACAGAAAAGTCGTAATGCATTACATATACATAATGAAATCATCAAGTTATTTGAATATGTTTTGTGTGGCTATGTCCAAAAAGGGGTATCTAATTAGAGAAAGGGAATCTCTAATTAGGCAACTAGAATTAGCTAGTTGCAGCATTAAAATTTGTAGAATTGCTTAAGTTGCTTTCGTGCATTTTTGTGTGTAACAACTAAGTAAGTCGTTCATTCCACTTTCGTAAATAAATACTACTACATAAAAAAATAATTAGCCATCTTCTTATTTCCAAAATATAAGTTTTACGGTTCCCAACACACAAATCTATGATTTTCATACTTATCACTAATAATATTATAGAACAACCGATTTAACAGAAGGATTACCATCTTATAATTCAATTTCCCAACAAAGCTGATTTCAGAGTTACCTAGTTGTACTAATTACCCCAGGATATTTTCCTCGACGTAGGAGTGTTATTTAACAATTTATTTACTGAAATAATATTACAGCGTATTTGCGGAACGTTCCAGAGTGGTAAAAACTTTCAGTAGAGCCCTGGTGAAAGACAAGCATTCAAAATCGAAACGTTGCTATAAATTGCTTTAGCCGTGTTTGGTGACCAGATCTGAATAGCCAAGTGCCCCCACCTTCCTCTCTCCCATCTCCTTCCCCTCCCCGCTACCTTCAGCCTGACAAAATACCCCAATTGGGGATGTCATAGTCTCCACTAGCTCCAGATGGTTGGAACTCTTGTGCGGTATACCTACTCACATAAAATAAAATAGAACACAATAATTTTAAAATATAATTTCTTAGAGTGAATTACGAATACAACATTTTTAATATTGGAACTGATTGATGTGTGTGTAAGAAAATATTCAAAATAATCTTTTCAAATTCAGATGTGTAATAAATTACCTACCTGTAATTATTTTATAAGATGATTATTTTCATTTTATACTAGCAGATTCGTGAAAAGTTACGTGATATCACAATTAGAGGATCAAATGATGCCTACAAAAAGTCAAATATAGATAATTTTCTTTATAATACAATTATAATTTTGAGGACAAATGATTAGACACGATCAGAATTCAATACTTTTGATCAATTTCTCATATTCTGTCAATTTTTGGTCTGTCAAAAATTTAAACATTGTCATTTACATTGTCTGAATTGATCAGTTTCAATTTTGAAAATCTTTTTCTAATATATAAAATATTTGTTTGAGGGTCGCTAATATTATATTCAATGATTAAATATTATAATTTTAGGTTTTACTCATTGATTTATTAAAAAAAAAGATTTTAGAGGAATATTTAGATATTCGATTGAATCATCGATGTATTTTTACAAGAATTTATGAAAATAAAACAAGCGGAAACAAATTTTATTGAGGGTGACAAAATCAATAAATGAATCTCAGATCATTCAATGATATAAGAAATTTTTATTACGATTTGCCGATTATTTGACGATTATAAGAATTTCTAGTTTTGGGCAAATTACACAAAACTCGTGTCAGAGAAGTTAAAAATAATTTGAAATGTAGGTCAAAAGATTCACGTTCGCGGATAAAATATAATTATTGTTATTTTATACGTGTTCTCATTAGATAATAGGCCACACAAATCCACCCAACAAGAAATGTCTTATTTTTAAATGAAAAAATACAGTATAACTAAAATGAATAAAAATAAAAGTTCAATTTTTTATAAGAAAAACTCTCTTTTATAACTTTTGAAGGTTATTCCCATCAATGTAATATATCATTGAAGAATAATAATAATAATAATAATAATTGGAAGTGTGTGAAAGGGTTTAGTTTTTCCTGTGGGGAAAATTAAACCCGGACATTTAAATCTGGTGCGTAAAAATTTATAAAGCGCCGTTTTTGTGAAAAATCACCTCAAGGGCGCTGTACAATTTATTAGAAAAGCTTAGGTTCTAACTAATTTTACTATTTACAAATGGATACAGAAACATACTTACCTGGCAGGTCACTTCCAATAAACACACTTTAATTAGAAAGTTTATGCTTGGAGAAGATACGGCTTTGCACGCGGAGGACATTACAGTTAACACACTGGACATTGCATGACTTTACATTATTTGCTACCCTCATCACTGTTATTTATTTATTTTAAAATACTGGAGAATTTAGGACTATTGGAGATTAGTGGCAAAAGTATAGTTGATATTTATTTTAAAATACTGGAGAATTTAGGACTCTTTAGGGCTGGAGAATGTTCATGAAATGACCTTCACAAACGCTTACATTTTTTTTTTGTACATTTTTACAGGTTAGTTATTTACGGTGTCGCGGGTATTGAATGTCAAGGTGAAAGATTTTGAGTTTATGGATACGACTGTGTGAAAAGGTGAGTTTTAAGTCTAGCTCTAAATTCCGCCGCGTCTATGATCATTCTTAGATAACAATAACAATCTAAACGAAAATATAAAAGAGAACTAGACCTCTCGCCTAACCGGGCGCGTTAACCAATTTCGCTATTGCCACCTTCTGTCAAGCCGTAATAACAATCAATCTCATATTTCAAATTTTAGAATTAACAATATTATCTTCAACTAATTATTTTTCCATATTATGGGCAACCCTTTTTATTGGAAATAATCATTCTAAGAATTGGTTTGTATCCTGGATAGCGTCTCGGATAAATGTATCCGAATTTATTCATATGGAACTATGGACTTTTTATAAAAGTCTAAATGAATATTCAATTTTTTATAAGAAAAACTCTCTTTTATAACTTTTGAAGGTTATTCCCATCAACGTAATATATCATTGAAGAAGAAGATAACAATAATAATCTAAACGAAAATATGAAAGAAAACAAGACAAAGAAAACAGAAAAAAGACAATGGTCGCAACTGGGACTCGACCCATTGTCTTTTTTCTGTTTTCTGTGTCTTGTTCTCTTTCATATTTTCGTTTAGATTATTATTGTTATCTTCTTCAAAAAAAATAAAGGTTTTTACCCCTGACGATAGATGCTAATAGAGCGATATATAGGTAATAAGAATAAGTCATAATTTATTTACAATGTGTGTTATAACTTTAATCAAATAAACGTCTTTGTGATTTCATTTCAAATGCATTCTAATACTTCGTAGACTAATATTGGTATCGGAACTTCGTTGTGGAATGCTAAACTCGTTTCTCTCACAACTATTCATCTGTGACTACTGTATAATAGTGAAATAATAAAAACATGGGTTAAGCAAAAAGAATAACAGGACAATATATAGAACAAAAGGGGAATTAAACATTATAAATGATTTCACTGGAGAAATTAATGTTCGTTCAAGAATT
This sequence comes from Limnephilus rhombicus, assembly GCA_929108145.2. Lineage (NCBI taxonomy): Eukaryota > Metazoa > Arthropoda > Insecta > Trichoptera > Limnephilidae > Limnephilus > Limnephilus rhombicus. Next base: position 23,728,573 of record OV815278.1, read on the forward strand.
TATACAAATAGTGCGTATTTAGCTATAGGTATATCCCTAGCTACGCCGGGTACTTCCATTCAGCTGGGACCAGTTAATGCGATAAACAACACAGACAGAACTATTAATCCAATCAACAAACTGGTTTCCAGTATTTATTGGCAGAATCAATAGAAGCCACGATACTAAAAGTCCAATAAAATAAGTACCTACATTGTGAGGAAACTTAATTAAAGCCGGGGATAAATTACACGGGATGAAAAGGCAATAACCATTGTATAGCGTACACGTCTAGATAACACTAATATATTGGCTTACTTAAACCAGAATAATGCCCTAGAATATGTTATAGATTCCAAGAGTTTATCCCCTATTATATGGGACACAAATTTGCTCGGAATCTTGGAGAAAATACAATGTCAATTTATTGCTGCGCCGAATTTAACAAAAGATCTTAGTTTATACATTACCCAAAAATATACGACTTATGCAACAGGCATTTTAGTAGGCGATCAAACGCACAAACATTTAACAGTAAACTTTTTTTACATTAGCTCCACACAAGGAAGCGCTGAGAAAAATAATTTCTCTCAGTGCCTAGGTCAACTTAGGGATAGATATGCTGTAAGAAGGTCGTTTTAAGGAAACTTCTAGGAAGGAAAAAGGTATGACGGATGGGTAGGTTCTAATCTGGGGTCAGTATGTTCAGCAGTGACGCAAGCATGAATCCATCCCTCCAACTGCGATGCAAGGCGATGGGTTGAGAGAGAGCAGCTGGAGTGGTCAAAAAATCTTCCTAAACCGACCTCTCCGGATCCGGCCCGCCACGCCGCCAAGGCCTGTAGGTACTCACCTCACCCAATGAACCAAAAATAATTCATAATCTGATCGTTCAAAGATGGTGGAAATTTAAATATTTTAGGAAAAAACCCCTTAACAAGTTATATTGTAAAATATTAACATGAATTGTTTGTTTGAGCCCATAAAATACGCAATCTAACGTTATTATTACGCGGTTGAAATATAAGAATTCGACTACGAGTACAATCTACTTTCGTAATAGAAGCGAAATGTCAAAAGATGGCACCACTTACGTTAACAGCTAGCACAAGAAACGTCGGCTGGCTGGCGTAAGCACTATTATATTCGTACTTTCGTGAATCTCTCTGGGTATGGAGAGATTAGTATACATATGAATAAATCGTTTGTCCGTATAAAAACTCAATTCTTTTAAGAGAGGCATGCAAACAATGTTGGATTGAATCACCGATACAATATTGTATTTGGGTGCCTTCCTTCCAAAGAATTTAGTTCTTATACGAACAAAACCATATATTCATATAGCGTATTTACGGGCGCAAATAAAAAATTGATCTTAATATTTTACAGCATAAGTTGCAAAAAAGTTTTTTCCTAAAATAATTAAATTACCGCCATCTATGAACGATCGTACTGTGAATTATTATGTTTACCCTTAGTAAAAAAGTAATAAACCATAAAAAAACTGTATGAAAAGCTCAGGTCTTGATTTATTTACTAAACTGCGCCTTATGACGCAGTTAAGCGGTGGCCAACATGTTTGCTGTAGAGATATACAGGGTATAATAACAGCATGAACTCGAAGGATTTTTAACCAGCGATTCCTGAGCATATTTGGAGTACAAAAAGTATGTAGATGGTCATTTTGCTGTCGTGGCGACGTGTTATAAAATTATATATTTTAATAACACGTCGCCACGCCTATCACACGCCTAGTCGCAACGGGATCACGTGATATCCGCGCTGTTTAGTGTGTTACCGTGCTACTGGAATGAGACGGAGTGCTTATAACGTGAACTGCATATCTATACCCGACTACTCGAATGCGACGTGTGTTGGAAAAATATTTTTATTGTTTTAAACTGAAAAAAAAATCATGGGATAGCAAAATCTAAATTTTTACTTTGAATATGCTCAGGATAGCTGGTTAAAATCTTTCGGGTAAGGGTTGTTACGCCCTGTATAACATTCCCGCTACGATTGTATACCTACTCAATATAATCGTAGCGAGAAGGTTTAAATTGCATCATCACGTCGACCGATGCATACAAATCATAAAAACACGTATTCAATTTTATTTTGCGAAGCTCATAATTTAAAGGACTAAAAATTCTACATTGTATAACAGAAAAAAAACTGTTCTGACAAGAAAATCGAAACTATTTTTAAAGAACTGAAAAAAAATCTGGACTTACAAAATAGAGTTTAGACCAATATGAGACCTACTCTTTAAGGCCCGGTAGATATGTAAATACGAATGTTAGAGGGAGCGCACTAATATTAAAAACGTTAATAATTAAGTGAAAATTGAAGACTCGTTTAAAATAGAGCAAAAATTTCATGGGAAATGTCTTAAGTACAATTTAAATAAACACAATGAATTTTTTCATATAAATAACATGTAAAATAATATCAAACATGTTTATAATAATTTTCGGAGCATAATTTGCGATTTTTTTCTATCGATGGAATTTCATATAATTATAGTTTCGGCATTGCAAATTTTCGCGTTAAAGTTAAACGTCACGTACTTTATAATCTACGCATGATGGCGCTAATCAAATTATTTTAGGTTTTTAATACTTTTTGCACATAACGCTTTAAAATATTAAGGTAAATTAATTGTTTAAAAAATTCAATTTTGTATCGGTGACTCAATCCAATATTGTATTTTTCAGCCTTTCTTGGAAGATTAGGGTTTGTTTATGGACAAAACTATTTATTTATTTTAATATTAAATATGTACGGGCGCAAACAATTAATTTACCTTAATATTTTAAAGCGTAACGTGCAAAAAGTATTAAAAACCTAAAATAATTTGATTGGCGCCATCTGTGAATGCGTAGATTATAACGTACGTGACGTTTAACCTTTAGATATTATCTTCAAGAAAAGGACATATATTTTTTTAAGAGCTTAAAAACATAAAGTATGTTATAAATTGGTAGAAATTCGGGATGCCGGGTCTTGTATACGTATAAAATAATTCAAGTTATCATGTCGGACGATTAAAAATTCATGAGATTCATGATTTTGAAGATCTCTAAAAAAGCAATAGACTTGAGTATTCTTTGTTAGTCAGCACGAGAGTAATTCGATCAAAAATTCAGATATCATTTTCTAGAAAATGCTCCATAAAAGATTCTGAGAAATTCATTGTCTCGTGTAATAAAGGCGAAGGGCCTAAGGTTAAATCTAGAAGTCTATGTTTAGGTTCAAAAGAACATAATTCTCTAAAGAAAACCCCGTATCAGCGAATACTTTTTATAGTTCGGCTATAAAAATAAAACCGATGTTAGAAAATCGATATTTTCCGATTTAAGAATCATTTACACCCGTAGTTTCGCTACCCGTCTTCGGCCAAGTCCCTATATTATACAGTACCTATTGGGTCTTGTCTTTTGTTTAAAGTTTATTGGAAATTTAATTTCTCCTTAGCTCACATTACGAAAATAAGATATATATTGATTGACTAGCAATCCGAAGGCCGCGGGTTCAAAGCCTGGCATTTTATTTGATAAATTTGTGTTATTTCACAATGTATTAATAATTTTAGTATATTTGCGGCACGTTCTACCGTGAAAGATACTCTCAGTATCGCCCTGGTTGTGTAAGACCATCGTTCAGAATTAAAACGTTACTTGAAACAGCTGTAGCCATCTTCGTTATTTGTTTTTGGGGTGTTATGGCGTGTTGCGCTACCTCCTTCTTCAGCCAACGTTTCGGACAGCGTTGCAGTGTTCGAAACGTTGGCTGAAGAAGGAGGTAGCGCAACACGGCATAACACCCCAAAAACAAATAACGAAAATACTTTTGGCCGTGAAAATCTTAAAACGTATCTAGCTGTAGCCATGTTTAAGTGCCCAGAACTGAATAGCCAGGTACTTCCCCACCTTTCTCTTCCCCATATCCTCCCCCTCTCCACTACCTTCAGCCTCACAACACTCCTATTGGGGAGTTCCCTCACTGGCTCCAGATACCCTCACTGACTTCAGATGGGATCAGTTGGGACTTTTGTACGGTATTCGCATAAAAAAATAATAAAAAAGATATTCAGACAAAATTTTATACAAATTTCATAAAACCAGAACGCAGCGTTTTAGAGTTTCTAATGCTTTAGAAAACAGATGTTTTGTTTACAGTTTCATCGACATGTAAATGCCGGCGAAGCTTCCCTGATTTATGGGGTAATTGCTAATTGCACGATGACCCCTTTGGATTTCGTCGGTAATTTGTAATTTTATGGAGGGTCTCTATGTTATTAGTGTAAAATAATTCGGAAATCGTGTATTTTTGGTCAACTGTGGTGGTAAGTACCTCCCTGGAGAATGTTAAATAATGTGGGAATTTGTTTTTTTGTAGTAATTTAAAAAAGTAGGACATACGTGATTATACGGTATTTTTTAATGGAAACATGATTGGTGGGAATTCAATAAAGTAATTTGTAAAAAGAGATAGAAAATGTTAAAATCAGGTTTTTAGAAATTATCTAATTCTGCTTATTTTTTATTATATTTACTCGTTATACAGGGTGTCCGGATACTCGTAGTACTAGCTGAAAACTAGCGAATCTACATCATCGTTGGAGTTGATTTTGTTGTGATAACTTTTTTTGATTAGAGCTTTCGTCCTTAAGCGAATTGAGTCCGAAGTTTGAATTTTTAGGCAAATTTTGAAAAAACTCTGTCGCTTCAGGGTTAATATTAGCTGTTTATTGACTTTTACAATGCGTTGAAGTGTAAACTCGGCTCCAAAAGTTTAAAAACCCTTTAGTTGCCGAAAACCCTAACGTAGGAAAACGTAAGATTTTAAAAATGTATCTCGAAACGAAGAACTTTATGAATAGGCACCTCAGAAAGGAAGTGTGAGAATACATAGAATATATTTACGAATGTTTTCAACGGTCATTTTTTCATATGCTTCACACAGGAGGCGCTGTGGAAAAAACATTCTCTTAGATACGTCATCCTTGGGGATGCTTTGCAGAGGGTATTTTTAGGGAAAGGAAGGAGAGGAAGTTCTGAGAAGGAAAATGTATCTGGGGTCCAGGAGTGGCGGACGTATGATTATGCAAGGCGATTGGTCGAGAGAGTCCTGCTGGACAGGTAGGTCTCCCTCAATCACTCTCTCCCGATCCAGCCCGGAATGCAGTAGGTGCGCAAACGCATTCTCCGCCAAGACATGGATAAACCTCACCCTAGGTGAGGTTTGAACCCTGGCATCCCTGCTAAGTCACCAACAGTGGCGAACCACTTGGGGTGATCTTTCGGTGTTGATTATCGAATAAATGGTTTGCAGAGCGGCGGTACCCATGTCCGCCTCCCAAATTGAACTATTGAGTTATTTGTCGTCCTTTTTGTTGCAATTACCAATTATATGTCCTCCTTTTGTCTTATTTCATCTGGTAACCCCAAGCACAATATACTGTATACACCTAAATCAAAGCTGACAGTTCAATGCGATGGCGAGGATCGAATCGTGTCCGTGTTGGGAGCACTTTTAGCAATTATCACATCAAGTCGAACAGGACTTTACATCGGTGTTCACGTTGAAATGTAATTCAATTCATTACTGTTCGGAGCTAAATGATTCATTAATATTATGTACAAATGAATTTACTGTTTATTATGGAGGTTTATTGGGTAATTAGAAATTCTTTATCGAATTAACTTAATAAATTGCGAAATTGTAGTAGATATTTTTATTATTTAAATTGAAAACATTTATAATTCAAATATCAATACTACGAAGTTATGTAGAGAAACAATATCTAGTATTATATTATATACTAGCCACCAGTCACAGCGAAAACTCTTACGTACGTCATCAACGATCGCCCTCTTCCTTCTCTGTAATAAAGACTCTTTATCACAATGAAAAAGACGTTGCAGATATATATATTTTTTAATTTAATTGCGAGCAACCCGGGAATTTACTGAGATAAAATAAACATAAACAAGCAAATAAGGGAACGTACCCATACTACGTGACCAACTTTTTGCAATTTTTAACCCCCCCCCCCCCCCCCCGGTGACCAAAAACCTAAGCATCCCGCCGCTCATTTGTACCAAGCGTGGTATTTTGAAGACCCCCCCTGAACAGGTCACGTAGTATGGGTACGTTCCCTAAGTTACCCGCCTCACTAAACGATGTCTGTTCTAAATACGAAAATGGAGTACATAAAAAATGAACATGAAAATACAAATTCTTTAAATCAAGTGAGTAAAAAGAGACTAGAGAATAAAGTAAAAAGAAACTTTTAATCAATTTTATTAATTCTAGATTATAATCTAGAATTAATAAAATTTATTTAGAATTAATAAAATTTAATCTAGAATTATTATAATAAGTGATGTGCTATGCCTGTCACACTAGGAAATCCGTTCAAACCAGGTGCAGTTTAAAACATAGGCAGTTTATATTAATAAAAAAAAAAAATAGAAAGATAAAATAATAATAGAACGATGACGTCGCTTATGCCCTATCGCTGGGTATAGTATATTAGATATATTATGTAAAAAAATATCTTCAGAAACTGGTACGAGTGCAATTCCATTAAGTCGAATCAGGCTGCAACCTGCGAGGTAAAATTTGCCATAATGCTAGCTAATCTTAGATAGGTGAGGACACCAAAACAACAATGTTTTTCACTTGATGTTAAAATAATGCGAATACCGCACGAAATTATGACATTCCCGATTGGGATATGTTTTCAGGCTGAAGGGAGTGTGGGGAGAGGAAGTATATGGGGGATAAAAACGTTAGTACTGTACTCAGATCTTAGGAGCGATTCTATATCTTTTGTGAACTTAAAACGTATATTAAATGAATAAATAATCCCGTGTTTTAAACACTCTAAAGTAAAATATGCGACATCGGCCAACGTCACCCATAGAAAAAGCAATTGACAGGCATAGAAAATCACACCAATTTGACAACCGATTCCGTATGGAATCTTTTCCATATCCACAAAAGATACAGAATCGCTCCTGGTGTCGACTGGTGTCGCGAAACTGCGACTCCACTGTATCTTTGGCGGTTAAGTGCTGGAGAGCATAGCCCTATGCAACCCTCGAAGGACCAGTCCCAAAACTAATTGTTCGCTAATTTATAGCGACGATTAAATATGCATACACTTGCAAAACCTGATGGATAGTCAGTCAATGGTTCAGATCTGGGCTTCTGGAACATAAGATAAGCCCAGATTGGAAAAAGGAAAAAAGGACTCACCGTTGTACATGCGGCCTCATTGGTATCCAGGTTGTTGTGTACACTTCACAAATTAAATTTAAATTTTGTTATCGTAATATTTCTTATAGAAAGATGTTATGCTATATGCACCCTGTCTGAGATGTTAATTTACACTGAGCTCCAATAAGCACACTGTCACCTCTCCAAAGTTGGGTACTTTTTCTTGCGACAATTGCCTTTTTTCACGGTGACATTTAGGATGGGAAGATTAGGTAGGTGGGAAAGTTTCCGGATTTTGACATTTGCTACCCACCAAGTCTGCGAATGTATACCTAACCAATCCCGTTTATAATGCGCGAACAGTCACTAAACAAGGCTAATACTATTTCAAGGAAAGTATTTCCGTCTACAAAACCTAGCGGTTAACATTGACATCTTAATTTCACATGATACTAATAACCATAAACCATATTACCAAAATACATTTTGATGGAATCGATAGTCTATAAATTACTGCCCGACTTTCGATGAGCAAATATTATTTTTTTAGGAGAGAGACAAATATTTGGGATTCAAATCATTGCCAATTTGATGCTTGGATAAATATACTAGCCAATTCCACGCTTGGACAAAATGTGTATGCAAGCAGGTGGAATAATAATAGAATGTAGGTTGGTAGAATAAAGAAAAATAAATAAGATGAAACTTTCTTAAAGGGAACATGTCCGCAAAAAAGCAAGGAAATTCGGAATATTATTCGTTCGTTCAGTGTGATGTAGATCAGTGCTCGGCAACCTGCGTGCCGTGAGCCGGTTAGCGTATTTCCAAAACCTATACCTATTTACATTTTCAATATCGGGTGTGACACGGTCAAATACATAATGAAAAATTATTTAGTTATAATATTGTCTATTCTTTAAAATATAATATGGATAAATATTATAACTAAATAATTTTTCAACGGTCCCCCAGTGCCTGGTGCCAACTGGTGACTGTGACAGAACGGAGAATAATGACCCTTAGGGCTAATGCGCATGAATCATGCGGATGCACGTGCATGCGCTGCGTCGCGTTCAGCGTTGCCAACTTGACGAATTTCCAGTCATATCTGGCGGATTGGAGTGTCCCGAAATGAGAGAATTTTGTGTCTAACGTCTTTTATAATAACGGATTTCCTGGCGGAATCGAATAAAATAACGAAGTACATAAGTTTAAAGGCGAAAATGGCGTTATGTATGGATAGGAAAATTTGTGGAGAATGTAGGAGTGGAATGCTGGAAGGGATCCCGGAGGAATGGTTAATAATATGGTCAACACCGGGAGTCTTTTTTACATTAGCTCCACCCAGGAGGCCCTAAGGAAAATAATTCGCCTCGGGGCCTATGTCATCTTTGGAGGGTCATTTTAGGAAAGGAAGGAAAGGAAGTTTTGGGAAGGAAAATAGTATTAGAGGTATGAATCCATCCCTCCCACTGCGGTACAAGGCGATGTTCCGAGATGGTACGGCCAGAGAATTCTAAGAGACTTCCTTAACCATTCTCTGCCGATCCGGCCTACCATGCAGCTGGTGGGCCGACGCATCCGCCGCCAAGACCCGAAAAAACCTCACTTTATGAATCCGGGCTAAGTCACCAAACGTAGCGAACCACTTGGGGTGACCAATGGCAGAGGTGTTGGTTATCTAATAAATAGTTCCCGGGGCGGCGGTATCCATACCCGCCTCCCAAATTAACTGACGGAATTCTGACCGATGATCAGCTTTTGATGTGCCGCGGAATTCTAGGAAGAACTTTTGTGTGTCGTAGGTGAGAAAAGGTTGCAGAACACCGATGTAGATGGTGGAGCGGAAGTCGACCGGAAACCGGAAAATTTTATGTTCCAGCGACAGTCGTATCACTTTCGGTCGGGAGTTTGGGAGAAAACAAAACACCTCAATTTAAAGTGAAATGTCTGCCCTAAATCGCCACGGTGTAAAATCCAGCATTAGGTTAGAATTCGAGTTGGGAATTCAGCTTTAAATGTAAGGACAACCAGTTTTGTGAATTTATTTATTGTTATTAAGTTTAATTTGTAGAACTCAATTTTAATATCATTTTTTCGTTTATAAATTCAACAATAATATTGTTGTAACACTTAAAGTAAAGTAACAATAATGATATAGTAAAATATTGTTAAAAAAAAACAGTTTGTTAGAGTATGAAATTACAAAACGCTTCAAGAAAATAGATTGGCGGATCGAGGGGAGTATGCTGTGATATTCATGATTGGATAAACAACGCGGAAAATAAAGTTTTTTTGGTGTTTATTAAATAATGTGGGCCATAAACTTTTGCACTTTTGTAATCATGCTAGTGGGGATTCCAGTCGGCGGCTCCTGGCTTCTTGGAAATTTTGTCACAATGGATCGCTTTGCGGGAGAGCAACGCGCTTTCTGGGTAAAACATTTTTACAAAAACAAAGATTTAGTTATTTTCTGTTCAACAATGATTTTAAACTTTATTACAAAACAATGATGCACGCCGCCTATTTCGTTCGCATCACCGATTACAGAGTAATAATCAGTGCCCAAGTGTTAATTTAATTAAATCGTGGTTTAAAAATTTCGAAGAACCCGGCAAGAAAACAAACAGGGCGGCCATGGAGCAAAAGAAATTGGTTAAAGAAATTTTCCCTACCGAACTGATCTCGCGCAGAGGAGATATTCCATGGCCTCCCCGTAGCCCGGATTTAACCCCAGCGGATTTTTTTTATGGGAAATATATTATTTTATATTACAAGTCTAGTCTACGTAAATAAACCAGCGACCATACTCCAATTAAATTACTAGCGTTAATTACTAATTAAATTAGCAATTAATTACTAAATAAACCAGCGACCATACTCCAACTAAATTACAATTGATTGAAGGAATGTCAGCGGCGAGATGGTGGCCATTTTGACTAAATTATTTTTACGAAATGATTTTCCAGGATATTTTTATTCTTATCAATAATAATTTATTTAAATACAAGTCGATTTTTTTTTAAAAATATAATATATTTATTTAATCAAAGTATGTCCCATTACTATCTATGCACTTTTGCCATCTCATAGGTAGTTCATCGATCCCTTTACTAAAAAAACCATTCGGACGGAAATCAATAAAATCTTTGAAGGCGGTTTGGACTGCCTCATCGGAGTTGAATTTTTTCCCTTGCAAGAAGTTATCCAAATTTGGAAAATGTGGTAATCTGTTGGGGTAAGGTCCGGAGAAGACGGTGGATGTCCAATTGAAGCTCCTCTAATTTGGTAACCGTCTGTTGTGCAGTGTGTGGTCTAGCGTTGTCATGAAGCAGCAGTCGCCTAGAGCGATTAACCAGCCTCGGTTGTTTAGCAGCTAGCTTTTCCATCATGGTTTGCAGTTGCTGACAATAGATATCTGCCGTAATCGTCTGGCCAGATTTAAGAAAGCTGTAAAGAACGACACAAAAAAAAACAAAAAAAACAAATTGTATTTTTTCGGTTGCGGCACCGTCGCCATATACATCATTAATCCTTCGAGCCATTTCTGCAGCACTGGTGCCACGGTGGAACTCGTACTCGTAAATAACGCGATATTTCAAGTTTCAAGTAACGAAAAAAAACAATTAAGGAAAAAACAAATGAATTCTAATTTTCGAAACACAAATACATGAGTAAATAACTGTATAAATTTGAATTTGGAATTCCTAACCAAAGAGAAGATATTTGAGATCAATGTTGCCAGTACGGCAAAACGCCAATTTCATATGTAAGGACCTAATATATTAGCCCCACGTTGCGTGGAGGGTTCATTTAGGAAAATAATGAGGGGAAGTTTTGGGAAGGAAAATGGTTTGAGCGGTGGGTTGTAATCTGGGGGTCAGTGTGTCCAGGAGTGACGGACGTATGAAGCCATCGCTTCAACTGGTGCAAGGCGATGTCCTGCTAGACAGGTCATAAAGTCTCCCTCAATCAGACTCTTCGGATCCGGTGTGCCAAGCAGTTTGTAAGCAGACCGATCCGCCGCCAAGACCCAGACAAAACTCACCCATGAACCCGGGCACCCCTGCTAAGTCACCAAACATAGCAAACCACTTGGAGAGACCTACGGCAGAGGTGTTGGTTATCCAATAAACGGTTCCCTAGGCCGCGCGGGCGGTATATAAATTTTGTGAATAAATAAAAACATATTGAGAGTTGAAAATGAATACTAGTTCCCAGGAGTTGCCCAGGTTTAAGAATTTTTACAAGTCAGATGTATACAGTGATATTCCTCTTGTTTTGAAGGGCAAGTATGCAAAATTTCATAAATCTCAGAATAAAACTGTATAAAAATCAAATCCACGCCGCCCGCCACAGACAATCATCTTTATACATATAAATAGAAGATAGATAATAATACTACTTTATTTTTAAACAGGTACAAACGCCAACATCTATGATGTATGTAATAAGTTCGAGAGATCGTATAATTTACTCTGTGGACTATTCCATCAATGATACCTGTCAAATTACTTTGTTTTTCATCTTCCAAAGACGGGCCAAAATTAGTTGGATCAATCGGTCCTTGCCTTGTAGGCATTTTAAAAATCCTTTTTTTTCATACCGATCTCCATATGAAAACAATATTAGACCCGTATGAAAACTCATTGCTCTACACAATTTTTATTTTCATACTAACGATTCCACAGATAGTTTCCAATACATGAGAAATAGTATTTTGAAAAGGTACAAACCGTAAAAAAATGGCAATACCTTGAACATAACCATAAAAGCACTTGTCATAGCATAACCATTAAAGCATGCTATTGGCCATCGTCGTCCACAAATTATCAAAAATACCTGTGAAACTCACAATACCGAACAGTAGTATAGGTTCACAATCAGTAATAAAAACATATCCCAGTGCTTCCCAACACCATTATGCTTATCAACGTATAAAATTTTTCAATGCTCGCCAGTATAAAATCAAGTCTAAAAAAATAATAAAATTTTTAAATCCCAAATAAAACATCTAATAGACCAACCCAACACTAATTAAAAGTTTTAATTTAATCATCACAATAATAACAACAACAAAAAATATCTAGAACATATTCTCTAAAAATATTTCATCAGCATATCAAATTGAAAGCACAGTAGGTACATACGCGTTATTTGTAGGCACCAAATTGTTACAACTTTATTATATGTACCTACTTTTAAAATACTGTCAGCACATCCATTTCAAATATCAATGTTTTTAAACCAGCGCTATGTACCTACTACATACTTACAATCTACCTATTGAGTAAATACAATAATATTATTTTTATTTCTGATATATCTATGCCTGTATTTATCTTATATTGTATCCTATTCCAATTTAACTCTTATTTACTTCAAGTTATTATGTCGACTTGTCTTCATGTATATATTTTTTTAAATATAAGTACTTGTAATAACATACTCTCTGTACCTACTCCAATTTTACAATGGCACTCTCCAAAATTCAAGCACGAGAAATGTTTTTCTCTTTTGAATTGGGTAATTTCGTTAAAAAGAAATTTATATAATGTAATTAGTTTTAAGAACCATGTTTTACTCTAAATCTGTATATGAATGTGTTTTTTTAAATAAAAAAAAAAAAACAAAAAAATATCGACTGTGTTTTGGTAAAAGTCTTCTAGTCAAATTTTTGGGAAAGTTACTTTTCAGTGGTTTTATGTAGAATAGTCTCGAAATAAAACAAGACAAAATAGTTTTTGGTGATTTAAGCATTTTTAACTTTAAAAATTAAATTTATGGGTATTTTTTTAGGTTATTTCGATAAAACTAGCGATAAAAAATGTTCAACCCTCAAATTTTTCATAATAATAAATAGAATTACAATAATTGCAGGTAAAAAAAAACAACTGTTGAGTTAAAAAAAGCAACTGTACTTATCTCTTATATATTATTTTTGTTTCATTCATTCTTATTTTGTCCTTAATATTACTGATACCCTCTTTGTGCCACTGTAACTTATAATCTTATCATTGCAATGAAAAAGCCTTTTTATGGCGGCGTTAAATAAATAAAAAAAATTACATCGTAAATTTTAAAAACAAATAACCACTTTTATATAAATTCAAGATTTTTAATTAGTTTTACAAATTTATAAGTATTCATGTTTATCGTCTTCTGTAAAGTTGTGATTTTGTGACTTGAAGCGTTTTACCAAACCGAAGTCTTTATTTATCAATATTTTAAATATAAATCGAAATAAACGTGCAACATTTCCACATAATACAGTTAGGTTGAAAAAACAATGACACACCGTCATCTTAAACTAACGTACGAAAGTCTGTACCAAAATAGAACACGTCCTTTTTCCATCACGAATCCTTATGAAAATTCGACGTAAAACGACCATTAGGGTTATTCACAAAGGTTTCAGAAATTTAGGGATCAAAGGTAATTTTTTTAAACTTAAACCCAGGACGTAGGTGTTTTAACGTCAAAGTACGTATAATATTTCTAATTCCAGAAATTTACATTTGAAGTTACAGAGAAAAATACTTTTTACCGAGCGCAACCTCACCCCCACATACACTCTCTCAGACAGAAAAGATTTTGAAGAGAAAAATAATTTTGCGCCAAGCAAGGTCAATTCTAAAGGCCCTCTTACGTGATCCAATGCAAAAGGGCGGGCGCCGGCCCTGTCGCTAGCTATCTTATAACACAAGCAGCAGATAAGTAATTTTAACAAACCTTCAAAATATTTTATTATTTGTGGAATTTCTGACTATGCGGTATTCGCATTTAAAACATTGCCCTAAGGCAGGGATGGCGAACCAATGGCACGCGACACAATATTTTCGGCACGTCACTGATCACAAAATTTATTACGCACTACGAAAAATAGTGTTAAGATGAAGCCATAGTAAATAATGCAAAATCACACAAAATCATACGTTTTTATTTTGAAAATTTGATCGCTTAGAAGTATTATAGATGCTTCGATTAAATACTGCGTGTAGAACATACCTTGGCCCTTAAAAATATCTTTTAATAAGCATATAAAAAAATAAAATATAAAGTCTGTAAAAAACATTTTTAAGTCCAAACTCTCCTATTTATAAACCCCTTTTCGGATATGGTTTTATTGTTTAATGTAGCGAATTCAGTTTCTTTTATAATAATCGCAAAAAAAAAGAGATTTTTACGCCCGAAGTTCACAAAATAAAATAAAATATGCATTTTCGCTTTGTTATTTTACAATACGGCCGGCAGTCGACGAATTTGGATTTTCAAAGTGAATCGATGCCGTCCACCGAAGGGACATAACTAGACACGCCCGTTTTTTTTATCAGTTCGCCCCCGAACGTAGCGGGAAACGGACGCTAGGCTCCACGTCACTTTGTTCCGTGAAATCAATTTTAAAATTATGTTTTATTACAATAAACAATGGATAAAAAATGAGTTAATGTTTTTTACAGGCCTTTTCGAAATCAACCTGTAAAAAAAATTCTCAAAAACCGTTTCCAACCTTTCCAAAAGCCTTTTCTCAAGTATTTTTAAACTCCTCCCATAAAAGGGCGTGAATTCCGATTTCGATTTTTTCCTGAACAATTGGATCGCCTTAAGTGTATAGTAGGTGAACGAGCGAACCCGAGTGATCCCCTACGCTACAGAATGTTCGGGTGCGGTGCGCGGGCAGCGATACGCGGGTACGGTGCGGTGCACGGGGTAGCGCGGCGCTCACTCGTTTGTTTTCGTACCTACAATCTACATCGCGGGTTTCTATTGCTAATGAATGACGGATAGTTTCTTTATGCATAACATAATAGTGAATTCAAAAAAACGAACTAGAGCAAAAAGAAGTAATTGCAAGTGCATTGGAAGACAGAAATAAACAGTCAACATCTATGATTAAATATATTGGCCAAAAATTGTCATACGAGTGCGGCAACTTACGCGGCTGCAAATGTCATTGCTCGGCATAGAAAACCTTTTCAAATGGTCAACATCGTTTCCACGACAACGATTTGTTTTGTTTTCGTCTGACGTTTGCAATAACTCGCTTTTGTCAGGAAATTTATTTGACATATTAACAAATCTCATAAAGCTAGAGCTTACCATTATATAAGCCTATATTACTCGCTGATAATGTAGCTTTCTATTGGTGAAAGAATTTTTAAATTCGGTTTAGTGGTTTAGGCATGAAACAACTCACGCACTTTCGCATTTTATAGACTAGCAATATTTATTATTTGCCGGCACGTCTATGACCTCATTAAACATTTCTTTAGAAAAATCGCACGTTGATACACAAAGGTTCGCCATCCCTGCCCTAAGGGGAGCGGCTGCTTGCTTTTTCATACAAAACTAAATTTGAATTTGAACTGAATTGCCAATACCCAATTAAATAATTATTTTTTCAATCAAAAGGTGTATCAAATATCTAGTACGGATATGTGCTACTTTATTATTTGTGTTTAAAATTATAAAATGTATGACATTAAAAAATTAATTTTTCATGATTTTGGAGACAAATTTGGCAATTATTTGTGCGTTAAGGATACCTACTTATAAAAAAATAATTTTGCTGTCTTTTTTATAGAAATATAAAAATAAAAATAAAATTATATAAACAAATAAACAATTTGATGGGCTTTCATTTAAATTACAAATGACCGATTTATGTGGTCGTATATAACTTTACAATTTTACAGAAAAAAAACTACACAATATTAGGATTATTTGTTTAACAATTATAATTAACTCGCAAAAAATGCCACTAAAACCAGGCAAAATTATATTAATTTATTTAATTATAATTTAAAACATAAATAAATAAAATAGCAGAAATCCGTACTAGACACTTGCTGATGGTACATGATTTGGATAATTATTCAATTTGGTTGGGTATTTTGGCCTCAAATCCAAATTTATGTTTTGTATGAAAAACGCCGCGCAGCCATTCCTCATAATAATATTATGAACATTATCTGCACTTGCACTTACATTGAAAGCATTGAAAGTGGGTCAGATCGTGGTTCATTTAAAAAACTATAATATTATATATCTATCTACTCAGTTGTTTCCGGTTTGCAACTCCTGACCCACATTAGTAAATTCCATTGCCAAATAAACACATCAAACAATGCGAAAACAAACCCACGCGTGGGTGTCTATCAATTCGTGTAATGGCAATATGCTATATCTAAAAAAGCTAACTAAACTAAAAGTAGTAACAAATTAAAATTTGGTAAAAGATTAGCTTCATTTAAATCATTGTTAAAAACATATATACAAATATGTAACGGTATTTTAAAACTCATAATATATTTGCTTTTTTTAAACATATCAAAATATTTTTCAATCAAACCTACCCACAAATTTAAAATTGTTACCACTATAGGTTTGCGACGAAAATAACAAATAGTCCAAAAATGATGCGTTGTAAAGACTAATCTAAAAATTTGGTAAATCTAAAAATTAGCTTTTTGGAGATACAGCATACTGACACATCACGCGACGCGCATGTGGCATGAAGAGCTGCTAATGCGTGTGTCCAACAAACCGTAACTCAAAAATCCCATCTCCCGCACGGCAACGACTTTGAAACGGCAATGTGTATTGTGGGGTTGTCCTATTTTAAATTACAATGTTCTGACATTACAGAAGTATTCTTTTTGCAGATATAGCATAGTGCCTTTGTCAATTCCTTGGTAATTAAAATCAAAACAGCCTATTATGGGGTAAAGGCAAAACAGTGAATTATGGGGTTGACCTATTTTAAGTTGCAATGTTCTGCCATTAGAGAAATATTCTTGCAATTATATCATAGTGCCATCGTCAATTCCTCGGTAAGTAACGATAATAAACAAATAAAAGTAAGTTAATATATGCATCTCGAATATTAGAATTGATCGAGCGCCGTAAGGCCAAAACGCTGTATCTATAGATGCGGCATATTGCCATAATATGAGAATGGTTCCTACACGATGGCCTTACTTTTATTACAATCTACAGAAGACTATTTAGACATGGACATGATAAAACAAACACGGTGCATACGTGAATGCTGACACAAAATGCTAAATTATGTATTTAGTTTATATTATTTATCTTATTTATAAAAATCAATATTTGTTTGTTCATATTTTATGCGCTGCTATACCGTAAGTCCGATTGTGATGAAACTTTAGTGATTTGTTGTGCACACGCCCGCGAAGGTTATAGGCTGTATAGGTTATAGGTGATTTGAAAATGTGTGTATTTCATATATTTTGGCAGGGAGGGAGGTCAGAAGGAGGAGGGTAACGGAGGAAGGGATGCGAGGGAGGGGTGACGAGGGAGAGGAAATGCGTGGAAGGTGGAAGGAGATTGCGGGAGGGGAAGGGGACACGGGAGGGGAACGGGGACGCATGGGAATGTAAACAATTTATTTCTTTGAATGGCATTGCAACGCATGCCGGGTAACAGCTAGTAACTTATAAAATTTACATTTATGTACGTTAAGGTTCTTGATTCCAAGCCTCTAGAAGTTGTGGATTCAAAACATGTAGGGTGAAATAGGTTTCAGTCGAATTTCTTTGGCCAATGTCAATTTTATTTTTCTTATTCGAGTTGGTAGGGATCAAAGTGAGAAGCTGAATTTATTCAGTCAGTGACGGTATCGTAGTCACTTGATTAAGCACACATGTGCCACGGGGAAATTGGTGCTGGGGACATCTTTCGACTATGACATTCGTGGTAAATATCCATAAAAACTTAAATAAAATAAAATTATCAAGTTAATACTTTTAAAGAACGGAAGCAACAGTTACACTAAAACAAACGATATTTCAAAATATAATAGTATTATATTTTGAAATATTGTTTCCTCCCGTTTTTTTACTCCCATACACACAAGCATTTGCTTATTATGGGAGAACATAATTTTTTTTTTTAATTAATAATAATAATTATTTTTTTTAGTAAATCTACCTCAGTTAGACTCGAGAATAATTCTCCACTAACCGGGAATGAAATTAGTTAATTAAGATTGTTGTTTTATTTTATTATATTTTATCTTTTATTATACAAATAAAAAATTTAAAAAAATAAGTTTAGGTTTGTTACTTCGAAACTTCGCACGATGAAGGTTAATTTTAAAATAGTAAAGTTTTTTATATGAATACCCCACAAGAATCCCAACTACTCCCGTTTGGAGCCAGTGAGACTACCTGTGAGGCTGAAGGTAGCGGGAAGGGAAGAGGAAGGTGGGGAAATACCTGAATACTCAGATCTGGTTACCAAACACGGCTAAAGCCATTGCAACTTTTCAATTCCGAATGGTGATATTACACCAGGGCGATACTGAGAGTATCTTTCACTATGGAACGGGTCCAATATATTATTTTTAATTAATAAAATTGTGAAATAACACAAATAAAATTTATTTGCGCACGCCGGGATTCGAACCCGCGACGACCGGATTGCTAGTTGAGAGCCTTACCCCTAGACAAGAGGCCGTCGAGTTAGTTTCACGGGTCAAAAAGTAAGAAATTTGAATAAACAACAATCTTCTCAATCACTGTACTTAAAATATGTCGCTTTTAATTGGTTTGATACATTCGTACACGAGACGTGCTCTAAGACCTAACAAATAAGAGTCTTCGAATTACAGGTCTCACCGGGAGAGGAGTGCTCCTGGCGGGATAGAAGTGTGCTTCCGGCTGCAAACTATTGACACCTACATTTGTATCGGTTCCATGACAAATCAGAATCAACCCAACTCCATCTGCATTATCACCTCTTTGAAAAGTCATTAAAACCTATAAATTTTTTTTTGAGAAATAAATAACCCATAACCTAACCTAACCTAACCTAACGTAAATCTAAGGCATGTATCTTTTCTCGGAAGATTTCTTAAATGTAGATGAGTGTTTCAGGTTGATAATTATTGCTAATAATAATTAACGTAAACCTATTCAACAAATTTTTATATATTTTTTTCATTACTTTTATTGGTCTTTCAGAGGACACGTTGAGTTGAATTTATTATGAATTGTTCGGTCACCATTTTTATCATATCGCAGAACCGAATAAAATCTCCCAGCACCTCAGTTCTGGACAGTTTCAGAGCATCCCGTTTGCGCGATAAAAACGAAAAAGCAAAACGGTTTACAATCAGATTTTTCACAAACGAAAACACAATAAGCGTGACGATATTTTTTTCTTGTGACAGCAGTTGAATTTTTCAGAGGGGCATCCGGGAAAGTTTTCCGTAAAGTTGTTCTAAGGACAATACAATTTCCCTGGAGAGCTTCCTAACTGGAATAAGATTACCCCGGAGTTGTCTTGGGGAATGGAATAATGAATTTGTAATTTGTATATACACTTTATATTATAGGAGTTATCCATATATATAAAAATCAAAAAATGCTTGCTTGGGTGCATATGAGTAGACGAATTGTCTATGCGTTGCTAAACCATTCATCCGATTGCGATGAAACTTTGGGGATTTGATGTGCGCATGCCCGCTATGGTTTCTATTTAAACTGGTGAGCTCTGGCATTATGAAATTTGTTTAAAAAAATTGCAATAGGTGGTAAGCGAGCTGTTTGAAAACTGGATGTACCGGAACCGAATGGATGGAAAGCGGGAGGTTCGCGGGACGCGGGAACGGGGGAAGCGGGAGAGGGGAGTGAGGAGAGGGAAGGCGGAGAGGACGGAGTGGAAATGCATGAGAGGAAGGGGACGCGGGAGAGGAAGGGGAAAGGACACGCAGGGTGAAACAATTTCTTTATTAAGTGGCATAGCAACGCATGCCGGAACTCGCTTGTAGGTAAAGTATAAATACGGAGCTCAGTACGGAGGTCGCTAACATTAATATTGGACATCGTTTGTTGAACAAAAAAAAAACAATATTACTTATAGCCTCACGCGTCGAGCGAGAATTTATAAAGCTTAGAACGTTTCAGTCACGGTGACCGCAATTTTTACTTTTGAATTGAAAACTGCTTTAGTACCTTTGTGATTTGAAACTCGGTGAAACGAAAAAGCGACACTAAAACTCTTTTCAAAAAAACAAACAAATAAATCTATAGGATTTAGCATGCGAGAGAATGAAATAGAATAACCGGTCTATTCTTTGTGCAGTACTTCGTAGTCTACCCACTCTTGTTTACTTTAGTTTTCTGAAAGTTTCACTTCTACAGAATGTGAATTGCACAATCTGATTTTTTGACAATAGCTCCACACAAGAGGCCCTGAGGAAGTTCTGGGAAGGAAAAAAAATGAGGGTGAGGAAGAATCTGTGGGTCATTGTGTCCAGGAGTAACGAATGTTACGTAAAGTATGAGTAAATCCATCCCACTCACTGCGATGCAAGGCGATGGGTCGAGAGGGTCCGGCTGGAGATTTCTAGGTTAAGTCTCCCTCAACCAGTCTCTACCGCCACGCAGTAGGTGTGTAAACGCATTCACCGCCAAGACCTAGACAAATTTCATCCAATGAACCCGGGCACTCCTACAAAGTCACCAAACTAACGCGAACGTGTGTTGGTTATTTAATAATAATGGTTTTCGGAGCGGCGGTACCCACACCCGTCTCCCAAATTGAAATA
Source organism: Limnephilus rhombicus (assembly GCA_929108145.2). Classification (NCBI taxonomy): domain Eukaryota; kingdom Metazoa; phylum Arthropoda; class Insecta; order Trichoptera; family Limnephilidae; genus Limnephilus; species Limnephilus rhombicus. Next base: position 23,749,361 of record OV815278.1, read on the forward strand.
ATTGTAATTCATATTCCATCTTTTCACTTTACGTAAACTTTAACATCATTAATAACAATTCTGTAGAACTTAAGAAACTTCAAAAGATTTATGCAGGAGCCTGCCTACATAACGTGTGTGTCCAATCACAAACAAATCGTGAATTTCAATACGTAACAATTTCGTGAACAACGGCAAAAGTTTTGTATTCCGAGAACAACGTGCTGATTTACAGGCATTAATCTAGTGCTTATGAAGGCTTAAATATTAGCTTACTGTGTTTAATTTATTTATGGTTTCTGTACATTGTACGCAGTTGATAATCTTGTTTACTTTGTAGGACTTCAATATTAATTTAAAATTTTGAATATCAAATCAATCTAATACTTATGCGTATACATTTTTAAAATTTTTTGTTCGCTACATCTATGTAGGTAAGTGTTATAGGAGCGAAACGGTGTAAACACAAATAATACACACGAAACTGCTTTTGAAGTATGAATATAACATGGTTTTAATAAAAATAATTATGTAATATTGCAAACATAAAGCAGAAATCCATTTTTTTTAAAGGAGAACAATCATTCCCGGATTACGAATAAACTGACAATAATTAATCTCACTAAAGTCGGGTCCAAAGCTCGTCATTTGTCTTGATAAAATCATGGACAGTCCCACAACAAGTCAATGATTTTATCAAGTTTGTCAATGTTTCGAGTTTAGTTGTGCTTTCCATGTTCGACGGAAAACATTTCCTAAACACTCCATCCCGGGTGGAGTGGGAAGGCAGGTGGGGGCCGGCGGGGGGGGGATTCATTTTTTGACAGGAGCCGCGCGGTGTGGTCATATTTATGGAAGAATAAACCGAACGGCTCTTTGAGGTTACGTGTTATGTGTAATGAGCGAGCTTAAATAATCATGAGTTTAAAATATTATTATACTTACGCATAATATTATAATAAATATATTTCATAATAAAATTATAATAAAGTAACAAATATTAATATAATTATTCGGTTTAAATCGAGAAACGTCTGGAATATTCTCCGCGCGGAACGTGGATGCGTAACATGTTTTTGTGCAGTGCCCTTGAAATGATTTTACACAGAAACGCAAATCTCATAAACAGCCATATATTGTTATTATTATTTTATGACTTTGGGTCTTGACGCGACCGATGCTCTCGAACAATAACAATCGTCAGTTGCAGTTTGAGCTTTGAGCATTCCCGAGTTAATTCTCCCCACACGCATTGCGCGGCATCTGTCAAAAAATGAATCCCCCCCCCCCCCGCCTGCCTTCCCGCTTCACCCGGGATGGAGTGTTTAGGAAATGTTTTCCGTCGAACATGGAAAGCACAACTAAACTCGAAACATTGACAAACTTGATGAAATCATTGACTTGTTGTGGGACTGTCAATGATTTTATCAAGACAAATGATGAGCTTTGGACCCGACTTAACACCAACGGTAAGCAAAAATGTTGTGATGCCAACTCAGCCACTGACTGACAAGGACGGATCAAGCTTTGGCGCCAGGGGGGTCACATAGTCGTGGTCAAGTCACAAAAAGTTGTAATTTAATGTTGATAATAATAGATACAAGTAAAAAGTAGGTAGGTAATTTTGATAATAATAGATACAAAAAATACATTATGTTTAACAATTTTAATTAGTGGTTCACCTAGGTCCTGAACCCAGCCCAGGGGGGGGGGTCATGACCCTTATGACCCCCCTCCCTGGATCCGCCCTTGCTGACTGATCTGTTTTATAAGCAGCAAAATCTGAATCAAAAGCTGAACTCTGGCGTTATGAAGTTGCACAGGTTTTATTGCATCAAATTTGAAGGTATCTATTTATTTTGAGCTTGTAACGTCATTTTCATGGAGAACTACGGAGTTTCTAACAACTTTAAACTATAAAAAAAACCAACACAAAATTGGGTGAATTGACAGAATAACACTTTATCTAAAATTTCAGAGTTTAAAATATGCGAACACCTGAGCAGTGCTCAGTGAACACAGGTTCTACTGGTGAGGTGTTCACAAACTTCCACTACTTACAACCATTTTGATGCAGATATTGATTATTTGTGTAGATATTTGTTTTATTTAGATTTTTGTGTTGCTGGTACTTATTATCTTTGTAAACTTTGATTACTCAACAGGTCAACAAACTTTTCTTTTCAAATGAGGTGTTGAAGTTGTATGTTTTTGAGTCAAGTCACCGTAATCTGTATGTACGAGAATAGGAAGAAGAAATATATAATTTAATTCATATTATCAAATATCCAATAAATAAATTTGTATTGAAACTCGGGCTAGACAGGTTAGTAACTACTGGTTTCCTCCTAGTATTCCTTTATCAAATTTAATTTGATAAAGGAATACTCGAGGAAAAGTTGAAAGCTCAGATTCTTGTAAAACGATTATCTCGTCAGCAAAGGTTTCCTGCTTCTTGTAACAAGTATAAATGATACCAGCCGGTGTTTGATACAATGTTCCTTCAACTTCTACCACACTAACTTCTATAATACTTGAGGAACTCGTACTTTAAATTAGAGTAATTGTTCTGAGGGCATCAGAGGGGGAAATAAGTTGTTTGGAGATAATAAAGAGAACAGAAAAAGAGGAGGCGGAAAAGTTAGTGCAAATCATCGTTGCTAACAACTAACTACTTACAACAATCTTCAAGGCAAATCACGAGCCCATTGACCGGAATATGAAAATATTAGAAGAAAATATTTAGTAAATGGCATACTTTTCCCAACATCTTACCAATTACGCCACCAGACGCAATCACCATGCGCAACTTGCATCAGTTCTATTCTTGACAATGTAAAACCACTTTAAAATGCTAAAGCATGTTTATTTGCGGTATGTTCCATGGAAGATACTCTCAGTACCGCCCTGGTGTAAGACCACAATTCAGAATTGAAACTTTGCTTGAAATGGCTTTAGCCGTGTTAGGTGACCAGATCTGAATAGGCAGGTACTTTCCCACCTTCCTCTTACCTGTCTTCTTACCCTTCCTACTACCTTCAGCCTCACAACATACCCCAATTTAAGACGCCATAGTCTCACTTTCTCCAGACAGTTTAGAGCAGTAGGGACTTCTTGTGCGGTATTCACACTAAAACTTTTATGCCCTTCTTTAACATAATTGAATAAATGTTTTTTTATTATATTATAGCATGATATAAAATATTGACTATTATTATCACTTTTAGTAATCAATTCACAGTATTTTTGAATAATTTAAAGTAGGACCTACGCATTTTTATTTCCAGTGAAAAAACTGTTTTTAATAACCGATCAACATTCCCAAATCGTAGTATATTGCTAAAAAGCATTTGGCAATTTTCGTTATTTGTTTTTGGGGTGTTATGCCTTGTTGCTCTACCCACTTCTTTAGCCGATCCGGTAGATCTGCCGGATCTGTCCTGATGATGGACACTGCAACGCTGTCCGAAACATTAGCTAAAGGAGGAGGTAGCACAACACGGCATAACACCCCAAAAACAAATAACGAAAATACTTTTAGCCGTGAAAATCTAAAAACGCATTTGGCAATTCTTTTTATGATATATGGCAGTGTTTTTCAATATGTGGGTCGCGACCCCCAGGGGGGTCGCGAAGCATTACTCGGGGGGTCGCCGGCAAAAGGAAAAATGCGAGGTTCTAACTACAATAAAAACACTATTTCAGCTGGGCAACATTTGTTTGAAGTTAATTTAATTTTCACGTTAATTTTCACGTTCGGTGTAAGTTCTACTCAAGTTCTGTAATTATTTCAGTTTTACGAAGTAAATGGCCTATATAGTAATAGAACTCGAATAGGACTTACACAGAACGTGAAAATTAAAATGTTTAAACTGCAAATATTTGATGAACTCGTCAATTTTTTTTAAACAACCCGTCCTAAGTCTGTTTCTCTTTTTAGTTTGAATGTCCACCATTGAAGAGAATGTCAGTTCACATAAGTATGAAGTGGCAAATGGCACTAATAATTATAGTCAGAATGTCCACCATTGAAGAGAATGTCCGTTCACATAAGTATGAAGTGGCAAATGGCAATAATAATTTTTGTTAGAATGTCCACCATTAAAGAGAATGTCAGTTCACATAAGTATGAAGTGGCAAATGGCAATAATAATTTTAGTTATAGTGTCCACCATTGAAGAGAATGTCAGTTCACAAAAGTATGAAGTGGCAAATGGCACTAATAATTTTAGTTATAATGTCCACCATTGAAGAGAATGTCAGTTCACATAAGTATGAAGTGGCAAATGGCACTAATATTTTTAGAGCTTCCCTTGCCAGCTCTGGACACTCTTCTTTTCTTTTTATCCAAAACACGTAACACTTTGAGCATGAAATGCCATTTTAAGCATGCCGTCAGCAGCTAAATCTATAAGATTTTCTTTCATATTTGTGGTGAGATCAGCTAGTTCTATTGATTTATCCAAGAAAGGGTTTTAAAATCCACCTATGCTGCAAAATTAGGCCCGCGCAAGCTGGAGCCTCCAAGTCAAAGTCGCACGCAGCCTTACCAACTTACATCGTCCTTACTTTAAAAGCTCTCGCGGATTCCTTGCAGAGTGTAGGCCGTAATAATGAATATAGGTACCAAAATAGAGAAAATAATAAACGTATTTAACTTACTCACTTTTTGTCTGTATCTACGGCCAAAGGGGGTCGCCAGAATTTTTCAACCTGTAAAGGGGTCGCGTATTCAAAAAGATTGAAAAACACTGATATATGGTAATTGTGGATAATTGACAATTAATTGACGAGTGCGTGATGGCGAGTTATTCCATTTTGAGCAAAAATATATTGTCACATTTTTTCATTTGTAATTGTAATTAGAGAATATTAAGCATTCCCGCAGATTTGCCACGAATACATTTAAAAACTACAATCACTTTATTTTTAGTCATTGAAGACAATGTTAACGACTCTCAATCGAAAATTTGAAACAGAAACAAGTCTATACGTAGGACAAATATTATTTATTTATTTTTGGAATAACTTATTGCGGAAAAACTCAAATTGTAATATTTAATGATTGAAGAAAAAACCAGCGATGTTTTTAGTTTGGTAAAACTAATTTTTAAGGTTTTGAGTACGTACCTACTTACCAGTTTTTACAAGAGATTTTTGAAGACGCATGTCGCCTTTCTTTGTTGAAAGATATTAACTTATATGTCCCTTACACGTATACTCGTGGGGGATCCCACGCACTTTTTAAGCTCCGAAAGCGAGAACTTCTGCCTATCAGAATGCGCCATTAAACAGAGCGACTCAACTGCTTAACGATTCTGCATTGACCATCGACATCTTCAATGTCACCTATAGAGAGTTGAGTAACTATCCTTTGACATAGGCCACAACATAGTAAAACTGCCCCAACGCAATTTTTTTTAAATTTTGTAATCTTCTCCATAAGTGGCCATTCATTTATTACGTAAAACGAATTTTGCTAGTTTTCAACCCCCTCCCCCCCTATTATAAGAAAAAATAAGAATAGGCCGACCCCCCCCCCTGTTTAATATTTATTACGGAAGAATCTACAGGAAAAAATAAATACACGTTTGGGTTGTTTTAATGTTTATTTTTCAAAGTAACAATTTTTAGAAATGTTTATTTGTACTCACAAAGGTACTAATAATTTTAACTTTGCGCATTTTTGTGATCTTACGTAAGAACTATCGAGACTCCCTCCCACCCCCTTGTAAGAGAAAAAAAGACATGGTCGACCCCCCTCCCCCTCTAAATCATCTTACGTAATATGAATGGCCCCTAATATATTAGTGTATAACTGTTTTATGGAGAACCTGAAAAAAATATATCTTCCAGTTTTCAACAGAGATTTTTTAAGAACGCATGTTGCCCACAGCCACCCCCCTCCCCCTCTAAATCATCTTACGTAATATGAATGGCCCCTAATATATTAGTGTATAACTGTTTTATGGAGAACCTGAAAAAAAAATATCTTCCAGTTTTCAACAGAGATTTTTTAAGAACGCATGTTGCCCACAGCCATCATTACGACGGATCCGAGTGTATCAATTATAATTATTTCACGGGCTGTTAATTTGTTTCGGTTTAGTTTCCGCCGTCTATAAATCACCCGCAGTAGGCTGAAGCACTGAAGCAATTGCAAAGGCACTGATGGCGGCCGATGGCATGAGAAAGCTTTTTAGATCAGTAGAACATTCTCGATTTCCGAGGAAAGGTTCATACGAACAACTCGGAATGAATGGCGTAAGGTGGGAAAACACATTTGCGCTCGAATCTTCCGATTCATCATCTTCTGTAAGTTCGCCTTAACCCAATAAACCCGACATCGCTTGTTTTCGTTCTTGGTCTATCCGGTGATGGTAAAACACTCATTAACAATGCTAAACAATACTTAACATTCGTTACAGAGGCGCGGTGAAGTAATAATGCTCGGGTGAAATAACAGTTATGTGACGCTAAATAGCCATAGTTCTAAAAAGAGTTTCTAGGAGAAAAAAGTTTTATTTCGTATATTAAAGGCAATATTTGATGACTTGCCAGAAAAAATGCTTTTTATATGGAAACCTGAACGGAGACGGTTTACGCATAGTGCTCTTGAGCACTCAGGCAATGGCCACTGTGTCCCATTTTACCTCATTCCTTTAACAGTAACCTGGTCCCATAGATAAAATAGATAAAATTCACTAGGATTGTCATAGAATATTTGGCTCTTAGTTCCACAATGGGTCTTCTTCTTTGCCTTGTTCCCATCATAATTGGAACCTCTTCATCCTCTTCACTTGCTTTTATGGGTGTTATACACTCCCAACAGCTGCACGTGTCTCCTGAGATGGCAACATCCCGTTAGTAGTCCTACCAGTTCCCTCAGTGAGTTTCTATGCATATTGAGTGTTTGTCTGATTCGTCTAGGTTTAGATATAGGGTCTGGTCTGTATGTGAGTAGTGTTGCATGCAAAACTGCTTACGTGCTACAGCTTCAGATGCACTTATAATGGACAGTAAATTGAATGAGTTTATTGGAATTGGGTGATAAAATGTGTAGGAAAAACAAGGTATATACAAGGAAAGGGATAACCAATCACTTACCACTGAATCTCTGCGAAGGTGCAAACGACACAACCGCAATATAGTTATGTGGTTCCACCGCAATACGAAAGGCAATTATCGTCATAATAAAACGAATGAATACAAAACGATAATGTGTACTTCCGAGATGGTAAAATTTCTTCTATTTGCTTAAAACAGAGATTGTGTACACGAAAAACACCAACAACTTGTTGCCAAGGAAGTTAGTACAAATGTAATAGAATTTGCACTATGTTTCTTGCCATTGTTCCAAATTCCAAATACTTTTCCAGCAAGGTGGTGGTTAGGTTAGGTTGTTCATAAATATGTAGATTAAAAATTATATCTCTGGAATTACCTTCCACAAAGTAGATTCTACGTGTGTACTGTGTGTACATACTGTACGACAATGTAATTGCAATAGGACGGATCGTATCTAAAGTATTAATGGTTAATTTAAATTTGCAGATTTCAGGGATAATTGGAGCTTATTTTTTTATCAGAGAGAAAAAAATTGGGCATCATATCACCAACCAAAAAAGCGTGATGTAGTGGTACAGCATATGGACGTTTCGGTGGGTCATTTGCGGTACACGCGGGCGCAATTGTCTCACGTGAAATATTGCCGTTTTTGATAAAGCGGTATTTTGGTTGCGGCAAAACTCTATCCAACTGAATTTATCGGTTTTCTTTTATTCTAAAAGCCGAAATAAATCGGAAAGTCTGATAACAAACAACACACCTTTGTTCGGATCGACATTTAGAATTGCAAAAAAAAAACGGTTCTACGGTTTTTAGCTCAGACAATTTGCGGAGAGTTACTTTTTAAAGAGTTCAATCTGTGGAGCGATCGGCGGAGTCTTTTGTGTTCCGATAAAATGCACAAAACTTCAATTGTAATTCTGTAGAGATTTCCTACAATCTCTCGGAACCGTTGGGCGGAACGTCTCGAACTGTTGCATAATACAAATAGTGTGTGTACAGTTCTGTAGTACTGTCTGACTATAGGTACAAGTTTCTCGCTGAACCGGTACGAGGAGAGTAGAGAGTAGTAAGTAGGTACCTGCTTGGACAAAGACAGAATCTATTTGTGGAAATTCTCCAAATCAATAACATTGTTGGGACTCGGGAGATACAGAGTTGTGAACAAGAAAAGAAAGTTCGTCCATATCAGAAAATACAACATCCAGCGTTGGAAATTTTTTTAAAATTTATTTTCGGGAAATAGTATGTAATGATAACTCAAGTCTCAGGAGGCCCTGATAAAAATATTTTCCCTCAGGGCCTACGTCATATTTGGGAATGATGTGTACAGGGTCCTTTTAAGGAAGGGAAGGAGAGGAGGTTCTTGGAAGGAAAAGGGTAGGAGTGGGTAGGGATCTGGGGTCAGTGTGACAAACGTATGAATCATCCCTCCCACTGCGGTGTAAGGAAATGAGTCGAGAAAGTCTGGCGGAAGAGGTTGAAGGGTTTCCCGCAAACGGTCTCTTCCGATCCGGCCTGCCACGCAGTTGGTGGACAGGCGCATCAGCTGACAAGACTTGGACAAACTTCAAAAATCAAATCACCAAGAAAACACTTGGGGTGACCTACGGCAGAGGTGTTGGATATCCAATAAATGGTTCCTGGGGCGGAACGGCGCGCGGCGGTTCCCATACCCGCCTCCCATATTGAAATGCAGGTTCGATACTCGCCGCAGAGTACAATCAGAAAATGGATGATAAATTTTCACTTTATTTCAATTCAGCCTGGGTATTGATAACTGTTAAATTTGATGCACCTTCACTTATCATATTCAACCCCCTTGCACCTAACAATAATAGTTGTACAGCTCAAAACAATGATAAATACAAACAAAATTACGGTGAAAACCAGAAACGATGTAAATTCAAGAGTCCACAAGCACCATTTTATTTTATTTTACTTTACGCAACGGGGCGTTGCTGTTATTAGGTTATTCGAAATTGGAGTAAATCGAAAGCAATTAGAACTACAGAAAAGATTTACGATATATTTGTGCAGGTGGCTCAAAGAGGAACTAAAGGGTAACCTTTATTGTTTGCGCTGGCAGCCTCAATACCAACAGCAGAGATGCCTCCGATATGATAATTTTGTAAAAAACATTATTTGTTACACTAATAATAAAATACTAGCAGTTAAAAATCCGCTCTAAATAAATAGGCCCTTTGGTTTGGCTTCGCCCAGTTAGTGTTGGTGACCATTTTATAAATCCCATAGGAACTGGTTCCTATGGGATTCTTCGGATCCACTGTCATCCAGTAATAGCTAGTCACCGGGACAGGCAATTACATATGTAATATATAGCCGCTTGATACTATTATTCACAAATAAATATCACAGCTAAGTACTACCGTCAATTTTTCCATATCCGAAGAGATACTCATATTGACAAATTCGTAGTACTTATACCTAGGGGGGAAACACTCGGCGAAACCATGCGAGCTGCTGACGGAAGTGGCGACATCTTTTGACGAATTATTGAATTCAAAACCAAATTCCAACGGTAGCTTTGCTTGAAATTTCACGTACACGGATGTTTATATGGTGCGGCGGGTTCGGCGCGGCGGCAGACATGCTTTTGAAGTGGCGACATCTTTTGACGAATTCTTGAATTCAAAACCAAATTACAACGGTAGCTTTGCTTGAAATTTCACGTACACGGATGTTTATATGGCGCGGCGGCAGACATGCATTTGAAGCCGGGTTATTAAATTCAATCACGAAGACGCAAGCCTATTAATATTGTTTGATGATGAAGATTGAATAAGGACTCTGCGGTACCTAATTGTCTGTAATAAAATAAAATAAAAAGTGACACACATTTTTTAATCATTGCCTCATCCTTACACTTTCCATCAAATATTTTTCTTGAGTTTTTCACACTTTGTGATGTCTCCCTCGCGAATGGTACGTTATTGAATTCTTCCTTCAACAAGGCGCACGATGGCGTTGGAGCGAAAGTGCGTAAATTGAATTGGCGTTTAACGAGCATCACCTGCAAATACCATCGGCTTAATTTGATCGCATTTTTTCTGCGGGGTTTAACCCTGACCTTTGGCAGGAACTGCGCGTGTCACCAGCAGGCTCTCAAGCAACTAGGCCGAAATATAATGCCAGGGATTAAGTTTTTACACCATTTTACAGAATTTAAATGAACCATAAACCTAATTGGGCATGAAGCACGAAGCCTTCGAAAAATTCTGTAGGTCATAAACACTGCGATGGCCTGGCTATAGGAGAGAATGTCGACAGGATGCCGAAAATCATGGGTGCCTCATTGAAAGGGGCAAGTGGTGGACTGACTGTTTGTTATAATAAACAAAAATTTTAACGAAACAAAAAAAACGACATCAAAAATGCACTAAAAACTAAAAAAATAATTTCGTTTTCTTCTACAACTTAATAATCAACTTACTTTTTCTACTCATTAATATGTAGGTACGATTGTTATTTTTGGAGTCGATGTCAGCCAAGGTAGGTTTGTAACTACATACATAGTTATAGGTGAGATGTGCTTGTGTCGCACGCGCGACTTGATGAGGCGAGAGGCGAAAGCGGGGTCGCGACGGGAGGGGAGCTGTCAAGTGAACACGCCGGGCCATGAACATACCTTGGCTGACACCGACTCCAAAAATAACAATCGTACCTACATATTGATGAGTAGAAAAAGTAAGTTGATTATTAAGTTGTAGAAGAAAACGAAATTATTTTGAAGTACACTAACCAATTTGTCTAAATATGGGTAGACCTATTAAACATGCTGCTCATATGAGACAGACATTACTTGACTATAACAACGTTACGGTGACTCAAAGATCCAGAAAGCTTGTAAAAGATTGGGCCGAGAATCGTTAATTTGCTCCTAAGAATTGAAGAGTTCCGTTACTTTGTCATGGATCCCATAATTAGAACCTAACCAAACTCTCATCAAACTACCCTCGAAGTACACCCTTTCCAATAAAAAAGGAATCATCGAAATCGGTTGGCGTGATATTGAGTTATTCGTTCATTTGTCGCGCGCATACTTAATGCAAATTTAAGACTTATGTGGTGTTCATGAGGACGCCATTGTCAAAACTGGACCAAATTGAAATGGGACCACACGGAAAGCACCAGCTTTCAAATAAAAAAAGAATCATCAATATCGGTTCACCCAGTCGAAAGTTCTGAGGTAACAAACATAAAAAAAAAAAAAAACAAAAAACAAAAAAATACCGTCGATTGAGAAACTCCACCTTTTTGAAGTCGTTTAAAAGGATCTGAGAACTGGTGACGGCAGAGAACATTTATGGAGGAAAATATATCTCACCCTGGCGGACTCTGGGGTCTTGTCTAGAGCAGTAATCATAACAGACAAACCTACAAATATAGGCATTCGAATTTTAAAAAATGCGGTGGGTACGACATTATTTTCGACAAATTTAATGATTGATGACATTTCGTCTTGCAAATAATTGAATTAAATTCTTCAAATTTTAACATTAATTCCGCACAGGAGGCACTGAGGAACATAATTTCATTCGGGGCCTATGTCGTCTTTGAAGATCTGTGTGGATGGTCTTTTTGAGGAGAGGAAGAAGTGAACATGGGCCACAGCCAAGTTTTTGAACTCAAGAACGGGTCGTTAAATCAAGCCGTTCTCATGTGTGAAATGTCCACCGTGTACATAATGGGCGCGCGTTTGACGAGTTTCTCGACCGTGCACCGGTGCCGAAGGAATCAGTGACGCTAGTTCCTCGGAGTATCTTCCATTGTTAGGTAGAACAAGGAAGTTAGCAAACCTACCTGACGTTCGTGCTCTAAAGATTGCAATTCACTTTTTTCAGGTATTTTGTATCTAAAGACCAGAGGTGGCTGCCAAATTCAACAATGGGGCGCACTTACGATTTGTACAGGGATAGCAGTTGGGTACTAGTAAAATATCTGCGGGTCCTGTGCAGTACGCCCAGCTTCTGAGTTACTCGAAAATATATTCGTAACATCAACTTAATCGTGTGTCTAAAAAACTTAAAGATTATCGTTTTTAATCGAGCAATTAAATCGAAATATCGTTCTTTTATAAAAATTATCCAAAAAGAAAAAAAAAAGTTTACCTACTGATAATTTATTTTCGTCGTTTATGCCGTTATACTTCCGTGTTATGTCGCATTATGTTAGATTTCTTACCTTGTTAGATGAATGAGGAACGAACGCGAATAACTCGAGTAAAAGAAGACAGAAGAACTTACCTGAAACAATAAAAAAATACATTAGAGACAGTTTAATTTATGTAGACGTAAAAATCATTTTTTAACTTACGAACAACTGGACTTTTACAATTTATTCTCGTACATGAAATGATCAACAACTTGTGGTAGATATTTGTAGTATGTGTGAATATGTGTGTAGTTTCAATGTCTCTCAATAGATGTCATTAGGATATGTAGTTTCAATGTCTCTCAACCAATGTCGTAAGAGTATGTAGTTTCAAAACGTCAAATAGTAGTAATACATGATAGCAACAAATATCGCCCGTTCGGCTTTAAACCCGAATTACGAAGAAATTCAACATACAGGCGGGCACCTTCACTCGGCGTCGCACATCAACACAGAGCACTGTTTAGACGTTTGAGTCCAGTTCGTTATTCATTGTAAACACGCCAACACTAATAAACAACTGGTAATCTCGACGAACCAAAGAAATAGTGATAACTCCCGATCACCACAACTGGATTTGTAACTAGCCAAAATATTATAAAAAATACGAAAATAATAAATTATAAGGAAGTTTTGGTTACAAATTCACATAAAAAAATAAAAATCGTTATCAGAATGAAGTAGGTAAGTTATTTTAGGGAATACAGAAAGTGAAAGTATCAAGAACTAAGTACCTTCCTACCTATTATTATTACCATAATAATAAAATGTGCCTTATAAAATAGATAATATTAAATGAAATAGGTACTATTTCATTTAATATTATCTTGTTAATAATGCTGGTGAGCAACTGGGCCTAACAATCAACGTCAATAAAACTAAATGGATGACATTTGGACGACTAGATCACTCTGAATCAGTGATACAGTTAAATGGTTGCAATGTCAAAAAGGTGGAAAGATTTAGATACCTCGGCAGTATTCTCACGGAGACTCTTGACCCAGATGTGGAGGTTAGATGCAGAATTGAAGCAGCAAGAACTGCGTTCATTAAAATGAAATCCCTCTTCTGCAATGACAATATCAGCTTAAAACTAAGGCAGAGAATGCTAAAATGTTGTGTGTGGTCGGTCTTGCTCTATGGATGTGAAACATGGACCTTGAAAGTAAATACCATGAACAGGTTAGAGGCTTTTGAAATGTGGCTTCACCGGAGAATGCTCAAGGTCCCATGGACCGACACAGAAATTCTCAGGCGGGCTAGAGCAGATAGAGAACTGCTTACATTAATAAAAATCAGGAAAATTTCATATCTGGGTCATATACTTCGAGGGGTGAAGTATCACTTGCTCCATTTGATATTGAAAGGCAAGATAGAGGGTCGCCGAGGGCCTGGTAGGAGAAAAATGTCTTGGCTGCATAATATACGAGAGTGGACCGGCATTAGAAGTGTGGAGGAGCTATTCCGGGCAGCGCAAGACAGAGAGACATTCTCAAGAGTGATCGCCAACGTCGGGGGGACCTGATACGGCACACAAAGAAGAAGAAGGTACTATTTACTTTAAAAAAAAGAAACAATATTACTTTCTTCTTCGGAGCAAAATAAATACTAACATAATATTACAAAAAAATGGATGAATATACATTATTAACATTTGCAGTCGGGTGGCGGGTGACGGGTGACGGGTGACTAGGGATTAGTGAAGAGAAGATGAATGGGAACATAATATCTTAGATACATTCAACAGTAGAAAATAAAATTAAGTTTTGAAAAACAATATGATTAAACTACAGTATTTAACCTGAATACTTGTAGGGAATAATAATCCGTGGACTCACTGGTGGGTCAACGGAGGATATCAAATAATTTAAGCCATTCTAGGCCTCAGGAGTCATGTGGACCTCAGCTGCGGAATCCAGCGGCGGAATGAATGGAGCGGTCATTCGTTGACCACAGTTCGGTGGTCGGCACCGAACCGCATTCACACATCGCAGAGTCCTTTAGACATCACCTGGGCATCACGCGGACACAACGGCTGTGTGAGTACTTAATTCAATGGTTAGATCAGAACTGAACCAGTGATGAACCGAAACCACAGATATAGCCCGAGAATTAGGCCTGTGGTGCATACGCGTCATTGAACGCTCATGTTTTGATTTCAGGATTGGTTTAATGCCTTACATTTTTATGTTATTTTGTAACATACACTTTAGTTATGATTATTTTTTTAGTTATGATTACCGTTATGATTTAGTTATGATTAGTTTTTTAGTTATGATTACCGCGTAGAACTGAACTCACTTGTTTGTTCTGTGCCGTCCTTCTCCCCATATAAGGGGTTGGACCCTGGACTGAGTCCCCGCCTACTGACCATGGCCGGTCTTATGGAACTGGTGGAGTTGCACCTGTCTGCCGCGCCACCCCCCCGTGACATGAAGAGGCTGGGAAGAAGCTGAACGGAATCCGAAAGCTGTCCGTCCCGCCTCCGGCGACCCGACGCTTTTCTCTCTAGGGTCTTCTTCTATGATTTACAGTTACTTTCGTCTAGGCACTACCGGCTGGCTGGCTTAAGGACGACGCCGCCGGTTATCGGGAGGCCGGACAATTAGCCTTCTTCATTCTCTCGGGTACTGCCGGTAGTCAGGTTGCGGTGACACCAGTTCTACTCTGTATATATACATTATTTTTCTTTTGTTTTTTTCTTTTCTTTTATGTACAGTGCCCGGTGCTGCCCGCCGGATTGTGTGTGGTCTTTCGCTGTCATGAGCTGATTACTCATGACGGCTGCTGTCATTTTGTATTACTTTATTTTTTGTTGATGGTACTAACAACTTGTTTGACTGTCCATGAGGCTCACTGCTTTTGCATTGACACCTCCATGGGCTTTAGAATTGTAGAGATCGACCATTACAGTACAGTTCTGTAGGCGCGTCCGCATACCGCTACCTAACACAATATGAGGGGAATTGGAGGTCTAGATTCGTTACATTAAATGTAGAGCCATTTATTCAAAAAAATTAGATTCTTGCGAGAACTCCGAAGAGGCGACCATAAGTTGCCTATACCGGGGTGGGACAGTGATGGGTACTTCAATGTGGTGCATACGCAAAAGAGTCCGCAACCCGATTAGGAAAAGGGAATGGTATAACAATGATGACGGTGAATCGATCGACCACAAACACCCCTTGGCTTAATTATACAAAAACTTAAACCAGGTGCCTCGCTTATGTTTTCAGTCTGTTTAAATACGAATCTTGTATATTGGGAAAACACATATTATCAAAAGGCCACTTGCACTATTGTAAAATAACTTTGAAAAAAATCTTTGTTTCTACAAAGATTAACAAAATGTAATTAACTAATAAAATAGCAGTTTATAATAATTGATTTATATGATTATAGTTTGAATATGATTATCTTGAATTTATTTTTATAGATGTGTACACTTATTTTTTTTTAAATATAGCAACACTGAGATTTCCGTCAGCTTTTTGAAGTTGACTTTTAATACCAATAATTCACTGCATATATGTGCACTTGTGTTTGAAATCTGTGAACATCATTTTACGAAATAATAAAGCAACCTTTTGGATTATACAGAATATATTGATTATTTTTACGATCTCGGATCCTACGGTAGTTAATTTGAATTTGCCAGATTAATAAAGCAGGTTGTCAATATATAAGTTCTAAAATATACACAACAGATGTTCAAATTTCCCATAAGTTCCTTTACCTCCAAAATGAAATGAAATTCCGTTGAAATTAGCATTTGTTCTTCATTATTTAGTCATATTCGGATTTTCTCTTTCGCTCAGATTCTCGACATTAATTTTTGAATCGCAGTATTTGTTACTTTTTTTGATATCAGTGGAAAGAAGAAGGTCAATATTTAATAATAATAATAAAAAAAATTATTTTACTTCGTTTTGAAATTTTTGGCGCGCTTCGAAACACTATCAATAACAATAGATAAACTGCAAAATCACACCGTGAAACACTGGCGCGAAACAGCTGTTATCGATAGTTTGAGGTTATATTTTAGTGCTAAACGTGTATTGACAATATTAATTTATATTTATGTGTCGAAAGATGTAAGTACTTTTTGTTATTTTTTAAGCATCAATGACTACAAGAAGTCGCTGTTAGCTTGTTGCACCCGCGATACAAAAATATATAATAGTTTGTGTTGTTCACAGAAATAACGTTTGAAACTTTGTAAAAAAAAGAAGAAATCAAAGGCAAATTTAAATCGTTTTTAAGAGTGTTATGTTGGCTGAACTGAAATAAACGTTGACTCAAGTTGGTTACACCCGCGATTGTGTTAGAATCGCGGGTGCAACTCTTTGACAACTGCCCTTATTGTGTGATTTATCATATATTTTATTGTTTTGTCATGCCGTCAATAATAATATATGCTGTTTATTACTGGTGATTTATATTTAATAGGTGTATTTATATTATATTCCGCTTTTTGTAGAAATTCTACGATTTGGGACGCAGTTTCTCTGAAACATCTTCTTTATATTAAAAAAAGAAGTAAAAAAAATGGTCACGTTGGATGATAAATGAAAAGGGTTGAAAAATAAATCAGGCATTCAATCAAAACATTTCTTTCAATCTGGAGACCGCGATAGCATTTCCGTGGCGCGAACCTCACCGTCTCATCCCAAATGCACATTGGTTTTGAAATATCCGAAAACTACCACTGAAACAAAAAGTTATTGGAACGATAACAATTTGGAACCTCTTACAAATTAGGTAAAAAATATAAAAAGGAATTCCACAATATAAGAAAAAAACAAAATTTTTGTTTTTTAATATCAAAATACAAAAAGAAAAAAAGAAACGAAATTGCGCATTTCTGATGCTTACAGTAATTCAGATGACTAATCCTTAAGTGACGAATCTCCAACGTCTTTTCAAGTATCAAAATTACCAGCAGAAGCATGCCATGAAACTGGTAGGTACTATCTACGCCGCTGTCTTACCAAAAGATATAAATTTTAATTAAATAATTTTGTTAATTATTTATTTCATATCAATGTACCAAAGGATATGAACATTAATTAAATTAATAATCAGGCATTGTTGCGAAGTTAGAAGCGCCAGAAAAAAGGATTGATGGATGCAATATCCTCATAACATTTTCGGTGAATTTTGACGTAACCGAAAAGAAATATTTAACATAAATGACCAAGAAGTGTACTGATTAGTAATAAGCATTGTTTGATTTCTTATTTCGTTACTCTATCGGTGTTTATTGATGTTTATATACACTTAAATTAGACGTGTTGCACCCGCGGTAATTTGATGTTGCACCAGCGATTGCTTGAAAGCAAATAATTCGTTGCTTGTTTTTGATTTCTATATATTTTTTTAGTTGATTAGTTTAACGCCTTACGAAATATCAAGGCATAACATAATAACTGTTTCACAATTAACAGACTTTTGTGTTTTTGTCTTATGATCTGGAAAGGGTGGGCCAAATTGGTTGCACCCGCGATCGCACTTTGAACCTCCTGACTATTTAAATATTTCAATAAAATTCTTATAAACTAATAAAAAGTGAACGTGTTAAAATGCAGCTCTTCCAAGAATAATTTCTTTAAAAATGTTTTTTATTTTATTGTTATGAAGCTTTACATGCGTCTAAATGTTGCACCCGCCATAATGGAATCACCCAAATGTAATATTTCAATATGGTTGAATAATGAGGAAATGCTCTTATAATCTGTATTAGTTACGTCAGTTCTCATATTGTAGAATTCCCGCATTTTCCTTACATCAAGGAGAATTCCCTACGAATTGGCACCCTGTTCCGCGGGGTTGGCATTTTTTAAAACAGATTTTTGACTATATAATTAGTTTTTTTGCACTTATAAATTACCTCTTGTCTTTCTGGTTTATAAAAATGGTCCGGTATTGCGGATAAAACTTTTCAAAAAATAGCCAAGGCTTCAAAAATACGATTTAATTTTTTTTTAAATTGGCGATGCAAGTGGCCTATTGAGCCGCCTTTATAAAAATATCCACTTTAAATGGTATTTACACTCGTGCTTGTTTAGCGTTGGTAAGTCGCAACCTTTTATCTCCAGAACGAGGATTGGAGTAGAGTTGTTTACCAAGCCGTCCAAGCCCCTAGCCGATCCTACAAGCGAAATTTCTTGTTGGTCCAGGGTTAGGTTAAGATTAGGAATGCAAAGCACGCTTGAACAAACCAAAAATGATTATTATGTACATAATCTACAGCGGGATAAAAGTTGTTTTACACGTAATGCATTATTGATAAGGATGCGGATAAAGGATATTATGATTTTTCGTAAAACGTCCTAGTTTTATCAGTGTTCGCACGGCTTTGTTATCAAGTTTGTTTTAGTAGGTAATTACTAATTAGTCATAATTAAAAAAATAATGATTATTACAAGCAATAATTGTCAGCCTGAAACACTCATTTACATTGAACAATCTTCCGAGAAAAGATACTTGCCGCCAACGGGACTTGAACCCGTGTCCTTCCGATTGCCGGTCGAATGCTCTGACCACTGAGCTATGGCGGCTTATCAAATACCCGCCAAACAATTCAATATATACTAGTGTTTCATTCAACAATTACTGCTGGTTATATTTTTTCCACCTGAAAACAACCAACTTTATTTTTGCGAGGAAGACATTGTTAGTGTTAAATCCCTCGCTAGGTGGCGTCGAGACAAATTATGTCTGCATTTATTGGGGAAATACTTAAACTTGTTAAATATTAATTATTATTTTTTAATTTATAAACTAACGTTTAGACAAGATTTTTAGCATAGCACAAAGGGTAACAATTATTACACGCAATAATTGTCAGCCTGAAACACTCATTTACATTGAACAATCTTCCGAGAAAAGATACTTGCCGCCAACGGGACTTGAACCCGTGTCCTTCCGATTGCCGGTCGAATGCTCTGACCACTGAGCTATGGCGGCTTATCAAATACCCGCCAAACAATTCAATATATACTAGTGTTTCATTCAACAATTACTTGTAATAATTGTTACCCTTTGTGCTATGCATAAAAATCTTGTCTAAACGTTAGTTTATAAATTAAAAAATAATAAAAAAATAATGGTTGGTGATAAAATCATTCTTGCATAAAGTATACTGGTAGAAACCTACTATTTTAACAATAAATCAGAAATTCTGTTGGTTGCTCGGTTCAGTTGGAAAATTATCGTACAAAGCAAACATTTTTCATATAACTACTGAAATAGTTTCCATATTTTTTTTACATTAACTCCACACAGGAGGCCCTGAGGAAAATAATTTCCCTCAGGGCCTATGTCATATTGGAAGATGCTGTGTGGAGGGTCTTTTTGTTCCTACAAAAAGACCCTCCACACAGCAGGTAGGAAACACAGAGGCCGGCGCCGGCAAATCGTTCCACAGCCGAGCTGTTGAACTCAAGAACGTGTCGTAGAAACGATCAGTTCTCATGTGACTAATGTCAACCGTGTACAAATGTTGGGCGCATGTTTGGCGCGTTTCCCGACTATGCACCGGTGCCGAGTGTCACCGGAGCGTCTACCATTGCAATACCGGTAGAACAAGGACAGCATTCCCACCTGACGCCTGTGCTCTAAGGAGTCTAAGGATTGCAATCCGTTTGTTAAGTTAGGAGAATCTACCTAACGCACCTCCCGTTTCTGTACAGAGTCGAGGTTTTTTTATGTATTTTGGGGCTCCAGACCAGAGGTGGCTGCCAAATTCAACCGTGGGGCGCACTTGTGATTTGTACAGGGTTAGCAGTTGTGTACTATTAAAGTATCTGCGGGCCCTATGCAGAACGGCCTGTTTTTGAGAGGTTAACTTAACTCTGGCATCAATGGAGCCCCCGTACCTGAGCTGGTCCTGTCATATGGGGATCGGTATTAAAAAAACTATCGTGTACAACGCCCATTAGACGATTATTGGCCCGGTGTACAATTATAGTCCCAGAGAGAGGTCGTAAATACAATATCAACGATCGTCGTCTTCCTTCTCGCACGTCTTGTATGAAAAGGAAACGGTCAAAAGATACTAGAACGATGACATCATGTACGACCACTATAGGACGGCAATAATTCTGTAGGAGGCAATTGGGGCCCATATTTTTTCTGTCATGGCCGAGTAGGTTAAGGCGCTGTGCCCCGGTGAGACAAGAGATCCTGTGTTCGAATCCCAGTTGCGACCGTTACCTATTTATTTTGCTGTCACTTGTTCTGTTTCATGTTTCGTTTAGATTTATTATTATTTCGTGGCTAGGTAAATCCATGATGATTAAAAACATTGCGCGTGCTTTCTGCCATAAGTATTGCAGAATTTGTGGAAACAATACATTGCAGAGAGACGAGAGAGATTGGAGTGAAGTGAAGTGTAATGAAGTGGGTGGCAAAGCATTTTACCGGGAGGGTTTTATTGTTAACTTCCTCGAATTTTTCACTTCCTTCTCCGTCTCTTACGTCTTCCCACTTCTAATCAAATTGTACGGAGATGTAATAATATTATTCCGTTAGTTTTTCTTCCTTCCTTTCGCGGAAATTCCAAATTAAATTATTCTGAACGCTTCTTCTATTTGACAATGTTCCCCTTTACGGCATTTTAACAGCGCTCCAAGCTCCAACACAAAATCAACTATCTTGTCAAAACTTTTGATATTTTTTATGGGATTCACAGAAAACCAAAAGCAAACAAAACAATATTCCAAAAAGGGCCATTTTACATGGCCATTAAGAGCGATTAACCTGCGGCCGAGAATTCAATTTTCGTCGAAAGACGGTCTTGCGATTGGACCCTTGCAACTGTACAGGGCGGTTCCGATGAGAAAGATTAATTATTCTCCTTACCAGCGTTTTTAAATAATAACTCAATATCGATTGTATTTCAATAAAAATATCCTTCGATATATACCTACCTATATTCAAAAATGCTCAAACGTGTGATGATAAATCTTTTAAAACTTTGTACTTTTTGTAATTATTTTTTGATCATAAATATTTATAATTTTTGAATAACGTCTAAGCAAAATAACAATGTAAAAAAAAAACTAAATAAGTTAGTCTGTAAGAACGTAAATAAATAAATAAACAAACTGAAGTATTTTCATCACAAAACACGTGTGCGGGTCTTTTTTTGAAGATATTATTCTAACTAAAATTAAAATTCTGAAAAGCAGCTTTACTAGATAATTTATGGTTTTATTTTACTGCATGATTATATATGATTTGAAATGTGTGTAGTGTAATACAAAATTTTGTTTCAAAATTTAAGAAATCTGCCAACGACCTACGGTATAACCTTATTATACTAAAACATTTTTTCTCAAAATTTAAAAAATACTTTTATTGGATAAAATAACAATCTTTCGAAATCGAATTATACTTTTTTGTGGAAAAAATCATTACGTCAAGAATTTTATTTAAAAACTAGCTTTTTCCCGCGGCTTCGCTCACGTGGTGTAAGGGGGGTTCCCACTCCGCCTACTCCATCTCCCCCTCTCCCCTCCCCTCTCACCGCCCTCACTACCCCCCCCCCCACCTTCATCTCTCCCTCCCTCCCGCTTTCCATATATTCAATCCCAGTACATTCAGTTTTTAAACAGCCCGCGTGCCACCTATTTCAATTTTTATTCAAATTTCCATTTTTCATGAATATTAAATTTGGTACCTAGCATAGGTACCAATTAAAAATATCTAAAATTCTTGATTCGATTCAAACTATTAGGGGAGTACCTACTTTAAATAAATTTATCAACTTAAAGATTTTCAAAAATAGAATCCTGATTTCAAATGTCATTTTCAAACATGCGAACTGTCAAACATGCGATAGTCGTTAGGTTTTCTGAAATTATCCAATTTTCTACGCAATTTTCTTAATTTTTCTCTCCGTAAGAACCATCCTTGTACTTCAAGGAATATTCTAAAAAAAGAATTAGCGAAATCGGTTCAGCCGCTCTCGAGATTTGCGCTTAGCAATACATTTAGCGATTCATTTTTATATATAAGATATAAGATGACATATTTCCGGTTGTGTCTGGTTATTCCAATCTTTCGAAATCGATTTATACTTTTTTTGTGGAAAAAAATCAATACGTCGAGAATTTCATTTAAAAATGACATATTCCCGATTGTGTCTGGTTATTCCCTCTTAAAGTATATAACAACTTTCCATATAACATTAAACAAATACAAGATATACACAAATTCAAATCGTCACTAAACACATCCGTTTAAACAAACTTCATTACACCTTAATTGAATACCTCACATAAATGAAACTGTTGTTATTTGTATAAACATTTTAATATAACATGTAATTGTTGGTTGGCTGAAAGAAATAGGATCTACCTATAATCTACACCTTTTGTATTTTTTTTGTACAATACACATTTATTTTTATTTTGATTGATAAAATTCATATAGGTCTTTCTATATTTCAGCTAATTTATATCAATGTGTATAGATCATAATATTATGATCTTATACACATTGATATAAAATAGCTGAAAAATTGATTGTCCCAATTAATTCGCACACCACCGTAGGTAATGTATGCTAGATAGGCACTGTAAATAGGTAGGTAGCTAGGTAGGTACTGTAGGTAGGTAGCTATATACTTTTGATAGGTACGAGTACCTACCAATGCTGCCAGATGGATGGATTTTACCATGTTTGAATTTGGAAATGTAATTTTATAATTTAAGTTCACTTCGGGTTCACAAAGTCTCCTATTTAATTATTATCTTTACATATATTTTGTTCCTACTTATTAGATAAGTAGGATAGGGAACGTACCCATACTACGTGACCTGTTTGGGGGGGGGGGGGTCTTCAAAATACCACGCTTGGTACATGTGGTGAACGTATGTCTCGCGGTATAAAAGAGATAGGCGTGTATGAGTGAGACAGCATGAGTAACGTATAAAAGGTCGTGAATGTTGTCCATTCGTTCTCTTTGCATCAGACTTCCTACGAAGCACTACTGTACCAATCTCGGAATAAACCACAATAGTCTACCCACGACTTATTATTGTCAACCTCACCCTGTACTGAGATCACCATCACAAGGAATCTGGATTCATACAACGGAGTCCAGAAAGTAATGTAGATAACCGGCCACGGTCATCACAGTACAAATGAGCGGCGGCGTCCTTAGGTTTTTGGTTACCGGGGGGGGAGGGGTTAAAAATTTCAAAAAGTTGGTGACGTAGTATGGGTACGTTCCCATATATAGATAAGTATAAAAATATATATAAATGTCGTGTCACGTTGTTTGTGGTCGCACTCCTCCGAAACGGCTCGACCGATTTTTATGATTTTTTTAATGTATATTTGGTAGGTATGAGAATAGGTTGTAAAGTATATTTCATACCGCTAGGTGATTAGGGTATCCCTATTCAGATTACATGGCAGAACAACATTTTCCGGGTCAGCTAGTAAGTATATAAATGTATATAAATCAATTTTAAATTAAATAAATCAATTTAAAAAAAATTAAGTCAATTTTAAATTGAATAATAATATTCTAATTTAATTTAAAATCGGAGTTAAAAAAAGTTTACTTACATATCTGACTTTCACCCTCGAAGGGTGTTCTAGGCCATCGTTTCACATTATGGAGAGAGGAATGGTGAATTTAATATAATAATTTTATTTAAATGGGCAAATTTAAAAATTATGTAGAAGATTGGACTCGAGTTCAGACTTAGAAGAGATGAGATGTTGAATGGTCGGGAGGCAATGTTAGATAAGGCTTGATAGAAGAGAGGATATTTATTTAGAAAGGGACAACCAAAGAATATGTGATCTAAAGTTCCCATTTCGTGACCACAGAATGTACAATCTGGGGAGTCAAGGACTTGAATTTTAAAGAGGTGAAAAGGAACTGAATAACGTCCAATTTCGCATTCGAATAAGATAAACAATAATTAAATTGATTCGACTAAGTGAAAACAAAAAAAAATATCGGAGTGCGCAGTTCACATGCGGTAAAAGTGAAACCTTCAGTAAACTAAAGTAGACAAGAGTATGGAGGCTACGAAGTACCTACCGCACAAAGAGGAGACCGATAGGCTAAGAAGCACCACGTAAAAGACCGATTATATTATACCTATCATTCTCTCGCAAGCTAAATCCTATAGATGTACGAAAGGAGTTTTCACTTCAATAAACTTGATAACAATAAAAAATTAAACTCAACAACGATAAAAAAAAACTTTTCAATGCTAATTTATTTTTTATTTGGTACATATTTTTATTATTATTTATTTGTATTATTCAAAGGATAATTAAATTGACTACATAGATATCAGTGCTTCCTTATTTAAATTCTTAATAAAAAGTTTATGTACGAAAACATGATTTTTCATCCGTCAAAACATTCTTTCTATAAAAATTACGTGTTTTTTTTTCACCTATGAAACGTGGTTTTTCGTTTTTAAGACATGGCACCACTGACAGGTACTGTGGGTAGGTAGGTACTGTAAGTACCAAGGGCGGATTTACACGGTATTTTTGTGTTCTGTGGAGATTCCATCACAGTACAGAAAACTGTCTTTATTAAACATTTAATTTTTCTATTGTTTTGACACTTTCATAAACCTTCCTATACATACTTGAACTTGAAGTATCACACTTCAAGTTTATTTCTAACAGTAATTGTTGATTTTTTTGCCCGTTCGCCCCTTGTGCCCGCCCAGAAAAAATCATTTTTTTGCCCGTCCGCCCCTTGTGCCCCCCCCAGAAAATTATCCTGGATCCGCCCCTGGTAAGTACTGTACTGTACCAGGTACCGGCGTGACTAACTGCCACACGAACGAGGAAGTAAGTGGGAGGCTGCGTCACTCACGACAATACAGAATAATACTGGCTCGAAGCCTCCTCTGACGGGAAAAAAAAACAAACTATGTCTACCAAAGTAAGACTTTATGACGTAAAGAACCGTATAAAAATATAGCATCAATCATGCGATTTAAAAAATAAATTCACAACATGTTGGATGTTACCAATATATTAGAGATTGTGTAAAATTTTCTGATGATGCCTACTTTGTGATGTGTGAAAAATGAGTGCATCAATTTAAACAATAGGTTAATTCGCGTTATGAGTACTTCAGTAAGTGTATTCAGTGGCGGACTAACGGGGCCCCGGGCCTCTGGTCCTGGGGGGCCTCAAAGCGCCTCAATGTTCCCTTGATCAAATCCTAAACAAGCCTTTAAGGCAGAAGGACACTCCAAATTTTTTTTAATATTTTTTTTTTACTTTCTGAAAGATGCATTTGTTAATAATGCCCTCACCAAATTTTTTAAAGAAATTCGAAAAATTGACGGAGACTCAGCATTTTATGTAAAACCGTTTAAAACAGTTTGTATATTGAATTATCCATCAGCAAAATTTTGAATGCGTTTTTCTCGAAACTTTATAACATGTTTTTCAACTTAAATGACTACATATTAAAAAAAAAAGTCCTACATCCGATTTGCATACACTAAGTCTTAAATTGTTCGAAGATCCAGTGTCTTTGGCATAACGTAGGGGAATTTTGAAGAACTAACGTGATCTATCTCAATAAAAAATATTTACTTTGAATTCAGAGGCGTTCATTTGTCCATAAGGTAAGTGAGAAAATTTGATCTTGTGTGAATGGAGCTTGAATGGAGGGAAAAATGGAGAGAAAAATGGAGCCAATGGGATCGTGGCATCCCCAATTAGAGTATATTATACCCATCCACATAATCAAATAATGTTTTAAAATGTTATTGTATCAAAAATAAATAAAAGTGAAGAAAAAAACTAAAATACTGATTTCATATAATTACCATGAGCTTGATTTCATGATCATAAGAATAATCTGAATATTGGATTAAATCCATTCATTTCGAAATCCCGATGTCACTAGATGTAGATGACCTTCCTTCCCCTTTGTAGCAATCTCGCCAAAGAATTTGTATTTCAAAAACAGATCCCATCTTCACGGAGTTTGGAACCCACTTGCTGAAATATGGAATAAAGAAAGTATGAGATTACTTGTCTTGTACCCATCTTTCGGATTTCTCTTTCCTTTCTTCTTGTGCCATTTATAAGTTTCAGCTATTTTAAAACAAAAAGGTTCAGAATACCCGGAAAGTGTTATGAAAGTACGATATTGTACAGAGTTCTGATGTCTGAGCGCTTCCGCTTCGGAAATTAATAAAACCCTTCGAAAATTGCGAAAAAATAGGCCGCTTTCCACGGAACAAATTTTAAAGTAAACTTAAGTGATAACACTGATACAAGAATTCCAACGAAAAACGGTACGGAGAATATAATTTCACACAAATAAAACATACGGTAGTTATATCCGTATGTGTAGAACACAGATCAGAAGCATACAACAAAAAGGCGGACACACCTTTGTCGTGTTAACAAAAATGACAACAAATAATGTCAAAAGGGATGTATATTATTGTATATCCTTAGGAACATTTTTGACCACATTTTTGGCCAGCGGGCACTCGCGGGTGTTAGCAAATTGGTGAAATGTGAAAAGATATTTTAAAACACTTTTTGGATGTTTTAAAAAGGTTCTCGCGTGTTGCGATCTTCGGATAATCACAAGCATAACTTAGGAGCATCATGTGCTAACTGAGTAGTTGGATGTCTTTTTAATTATTTGTTATGGACATTCCGAAATTATACAAATATTTTTTCTTACAAACCATTAATCATTATTTACATAATAAAAAATGCGTGTTCGAATGAAAATTTATATATGTGAATATTAACTGCTGACTGTAGGCCGAACGCAACATCAGATGAGAGTAGAGATGTCAGGAGTTCCACTAAAGAACACCAAGGAGTTTGTCTACCTTGGGAGCAAAATAACATGGGACGGTCGGTCTAAGAGTGAGGTCGACAGCCGTATACACCAGGCTAGGCTTGCATTCAATAAAAGGTCGAAAATAATAGAATCGAATAATATAGACCTGAAACTGAGAATACTCCTCATCAAGACCTATGTATGGAGTATCTTGATGTACGGCTGCGAAACATGGTGCCTATCCGAAAGAGATAAACGGAGACTAGAGGCTTTTGAGATGTGGTCCTATAGAAGACTACTAGGAATTTCCTGGAGAGACCACATCACAAATGAGGAGGTTCTCCAAAGAATCGAAGGAGGAAGGCACCTGCTCAGGACCTTGTCCGAAAGGCGCGCAAGATGGATCGGCCATGCAATAAGACAAGAAGGCCTCTTGCATGCCATAATGGAGGGTATGACCGAGGGGACAAACGCTAGGGGACGCCCACGCCGAGAATACCTGGAGGACCTGCTGGTGGACGTGCGCTGCTTATCATATGCAGACTTCAAAAGAGCCGCACAAGACAGGGAAGAGTGGAAGAAACGAATAGACGAAATTGCTGCAAACCAATTCCAGGATTGAAACCAGAGAGAGAGAGAGAGAGAGACAACATACGAGTCATATTTTAATAAGAAGTCATATTATTGAATATTCTCCAAATAGGTGGTACCACGTTCGGCAATTTTTAAGTAAAATAATACGCAGAATTCAAGCGTTTATAAATTCAACGTTTTTTTAAATAATTTTTTGAGTAATCCTAAAATATCTGTTTTCAATATTTATCTGTAATCACAGCCGTTTCTAAATTTATTTATTTATTATTAGTTTCAATAGCAAGGTTTGTACATGTATGTATAATGTATAGTATAAGTATAGATTCATTTTTATTTTTCACAGACCTCCTCACTAGGATTTCCTGTTCTGAGGTGGCCTATGGTTTTTTTTAAATATTTGTATTTGGTTATGGATTGTCTTTATATCGTCTTCATGATGTTTGTAATTTTATTATCACTTTGATCTCTCAGCCATGTTTTTACTTTTGTTTTAAATATATTCATTTCCTTTATATTTTTGATTTGATCTGGTAGAGCATTGTATAATTTCATAGCATGGAATTTATTATTTCTCTGTACAAAAGATGTGTTCAAACTGGGAGTAACCAGGATGTTATTGCTTACTGCCCTGGTTGAGTATTTATGTTGGGCAGTGGAGTATACATATATGTTTTTTTTTCAGTTTAAATCAAATATTTTTTTAATAAAGTTTCTGTTCATTGAAGACTTGAAAGTTATTAAATATTTCTTCCGTCGGAGTTCTAAGCGGTACTTTCAGTATTGTCTTTAGTACTCCTTTTTGGGCTATATTGAGTCGCTCTATGTGAGTGCTCAAGGCAGACCCCCATCCAGTTATACCGTACTCTATTTGTGATTGACACAAAGCATAGTATACTTTTTTAATATCGTTTATGTTGAGGATATTACGAATGTTTCTAAAGAAGTATATGTACCTGGTTAGTTATCAATTTCAATTCCAAGATATTTGATGCTTTTGGAGTGTGCTATAGTGGGACAGAGGCATGATAAGCCTTGACTTTGTTGATAAATTCCTTGGCATGTGTGTAATTTGAGATTTAAGTCCTCCGACGGCTGCCCTCTGGCTGTTATAGAAAATGTAAGATATTTTGTTTTATTAACATTAAGCGTGAGGGAATTTCTTTTAAGCCAGGTTTGCAGGAGACTGAGCCCGTGTTCCGCTTCTTTGTAAGTATTTATCCAATCTTTTTCGTTAAATAAAATTACTGTGTCATCAGCAAAACTAATAATTTTTCCTCTTGTTTCTAGGTTACAGATATCATTGATGTATATCAAAAACAATATTGGTCCTAGTA
Source organism: Limnephilus rhombicus (assembly GCA_929108145.2). Taxonomy (NCBI): domain Eukaryota; kingdom Metazoa; phylum Arthropoda; class Insecta; order Trichoptera; family Limnephilidae; genus Limnephilus; species Limnephilus rhombicus. Next base: position 23,778,326 of record OV815278.1, read on the forward strand.
CGCTTCCTTGCGGTACGCCATAGTTGATTAGGAGAGGTTCGCTTTTTCTCTTATTAATTTGAACGCTCTGTGTACGCTCCATCATATAGCTTTTTAGCAAGTTTAGTGTTGTATTTGTCATACCAATTTTTGTAAGTTTAGCAAAAAGTATTTTGTGGTCTATTGTATCAAAAGTCTTTTGTAAGTCTATGAAGATTGCCAAAGTTTTTTCTCCACTGTCTAAACTTTTAGTGATCATATCTGTAATTTTTTTCTATGGCGTCACTAGTACTTAAGTTCTCCCTAAAACCATACTGTGTTTTCGATAATATTTTATTGTCTTCTAAGTAGGATAAGAGTTGTTTTTTAATATTCTCTCCAATATTTTTGAAAATGTGTTGAGTAGGCTTATTGGTCGGTAATTGTTTATGTCATTTTTACAACCTTGTTTAAAAATTGGTATAACAATAGCTTTTTTGAGAGCCGTAGGAAATATGCTTTCAGTTATAGACAGGTTGACTAAGTATGTTAGAGGTACGATAAGTTCTTTACAGAGATATTTTATTGCATTGGTTGTGATTAAGTCCTCCCCCGAAGAAACATTTGATTTTAGAGAAGAAATTGTGTTTTTGATATCATCAGCTTTAATTTGCTTACTCGAGTTTCTTTCCTTGTTCAGGGGGTTCATTTATTAGTATAGCGTCATTACATTGTGTAGCTTGCTTTGCTAGATTTGATCCTATATTTATGAAAAATTTATTGACGTATTCAAGAATTTGGTCAGGATTATCAGCGTATGTCCTTGGGACATTGTTTATATTCAGCACGTCAATTGATGTCATGATAGCAGATTTAGAACTGGTTATTTCATTAATTATTTGCCACATTTTCCGGGGATTTGGTTTACAATCTACAATTTTTTTCTTGTAGTAGGTTTCTTTTGTATATGTAATAACTTTTTTGCAAATGTTTCTATATCTTTTGTAGAATCTTAACATGTGTATATCGTTTGGATTTTTTTTTTAGTTTCTTGTGTAACTCGTCTCTTTTTCTTATGCAGTTTATAACATTCTGTGTAATCCATGGTTTAATGTGTACATTAAATAAGATTTTCTTAATAATTTTTGTGGTATTAGAGAGAATGTTATTCTGAAAGAGTTCTATGAAGAAATTCCATGCATCATTTGCATTGTTCATACTTTGCAGTTTTTTCCAATCGGTACATTGTAGATTATGTTTGATGTCATTCCAGTTTATTTCAGTTTTTTCTATTGTTTGTGGTATTTTCTTGATTTTATTTGACTTGTTTATTTTTATTGAAAGTATGTTGTATAATGATCTGTTATAGTTGAGTTAAATACAATAGTTTGAGTAATATCTTTTGTTTTGTCTCCGTATTTGAGGGCAGGAAATGTCCAAACCGAACGCTTAATAATTTTCCAGCGCTCAAAGCTGAAATTGATCGTATTGCAGTGGATAAATTGAAATGCTAAACTTTAAACAACTTTTGAGAGAGAGAAGAGGGTTTACTCGTCTCATACCGCGTATGAGTTGCACTGCCCAGAGTAGTGGGATTATTACACCCCCAATTTTGAAGAAGAGAGAGAGAAATTTTGCGTGGCTAGAGGAAGAGGGTGGGGGGGGGGGTTAGAAGTACGAGACTAATTATAGGTACAACTCGACAAAGCTAAAGCAATTTCCGACCTATGGGTCAAAAACTGGAGTCAACGCTCTTACCGCCCTGTCACGGAGCTCGCTAAAACCTTAATAGACGGGGAGACGAGATAGGTAAACCCTACGTCATCGAGTACACGGATGAAACTACTTTGTAGAGATAATAGACATTTAGAAAACCTTAAAAAGCTGGTCTGCCGGTGCGCCTCTTGGCAGGAGCCGCACAGTCATGGAAATAGTGAGCGATTTTTTCGAAAAAATTACGTCATTGAGTACACGAACGGGAATGGTCATATATGATAAAGGTCGATTAGAAAATAAGAAAAAAACAGGTCTGCCGACCGGCAGCCTGGCAGGTTCGCAGGCAGCCGGCGTCAAAGTGAGGTAAAAAATAGTAAATTTTACGTCATCGAGTACACGAATGAAACCAACGAATAACTATAGTCCAGGATCATAAATGGGATGAGACTACAGGTTTTCGTTAATTTTGATCTTGTATTCGATGTAATCGATACAGCAGGGCAAGCGAAACCGATATGAAACTGACGGGTTCGGTAATATTCGTCGTTTTCCGGACGAACGCAGCTCTTACGGCGACGGTGCGGTAGTTGTTCAAACTTCCAACCACTACGGACTATTAGGTAATCTTAGAAGACTATTATTATTATAAATTTGTATAATAATATGGGCACGCGATGGCGGCGAAGGGCTCCGCGGCCAGATTCCAGTAAGTTGTTTCACGTCGAAAGGCTCTCCCGTCCGATGGGTAATCTCGGAACACTCAATTTTTTTTTTTATCATTACCACTTATTTTGTTTAAAATCTGGCATTCTAAGTTGTTAAAACCATGTAGAAATAAAAATAATAATAAAGATATTTTTAAAAAAATTAAAAAATTTTAAAAAAAGGAATACTTTAAAAAATCGTACACAAAAAAAGTGCCAGGCTGCTGGTCGGCAGACCAAGAAAGTCATGAATGGAATGATCTAGACTACAGTTTTTCGTTAGTTTTGATCTTGTATTCGATGTAATCGATGCAGCAGGGCAAGCGAAACCGATATGAAACGGACGGGGTTCGGAAATTTCCGTCGTTTTACGGACGATCGCAGCTCTTAAGGCGACGGCGCGTTGGTTGTTCGAACTTCCAACTACTATAGACTTTTAGGCAATCTTAAAAGGACTATTATTATTATAAATTTGTACAGTAATATGGAAACGCGACAGCGGTGAGGAGCACCGCGGCAGGTTTCGTAAGTGGTTTGGCGTCGAAAGACTCGCCCGACGGATGGGTCTGTAGGTATGGGAACATAGGCCCTGAGGGAAATTATTTTCCTGAGGGCCTCCTGTGTGGAGCTCATGTAAAAAAAATAGGTGCACTCGGAAATCTCAATTTTTTTATTTTTTTTATTATCGCTTATTTTTCTTATCGAGTTTTTAAAATTACAATGAAATAAAAATAATAATAAAGATAACCGAAAAATGAAAAAAAAACTTTAAAAATCGTACACAAAAAGCTTTACTATTATTTACCCCACTTTGAGGCCGGCAGCCTGCGAACGTGCCAGGCTGCCGGTTGGCAGACCTGCTTTTTTCCCCTTTTTATAATCGACCTTTATCATATGAAACCATTCCCGTTCGTGCACTCGATGACGTAGTTTTTTCGAAAAAAATTCGCTCACTATTTCCATGATTGCGCGGCTCCTGCCAAGAGGCGCACCGGCAGACCAGCCTTTTTAAGGTTTTCTAAATGTCCACTATCCCTACAAAATAGTTTCATCCGTGTACTCAGTGACGTAGGGTTTACCTATCTCGTCTCCCCCTCTATAAAAAGTCATATCGTATTAGATTTACGACGTTAACATCCTGGAATTACTCTTTGTTTGTGTGGAAAGAACCGCAGCGTTTGAAAGCAACGAGTATTCAGGATCATTGTAAAGAATCACATTCAGGGTCATTGCAAGTAATTGCATCCAGTAAGAATGCACTTATTTGCATGCACACAATGCGCGTCTCTCTTATTGTACAGCCTTTCCATACTTTAGCTCACCTTTCTACATCCTTACCTTGTCAATCATAAAGACTGCATTGTTACAAAAAAAATACAGATTGTCCTACACAGAGTCAAGAAACTTGTCCAGAAACATAAAACTAAACATATTATTATATTTCGTTGATGTAATTTTCTTTAATCCCGGTGATTAAGAATACTTGAAATATTTTTTTTATTTTACTTTTTTTTTATTTACAAAGAAAGACAAACATTCCCGGGTTACGAATATTTATTTATTTATATCTATATATTACAGTTTACACCTTATTGTTAACATTTTTACATATGTAATATATTTTGAAAACATTTTTACATATTAATATTACATTTCATTATGTTGTGTGTTAGGTAGGTTTGAGAAGGTGAAACTGTTGGTTGGTAATATTGTATGTTTCGTGAACACCTCACTAGGAGAACCTGTGCTGAGGTGTTTACGTGTTTATGATTAAGTGTGACAGGTACAGGTATTTATGTGTTGTAGTAGAAAGTTAGTTTTTTTAATTTTTTTTTACATTTTAATGGTAATTGTACATGGATTACTTAGAAGAAAAAATATATATAAGGTATATATGTACATATGAATAGTTCGTAAATTCTTGGTAGACATGTTTATTTATTTTACACTTTTTATAGTTTAGTTATGTTTGTTTAGGGATTAAAGTATTTTGAATAAAGTGAATATCTTGATTTTTGATCCAGGCTGTGATATGTTTTTTGTGGATGTTTGTAGATGTATTTGCAATTAGTTGTTGTTTCAGAGTAATGGGCATATAATTAAAAAGTTTGGTTACATAATACTGAAAATGTCTTTGTCCGTGTGTGGTGTGTGTTATTGGTATGTTCAGGGTTATATTTGTTATGACCTGGTTTTTATTATTATTTTGGGTTGAATTGGAATATGGAGTTTGTTTTGGAGGAAGTATAGCAGAGCAGATTTGGCATAAGGTTGTTTTATTGACATGACTTCTAATGTTTTGTATATTTCGGTTGAATCTGTGTAGAAAGGCACTTGCTGAATTAGTTTAATTATCGCCTTTTGTATCTTTTGAATTGGGTCAATTGCTACATTTGTAGCACTTCCCCAAGCATGTTTGAAAATATTATCCCAACAATGTTTGAAAATCTCCTACTACCACCACATAAAGCCGAAAATGTTGCTTGTGTTGTGATAGAGGACTTAGCCAGCCTATGTTCGGGGAAACTCCAATAAACGTTGAGTTCGACGAGATTACAAGCTGTTTTATTTATTTTATCCTAAGGTTTATAATGAATATTTAACTGAACCAGATGTCCGGACTATAAGGAGCTCTAAGTTATTCTGAAGCTGGGAACCCAAACACTGTTAGAGCCTTCATTTTGGGAGGCGGGTATGGGTACCGCCGCCCCGGGAACCATTTATAGGATAATCAACACCTCTGCTATAGGTCACCCCAAGTGGTACGCTACGTTTAGCAGGGGTTCAAGGGGTGAAGTTTGTCAAGGTCTTGGCGGCCGATGCGTCTGCCCACCTGCTGCGTGGCGGTCCGGATCGAGAGAGACTGGTTAAGGAGGTCTTTGACCTCTCTAGCCAGAATCCCTCGACCCATCGCCTTGCACCATAGTTGGAGGGATGGATTCATACGTCCGTTACTCTTGGACACACTGACCACCAGATTCCTACCCACCCCTCATACCTTTTTCCTTCCCAGAACTTCCTTTCCTTAAAAACCCTCCACACAGCTTCCCCTAAGATGACATACGCCCTAAGGGAAATTATTTTCCTCAAGCCTCCTGTGTGGAGTTAAGACAAAAAAAGCCCAGCGGTCTATCATACACTATCGGCTATTTTCCGTAACGAACGACACAAATGACGTAAGACGACCCTCTTCTAAAGTACTACTTAACAGACATCCATTGAGACAACGAAAAACTGCATATATTTTATATGTAGTTTTTGAACTAATAATATCTGTTGAAGGATGTTGAAACTACATACATAATCATACGACCACAGTTGACTTTGAAAGCAAACACGCTAAAAGCAAACTAATTCGGTAGACATTTTTAATTTGAGAGTTTTACGGTGTCCACCACACGTGATAAAAGCATTTTTATTTAATTTTATCACGGCGCAACGTGATATAACTATTTAGTACATTAAGTTGTTCTTTTTTATGTTTTTACTTCGGTGTTCGCCTAATTAGGTCACTAGAGACCAGTTCTAAGGTGAACAGAGGCATACTAGTCACATGTTTACCTTGGCGTACGTGATATAGAAGAAAGATACGTCTAAGAAAAAAATAGAGCACACAACATGTTAGGAATAAAAAATAACCAACGAGAAAAAACTGTTTCTTTAAGACAAAAACTACAAGAAACATTAATAGGCCACTTGAATCACATTTTTAAAAAAATCCGGTTTAGGCAAATATTCTAAGCCATTCTGTATTTTTTTAATCGTATTTTTGAAACCCTGGCGATTTTTAGAAACTTTCAATCCGAAAAATCGGATCAATTTTCATAAACCAGAGAGACGGGACATAATTTTACGAGTGCGAAAAAACAATAATTACATAGCCGAAAATCATTTAAAAAAAACCGATGTATTTCACGCGAATGGCACAGGAGAATAACGAGGCATACCAAAAATATTACATCTCATAAATATTTTTTTTTGTATGACTAAATCTAATGTAATAAACTTGTACATGTAAATTATAATTATAATAAAATTATAAAATTTGAGTTCGTTAAAATCAGCACCATTACCATTACGCTCCAAAGACAGCTGATGCAGAAAGCATCTGTACGATGTTCACTTTATTACATCTGTCAAAACATCATACCAAACATGAAGGGAACAAACAATAAATCTAGTGAATTTTAAGTGTCAATTCAAAAATTCGCCGAAAAGTGTTGACATGAAAAATAATAGTGTGGAATTTTACAAAATTAATTTAATATTATCGGAGCCGGAACATTTTCATGTAGTGACGTCAAGAGCCCAAAAACGGATTTATTTATTTAAAAAAAAAAAAAAAACGAAAAATTGAAAAAAAAAATTAATAACGTTTTTGTAATGTTAGTAGAAAAATCTATCCACACGATTTTTTCCAAGTCGTTATGAAATCCATGAAAGTGGCCTATTAAATTATACTAATAAGAGACTAAATTTTTTCTGCTGCCGAAAAAGGTAATTGAATTCTATTAATGGCCTCAAGGTGACCGCAGATTAAAATTATTCGAGAAGCTAAAGCAAATTACAGTTTGACACGGATAATTTTGCAGGCACCATTTGAGTAACTAAAGGCGCCATGTTTTTGTTAATCGGCTGTCAAAACGTTTTCAGTTGTTACTTTAACAAAACCAATTAAGTTAGCTTAATTGTTTTTGTTCTTATGACTCGGAGAAACTCTTTCAATGAGAGAAAACCTAGGAAAAGCGATGCACGAAACATTATATCCAAGGTTTTAGAATTCATGAACTTTGAAAACATAATACGAGTAGTTCAGATAACTCAAGTATTACGAGTTAGGAAGGCTGCCGATAGTTTAATTGCCAAATTTACGCATTTTAATGTTATCGTCTTCTATATTGATAGCGGAAATTTGAAATGCTGTAATGCTGCGGCCACATTAGCGGACGAAGATTCGTGTCACGTTGGCGCGCTAAAAACATCGTAAACGGGTATACGCGATGTTCTTGGCTACATTAGATCCATGTCGCGTTGGCGCTCACAATGCTCACATCGTGCCGGGTGGTGTTCGATGTTGTGCGGCCGACGTACTGAAGTTACGCAGAGATGTAGCCACACAAGCGAATATTGTCGTGACAAAACCCTTTGATGTGCACCAGTTTACCGACAGTGCCCCGATAGGCATTCGTCATCGCCCGTTTACTATGCGATGCTACGATCTGCCCGGCCACACTTATCGCGATAACGCGAATATTCGCCATAGCCCGCTAATGTAGCCGCAGCATAAAGGATAAAATGTTACTAATTTTTCGGGAGACCGAAAGAAATTAAAAAAAATAATATCTACAGTTTTTGGAATTATGTTTTTTTTTTAAATTAAGTATATAATTACTTATATTGAATAGATCTCTCATAAAACTTAACAATTTTTGTAAATTTCTATTTCTACTCATTTTCATAGAAATATTTCAACGACGCAGATCGAATTCGGAAAAAAGGAGGAAAATGACACACTTAACTCATTTTTGAATTTCTTGTCCTTTACAGCGTTTTAAATTTCCGATATGTTTACAATATAATAAAGAAGAGTGTATATAGATTTGTTTTTTACACAAATTTACAGGTTTATTTCGAAATTGACACAATTTTGCATTTTCGACTTTCAAAATCAGAACTTCTTGTGATTTCACTGTTTGTGTGTGTTTCGCTATTTCGAAAAAACCATTCCCATTCACTTTTCCCACCTCTTAAAGTAGAATAAAGCCCGGGCAACGCTGGGTAATTCAGCTAGTTTCATAGTAAAATTTGCTTAGTTTCAGCCATAGTTCTTGGGTACCGTGTAACGCTAATAAAGATTAACACTAAAAGCATCCTAATTCTGCAGACATTTAAGCCGTGAATTTTTTAATCTCGGACATTTAAAAAACTCGCCGATGTTTTCAGGATTAAAATCTAACACTGTTCGGAAACAAAATGTGTAGCGACTAGGGACCGTACAACGAGTATGGAACACTCCCTGAGCACAAATATAATCTCTGGATCTTGTTTAAATTTTAAGTATTTTTGTAATGCGTGTTGTTACAGCACCCTTGTGCTGGGTGGGAAAGGGGGTGGTGGGGGTGGTCTGACGCCTGAATAATTATTACACAGAGCTTATCTTTCCGAGATTACTCGAGCATGACTCAGGCCGTACAAAGACGTTCGGCAACTTTCAACAAATTTTAAGGTCTTAGTCATGACAGAAAGCCGGCTCGTTGTCTGATAAATTTGGCCTTAGCTTATGACTTTACAAAACTGAATGTAATATTATATATTATAATTCCTACCCGCGGTAGGCTTCAGTTTTGTGATGTTTTGCGCTTGGATGACGTGGCTGTACTCGAATTTTAATGTTTTTCAACCTCTTCGTAGCACTTTTTTTTGCAAAGATGATTACATTCATTTTAAGTGAAAATAATAACGAATAACAATAACACCTAAGTTGGCAATATCCCAGAGGGAACGACGCGACGCTTGGAAGAGAAAAAAATATATTAATAATTTTAAGGCGGTGCGCTAGAAACTTGAAAAAAATCGTTTTTGAATGTTTAGTTATTTATCATATTATCATATTACGTTTTGCTTCATTTGTTTTTAAATTATAATATTACTACATCGTCACTTTTACTTATTATTATTTTTTTTATATTTCTTTATTCATAAACTTATATTTTTTCAGGTATACAGTTTTTCAAGTTTTTCGACTGTCACACTAGGCACGTGCCCGTATTATGGTAACATACATATTGTGGTAACGTACTTTAACATGAATATTCTAAAGGGTACCTACCTAGTTAACCAGTCTTTCGGGTAAGAATTCACTTTATTATATTGTATTGTATATTTTCTAATTCATAAAATGATCTAACAAATTTCATTAGCTCCACAGGAGGAAAGTCATTTTCCTCAAGGCCAATGTCATCTCTTTTTAAGGAAAGGAAGCTGAGGAAGTACTGGGAAGGAAAAGCCCTGAGGGGTGGATAGGAATCAGGAATCCGTGTGTCCACGGATTTGTACATTTCGACATGTCCACAATTTATACGTCCGAGTGACCAAGAGAGTCCTGCTGATAGATAGGTAAAAAGGTCTCCCTCAACTAGTCTCCAAATCCGGCCAGCCACAAGGTGGACAGACGCATCCGCCGCCATAAGTTCATGCTCTCATTTCCAACCTCTTCAATACAAAGTTATAGAACTTATAAGGGGTGGTCGGGGAGTGCTATCGAAACTGCAGCTGCAGCTGCACTAGTAGCTGAGAAATAGTGAGAAAGACATTAAGAACGTAAAGGTAATAAGAAACAAGGACTGAAGGAGAAATACTCTCTCTGACCATAATCCATTTTACGCGAGAGAAGAAGAAGCTGTTTATGGCCCTGTATTAATAATTTAATTTAAACCTATACTTTTGAATGTAGCTATAACTTTGTGATTATCCATTATAAATAAATTAAACGATATTACTATGTTTGAACCACTATACTTTTTATCACATTTATTCAGCACAGCGTCATATTTATTGGTTTAAAATTACAATCACAAAATTCAATTTGGGAGGCGAGAATGGGTACCGCCGCCCCGGGAACCTTTATTGGATAACCAACACCTCTGCCATAGGTCACCCCAAGTGGTTCGCTACGTTTGGTGATTTAGCAGGGGTGCCCGGGTTCATGGGGTGAGGTTTGTCTAGGTCTTGGAGGCGGAAGACCAGGACATACTGAACCCCAGATTCCTACCAACCCCTTAATCCATTCAGACCCCTTGAGCATAATTATGCACACTAATTTCAAAGCATAATATAAGGTGTAATTTTATGTTTTTTTTAATGTTTCCCCTTTTATTATTAGACTAGCATCATTATTATTGCCTAAAAATATGACTAGTGGAGACATTTACCCGTAAAAATTATAAATATTGGTTCTTTCAAATAGTGCGACTGAACCATTTGACAGGAGTGCTGTTAAGTACATTTTGCTTTCATTGTTTTTACTAAAATTTCATAACTATTTAACAAAAGAAGTCCGCAGGTACAATTTTAAAAAGTTAATAATAATAATGAACGAATTGAAGAAGTAAATAGTGAAATACATAAGCACATCTTTGTACATCTTTGTTTATGATTCGGAAAACTTATTTTTTCTGGTTAATTTTGGGAAAAATGTATAATCCTACGAATAAAGAAGACTTGGAGGTCATTTTGAGATTGTTGGAGAATGGTTCTGACGCAGACCTGAGTGACGATGATAACTTTGACGAAAAAAATGTACATTTGGAGGACAATTCTTTGGAACGTGAACCTTCGACTTCTACAAAACAAGTTAGAATAGGTGCAGATAAAATTTCTCCAGATACTATCGTCAACAAAGAGGTATACTAATATAGAAAAAACTACTTTTGTAGTTGTGTAACTCTAAGTGACCAGCTCAGAGATGGGAGCTACATCGAAGCCAGAGTAAAGTTAGCCTCTCACAAACTGAGTGTACTGACAAACTGAGTGTACTGTACAACAGGGCACGCAGATACTTTAATAGTACACAACTGCTAACCCTGCACAAATCACAAGTGCGCCCCACGGCTGAATTTAGCAGCCACCTCTGGTCTGGGGCTCTAAAATACCTGAAAAATACCCTCGTCGTCCTTTTCATAGATTCTCCCATCTTAACAGACGGATTGCAATCTTTAGAGCACAGGCGTCGGGTGGGAATGCTATCCTTGTTCTACCGGTATTACAATGGAAGATGCTCCAAAGAACTAGCGTCATTGACCCCTAAGGCACCGGTGCATTGTCGGGAAACACAAAATCCGTGCCCAATATATGTACATGTTTGACATTTGTCACATGAGAACGGGTCGCTTCTTCGACTCGTTCTTGTATTCAACAGCTCGGCTGTGGAACGATTTGCCTGCCTCCGTGTTTCCTCCTTCCTACAACATGGGTCTCTTCAAGACCAGTGTTCATTCCTTCCTCTCCTCAAAAAGACCCTCCACACAGCATCTCAGATGACATGGGCCCTGAGGGAAATTATTTTCCTCAGGGCCTCCTGTGTGGAGTTAATGTAAAAAAAATAATAAACTTACACTGAAAATTTTGTATTAAAATGTATATTAAAAACCTATTCAACAACATTCCTTTTTTCAGTTTTCTGCGTACGTTGAGACCTATTGGGCATAATTATGCACATTTTCAATTTCCTAATAAACAATACAAAAAAAAAATATTAAAAAATATTTTTGTTTTATTAAAACCCCAATGAAGCCTAATCCACTCTTAAATATTTTTTTTCTCGCTCAATAATAATTCAGGTCTGAACGGGTTAATCCTTTTTCCTTCCTTTACTTAAAAAAGCCCTCCACACAGCATCCCCAAAGATGACATAGGCCCTGAGGGGAAATTATTTTCCTCAGGGCCTCCTCTGTGGATCTCATGTAAAAAAATATATATAAATGAAAAATTGAGCTATTTGACCATTCGCAGAAAAGTTGCAAGAAATCATATTTCCGACTTGTCGGATAGAGCGGAAAAGTCAAACCAAAATAATATAAAATTATCGAGGCGATGTAAGAAACATAATATATAATAATAATATTTGTATTTTTTTATTAATGTGAATACCTCACAAGCGCCCTTACCTTCAGCGCCCTTGAGGTGATTTTCCACGAAAACGGCGCTTTATAAATTAGCCAATTATTATTTTTAATTATTAAGAGTCCCAGCTGCTCTCGTCAGGAGCCGGTGAGACCGTGGCATTCCCCTTGGGGTATGTTGTGAGGCAGAAGATAGCGGGGAGGGGAAGGAGAAGGGGAAGAGCAATGTGGGGAAGTGCCTGGCTAATCAGATCTGGTCACCAAACACGACTGAAGCCATTTCAAGCAACTTTCAATTCTGAATAGTGGTCTTACACCAGGGTGATACTGAGGGCATCTTCCACTCTGGAGCGCCGTTTGTGAAAAATCACCTCAAGGGCACATCGCATACTATGTGTTGTTTCATGTGACGGCTGATCACAGTTTGATCAAATGCTGAATGGGCCGAGAATCGGCATTTATTGGGAACAAAAACCTAAACATTTATTTCAAAACGATGCCATGTTTGTTCAATCTCCCCAATAAGCCTATCTTCTCGGATTGACTTGTTATATTTTTTTTATTTCGAATTGCCTATAAAAAGGCGCATCGATAGCAAAAAAAAAACTATTTCAAAACGTCGCGATTCATAATAAGGGGCATCGTGACTTGTCATTCCTACCTTGGAGAGGTATGGTTCCGTGACTTTTCATTCCGCGACAAAACATCCCCGACAAAATATCGTACGGCAAAACATCCTCCAACATAATATGCACTAAAACCTAACCTAAACTAACAAAAAATGGGACAAAAATAATACAGACATCCTACGAGTATAAAGACAATAAATTGTTAATATTATGAAAAAAAAAACGAGTGTGCTTTAGACCACACAACTGAAGTAAAACTTCTTTAGCTCCATCTATATTATAAGAGAGAAAGAAAATGTGCGCGCGCACTGCTCTCTCTTGCTCCTACAGTGTGATGCAGACAATAGGCCTGCACTGTGTCGATATACGAAACGTAACCGGCTATGAAAGAAAGAGAGAAAGAAAATGTGTGCTCGCACCTCTCTTGCCCCTACAGTAATACGAAACGTAACTCTCTCTTTTTCTGTCTTCACTAACTTATATCTCCCTCTCAACTACAGTTTGCCTCGCTTTTCGTAACGCTCTCGTCACGCATCCACCAGCTTACTCCCCAAGTCAAGTGTGCGTAAAGAAGTTTTACTTCAAAAACCACTATACATATAATCAATATTGACATGTTTATTAACGTTAATGTTAATACATGTTTCGAAAACCATTTTTTCTTCATCAGGATAAGATTAATACATAAATTAAACACGTTGATAATATTGATAATATAGTGGTTTTTACAAAGTTATTTGTTTTCATTTTATTAAAAATTACACCACAAAGTACATTTGCAAAGTTTGAAGAAACAATAACTTTTATTGATCAAAAATAGTCACATGGGTCAAAAATAATAAATACATCCACCACCATAACACGGGCATCAGCCTAGCATGGTGGTCGAAAAATCCACTAATTAATGTAACCATAATATTTATGCAATGGAGAAAAATTTAAAAAAAAAAGTTTTAAAAAACATCTGTAAAGACCATAAATAAAGCACATCTTCTCCAGGTACCAAACTGGAAGTAAGCCGCTGAGGACAAGAGGAGTTGGAGGCGACTGTTGCAGGAGGCCAAAGCTCGATATGGGCTGTAGCGCCATCGAAGAAGAAGAAGAAGTAAAGACCATAAATTATTGATCAAAAATAGTAAAATGAGACAATAATAACACAGACTTCCCATAAAGTTAGGTTAGGTTAGGATTTAGTAGATATTTTGTTGGAGCCTGTATTATTTGTAGGATATTTTGTCGGGGATATTTTGTCGCAGGATAAAACGCGCATTACCAAGAGATTATATTACAGTTCGCCGCGAGAAGAAAGAAGTTTAGATCCGCTTGGCCCTATTTGGAGATGGACGTTGGCCGTCGTCGGGATGAACCGACAGCCTCCATTAAGGCTTTGAGGCATAATACATAAGGCAGTATGGAGGCTACAGGCTATAAGAAAGTCAGAAGATGACGCTTTAGTATGCAGGTAGTGCAGCGCCACGATGCAATAACGATGCTTGACCGCACGAATATCACGGCCGCAATCCACTTCAATCTGGATGGGGTCTTCTTGTAGAGCAAACGAAACCCTTTTTTTAATGCGAAGCTTAAGATGAAGTTATACGTGAAATCCTATTTAGATACTATTTTGATTAATCTTTACGACGAATCGACATACAGTATGAATATCAAAAAATATGCTACGGATAAATCGAAGCTTTTACTAGCTTTTCAATAAAATAATTATTTAGGTAACAAAAAATATAAGCGTAAACCACAAAAAAAAAAGTTTTTTCATGACTATGAAGTAATACAAGAAACAATTTTTAAAAAATACCCCTTTATGGCTAAGACTATTAATGAGGTTTTCCACGTTCTAACTTTTTTTCGTTCTTATAAAATTATGCACAAAATAAATAAAAACCACTTTTTCGCTTACTAGCCTCGTGCAAATAAGACGCTCGATTTTAAAATTTTGCAGGCATGAGATTCGAAATATTTCTAGCGTCCATATTCCTCTTAACATGAAATCACTGTTTTAGATTTATGTTCACTACGAATCAGTTTACATTATGAATACCAAAAAATATGCTTAGGATAAATTGACGCATTACTATCGTTTCGCTTGAGTAGAATTTGAATAAAATTGTAAATTACTTTATAAAAAAAATAACTAATATTACTACCTAAGAACTCATAATAAATTGTACAGTGCCCTTGTGGTGGTTTTTCACTACAACGGCGCTATACAAATTATTCTTTTTTTTTACATTAGCTCCACACAGGAGGCACCGAGGAAAACAATTTCCCTAGGGTCCTATGTCATCTTTGAGGATGCTGTGTGGAGGGTTTTTTAAGGGAAAGGAAGGAGAAGAAGATATGGGAAGAAAAAAGGTATGAGGGGTGGGTAAGAATCTGGGGGTCAGTGTGGCCAGGAGTGACGAACGTATGTATCTTTTCCTCACACTGCGGTGCGAGGTCAAAAGGCCTCCCTCAATCAGTCTCCTCCGATCCAGCCCGCCACGCAGTGTTTGGACAAACGTATCCGCCACCAAGACCTAGACAAAACTCATCCCATGAACCCGGGCACCCCTGCTAAGTCATCAAACGTAGCGAACCACTTGGGGTGACCTGTGGCAGGGGTGTTGGTTGTCCAATAAATGGTTCCCGGGGCGGCGGTACCCATTCTCGCCTCCCAAATTGAATTTTGTGTTTGTAATTTAAACCAATAAATATGACGCTGTATAACACAATAGTCCCAACTCCCAACTGCTCCCGTCTGGAGACAGTGAAACTATATATGGCATCCTCAATCAGGGTATGTTGTGAGGCTGAAGGTAGTGTGGAGAAGAAGGAGATGGGGAAGAGGAAGGTGGGAAAGTACCTGACTATTCAGATCTGGTCACCAAACACGGTTAAAGCCATTTCAAGCAACGTTTCAATTCTGAATGGTGGTCTTACATCAGGGCGATACTGAGAGTATCTTCCACTCTGGAACGTGCCACAAATATACTATGTATTATTTTTAATGAATTAATTGTGAAACAGCACAAATTAATCAAATAAAATTTATATGCGCACGCCGGGTTCGATTGTGAGTCGAGAGTCTTACACCGGAGGCCTTCCTAAAATGGTGTTTTGATTTAATGTGTTCTTTTGGCGCTTTATGTTGGAAGGTCTTAATATCTTTACTAATAAGCTAATGACTTGACTTCTAATCTTTATAGCTTTAGTCTTTGTTTCTGAGGGGGTTGCGTTAATACTCCATCCAACGTATTAATACATCAATTCTGGTCGACCGCATGAGATTGTCCGGCCAGTGGAGAGGAATGACTGAGCCGTATCGCTGTATGACGCGTCCACTGGTAGGTTCCGTCTAGATTATCCATCTTAAGTCTTCAGATGAGACAGATACCACGTATCATCATTACAACCATACAGAGTGTTTGGCAATTCAGGTTGTGCAATGCAATTTACTTTGGTTCATGTTGAAACCTAGTGGAACAGAGTTCCCTCAAGTCACAGTTTTATGTTATATTGTTTTATTTTTTGAAGTGAAACTTCTTTAGCCTCGTTGTGATTTGGAATTCGGATGAAACGGAAATGACGCATAAAAGCACCTGCGAAGCATCAAACTGCGCTCATTGACCGCTTTGATTATATTGGTTGAGATATGAAACAGAAATGATGCTATGTCTGCGCTCATCGGTCGCTTGATTGATGACCAAACTTTGAAAGGCTACTATTGCTTGAGATTGTTTTTGGTAAAGTTTCGCTTCTACCGCGTGTGAACCGCACTCGATATATATATATTTTTATTGTTTGGCGGTCCATCCTCTCTGCCTACCTAATTAAAATGATTATTTATTATTTAAGGCTCCGTTACAAGCATTCAAAAAGAAGAAGTAGACGACTTTGAATCTTTAACATATATATTTTTTTTTTGCTTAAAACTTAAAAGTGTTCAAGAGAAGTACTTTGTTTGTCGATAGAAAATCGAAATGCGGGTTTTTGACTCCGTGACTTGCGGTAGGGCGTTCGATTTGCTTCTGGAAGTAGGAAGATTTGCTTCCGGCCAAGCGCATAATAGATGTTTTCTGTGCATTAAAGTTATCGTGAAAATTTAATCCCTGGATGGAAAAAGAAGCTCAGGATTACCCAGGAAGAAACAAAGTACGAATAACAGAAAAGCAATCAACGTGATGAAGCAGGGGATATTTGCAGGGTTGTGTGGCTTTCAAGCCTTATATATTAGGGAATGCTTTGAGGAAGAATAAATTAAAGGATAATAAGAATAATATCAGGAAGACAAAAGGAAGAGGGGCTTATAGAAATATAGCTGTTGCTATTACATGCAGATCTGATTGAGAATTAGCAAAGTTTTCTTTATATTTGTGGTTTTTCGCCAGATCTTTCCTGAAAGTATATTTCAAAATAGAGGGCAAATAAAATATCAATTCATTTCGATTGTTAGTGCAAAAAAATAGATTATCACAGCTCAACAAAAAATGTAACTTTTTTTTACCTGGATTATCTCTGCGAATTTTTATACTTTCAAGTACCCAGTTTACGGATATATTCATGAAAGTACTGAATTGGCTCTGGTTTTTATGATTTTGACGTATCTTATATCATCATTACATGGTATAAAGTAAAGCCGCTCCCACTGTCTGTACGCTTAGATCTTTTAAACTACGCAACGGATTTTCATTCGGTTTTCACCAATAGATAGAGTGATCCATGAGGAAAGTTTTTAGGCATATAATTTGTCAATGTTTTGTGTAAATTGGTTGAAATGTATAATATATGCGGGCAGCGGGCAGGGGGCAGTGGGCAGCGGGTTGGCAAGCGGGCGATGTGGATTTGATATGTATGCAAATTAACAGATGGCGTTGGTTATAAAGGTTGGGTAATGGCGTTTTCAGTAGATGGCGTATGGTGTTGTGTTTTGTTAGCCACACAGGAGTTTTGAGTTGGTGGTGAAAATGTTTTTGAGGAACAGGGAGAACGCTTCCACCAGGACTTAAAAGTGATGGAGGAAAGGTATCAGGGTAAATAGGACCATCGCATGATGGCAGATTACTGCTGGTGTTTAAAGAGAGATTGCCCCCAAAAACAATATGGAAGAAAAGCTTACAAAAGGTGTTTCTTCGAAGTATAAACATATGCTTTATAAAGTTTTCTCTCTTTTTATTTTTACTTTTATTAATTAAACACTACAACAGAACAATTAGTAATAATTTTCAATAAAAAATGAATTAAAATAATATACTAGTAATTTCATTTTGATTTTTATAGTGTAATAAGAAAATGAAGATTTAAATAAAAACTAGAGCCAATATTCCAAAATCATTCATAGTTTCATAAATTGTAGGCATAAAATGATTCAGAACCACTTTCACATCCAGGGCAACAAAACCATTGTATCAATAAAAAAAATATATTATCTTACAGTCCCATCTTAGACATGTTCCCTTTCACCGTCCAGTCTATTTCCTCCCCCCACTCTTCACCAATCCCAAGTCACACCCCCAACCACACCACAACATTAGTAATATATTATGCTCACCATTTTTTTTGTAATGTCAAGTTAGTATATTTTTGACCTGAGGAAGGAACTGTCGTTCTGAAACCGGTCGGCATACATCTTTATCTTTACTAAGTATAAAATGAAGTCGCTCCCGCTGTATGTGCGCTTAGATCTTTTAAACTGCGCAACGGATTTTCATGCGGTTTCCACCACTAGAGTGATTCATAAGGAAGGTTTTTAGGTATATTATTTATCAAGGTTTTGTATAAATTGGTTGAAATACATAATATATCTGGCAAAGCGGCAGCGGGCAGCGTGATGTGGATTTGATTTAACAGACCGCGTTGGTTATAAAGGTTTCGTTAGCCACAGCAACGTGTGGCCGGGTCTGCTAGTAAAAAAATATAGTGGTTCATAGAAAGAATTATTGTTTCATTTATAAAAAAATATATATTTATGCACACCACCGGGTTTTTTTTTACTTATTCTGAGTCCAGATCCAAAGTTCCTAGCCATTCACATTTACTAGTACCAATCTAAAAGAGGAGTAAAAGGGAGAGTAAAATAATGATAAAATCTGGAAAAAATAAAAAAAACCGTGAAATTTCAATTACGATACAATTTACCAAGGATAAAGGTTTTCCAATCATCCACCAATCACCGTGTACGTAGGTACAGTACAACTACGGATCCGGGTACGTGTGTTGCCATGTTTTAATTATTGTTGTCGGAAATGTTTTGTGTTCAAATAACGGCGCTTTGCTGGATCTTCGTACTGTGAACAGTACTCACATTATTGATATTCCAGAATCAGCGATGGCGAACGAACGAGAAACTTTACAAGAACTTTATTTAACGGCTAAAGTAAATATTTTGCCCAAACATTTTAAGAGGCGGAGAGCTCATAACAAAACTAATGACAGAAATAAGCCAATTTATGAATATACTCGTTTCAACGTTATAAGTTATAAGAGTTAAATTTATAATGCCTACTCCTCAAGTGCTTAATGTTTACTCTCGACTAGAAGTAGTGAGGAAAGTTTGTAAATGCTTTTTTTTATCGCCAGCTTTCTCAGCATCGGGCTGTAAAGCGTGGAATAAACTCCCTGAATTAATATGCATAAAAAATCCAACTGAATTCTGAGGGAAACTTTAACTTACCTCGTCAGAAAGTAGTAGATATATAGGGACGAAAATATAAATAATATATAATGTATAGCAACGGCTCCACCCCTACTATAATAAAACATTGTTTAAAACTGTCAAATTAGTATAAGCTTTCCCTGAAGAAGGAACGTTTGTTCCGAAACCGGTCGGATTTACGCATTATATAAGTGGTTTATACAAAGTTGTATTGTTTCATTTTCTATAATGGATAACCACAAAGTTATAGCTACATTCAAAAATAGAAAGTATAAATAATAAAAAGCTCGTTTCGAAGGAAGTGCAAAGCAAATAAATACATTTCTTGTTGAGTGCAAGGCAAGATGGGTATATTGAAGGTAAGTAAAAATAATTATTTAAGCATTTATTTTATTTCAAGTAAATCGACAGTTAACAATGTGGTTGGTTTATACGGTTCCATGCCAAATCAGTATGAAACCAACTCAGAAACACGTCAGAAAGGTCATTAAGCCATGAAAAAATAATTTTAAAATAGCTGGTAACCCTAACCTAACTTAACCTATTTAACCATTTTTTATATTTTTTTATCATCACTCTTAATGACCTTTCTGAGGGGCTTCTGAGTTGGTTTCTTTCTGAGTTGTCCGGTCACCGGTTTATACATGTGCAATTTATTTAACTAAAAAAACCAATTAAAAAAAGAAAAGAAAAATAACTTATTAAAACTATAAAAATCCCAAAACTTCAATATCTTGGACATGTGATGAGACATCCAGAAAAGTATGAGATCTTGCATCTCATAATGCAAGGAAAGATTGCCGGAAGACGGGGCCCTGGAAGAAGGAGAACCTCATGGCTGAAAAACCTGAGATAGTGGTTTGGCCAGACTGCAGAGCTGTTCCGGGCCGCAGTAAATAAAGTCCGCACAGCCAACATGATAGCCAACGCCCGTTGAACGGACAGGGCACAAGAAGAAGAAAAAACCAATAATTAATTTGTTCATAATACTAACACAGTATCAGCCTTACTAAAAAACGTGGTGTTAATTTTATACAATTGTTCAACAAAAAAATTAATCAACAAAGACGAGCCAAAAACTTAAGAAAGTTTCGAGAGATGAAATAAAAAATTTCTGCATAATACATAGTATAACGGGTGTTAGGGTACTTGACTTACTTTAACTATGTGTGATAGAAGAGATGTAAGTGATTCTTGATATTATTTGAAGTAAAATATGTAAAAAAAATTTGGTCTCGGGTAATTTATTTTTTTTTGCAAATTAAACATTAAAAAAACAATTGGTATTGGACAGTTAGGGATGAGTGACCAGTGACGGTATGTGAAAGATTTTTTTTTTTGTTTGATTTATAAGAAAAAGTTTTTTTAAAAGAAATTTAAAGAGGTCGCCGGAAACCAAAATTTCATTTACATATTTTACTCCAAATATTGTCAGGTATCACCGGTTAATAAAGTAAGTCAAGTACGTCCATTAACAGGTACAGTACCTGTAACATAAATACTTTCACGGGACAATACATCTATAAACATCTATAAATTGATATCTCATTTCGTTTGTTTGTATTTGTGTGATTAGCTAGAACGGTATTTTTAATTAAGTTTTAAGCATTTAATAAATTACTTAGCTTTGTAGCCTTTACCCACTGTGTAGGGCCCTGGGTTATATTTCACGAACATTAAACTACAAAAATTATCTTAGTTTTAATATTTATTTTTTTCCTATATTCATCAAATCGATAAATTGTTTAATTGCATTTCTTTTCTTAAATAACACTTCGAATGTTACAAATAAAAAATAATCTATTTACCTATTCTTAAATTTTGTTTCAACCCTTTTCACAGTACGATATTCCGCCACATATTATATTTTATTTAAAATGGTGTTGTCTTGTTTAAATCCCGAATTAAATACCAGTGAAAGAGGTTTGCTAAGGGTCAATTTAACATATTATTTTCTAAAATTGTAAAGCGGTCAAGGCGATGCTTTACAAAAAGGCGGCATATAAAATAAACATTTAGTTAGGTTGTGTTAGGATAGGTGTTGAGCTAAAAAATAAACACCATAAAATCACAGTAGATTTGGAAAATGATCTTAAAATACATAGAACAGGTGAACCTTACTAGGTAGGTAGGTACCTACCTAGTAAGCAATCTAAATTATTTTCCCTGCTGAGGGTAGGTACTTTGGCAAAAATGCTCTGGAAAATGACTGAACATGACGACATCATTTCATGCGTGAAAGTAGATTTGTGACGCGCAGGTTTATCTACGACAGAAGTCTAGTCAAATCACTACATTATTCGGCGAAAGAAAATCTTGTATTTATATTTATGAAAAAAAAATTTACGAACACGCTGGGACGTGATTTAATATTTTTTTTACGGCTTATAGATGTAAGTGTGTTGTTTTTGGGGCTTTCGATGCTTGTTCAATGTCCTTCTCCATAAGCTAACGTTTCGGAATCGCAATGTTCAACATCAGAAACATCTGCCCTAAATCGTGAGGGCAAGTAATGGTTTGTTTTTCCAAGCTTTTGCTAAAGATAGAGAAGCAGGTGCAACTCTACACAAATAAAAGTAAAATTCATAAATAAACATGTAATTAAGTACTCTTATTCACTGTCATCTCTAAAATGGAATGTAAAGATCTTGGTGTTTACCTTGATAGCAAACTTATATTAAATAAGCACATCGACTCAATCATTCACAGGTCATATAAAATACCTACTTAGTTTTGTACTTCGTATAAGTAAAGTGTTTAGTAACCCGCGTACAGTACTAATGTTATATTTTGCATTAGTCAGAAGTACACTGGAATATGCTTCGCCAATTTGGAACCCGCAATACAAAGTATACATAGATAGCATAGAACATAGTAAAAAAAAATTATTAAATATCTTACCTTCAAATTCAACAATAACTTTGAATGCACATTTCAAATTTTGCAACAAAGGCGAGCAATAGCTGATTTGACATTTATACACAAAATTTTAAATAATAACTGTATAACTGACTGTACCGAACTTCTTTCCCTAAATAATTTTAACATACCATTAAGACGTACACGCCATACAGAACTATTCCACACGCTTAAATTACAAGACAAATGCAGCATCTAATTCGCCAATCAATCGTGCTCTTCATATGTTATTATTGGTCTAATATTCTAACATCGACATTTTCTCTTATTCACCGCCCAAGTTTAAAAAGAGCATCATGTCGATAATATAAATTTGTTCAATGCGCATACATACATACACACATAGGTACTCACACACACACGCTTACACCTTCCCACTACATACATCACCCGGTAATTACTTAATACACATACCATAAATAAGACACTACAATGAAACACATAATAGGTACCCACCATGAAATATACTTATTAATTGTATTTTTTTTAACCAAAGTATCTTATATACTGTTGGTTTCTGTTTATAAATAAAATAAATTTAAAAAAAAAAATTGCTTGACGAATCGAATTGTTCTCATGAAAATTATAAGATAATAAACACCATTGCTTTGGGAATTTTAAACCGTATTTTAAATAGTTAAATTTCAATGATGAACAATATGAATAACATAGTCTTTTGATTTGAAGGCGGGAACTTTTGCAAAACGGGTTCCGCACTGTGACAGTCCACGGAGCTCTCAAAACAACCTAGATCAGCTGAGGTTTTGCCAATATGCCCTTTAAAAGATTAATTAATAAGTTAATAAGAATATTAACGAAAATCTGAAACAGAAAAATCAGAAGAAGATGCGGTCACATTTGGGATTTGAATCCAGGACCTATGACTTGCCAGGTAACTGCTCTATAAGTATAATTTATTTCTTGGTCGTAGAATAATGCAGTTAAATATAACCGAATCGGATAGGGACACATTAGCTCAGTTGGTAGAGCACTGACCCGGCAAGTCGTAGGTCCCGGGTTCGAGTCCCAGATGTGACCGTATCTGATTTTTCTGTTTCAGATTTTCGATAGAATTTCGCTAATATTGTCTTCATTAATTAAATATTACAATTTGAGGTTTTACTCATTAAGTTAAAAGTAAATATTTATCCTAGACTCGCAGAAAAGTGAATCTCTCTCTCTGGTTTCAATCCTGGGATTGGTTTGCAGCAATTTCATCTATTCGTTTTTTCCACTCTTCCCTGTCTTGTGCGGCTCTTTTGAATTCTGCATATGATAAGCAGCGCACGTCCACCAGCAGGTCCTCCAGGTACTCTCGGCGTGGGCGTCCCCTAGCGTTTGTCCCCTCGGTCATACCCTCCATTATGGCATGCAAGAGGCCTTCTTGTCTTATTGCATGGCCGATCCATCTTGCGCGCCTTTCGGACAAGGTCCTGAGCAGGTGCCTTCCTCCTTCGATTTTTTGGAGAACCTCCTCATTTGTGATGTGGTCTCTCCAGGAAATTCCTAGTAGTCTTCTATAGGACCACATCTCAAAAGCCTCTAGTCTCCGTTTATCTCTTTCGGATAAGCACCATGTTTCGCAGCCGTACATCAAGATACTCCATACATAGGTCTTGATGAGGAGTATTCTCAGTTTCAGGTCTATATTATTCGATTCTATTATTTTCGACCTTTTATTGAATGCAAGCCTAGCCTGGTGTATACGGCTGTCGACCTCGCTCTTAGACCGACCGTCCCATGTTATTTTGCTCCCGAGGTACACAAACTCCTTGGTGTTCTTTAGTGGAACTCCTGACATCTCTACTCTCATCTGATGTTGCGTTCGGCCTACAGTCAGCAGCTTTGTTTTGTCTTTATTTATCCTCATGTTGTAGTTATTTTGAAGAATGAAGAATGAAAAGTGAATAGATGTCGCATATTAAATAAAAAATGGATAATGTATTTATCCAAGACACTATCTAGATAGCATTTAGTTCTGGTTGAATCTTGCAATCATACATAAATATAGCAGCCAATAAAAATATGAGTTAAGAAAATGAAGATAATGTTGGTAGTTCTTGGTCGAAGAATAATACAGATGACGAAGAATTAAACAGAATGATAATGATGACCGAATCGGATAGGGACACATTAGCTCAATTGATAGAGCACTGACCCAGCAAGTCATAGGTCCTGGGTTCAAGTCCTAGATGTGACCGTATCTTTTTCTGATTTTTCTGTTTTAGATTTTCGATAGAGGTTTGCTAATATTGTCTTCATTAATTAAATATTACAATTTGAGGTTTTACTCGTAAATTGTAAAAAAATCAGCATTATTTAAAACGAAAATATAGATGTGGTGTAAGGAACCGTAAAAATCCTAAAAATCTCTTACAATAATACTGTAATCTCTCCAATCGGTAAAGTTTTTTTGTGATCGCATCGAAAAAGAAAAATTAATTTTATACCTAATATTATATTCCTGAGTAACTAGGTAAAGGTTATAACGCTGCATTACTAAGGCCCAGTTGTTTCGCAGAAATTCACGTGAGAAAAAGTTATCGAATGGCCATTCAGCACCATTTTATTTTTTTGACAAAGCAGCTCTTCTGCTGATCGCAATATATTCAAAAGCTGAAACGGACTTAGAATCGGCATTTAATGGGGACCTTTCAACTGTCAAAAAATAAAATGGCGCTGAATGGCCATTTGATGACAACGTTACATTTGAATTTCTGTAAAACAACCCGCCCTTTGAGCTACTCATGGGCTTTTATGTGATTGACGTTATGTGAAAGGAAAAAAACTATCTACAAATCAATTATATTGCTCCACATTTTAACTATTGCTCAACTATCCCTTTCCTATGTAACGAACGAGAACAAAATATGTTTCAAATTCTCCAAAACAGGACAATGAGAATAATACTTCGGCGAAATAGATTTTCAAAAGTAAACAAAATGTTAAAGGAACTGAATTGGCTAACCGTGAAGCAGATGCTGACCTTGAATACGATGATATATATACATAAAATAATAAACAACATTTTACCAAAATACTTCTCAAATAAAATTATATTCAACAAGGACATTCACAGACATAACACAAGGACGTGCAAGGAAATCAGGCTTCAAAAAAAGGAAAAGGCGAATACGCAGAACAGTTTACTGTACAAATGGATGAAGTTTATATAACACGCTACGAGAAACTTTAAAGTCCACACCAATTGCAAGGTTCAAGATGTATTGTGGGGGCTGCATAAAATTTAGTTTGCAATATCAAATATTATAATTAATTAGAAATTTTGTTAACTTAAATGTACAAATTACTAAAATAAACATAATGAAAAAAGCTCACACAGTGGAAAGGCAGCAATTCGCGGGAAGATTTCTGTAAATTACGCTAAATAATTTGGGTCTTTGAGAGTTCCGAATCACGTTGATAAGCCTGGCATTTGTTGTGCGATATGTAATACATATTTAAAATGTACCTACTCCCAAAAAGCTTTGTCAAAATTGTCACTACAATTCTTAGACAACATTTTTCACGATATTAAAAATATAAATTTATCAGAAAATAAACATTGCAGATTTTGTAAAAGACATCACATTTAAAAAAAACGAGACACAGAAAAAAACAGGTACGTACATACCTCCACACGTAGTAACTTCACTTTACATGAAGTGTTTGACAACGATAATAAGTTTGCAGTCGGTGGTGTCGCGTGTCGTGTGTCGTGTGTCGTGACCACAGATATTGGATAAATTCTTATACTTCGGTTTAAAAATTATAATTATTAAAAATACTTATTTCGGTTGTGTAGTATAGCTTTGGTTCAATGAACTCGGATATGCTTTGAATTTAAATTGTTATCAATATTTTAAGTGTAATTTTCAAAATTGGAATTGATTTGTCAAGAGTCTAGACGATTCCATGATTTTTCGTAATCAATCAAATTCGGACTTTTTATAGGTTTTCAAAGACCATGCATCGCCAAACCTCGAAAATAATATTTGGTGCATTGCTTTTCGTAGGTTTTACCAATCGCATAACTTTACATCACAATTCAAAAAAACATAAAAAAATATTAAGAAGAAAAGAAATTGAATTTATTTTGACAGCCGAATAATAAAAAAAAGGTTACTGTAGTTCCTCTTCTGGCCGCTTGCAAATATATCATTGCCAAGCCTTACTTTTCGTACGTAACTTAACTCAAGTATTTATTTATTAATACTCTATTGAGCTTTTACACAACGATTATAAAATAAATTGAAAACAACGGTACAACATAATTAAAATTTAAAAAAAAGAGCACAAAATATTATATTTGATAAGTTATTATCACATTAACTTTAGAACTTGTAAAATTTATACACAAGTAATAAAAAAAATGAATAATTAATTGTGAATAATTAAGCATATGCATAAATTATGATTACTCGTTATTTACATTAACTAAAAATTGTACAACTAATTTTAATCGAAAATATCAGCGACATCCATTTAATTCCTTTGCCCAGTCTATATGAAATAATATAGTCCATATTATAGTGTTCGGAGATACATGTGTAAGGACAGCAAATTTATAGTGTCAGAGCAGTTAAATCTCGAATGAACAATTTTATACAATAAAAGGAGGACAAAAATATTTTTTGAAAGAGAATAACAGAGTGTCAAGAGGCATTAACTTACGTCATGTACACAATGCAGGCATTCACCGCCGCACAAGTACCTAGACTGGGTGACTAAATACCTAGACCAGATAGTATGAACTAACCTTCCATTGAAATAGGTACCCAGACCGAGTGACCAGGGTACCTTTAGGTACACCGTGTTTCAGGGCAATACAGCGAAACTATATTCTAGTAAAATTATAATGCTTCCCAAACAGTAATTAAACAAAAAAAAATTGAATGTAGCTACCACAAAGTGATAGCTAAATTCAAAAATATAGTAATTAAACACTTTCTAAATTAAAAAAAATGCTTTGTGAGTGGTATTTGCTCGTAGCTTTCCAATTCCCGCTTTACGTACCCAGCGGTCAACCATTCGCTTGAAGCGATGCACTAATAAGTAATGCAAAACCAATGTTTTTTGGTTTGTAAATTAGATCGCTTAGAATTTAAAAAATATTTCGGGTCGTTTAATTAAATACTGCGAGTATCAGCCTTTAAAGTAATCGAGTATATTTTTAAATAAATGAAACAATATAACTTTGTTTGAACCGAGTAAATCCGACCGGTTTCGGAACAACCGTTATATTTTTTACTATATTTTTGATTAATATTTTTATAATCATACAAAAAATAAAGTATCGGGCCTATAAAAAGTGTTTTAAAGCTCAAAATCTCCTACTTACAAACCGCTTTTCGGTTATGGTTTTAGTGAATAATGTGGAAAATTAAATTCTTTAGAAAAGGATTGGAAGACATTTAAATATTTGTGCCTGAACTTCGCAAAATAAAGTAAAACACGTTTTTGACGAATTTAAACTTTATCGCCATCTACATAAAGAGTATTATTGTTAGCGGCCTGTTACCGAATATTACACTACGCGGTATGACGTCGTTGGGATCCCACGATTTATGGTATAGATCAGGGAAAATAGGCTTTTCTATTTTACAAATTTTTTCTATCGAGGGAATTTCATACAATTTGCGTTTCGGCGTGGGGAATGTATAGATATTATCTTCAAAAATAACAAAATATTTTTTTAAAAACTTCAAATGTTTCAAGCGAGAAGCATACTGAGCCGACGCAACGCGACGCAACGTTCTTGTCTATTCCTGCCCCGTTCACACTGGCCGACGTACGTACGCGTCGCTGTGACCACGTGACAAGGGGTCTCTGGTTGTGCGCAGGCGCATTTGATTCGACACATTTGACATATATTTTTTAGGTTATGTTTATGTGATTCTCTTCTCAGCAGATGATAGCTTTGCCATGTCTTCTGAAAGCGAATTTGAAGATGATCTGCTACGATTAATATTATTAAATCAATATTCTCGTAAAAAGAAAAATAAAAAAGTGAGAAGTATTTGGGTCCACAACATTAACAAACAAAGACTAATGTTTGGAGAGTTCCATACTTTAGTAAAGGAACTAGAATCTGATGACGGACGATTCTTCACATGCTTCCGTATGAGTAAAGTGGTATTTGAAGAGCTTCACAGCATAATTGAATATGACATAAAAAAGAAAACACACGTCTTCGAAAGTCAATTGGGACCAGAGAAAGACTGGCAGTGTGCCTAAGGTTTGATTGTCATTCATTATAGGGGTATAATATTGAAAGTCATGCCATGAATGGCTGAAATTCCCTCCCAAGCTGCACTGCGTATGCAGATCTCTATAATCCTGTGATTTGATTTTATAAATAACTTCGTGCCGTCTAACAGTTTCAATGAACTGTTCGTCATCCATTTTTGAATAATATCTGTCAAAAAAACAACCACAGATATAGCGAAACATAACGTTAGATACTTAGATAACACCAAAAAGATGTAAAATCATCTCGTAGTAGGCGTGACCATACCTCCTCCACCTTCCACATGGCCCACGCCGATCTGGCTGTGGCAGATCCGCGTCGCGTAGGGGGCGTCGGTTTGCGTTGCGTGGGGCTGGTCTGATTCTAAAGCACCCGTTTCCATAGAAAATGTATGGATGGTAAGTAGTCCAGATATGGAAATGGTGACGTCTACCTACGTCGCGTCGCGTTGCGTGGGCTTAGTGTGGTTTTACCTTAAGATAGATATGTAAGCAATCGGTAGAAATTCGGGTAGCAGCGGCTTAACGAAAAATAAAATCCTTAGATTTTCTTTAATTTGTACGCAGTATTGGTGCCACACAGCAAAACCATATCAACCCAAGCTAGGACACGAAATCAAAGTGGCCTGCTACATATGTACGAGTATATAAGTTCCATCCATAGAATTATGTTATAACAGGCCAATTGGATTCAGAGTTTTGGGTTTGGCTAAGGTGGTTTTGCTGAAACACGGTGTAGATACACGTAATGCCTTCCATTAAAATAGGTACTGGGACTAGGACCGAGTGACTAGATGCCATTAACTCACCAAGTACCCACATCCGAGTAGCTAGGACTAGTGATCAGCTCGTCAGTTAGTGCGAGCATATCCGCATGGCTGCTCTGGGGTTTATCAAGGATAAAATGTGCTCTTCACGCTCCGCTCATCAAGAAGGTCACGGGGCTCACGCTAATTGAGATGGAAATCTCAAGGGTCAACATTCTAATAGGGTACTAACCATAAACGTAATGAGTAATGATACTAATTATGATACTCTCTATAATCAAATGAAGTCATTTCGAGGTTGTAATGTAATTCGGGGAAAGTAAGGGCAAGCAACCTCTAAAATAAAGACGCAAAGAAGGCGTGTACAACATTCGGTCGTATTTTGCCTAGAAGACTTTTAAGGCCTGGAGCATATTCTGTCAGAAGGTCAGAAAATTTCCGCTTTGCAATAAAATGCAAATAAATGTAATAATTTAGAAGGTACCCGAAACCAAAAACCTGTTTTTGAGAGGTGGTGAAACACGCTTTTAAATGTTTTTATTAAAAATAAACACATAATTTTTTAAATATTCATATTTTTAATTTTTTTACATTAGCTCCACACAGGAGGCACAGAGGGAAATTATTTTCTACAGGGGATGCCGTGTGGAGGGATTTTTAAGGAAGGAGAGGAAGTTCTGGGAAGGAAATAGGTATGAGGGGTGGGTAGGAATCTGGGGGTTTGGGAGTGGGTAGGAATCTGGGAGTGTGTCCAGGAGTGACGGACGTATGCATCCATCCCTCCGTGGCAAATAAATTTTATTTGATTAATTTGTGTACTTCACAATTTATTAATTTAAAATAATATATAGTATATTTGCGGCACGTTCCAGAGTGGAAGATACTCTCAGTATCGCCCTGGTGTAAGACCACCATTCAGAATTGAAACGTTGCCTGAAGTAGCTTTCGCCGTGTTTAGTGACCAGATCTGAATAGCCAGGTACTTCCCCACCTTCCTCTTCCTTATCTCCTTCCCTCCCCACTACCTTCAATTGGGAATGCCATAGTCTCACTGGCTCCAGACGGGAGCAGTTGGGACTCCTGTGCGGTATTCATGTAAAAAAAATAATTTAAAAATACCCACAAATTGGGTAAAAGAAAAAACTGGCGGTGACGACGAGCTTACGTTATATCTTTCTGCTCCCTATAAATACTCTAAAAGTAAACATTGTTGAAACATGGCAATATATGCAAGGTGTATATCCCAGTCTTTTTAAAGTGGCAATAAGTCATCTACCAATTGTGGCAACAAGTGTTCCTTCTGAACATCTTTTTTCAAAGGCAGGAGCCACTATAACTCAAAGCAGAAACCGGCCACAAGGAACTAGACTGGAAAGGTTACTATTTTTAGGGTTCGATAGCTGATACAAAACACTAGCATTAATTTTTTTAATACAAATTTATGAAAAAAAAACAAATTTTATAAACCTATCCAAGTTTTGTGATTATTCAAATAGCTAAGAATAAAAAATTATACATATTATCGATAAACGTTTGATATAACTACAACTACATTGAATTTCTATAAGCTTTTAAAAAAAAGAAGAAATATCGGTATATCGGCCTACTAGACCGATATATCGGCCTGCTAGACTGATATATCGATATACGAATATCGACTTAATTCGATATTTTTAAAAACCTTGCATCCCTAGTCACGGGTTAAAATTCGACGTTCGCAAGTAAATTTTATTTGATTAAATTGTGTTATTTCACATTCTCATTAAAAATAATGCTACACGTCCAAGATTTAGTAGATACTTTTAGTGTCTCCCTTTTTTTACACTAGCTCTACACAGGAAAATAATTTCCCTCAGGGCCTTCGTCATCTTTGGAGATGCTGTGAGGAGGGTTTTTTTTAATGAAAGGAAGGAGAGGAAGATCTGTGAAGGAAGAAGATATGAGGGGTTGGTAGTTTGTTTATATCATTAGGTAATTTCGCCTGGGACAGTTCTTAAAACTTAACTACTGAATAAATGAGTAGAGTAATATAAAGGAAGATTGTGCACGAAGATAAAGAGACATATTTTTAGAACAAGAATTACATGCTAGTAATCTAGGGGTCAGGGTGACGGGCATGAATCCATCTCTCACACTGCGGTGCAAGGCGATGGGTCGAGAGAGTCCTGCTGGAGAGATAAATAAAAGGACTCCCTTAACCAGTCTCTCTAACAGTAGGTGGGCAGACGCATCCGCCGCTAGGACAACAATCCTCACCACACGAACCCCAACACAAAAGGTGAAAGACGAAGAATTCAAAATAAAGATATTACATATTAAATTTATTTTTACTATATAGTTATTGAAAATACCAATAAAGGATATAAAGATAGAATTTAGTAGGTATCTTTATCGCTATTGTACTAAAAGTCATTCATATATTTCGCGTGAACAAACTTGCTAAGTGATAATGATATCATAACTTACCAAAGTTAATGCTGTTTGCTCTCCCGTAAACTAAGATTAAACAAACTAACTAACTAACTGTCGTTTATGTTAATATGTATGTAGTTTCAATGTCTCTCAACAGATGCCTTTAGTATAGCTAATATAAGCATACGTAGTTTTAAGGTGTCTCAACAGAGGTCAATAGTTTTACTAAATGAGAGAGATAACAACTGTCGACCGTTTGTATCCGATCTACAGGTGAGCACCTTCAGTGAGCATTTTCCCTGCGTCAGATTATTTGTGTTTTTTACACGAAATTACTGTAATCAATTTGTACATTTTTTATTTTATTTTCTTTTCGTTTGTTTGTTGGCTTAAAAAGCCCGGTAGATATAAATAAATGAATAAATAAATACTTACAATCTTTACATCATTACATAGTATAAAATGAAGTCGCTCAAAATGGATGTGCGCAAAGATCTTTTAAACTACGCAACGGATGTTCATGCGGTTTTCACCAATAGATAGAGTGATTCAAGAGGAAGGTTTATATGTATAATACGTGCTTATTATAGTAGAGAAAATACGATAAATTCGAATATTCAATTCAGGGAGCGTGCAGCGGTCAGCGGGCAACTGGCAAGCGAGTGGTGTGGGTTTTATAAAGGTTGGGTAATGGCGTTGTGTTTCGTTAGCCACAGCAACGTGTGGCCGGTCTGCTAGTTTTATATAAACTATTTACTTTTGTATAACTTAGGAGTAGGCATATTCTTATTTTTTGTACAACAGGTTTGTACCTACAAATAACTGTATGTTGTATGGTTTCATTCTGAGTTGGCATGGAACCGAAGATTATAAGTACACATTAGGTAGTAACAGCAATAATATTATAACCATAACCATTTGACATATAAAAGCAAGTAAACAGGTAAATGCATACAACAGTTATTTGTAGGTACAAACCTGTTGTACAAAAAATAAGAATATGCCTACTCCTAAGGTATACTAGTTTATAAAAAATGTAAAGGGTTCCTTGCCAACTCAGAATGAAACCAACTCAGAACCACCTCAGAAAGATCATTAAAAGCTATGAAAAAATTATTTTAAAATAGCCGGTAACCCTAACCTAACTTAAACTATTTAACCAATTTTTTTATCATCACTCTTATTTACCTTTCTGAGGTGTTAAGTTCGTTTCATTCTGAGTTGGCCGGTCACCGTAATCTTCACAATATTTTTCATAAACTATGTATGTAAAATCCCAATGGGCGTTTAAATAAATACATTTGTATTGATTTTACATAAGACGATAATAAACAAGAACCGAAAAAATTATTGAAACATCTTATAGGTACTTATTGTATTGTTCATTAGAGGAAATAACAGTAGGTACACCACACGAATTGTGACGCAATTTCACCACAAAAATTGGTAGAGAGGTTGGACCAACACACTACACACTAATCCATCTTGGCGCAAACTCCTTTGATTCATAAAAATTTAGGTATAATAGTCTTTCGTTGTTCTGACTCTTGACGTGACCCGAATCAAGAATTTGATTCACTTGATCGCGTCGTGTCTTCCCGGGGCGTCCCCTCATGAAACTGACATTTCAATTTGTGACATCAAGTCGCAGTAGTAAACGTCGGATGAACGCAACCATACGTGCATAAATTCTCAAATATCTCGTTTACATTACACCGCGATTCAGGGTGGTGTCGCAAAACTCCAGGGGTGATTATTTATGAAAATTTATACGACACGATAGATTGAACCACCCCAGCCAGGAGCACATCTCTCCCGGTGAGACTGGTACACCCAGGGTCATAGATTTATCAGGACTTGTAACTCATGCTCTGAGGATAGAAAGGATGTTGGAATCTAATCGACCAGTATACACGGCAACTAATAAGCCAATATCGAAATACAGGATGGGCTGTATTATTCTTTTATTTTCTACATAGGGGCCATTCATTTATTACGTAAGACGAATTTTGCTAGTTTTCGACCCCCCCCCCCCCCCCCTATTATAAGAAAAAATAAGAATAGGCAGACCCCCTCCCCCCCGGTTTAATATTTATTACGTAAGAATCTAAAATAAAAAATGAATACACGTTTGGTTTGCTTTAATGTTTATTTTTCAAAGTAACAATTTTTAGAAATGTTCATTGGTACTTACAAAGGTACTAATAATTTTAACTTTGTTAACAATTGTTGCGCATTTTTGTGATCTTACGTAAAAACTATCGAGACTCCCTCCCACCCCCTTGTAAGAAAAAATAAGACCGTCGATCCCCCCCCCTAAATCGTCTTACGTAATAAATGAATGGCCCCTTAATTAAAAAAAAAATTCTAAGCTATATTGGACATTATTTTAATAAGTAAAATTATATTTTTTCACACTTTTCATTAATAAAGAATATACACCAATAACTACCACCGAAAAACGGGCATTTGCCAAGTGTGGTAGTCGAAAAGCTTGTGAAAATTTATATGAATAAGAAATATTTCATATGTATATTCAATTTGGGAGACAGGTGTGGGTACTACCGCGCCCCGGGAAACATTTTTTAGATAACCAAAACCCTGACATAGGTCACCTCTAGCGGTTCGCTACGTTTGGTTACTTAACAGAGGTGTCAGGGTTCATGGAGTGATTTGATTGGTTGAGAAAATTTTAAAATAATCTAACCTAGACCTCTTCAGCTGGGCACTCGATCCATCGCTTTGTACCTTAGTGGGAGGGATGGATTAGACATTGGATTTAAACACATTGACCCACCCCTCATATTTTTTCCTTCTCAGAAATTCTTCTCCTTCCTTTCCTTTAAAAGACCCACTCGACAACATCCCCAAACTAATGAAAAAATTTAAATGAAATTAATATTAACGAACCCTTTTTCCCACAGGTTGTATGCAGTTATTAAATATCTGATGAATGGCGTTAATGTTCCTAACGTGTTATTGAGCTCATAAACCCGTCTGTGTAGTTATATGTAGTAATACTATTATGAACAGGGGATAGGATAATATATAATATTATAAGAACGGCTTAGTAGGTGTAAGCGAACAAGGGAAAATGGACCGAGAAACGAAATTTCCCGCTCAACCACAACTACGCGGCAAGACAACTTCCACAAAACAGCGCAAATTTCATATTTTGGTAGGATTATAAATTCTTACAAACCAAACGATATTTTGCGGGAAAGGCTCTCACTTCTAACCATTGGCTTGGACATCAACAGATGAGCCCTCCATCAGCAAATCGTCTAACGAAATTGCCCCTACTAAACTAAAAAAAACTTACATCGCACATCCTCGAGCTAGACTGTCATATAAGAAAAATTGTAATACATATTATGTCAACTGTAATACATATTATGAAAGAACACTACCTACATTGTACAGCGCCCTTGAAGTGATTTTTCATGAAAACGGGCTTTATAAATCAGCCAAATATTATTTATTATTAATACTTATTTGTAACAATTATTATAAGCAATAATTATCAGCCTGAAACACTTATCTACATTGAAAAATCTTCCGAGAAAAGATACTTGCGCCAACGGGACATGAACCCGTGTCCTTCTGATTGCCGGTCAGGTGCTCTGACCACTGAGCTATGGCGGCTTATCTAATACCCGCCAAATAATTCAATATATACTAGTGATTCATTCAACAATTACTGTTTATTATATATATATATAATGATTTTTTTTATATTCTTGAATAAAACAAAGGCGTAATTGCGTTTCTCTATAAAAACAAAAGAAACAACATTTAAAGCCCTTATTTCAGGTTTCTTTAATAAATAATAAATAAAATAAGATAATATTTTCAGGAATTGTTAATCCAATAATTCTGACAGTTATATTTTCCTAACTCGATTCATTTGTTTGATATCTAGTGGGCCACCTACTAGCTCAGTACTTACTCAGTACTTACTCAGTGAATACAATCTTAAGGAAAGCACTCATAAGTGGTTTTCTTTACATCTCCCCCCCTAGGGAGAAACAATAAGGAACTCCAGTGAAAAATATTATGGCTTTAAAAAAATATGTTCATATAGACCAAGAAACGCTGATTCTGAATATATAAGTTTTATTTCATAATATTAAATGCAGAGTTTTTAATAAATTATTAAAAAGTGCATTTTTAAACCTCTTCGGAAAACACAGCGTTAAGTTGGCATTACTGAAATGGTTAACCGTGACGTCACAGTTAACCTGTCACCTGTGAATTGTATTGTATTGACATTTGAAATGACTTGAAGTGCACGCGTACCTATGCAATTCAACATTTCGTGTTTTTGGTTTATTTTCATACTGTTTATAGAGATTTAGATAAATAATAGTTATTGTGTTTATTGAAACATAATTTAGGCCCTCAACAATTTACGAAAAGGGCTATATTTGCGGACAATCTGCAATAAATTTTGTCTATTTGAGGTTAAAGTCATGTCATGTTTTGACATTTGGTTATGTATTTTCAAATTGTTTTTAGTGTAGGGCTTTTTATACAAGTTGTTACACACTCGTCATGATCAGTGTATTATAAATACCAGTGTTTCTGTATGTATTATACATAAAACAATGCACCTACAAAGTAACGCCTGACACAAAACACGACGTCACACGTATTTGCAATGAAAGAGATGATTTATTGTTTTTATATTGCACTTTGATTAAATACAATAACAGTAGCGGTGAAATGTGGACATTTTATCAATGTTTTTCTATATTAAAAGCAGTTAATCTTGAATAAAAAACACACCTCACACCTAAAAGTCATTATCCGCCATGATTATTCTGGATTCTTCACAGTGTTGCCAACAGTTAGAAGTGAAATTTCCCTAGAATTTCACATTTACGCAATTACCTACGTAGCCACCTGATTGTGTAACACTAATCCTGTTATATGTTAATTAATATGATAATTAATTGGAAAGATATCGGAACTTGGTAAATATACTAATAATACCGTGATTTTCCAAATAAAACACTTTTTGCTACGTGAAGTAATAATTTAAAAGTATGAATACACTCACCAGTGAATTAGAAACTGAATTCCAAATTAAAAAAAAAACACTTTGCAAAATAAAAATCATAAGCAACCCGCCGCTCATTTGTAACAAGCGTGGTATTTTGAAGACCCCCCCCCCCCCTCTCCCCGAACGTGTCACGTAGTATGGGTACGTTCCCTAATATCATTTTGAGTTGTCAGTGTTAAAAATAACATG
Source organism: Limnephilus rhombicus (assembly GCA_929108145.2). Lineage (NCBI taxonomy): Eukaryota > Metazoa > Arthropoda > Insecta > Trichoptera > Limnephilidae > Limnephilus > Limnephilus rhombicus. The sequence goes on from OV815278.1 coordinate 23,815,203, forward strand.
GCATGTAAGTACATGAAAAATAATTAAGATTCATAGGAATTCCAAAAAATATATATACGTATATATATATAAATAATACCAGTAATACTGTCATATGTAATAAAATTTTGGTAAATATCGGTTCGGACTGGCCACGCTTATTACGAATAATTTTTAGAAAAAAACTTTAGATTCGCCTTAATTACTATAAAAGGAAACTTTTTGGCTTTGGGGCGGCGGAAAATAATGCATTTTAATTTTCAATTGCATAAAACAGCGAAAATCCGCGGCCGTACATGTCACTGTGATGTTGGTATCCTTGATAAATTAACAAGAGCTAATACGACTGTAGCCGACTTCGTGGGATAAGGCGCGTAATTATGAAATTTGTCTAGCGGGCTTGTTTGTGTAACATGGTTTGTGATACAAAAGAAAGTGGCCCTTTATAACGCCTACTCGCGTCAAGGCAAGAAAAACATCCCAGTTTTCAAGTGGCTTAGCGGCTACGCTAGGTTTGTGTAACATGGTTTGTGATTCGCGGTATTTCATGTAGGTATCCCACGAAGTCAGCTACAGTCCATAACAGTGACAGCTACGGCCGCGGATTTTCGCTGCGTCGGTTCGCGAAGTGAATTTTGGTTTTATGCAATTGAAAATTAAAATGCATTATTTTCCGCCGCCCCAAAGCCAAAAAGTTTCCTTTTATAGTAATTAAGGCGAATCTAAAGTTTTTTTCTAAAAATTATTCGTAATAAGCGTGGCCAGTCCGAACCGATAATTACCAAAATTTTTGCCAGAGTTCGAAATTTCCCTAGATTTTGTCCTGATTTCCCTTATCCCTAAAAAATATTTTTCTCCCCTAGATCTAGGGAAATTTCCCTCGACATGACATCACTGATTCAAAATGACAACTTAAAAAGTAAAAAACTAACGGTGGGGACGGTGGGTAAAGACCACCATAGATACGGTGCGTTTCTGGGAGTCTTTAAAAATTAAAACTTTGACAATTATTTTAACTATTAAAACTAACTATAAAAATAAAAATAAAAATGCAGTTATTTAAGTTTGAAGGTCTTTATTCATTAAAAAAAATAAAAAAATTGGACTGGAGTTCTCTATTGCAAAAGAGAATGCATGCAATTGTTCATTTACTAGCAAACACTGGACACAGTTTTGTAATGTGGTAGAGGTTTGATTCTGCTTTCCTGTGTCCGGTATCAACTTCATAGATTGAATTTGAGACCTTCTTTAGAATTTTGTATGGTCCAATCCGCAATTCCTCCAATTTCTTCCTATTTAGTCGATTTCCGTTTTCCACGTAGACTCTGTCTCCCACTTCCAATTTATATTCTTCCCTGTGTATGTCGAATATTTTTTTATTATAGTTGTGTGATTTTATTGTGTTCTTAAGAGCTAGTTCCCTATCTCTTTTCAGGTCTTCACTTGTATGTCTTGATTTCAATTCAAGTGGTAGAATATTCACATTTTCGCCTTCCAAGAGGTATTTTGGAGCAAACTTGGTGACTGTGTGTTCTGTTTCGTTATATTTTTCTACACATTTCTGTGCAATCGTAGCCCATGATGTTTTCTTATCACTTTCATTTATTTTACATCTTATCTTATTGACTAAAGTTTGATTTAGCCTTTCATTCAGCCCGTTTGAAAATGGTGCATCCACAGCAGTGAAAACCATTCTTATGTTCTCCTTCTTCAGAAATTCTTTAAATTCTTTGGAATTTATAACAGGGTATTGGTCCGTTAATACCATATCAATGTTGTATCCTTGTGACACATTTTTTATTAATTTTATAAAATCACTGGAGCTTTGATTTTTCGATGCGAAAATATAAGCATATCTTGTGAAATGATCAACCAGAAGATGTAAATATTTCTTTGTTGAGCGTGACCCTCCAAAGCCTCCAATGGTATCAATAGATATTTAAAGCCCTTATTTCAGGTTTCTTTAATAAATAATAAATAAAATAAGATAATATTTTCAGGAATTGTTAATCCAATAATTCTGACAGTTATATTTTCCTAACTCGATTCATTTGTTTGATATCTAGTGGGCCACCTACTAGCTCAGTACTTACTAAGTACTTACTCAGTGAATACAATCTTAAGGAAAGCACTCATAAGTGGTTTTCTTTACATATATATATATATATATATATATATATATATATATATATATATATATATATATATATATATATATATATATATATATATTTTTTTATTTTTTTTTATTTTTTCCACCTGAAAACAACCAGCTTTATTTTTGCGAGAGAGACATTGTTAGTGTTAAATCTTTCGCTAGGTGGCGTCGAGACAAATTATGTCTACATTTTTTGGGGAAATACTTTGACTTGTCAAATATTAATTATTATTTTTTAATTGATAAACTAACGTTTAAGACAAGATTTTTATGCATAGCACAAAGGGTAACAATTATTATAAGCAATAATTATCAGCCCGAAACACTCATCTACATCGAAAAATCTTCCGAGATATTTGTAATTACCTACTTCATATTATTCATACTATTATATTTAAATATGTAAATGAAATCCTTATTCTGGAAACATCCTCGTCATGGAAGCCCGCCTCAGTCCATCATCCAGTATTGATGCACACTGGAGAAAAATTCTGGCTCCTTACGTGCTCACAGAATCCTAAAAGCTTAATATTATTATTTCTTTTGTTTTCCTTTTACTACTATTACCTTATTATCTTTTTTTGTTTCATGTACATTCATATCCACCTGCTTTTTCTTTTTTTTTTCTTTTCAAATATTTTGTGTATGTATGTGTATATTATATCCTTATGGAATGTGTGGGATTGCACTCTCCTCCCCACATACTGGAATAAACATATATTTATTTATTTTATTTTATTCGGGAGATCCCAGTGAGGATATCATTATATAATTGCGAATAAACCACAGAACTAGAATTTTAAAATCGACATCGTCCAAAAAGGAAAAATACTTTAATTGTAGTATAACATTCCACGTTTCAAAGGCATACTACCTACTACTAAAAGTACCTTGTACGCAACTTATCTAAATCAAAAGACTCGATTTTTTAACTTGAGGAAATGTAGTGCGGGTAGAAAACCAAATATGTAGCTCAATGCTCTCCTGAGAATGCTACGACGTTCGTATTCTCCATATCATTAATGTAATGCCAGGTCCATCTTGACCATTTTATATCGGCGCACCAAACATTCACAAATGCTCTTGATCCTGAAATAAAATATTGTCACAAAACTAAATTAAATTTGTATATTGATGAAGTTCCATTTGCAATCCTAGAAAACATCGTGAAAAATTAAATCTTTCCCCAGTTCGCGCTGTATCAAAAACAACGCAGTAGAGAATAAACAAAAATAACATCGTCAATATTTACCAAATCAAAAACATCGATGAGATCACCACCAGTTTAGTGTAAATTCCTAGGTTTACAATAACAGGATTTCAGAAGATAGGTCGTGATAGTTTGTTTTGTAGAAACATTTTATCAAGTATAAAATGACGTAATAAAAGCATACAAAGCGCGCGACCTTCAGTTATTGTATCATCATCTAGAAAAAAGGTTGCAATATTATGATGAGCGTAAGTTTTTCACACACTTAGATATGTAGATATAATAGGAAAATGAAGGCATCGTGGCTTGACTAAGTGAGTTTTGTTTCTGAGCTAAGAAGCTGGTAGACAGTAAGTAGTATCTATGTCAGTAGCCTTGATAAACAAGTAGAACGTAACAAAGACTGAAGATGTGTATATGTTGAACAAATAAATACTGTACCAGAGAAAACCACAACGTGGAAAAGAATTCAAGAATTTAGATGAAATCATTTCTGTATCACAAAGTTTGACATTAGTTCTGTTCTCCTTTGCGAAGAGCCTTGCAGTGTCGTTATGTTAGATAACTCAAAAGACAAAAAATATAAAATTAGAAGATGGACTAGAGAACAAAAAAGGCAATATTACAAAAAATGTTATAACATTATGTATAATACAATCCATTACAATACAAAGGGGGGGGGGGGCATACATTAATTACGTGAGCAGTTTTTCTTCCAATTTAGACCCCCCCCCCCTGGTGAGTTAAATTTGGGCCATTTCGTATATTCTTTTCAAGTAACGTGAGATTTTGCTGGATCCCCCCCCCCCTTTTTGAGCTCACGTAATTAATGTACGCCCCCAAACTTCATTATACAGGGTGTCACAGCACGTACCTGAAGGATGTTAACAATCGATTCCTGGGCATATTTGGAGTACAAAAGTAGATGTCATTTTGCTATGCGATGATTTTAAAAACCAAAAAAATATTTTTCAATCACACATTGTGTACCTGTACACGTCGCCACTGATCACACTCGTACACGTCGCGACGGGATCACGTGATATGCTTCTAGTGTTCCCGTGCTGCTGGAACGAGACGGAGTGCCTACCACATAAACCCTCCAGGCAATACCCGACTATTCAGTTGCGACGTGTGATCGAAAAACTTTTAAATTGAAAAAAAATATCATAGGACAGCAAAATGACATCTACATTTTTCACTACAAATATGCTCAAGAATCGCTCGTTAAATTCCTACGGATACGTGCTGTTACACCCTGTATACAACCGTACCTCACAAAAAACGTCAATTGTTTAGTTTTTTAATACCGCCTTTACTATTGTTTTGTATTTTATTTTTTCCAATTATTTTTTCACATTATCTTTTAGTGAACTTTTTTAAATAGTATAATGGGGGCTCAGCACGGGAAAATTACCTACCCAGTGAGACCAGTAATATTTTTGATCAATAAATAAAAAGACTATGTAAATCTTCTATAATTTTTTCCCTACCACAGTTTTAAAATCATTTGGAAGGGGATTTTAAACGGAAATCAATCGACATATTGATTGGTACTGTCATTACCAGAGCACAATAAACATAAAATAAAAGATGAAATAGGAAAAGAAATTGAAACTCTGAGAAGTTTTAGAGGTCTTCTTCATATTATATAACTGAGAGATGCCATAAAAGGGGGATTTTCGATAAAAACCAAAGTAATAATCTTGATTCAAAAGTGCTGACCAAACTTGACTCCTACATAGTTTTTAGTTCCGAGAGAAATCTTCCAATTAGGTTGCTTGCGCAAGGCTTGGGGGCTGGGAATGTAAGGAGAGAAAAGCAAATAGCAGATGCACGGGTTTAAATTATTTCTAAAACCTCGCCTCGTTGGCACTGGCCACGGCTAGGCTGGTATTACTCGTACTTAATATTACTTCATTAATTAGACACCATCATAAAGGTAAAACCGTTGGAAATGCGCGTTTTCATCTCGCGACAAAATATCCCCGACAAAATATTCTACGGGCAAAACATCCTCCAACAAAATATCTAAAGCTAACCTAACCTAACTTTACAGGATGTCTGTATTGTTTTTGTGCCATTTTACTATTTTTGAATTAATTTATTGTTGAAATAAAACAATAACTTTGTAACCAAGACGTTTTTTTTAAAACCGACCGGTTTCGCTTAAAACTTATAAAATTAAACTGATAAAAAATGTGCATTGTGTGAGCTTATATATTATACATACAGAAAGAGACAAAACATAATATAAAGGAACAGTGAGAGAGTGAAATTAATATTATATTACTGATATAGTGATAGAGAGAAAGAGACGGATGACGTCTAAAGAGTTACCATATTATGTCTATAATAATTTATTGTCTTTACAGGATGTCTATATTATATTTGTCCAATTTTACTATTTAAAAAAAATAATTTATTGTCTTTACAGGATGTCTATATTATATTTGTCCCATTTTACTATTTTTAAACAATAATTTATTGTCTTTACAGGATGTCTATATTATATTTGTCCCATTTTACTATTTTTAAACAATAATTTATTTTCTTTACAGGATGTCTATATTATATTTGTCCCATTTTACTATTTTTAAACAATAATTTATTGTCTTTATGGGATGTCTATATTATATTTGTCCCATTTTACTATTTTTAAATAATAATTTGTTGTCTTTACAGGATATCTATATTATATTTGTCCAATTTTACTATTTAAAAAAAATAATTTATTGTCTTTACAGGATGTCTATATTATATTTGCCCCATTTTACTATTTTTAAACAATAATTTATTGTCTGTATTACTTTGGTCCCATTTTTGTTAGATTAGGTTGGGTTAGGTTTTAGTGGATATTTTGTTGGGGGATGTTATTTCCGTTGGATATTTTGTCGGAGATATTTTGTCGCGGGATGAAAAGTCGCAGAACCAAAACCGTTATTATTTAAGGTGTTTTATGTGCATTCTCTAAGTACAGAACTTTAATCTAAATGATTATATACCTAAACTTAGTGTAAAAATCTTTAATAATAATAACATTTTTATGATTTTTATGAAAAATCACTCCAAGGGCGCGCTGTACAAATTTATAATATACTAGCAGACCCGGCCACACGTTGCTGAGGCTAACGAAACACAACGCCATTACCCAACCTTTATAAAGCTTACCACCAGCTGCCCGCTGCCTGAATTGAATATTTAAATTTCTCGGCTATTCTCTACTATAATAAGCATGTATTATACATATAAACCTTCCTCTTGAATCACTCTATCAATTGGTGAAAACCGCTTATTTTAAAAGATCTATGGGCACATACATTTTCAACGACTTCATTTTATACTATGTATATATATTAATGTAATGATTCTACAATGTTCTGTCTTACTACTGACTGCAGACTAGACAAACTATTATAACAACAACAAACTATTATTGATTACATCCACCGGTTCATCGATCACTAATACAAAACTATATATACAATGCATTCGGCCAATGGACGTAATTTTGCGTTAAAGCATCCTTAGTAATGAAATATGGCTTTTCGAATGGATTAACTTCATATTAAGCCAACGATGGACATAACAAAGTTTGCTTCATACCAATTCAAAACATAGTAGATTATATAAACAACTGTAGTTGTAGGCTGCGAATGCAATTTATTACAAAATACATGAAACATCTTAATTATACGTAGATATGCACCACGTATATATTATGAAACCTTCACAATTTATTGTTGTTGTTAAAAACTTTTTTAAATCTGTTTTTTTTGATTCACTCAAAACTATATAGTTCGACTTGTGTTGGTTATGCATTAACACAGATATAATGTATATAGGCTGGGTAGTCTGGGCACGGGTCAAATATATTATTATAATCGAAAAATAAATAAAAGTAGGTAATATTATTGTGTCTGGAATGAGGTTTAATTCAAGAAAATTCTTCCTCGGGGATATCAAAATGTGGGAAATTGGTTCATTTCAATTACAGCGTTTCATCTTAGTAGTACCATGTATTTCTAGGTCTCAATCATGTAGTATTTTAGTTGGCCAATATAATTTCGCAAGCAGTGGGAAAAACTAGTGGGGTTATTTGGCAATCTCCGCGGAGACTTTGACATCGATACTGTTCCCCGCCGACAAAAGAATTACGACCAAAGAAATTGGATTAGAAATTTCGTCGGAAGAAAGAATAAGTCTATTGGCTATGGACGTCGACGAAGGATTGTATAACCACCCATGAAAGGTCGAAATCAATAAATTTGTAGAAGAATACGAAGTAATGAAATATTATAAGATGGTTCCTGGTAGCGGTAACTTGAACTCTCAGGAGAAGATACATAATAATATTACGCATAAAACAACAAGCACATAACAGTGGAAATCATGGAAAACAAGTTTGAAGATGAATGATGACGCAGGTTATGATTACATCGGTAGTTAGAGTGGGTGCAAACTTGCAAAGGTCGAGGGTTCAATCCCTGTAGACAGCTGTAGATAAATCACCTTATTTAAATGTAAGCATATTATCATTAATGGCGTTGACCTTAAACTTTTCGTATTCAAGCGAATTGACCAAACTCCAGGAAATTAAACAGCAGAGAGAAATTGTTAACCTCTCGTGTAAATCTGGTTTTGGGAGTTGATTACAGCCATTCGGGTCATTACATTAAATAAATTGTGACGGTATTTCATTCAAGGCACATTATTTACAATTATATTTTGTACGTATTTCTGAACAAATATATATATTTTGTGATCCCGATTGCCCAAGAACCAGTGGAACAATGGCATTTCCAATTTGGGGAATGTTTTGAGGCAAATAACAGGTTCACATTAGGTCGACCAGATAAATGTGTCGGACGAATATTGGAGTTTTGTCACTATTTTACTTTCGGGTCGGATATTACCGGACAACTCACAACTGGAATTGTGACCGCCAAAAATAGTGTGAACAGCTAAATCACCGACAAACGACAAAAGTGTCGGTCTGAACTAATGTGAACCTGCTCTAAAGGAAGTGATTGAGGGGAGTATGCTTTTGAAGATCAGGGTAACGTATCTAAACATAAATTTAACTATTTAAAGCAGTTTTGATATTAATTTGTGGTCTCTCACCAGGGGGATGATGCATGAACTACTTTGGAACGATATTCGAACATTGGTACAGTATTTTTTTTTTAATTTAAAATTTGTTCGGTCACTTCTGAAAGCTTCCCTACCTTTTCAGATGAAAGCGAAACGAACTCAAATATCTGGAGTAGAAGAAGAGACACTTACCTGAAACAAAAAGAAAAAATTACATTAGAAAAACAAGTCGATAAGAAAATTTATATAAGTAAAAGTGGAAGATCAGGAAATACCCGATTATACATATGTGGTTACTAAACATATCTAAAGCGATTTCTAACAACGTTTTAATACCGGTGGTTGATCTCTCACCAGGGTAATAATAAATAAATAAAAATACATTTTAACAAGGTTTAAATATTCCACAATACATGTATTACAAGCGCAGACCCGCATCAATCACGGGACAGTCTGAATTCTTGACATATCAGTTCCAAATTTGAAAACGACAATTATCATAAATTTCTGATAAAATACTTATTTATTAAATATCCAGGGTAGGTATAAATATATCATAAACAATGATTATATGTCACAGTTAAGAGCATAAGAAAATATTAGAATAATTTAAAAAAGAATAACAATTAATTGTGGCATTTGATCGTAAAATAACATCATAGATAAAAGTAAGAGATACAAGTACATACAAATGTGTAAGCAAAGATTGAAAAGATTTGATAGCGTAGCCTTCGTGTACCTACATCCTTCGGATTTAGATCCGCCACATCTTTGTATCTATATTACCTATACTAACTTTATGCAATCTAGGTACAAGCGAGTGTTTGAAATATTCAGTTCTGGTATTGTTACATTTAAACAGAATTTTGGAACGAATGGCTCTAGCAGGTATATGAAATTCGGTGACTGGACAACTCAGAACGAAATCAACTCAAAACCTCCTTTGAAAAGTCATGAAAAGTGATGAAAAAAGTTACATTATATTAGGGCAGGGATTGGCAACCTTTTGAGTCGGAAGAGAAAAACATTACAAATTACAAAATTTCAAAGTTTTTAAAGAGCCACAAATTTTTTTCTTAATAATTTTACTGTGGTAAAGGGAGCGTGGTAAAAACGGTTAAGAAACATTGGTATACATGATTTTTAAATCGATCAATTGCTTTGTAGAGATCCAGTATCAACTCCAAATGGCTCAATGTGGATTTCGTTATTATTTGTCTTGAGAGGATTTACTATGAATGATAGAGTGCTTTTGTTGGTTTTGAATTGCTGAAATCTGTCAGCAAATTCATCAGCAGTTGCTCTGGTTTTATCGCGATATTGCTTTAGAAATTGAAAATAAAGTAATTTACCGCTCTGAATATATTCTGCAAAAATAATAACTTCAATAGTGGAATAGAATTAATGCAATGTAATGTCAATGGCATTCAGTTAGATAAACTAGAAATTTTAGAAATCCGAAAGAGTGTTAATGCATATTAACGAATATTAGTAATAAGTAATAACCAAAAATTGTTCTAATTTCCCAATATTAAACCTGTTCCCTTTGTAAATTGTCCCCCATTGCCCCACTCTCCTCTACCCACTGTCATATTTCCATTGATACCATTGTCTATGTCCATTATTTTTCAATTGACACCATTGTTTATGTCTATTATTTATAATTAGTACAGTACATTCAGTTTTTAAACAGCCCGCGTGCCACCTTTTACACTTTTCATTAAAATTTCCATTTTTCATGTATATTATTTAATTATAATTTATTAAATTATCATATTGTCATGTTAATTATATTTTAATTTGGTACCTAACATAGGTACATATTTAAAATATCTAAAATTCTTGATTCAATTCTAACTATTAGGGGAGTACTTACTTTAAATAAATTTATCAACTTAAAGATTTTCAAAAATAGAATTGTTTTGCAAAATGTCATTCTCAAACACGCGAACTGTCAAACGTGCGATAGTCCTTAGGTTTTCTGAAATTATCTAATTTTCTGCGCAATTTTCTTAATTTTTCTCTCCGTAAGAACCATCCTCGTACTTCAAGGAATAATCTAAAAAAAGAATTAGCGAAATCGAATCAGCTGCTCTCGAGATTTGCGCTTAGCAACACATTTAGCGATTCATTTTTATATATAAGAAGATAAAAGTGGTGAAAACTAAGTATTTTATTAATTTGAATAAATTTTTCTTCGAAACAAACCAATTCTCCTACCAAAACATAGGCTGGGTTTCCCTTTCTGTGCAGTTTTAGATTATTGTACATAAATACCTTTGAGAAGATAATTCGCTTCTAATAACTCTTCTACTTGAAACAACAAACTATACGTCACAATGCACTGGTGAAGACGCCAAACTGTCTTGCGCCGAAAGCGAATTAAACGACGATTAATTAGACGACACCGACGGCGGCATTAGAGAGCTTCCGACGGACTCACGACAGTGACGACGCGTGTCACGGGGGAGGGGTGCGGTGAAAAGCGAGTACAAGTGACTGAGAGATAGAAATGATGCCTAATCCTCGTTCATCGATTCAGAACGATTTTTAAATGTTTTTTTTTTATTAAATAAATAATATTTGCGTATGGAACTAAAGAGCCGCAACTTCACATCCAAGCGAAGTCGAGCGAGCCGCAGGTTGCCGACTCCTGGGTTAGGGCGTTAGATTTATGGGCTATTTTGAAATTATTATTTTTGTAGCTTTTATTGCTTTTAATGACTTTTCAAAGAGGTGTGTAGTTGACATGATTCTGAGATAGCACGGAATCATGAAATTCAATGAGGTTAATTAAATCTGGGCTGTCTCTACTACCATTTGCAATTTCGAACACAAATATTAAGTCGGATATAATTCTTCGATCTAAGAGTTTTAATAAACTTAATTTTTTCATCAAGTAATTTATAGTGTATGCTTTCAATGGGAATACTGTATTATACTATACATTAGAATATTATATTATACATAGTCAGGTACTTTATCGTTTGTCTGAATTCTTGAACTGAATTCCGAACCAGAGATACAATCCCAAATAGACGATAAACCGAAATTAGCATGTTTGATGGTGTATTCGTCTAGCGAGTCGTGTAAATTTCTAATTCGGTTTCGAACCCTAAATCTCTGGGCTCAAACTGTGTCACGCAGGTCATCTGAAAATGCACTTTATTATGTAACGTGGCACAAAATTCAAGAGAATTTCCACAAGTGCTCGCCGGAGGGGGTTAAATAAGTAAATAAAACACTTGCTTATCACTTAATTATTCATAGACGAACAGAACAAACTCAAAACAAGTTTGCTTGTTGTTGTATTGCTTTCGTAGAACGTTTAAATCAATCTGGATTATTTCTCTCTGTTTAATCGTAGTGTTTGTCAATAAAATGCAGAAATTTAATAAAGTGAGCCAATTTTTTTCATTACTGTGGCAAATGGCAATACAGAGTAAACCGATTTTATGACACAAAATAATATGTTACTTTGGTACAATAATAATATAATAATATCCTTATTTGGAAAACAAACAGCTTTACAAAGATACATAAAAAAGAGTGCTAAATAAAACAGTAAGCCTAAAAACATTTTCGTTATTTGTTTTTGGGGTGTTATGCCGTGTTGCGCTACCTCCTTCTTTAGCCAACGTTTCGGACATCGTTGCAGTGTCCATCATCAGGGCAGATCCGGCAGATCCGGTAGATGTGTGATGTGTCACATCTACCGGATCTGCCCTGATGATGGACACTGCAACGATGTCCGAAACGTTGGCTAAAGAAGGAGGTAGCGCAACACGGCATAACACCCCAAAAACAAATAACGAAAATGCTTTTGGCCGTGAAAATCTTAAAACTTACCAGCCTAAAAACATGTTTTCGCTGATAATTTTTTTTTCTTTTTTTAGTAGCTAGACAATAAAAACATAAAGAAAAACTAAGAAAAAAATAGTTAAGAGAAGCTAAATACTTAAATATGCATGATAAGAATATAGAAAAACACAAAAAGGGTAAGCTTATGATCTTATAGGAGTATAAGGATGATATGTATGTAATTAGGGAATATGTAAATATATTGCAAATTAGGAAAAGAAATCTGATAAATAATAATATAAATATAAATATGGATGTTAAGTGGTGTGTTGTGATGCATTAAGATTAAGATTGTATATAAGATTATGTATGTAGTTTCAACATCCTTCAATAGACGTCGTTAGTATAGATCAGTGAATCTTAACGGGGGCGCCAGCGCAGCGCCCCCTTGTGGGCGTTTTGAAGGTCTGGGAAGGTGTTTTTAAATTTTCAGCATTTAGGGGGCGCTGCAGAAGTTCGAATAAGCATGATGTCAATATAGAAAATAATCTCATTCACCAGCTATGCACATTGATACATTGACACACTTTCTTTAGATGCAACGATTTGACAAGTTCTGTTAAATAAAATACACTTTTACGCAAAAAAAAATTTAACTGATGTAATTGTTTTATTTACATTTCTCACCATTTTTTTATACGTAGTAATCCATGGGGTAAATTGATTTTCTACTACATTGTGTACATTTTAAACTTCGCTCCGGGGGGCGGGCGCTGAATTTTACTGTGCGATACATTTGGTGACTTAGGAAGGGTCCCCGGGTTCATGAGGTGAGGTTTTTCCAAATCTTGGCAGTGGAGGCATCTGCCCACCAACTGCGTAGCAGGCCGGATCGGAAGAGACTGATTGAGGGAGATCTTTTGACCTCTCCAGCAGAACTCTCTCGGGACATCGTCTTGTACCGCAGTGGGAGGGATGGATTTATATGTACGTCACTACTAGTCACTGAACCCAGATTCCTACCCACCCCTCATAACTTTTTCCTTTCCAGAACTTCCTCTCCTTCCTTTTCTCAAAAGACCCTCAAATATGACATAGACCCCGAGGGGGGTAATGTAAACAAAAAAAAATATATATATATATATATATATATATATATATATATATATATATATATATATATATACTCATATATATACCTATAAATCATAGAAAAATGATTGGAGCGCCCTCTATTTTCCTGGTATTTTTATTTGTAGGACAGCACTAGTAGTTACTTCGTCTGATGATAGTGGTGATGTGATCCATATAACCGTATTTTGTTATTTCATCTGCCGAAATGTACTGTGCCGAATAATACAATATCAGCAATCAAATACATTGCGCAACCTTTTGTTTGGCAGCCTTTGAAATTCCCCATCGCCCACTTTCTTCTTGACATTTCACATTGCGTCACAATCATTCACAATGGAAGAGTAAAGATTGCGCGACGACTAACGGGGCATTTTGGCGAATGCTCGGATCAAAAACCTGATGTATCTACTAAGATAATACTTACAATTTTAACACATGGAGTCTGGAAAATAGTGGTAAAAAATGTGAATAGTAGTAGGTACAAAATTAGTGAAACATTAAGAACCAGCATTCTTGCAAATGCTCTCGGGATGTTTAGATCAGGGTTGTTACGCGAATGCGGATTATTAGGGGTACACAATAAGCTTGTGTCGCTCTCCATAGAGAGAAAAAAATGACCTTTTTTTTAAACGCCCGGGGTCTCAATAGTTTCGTATGATCTGTAGCTATTTTTTTTTACATTAACTACGCACAGGAGGCCCTGAGGAAAATAATTTCCTTCAGGGCCTATGTCATCTGGGATGCAGTGTGGAGGGTCTTTTTGAGAAGAGGAAGGAATGAACATTGGTCTTGAAGAGACCCATGTTGTAGGAAGGAGGAAACACAGAGGCCGGCAAATCATTCCACAGCCGGGCTGTTGAACACAAGAACGAGTCGAAGAAACGACCCGTTCTCATGTGACAAATGTCAACCGTGTACAAATGTTGGGCACGCGTTTGGCGTGTTTCCCGACTATGCACCGGTGCCGAAGGGATCAATGATGCTAGTTCCTCGGAGCATCTTCCATTGTAATAATACCGGTAGAACAAGGATAGCATTCCCACCCGATGCCTGTGCTCTAAAGATTGCAATCCGTCTGTTAAGATGGGAAAATCTATTAAACGGACCGCCCGTTTCTGCACAGAGTCGAGGGTATTTTTCAGGTATTTTGGAGCTCCAGACCAGAGGTGGCTTCCAAATTCAACAGTGGGGCGCACTTGTGATTTGTACAGGGTTAGCAGTTGTGTACTATTAAAGTATCTGCGGGCCCTGTACAGTACGCCCAGTTTTTGAGAGGCTAACTTTACTCTGGCTTCGATGGAGCCCCCATACCTGAGCTGGTCACTTAGGGTTACACCAAGCATATCAATGGAGGGCCTGTTCGGAAGATTGCTTCCGTTGAAAGATACTAGATATTCATTTCGATCCCTTTTAGACGTAATCAGACAAGATTGGGTCTTTGAAACATTAAATTCAACGAGATTATTTTTAGCCCAAGAGAAAACACTCTCGAGGTAACCGTCCATTCTTTGCTTCAAAGCCCTCCGAGCCGTTGGAGTTTGTGCTAGTCGAAAACGTAAAAATAAATGAAAGTATTGTTCACTATTAGCCCGCTAAAATGGCCGGAAGTTTTGAAAAAAAAAATAGATTTCGTGATTTGGAAAAAAAATAAAACAAAGGCTCCATATTTTATATTTTGTACCAAACTTAATTTTTATTCTATAACTGCAGTACAAAGAACGCAAAAAAAATTTTTGAAAGATGTGATGTGTTTGTTAAAAATGTAAAAGGGGAAAATAACACTTTTTCTGGATAAAATCAGTATTCTTGTTGAATTATTTGTATTCATAAAGTTGATTTTTTTTTCATTTTTGTAGCTATACGCATTGTTGATAACAAACTAACGTTAAAAGGTTACATTATTGAAAAGAAAAAAAAATAATCAAAATAATGTTTAAAAAATGTTTTAGGTTTGTTTTCTGATTTTAAATGCATTTTAGCGGGCTAATAACCATTTACAAAAAATTAAACGCACTTCTCATTTTCTTTGCAAGGCGCAACTTTTGAGACCCCGGGCGTTTCTGAATTCAAAAGTTTAAATAATTGACTCACCCTAGACTACACATGCCGGTGCGGAAGCGGATTACAGGATTTTTTAAAGATATTTAAATTATAAGTTCATAAATAAATGAAAACCGATTTCACTTTAATATGTTTTATTTAATCATATTTTGAGAACAAAACTGGAATAGTTTTTAGTCTTACTTATTAGCATTTTGAGCCCATAGTTTTATAATGAAACACTTTGTTTAATAATAAAATTAAAAAATTGGTGAATTATATTTAATCAAGCCTTCTCAAACTCCAGCCTGTTTCTTAGTGGATCATATATTAACCCAGCTCCATTAAATAAATAAAAACCACACAAAAAACTTAGATAGATACAGAAAACTAAAACAAACAAAACTAAAACAAAACGAACAAAACGAACAAAACTAAAACAAAACAAACAAAACCTGTAGGATCTTGTCACCAATATGTGCCTTCCTTGGTCCATTGGTCAGTTAGCCAACGAAGATAGCAAGCAAGATAGATAGATAGCAAATGATACGGATGCGAATGCGGATGAAGATGTCCGAATGAATGCGAATATTCCGCATTTGCGGATGCGAATATCCGTAACACCCCTGGTTTAGATCAGGCAAGCGAATACTCATTTAACTCATTGTTCATTCTTCAACAACCAGTCGATGGTGGGACGAATTAAATTAAAAGAAGAACACTAGATAAAGTAGGTAGGAGATACTACGACAACGAAATAGATATGCAACGAAAAGAAGAAAGTGATCAATACAAAAACTTTTGCAAAATGGCCTCTTATGCATCTTCTTTGTGGGATTTATTTTTATAATATCCATAAATTAAATTCCGCGGATATCTGAAATTTTGGTACGCTTCTATCATTTATATAAATTTTTTTAATACTCCAATCCATAATTAGTACGAACGAGTCTAGTAAGTCAAGAGACCGCCACGGAGAGCGGTTGCATTTGAACATGAAGGAATACTCTAAGAAACTGTTTAGGCGCACTTGCGACGTTTACTTCAAACGAACAGCATTCTAGAGCATTTTACTAAATTTCGGCGATAACACTCGGAGCACCGAAAGAATGGTTTATAACTGTTAACACCTAAATAATTTGCAAGGACGGACAGAATGAGCATTTGCTCATTTGGTCTAATCCCACCTTTTATGTAAAAGTTCAATTTAAAAAATACGAGAAAAAAATAACGTTAAAGAACCTTCCAATAGTAACTATGTTATTGAAGTAACCTATTACAGTTTAGAATAAATGAATGCAGATGTGTAAAAATTTAAAAACGTTTTTTAGTAGGGTGTCTAGTTATCTAAGGGCCGGTTTTATTACCATCCGTTCGTCACGCTTGATACTATGTTTAACTAATATTTGGTCTACCGCTTGATTTTGCCGTTTTATAAACATTCGCAAGGCTACCGGTCGGTTGTGTAGCGGGTAATGCTTTACGGACCGATTTTGGTCAGTTAAATGGATATAGATCCGTTTGCTGACGTTTTTTGAATAGTGCTGAGGTTTTTTGACAGTAACGCCAGCTCAGCTTTATTTCTTTTACATAATCAATTAATATTATTATTCAATTTATAAGAACAGTTTATTTATAAACAAGTTCTGTTATGTAATTATAATTACGCGTGACAGCTGTTTCGCCTTGCATTATCAAACTATAATTAATAATTACATGGAAGAACTTGTTTATATAAATAAACTGTTTTTTTTTTAAATTGAATAATAATATTATTTATAAATTAAATAATAATATTAGAAATTACAATTAAAATGGGGTTCTACAAATTAAATTTATAACAATACATTAGTTATTATTAACAGTACGTTTCTAAGCTTTGAGATCAATATTGCAAGCAGCTGGCGATTTTAATGCATTACTTGCATTGTTAGACCCAAGTAATAAAACTTTCGGACTAAATGTAGCCGATGACCGCTAGTAACGCACATTTGTTTATAATACGTAAAATAAGATAACGAACGGATAGCGGTCCGTTAACGAAAAACAGTTCGTTACGTAACTGAAATTTGGTACTTCGTTTATAAAACCGGCCCTCAGTAGACTACTCGTCTAGTTATGTACTCGTTATCTAGTCTGTGTCTGGTTAGAGGCAGGTGTGTAGAAATATTAGTCCATTTAAACCACCAGCTGACGACTTTCACTCAAACCGCGGTCAACCTCTTCTGGGGTACTGTCTTACTGCTGTAAGCACTGTCGACCTCAAATACACTCGTAATTACATAACAAATGAGACTTCTAATAAGCCACACTATAAATGTAGGTAATAAAATAAATCGGATTTACTATTCGAATTATAACAATTCAGTTGGCTTCACTTTTATTTATTTATTTATTCAACTCTTTATAAGTATAACTATAATAAAATAAATGTTTTTATTACAAGTAGATTTAATTATATCGTCATTGGGATTTTCCGAGTTAGGATTTCATTTCCTTAAATATAAAAAAAAATAATTATTTGAATAACGTCCGAATAAAGTATGAAGTGTTTTTTTAATGAATTATGGGGTCGTCCATTAATCACGTGATGTTTTTTTAGCAAATTTTTACCCCCTCCCTCCCCCCCCCCCTGGTGATATGTGGTGAGGTTTTAGACTACCCCCCCCCCCCACCCAAAATCACGTGTATTTTTTAAGTACAAAGTTTGTTGAAATTTTGAGAACATTATCTTCAAATACAGGTAAAATCTGTTTAAATTTTGGAAAATTAAGCATCGTCATAAAAATTTCGAGAGAGACATTACGGTCGCAGGTTGTTTTTGACTGGCATTTGGTTTAGAAATCGTGCGTTCAACGAAAAATAAATACACGTGATATCTCATTATATCCCCTCCCCCTCCCTGTGATATTTCGTGATTTTTTTTCGAACCCCCCCCTCCCTTTCGAGCCTCACGTGATTAATGGACGACCCCTATGATGTAGTTCGGTTGAGTGGTTTCCGTTTCAATCGGTATTTGGTGACAGTATGTTTTCTATTTCTGATTTAGCTTTTTATTTGAGCTTAATGTTGCGATTTTTAACGAGAGTGGGATTTTTTTGTTGACTTTAGTACCGTTTAATTTGGGGATGCTGGGTAGAGGGTATTTTTGTGGAAAGTACCAATATTATGAGGGAAGAATCACAGAGGCTTGCGAATCGTCCACAGCCGAGTCGTTCTCATGTGACAAATATCAACTGTGTACAAATGTGGAGCGCGCGTTAGGCGTGCTTCCCAACTATGCACCGGTGCCGAAGGAAATAATGACGTTGATTCCTCGGAGCATATTTCATTGAAATACTGATGAAACAGGGACAGCATTCCCACTCGACATCTGTGCTCTAAAGATTGCCTTTCGTTTGTTAATATTGGTGAATCTATCAAACGGACCGCCTATTTTCTGCAATGAGTTGGAGGTTTCGAGGATGGTATAAGAAGCTAAGAAGTGTAATGAATTAATGAGAAGTGTAATGAATAAAAGTAATGAATGTAAGAATGACTATGGAATAATATTGAAATTATATCTCTGATGAATGTACAATGCAAACGAAGGTATAAAAGGCCAGTGGACGTGTCAGTAGTTCTCTTCCATTTTGGCCGTTAGCGATTTAAAAAAATACATATATACTCTAAATAAAATATACTTCGTCTCGAAGTCTATAATTTATCGTACCTTTCTATGAACAAAACACATTCATTTTAAGAAAGAATGTATAGGATATAGGTATAATATTACCGTACCGTAATTGGTACCGCCGCCGGGGAACCAATTATTGGGTAACAAACACCTCTGCGTCACCCCAAGTGATTCAGTACGTTTGGTGACTTAGCAGGGGTGCCCGGGTTCGTGGAGTGAGGTTTATCTAGGTCTTGGCGGCGGATGCGTTTGCCCACTTTTTGCATGGCGGGCCGGATCGGGAGAGACTAGTTGAGACCTGTTGACTTCTCTAGCTGGAATCTCATGACCCATCATCTTGTCCGTCACTCCTGGACACGCTGACCCCGATTCCTACCCACCCCTCATACCTTTTTCCTTTTCAGATCTTCCTCTCCTTTCTTTCCCTAAAAAGACCCTCCATACGCAGCCCTAAAATATGACATAGGCCCCGAGGGAAATTGTTTTTCTCAGGGCCTCCTTCCTGTGTGTTATTTTAGACTGTTGGTGTAGGCCTGAGATGAGATCTTGCAGATCTAATGAAACGCGCGTGGACGAGTTGGTTATTTATTTTGCACAATATTATACGTCTGTGTTGTAAAGCTACGTTCTAACTAATAGAGCTGTCGGAGATTAAGGAGAGCGAGCAGGAACATCCGTCACCTTTTATACCCTGATTCTGCCGTCTCGCTCTTGCATATTTAAAAAGCAGGAAGTACCACCAAAACCATTCTCACACTGTGTGAAGCTAATGTAGAAAAAAAAACGTCGAAAGGTAATCGTATGTAGGCCCTTTAGTCAATGGCATTTTTTTTCAACCAATTCAGATATAGTATATAGTGTGGATGTTGTTTTTCTTTTTAATCTTCAAAGGAGGAAAGGTTGGGAAGGAAAGAAGTATGAATCGAGTTAGTTGGAAAAGGAGCGTTAGTATGTGATGGATCTAAAATCCTTTTTGAATACAGGTAGGCACTTTCATATTATTAAAATAGCTTTTTTACGATGGAAATCCAGAGTTCGCTATAGTAACGACGTTCATATATAATTCACGCGGCAAAAAAGTTTTCAGGTTCTGCTATAAAACCTGTGGCGTAGAAAAAGAAGCACAAGTCCCATGGGGATAGCGCTTGGGTATAACATTACTATCTAGGGGGTGAATTTTGTCACTACACAACACTAAGTAGATGAGTCTACTTTCTGTATAATTTCACGCGAGGCCGCCAAGACATATTTTCATATTATATTCCTCGTGAGGAAATCATCTTTAATAACTGTGCCGCATACTATATTATACCTACTTACATAAAATACTTTGTACTATATAATATAGGGTGGGCCATAAACACTTTGCACTTTCGTAATCGTGGTAGCTGGGTCACTTATGCATGGTTCCTCACTTCACGGGAGAGCAACGCGCTTTCTGGGTAAATCATGTTTACAAAAACAATGATTTTGTTCTTTTCTGTTCAACAATGTTTCTATTCTGTTTTATAAAACAATGATGCACGCCGCCTATTCCGTTCGCAACACCAATTACAGAGTATTAATCAGTGCCCATCATTAATTATGGTTTAAAAATTTCGAAGAAACCAACAGGAAAACAAACAGGGCGGCTATGGAGCAAAAGAAATTGGTTAAAGAAATTTTCCTTAACGAACTGATCTTGAGCAGAGGAGATATTCCATGGCCTCCCCGCAGCCCCTATCGAACCCCAGCTGAATTTTGGATATATTTGTATATGTATATATTTACTACTTAAATAAACCAGTGATTATACTCCAATTAAAGGAGAACACCCATCAAGAAATGGTCAACATACCCCGAAATATGTGTCGAAAATTTTCGAAAATCTAAGGGCCTGATTTGAGGAATGTCAGCGGCGAGATGGCGGCCATTTTGACGAAATTATTTTTACGAAATGATTATCCAGCATATTTTTGTTCTTGTTAGTAAAGATTTATTTAAATACAAACTATATTTTTTCACGATTATTTCAAAAATGCTGATGTTTATGGCCCACCCTATATATGTATAAAAAGGTCTTTTAAAAAATGATGTTTTGTAATAAAATATCCATTAACGTGCACAATTACATATACAATCATGTAACCGCGCGGTCACGATTAACGATACGTTGAAATGGGCCATTCGGTTAAGTTGATTACTTTACGTCGATGCCTCTCAAATAATAAACAAATGGGGCCAACGACAAGCCAGAATTATAATGGTAGGCGTTGTTCTACAAAATAATAATTGCGGAGAAAACAAAGTAGGTACTTCCACAAAATAGAAGGCGGAGATAATACCATCTAATAGCAATAGTTATAGGCAATACGGCAGTGGTTCTCAAACACCGGTGTTCCGCAAACATGGTCACAAGTGTTTCGCGAACCGTTTGCGACATTATGGAAGCGGCTTATTGGCTAATAAGCAATGTTTGAACGAATTGAAACTGATCGTAGAGAAAACTGTGAAAAGCTTCTTGAGGCATTTTGAATATGTGTCTAAACGGACAACACTTAAGAAAAAAATAACATAATTATTGTTCGGGAAATCTCCAATAAAAATCGAGGTTTGTCGAAATTAAAAATTGCTTTATTTACGTTATCGTAAGGTTTACAATTAATTTTAAACTGGACCTGACGTGCGACCTATTGGTTAATGTAAGTTATTCTAAACCCAGAGAACCCGACACTGTGGGGAGCCCAGCTGATTATTGTGCATCATCGGCCATTTCCGAAACTGTCCGTGCATCAGACACGACAAGGGTTGCCATCTGTCCGGCTTTAGCCGAACATGTTTGGCTTTTTAGGTCGTGTCCGGCTTATTATATGTCCGGCCTGTAAGGCTTTTGTTAGGCTTTTTGTTAGTGTAACGCGGTGTACGCAGTGCGTGCAGAACGAACGCAACACAAGCTACGCAAAGCGCAACGTGTTAAGGACGAGGCGGGGGCGGGGGAGAGTGACTTTTCTTGGTTCACGCGGGTTTTGTCTTTAGTCGGCGGCAGAAACGCGTAGTTAGCGTACATTATTCATTCAGACATGAAAACATGAATAATGTGTACAGAATTGTCAAAGACTACTAAAACTCTTGGTCAAGTGAATTCAGTGCCGAATTAAAACACTTTAAGTGGATGACTTTAGCTGAAGTACCAAGTACCAAGCTAGAACCACGTAGCAGAAACGATAGACATTCTATAAAAAAAAATTACAGTTAGAAGACAGTAAACTTTTTGACCAATGGCAGAACTTTATAAAATCTTTACAGAAACAGAAGGATAACTCTGACTTCAAAAAGCTACTGGCACATGAAAAGTGGACTGCTTATTTTAAATCATTTGTTAATTAAGAATTTTATTCCGAAATTGGCGGAATATTACTTTGCGATTCCAGGCCATAATGTCGAAACCAAGGAACGCAACAAATTGCAAACAGAACCAATTGCTAAGATGATGTACACATTGTGTAATTTAAAAATGACAAGTCAAGAATTTTATAAAATGATTTTTATAGAAAACGATGTTTGGATAAAGTAGGTGAAAAAGCCAAATATAAAATGCAGTTTCCATCATCAAGGCAGATGTGTAATTGTTAGTGGTAAAATGTGTGCTTATGTACTTAGAAGCGATTCCGTGTCGCCAGCTCCACTCTACTACGAGCTGGTATTACAGTATACTTCACAATGGTTTTTTGCGTTTAGCTTTGGTGTAGCCGTCAATTACCGGATACCAAGAAGTATTGAGCTTAGCTCCGTCGTCTCTATTAATATTAATTGGGTTTTTGTGGATTTCGATTGCCCCCGTAATCAGGCGTGCTCTATGGGTTTTGGGTTTTCCCAGGACTTCAGGAACAAATCCAAAGTAATGGCGGGTTTCGATTAGGTGCTCGGCGATTGCCGATTTGTCAGGGTGGCCGAGTTTACAAGCACGAAATTGTTCTGATCTCCTTTTGGAGATCGTCCGCTCTGTCTGGCCTACATACCTAAACCTTGTCACATCCGGAACAGCTGAGTTTATACACTCAATCTGTTTCCAGAGGAAACTTGGTCTTTGCAGACCTCAGTAGGTATTGTATTTTAGTTGTGGTTCCGAAGACAGTCTTGATGCTTTCTTTCCTCAACAGTCTGGCAATTCTGTCTATCACATAGTGGACATAAGGAGGGAAAGCACAGCCTTTCGACTCTTGTGCAATTCTGTCTTCGTTTGGTGCAGATTTGGCTCTTATTATTTGCCTTGTCTGCCTTGCCGGGTAACCGTTACGCTCCAGTACATCGGTAAGCTTTTTAAGTTCTGCTCCGATTTTAGGTTCTTCACATATTCTGGTCGCTCGGGTTACCAACGTATGTATAAGTCCTCTCTTCTGCGCTGGGTGGTGATGCGAATTAGCATGTAGATAACGATTTGTGTGCGTTGGTTTCCTGTACACTGTGTGTCCTAGGCTACCATTTTTTTCGCATCACTTCCACATCTAGAAAAGGCATGATTTTAGGGTTGTTTTCCAGCTCCATTGTGAACTTAATTTTGCAGTGAAGTGAAATAAGATGGTCAATCTTATTTGACCTTATTGTCTTATTAAAATTATATCTATGTTTTGTTTGTTTTATAAAATTATTATGTTATGTCTACAAACAGAAAACTCAATATTTTGTATTTTGTTATTGACATATTCTATATTAATGCCAAATTATGTCAAGAATAAGACTGATTAATTATTTTTATTAAAACTGGTTAACGTGTGATTAATAAACAACTGTGACTTGTAACAGATTTTTTATTATTATGTATAAAATTTATGTCCAAAACTACGTACGTACATCCGGCTTTTGGGGCAAAATGTCCAGCCTAACACAGCGCAGAGTCAGGCTTTTATTTTATTTTAGAAGATGGCCACCCTAGACACGACGCGACGTCTATAGTAAACACTCTTCTAAGATACTACTTAACTGACATCTGTTGAGACACCTCAAAACTACAAGTAACTATCTATACTAACCACATCTGTTGAAGGATGTTGAAACTAGAATCATGTCTAATCCTATATACTACAGATTTCATGGTAATTATAATTTCAAAGGGAATTGAGAGTTAATTTCAATGTCGTACATATTACACAACTAGATAAATATATCCATTTAAAAATTAGCCAAACACTAAAATAGCGTTATTTATTTATTTATTCTAAGTACTCTTAATAATTTACATTAGTGCTTTAAGAGCAGGGGTCGGCAAACTTTCAAGTGAAAAGAGTCGTCAGGGAAAAGGACAATAAATGTATCAGAAGGGTGATTTTGTATCTTACGCGACAGCATATAAGGCGGTAGAAGTGTAACCTTCAGAAAACTAAAGCAGACAAGAGTAAGGAGGCTATGAAGCGCCGCACTAAGAGGAGACCGATTATTCTGTATAATTCTCTCGCAGGCTAAATCCTGTAGATGTACGTGTACGTGTTAGCCTCTTTTTAGTGTTGCTTTTTCGTTACATTGAGTTTCAAATCAATGCTAAAGAAGTTTTCACATAAAAAAGGGTTATTTCTAGATACCTATTGTAAATTTGTGCGCTGAAAACCAAACATCATTACAATTAGATTCCACTGAAATGACAACCTTAAATGAGTTGTTTCTGTAATCGACCGATAAATCTCGCATATGGCAGCATTTGCGATTTATTTTTATCGCGTGCCCCTTCGATGGCATGCTTTCCAATAAAACAAAGTGCTTTTCAGATATAAAATAGCGGAGTCCAATCCAATGTCCAATCAATAACAGAGGAAAACAAACTACTTTATTGACCAATCATACGAGTGAATTGCTCCATATTTTATTTTAACCATTTTCTACGTCAATAACGGAGTGATCTTATCAGTTGACTGTAATTATATGGCAGCATGAAATATATCAAAACGAACGGACACAGGCGTAAAATCATCAAGTCATCAGCTTTTTTTTTTTTTTTTTTATTATTTATCAGAAAGTTCGAAACACGAGGTTGGGTTGAAATCTAGGAATCACGAACTATTCGCAAGCGACATACAGAATGATTTTGTTCTAAAAAAATGCGCCGTCATCGTAATCTGCGATTCACCGCGCAACCGACTTGCGCCGGTATGACGATTTGTCAAAATAATAGCTCCACATTCTCTTTGGGGATGCTGTGTGGAGGGTATTTTTAGGGAAAGGAAGGAGAGGAAGTTCTGGAAAGGAAAAGGGTATGAGGGGTGGGTAGGAATCTGTGGGTCGATGTGTCAACGGGCCTCCTGTGGGGAGCTAATGTAAAAAAAACGCCTTGGTGTAAGACCACCATTCAGAATTGAAACTTCGCTTGAAATGACCTTAGCTGTGTTTGGTGACAAAATCTCAATAACCAGGTACTTCCTCACTTTCCCCTTTCCTATCTCATTCCCCTCCTCACTACCTTCAGCCTCACAACATACCTCAATCAGGGATGCCATAATCTCACTGGATCCAGGCGGTTTTTTTTTTTTCATAAGTTTTTATTCCAGTAAAAAAGAAAATAACATTTTCACTAACTTAACTAGAATATTGAATTATGTACTTTTTACATTATATTACATAGTTTTTTACATTACATAGTTTTTACATTTCATAACCTTAGATTACATTAGATTGCAATACTAACATTTACATGATATTATATTGCCATACGATATTATTCACTATCACTACTTTGTTTTTTGTGAATAAACATGAACAGTTTTTTTTTTTATTTGCATACACTTTTTTCGTTTTTGATATCATCTGGAAGGCAATTATATAAATTGCCCCCCTATTAACTAATTGATTGTTTACCGTAGTTAGTATGAATGGTGTTTAAACGTATGTTATCGTGTTAACAGTACAGGTTGGGAACAGCTGGGACTCTTATGCGGTATTCACATGAAAAAAAATAATCAATCGGATGCCATACATGTTCAAATTTGTAGCATAAACAATATCCTCACTCTGCGAAACAATTTTCCTGGAAGTAGTTAAAACTGATGTTGCAAGAGCATATCCATACATTTAGTTTACAACATAAGGTAAAAAAAAACCCCGCCAGAAACACGTAATAAACACGAAGCATATGTTTCCTACGAAAACAAATCGTAATGGTGTTAGCAGTTTCCCGGTATTGTGCAGCAGAGTATTTATTTTCTGTGGAAAATGAATTAAGAACTATTATTTAACATGTGGGTTACTTTAAGTTTGGTAGCAGCAATAGAAGTAGGTATAATAAATGTTTAAAATAAAACCAAAATAACGCAACGAAGCCATGGAAGCCATTAAGCCAACGTAACAGTTAAAGTCAATAACGCAAAAATAATTTCGATCATACGTGATACTTTTGAACAAGCATGTATTTTTAAAAAATACCCGTCTAATCATTACGAGTATTTTACACGCTATTAAAAACAGCAATAGGATATTATATTCACTGCGTTTTTGACTATCGAAAAAAATTACCATAATGAAGATATTTTTATGTTGACAAATAAATTTTCTATAACGATAAAAGTGTGCCATTTTCGATTTGCCGCCAAACACAAGTGTTCGTTTTCATTAGTGAATTTGTCGGCGTTGACGTCACGCCGGGCAACGACGGTGACAGCTGTCTTACCAGCCAGTGGCGTTTTCTTCATAATGATGTTGTAGCCAGTTGGACTGTTTCGGAATGTACGGTTTTTCAAATCAATAATTATGAATGAAAATACAAAATTACCATTTTTAGCACAGTGATCAGATTCAGAATTCAAAATGATTTTCCTGTAGTTAGGTGTCAACTCTAATGCTACGTATAAATAAGTAGGTATTACCACGAGCCGAACCACGAATTATGGGAAAGGAACGAAGCAAATTTTTCACTGCGACATTTCGCGCTGTTTGCGGTCGCTTCGTTCCTTTCCCATAATTCGTGGCTCGGCTCGCGGTAATACCTTCCTGTTTATACGCAGCATAACATATTATACAAAATATACCTTACGGATATAATGAAGCGTATTTACACTGATAATGATTTTCAATCCTGTGATAAAAAAAAATAAAGAAATAATGCGAGAAACGCTCCGCGGAATATAAATAAATAAATAATAGTGTACGGTGAACATTCAACTTCATAAACATATTTTTATGGCTGTAGATTGATACTCGCAGCTTCCCTTTTTATTTGAATGGCATCGGTCTCATAGAATTTAAGTATTTTTGAAGTGAAAACTTCTTGAGCACCGTTGTGATTTGAAACTCGGTGAAACTAAAAATAGCGACACTAAAAAGAGACAAACACATTAATCTGTAGGATTTAGCCTGCGAGAGAATGAGATAGTACAATCGGTCTTCTCTTTGTGCGTAGCTTCGTAGCTTCCTCACTCTTGTCACTTTAGTTTTCCGTTTTCTACTGCGTGTGAATTACACGCTCTGATTTAAAAAAATGATTTACCTACTTATAAGTAGCTATGTCTTCTTCCTTGCGCTGTCCCAACTCATTGCCTAGGTAGGCTGTTGGGGTCGGCTCTTCTCGTTCTCAGGTTGTAATATCTTCTGTTCTGGGTATCGCCTTCATCCAGGCCGTTTCTCTGGATGAAGGCGAAGACTTATAAGTAGCTATGTACTTATAGGTAAATCTACAGGGTCTTTCATTAAGCGCTTCCTACCTTTAAATTTAAATAAAACAAAGTGTGTATGAGATAATACTGATTTTTTTTTCGTTTGAAAGGCCTATCAATGCCATTATTATGGAATATAATATCGGTCAAATATCCGGATCTGCCCTGATGATGGACACTGCAAAGCTGTCTGAAACGTTGGCTAAAGAAGGAGGTAGCGCAACACGGCATAACACCCCAAAAACAAATAACAAAAATACTTTTGGCCGTGAAAATCTAAAAACGTACATGTCGTACATGGATCGTAAAATCACCCAGATCGGGATGCAACTCGCCACATCATGAAATGGCGGCAGATCATGATGTGGTGAGGCGCATCATGACCTGACTATTTTATGATGGCCTGCGACATTTATAAAAATTCTACTGCATTTGATAACATACGTCGTACGTTGAAATCCAAAAATTGACTCGAGGCAAGAGGTTACGTAGCTTTTCATAATCCTACCTGTTACAATCGGACCAAATAGTAAACCTGTGTATGTACGTAACATTGGTATCCAACATACTTATTGGTTTTTCTGCTCTAAATCCAGTGAAGCGTGGTGTTGCCAGTTACGATATAGTTCAGTGAGCCCCATTCGATAATCAATAATCATTTTCAACTAGTTTTTTCTGCCATCTTTTTTTATAGATTACGACATTCTGATGGCGTTAAAAATCCGTTAGCAGCCAAGTAAACATACTGATTCGGGCGAATGTACGAGTTGAAACAGTGTATTGGTGTATTTATTGGTGCAATCACTTTGTGGTTTTTTTTTAATATTAACTCCAAAAACGAGGCCTTGAGGAAAATAATTTCCCTCGGGGCCTATGTCATCTGAGATGCTGTATGGAAGGTCTTTTTGAGGAGAGGAAGGAATCTCTTCAAGACCAATGTTCGTCTTGAAGAGACCCATGTTCTAGGAAGGAGGAAACACAGAGGCCGGCAAATCGTTCCACAGCCGAGATGTTTAACATGTGACAAATGTTAACATATGTTGGGCACATATTTTTCCCGACTATGCACCGATGCCAAATGAGGCTAGATCGTCGGAGCATCTTCCATTGAAATACCGGTAGAACAAGGATAACGTTCCCACCCGACGGTTGTGCTCTAAAGATTGCACTTTGTTAAGTTAGGAGAATATATCAAACGGACCGCCCGTTTCTGTACAAAGTTGAGGGTTTTTTCAGGTATTTTGAAGTTCAAGACCAGAGGTGGCTGGCAAATTCAACCGTGAGGTGCACTTGTGATTTGTACATGGTTAGCAGTTGGCTTAACATATTACTGAAATAAAACAATTATTATGTTTATAACCGCAAATTTTGTTTAATTTAAAACGACCAACCGGTTTCGCTTAACACAAGCATCATCGGGGTACAAAATAAAACTACTCAAAAATACATTGTGTGAGCTTATAGAAAGAAATAAAAAATGTTAATTAAAATAATAATTAAAATTAAAATATGTATAGAAAGAGACAAAACACAACATAGAATAAAGGAACAGTGAGATAGCATGAAATTAAAATCCAACATGGTAATAGAGAGAAAGAGATGTGTTGTGCAAACAAAGGGTTACCATATTCTATTTAAAAATACAAAGCGTCACCTGAACAGGTGATTAAGGTAGGGTTGCCATCTCCAAACATTGAAATCCAGGATTTGAAGGTAGAAATACCAGGACATTTCGGTTTAAATCCAGGACCACATATGTAATAAGAGCAGTAACTAATTGTTATAGTTATTTTATAGTTATATTTATAAAACAGGGTCAATAAAACAACTAATACAAATCACATTTGTTATTAAAGTGTTCAACCAACATTTAGTTACTAAATTAGCGAATCAAATGGAGGAATGATGTCTAATCATAAAATAAACAAGTCTTAGGGTGGGTTTCTTCATTTACCGTTTTATTTATGCAATGCTATTTGTAAAAGTAAACGATCGAAATTAAAAAAATTCTGCATTTGACCGTTTACTTTTACAATTAGCATTGCATTTAGCATTCTCGGTAAATGAAGAAACCCACCATAAGTAAGTAATGTAATAGAAAAAATTCTTAGGTTTTATTTATTTTTATTTTTTTATTATTTATTTATTTAGTCTTTCTTTTATTCTTTATTTATATTGTATTTGTCAACTCCACAATTGTCCCTCAACATTTGTGGTTGAGTTAACAAATAATTATACAATGTTTCATAGTTCATATACATAATGTAGATAATTTTGATTATTGCAGCAACTGTTGCTGGAAGTAACCAATTTCTCTCTTTTGACCACTGTGCGTTTACAAGCGAAAAAAACCTCGACCTTCACAGGCGCGGCGTGAGCCCAGTGACAAAACGATTAGAGAGCGTAGTGGCGCGCAAATTTTAAATCATAGGTCCCTTAACATGACTCTTTAAAAACTCAGGACGATGCTTAAAAACTATCCAAGACAGCCCAGGACATCCCAAAAAGCAGGACATGTCCTAGGAAAACAGGACGGTTGGCAACCCTAGGTTAAGGGATAATGTGATTTTTCACTCATACTACTCGATTAGATTTTTTCTCTATTACTTTGTAATCAGCGTGTACAGGAAAGACGACGTATGAATCCATCCCTCCCAGTGTGGTGCAAGAAGATGTAAAGAGATATGGAGAGAGAGACCAGCTGGAGAGGTCAAAGGGTCTCTCCAAACCGTCCTCTCATGATCCGACCCACCACGCAACTAATGGGCAGACGCATCCACCGCTAAGATCTGAACACACCTCACCTGATAAACTAGGGAACCTCTGCTAAGTCACCAAATGTAGCGAACCATTTGGGGTGCCCTATTGCAGAATTGTTGGTTATCCAATAAATGGTTCCGGGCGGCGCCGGCGGAACTCATACCCGCCACAAAATTTACTTTCTTTGGCTAGCTCTTTAAGTACATCGGTGTGACCTATTAATAAAATAAACCACGAAGATTTTAAAAGGCTCTTAAAAATAATTTACGACTGCTAATTACGTTAATTACAACGCGTAAAGCGAGCCTAAGGTGATTTTTATTACTAAACGGCGCTATTTAAAAATGACCGCACCATAAAATCAGTACCTGGGGAAATGAGAGAAAAGGAGGGATTAGGATAAACAAAGCAATATTTAAAAAAATAAATCATATTAAATGATGATATTCTGTGTAAACATAACGTTTGAGGTGGCCGCTAGACGCTCGGATCCAGTTCAATTCTCACGGTACCGCGCGTTTCATCCTCCGACAAAATATCCCCAACAAAATATCCTCCAACAAAAAATCCCTTGACATAATATCCCAAGGACAAAATGTATCTCCACAACGCTGAATTCTTTTGAAGTGAAACTTCTTTAGCCCTGTTAGTGGTTTGAAATTCGGATGAAACGGAAGTGCGTCAGTAAAATGTATTATTTGACCAGTCGTCGGTTCTAATATAATACGGTAAATTCGCACCTCGGCGCAAGCCTGCCATAGCGCAGCTTATGGTAACGCGCTTGACAAGTCTCAGCGGCCAGAGAGAAAG
Organism: Limnephilus rhombicus; assembly: GCA_929108145.2. NCBI lineage: Eukaryota > Metazoa > Arthropoda > Insecta > Trichoptera > Limnephilidae > Limnephilus > Limnephilus rhombicus. The sequence goes on from OV815278.1 coordinate 23,846,477, forward strand.
ACATCCAGCGAACGGAGGTTCAAAGCCTACAAAATCCAAAAAATAAACATTTTTTTATGTTTGTGAAATCAATATCCAATCTTCAAACCACTTTTATATAAACAGACAAAAGAAAAGAAAGCGATTTTCTAGTTTGACTTCTGAGGCGTGTGAATTGCACACTCTTTTTTTTGTCAGGTTAGGTTAGGTTTTAGTAGATATTTTGTCGGGGATATTTTGTTGGAGAATGAAGACGCGCGGAACCTATTCTCACAGCGGGTAACTAACCCAAGTTATGTTTAGTGAACAGGTTTTTTTTTTTACTGTAAATCTTAGAAAAAAAATATTCTTCTAGTGTTCTCTCCCATCGAAGGTTGGTTAACACCAAGACAATCTTCACATTGACGCAACACGAGAATAACTACGAATTAGATAAACCTCGTACTTAACATAAGCACTCTGTCACGTTCTAACGTTGTGATGGAGGACTTAGGAATATATAGGAACGCCTGGGTGGGATCCAAACGCGATGCCCACTCAACCACTGACCGGTCTGACATGTAGGGGTAGGATCAGCAGCGACGATATTGAAAAATATTTTTCTTTTTTTTAATGGAAAAAAAATATCATCGGACAACAAAGTAACATTAATTTTTTTATTTAATTACTTAAACAAAAAAATAAATTTTATAATGTTATTATCAAGTATTTTAGTTTGTATTTTTGTTACAGCTGCTTCGGTTTACAAGACCATTTTCAAACGTCATATTGCAGAACTTGATAATAACATCATCAAATTTAATTTTAATTAAATAAAAATATAAAAAAGGAGTTCTACGAATTAAACAGAAAAAAATGAAATACACAATTTTTTCTCCAAATATGTTCAGGAATCGCTGGTTAAAATCCTTCGGATACGTGTTGTTACACCCTGTATAGAGAAGCGTGTCTGTGGCGGGCGGTACAGCCTGTGTAAATAGATTGAACTGGCGAGAATTTGTCCAAAGATAATTGCCATAATCATACACGATATATATGTATAATACGAAACGTATCGAAAATTGCTTAATTCGACACAATTAGTAACATTTATTGCGGACCCAAAAAGAAAGTTTTCTACATTCACAGATTTGGTTCAAATCCCATATATCAACATTGCGCCCATGAGGTGATTTTTCACAAAAACGGCGCTATATAAATCATCCAAATATTATTATTAAATATTATTATTAAGCATAATTTTTTTACAGCTCGTTTACAAAGCGAATTTTTAACATGTGCACTAAGAATTTGTCTGTTTTCACAACGGCGCGAAACGCCCGCGCCGCTTGCGAATCGTTTCTTTCCTATAATTCGTGGCTCGGCTCGCGGTAATATCTATCTGCTTATACGCAGCAAAAGAAATTGCAAACTAATTTAGAAACGCACCTGCATGTTTTACCCCTTTAGGGCCTGCCTCGGTCACCAAATGAAAATATCCATTATTTAATCCATCTTAAGGAGCTTTTATACGAGGCAACAAACCATTACTAACGTTTTCAATAGGACAAATTATTCAATAGCCCAGTCGGTGGCGACGCAGGATTCCTGGAATAGGTCTGCCATTTCCCCCTACCAGTTACCAGTACTGTTACCAAGAGTAATCTGTTAAATAATACGGGCTGTTGTCGTTGGGAACCTGAAATAATGATTATTATTCAGCTTTGATGTCTTAATGAGAATTGTTACAACGTGATACCATCGCCATTGTGAGTGGGCTCGCCACGTGCTTGTTTCTCTGGACCCCAGCCGCTTTACGTGGATGTGGAAAAAACAACTGTTACCGACCCAAGTTCCTGCCCTTGATCAATGTTATTATTGATCCAATTAATATTGAATAGCTAATCTAATTGCTTTTTGTAATGGCAATATTCAGCACATGGCAACACACGGGCTTGCGATGAAGACCATTTATGTTCCCAAATACGGTTGCCGCGCTTCATTATACAGACTAAAGTGTCTTAGAACAGTCGGCGGTTTTTTCACTTCCGAATTCCACAGAACATTTTCGTATCCTGGGAGAGGAAGTATTCGGAAAAAAAATTCCCTGAAATGTTTGAATATTTCGAAATTTCCCTACAATGTACGAAATTTTTCGAGAATATTTTTAATTTCCCTACAATATTTTTAATTTCCCCTTACACTCCTTCTTTCCACTTCCTTCCCATTACAAAATTACCAACCAGTGGTACCAACTAAACGGGTCTTTCGAAGTGAAAACCTCTTTAACACCGTTGTGATTTGAAACAAGATGAAACGAAAAAGTGACACTAAAAAGAGACAAACACGTACATCTGTAGGATTTAGCCTGCGAGGGAATGAGATAGAATAATCCGTCTGTCCTTTGCTTCGTAGCCTCCTCACTCTTGTCTACTTTTCTGCACACTTGTAATTTTTTTATTGTGATGGTGATGATGATCACTTTTAAATGACGATTTATAAATTCTACGTATACTAATATATTTATAATTAATTCAGAATCATCACTTGTTGATGTATATTTTTAATGCATAATATAACTGTACCCGAGAAGCATACGGAAGCAAGTCCAAAATTTGAAGAAACGAGTTTTTGATGCAGACTTGAAGTAAATTATCATGTTTATTAGTGGCAGAAAGATACAGGTCCTGTCATGAAGAAAAATAGGATCTTCAAAAATGTATACGGATGCAACTACCTTTGATGCAACAACTATCTCAGAAGCAGAAAGATGAACTTGCATCTTTATGATTTGGTTGCATTTTGAATATTATGACTCAAATCCATCTGCCTCTCACATTACTGCGCTTTCTATGGAAGTAAACAATTTTCAAATATTGATCCTTTTATAATACACCACATGTCATAACAAAATATTTCATTTCATTTTGAAGCAGAAGGACTCAAGTCCGTGTTTTTGTTTGACTCAATCAAGTCAGCGTTTTTTTTAAACAATATTTTTAAAGGCTTTACATATAAAATATTTTGTTTTATTTGCTCGTTTTTAAAATAAAACTAAATGATTTAATAATAACTTTTTTTTGTTATCTATCAGCATGGATATTCGAAGAAGTTATGAGACCATAGTTTCAGAAAAAATAGTTTTTTGGCACTCCTGAACATTTACCTCTTTGGACTACCGTATTCTTCTCGGGTACAGTTATTTTTCACTAAAATTCCTTTTTGTACAGCAAAAATAGCAGTAAAGTGTAAATAATTATTTTTTAGGACAGACGAATACGAAAAACATGGAAGTTCGCATTCTTAACCCTAGAGTGCTCGCGCTATGAGTATTTTGCCGCCCGCGGAGAAAAAATCGTGTTATTTTTGTACACGATGCATTTGTCAAGGTCAAGCGTCCTAGTAGCTGACCCCCCATACCTCACCTACTTGTTTTAGAAATTAGAAAAAAATGGTGCACGGGTGACCGTAGGAGCCAACGGTTGTTGTCGGTATGTCGCGTTTGGCGGTAAATTGCTCACTTCGCGACTACTCACGTAAGTAAAATTCGTGTGGCTGGTTTTTTAGTGTAGTTGAAATATTACTAGTTTTCATTGCATTTAATGTTGGTTAGGTGTAATTACTTTAACAATATTGATATTTAGTTTATTTTGATTAATTACTGGACATAAATAGTCAAATAATATACCTTGCAAGGAAATACTGACCATTTATTTATTTTTTTACATTAGCTCCACACAGGAGGCCCTGAGAATTTCCCTCAAGGCTTATATCATCTTTGGGGATGCTATGGGGGGGGGGGGGGGGGTATTTTAAAGGAAAGGAAGGAGAGGAAGTTCTGGGAAGGAAAAAAGGTTAGAGAGGTGGGTTGAAATCTAGGGTTCAGTGTGTCCAGATCATCCGCCACTAGATCCATAAAAACCTCACCCCATGATCCCGGGCACCCCTGCTAGGTCACCAAACATAGCGAACCACTTGGGAGCACCTACGGCAGAGATTTTAGTTACCCAATAAATGATTCCCGGTATGTGTTCAATAAATGTGGCGGTACCCATTCCCGCCTCCCAAATTACGAAGAAAGTTTTTGAAAGAAGTTGCTCTGGCTATGACTAGACCACATATAATTAGAAGATCAACGTTTAGATCGATTCGCAGAAACAGGTGAGAAACCAAATCGCCTGATTTTTGCCATTGAATCAACCCGAAATTTACCCTCAGGTAGAGAAAATATGTATAGCAGTATGTCCGTCCAAGAAATAGAAGTTTAGTGGTATGGTTTAACCATACCTTACGTGTTCAATAATATACACTATTTAATTATTATCACTTGTTTATTTATTTTAACAAATAACTGCAATGTAAACAATAGTGAGTCCAATAGATCGTAACGTAACGAATGAATGAAACCGATGGGTTGTGCACTGAATACTATGAACGCTCGCAGGTGGATTAATTACTAGCCAGACGGCGGGCCCGTTCTCGCTTAAATAGTCGACCACTCAGGTAGCATCCAAAACACTGGTAGGTAGGCAAAACGTGCCACTCGATGGTTCACGAAGCTTCGGCGCTATATAGTGAGCTACAGGTTCTAGCGCTGGATCTTTCCAGTAAGTGGCAATACAATAGGCGGCCAAATGGACTATGTACTCTGCGTAGGTACCGGTGACGGCACGGCGCATCGCACTGTAGAGGTAAGTAGATAAGTTCCTAAACAGCTAGCCGGCATGGCTATGTGGATAATTCTCGCGAGTTCTTTCAGTAGTGAAAAAAAAATGATGTGTCGCTACAGAAGGCCCAAAAAAGGGTGCTACAGATGTGCAAAGTTACTGTGCAATGAAAATCGTATGTACATGTGTCAGGACTGTTTTGTTGAAATACATGTCGTAGATGATGATTGCGATTAATTTTGTTATTGAGATTACTTTTTTTATGAAGGTTAAGAAAGCAGTTGTAAAATTCAAGAATTTTTTCCTTAGATTCCTCAAGGTATTCTTTTTTCTAATACTAAGTAAAAAAACTTTAATAAATGTAACTTTTTATGATAGTTTATGTTTTATTCTATCCTATAAAAATCATTGCAAGTATATTTAACTGTTATTTGCAAAAAAAAATCATTTTAAGAATGGGCGGCAAAATGCTCCCCACGCGAGCAGTCACGTCTCACAGAAAGGCGCGACTACTCTAGGGTTAATAATACTTCTCCGCGCAGGGGCTGTCCAACTAGAAAATTAAACGCATACTTTCGTTTGGTAATTTATACTATTAGGTTTGACAGAATTAGCAGGCGTTATAAACGCCTGGAAGCCAATTCCAAGCAATTCATAAACTTTTTTGACGGTAATTAATTAATTCAGCGACGAGCTTTTAGCCACAGCTTTTAGGCAATCGGTAAAGCAGGAAATAACGAAGCTCAACAAAGAAAACATTAGCATAACGAAGAACAAAAGATTTTAGTCGGCGAACTCTTTCTGGATGTTTTCGCAAACAACCTCTAGAATTTACATGGCTTTTTGCAACATTTCTTCCAGCAACGATTCGTACTTAAGCAATTATAATTAATTATTATTTTTAATTGATAAACTTAGGTTTAAGACAAGATTTTTATGCATAGCACAAAGGGTAACAATTATTATAAGCAATAATTATCAGCCTGAAACACTCATCTACATTGAAAAAATCTTCCGAGAAAAGATACATGCCGCCAACGGGACTTGAACCCGTGTCGCATGTATCTTTTCTCGGAAGATTTTTTCAATGTAGATGAGTGTTTCAGGCTGATAATTATTGCTTATAATAATTGTTACCTTTTGTGCTATGCATAAAAATCTTGTCTTAAACGTTAGTTTATCAATTAAAAATAATAATTAATATTTGACAAGTAGTATTTCACCAAAAATGTAGACATAATTTGTCTCGACGCCACCTAGCGAGAGATTTAGCACTAAAAATGCCTCTCTCACAAAAATAAAGTTGGTTGTTTTCAGGTGAAATAATGTAATAAGCAGTAGTAATTGTTGAATGAAACACTAGTATATATTAAATTAAATGAAACAATGCAACTTTGTATAAACCACTTATAAAATGTGCAAATCCGACCGGTTTCGGAACAAACGTTCCTTCGTCAGGGAAAGCTTATACTAATTTAGATATACTAAATTAGTATAAGCTTTCCCTGACGAAGGAACGTTTGTTCCGAAACCGGTCGGATTTGCACATTTTATAAATGGTTTATACAAAGTTGCATTGTTTCATTTTATTATAATGGATAACCACAAAGTAATAGCTACATTCAAAAATATATATTAAATTATTTGGCGGGTATTAGATAAACAGATGTAATTCAGTGGTAGAGCACCTGAGCGGCAATCAGAAGGACACGGGTTCAAGTCTGATGATTATTGCTTATAATAATTATAATTACTCTAAGACACGATTATTCAATCAATAATCGTCAAAATTAAAAAAAAAACAACAACAAAATACAAAAAAAAAGTACTTAAGTATTGTTCTATCAATCTTAGTTGCCTTCTTCACAGTACTCACACGGATGCATAATTTACATACAACGTATTTCGTTTAGACTTTAGATAAATTAAAATAAATAAATTGTGGCAGAAAAACTGACACAAAGAAATCTATTCGTAACTATGCGAACTTAAAATACTGCAAACTAAGATTATTTCATTCGCAATATCATGCACCCGATCGAATAGAAATATTCCACGACAGCTCAAAGTGACATTATTGAAGTCAACTCGCGCTGCGTTACCTATCCAAAACAATGAGATAAGGTGAACATATTAATAAATTTTGAATGTTAATGAAAATAGTTTCTAAAATAACCATTGATAGGCAATTCGAACATATAAACTGCTGATTTCATTCGTAAAGTCTATCCCCCGTTGTAAAAATTTTTATTAGTAAAGCCCCATCGAACGTTATTAATACCGTAGCGTCTGCGTGGTTGAATTTCAGAACCCGGTTTCGATTGCATGTCCGACGCCACGCCTTACAGTCCGCGCCACAAATATCATCTGTGTACGTAGATTTTCAGACAATGCTACCGTTGTAATCCGGTTTCTAATTCAAGAATTCGTCACAAGATGTCGGCACTTTCATCGGCAAGAAGCATAGGGACGTGTACTTCCTAGGTATAAGTTCTACAAATTTGTGAACCTGGAGTATCTCCCAGATTTCTATAGATTGACGGTAATACTCAGTTGTATCAAGAGGCTGTATATTACATATCGCCCGACCCGGTTACTTTGTCGCAGTGACTAGCCATCACTGGTTGACACGTTGACAGTGAATACGAGGAACGGGTGAGTTTTGGAACCAGTTCCTTTTGGATTTATAAAATGATCACCAACACTAACTGGGTGAAGACGAAAGCAAAAGCCGCCCGCTGATTATAAATATTATGGAGTAGATATTGCTCGCATACAGATAAGATCTCGCAGTAAATACAAGATCGTATGCCTACAGAAAATGAGATTTGATACGAAAATACTTTGCTAGGATAAAACTTCATTGATGGCATCTAAACCAGACCCAGATTCCGACAAAGTAAAATTAATTGTAAAAATATTATCGGTGATTACAAAAACCTTAAAGATTGCATTGGAATCGTCATCGATGCGTCACAATCTTTTCGACATCCATTAAGTTAGGAAAAAAAACGATCAAAGAAAACGTATAAGTCAGATTACGCTGGAGAATTATGTTGACGTCGGTAGTCGGCTGGCTGCCGCGTCAGCAATTCCAAGGTGTAGCGTAGATAAATGTCAACACGTGGAATATACCCGGGCACACGAGGCTAGTATTTCAAGCCAGGTTAGCAAGCTATTGCTTGTAACCTAATAAGCAAGTAACACTGGCTAAGTGCAGACAGGACTAGCTTTGTTTTTAACCAAGAGGAAGATATTTAAGCTAGCGTCTCAAGACAAGATAATTGAATAGTAGTGGTTACGTTATTTAGCTAGTAGCGCCCCCCACCACCGAAGTTTCGACCCCAACTTTGTGTTTAGCTTCATGTGGCCGCTCAAAGCTAGTGCTAGTACACTATCGATTAAATTGATAGTTATGAAAGGTGAAGACGTGCTGTTTTTTTCTAACACGATACGATTCTAAAAATGCCAAAACGAAATTAATTCAATGTTTGTATAATTGAATCATTGAATGTCTGTGAAACACTAGAATTCCATCTTATAAAGAAAAGTCTAGGCGTAATTCAACATTACAAAAAAATATGTCGAATTAAAGACAATCGGCATAATAATGACCTTTGACGTTTAATGTTTCTTCTACGTAAGCTGTTAATTTTTCTCGTAGCCTGCAATGATACTGGCTTAAAATTTCCTAGCATCGTGTAAACCGATCTAGTTTGGATAGTGAATCAGGATCTTGCCAGAACAGGATGCCGGCATACTAGCGTGCTATCCTGGCTTGAGATACTAGCCTCGTGTGCACCGGGCAGCGTATTTACAATCCCTACCGCGTATCAGTCGCGCTACCGACTGAAACGCGGTAGGGATTGTAATGCATAAATCACCTTACAAACACTACCACGTTTCAGTTGCCTTACGCGATTCGTTGCTCCATCTGTTTCTGTGGGGGTGACGACCGTAATTATAGAGGGGTTGGCAGAGAAGATGGACCGTGTTTTTTTTATACTTCAATAAAAACAAATTCGAAGTTAAAAAAAAACGCGGTCCATCCTCTCTGCTTACTCTTCTATAATTACGGTCGTCACCCTCAGCTAAAAAAAACGCTTTTTTAACTTAAGAAATAAATTTTCAATGTAAAAAAAATTGTAAGTTTAAAAAAAACGCGGTCCATTCTCTCTGCTAACTCCTCTATAATTACGGTCGTCACCCTCACAGAAACAGATAGAGCAACGAAGCGCGTAGGCGAATGAAACGAGGTAGTGTTTGTAAGGTGATTTATGCATTACAATCCCTACAGCGTTTCAGTCGGTAGCGCGACTGAAACGCGGTAGGGATTGTAAATACGCCACCGGGCATATGGTATGGTGTATTTATTGATTGAATAACATCAACTATTTAACTACTGAATTATATTAGCTAAAATTACGCCATATATAGTGAAAATCCCCCCTCCCTGGTTTGCAGACAAAACCGCCAGCCGAATTATTATTATTCCCTTTGTATGGCCGTCGGAAGAATAATAATTTGGTTGGCGGTTTAGCATGTTGTCCAGCAAGCAGTTCTGTAAATCGGATGGTCAATAGACCCTATTAAAATTAGCTTATCTTGACGCACGTCTAACTATATTATATACCCATTATGCTTACTTATATGGATGTTTAAATTTGGCATTCAATATTTTTTCTTGTGTCAAATGTATTCGCTTTAAATAACAAATAAATAAATAAGTACAATGACAGAGCGGTTCCAGTGAATAAATTAGCAGCTTTCCTTTGAGGCCTGCACCTACCCAGGAATATAAAAACACCACCTCCGTCATCCGATGATAAAACAGACAGTTAACGAAAATGTTGATATTATGCCCGTATGAAGTGCGCTTTATGCCTGAAGTGTTCGGCCCCCATGCAAAAAATAATAAGGCAGAATCGATATACAAGTTGTTATTCGTTATGAACCGCGAGGCACAAACCAAAATAATATATAATACATATTTAATATGCATATAATCGAATTGAATAGTATTAATAGGCTTGTGTCTGCGTGGTTGAATTTCAGAACCCGGTTTCTAGTGCATGTCTGACATCTAAATAACATCTGCGTACGTGGAACAAAGCTACCGCTGTAATTCGGTTTCGAATTCAGGAATTCGTCACAAGATCTCGCCACTTCCGTCAGCAGGTCGGATAGGGACGTGTCCTCCCTAGATATAACTGCTACAAATTTATGAATATGTAGTATCTCTTCGGATATGGAAAGATTGACGGTAATACATAGTTGTATCAAGCGGCTATGTATTACATATGACGTATATTACGTTTATTAGCGGCTATATATTACATATGACGTATAGTAGGCCATGGCCTGTCTCGGTTACTTTGTCCCGGTGACTAGCTACACTGGATGACAGTAGATCCGAGGAACGGGCTATTTTTGGAACTAGTTCCTATTCACTATAAAATGGTTACTAACACTAACTGGGCGAAGCCGATCCAAAAGCCGTTTCAGGACCTAGCAGCAAAAACCTGTGGAGAGGGTTTTTAACTGCTAGTGATATATTCTTATCTTAGAGTTCAGGCATATTCTCGAGAGATTGATTAAAAACATTATTCGATTGGCAGAAGTGAAGTTATACGGAATTGTAAAAAATTGCGTTCACAATGGAGAACATTTTGTGGATTATTAGTGTGTGTGGGTGTTTTTTTTAAATTAATACTATGCTTACCAAATCCCAAGAATCAACATCAAACACAGCTTGTGTACAATACAACATTTTGAAGTATCCTACTCGTTAAGTTATTTAGAATTAAAATTTAATTTGAGGGATACTAAGTGGGAGTTAGTTGAATAACTTTACAGCTAAACATTGAGAGCTTCCTTATCCAAAGATTTATTTATTTTATTTATTTATTAAAATACAATACAGAATATAGTATATTATATAAAGCATTGTACTCCCAAGAGTTAATAAACTCATTGCGGGAATGATACGCATTACATGAAACATATAGCTGTATGTATTAAGTGGACATATCATAGGACATACACAACATTATTATTTCAGATAGTCATTCATAAAATGAAGTTTGAGCATGTTAGTTTGGGTCTTTTTACATTGACTTGCACATTTGATCTCGTTGGGTAGTTGATTATATTTTGTGTAAGCTATGTATTCTAGGGATCTTAGTCCATATTTTGTTGATTTGATTTTTGGTATATGAAGTTTGTTGTGATTTCTTGTGTTGTGTTGGTGTACGTCGCAATTGTAATTGAGTTTAGTGTTGGAATGTGCCGAGTGTTGAATTACTTGTAATATAGTTTTTGTTATTTCAAAAGTGGGAATGGTGTTAAAAGGAAGTATTTGGGTGTTTCTGTAAATGTCTTTGACGTGTGTATCCCAAGGTAGACTGAATATATTTCGCAGGGCTCTATTTTGGACGACTTGGACTTCTGAAATCATTTTTTTTGTAGCAAATCCCCAGATTCCGGCAAGATATATTAGATGTGAGTGAATCATAGCATGGTAAATCGATCTTAATAGAGAAGGAGGAAGTAACCCGCGAAATCTATATAAAACACCAGTTATAGGAGTAATTTTGGATAGAACATGTTTAAATTGGTGATTCCATGTGAGTTGTGAATCAATGAAAAGGCCAAGATATTTTGTAACATCAGCCCTTTCAAGGCGGTTATTATCAAGACTTATATTAAGACTTACATTTTTTATAAATAGATAGTATCACACTTAGGTATATTTAGCTTGTCTATTTGCTTTGCTCTAGTTTTTGATAATGTGATGTGTGTTTGCTCTATAGCCTTTTTTGAGATGATGATCCAGAGTATTTTTGGCATAGGTTTATCGTATGCCTTATTTGTTTGCTTCAGTGACAGAAATCATCTTCCAACAGTGTTTACTTTTATTACTGCAAGTCTATTTGGCAAATTAATCAAATAGCATTAACATTAATTTAGCAAACAGATAAAATGATCAAATTGACAAATGTAGAATAATTGTTAAACCCTCTTGAGGTGATACTCTTTACCAAACGGTGATTTATTCAAATCACTTACGTAAATAAATTTATTTATGGTACAGTAATAAACTTGATCCAAAATGTAATTTAGTAATACTTTATTTACATAATAATATATAGTAGTAGAAACGTGTATTTATTGTCAAAGTGTCCATTTCTACCAACCAATGCAGATTCTTAGTAGGAATAAAAAGTGCAATTTACCTTTCGTTCGTAAGTAAGTTAAGTGAAAAACAAAATAAAATGTAAAAAATGTAAAGCGAAAATAATAACAAATAAAATGATTCAAGTTGCGATGGTAAGGGAGAGAGGAAAGAAACGAAAGTGGATGGAAATGAAACAATATTCTGGTAGGAATGGAAATCATATTTTCAATTTTATTTATCCATGAAAATGACATTTGAGAGAGTAACCATACATCCGAGGGAGGACAGCCTGGTCCAAAGGCCTGGCCCCCTAGCATGGTCGATCGATATAGGTTTTATCGAAAATGTCGGTAACTTGATATCGCTCCCGAGCACGACTGCAGGACGCTAACGAAGAAATAACAGTTTACGTCAAATAAATTAGGAACCCTTAGTCGATTTGAACTGTTGTTTGTTCGTTAGAGGCCTGCAGTCGTGCTCGGGAGCGATGTCAAGTTACCGACATTTTCGATAAAACCTATATCGACCGACCATGCTAGGAAGTTACCGACATTTTCGATAAAACCTATATCGACCGACCATGCTAGAACCCCTGGTGCTTTAACTTTTATTCATTTTTAATTATTATTGGGGTGAAATGTTAAAAACTTGAAATTTCAACACATCTGCTTAAAGTGGAGTAAAGTAACTACCCAGCTGCCTTTTTAGGTAGGTTAGCATTTTAAAAATTAGAGGACACCTGCGATTTTAAATTACGAACATAATTTAAAAAAACGGTGTCATCTCAAGGTCAACTTGGAAAATAACTCAAAAGAATTTCTTCTTCGATAGTTGGATGTAAAAGAGGTCAGGACGTTTTGTCACCGCGTCTCACTTCTCTTCTGCAAAATAACGTCACATTTCACAGTCACGCATCACAAAAGCCGAAGAAACAATGCTAATAATTTATAAATACCAATTAATAATAAGTAATAATGTGTCACGCCTGCACTTTCTTCTTGCTGCCTCATTAACAATTAACATAAACGATTTTTCATTTACAACTGACCGGACAAAAATTTAACGATTTCTGCACACGCCAATATTAATACTCGCCGCTTAATCCGATAGTTTTTTTGCCGATTGGCTTCTGCAGACGACTATATTGTTGGTCATCGCAATTATCGCCCCTTTTCTGCACTGCCAATATGTAGGTACAGCTAAACTTTCAGAGCTTCTTTTTTTTTACATGATTCTCGGTGCATTTCAGATGTTGATCAAATCGTTATAAAGAGTGTGGGATCCGTTAAAAAGTTTAAAAATCAAAATGGCGCTAATCAAGGATGCTCATTAATAAGTCAGATACGCCCCATACGTCATACATTAATGACATATTGTCGTGAAACAAACTTATGGGTCCGTGTGGTTAAATACGGCGAGACATTGAAAACCCCAACCCTTAGTCTTGTGATGGTGAGTGTTAAGAAATTACTTAATATTTTTGTACTAATGAATATAACTAAATGATTATAAACAAAAATCAAAAAATATCCGTATCAAAATATCAATATGCGGCAAGATTAAATTATGTAGCGTTGTCACCGTTCCAAAGAGCAAGAAGAACTTGGAAAGAATTCTAACTAGATTATTTTTACAGTCAATCACGACGCTAAAAAATAAAGCCCCCGAGAGTTGTGATTGACCAGAAAAATAATGTAATTAAAATCCGAATTTCTTTTACTATTTGGGGTCCCAGTGTAAATGCTCCATTAAACTTCAAAGGATTAGGTAAAAAAATAATACGCGGGTTCAAAAAGGTTGAGTACATGTATGATATTAATAAAATTCTATCCACAAACCACTGATATACAAGTGGAAGATACTTTCAGTATCGCCCATTAAAATCGAAACGTTGCTTGAAATGGCTTTAGTAATTTATTTATTGTTATCAAGTTTAATTTGTAGAACTCCATTTTAATTTTTTATTTTTTTATTATATAATCAAAAATATTATTATTAAATTAATAAAAACAGTTTATTTTCAAACAAGTTCTGCTGTGTAATTATTATAACGCGTGACAGCTGTTTCGCCTTCTGAAGGCATTATCAAACTGGCTTAGTAAACAGCTTTAGTAATGTTTGGTGACCTAATATCTGAAATGCCAGAACTTTCCCTCCTTCGTCTTCCTCGTATCCTTCCCCTCCACACTTTCTTCAGCTTCACAACACAAGTTCAGGTACCTGACATTAACAGAGTTATTGAAAACAAACAAAAAAATGACATGAAAATAATAAAAATTGGAATAAGATAGGAATAATACAGAATAAAGGTAGCCCCTTAAGAGGGAATAACTAGAGAAAACAGGAAGTTTTAAATTAAATTTTAGACGTATTGAATCTTTTCTACAAAAAATTATAAATTGATTTCGAAAGATTGTTCTTTTATCTAGTAAACGGAGGTTTTAAATTTTGAGAAAAAATGTTTATTTTTAGTATAATAAGTTTATAGTTTATACCATAGGTCATGGCAGATTTGTTATATTTTCAAACGAAAAATCTTATTTTACAAGACATATTTCATATCATGTAATCATACATTATTGTAAATCAATACATGATCTAGTAAACGCATGTTTCAAAATTTTAATTTTAGTTTTAATAAAGTCATTAAAAAAAAGATCCGCGCACGTGTTTTGTGAGGAAAATACTTCAGTTTGTCTATTTATTTACGGTCTTACAAACTAATATTTTTAACATTTTTTTTACATTCTTATTTTGATTAGACATTATTGAAAAATTATAAATATTTATGATCAAAAAATAATTACAAAAAGTGCATTATTTTAATAGTTTTATCATCACGCCTTTCAGCATTTTTGGATGTAGGTATAAATTAAAGCAAATTTTGAATGAAATAAAATCGATACCGAGTTATAATTTTAAAAATCTGGTAAGGAGAATAATAAATCTTTCTCATTGGAACCGCCCTGTACGATCGTAAGAACATCTTTCGACGAAATTTGGATTCTCGGCCGCTGGCTGGTTAAAAGCCCTTAATATAATTTCGAACCAGTTCATTTTGTCCGTGATATTTACTAAATATTAAAAAATATTGACTAAAAATAGCTTTTCGGACATAACCGCGCCTGAGTTATAGGTCAAAACCAAAATAAATACGTCATTATTCAGGAATTAACGATAAACCTCTAGGAATTACTAGACTTGGTAAAACCCACATCCCACCCGAGGGAAGGGTTGCTTCTGGTGGGCGGTATCTTGATTAAATGTCACACAAACATTATGTCCCAAACATCAAACGCACATTGTGAAAACTACGTCACAAAATTTCATAATAGAACATAAATAGACTCACAAAAAATAAAAGCATATAAATGGAACGAAAATATAGGTATCGCAACCAGACTTTAAATTACACATAACACAGATGTATTGCCTACATGTTTCAAATATATTAGGGCTAATTTGTGCCCTTTTCGGAACAACTTATAAAGGTCTTCATCATTCAGATCATGGTTAAAAACATGACCTAAACGGTGTTAGAAAGAGAAAACATCACGCTTTATGTTCAAATCTAGAAGTTAACCACAAAATAATTAAGGTTTCCAATCGCACTTTGAAATATTTTTACAAACTACGTTTTACATGACGACAGAAAAGTGAGTTGGCGATGACGTTTAAAATGTATTTACCTAATAAAACATGTGTATGTCGTTGACTCTTGTTACTAAACACTGTCTACATTTGATTTCGAAAACTCTGTGTAAAGCCCGGGCTTCGACGGGGACTTCAGCTAGCAAATAAATAAAATAACAGTTTTCAAATCGATAAAATTAATTATTATCAAGGAACAAGTTTTTCAGTGGTTGCTAAATTTTTCTCTCTAGAAGAGTTATTTACTAGTAACTCGCAGTAATATTTATTTACTCCGTAATGGTAGTATTTTTTGGCCGCTAACGATCCTCAGCGGTATACGGTCTTCGAAATGGGAAAAACATCGTCTCAGCTAAAAAAACCTCATTAATCATCTCTCTGTGTAATTTAACCCGCTAATCCGTCTCAATAAGGCACAAATAATAACCGCTGCCAAATGATAAAAACGTTAGTATTTTTTTACGAATCGGGTTCTTCATTTTAGATACAATTACAATTGAATTGGCAGAAAGCGCATGCACCGAATATGCTTCTTTAATTGGCAGGCATATTCATGTGTGTACTGTTGTAAACTTGACATTGAAAGATGTGTGATGAAGCAGGTGGCAAATGGCAATATAAATGAATAAGTAAATGAACCGGCATTATTCATGAAAAATAAGCGTTACGTTATAACTTATAACTAATGCTGATTTAAGAGTTTTTTCTGTGGATAATACTAACTGAAGACGGACCGCCAAACAACTCGGTCTCTCTTTGCCTCGTTCACATTCATAGATCGTCTCGACATACTCTTCTATTATGACCCGATTCTAGTATCTGATTCACTCGATCGCGCCATGCCTTCCACAGAAGTCCACGACTTCTTCTTTCATTCACATTTGCCTTATATATTCTCCTTTCTTCATTCATTCGCTCTACATTCTCAAACCTCCCTTTCTTTCCCACATTCTGAATTTCTCCCGATTTATAACATTTTCCCCATGAACACTTGTTTTTAAATTCGTAAAGAAATATATAGGTAGTTATGTTATTTTTGAAGAAAATATCTATACATCTGTAGAACCGAAACAGTAGTTATGTTTCCTGAAATTCCCTCGAAAGAAAAAAATCGCAAATTATGCTCCAAAAATTATTGAAAACACATTTTGTTCTGTTATTTAATGTGTTATAGGTAAGAAAAAACACAGTGTATCATTAAACACAACTTTAAACGGGTCGTGTTTT
The DNA here is from genome assembly GCA_929108145.2 of Limnephilus rhombicus. Lineage (NCBI taxonomy): Eukaryota > Metazoa > Arthropoda > Insecta > Trichoptera > Limnephilidae > Limnephilus > Limnephilus rhombicus. The sequence continues at coordinate 23,863,157 of OV815278.1, forward strand.
ATTAAATATTTCCACAATTAACGCTTAATTATTATCGTTTTTTTAATCGCTCTCGCGCTTCCTCTAACAATAGTATTTATATAACTCCCTTTCAAACCATCTTCATCTTCTTTTTGAGCACTTAATACCAAGCCTTAATCTTACTCATTACGCTTACATGCGTACGCTTTGCATTCTTTGCGGATCTCCACATTTATCACACGATCATAGTTTTAACCACAGATACGCCTCAGGAATCTCATTTTTACATCATTCATTCTACTTTCAACCTTTATCTGCCAGTTCCATGCCTCACTGCCGTACATCAGGGTAGGTACCTGCACTCCGATGTGGACTGCCAGCTTCGCTTCTTTGGACAGTTTTTTTGTTAGCGCCAACCGAGTTCAGTCCTACATTAATGGAGTTACCTGCATTTACCCTTCTTTCAACATCTCTATCAGCCTTCCCATCTCTTGTAAACATACTTCCCAATGTCGAAAATGCAGTACCTAAATAAATAACTAATGATACCATAATGTTTGAACAATCGAATATATCGTAATGCGCCTCTTGCATGCATTTTAAACCAGTTTAGAAAAAAATCGTGTGAATAAATTTTTCTAATTCGAATATGGAAATGCCACAAAAAATTGGGTAAATATTTCCCTAACCACCGCACTTAGATTTTGGAAATTACACTTTGTTTCAACCTATTACTACTAGAAACAACTTATTACGTTTGAATATAAGGTAATATATGAATTTAAATTCCATTTTTATTCAATCAAGTTCAAAACTTCCCATATCCCAAGATCCTTTAGCCGCCATTTTGGATTTTTTTGTATGGTTTGACATTTACTAAGTTTTTTTTCAATCTAAATACGCGTGAATTACTAAATTCACCCAAACTAAGAACCGAATAACCTCTATTATGTGCATGTAAATAGATGTTTCTTGTAGTAATTGTTAAAACTAAATGTAATTTTCATAGTATGTGCCTAAGTGTTGCGGTTGAGTAAATAATTACCAGGAATTGTTATACATCTTTTAAAATAAGTCACACAAGCACATGTTTTTAGTTTGTGGACATCACTGCCTGTATGAAAATGATCAAAATTATGCACATTGAAATATTGACTGACGACGAATTTTATTGGTTGAATTTTAGTTAGCACGTCATTTTTACGAACTATTATATACAGTCAACCAATTACGTAATTACCATAGAAAAGAGTTGTGTCAAAAAAAAGTTAATATTAAAGTTTACACTTTTACTTTATACTTTCATTTTATACATCATAATTCTATTTACTACTCATTACCTTAACTCCTTTCTTTTACCTTTTGTTTTTATATTTAACTTTACATTTATATGTCACTTTCTTATGTTATTGTATTATAATATATATAAATATAATTATGTCAATGGCACATGTTGTGCCGTATGTTTTTGAAATAAATAAATAAATAAATAAATATTACGGTAGAGCGAAAACATATTTTTTTTTTAAGTTTCGTAACAAAGTTGTTATTTGATAGAGAACCAATTTTTTATTGACAAATACGGTTAATATTATAAATACGGTTTTCGTGGGACATAGATAGCCACAATCACTTTACTATTCAGAAATAAAAGGTAAAACATAAAATTTTGACTTACAACCCTTTTCTATGGGATGTGCGATATGTGTGCCATATTTTTTAAATGTTCAAGGATATTCAAATGTCAGAAAATAACACCTTTCCAGGTTTATAAAACAAAATCTTGAAGATATAATAATACGATGTTTTTAAAACATTGCTGCATATTTGAAAAAAAAAAACAATTAAAAGTTTATAAAAATACTGAATGCCTTATTGAACTTCTTGGAGGTTATTTATTTTGATCGATTTTTCAATTGTTTCTACAAAATAAAATCATCATGTATTGTAAGATGCTCATTGAATGACAACAGTTTCAATGGTATTTAGGTTGATGTAAAGAAGTGTTATTTATTTATTTATTATCAATGAGGCCACAATTGTTGGCGAAATGTTGAAAGTGTGAAAATCTGGGATGGTTTGTTTGCTCAGACAATGAAACGGAAATGAGTGGAATGATTACGGTCACTGCCAGTGGCGTGTCACCTGCCCAAAGCCCACATGATTAACATTAATGTGCAATGACAATATACTGATTTTATTGTGACATTGAACTCAGTTTGACATTATTCGAAAACAAAGCATACAAGGAACATCAAAACATCTATTATTGTCAAAATATGCCAAATTGAGATAACGGGCTTTGAAGATAAATAGTTAAATAGTTGCGATAGCATAGAAATTTCGTTGCATGATGTCACTCTCACCGTATGAGAGTTTGTAATGAGACACAATTTACTTCAAATAAGAATTAGCATTTCTGTAACTACGCTTCCATGCCAAGGTATGTCAAACGCAGATTAATAAAAAAAAATGTTTTGCATTTTTACTACAAGGATATATAGGGTAGAGACGTACTTGACTTACTTAAATCGGTGATTCCAGACATTATTTGGAGTAAAAGTCTCCGTACCTCTGTGAAGATACTTGACCCCTCAGGCTAAATTGCTCGCTTTTGAGAACAGCTCGTATAGGTCTCTTATAAATCGTTGTGTCTCCCTTACTTTCATGCTTAGAAATTTGATCTAAATGGTGTTAGAAATAGAAAACACCATGCTTTATATTAAAATCTAAAAGTTATCCACAAAAAAATTGAAAAGTACAGCTTTACGAAACCAAAGTTTCCGACTGCAATTTGAAAATAATTAATGAAACTTTTTGAAATTTTTATTATTTATTTTTACAAGAAACTACGAAGTGAAAATGATTTTTTTGTAATATATTTGTCCAAAAATGAGTGTGTGTGTTTTCGTTTTCAGTAATTTTAATTACAAAAACGTAAGGTAAAAAAATATACATTTTTGCGTTAAAGAAATTTATATTTCGAAAATGATATGTTTATTTGTGTAATAAAATTTGAATGCGCATTCCATCACCTTTCAAAAACAAATTTTAGTTTTCGGATACGTTAAAAAAATATTTCATTTATTTGGATTTTATTGCAAACCGGAAATACTCTGACCATCTGATAGAATATGCCACAGGCGTGAGAGTTAAAAACCAGAAACAACTCACTTTCAAAGAAAAATCTTTGAGGCTGTACGAGTAACCTTTTGATATCATGACACGGATTATTTTTTTTATATATTTAAATTTCTCCCTCTGATTCCACGTTCGTGCAAACCATAGGATAAAGAATAGAGAATAAGAAACACAAGAAGTGCTTTGTGGGCGTGTTTCGTGATCCAATTATAGGCCCAAATTCAAATGGGATGGCGACATACAATTTCAGGCAAATACAAGATATACAGACCGCGTGCTAAATGGTCTAGAACCAAAATATAAGTTAGTAGTATATTTGTTTCCTTTGAAATCTGTGCGTACGGCACTTTTGGTGTCATATTCTTTATTCTATGGTGCAAAGTGACTAAGCTTATTTCCACCAAAGCAATAACGAACGTAATGAGTAAAGACGAACGAAAGAGCGGGAATTTGAACGAACAGATATTATTAATCTGGATGGCGGGGGCTGTAATCACGCTGTAACCTCTAAAACCACCCTTGAAAACGAAGACAGGCAATTTCGGGAAAATATTTTACTTTTTTACTTTATATTTACTGTCACGCACTTGTATTGACATTTAGGATTGTTCCTAGCTTTGACATAACAAACACCATTTTAAATATTATTCCGTGCAACACCCACACAAATATAAAACGGAACTATAACAACGACATTCACCAATATAATACACGACAACACAACAAACTACATATATCAAAAATACACTCAACAAAGTTCGGACTGAAATCATTAGAATGTATTGCCTACACTAACTATAACAAATTGCCTGAAGAATTAAGACAGGTATATACCTGCCTCTAACATGCCTCTAACATGCCTCTAACATGCCTCTAACAAATCTCGAAACGATTTATTGAAATCCTATTTTTTCAAATGTTATTTGGAAAACGAGTTATAAGTAGGTACAAACTCTGTTCTGATAGCTGTCCTGATTATCTCCAAGTACCAAACTTTGTACATCCAGATATGATGGGCGCAGCTAATATCTTTTTTAAATCTTGTCATGTATTTTGTATGTAAACATCTTGTATTAGGTCTGTATATTTTAGAGCCCGTACCTTTTATTGTATTTTCCTGATTTTTTTTCATGCATTTCTATAGTCCATCATGGAGGATACTTTATTTTAACTTTTTGACACCAACTGTACATAAATCAAATAAGTGGTTATAAAAATTCATAAAATCTTATAAGACATGTTTCTGTGAAATATTTGTAAAGTGATTCTTCATATGTTGTGTCTGTAGGTTTGCTTCTGTGAAATGTAAAATTTTTCTTCATATATCGTGTCTGCATATTGGGTTGGGTTGGGTTTAACTTTTCAAAAGTACCAATTGGCGATCCCTTAATGAGTTTTGATATTTGAGTGCAACTTCGTTGTATGTTTTATTTAATAAAAATAAATAAATAAAAAAACGAACAAGAAAACAGTATTTTTTTTTAGTTATTTTGTTGACCATATTAATGTCCTAACAATAAAGCTGAAAGATCTGTTTGTTGAAGCAAAAACTCTCAAACACAACATATGTTTATTTTCATAATTTAAAGGTTTACAGCTAGCGACATTATTTTCATACTGAGTTATGGAGTTTTAAAATATCTATAAACTTACATGAATTGTTTCACATTCTTTAATCAGTAAGATTTATTAACTAGCGAAAGTCATAACACCGATAGCTTCATTGTAACGGTTTCGTTTAGAAATAAGAATATGCTTAGTTCCTACCTCTCCCTAACCATCATCTTGCTGGAAAAATATTTGAAATTTGGAACAATGGCAAAAAAACAGTGAAAATTCCAGTGCATTTGTTTTAAAAACATAATAAGATTTGGAACTACCTTAGAAGCAAGTTGTTGGTGTTATTCGTGTAAACAATCTCGTTTTTAAGTTAAAAAATAAGGAGTTTGACCATCTCGGAAGTACATAATGTTTTGTTGTGGCGATAATTTCCTCGAGGTATCTATATAACTATATTGTGGTTGTGTCGTGAGCTCATTTGCAGAGATACAGTGATTAGTGATTGGTCATTCCTTTTTCTTTGCATACCTTGTTTTTCCTACACATACTATCACCCAATTCCAGCAAATTCCATTTCATCTCGTTTCATTTAAAGTATTTACAGGCCATTTTCAAGTGCATCTGAAGCTGTAATTCGTAAACAGTTTTGAATGCAACAGTAGATAACAATTCCCTCATTCTTTTATTTTATTTATAAATTGGGAGGCGGAAATGGTTACCGCCACCCCGGGAACTTTTATTAAAATATAAAAACAAAAACACATATATAAAGATAAAAACACCTCAGTCATAGGTCACCCCAAGTGGTTCGCTACGTTTGGTGATTTAGCAGGGACGCCCGGGTTCATGGGGTAAGGTTTGTCTTTTTTTTTTTTTACATGAGCTCCACACAGGAGGCCCTGAGGAAAATAATTTCCATCAGGGCCCATGTCATCTTTGGGGATGCTGTGTAGAGGGTTTGTTTAAGGAAAGGAAGGAGAGGAGAGTTCTGGGAAGGAAAAGGGTTTAAGGGGTGGGTAGGAATCTGGGGTTCAGCGTGTCCCGGTCATCCGCCTCCAAGACCTAGACAAACCTCACCCCATGAACCCGGGCACCCCTGCTAAATCACCAAACGTAGCGAACCACTTGGGGTGACCTATGGCAGAGGTGTTGGTTATCCAATAAAGGTTCCCGGGGCGGCGGTACCCATTCCCGCCTCCCAAATTGGGTCTTGGAGGCGGATGACCAGGACACATTGAACCCCAGATTCCTACCAACCCCTTAAACCTTTTTACTTCCCAGAACTCTTCTCTCCTTTCTTTAAAAAAACCCTCCACACAACATCCCCTAAGATGACATAGGCCCTGAGATGCAGTGTGGAGGGTCTTTTTGAGGAGAGGAAGGAATGAACATTGGTTTTGAAGAGACCCATATTTTAGGAAGGAGGAAACACAAAGGCCGGTAAATCGTTCCACAGCCGAGCTACTGAATTCAAGAACGAGTCGAAGAAGCGACCCGTTCTCATGTGACCCGTTGATATATGTACATATATCCTCGAGTCACACTGCGCGTTAGTAAATTTTTGTTGTTTTTGTTACCTTGTTTAGCATTTATCACCTATTTGTTTCTGGCTATGTATGAATCAATTATGTTATTTATAAATTAAATTAAAAATGTTTTTCATCTCTTTTCTTTGGATTTTGTTTTTAAAATTTACGAACATAGTTTTGTACTTTATTTTTCGCATATTTTCTTTTAAATTTATAATTATAACAATGAATGGGTTTTAGCAGTGGCTAATGCAAATGATTTTTAACTGGCTGACGCAATATCTTACAAATTAATTATAAACTGTTTTTATTAGAAAACTGTGTGTTTCCCAACTCCAACATCGGCACACTACGTAATAAAACTAATAAACCTTATATAACATTTTCAAAAACAGCGAAGAATACGTAAGACAATTTGGTCTTGATGTGGGAAATTTCCTTTGAGTAGTATGGTCACTGTCTTGTGGGCGTTTTGTGCCAAAAAAAATGTTTACGCTCCGTAAACATTTGGGTGGCGCGATGTGAACGTTACAACGTACACTGTACACTGTACATCACACAGTAGGTACTAGCCCCAGGAAGAGATCGTATGCACCTCATCGACGATTGTCCTAAAAGTAGTTCATTAAAACTTTCTTCTCACACGTCTTGTACGAAAACGAAAAAGACAGAAGATACCAGAATGTCTAAAGTCTTAGACTTGTCGCAAAAGTATGTTTCTGTCGAATTGTAGAACCTTATTGTATTGCCAGTTATAAAAAGAAGCAAAAAAAATTAATGCTTTTTTTCATGAAACGTACACTACACTAAAAAATTCGCCCAGGATGAGATAGATATTTAACATTAAGGACCTTTAACCAGCCAGCGGCCGAGAATCCAAATTTCGTCGAAAGATGTTCTTACGATCGTACAGGGCGGTAAAGAAAGATTAATTATTCTCCATACCAGCTTTTAAAAATTATAACTCAATATCGATTTTATTTCATTCCAAATTTGCTTTAAGTTATACCTACTTCCGTCTACATAAGATTTTTTTTACATTTAAATACTTAAATTATAAATACTTATGATCAAAAAATAATTACAAAAAGTAGGTACATAATGTTAATAGTTTTATCATCACGCCTTTCAGAATTTTTGGATGTAGGTAAAAATTACAGCAAATTTGGAATGAAATAAAATCGATATTAAGTTACAAAATTTTAAACTTAACTACCAAAAGAAACACCGGTTTCAGTCGGTATAGACGGAAAAATATGCATGAAAATTCGATTTTCATTCAAAGTTAAAAATTTCCATTGCCGCCTTTTTTTGTATGGATTTGACATTTGTGAAGTTTCGGTTTAAAATAAATACGCATGGTTTACTTAGTTTACCTAAACTAAGAACCTAATAACCTTTTTGAGTACGTAAATAGTTAGATAGTTTTTAGATTTTCACGGCTAAAAGTATTCTCGTTATTTGCTTTTAGGGTGTTATGTCATGTTGAGCTACCTTCTTCTTTAGCGAACGTCTCGGACAGCGTTACAGTGTCCATCATCAGGGCAGATGTGTCTGCCTGATACCCTGATGTGTCTGCCTGATACCCTGATGTGTCTGCCTGATACCCTGATGGGTCTGCCTGATGCCACATCTGCCCTGATGATGGACACTGTAACGCTGTAACGGGTAAATATTATGATTTTCTAAATACCTAAATAAAATTATTGAACTAACTCACGTTTTAATTTCTAATTCACAAATTTATGTATCTATACAAATAAAATATTGTACATCTAAATCAACAATGAAGGTACTTTTTGATAATCTAGTTAATAAATAAAAATATATTATAATAAATTAAAGGTCCTGTCAATTATACGAGTATAACACCCATCAACATAATAAGAAGCAAGTTAGGACGTACGTTCCTTCGGAATGCTCCATGACCACGTGGATTTGACCTCTGCCTGGTTTTACTCTACCCGACAATCCTCCATTAACCATTCGGGCAATGCGTGGGCACTTTCATTGTTATATAAAACTTATTATCCGCGCCCATTGTGCGAAAACTGTCTCACGTTGTCACCGCGGAATATATAAATACTAGATTCAGCACAGTTATGAAAAAATATATTAAAAAGTGGAAATTCAAGTTGATTGAAATTGTATATTAAATTTCTCTGAATCAGAAAATCTTACTGATCTTTCAGTGGGAAAATGTGTATTTTTCAATGAACACACCTTTGAAAAGTCTTCTTATAAAGTCATGAAAAGTAATGAAAAAAATAAGGATAAATAGGTTACCTTATGTTAGTTATAAGCTGTTATTCACTTTTAAACCTTCAGGTTAATTTGTTCGGTTTTCGGAACAACTCATATAGGGTCTCATAAAAACATTTTGCCTCCCTTACCACCATGGTTAAAAATGGGATCTAAATGGTGTTGGAAAGAGAAAACCCAATGCTTAAAGTGAATATTTTATGAATCCAAAGTTTCTCGCCGAAATTAGAAAAAAAAGAAAATTGTAAGGTGAGCCATTTTTAAAACTTTTTTATGTTTGTATTAAAAAAATAAATATTTCAAAAATTATTTAAATTATAAAATTTGAAAGCGTATTTCATCACATTACAAAAACAGATTTTAGTTTTTGGATGCGTTCAGAAATATTCTCTATTTGGATTTTATTACAAAATCGACAAAAAAACATTTTTTTCAAATGCGTGTCGATTCGTCATGTCCCAAGATGCCAATGGAACTGTATTGCTGTCCCGAGAACACTTTTTAAATAAAGGTATGGGTCGTCTATACATTTTATTTATTCATGTTCTCCATAATACGGTTATGAACCAAAATATAATAATTTAAAATAAAACAATAACTTTGTAAACACCACTTTTATTTTTATACTTTATGCCGACCGGGTTTCGCTACAACCGTAGCTTCATCAGGGCAGTATAATACTCTACTAACATTAGGTTACATTTGTGTTATAATATATATTTTACCAAAAATGGGCTGGGCTGGACTCGTCAAGTGGAGGAGGAAGAGGGAGGCATAGATGGAGAATTGGGAAGGGAACGGACGTGTTCTTTATTAATAGGGAATAATCTTAGTATGGGACTTTTATTTAAATTAAGTTGGTTATTTACTACCTTACTACTAGTGTTTATGGCTTTCCTAAGTTCAAGTGCCTCTAAATTATCCAAACTTATACCGATGTCGTTTTTATGAAAAAGTTTGGCGCCAGCGTTTTTGTCACATTTATGATCGTTTTCAATCAAGTGGTTTGCAAATTCTGAAAATCCAGAGCTGTGTAAACATCGAAGATGTTCTTTGACACGGGTGTTTATGTTGCGCGCTGTTTTACCAATATAAAAAAAATGCGCAATCGCTGCATTGAAGTGAGTAAATTCCCGAGTGTGATAGACTGTCTTCCTTATCCTTACCGTTGGTTAAAAGTTTGCCTATATTATTATTAGTGTAAAATGCTGGTTTGATTTCTGATGGGAGATTTTTAACACTTTTTTGAGAGAAATTATTGATGTACAGGATTCTACGCCATTGATGAGGTTGATTATTATTACTTGGTATATTATTATTATGAGGTGGACTATTGTATAAAAAATTAATAGTGGATAATTTTTTTAATTTTTTATTTAGAATGTTGTCGACTATTTTTGGGTTGAAACCGTTATTTATTGCGATTTGTTTGATCGTAGATAGTTCTATTGCAAAGTTGGTATTTGATAAAGGGACTGTAACTAATCTATGTGTCATGGAATGAAACGCTGAATGTTTATGGGAGTTGGGATGGTTAGAGGAATTGTGAATCGTTATGTCAGTGAACGTCGTTTTGCGGTAGATTTTAAATTCGATTTTATTATTTATTATTGATAACGTAAGATCTAGAAAGTTTAAGGTAGAATTGGTTCCTATTTCTATGGTTAATTTAATTTGTTTATGGAAGGAGTTTATTAGCAACAGGAAGGAGTTGAGTTGTCTCTTGGTTCCCAACCAAACACAGAATACATCGTCAACATATCTCTTCCATAACAATAAGTTTTGTAATAATGTTGATTTACTATTAAAAATATTATTTTCTAAATTGTCCATGAATATATCAGCGATGAGGGGTGATGTCGGTGCCTCCATGGCCAAGCCTTATTTTTGTTGATAAAAACATTCATTGTATTGGAAATAGTTTTGGTTAAGACATATATTAAACAGGTGAGATAAATCCTTAGAGAAATTATTTGGCAACTTTGAATTTTGTAGCAATTTAGATAAAACATTTTTACTTTCAGCTACGGGGATATTTGGAAACAGGTTAACAACATCGAAGGAGACTAATTTTGCACCATTGGGGATATGTAAGTTTTCTAGCTCATCAATCAAGTCAAAAGAATTTCTAATGGTGTATTTTGGAGCAAAAACTTTTGAGTTATTGAATACATTAGTTATAAATGAAGCTATTTTGAAATTTGGGGAATTGCAACTTGAGTCGATACGACTGGTCTTATTGGTTAAATGTGACAAAAACGCTGGCGCCAAACTTATTCATAAAAACGACATCGGTATAAGGTTGGATAATTTAGAGGCACTTGAACATAGGAAAGCCATAAACACTAATAGTAAGGTAGTAAATAACCAACTTAATTTAAATAAAAGTCCCATACTAAGATTGTTCCCTATTGATAAAGAACACGTCCGTTCCCTTCCCAATTCTCCATCTATGCCTCCCTCTTCCTCCTCCACTTGACGAGTCCAGCCCAGCCCATTTTTGGTAAAATATATATTATAACACAAATGTAACCTAATGTTAGTAGAGTATTATACTGCCCTGATGAAGCTACGGTTGTAGCGAAACCCGGTCGGCATAAAGTATAAAAATAAAAGTGGTGTTTACAAAGTTATTGTTTTATTTTAAATTGTTGTAGAGAAATTATTGATGTACAGGATTCTACGCCATTGATGAGGTTGATTATTATTACTTGGTATATTATTATTATGAGGTGGACTATTGTATAAAAAATTACTAGTGGATAATTTTTTTAATTTTTTATTTAGAATGTTGTCGACTATTTTTGGGTTGAAACCGTTATTTATTGCGATTTGTTTGATCGTAGATAGTTCTATTGCAAAGTTGGTATTTGATAAAGGGACTGTAACTAATCTATGTGTCATGGAATGAAACGCTGAATGTTTATGGGAGTTGGGATGGTTAGAGGAATTGTGAATCGTTATGTCAGTGAACGTCGGTTTGCGGTAGATTTTAAATTCGATTTTATTATTTATTATTGATAACGTAAGATCTAGAAAGTTTAAGGTAGAATTGGTTCCTATTTCTATGGTTAATTTAATTTGTTTATGGAAGGAGTTTATTAGCAACAGGAAGGAGTTGAGTTGTCTCTTGGTTCCCAACCAAACACAGAATACATCGTCAACATATCTCTTCCATAACAATAAGTTTTGTAATAATGTTGATTTACTATTAAAAATATTATTTTCTAAATTGTCCATGAATATATCAGCGATGAGGGGTGATGTCGGTGCCCCCATGGCCAAGCCTTATTTTTGTTGATAAAAACATTCATTGTATTGGAAATAGTTTTGGTTAAGACATATATTAAACAGGTGAGATAAATCCTTAGAGAAATTATTTGGCAACTTTGAATTTTGTAGCAATTTAGATAAAACATTTTTACTTTCAGCTACGGAGATATTTGGAAACAGGTTAACAACATCGAAGGAGACTAATTTTGCACCATTGGGGATATGTAAGTTTTCTAGCTCATCAATCAAGTCAAAAGAATTTCTAATGGTGTATTTTGGAGCAAAAACTTTTGAGTTATTGAATACATTAGTTATAAATGAAGCTATTTTGAAATTTGGGGAATTGCAACTTGAGTCGATACGACTGGTCTTATTGGTTAAATGTGACAAAAACGCTGGCGCCAAACTTATTCATAAAAACGACATCGGTATAAGGTTGGATAATTTAGAGGCACTTGAACTTAGGAAAGCCATAAACACTAATAGTAAGGTAGTAAATAACCAACTTAATTTAAATAAAAGTCTCATACTAAGATTGTTCCCTATTGATAAAGAACACGTCCGTTCCCTTCCCAATTCTCCATCTATGCCTCCCTCTTCCTCCTCCACTTGACGAGTCCAGCCCAGCCCATTTTTGGTAAAATATATATTATAACACAAATGTAACCTAATGTTAGTAGAGTATTATACTGCCCTGATGAAGCTACGGTTGTAGCGAAACCCGGTCGGCATAAAGTATAAAAATAAAAGTGGTGTTTACAAAGTTATTGTTTTATTTTAAATTAATAATGTCACATCACAAAGTATCCGCTTCATATGAACAAACAAAATATAATAATTTACGAACGACTTATATGTTATTAGTTATAATGAATAATAAATAAATAGTGTTTTTAAGTAGGTAACTAATCTGCACCAACTGACTTCAACACACAACAGGCATAGAAAAGTCATTCTAAAGAATAGAAAATCTGAAGACATCTGACATCTGACGGATTTTGCTTTTTTGTCGTAATTGTCTTGTATGGACTTAACGCAAAAGATAACACAAGTAATACAGAATCACCTAGTTATTTCGTCATTGCGTTTCGCCAAGAACGCGATCTTAGAAGCGTTGGTTGTATCGAATTAAAAACGGCGAACCTGTTACCTAATGGCCTTTTAGCGGGATGATTTATGTACGTAACGACGTCATTTATATTAATTTATGAGCCTGTAAGGGGTATTAAAACTATCATGCGCTGTCTCCGCTGGGAAAGTACTAAGTACTTACCTCATAAAATAGGGATTCCGCATATTTATGTCTCGGCCCTATACAGTACGGAAACATTATTGGGTATAATATGTTTCTCCATTTCAGGAAAATATTGAAACGGGAGTACGGTACCGTTTAATAAATGGCTCGGTGATTTACTTACACGTCGTTATAAAAATATTCATTACGATTTTTAGGCTCCACGAGCCACAAGGTTGATATAATTAACACTTAATCTATGAACTTACTTTTATATCCTTCAGAGTTTTTCATTTTTTACTCTCTGATGTTATTTTACGATCAAACGCCACATTTAATTGTTATATTATTTTTATTTATCTCTTTCTTGACATGCAATCATTGTTTATGTTTATACTTCGGATATTAAATAAATACATAAACAGCACTTAATTTTACAATATAGTAAAGTGACGGGAGTCGAACAAATAAATAAAATAAATTAATTGCGTTGCAGTACCAATTATTGCAACCAATACAGGTACACCGGTGATATAACTTTGAGCGCCTCCGAAATGTTTTATTATTTCTAATATTAATACAACAACAAAAAAAACATTTATGCGTACCAAAGTTTTGTAATAGAGACCCCAGAGCAACCACTTTTCTATACATATAAAAATCAAAATATGATACGTTTTTTTAAATGAGAAGTGGATTCGAGTTATATCTCGGTTACTTTGTACTGGTGACAGTGGATTCGAGGAACAGTTTTTTGGAAACAGTTCTTATTGTAGCCCGCCTGATTACGGAGGCAATTGAAATCTACAACCGTTTTGAAGTATACTGTAATACCAGCTCGGAGTGTAGTGGAGCTGGCAACACGGTATCGCTTTCAAGTAAAACAATTACACATCTGCCAAATCTGCCGGATCTGCCCTGATGATGGATACTGCGACGCTGTCCGAAACGTTGGCCAAAGAAGGAGGTAGCGCAACACGGCATAACGTCCCCCAAAATACTGAACCCCAGATTCCTACCCACCCCTTAAACCCTTTTCCTTCCCAGAACTCTCCTCTCCTTCCTTTCCTTAAAAAAAACCTCCACACAGCATCCCCAAAGATGACATAGGCTCTGAGGGAAATTATTTTCCTCAGGGCCTCCTGTGTGGAGCTCATGTAAAAAAAAAAAAACAAATAACGAAAAAAAATCTTAATATGTTTGCTTCTGTCTATGTATATATGTCATGTATTGCTAAACCATTCATCCGATTGCGATGAAACTTTAGGGATTTGATGCGCGCATGCCCGCGATGGTTTCTATACAATAATAGCGATCTCTGGCGTCATGAAAATGCGTTACCTAACCATTCATTCGATTGGGCGGAAACTTTGGTGAGTTGTGTGAGCTCGCTCGCGAAGGTTTTCATATGGTGAGCTCTGGCATTATGAAATTTGTATAAAAAATAGCAATAGGCGGCACGCAAGCTGTTTGAAAACTAAATGTACCGAGGCTGAATGTATGGAAAGCGGGAGGGGGGAGGGGAACTCGGCAGGGGGGTTCGCGGGAGTGGGGAAGGGAACCCGGGAGGGGGGAGGGGAACTCGGGAGGGGGTTTCGCGGGCGAGGGAGAAAAAGTGGAGGCGGAAGGGGAACGGGACGAATGGGAAAGGACACGCAGAGAGAAACCATTTCTTTATTAAGTGGCATAGCAACGCGTGCCGGGAACTCGCTAGTTTATTATAAATTGTACAGCTTAGTACGAGGCTATTTGCAGTATGATGTTTCCCGCGTTCACTATTATGAATAACTATCTGAACAATGAAATGCTTCCTTTGTACATGAAAGCAATATGGCATTTCGCGCAACCTCACTCAACAAAGAAAGAATATGCACCTTAGCTTAGCACATGTGTTCATTTCGACACTCACCAAAGCAGCCCATTCAGAAAACTGCAAGAACATTGACGGCACTCACCTGCAACAAAGAGAAAATTCATAATTAAACACTGTTTCACGGAAAAGAGGGTAAAACATAAAAAAATATTTTTTTACAGAGGAAAACGTAAAGCAAGAATTGTATCGATATAATATGTGCTTTATTTTAATACACAAGACTGAACCAACCAAATTCGCGAAAAATTACTTATGGCCGTTATTCCTACTCCTACCGTTCACTGTTGAGCCGAAATTTTGGCTTCCCTCAGATGCATAAATACGCTCTTCCCAACACAACTCTCCGACCAACAGGCGAATTTAGCGTTACTAAACAAATCACTTAGCTGATCGGAGACTCAGGTTGATCGATAGAAAAGTTGGAAAGAACGGCTGTTAGACAAATGTATAAGCTATCAGATTAATGAAAACTTTGAAATGCTAAATCCTAAATTTTTCAATAAAAACAAGCGTCGTCGTTTTTTTGACAGAATTCAATTCCGTGAGTTTTAAACGAAAACGTTGCCCCAGAGCAATACCTCTCAAGGTTTTTATAAAATGAGGGTTAAATTTTATTTTTATTTTTATATCAAATAGATGAGTTACAATTTGGGAGGTGGGTATGGGTACCGCCGCCCCGGGAACCATTTATTGGACAACCAACACCTCTGTCATAGGTCACCCCAAGTGTTTCGCTACGTTTGGTGACTTAGCAGGGTTGCCCGGATACATGGGTTGAGGTTTGTCCGGATCTTGGCACCAACTGCAACGGGTTGAGAACTTTTGACCTCTCCAACTGAACTCATCGCCTTGCACCGCAGTAGGAGGAATAGATTCATATAAATGTCACTTCTGGACACACTGATTCACACACACCAGATTCTTACCCAACCCTCACACCTTGTTCCTTCCCAGTACTTCCTCTCCTTCCTTTCCCAAAAAAGACCCACCACACAGCATCCCCAAAGATGACATGGGCCCTATTTTCCTCTGGGTCTCCTGTATGGAGCTATGGTAAAAAAAAACGCATGTTGGATTCAGCCAAACAGGACAATACAAGAAGATGAACGCTGTTGAGTTATACTCGTACATTTTTTCTTTATTCATTTGATGGTTACATAATTTGTGGATTTTTCGACCACCATTCTGGACACTTTCCCGTGTTATGGGAGTCGATATAGAATAATAAGATATAGTATATAATAATAAATTGAGTAGCGCGTTGTTTAGTTTGAGGCGCGCCTCAAAAAACGAATACTTCCGAAGTTCAAAAAGCGGACGACCGAGTCGACAGGAAAAAGCTATGGAAGGTGTTGTCCAAGAATGGAGTGAATACAAATCTCATACAGGCAATTGCGTCTCTGTACGAGGGAAGCGTTGCATGTGTTAGGGTGAACGGTGATTTTACGGGGTGGTTTGACATCACAAAAGGTGTTAAGCAAGGCTGCGTAATGTCACCATGGTTATTCAATTGTATGCAAGAATTGAAAGATGTGGGATTGGGAGCGAAATTGAATAGTCTGAAAGTATGTTGCCTGTTGTATGCTGATGACGCGGTGCTGATTTCTAACACTATGGAAGATCTACAGTCTCTAGTATCTAGGATGAACGAAGTATGTATGAAGAATGAGTTAATGATGAATGTAAGTAAGTCTAAAGTCATGGTGTTTGAAAGAGAGAGTACGAAAACAGTGTGCGATATAGTCGTGAATGATGAATACTTGGAGCAGGTGGATGAGTTTGTTTATCTGGGTAGTATGTTTACGAGAGATGGGAAGGCTGATAGAGATATTGAAAGGGGGGTAAATGCCGGTAACTCCATTAATGGAGGACTGAATGCCGTTGGACCTAATAAAAAACTTTCAATAAAAGCGAAACTAGCAGTCCACAATGGAGTCCTGGTACCTACCCTGATGTATGGCAGTGAGGCATGGAACTGGCAGAGGAAGGATGAAAGTAAATTGAATGCTGTTGAAATGAGATCCCTGAGACGTATGTGTGGTAAAATCATGTATGATCGTGTTAGAAATGCGGATATCCGCAAAGAATGTAAGGCTGATGTAAGTATAATGAGCAAAATTAAGAAAGGGACCCTCAGATGGTTTGGGCACGTAGAGCGAATGAACGAAGAAAGTAGTGTTAAAAGAATATATGATGCAAATGTGGAAGACATGGCACGATCAAGTAAATAAGATACTTGAGACGGGTCATGTCAAAAGTCAGAATAATAGAAGAGTATGTATGAGACGATGTATGAATGTGAGTGAGGCAAAGAGTGTGTGCCAAGACCGAGTTGTTTGGCGGTCCGTCCTCTCTGCCTACCCCTGCGGGGAAACGGCGTGATGGTTAGTTAGTTAGTTAGTAGAACAGATCATTTACAATTAGCTCTAGCGCGCTAGTGACCAAGTTTTGTTTGGTTTTTTATTATTTGTGATGGTACGCGTCAGTAGGTACCCACGGAGTACGGCATTTAGTAAGGAAAATTTGCAGTTGACGGACAATCTTGTGTTTGCAAATTATTATTATAGTTTGACGTAGGTAATAGTTCCACGGTTTTTTTTTCGAGATATAGGGAAGTGTAGTCATATGTATAATGCTTTTTTTAATGTTTGTGCATCCCCACTTTTCAACCCCGGAAACCGCCACTGACCAGCATTTTGCTGAATGCTATACATTATGGCGGCGTAGATAATGTATTAGGTGATCAATTCATCTACCTGGGCTCCAGTCTGACAGAGAACAATGAGGATTCAGCAGAAATCAGAAGGAGAATAACAAAACATACTTCTCTTTGCTGCCAGTGTTTAAGTCACGTAGCGTCCACATGGAAAACCAAAGTAACCATAAATAAGAAAAACATTTTAAAAAAAGATAAAAACATAGACTAACTGAAACAGACCAAATATTCAACAGTTGTGACGTACTAGATATACGCCAATTATACGTTAAAACTCAACTAAACCACATTTTCGACCAAAAAAACTAATTTCAACAATATCAAAATATCACAAACAGACCAGTAAGACAATCGTACAAAAATAAAATAAAAACTCCGACGGTGAATACAAGCTTTGGACATAGGCATTATAAATATCATGCTATAAAAGCATTCAACAGTCTTACCCTTGAAAATAAAATAAAACAAAACAAAAATAAAATCATACTCAAAATTAAAAAAATGGACAATATTTCCAAAATCTCATTACATAATAAGAATAAAACACAGAATGAAATACACGCACCACACAAAACCAATATAAAACGCATCATAAAAAATACATTTTACCTTTAATTTTACCTTAATTATAAATTTTTATTCAAATTAATAAAATACTTACTTTTTACCACTTTTATTGTTTACAAAACCAACATGTTTCATGAGCAACGCTTACTTCTTCGGGGTTTTTTATTGATAAATAAATTTTTATTTTTAGTTTAATTTTAGCTGTTTTTTTATGCAGCATTATTTTTATATTATTTTTAATGTATTATGTATAAATTTTTGTTTTATAAAATGGAGGCTTCAGCACAGGTGAGCTACCCAGTGAGGCCGACGTTGCTGAATTGTATTTAAAAATGTTAGATATTATGTTAAATAAAATAAATAAAAATAATAAATCAGACTATTGTCAGAACTGTATTGGCATATGGATGTGAGGCGCTGACACTGACGGCAAAGATGGCTGAAATGCTGGATATTTTTTAAAGAAAAGTGTCGAGAAGAATGTGTGGACCCGTGAAAGAGGGGGAACAGTGGCGCATCCGGCACAATAAAGAACTGTCTGATATATATCAGGCCCCTAACATCTCAGCCCACATGAGGCTCCTCAGGTTAGATGTGTTGGGCATGTACAGAGAATGCCGGACACACGCGTCCTAAAAAGAATTATGACTGGACACCCAGGTGGAAGGAGAAAAGTAGGAAGACCCCGACTGAGGTGGAAAGACGAGGTAAGAGGGGATGCAGCACAGCTTCTCCAGGTACCAAACTGGAAGTCAGCCGCTGAGGACAGGAGGAGTTGGAGGCGAATGTTGCAGGAGGCCAAAGCTCAATATGGGCTCTAGCGCCATCGAAGAAGAAGAAGGTAATGTATAGTTTTAGTTATTTGTTTTATTGAATTGTTTTCGTTTCCATTTAATTTTACATTTTACATTACTGCATGCTTTAAACGGAAGATATAAAGAAAAAAAAAACTTTTTTGTATAATTTTCGATGGTAAATTCGAAAACAAGAATTGTGGCAGTTTAGAATGATTCAAAATAATATTACGCTGAAAATAATATTCGGTTTCTCCGCCTAAACGTCTCCCCTTCTCAGAATAAAACAAAATAAAAGATATCAACAAAAGTGTTATTTAAAACCTGTTTGACACCAAGTCTTTGTGAAGTGTCCTAGATCTTTGGAAATTCAAGGTGTTCTGTGTGACATTATTATTACAACAGAAAAACAAATTATTATTTATTACATCAGGCGCACGGCGCACAAACTAAGATGATAGTAGTACCCATGAAAACCCAGAATAATTTCTTCCCACACGATTCAAATGTCAGTTACTAGAGATACGCGGTAAGTACGCAATATGCATACATACATATACGTACCTAGATACGACATGATGCGCAACACCATTTCGAATACCCAGGCCCAAAGCTATGTTACATTTACCCGATATACGATACGATTGTACCACCCCAGCCAGGAGCACTCCTGTCCCGGTGAGACCGGTACACCAGGGGGCACTGGTTTGTTAGGACTTGGAACACATGCTCTGCGGATGGGAAGGAGGTTGGAGTTAAATCGACCGGTATACATGGCAACCTAATAAGCCAATATTGGAATTTAGTATGGTCAGGAATAAAGGAATGGATTGAGCGTAATACTTTCTTTTTGTTTGTATCTTCCTTCTTCTTGCCTTTTCTCGGCTCTTCTTGGATCTTCTTGGCTCTTCTTGCCTCTTCTTGATTCTTCCCTTCTCATCTCGGCTCTTCTCAGCTCTTCGTGGCTTTTCAAATTTCTTCTTGTCTATCCTGGGATCTTATCGTCTCTTCTTGGTTCTTCTTACCTCTTCCCAGATCATCTCGCCCCTCCTTGACTGTTCTTGCCTCTTCTTGGCTCTTCTAGGATCATCTTGGTTTTTCCTCGGATCTTCTAGTCTCTTCTTTTATCTTCTCGCCTATTCTTGGATCTTCTGATTCTTATTGAATGTGCTTGGCTCTGCTCGGCCCTGCTTGGCTCTTCTTTGCTTTCCTTGTCCCTTCTCGTCTTTTCTTGCTTCTTTTTGTTTCCTGAGATCTTCACGTCTCTTCTCAACTCTTCTTGACTCTCCTTGCATCTTCTTATCTCTTCCGGTCTATCAGTGGCTCTTCTTGACTCTTCTGGCTTCTTCTTGGATTTTCTCGTCTCTTATTATCTCTTCTTGTCCCTTCTTGTCTCTTCTTGCTTCTTCTTATTCCTTGAGATCTTCTCGTCTCTTCTCGACTCTTCTTGACTCTCCTCGCAACTTCTTATCTCTTCTAGTTTATTATTGTCTCTTTTTGACTCTTCTGGCTTCTACTTGGATGTTTTCGTCCCTTCTTATCTCTTTTTGTCTCAGCTTGTCTTGTCTCTGATTATCTCTTCTCGAATATGCTCGTGTCTTCTTGAATGTTCTTGGCTCTTCTTGCCTCTTCTAGCTCCTCCCGCCCCTCCTTGGCTGTTCTTGCCTCTTCTTTGTTCTTCTAGGATTTTCTTGTCTCTTCTTGGTTTTTCTAGGAACTTCTAGTATCTTCTTGTCTCTTCTTTTATCTTCTCACCTCTTCTTGGATCTTCTGGATTTTTCTTGGCTCTGCTCGGCCCTGCCTGGCTCTTCTTATCCCTTCCTTGCTTTACTTGTCCCTTCCTGTCTCTTCAAACTTCTTCTTGTTTCTTGAGATCTTTTGCCACTTCTCGGCTCTTCTTGACTCTCCTTGCAGCTTCTTGTGTATTATTGTCCCTTCTTGACTCTTCTTGCTACTTCTTGGATGTTCTCGTCTCTTCTTATATCTTCTAATCTTCTTATCTCTTTTTGTCTCAGCTTGTCTTGTCTCCGATTATCTTTTCTCTAATATTCTCATCTTTTCTTGTTTCGTCTTGAATGTTCTTGTCTCTTTTTGGTTCTTCTTGGATTTTCTCGTCGCTTTCCGGTTCTGCTTGCTACCTCTTGTCTCTTATCTTCTAATATTTGTAAATAATAGAATTAGATAGAGCCTTAAAATTCATAATGAATTGTAAAGCGCCCTTGAGGTGATTTTACACAAAAATGGCGCTCAACAAATTATCCAATTATTATTATTATTGGCTCTTCTTAACTCGCCTTTTTTTATTGTACCTTCTATTGATTTTTCACCTTTTCTTGTATCTTAGTGTTTTTTCGAGTCTTTTCATGTCTCTTTTTGCTTCTTCTTATCTCTTCTCGCTCCTTCTTGGCTGCTCTTAGTGTTTCTTGCGACTTACTGCGGAATTTAATCCAGTTTTATACATGGCAACCTATTATGCCAATACTCGAACTACGATGGGCAAGAATAAATATTTTGATGGAGTGTTGTTTTCTAAGTTCTGTCATTTTCTTGCTTTAATCTACTATAGTATCTGTTTACAAGTACTTGCTTCTACTAGCCTCTTCTTCTGGCTTCAACTTGCTTCGTCTTGCTTCATTTCGCTTGAAGTGAAATATCACAAAACTTCGCTATACAAATGTTATGTTATTATTATTATTCTTGGTTTTTCTTGGCTATCCTAATTTTTCTTGCACCTTTTTGGTTCTTCTAGTTCCTGCAGGTGTCTTTTTGTATCATCTCGACTTTTCTTGACTTGTGGTGGCATTTGTCTCTTCGTGCATCTTCTAGCCTCTTCCTGATTTTGCTCTTCTTGTTTCTTTTTGTATCTTCTGCCGTCTTCTTGAATATTCAAATCAGATAATCCCAAAGAGAACAGAGGAACTCACCCGAAGTGTAATAACCCGACTTATTAACATTTGAGATAAATACGAAGGTGTAGGTAATTGAAAAGAACTTTTTTCAGATTTTGTCTGAAACCAAAAACCTGAAAAAACCTAAAAACCAAAAACCTGTTAACCATTAAGACAAAGAAAAAATATTTGTTTATCGTGTGCACGCCAGAGGGGAAACGAATTTTCGAAAAGCGTAGATCGAGATGCATTCGATAGATGCGAGTAAATTGACTTGTTTTTGTCATGGAATATCTCAAGATAAACATTTAATAAAATAATATTGCAAAGATTCCTTCTCAGACCTTCTCCCATTGTAGTATCCATCAAATACCTAAACAAAACAAAAACCCAACCAGGAAATCAAAATGGTTTATTTTACAAGACATTCCTGTGAAACGCAATGAATAAAAACAGATTTAAAACAAAAAAACATGAACAATTTTGTAAGTGGAGTAGATATTTCTTGGTGTATGCCAACAAAATAATAATCGTTGGTTTGCTCTCAGAGGCAATAACTCAAGTGTTCTTTATAGAGGTCGTATCATCTGTGAAATGGTATTATTCGATTGAAATGTTAACAAATTAATAAATTGAAAAGATCTTATCTCTGTTATGTGATCCTGTAAGCGTCAGTTGGTTGAAGCTATGACTTCTCCCGGTACCCAGTGATATCATAAATCACACGCGTTCAAGTGGTGCAGCTATGTTATGAATCCAGATCTCTAAGTGTCACTACGACCCTTTTTTACCCAAAACGCTCTTATTTTTTATGAAGTTCACTCAAACCCTATGCACTGCTTGCATCACTTGAATTATCCGTATGAGTCCATTTTAATCTGTGTTACGATGGAATAATATCACAAACTTAAAACTAACATAATTTCCGATCCGAGAGACATAAAATTATTCCGCGAACTGTATTATATTTTGCAGATTATTATGAGAAATTTCAGATTTGTAACACGAACAAAACTATAGTCAAGAAAAAGGAACCAGGAGAAATATAAACACATCCTCAATAAAATGCGTAAAAAGCGAAAAAAGCTAATCAAAATTTAAAAAAAATAATTAAAGTTACATTTTCGATTGATTGTTTTGCTGATGATTTTTTTTTTACAGTGTTACCTCACAAGAGTCTCAGCTGCTCCCGTCTGGAGCCAGTGAGACTATGGCATCCCCAATTGGGGTATGATTTTCAGGTTCTATTGTTATTTCTGTGTGTTTTCACTTATTTATATATCAACATATATTTGTAATGTTTTAGTAGGCATTATTCTTCAGGGAATATGTACAACCATTAATTTTTAAGCAATTATGGTGTACGATAAGTTTTAAGATTTTCACGGCCAAAAGCATTTTCGTTATTTGTTTTTGGGGTGTTATGCCGTGTTGCGCTACCTCCTTCTTTAGCCAACGTTTCGGACATCGTTGCAGTGTCCATCATCAGGGCAGATCCGGTAGATGTGTAATTTTTAGTCGTGAAGTGTGTGCTTATTTACTTCGAAGTGCAAAAGTGTTTTTTTTTTTTTTTATTTATCTTGTTAATAATTTATAAGAAAAAAAATGTACAATGGAAACTGTCACAGATAATTTAAAAATTATATTATTAAAAAGTTGTTTCTTATAAGCCTTCACGCTTTTCTAATGAAAAAAAAAAAACATTTTTTAATAGTTTACGCTTATATTTTACATAAAGTAATAGGCCACTTGCATGGATTTCATAACGACTTGGAAAAAATAATGTGGATAGATTTTTTTACTAAGATTACGAAAATGTTAGTAAAAATTTTTAGAAATGTACCGTTTTTTTTTTAAATAAATAAATCCATTATTTGGGCTTGTGACGTCACTAGATGACATAGTCCCGTCTCCGAAAATGTTCTATTAATTTTGTAAAATTCCACACTGATTTATTTCTTTTATATGGCAACACTTTGATTTCAGGCGAATTTTTGAATTTGACATTTAACGTTCACTAGATTTATTGTTTGTTCTCTGCGAACTTATCATTTGGTTTGAAGTTTTGAAAGATGTTATGAAGAGAACCCCGTAGGTACATTTTATGCTGTCTTTACGTGTTTTAGAGGTATAATGGTAATGGTGCTGATTTTAACAAAATCAAATTTTATAATATTCTTATTATTATTATAATTTACAAGTATAAGTATATACATTGGATTTAGTAATAAAGACGTTGAACATTATAATGATTTATGATCAATAAGATGGATCAAGGAAAAAATATTTATGAGATGTAATATTTTTGGTATGCCTCGTTATTCTCTTGTGTCATTCGTGTGGAAAACGTTCGGTTTTTTTAAATGATTTTCGGCAATGTAATTATTTTTTTGCACCCATAAAATTATGTCCCGTCTTTCCGGTTTACAAAAAACGGTCTGTTTATGGATTGAAATTTTCCAAAAATAGCCAGGGTTTCAAAAATACGATTTAAAAAAAAATACAGAATATATTTGCCTAAACCGGATTTATTTTTAAAATGTGATGCAAATGGCCTATTAGCGAGTACCCCACTCCTCCCAGAGTTTGAGCTCCCTGCCGCTTAACCATGTATAAAAAATACAAACATTTTTCAAACAACTCGCGCGCCACCTGTTGTTTCATAATGACAGAGCTCACCATTATATAAAAAAACTCCGCGGGCGTGCGCATAACAAATCACCAAAGTTTCATCGCAATCGGGTGAACGATGTAGGAACGTATAAGGGACAAATAAAGAAACATTCATTTTTATATGTAAAAATTAACATTTTAATTTTAATTCTACTCAATTAAAGCGGCAAGAAAAGCTTCGATTTTCCAAAGCACGTTTTTGTATGTATTAGGTAACTAGCTGGTACCAGGCATGGGATGCTAAGCCACTCAAAGAAATAAATTGATTGTCCCTGCATGTCCTTTCCCGTGCATCCCCGTCCCCTTCCACCTTCCCCACCTTTCCCCTCCCTCGTGTCTTCCCTCTCCGCAAACCCCACCTCCCCCCTGCCTTTCCTCCCTGCCGCTAAAATATATGAAATACACACATTTTCATTTATACAAATTTCATAACGCCAGAGCTTACCATTATATACAGCCTATGTTACTCGCTGATAATGTTAGCTTTCTATTGGTGAAAGAATTTTTCAAATCGGTTCAGTAGTTTCGGAGCCTACTCAATCAAAACAATCAATCAATAAACAAATAATCAATAAACAAACAATCAAATCTTTCCTTTTTATAGTATTAGAAAGATCGAATCAGTTCATTAAAAATGTTGTATATTGTGAATTCATAGAACCCCATGAAATTTTAAATAAATTAAAAAACAGGTATGTGTATCAAAGGCGGTGCGTGAGTTTTCAGTGAGCTAGAGGAAGGCGTCTACTAATATCTATGAGAACCAAAGTGTTGACGAATATCTACAGCACTGGCAGAGGTTGGATTTGCAATTATGTATAGCATATTGGAATAACGTAATATTGCGTATGCAGTTTGTGTATGCAGTGTATGTATGTAAAAATCCCTAATATCGGACTATTGGCCACATTTAGCTGATTATTAAGGATTTGGGTTTTTGTTTTAACAGTTTTCTTTATTTCGAGTGCTTCTAAATTATTTAGTCTGTTACCATGACCATTTCTATGTCAGTTAGGTTAGGTTAGGTTAGGTAAGGTTAGGTTAGGTTAGGTTGTGGTGCCGTGTATTTCGAAATAAATAAATATCTTTGTATCATGACCTGCATGTTTGTTCAATAAATTATTGTCCTCGTAAACAGCAAAATACGTAATATTATGCAAAAACTTCATGTACGTACTTTAAACGTTTAAGCCTTTACGTAATTAGTAATTACGTAATTAGTAATTAAGTAATTTATGCTTTTCCGTACAACCTCTTGCTCAGTTGCCCTCTGTAGATATTAGTCCAACCTACACTCTGTAGATATTAGTTCAACCTACACTCTGTAGATATTAGTCAACACTGGGACCGTCATAGATATTCGTCCGACCTTAGCTCTGTAGATATTCGTCCGACATACAGGCTGTAGATATTAGTATCTGGAGTCAGCTAGAGTGCTTACTGATGTTGTTGTAGCTTAAAACGATTTTTATTTTTTTACAAAATGTCAACATTTTGTATGAAGATCTTTCAGTATGTTGATGTGGCGCATCCCTTAACTGAAAGAATCCTGAAAATCTTCATACATGGTAGAAATTTTGAAAAAAAAACATTTTCAGCAACAACGTCAATAACGTCATATTTTTTAATCTTAGCGCTCTAGCTCACTGAAAACTCACGGACCGCCACTTATGTGTATGTATGTAAAATCACATTCTCACACCCAATAGTAATAAAAATAAATGGCAATTTAAATAATAGTTTAAATTGAAAATACAAAAAATATTTAATAATCTTCCTTTTTCCATAAAAATAATAAAATTATTCCTTCTGATTTCAAGTCTTTGAATCTTAGGGAATGTGCCCAGTACCCATAGTACCTACGTGACCCGTTCAGTGGGGGGTCTTCAAAATACTACGCTTCGTACAAATGAGCGGCGGGGGGCTTAGGTTTTTAGTCACTGGGGGGAGTGGGAGTGGAGGGGGGGGGGGTTAAAATTGCAAAAAGTCGGTCACGTAGTATGGGTACGTTCCCTTAGCTAGGAATAGTTGTTTTAAGGAGTTTGTTTTGAGTTGTATTTCAGTGCTACAACAGTGCGGTCGTACAGTTTCGTATAGTGCACTGCCTCGCGTATCGAGTATTGTTCTACACTTCGTACCCAAAGTACCTCGCCCGGGGGGGCGGGTATTAGAAAGAAAATGGATGACATTCTCGAAGATATTAAGATTGATATCGCAAAGATCACATGTGTTAAAGATTCAAGAATAAAACTGAGTTTGGAGAACAACTTAAAGAAACTAGAAGAACAAATTAAAATAGAACATCTTATCCTACAAAAAAAAATTATTAATCTACAAGAGTAAATTATAACAAACAACGAACACTATAATGAGAAACTAGAGAGTTTCGTGACAAAAAATATAAAAACATATGCGCAAGCCACAAAAACAATTAATAAAAACGAGATACAAACTCCACAAAAACACGCCATCATACATAATATCAACAACAAAAAACTTGAAGGCTGAAGAAATGAGAAAAAGAATCGAAAAAAACATTGATGTAACTAAAATGCAAGTCGGTGTAACAGAATTTTTAAAAATTGGTGAACAAAAACTCATAATCTCATGTGTAAAAAAAGAAGACGCACAAAAATTGGTCACAAAAATAAATGGAACATTCGGAGAAGACATTAACGCTGAAGAAACAAAAAAGAGAAAACCAATAATGATCGTAAAAAGATTAGAGTCAAATTTAACAGAGGATGAAATTGTTTTAGGCATAACCCAGCAAAATGAGGGTTTACAAAATTACTGTAAAGATGATTTTAAACTCATAAAAGAAATCAAACTCAAAAAATTCGATCAACGAAAGATGTCCCATCAAGACGTATCAAACTACTTAATACAAACGTCAGGAGCCATTAGAAAAATCCTTCTTAACTTTGGAAAAATAAATATAAAATACCAAAGAGTCCCGATTGACGACCTTAACCCTCAGACGCAGTGTTACCACTGCTTAAAATATGGACACACTGCCCTACGATGCCTGAACAGAACACAGCCACCTACCTGCCCCCATTGTGCACAAGACCATACCCTATGAAAATGCACAGAGAGAAACAACAAACCAATCTGCTACAACTGTTCCAGCAACAATAAAAAATTCAAGGCGAACATCCTGGACGACCACCGTGCTGATAGCATCAATTGCACATACAGACATAAAATGCTTCAAATTGCCAAAGAGAGAATTGATTATGAATGAAATTGCACAACTTTATAAGTGATAAAAAAAAAACACAAAGGCTCTCAACAAGCCAATCTTATCCCTTCTTTGAAATCAAATGTATTCACGGCCACTAATCCATTCATTATTATTATTTCTTCAATATGGATGATTTCGTGATAAATGCTATAGATAAAACCATATCAATAGACGAAAGAATATATACATCAGTGAACGAAACAAACAACATTTTACCGATGAATCCCGAAGTTAGCTTAATCATATTTCATATGAATGTAAGAAGCATCGAACGTCATTTAGACGA
Organism: Limnephilus rhombicus; assembly: GCA_929108145.2. Classification (NCBI taxonomy): domain Eukaryota; kingdom Metazoa; phylum Arthropoda; class Insecta; order Trichoptera; family Limnephilidae; genus Limnephilus; species Limnephilus rhombicus. The sequence goes on from OV815278.1 coordinate 23,891,161, forward strand.
ACTCCTGGTAACAATAAAACCACTTAACAGACTGGACTGTATAATATTAACAGAGACGCACTCATCGAGCGATATAAACTATAATATTCCGGATAAGTTTTAAGATTTTCACGGCCAAAAGCATTTTCGTTATTTGTTTTTGGGGTGTTATGCCGTGTTGCGCTACCTCCTTCTTTAGCCAACGTTTCGGACATCGTTGCAGTGTCCATCATCAGGGCAGATGTGATCCGGTAAATTACACATCTACCGGATCTGCCGGATCTGCCCTGATGATGGACACTGCATCTATGTCCGAAACGTTGGCTAAAGAAGGAGGTAGCGCAACACGGCATAACACCCCAAAAACAAATAACGAAAATATAATATTCCGGGTTATACATACTATGCAACAAATACCCGAATTAACAAGAACAGCGGAATCGCAATATTTATTTCAAATAAATATGTTGTGACTTTTAACAGAGAAATCCACATCCACAATGTAAACGTCCTAAATATGGAAATTAGTTACCAAAAGTATACATTTAGCATATTCGCTATATATAGAACTCACGCCTCAATATTACCATTATATGTAGATGAACTAAAACTCATACTTCTTTCGAACAGAAATAAGAAAACCATTGTTGTCGGAGACGTTAATCTCAATATTGCAAATGATTATTCGTCTTATGATAAAGATAATTATCTTAATATGATGGCAGAATCAAATTATATATCGTGTATTAATTCATTTACAAGAATTATTCCAGGTCAACGACCTTCGTGAATAGATCATGTTTTCACAAATATTCAAGACATAAAAAACACAGTATCTGCAGTTATACAAACGACAATCACAGATCATTTCGGGTGCATTTTTACGTACAATTACGAAAATAAAGTGCCCTAATAAAACGCTCAACATAAATGCCTTAGTACATAATCTAGATAAAGAGAAATGGCACGATATTTTTAATTGTAATGATACGAATGAATGCTTCGAACTATTTGAAAAAAAATTATCAATGCACGTAAGTACTGCACATTCTATTGATTCCAGAAAACAATCATCAAAATTCAAACCAGTTAAACCGTGGATAACTTTTGGATTAATTGTATCAATCAGACACAAGGACGCAATATACAAAAAATTAATCCGACAACCTACAAACGAAACCCTAAAAAAATACCTAAAAGCATACAAAAACAAACTTATGTATTTAATAAAAAACACAAAAGAAAAGTATTTTCGGCAAAAACTAGAAGCAACGGAGAACGATGCAAAAAAAGTCTGGCATGTTATAAATGAAATCATAGATAAGAAAAAACATAAAAAAATGAAATACACAGTATTACACATAACAATATCAAAATTCGATGCGAAGAAAATCCATCAGCTGCCGCTAACATATTTAACAACTTTTTTGCAAATGTAGGCAAAAACCTTGCAAATGAAATACAAAAATACCGTCTAATGACGAACAGAGCATTAACGTCAATATCTTAAACAAAATTGACATTTTTCCCCTAACTTCAGTCCAGGAAATCAAACAAATCATTACAAGCATGAATGGAAGATCAGCACCAGGTTTCGACGGAGTTACTGTCGAAACACTGAAAACTATCAAAAAACATATTTCAAAACCATTAACACATTTAATCAACATTAGTCTTCAAAGCGGAATATTTCCAACGATATATAAACAAACCATCATCACTCCAATCCATAAATCTGGCAACCCAGAAGAAGTGACTAATTATCGTCCAATATCGCTGATTTCAAACATTGCCAAAATCTTTGAAAAAATCATCAAAAAAAGATTGACTGCATTTATTAACAAAAATAACATAATTCACGACAACCAATATGGATTTATGAAAAATAGAAGTACTCAAGATGCGATTGCCAAATTATCGAACATTATTCAGAACACACTAGACAAATCTTTGAAATGCCTCGGAATCTTCATAGATCTTAAAAAAGCTTTCGATAGTATTTCTCATGATAAACTTATTAAAAAATAATAAACAACTCATGATAAACTTATTAAAAATTAAACTTCCACTTAACGCAGACATAATATCATATGCCGACGACACAGCTATCATAGTGAATGGGATAGACTGGAATAGAGCAAACGAACAAGCAAATAATAGCATGAACACCTTAAAACATTGGTTTGACACAAATCTTCTCTCATTGAATACTAACAAAACATACTACATACACTTCTCAATCAACAAACTAAAAACAATCCCCAACACTAAAATAATTATCCATAATAACAAATATAATAAAATAACATGTATCCAAGGCTGTTCAACATTGAAATCAGTATCAGAAATTAAATATCTCGGAGTGGTAATAGAACAACATATGAAGTGGAAGAGCCATATCTGCGAATTGGTTAAGCGTATCAGAAAATGTATATATATATTCATAAGATTAAGAAATATTTTAAAACTCAACAATCTAAAAAGAGTATACTATGCACTAATCCAGTCATCAATTCAATATGGAATTATTGAATGGGGGGGGTCATACAACAATATTCTAACTCCGATCAAAGTGATTCAGAAGCTAATCATTAAAGTAATCCTAAAGAAACTACTAGGAATTTCCTGGAGAGACCACATCACAAATGAGGAGGTTCTCCAAAAAATCGAAGGAGGAAGGCACCTGCTCAGGACCTTGTCCGAAAGGCGCGCAAGATGGATCGGCCATGCAATAAGACAAGAAGGCCTCTTGCATGCCATAATGGAGGGTATGACCGAGGGGACAAACGCTAGGGGACGCCCACGCCGAGAGTACCTGGAGGACCTGCTGGTGGACGTGCGCTGCTTATCATATGCAGAATTCAAAAGAGCCGCACAAGACAGGGAAGAGTGGAAAAAACGAATAGATGAAATTGCTGCAAACCAATCCCAGGATTGAAACCAGAGAGAGAGAAAGAAACCCTCCACTTATCCAACAGGAACGCTTTTCGCCGATTTCACGGTGCCTCGAGTAGAGAATATCATCAAGAAAAATGCAATTATCCAAATTTACAATGATAATATCATCAAAAATTTGAAACCCATCAATCAAAAAGATATCAAGACAACTTCAAAATACCAAAATTTAATACCAAACTAATGCAAAACAATTATATCTATTTAGGAATAAAGTTTTTAAACAACCTTCCGATTGAAATAAAAAAAACCAAAGACATCAATAAACTGAAACTCAAACTTAAGCTACACTTCATCGGGAATAATTAAATTAATAATTACCTGTTTTTCTCTTTCTTTCTATGTATCATCAATCTATATTCATCTCTATTTTATTTAGATTTTTCGAATTTCACTTAAGTGCACAATATTTTAGTATGTAACCGTATCCCATGTATGTACACCTACACTTATAGTTAATCCAGAAGTTTCAATTGTTCCCATTATATATTTACCTATTGCATAATGTTATTCTATTTCTGTTATAATTAGTGTAACTCGCTCATCAAGCACAAGAACTAGTTTCTTCTTTGGTGAGATTGCAATTTTAAATAATTTGTGTACCGATATGTAATTTATATAAAACCACTGTACTATATATCTATATTAAATAAAAAAAAATAAAAAAATAAAAAAAGGATGACAGTTATTTCGTCTTCTCAAGGCAGCGGAAGACGGTGTTATGGGGGCCGATTTAAGTTTAGTATTTTTTTACCATTTCGTAAATAATTAGGAAATTATTCGTAGCACGATTACGATTACGATTCATTTAGTCAATTAGTAATTAAATAAATCTTCAGAAAATATTTACTTACCTACCTATATGAAATCCCACGGTTTCCATTGTACGCAAATGTAATAATTATTCATTTTGCAGTGTGAAATTTTCAAAGAAGACAATGATTATTTTTTAATAGACCCCTCGGATCTACGAATCACACCACGGGCACCTAACTAAAGCCTCGATTACATTGAGCGAGTTTACAAGCTACTATCTGGGAAATTCAGTTAGTAATCTCGCTCAGTGTAATCGTATCCCTAGCTAACTAGCAGATTGTGGACAATTTATGAAAAATATTGAAAGGTAGTCAACTTTACTCGCTACTCCCTCAAGATAGCAGCCCACGAACAGCTGATTTCATAACTGTCAGAATTAGTTCTCGCGGGAGTCGTAATTCTCGCAACTATTTTAAATTCTTAATTAAATAATGCGAGTAGAACACAACTTATTTGACTTTGAAATAATGGAGTAGGTACTTTTTTGATCAGTCTTATAAGCCTACAATAACTGCTTCAAAGTCCAAACTTACTTAAGTTCTTACATACCCCTTTTTGGTATAGTTTTATTGTGTATAGGGGCAAAATTAAATTCTTTAGAAAATGATCGCAAAAGGTTTAAATGTCTGAACTTTTCAAAATAAAATAAAACATGCGTTTTGGCGATGTTTTTTTCTTGAAAATCAAAACAAGCGGCTTGGGTTAAAAGGTAATTTAAACCTTATCGCCATCTAAGTAAGCAGTGTTATTATTAGAGGCTTGATCCCAAATTTTACACGAGTAGTGCATCGCGTTAATACATTTAACAATTTCATCCCTTCTTAATTTTCTTGATGTGGTGAAAAAATTGCAAGGTGCATTCCCAACATCAATTGTGGTGATGACCACATTGGGTGTCTGACCCACAATTACTCTCAGTAAACTAAAACCTAGCCAAAGCTTTGTCTCTATATATATGTATTTTAAATAAATCATGAGTGTTTACGTTTTTAGCACATAATTTTTTTGCTGCAATTTTAGTACTAGCTGAAGCACCCAGCGTTGCTCGGACTTTATTCTGCTTTAAGGATTGGGAAAAGTGAAAAAGTCGAGTGGGTAAAATTTCATCAATCTCGGAATAAAACTGTTTATTTGTATTTAAAACAAACGCACAGACACTCTTTTTAGCGTAGAAGATTATCCATTTCTGAACTCCGGCTCTACCCACCCTTATTATTTAAATATCATCATTAAAACTGGAAGTTGACTAAGACAATTATTATTCGGAATGTAAATTAATTCATTAGTACATTTTGGAAAGTAGTAACTTTGTTATTTGAATTTATTATTTGCTTGAATTTATTAATAATGGATGGAATTATGTAAGTAAAAGACTTGACTTAATCACATAACTTTTCAGAAAAGTAAAGTAATTGATTCATTAAATTAGCTTTGTGTTTATATTGGGAATTTTAATATTAAAGTTAAATTTTGAATTCCAAAAAATTTTAAATTGAATTGAAAATTATATTTTTCTATAATTCGGGGACATTTTATTTGTTCGTGGTCGAAAAGAGAAATAATTATTCTTCTCAGTTTATCTCAAATATTTATACTTGATGCCATGGATAAAAATCGTAAAAATATTCAAAGTGTATGATTGTAAATTGGCGGGAATTTTTTGTTGACAGTTTAAAAATTTTTTAATATATTTTTATCATAGACATCAGAATTCAATAGACCAGAAGATACAGACGAGGGGGTAAAACCAAACTATGAAGGGGGAAGAGGGGAAAGATGACTGTGATTCGTTATACAATCAATCTGACAGTAAATAGGCATCTCGCATTACAATATCACCATTTAGTTCTTAAAAGCAAAATATGCTTTGAATGAATAGACCTTTTTACATGGGAGCGCGAATTGCTTGCCACGATAATAACATATTTGCTAAGGCCAAATGCTCGCCGCAAAAAGACTCGCCCCAATACACATAGCAATATTTTGTTGCCGTGTTTAGTTAAAACACTATTACAAATGTTTCATAATTTACTTACCCCTGTAACCAGCGACGAAAACACTGGAGAACCGCCCACATTCGCTATGTCTATATAATATGTACCTATAATGTATAGCGCAAGCTGCCGTTTTTGGCGTGATATTTAGTAAAACGTATAGACGTTACTTTCGCGCTGGTCACTACAAGAATGATGACGTCACATATTTTAGATTCTCTCCCCTCCCCATGGAGCGAGCTGGCGCCAAGGCGGAGCTTATAGCCGGTTCCATGGGGAGGGGGAAATATTACGTTTTTATCACTTAGGGCAAGTCCAGATATATTCATATGTCCGTGATTTTTATTGTACAAACGAAAAAGGCAGTGAGGTGACAGTTTTCTTACAATTTCCCTAAATTTTGATGTTGCGAGTCAGCACGTTTCGGTAAATTTATTTGTTAACATTTTTATGTTTGACAATAAAATTTCATCATAAGGAAATACCATACAATTTGGGAGGCGGGAATGGGTACCGCCGCCCCGGGAACCTTTATTGGATAACCAACACCTCTGCCATAGGTCACCCCAAGTGGTTTGCTACGTTTGGTGATTTATCAGGGGTGCCCGGGTTCATGGGGTGAGTTTTGTCTAGGTCTTGGAGGCGGATGACCAGGACATACTGAACCCTAGATACCTACCCTATTTAAACCCTTTTCCTTCCCATAACTCTCCTCTCCTTCCCTTCCTTAAAAAAACCCTTCACACAGCATCCCCAAAGATGACATAGGCCCTGAGGGTAATTATTTTCCTCAGGGCCTCCCGTGTGGAGTTCATGTAAAAAAAAATAAAAAAATACCAGTGTTTAAGTACAAACGCCTGAAAGATAATTTTGACTAGTTTCTAAAACAGTTTTTTTAAGACAACTTTAAAAATAAGCAAAACACATATATACCGCAGTTAAAATACCTCGAAAGCATTCCAAAGCCTGAAGGGCCACTCGAACCCTATATCTGGCAATATTAAGAAGTCAAATGCCAACAAAATGTGTAGATATTATTTTAACGCCACGAATGTAGGAAATAGGCATAAAAATCGCTTTGGAAACGGAGTCTACAGGTCACGATTTCAAGTGTTTTTTTTAAATTTATTTTGGGAATAATTTTATAAGAAAGAAAAAAGTTAATCAATGGAAATTAATAAGTCCCAGGTAATTTTAGCCAAATTATTTGTTTTAAGTTGTTTTATACATGCGTCCATATCTACATTTCGAACGATTTTTTTGTTTTGTTTTTTGGTAGTTTATGCTTACATTTTTTATAAAGTACCTAATTAACCATTTTATTTTAATTCTAATAAAAGGAAACGGTGGGAAAAGCTTCAATTTATCTAAAGCATAATTATTTAACATTTATAATGTACACCGAATCGAGTAGAGATCGATAAATCGAGTAAAATAGTGATTTAGCATTGAACTTCACCTTAACACAATAATACTTTTAAAATGATGTTTACTGTGCGGTTAAAGCCTTCATGCGAAAATTTTCATTTTCATTGATTCAGAGCTGTTCAAATAAGTTGTAATATAGGGTAAAGTGATTCCTGAAAGAAATAGAAAAGATGTTTAAAGGAAATACAGGAAACGGTAGAAAATGATATGTTTTATGGATTGGAAACTATTAGGATCGCCGTTCCATGGGAAACAGGAAATGATATTTCTTAGGTTGTGGTCGTGAGCGGCCAGTGGAGTTAACGGCCAAGGAAATTGTAAATATTATTATAGTTTCCATGAGCTTTGTTATTTTTATTCTTATGACTAGGGTTAATGCGGCAGCTAGCCGTGGGCTACTGGTTACCTATTGCATTAGGAATGCTATTTACCAGGGGTTATCAATAATTATACATAATTGCTTATTAGACAGATGAGTGATAAACTGGCCCCTCGTTACAGTACAAAAAATATTAAAATAATTGAAGACAATATAAGCGAAACTCACTCGAAAATCTGGAAACAGAAAAATCAGAAAAACATATTGACACCTCTCACGGTGTCGACACCGTGGCGCAGTGGTTAGCGCGTTTGCCCGGAAAGCAAGAGGTCCTGGGTTCGAGTCCCAGAGGTGTCAATATGTTTTTCTGATTTTTCTGTTTCCAGATTTTCGATTGAGTTTCACTTATATTGTCTTCATTTATTTAAATATTACAATTTGAGGTTTTACTCATAAAGTTAAAATGAAAAAACAAAAAATATTAGTTCTAGGTGATAAAGAAGATATTAGCGGCAACTAATGAATATATTAGTCACCCGGTCAAAGTACTGGTGACTTAGCTCGCTCGTACCCATCAAATATTATAGTTGTCCTCGTCGACAAAACAACAACAAAAATATCCGTGAACTTTGTAACTGATTGTAGTTGCGCTGTGTTCTTCAATCCCAGTATTAGGATTACTTGAGATATGTTCCGGAATCTCTAATAAAGCTACAAGTTACTTTATCGTGTGGTTTACAACGAATGAACCAAACGTCCGTCCTATTGGAAGCTTTGGGTAATTCTCAAGCCAGTGACCACGACACTGAAAGTGCCCAGCTGTCGATCGTGTATAATCGGCTATTTCCATAGCCGTACACGAACGGCGACAGTTGCCACTCTACGAAGGTACTACTTAACTGACATCTTTGGGACACCTTAAAACTACAAATAACGACATCTGTTAAAGGAACTATATACATAATCCTATAAGCCACATTTACGAAGGAGAGTTTACACAATAAAAAAACCTTTGTCAAAGTAGTCATTTTAAATTTCCTCAATTTTTGCATTGATTTCCAGAAGTAGGTACCCTAATTTAAAAAAAAAAATCGATTTCTTCAATTTACATAAGACCTTCGACAAAATTGATTATAACACGTGAAAGAATTTCATTTGAAAAAAATTGATCAACTGATGACGATATTCCATTGTTCGACCACTCGTCATCACCCAAATATTCAACAAATGCTGCATTTTGAAATTGTGGCCCCGGTAAATTTTCAATTTCGTTTTCAACACCAGAATCTAGGTCAGAATTGGCTTTACTGGTGGACGAATGCAAATTTTGCTTATTTAGTCGCATTCGTCATAACTTCCAGAAATGACAGTTTTCGGTGCACTGACAAACGACTGATTTTTTTTAAACTTTAATTGCCGTACCAAAATTCCCACAATATCAAATGAAAATATTTTTTAATATTTTTAAGTACCTCCTAGTCTGTGATTTTTTATGATGAAACATAAAAAAATATTTAAAAAAATATTAAAAAGTTTCAGAGCTATCAGGGTTAAAATCGGACAATTTAAAAAAAAAAAAACAAATTGATTTGGATAAATATTCTTCATGTTAATCATAAAGGAAAACGCTTAGGTAACTTAGAAGCCTTGGAAATAAATAAAAAATCCTAAAAAATAATGAATCTATTATCAACAAAAATATCTTAAAGCCCAATCGTGGATATGTTATCTTACCCACCCACTCTTTATTAATACCTAGCAACGGCTCCACCCCTACCACAATCCTTAGTAATAACATTGTTCCCATCCACTATTTTGTAACTGTCAAATCAGTATACGTTTGCCCTGAAGAAGGAACGGTCGTTCCAAAACCGTTCGGCTTTAAACAAATATGCAAGTGGTTCGAACAAAGTAACATTGTTTCATTTATCTATAATGGATAACCACAAAGTTATAGCTACATTCAAAAGTATAAAAAAATATTTATTGATTCTCCGTTGTGAGGCTATCGGAAAGGAGATTAAAAATGTGTATATACTGTCATGGCCTATACTGCCGTGTCTTCCTCAAGACTCCAAGAACGATACTGTGTTTTTACTTACCATGGCAGTATACTTCTCTTACCACTTTCAGTCTATACTATATTAGTGTACAATTTATTATGTAGTCTTGTGTAGTGTTCATATTCTTGTGACGTTTTTATAGATGTATACCTACTTGTGTTCGTGTATAAAATTCATTAAGTATTTTGTGGATTAAAAAGCATAATGTGTTATATTAGTATTCATATAATTGTCTAATTTTCAATAAGATCATTTCTTGGTATTATTTTTTCGTGGGGGTAAAGGGGTTATAATTGAAGAGTTGTTTTATAACTGTATTATTTATAAATCGTTTATGCGTGAGGTGTGTGCGTTTCTCCATATTTATATCAAACAATTTAGGTGGGACAGGATTAAGCTAAAGTATAAGCCCCTCTTTACTTCTGTTGGTAGAAGATGAGCTATTCTACCAAAGGCACCAATTTGTGGAATGATTTTTCTTTTATTTATTTCTATGTTCTGTTTAAAGTTCAGATGTTTGTCAATAGGCCCAGTAATAGTAGGCCCAGTAATAGTAGGCCCAGGAATTTTTCACTATCTAGAAAGCATTATCTATCTATTTTTCACTTCTATCGTTTAATTTATTTTACCTAATATGCCTAAAATATTATAATCTTTTGAAATAATTTTACAACAATTTTTTTTAATGTAAATTAATGAAAGTTATTAACCAAACACTGTAAAAAGATCTACAAAATGGAAACAACAAGTGAGGAAATTGTTCTTTGAACAAGTAAGATGTTTGAATAACAATGGCTTCCCCGAATTCGCAAACCGTCTCTCTGAAACAGACTATCCGCTTAATAAAAACACAGGCGTCATTTTCTACATAAAAAACGAAATAGGAATCAAACTAGATAACTGAGAAGTATTAGAGCTACGGATAGCCAAAAACATTAATAGCAAAGTAATCCAAAAATCAAATAAACCTATATAAACGTCCGATACTTCGATTGTTCCCTGTTGCCAAAGAGCACTCTCTTCCGAATCCTCCACCTATTCCTACCCTAACCTTTTCCACTGGAGTACAGCCCATTTTTTGCAACCCACTGTGAAAGCATAATATATTTATAATACATGTTACTAAAGTTAGAGATTTCAGTAGTGTTATACTAAAGTGCCCTGAAGAAGCTACGGTTGGTCGGCATTTTATTTATTAACGGACTTACTTACAATTTAAATAAAATAATTCTATTTTAAAAAAATGTACATTATAAGATTAAAGAAAGGTAAATTAAAGCAAAACAAAATCAGAGATAACAATAAGAAAATAGAAGATTGTGACAAGCCAAGCCTTAGCTAGAAATCAAAACACATAGTTGTCGTAAAATATCGGCAATTGTTTAGCAACTGTCTAAAATCATTTAGACTTATACCAAAAAAGTCAAGGTCCTTGAGTTGACCAGTCTACACATTCTGGACAGAGGTGAATAATATCCATAATTAGTCGCATACAAATTAAAAGGGGTGGTTACTAAGTTATTGTTTTATTTTAAATTATAATGTCACATTACAAAGTGTCTGCTTCATATAAACAAAAACTAATCAAATATTCAATACACAAATTGGCAATCAATTATTCCAATTTCCAGGATATACGAGCGGTGGGAAAATGATATAACGGTAGATTTGCACATTATATAGATTATGGTACATCCTAAAGTTACGACTGTCGAATAGTCGATCCAAGTTATGCTGCTATAAACTATAAACCGTAATAAAATATTCATATTTCCACGGGCAAGGTATGATTATATGATTATGCAAACAGAAACTAGCAAAGTAGTTTATGTCGCCAGGTCAGGTAGAGATATGAGTTACGGTTATAGACTGGGATATAATATTAAGTACGCCATGTCAATAAAACACGTCCAAGAAAATGCATTTTAAAGACGGGAAAACATAAAACTGCACTCGGCGCGGCGGAAGAGAAATGGAAAATATTCCGTATACGAGTATTATTATATGCAAAGGAAGAACATCCATCCTCACACAGCTGTGTCAAGGCGAGGGCTTCCATGGAGATGGGAATAACTCCATAAGAAATAATATTGATTTATGACACAAACAACACAAAGGGTGGAGGTATTTGAATTCACAAACAATACCTACACACTATTCAATACATAAACTAGGCGGAGATTCCGAAACATTCATACAAGTTATTAATCGCTTTTAACCAGATCTTTTTTTAGATTAGCTCCACACAGGAGGCCCCGAGGAAAATAATTTCACTTCTCCGGGGCGGTTCCATGCCAACTCAGAATCAAGTCAACTCGAAGGCCGGCATAGTCTAGCCGTAAGGCTCTCGACTCGCACTCCGAAGGTAGCGGGATCGAATTCCGGCGTGGCAAATAAATTTTATTTGATTAATTTGTGTTATTTTACAATTTATTCATTTAAAATAATATATAGTATATTTGCGGCACGTTCCAGAGTGAAAGATACTCTCAGTATCGTCCTGGTGTAAGACCACCATTCAGAATTGAAACGTTGCTTGAAATGGCTTTAGCCGTGTTTGGTGACCAGATCTGAATAGCCAGGTACTTCCCCACCTTCCTCTTCCCTATCTCCTTCCCCTCCCCACTATCTTCAGCCTCACAACATACTCCAATTGGGGGTGCCATAGTCGCACTAGCTTCTGACGGGAGCAGTTGGGACTCTTGTGCGGTATTCATGTAAAAAATAAATTCAACACCTCTCTGAAAAGTAATTAAAAGCTAAGAAAAAATTTATTTTAAAATAGCCCTTAACCCTAACCTAACTTTACCTATTTAACCAATTTTTTTATATTTTTTTGTCATCACTTTTAATGAAGTTGATTTCATTCTGAGTTGCCCGATCACCCTCCGCGGCATATGTCAGCTTTCGGGATGCTGTGTGGGGGTCTTATTAAGGGAAGGAAGGAGAGGAAGTTCTGGGAAAGAAAAAGGAATGAGGGGTGGGTAGGAATCTGGAGTTCAGTGTTTCCGCCGCCAAGATCTAGAAAAACCTCGCCTCATGAACCCGGGCACCAAACGCGGCGAACTACTTGGGGTTACCTAAGGCAAAGGGTTGGTTATACAATAAATAGTTCCCGAGGCGGCGGTACTCATTCCCTCTTCCCAGATATGTGTATATATAGTAGATCTAGCTTTAATTAATGATTGGTTAGTTGGTGAAATGGTCCAAAGCATCGGGTTTCCACTCAAACATTTCGGGTTCGATCTTCTGAATTTTTATAAATCTATTTTTTTTAAATAATACTTACTACACAGACTTCCCTATATTTTTAATAAGTTTTTAAAGTACAAGAAATTTATAAAAAGTTTATTTTTTTTCTTTTTAAAGAAAGACAAACATTCCCGGGTTACGACTAACCAAACAATATTAGAAAATCTCCTACTACCACCACATTAAAGCGGAAAATGTAGCTGGTGCCGTTATGGAGGACTTCAGTCAGCCGAGGAATCAAACCCAGGACGCGGTGGGATCCAAACGCGATGCCAAAACAACCACTGACCGGTCATAAATTACATGCAGTTCTAAAAATATGCTGTTATTATTTTTATCACTAGTGTGTGAGAAATCAGGGATATTATGTTAAATAAGGGGTATTTCACCATCCGAATATTTCACTTCGAATATCGATATGTTTAACACCAATGAAACACAATTGAAACGGCAAGCTTTTTTGCAGTTAGTCTAAATCAGTTTATCTCGTCTAAAATATTTTTTCTTTTAAAAACGCTTTGAAATTGTAATTTTGTAATGTTTTTAATGTGAATAAATTAAATTGAATGCTTTTGATAACTTATCCATAGTAAAATGTATGTTGTCGATTTACGATTTATTTATATACGAGTTTACTATTCGGTACTCGAACCAATGAATAGTGACTCGTATCGGATAAGTTAGCAAAGTTTTTTATATTAATTCAGGTTATCCTGAATTATATGAACCGTATAACGGATAAAGGATGCTGAAATACCCCCCAAACCTAGTAAATTATTAAAAAATGCTTTCTTGAAATGGAAAAAGAGCAAACCTTTGCAAAATCACGAAATCTGGCTTTATTTTAAGATTTATTTACAGAATTTATTCCTAAAAAATTTAACAAGTCCCTAAGCACAGGGGACTTCCCGGAACCACTTAAATCTGCAGTGGTTATCCCAATCATTAAAAAACCACATCTTGATGCCGACAATTTGGGTAGTTATCGACCTGTGTCAAATCTGCCTTTTGTAGCAAAACTACTTGAAAAAATTGCTGCTTCTCAAATAACTTCCCACTTAAATCTGAATAAATTATTTACCGATCATCAATCTGCATATAGGAGGTTCCACTCGACAGAAACTGGATTACTTCGTATCCTGTCAGATATTACCCTTGCCATAGAGTCAGGTAAGTTAGCACTTTTATCACTTTTAGATATGAGCGCCGCATTTGACACCATTGACCACGACTTTCTCATTAAGCGACTAGAGGTAACATTCGGTTTCCATTCTGGCGTAAAAAAATGGCTACAATCCTATCTAACCAATCGCTCACAAGCAGTGAAGGTAGGAAATAAACAGTCTAACTTCACAAAACTCTCTTCAGGGGTACCTCAGGGATCCGTTTTGGGTCCACTTCTCTTCATTCTATTCACAAATGATGTCGCAACGATTATTAAGTCATTTGGTCTCCTATCTCACTGTTATGCCGACGGTCAGCAAGTCTACTTTTACTGCACACCAAATGAGATCACCGGCCTTAAAATTCGCATAGCTGAGTGTCTAGAAGCAATCAGTCTCTGGATGTCCTCAAACAAACTGAAGCTAACCCTTCAAAGACCGAGTTTCTGTGGGCAGCCCCAAATAGACGCCAACATTTAATAGATAACTCACCCAATGCTATTTCCGGCAATGACGTAATTGCGAAAACAACCGTCAAACTTCTGGGAGTTTATCTGGATTCAGACCTTTCATTGAAAAGCCAGGTGAATAGGACCGTTAGCACGGGGTTCTTCTACCTTAGACAACTTAAGTCAGTTCGTAGGAACCTTTCTACAGAAGCAACTAAGCTTCTTGTGAACTCGTATATAGTATCACGTCTTGATTACTGCAATGGCATCTATGCAAGTCTTCCTAAATGTCAAACTGACAAACTACAATCAGTTTTCAACGCCGCAGCACGACTTATCACTGGAGTACCCAAATTTTCGCACATTTCGGAACACCTCCGAAATCTTCACTGGCTGAAGTGTCCTGAAAGGATCCAATACAAGTTATGCTGGATGGTGTTTAAATCTATCAATGAAATGGCTCCTCCCTATATCTCTGAACTATGCATTCCGGAAAATATTGGTCTTAGGCAGTCAACTCTTAGATCAGCGACATCTTCTGCAATTGGAAGGTTGAAAGAACCTAAGCGAAATCCGAACACTAAATTTGGTGATCGTGCATTCGCAGTATCCGGCCCCGAAGCTTGGAATAAACTTCCTATGGAATTGAGATGCATAACCAACTCAGCGGAATTTAGATCCAAACTGAAAACTCACTTTTTCCGATACTCCTTTCCATAAATTCATCATTGTATTTAAACTTTGCAATTTTTAATAGTTTTTTTTTCCTCTTTTCTCTTTGTTTATAGTTAACTCAATCTGTTTAATGTAATCTGTTAATTGTGATACCTCAATCTGTTTACTGGTGAGCGATGAATCACCTTAATGCAGTAAAGATTGACTATTAAATTTATTAATTTATTTAAAATATCTATACCTTCCCGTAAATCCAGTTAACCTTAATTATACTTTTTGCACCCGTATTCTCGAATTGTAATATTATGTAAAAACTTCCTACTTCTTCTGGCGCTAATCTTAGTTGTAAATATGTGTGTTAATAAGTCACCAGTTTTAGGTTAGAAGCTATAGATTCGTATTCGTAAGTCACTAGTTGTAATTGTAAATCTTAGTTTTAAGCCAGTAATATTAATTCTTTTATATATTATTTGTACAGCGCCCTTGAGGTGATTTTCCACGAAAACGGCGCTATATAAATTAGCCAATTATTATTATTATTAATTATAAATAGGTTTCATTGCTTGTCTGAATTCTTCACACATCTTTCCATTTTTTAAAATAACAATAGAAATCATTCTCTGTTTAAACATTATACTTAAAATGTATATTTTTTTAATAATTTAATTGCTGGCAAACCGGGCGTTTATTGAGATTAAATATTCTGAAAATGATGGGAAATTACCAGCCTCACTAGACGATGCCTGTTCTGAGAAAGGTAGGTAATTTATCACTAGTCTGAATTCTTGATACCTACGTTCCAATTTTCAAAATACCACTTAAACTCAAAACAAATCCGAGTTCACTGAACCAGAGCTACAATCACAGACAGAGCCACAACCGAAATTAGGACTTTTAATAACGATTGCACAATCAAGTTGCTTATGATTTATACTTACACAGGTTATTTCAGGACGAACCTACTTGACTTACTTTAACCATTGATTCCGGTCATTCTTTTTCGTTATTTGTTTTTGGGGTGTTATGCCGTGTTGCGCTACCTCCTTCTTTAGCCAACGTTTCGGACATCGTTGCAGTGTCCATGTCCAGTGTCCATGTAAAATATGTCAATGAAATTTTGGTCTCCGGTGACTTTTTATATATTTTTTTTATTTTTTTTTCTCTTCTAAACCAAACAAAAAAACATTCTTCCACATGTCATCACTGGTCATTCAGCCGAGTTACCCCTTATCCACTCATCCCGACCCCAACTGTCCAATACCTACAATTTTTTTATGAAAACAAATAACTTGTTTAATACACCACCTTATTTATAATCAATATAATCAATATTATCAACACGTTTCGAAAACAAATTCGTCGGGATAAGATTAATATTATATATTTTTTTAAACATTAAAAAAATCATTTAAATATTTTACCCTAAATAATGACAGGGATAAATTCGAATCGGCGCTAAACCCAATTTGAAGTGCCAAGGAATTATTAAGATTTTTATATTATATTTATTTCCCAATTAGACGGCAATCCGTCATTTTCATGAATATTTCCCCATATTCATCTCATTTAAAACCTGAAATAGAAAAAAAATAAGTAGGCTATTCCATATAAAAATCCGCCATCCTCCCTCTTGAAAGAAGTAGACTCATTTGCGAGAAAAAAACTCACCACAACAACATCAAATTCTTCGCCGAATGAGAATCCCGTGTTTAAAACAAATTGGATCTTAGTCTCCGGTGCAATATTCATGAGCAGGCCATCACATTTCCTCGCTTACCCATTTATGTATAAAGTAAATACACTTAAGATTATCTTTGTGTAATAATAATGCTTTTAAAAATAACACACTCCTCGATTCTCCGTTTCACGGCGAAGGAAGTATTAAATAATATGGAGGAACGAATTACGAAGCTGCTTTTGACGTCATTAAGAGTTTAGAGAAAAGTTTAGACAGGACTACAAAATGAGTGAACTTTTAGTTGTACATTAGTATGAAGGTATAGCAAAATTGCGCAGGTAAAATCGTAAGGTACAATTAACTTTTTAACCCATTTGGCACCATTGAATCTGAGATTTTTCATTAGTACGCCCAACATAAGAATTTGGATGGTTTGTAACTAAAAATAATAAATAAAATATTAATTATAAAAATACTGCCGTAGTGCAGCATTTCTAGAAAACATTCGATTTCGTATGCTTGTACACTTTTTGATTAATAAATTTAGCATTATAGTGGGTTTTGTGTAGTTACTGTTACCAGTGGCGATTCGCGGGGTTGAAAAGGGGAGAGGCTTAAACATTTTTTAAAGCAAGTATTGTGCATATCTACACTTACTTATTGAATATAACCAATCTAACCTAACCTAACATAACTTAACCTAGAATAAAACAATGGAACTATTATTGCTTACGTCTAACTATAATAATAAAAATATTGTGCAAACACAGGATAGACCATAAACATGATACTCGTAGATAAATTTGCCCTACTAAATTAATCCAAATAGCAGTGCTTCTTAGGTACCTACTGCCACAAATAACCACAAAATGTTACATGGGAATGATAATAATTTGGCTGGCGGCTTTGCCTACAAACAACCCGATTTGCACTGATCCTGGATGCAATCCTGCAAACAGAACTTTAAATCGGATGGTAAGTAGCGTTTAACGTGCGATCGGTCCTACTTGGGATCGTTTTTTGAGGCGCGCCTCAAACTGATCAACACGCGACCGCGCAAAGGCTACCGCTCACTTCGATTCCATGTGACTTCCCCACTCCCCTCCGCCCACATGAAATCAGCAGTTTTCGGAGGCGGGCCCTATCTCTCCCTAGGGTATTATTGTACTGCGTTGTGTATAGTGTAGTTCGGTGCAGCGAGCGGAAATCCGTCTGTGACCGGCCGCGTTGCACTGGTGTGATCAGTTTTATAATATAAAGACAACCACTCCTAGTGAAATACGAAAATATTCATGGGTAATATTTAGAAATAACCTTACAATGTGTAAATTTGTGAAAGTTAAATTAAAATGTCACCACATTTTGGATGGTATGGAAACGTGTATCGTTGATCTTGTATCTTTTCCTCTTTTGTCTATTTTTTTGGGAGGCGCAGTCACCCCTGCCCCACCGCACGAACGGCCACAACTGTTACACAGTTTTAGAGAGCAATTTTGGTGAAGCAAAAATAAAGTTTATTAAGAATAATCAATATTCAAATACGAATATTATATTTCTCCATGCTAAACAAACGTTTCAATTCCATAAAGGCGAGAAATTATCAACAATGTTCTTTACCTTATTCATGATGATAGAAAATATACAAATATCTAAAGTTTTGTATGTAGACACTGCCTACCTATAATTAATACGTAATCGCGGGAAGTGTAAAATGTTGCCAGTCGACCAGAATCTTATTGTTCACAAGCTGGGTAGAATGGGTAGGCACCTTCCATTTTCCCACAGGATAGCAATATAATATTTTACATTAGCATGCACACGTCATAATAATTTGAATCGGATGTGAGGCAAACAGAGCTTCGCGATAATAAAAGCGTAATGGAGGACAGGAGGGGAAATGGATGAATAGTGGGAGGGTCAACGCTCCGTTGGATGGTAATGAAATAATTAAAGGGATAACAATGGCAATTACAAACCATAAATGTATAAAAAATATATAACATAATAAAACGTATCAAACTGTATGCAGTTGATTTCAAAAGACAATGCTCCTATTTTACCCGAGAGTTCATGCTTAAAAATTATAATTCAAGTTACACAAAAATGAACTTATACAGTTATACAGGTTGTAAAGAGACGTACCCATTTCACCTGAATACCGCATAAGAGTCCCAACTGCTCACAACCGTCTTGAGCCAGTGAGACCAACATATCTCCAATTGGGGTATTGGTTGGAGGTGATAGGGAGGGGAAGGCGATAGGAAAGAGGGAGATGGGGAAGTACCTGGCTATTCAGATCTGGTCACCAAAAACGGTTAAAGTCATTTCAAGCAAATTCGATCAGAGGTTATTAAAAAAACATGTAATTTTTTTTAACGATTTTCCTGTGCTTTCAACTTACATTTTTTACGAAAAGGGAAGGGGGATAGTTACAAGCGCATATATCTAAAGTTACAAGCGCACCGACGGGCAGTCACAAGCGCACAGACTGAGCAGGATCGCACGCGCACGAGTGACGACGATGGTCACGTTGCCCTCCAAAAAAATTTACATATTCATACGGCCCGCCACCAAAACTAATTGCCGACCACTGTTCTATTAAATATTGTGTATATTACTTTCAACATTGTTTGAAAATGGCTGCGAGGGTTTTACTAACCAACTTTCGTGTTGCTTACCGGAAAATTGGATAAGCGAACTCCCGACAATTCCAACAGGTACTGCTGATGTTAACATTGAACAGGCAATAATTAATTATTAACTACGTTCTGTTTTAAACACACATGTTCAAATCTAATTAATTAAGCGGTTAAGAGGAATGGCTGCGCGGCCTTTTTTATAAAACTTAAATTTGGATTTGAGGCCAAAATACTCAACCAAACTGCATAAACATTTTTTTATTAAAAAGGTATAGCAAATATCTATATATGTTTCATATAAAAATGTGAAAAATAATAAATGTATAGTTACTAAATAAAAAAATAAATCTAGTATGGGTACGTGCGCCTTTATTTTTAAAAAATTAGGCCATTATGTTATTCAATTTTTCGTGATTTTAGAGGCAACTTTGGAAATTATCTATTTGTGTATGATACATATTAAAAAAGTTATTCTATATACTACTTCTTCTTCTTCTTGTGCCTTATCCGTTAAACGGATGTTGGCT
Organism: Limnephilus rhombicus; assembly: GCA_929108145.2. Classification (NCBI taxonomy): domain Eukaryota; kingdom Metazoa; phylum Arthropoda; class Insecta; order Trichoptera; family Limnephilidae; genus Limnephilus; species Limnephilus rhombicus. The sequence continues at coordinate 23,911,098 of OV815278.1, forward strand.
TGGAGGGGACCCACCACTTTCCCAACGGCGTTATAAGGAAACATATGGTTTCCTCCTTCACCGCACACGTCAAGACTCTACTTTTTTTTGAACGAAGCTACATTTATTTGAACGACTCTAGACCCTCTAGGATGTTGGCTATCATGTTGACTATGCGGACTTTGTTTACTGCGGCACGGAAGAGCTCTACGGTAGACTGGCCAAACCACTGTCTCAGGTTTTTCAGCCATGAGGTTCTCCTTTTTCCAGGGCCGCGTCTTCCGGCAATCTTTCCCTGCATTATGAGATGCAAGATCTCATACTTCTCTGGATGTCTCATCACATGTCCAAGATATTGAAGTTTTCGGAATTTTATAGTTTTAATTACTTCCTTTTCTTTATTCAGATGATTTATTTAGATGACATAGGCCCTGAGGGAAATTATTTTCCTCAAGGCCTCCTGCGTGGGGCTCATGTAAAAAAAAATCATCCGAACCATAACCTCTTCATTCGTAACCCTGTCCATCCAGCTTATTTTAAGTTTGTAAATATGTTGAAATTAATATATATATATATATAAAATGAAACAAAGCCCCTTTGATGGGTGCAAATTTAAATTACTAATGATTGATTTACGTTGAAACACTAATTTGGCGTATACAAGTTAAAATTTCTACCCAAGAAAACGTTTTTTACGATGTTTAATTTCAAATTTTATTATATTATCGAGTAGAGAGTATAAGATTATTTTTTTAATAAGTAAAATTAAATCTCAAAAAATGCCAAAGGCGGCTTCGAAAGCAGGCAAATTTAAATTATTTAATGGCCTAAAACGGCCGCGCAATCGTTCCTCTTAACAATGGTCCACTCCATGGTAGATGTTAATATTTATTTTGTAAGACAACATCGAATTGTTCTAATTAAATATGAAACTAGTAAAATTGAATTGTTATAATTAAATATTTTTTTGAATTGCGTCATTAATTATTACTGCAATTTTAATAAATTCATGTTGTGATGGTATTAAATTTAATAAAATTAGTAAAAATAAAGTAAGATGTGCTCGTGTTTAGCTAGAATTTCATTTTTAGAAGTGAAAATATGCAATTATTTCAAATTAAAATTGTATTATCATTCAATGTTCCATAATAAATCGCCTGCATATGCTTGGTAATAAATATGTTGTTGATGATGTGATAAATATTGAAAGGATATCAACACACAAACATTATTTGATTAAAGCTGTTTGTCAGCGCTCTCAGTAGGGAAGACTTTGGGTTAATATAATCTTCTGTTATTTTAACATATTACAATATTCTGTTCCTAAAGATTTCACATTATTATTTTTTTTAAAACACATATTTGTATCATATACCTTATACCAGCATTTATCATACATACATCATATTGTTTTATGTCAGGTCTTATATAAACCTAGTATATTATTTGTTATTATTATAATACTGATACCCTCCTATGTACCACTGTTTCGTGATGTTAAAGCCATTTTATGGCGTTTAAATAAATAAATAAAATGTTAATTAATAAATATAAAATAAGATTCATTACCTACTGTAAGTTTGGGGGTGGGGCATTATTAAAGATCATAAAAAGATAGATTGAAATAAACTGAGTTTAATTTCATTCGGTTGATTACTAATCTAGTCGATGCTATTCAGAAGTAAGATTTTTAACAATTTTAACAAGTTATGCGCGCCTACAAATTAACGCATGTCAAATTTCCAGCAATCCTTTATCGCAAATTAAATTTGTTTCCTAGTAAATAAAACAAAAAAAATGTGAAAATAATTCTGTTCGTCGAAATGACATTCAACTTTAAGGTTTTATGCTTCTGGGTTGTTCCCAAACCTGACCCGTTTCCGCTTCCGAATGAAACTGCTGCCGCTGCGCCGCCACTGCGCAGGTTGCGAATTAATTAATACTAGTTGACAGGGGTGGCTCGCGGCTTGCTAATTAACAGACAATTGACATGGGGTGGAAGTGGAACCCCGGTGCAGTGCATTATAAGTGCAATTGCACCACTGGTGCATGGAATAAAGTTGCAACCGTGCAACTAGTTTCTAGAAACTCAACGACTTGCTTCTTGCTTGTTCATGGAATACGTTTAATTTAGGTTCAATTATTGCGGACCTTTATTTACGCACGGTGTAAATATTACTCGGTGTAAGGTCGGAAGAGTGAAAAATTTAACCTACAACCACGACCTTACGCTCGGTTTTCTATATCAATGCTGAACCGGCGCGTTAGAATCCAATTAAGAAGTTTTGTTTTAATGTGCATTACAGATCGGTGTAATCCTATTACAATACACATGACATATGTAGATAACTTAAAATGACAAATTTTACAATAATATATATTTTAGAGAACTTGCCTAAACTGACTCTTGAAACCTTCAAGGCCAATGTTGAAAATGTCAAGAGATCTAGAGATATCATCTAGCAGCACCATACCTCTTGTCATGCTATGCTGGGGCAGAACATCGGTTCTGCCGTGTGGACTAGAGATGAAGTCGTGGTGACGACCCTGGCGGTAATTGTTCGGTGCGACCAATTTATAGCATTCCAAGAGGTAATTACTTTACTGTGTCTGTGAAAGTTTCGGTGACCCGACAATGGATCCCTCTATCGCTCTATCCCTATAGGTTGCCCCCCGAAATGATAATTATTATAAAATTATATGTTTTGTGCATTATTTATCAATTTCAAACCTTAAATCAAATTTATTTACAGGTCAATTTTTGTACTTATACACTAGTATATACAGTACATAGACAAGAATAGTTTTTCCGTGATGCATTTGAATGAAAATATGATATTCGGCACAAATAAAATTTTGATATTTGGCGGTACATCCTCTGTACACCCCCTTAGGAGACACTTAGTTATATTTCGTGTAAGTAGACATACCGTATTTCCCCTAAACTGACTGCATATTGCTAAGTACCGGTGGGGCAACTATCGAGGGATCAACTGACATGGAACCGAAAGTTTCGTGCGCGAGAGAGAGACAAAGTTATATTTTGACCATATCGCGCAAGAAAGCAATGCAAGTGGAAACAACGGTTGGTTACGTTGTAACGCTTGATTAGAACACTAAGCGCAGTTGTTTTCTGCCATGCTTTAGAATTTGTTAGGGTCAAGGGAATTGCCACAAGTTGGCTTATTTATTAAAGGGATTTAATTAAGGTGAGTGGACGAAATGGCTTTGCCGGTTAGTACCGGACGCGCCAGGATCTGATCCCGAGGAATCCTCAGCATCAGACCCGCCAAATCGACCAGCACAGCGGTAGAGCAGAGATTCCCCCTCCCAGAGCGGGGAATTAAGTTCTAAGATGTCAGGCATAGGCAGGAATTACCAGGTTTTGTAAATAAAATAAGGTTAATTATAATTGGACTAACCGTATAGGTTTATTTCAAATATTGCAAATAATAATACAGATAGGAAAGAACTTACCCCCCACAGACCATAACCGATAACTAAAGCTAAAGTAATCTGACTATTAACGCGGTCGTTTAGACGATGAGGGATCCTCCCGGTGACTAAGGTTGGTGCAACTGCCCACGTCCCACGGTGATGCGAGCTGACTATATTGGCGGCAGGAATCCTCTGGCCTCTGCAGCATGAGCAAATACTCCGGCGCGAGCAAATAAGGCTACTCCACGTCCCACGGTGGAGTAAGCTGGCGCGGATGGCAAACGATGTCCTCTGCAGCATGAGCAAATACTCTGGCGCGAGCAAATAAGGCTACTCCACGTCCCACGGTGGAGTAAGCTGGCGCGGATGGCAAACGATGTCCTCTGCAGCATGAGCAAATACTCTGGCGCGAGCAAATTAGGCTACTCCACGTCCCACGGTGGAGTAAGCTGGCGCGGATGGCAAACGATGTCCTCTGCAGCATGAGCAAATACTCTGGCGCGAGCAAATAAGGCTACTCCACGTCCCACGGTGGAGTAAGCTGGCGCGGATGGCAAACGATAGAGTCACGCACGTGTATCGTGAATTGATACACCAGGAGATTTCCTGGCGGAGATCGGGTAGAACATTATATTGGCCGGAAATCACACTAGCCCACGGTGTTTCTGGGACTAAAGGCAGGGGCGTTTACTGTCCAGAACGAAATTTCCTATTCCTCGACAAAAATACAATTCGGCCATTGTGTGAACACAACATTTATTTCCGGAGCGCGACTCGCGGGGTCGAAACCATAACGGGAACTCAAATAAACTTGTAACGGCACTATAATAACCGCCCGAACTTTACGGGAACTTCGAATCTCTCTGATTAGGCACCGATGCACTCCATCTTGCCCGATTCTCTCCAAAAACTCTCACGACCTCCGGCGGGCCTTACGCCCGCCGGGGGAAGTGCCACCATCACATTTTCGCTCCTCTCTGGTGTTGCCAGGATGAAAAACAATAGACAATGCTATCGTGCCGCCTCATAGATTCCAGTTCTTACTTAAAACGACAATTAACCTATGTTTTATACATAACATTACCCCGCTCGCTCCCAAGGTGTTTGCCCTCAAACACAAGGAGAACAAAAGAAAAGCCTGAGCTAAGAGATACCCTAACTTGGTCTGATGGGTTCCTAAAAACATACATAAACATAATATCATAAAAATGAGTTGTACATCAGAAAAAACAAAACTACTAGCAACAGTATGCTTGCAAATGGGTGCGTGACAAAATCAGTCGCGCCCATCATGCTGAAGACATGATGGTAGAGTCTGCGACGCATCCATTCGAAGTTAGACAATTAGATATAATTAAATCAGTACTTAGAGTTAAAGACCTTAATTGTAGACAATTTGTAGACAATAAGAAGATACGTGAACGGGGCCCGTAATCACCCACAGCATATAAGACGCTGGGTGATGTATTCTGACTCTCGTCTGGGACTACCGTAGACGTAGCATCTATAACAGAATAGAACTTAATATTAGAATAGATATTATCACCAAGATATGACATCAATAAACATCAACACATTAAATATGCGTAAAGCATCACTGTTCAGAACACTTTTAAGTAAGCCAAAGTAGGCTATACACTTAGATGGTGTACCATCTGCACTTCAACACTGATTTTAAATCCATTCTGGATAAAAGAATTCCTCTTTAGAAGAGCCTACCTATCTAACTCTCTAACTGGTCTCGTGGGATAAGTTTTTCTGACAGTTATATAATAGAAAACAAAATATAGGTTTATTAGAACATTTGTATATGAAATACAGGATATAACCAACCATTGTAACTGAATGGTGTTAAGGATAGTCATACAATCATCGCATGAATGATGCCAATTTATTTATTATTCAACCATTGTTAAAAATGGTGACAATAGAATGGTTAGCGACCATCGTAAATAAATGGTGCTATCAATAGTCAACAACCATCGTTAAAAAAAAATGGTGCCAATTAATTAAGTATGTGACTTTTGTACCAGAAGGTGCAACAAGAAATTATAATATTAGTGCATCGTAACTAATTACTGAAGTTCTCGCAGGAACTAATCAATCACACTCATAGCTTGGGAATTGATTAAATTGTTCGAATTAATGAAATTCCTGAATAATTATAGTAAGTTATTTTTATTGTTTAAGCAAATGTAATTAAAACATTATTAAATTGAGAACATATTGAAATTTTGGGCGAATACCTCTTAATGTTCTTAATTACGTTTATGCAATATAAAAGTATATTAATACAGTTCATATGAGATTGAACTTGGAATACACGAGGATATGCGGGTTCATATTATCGTATATTCCAAGTTGACAAAAACTTAGTAGGACAAATACAGAGTATTTTAAACTGTATGGACTCAGAATACAAAAGGATAAGCGGGTTCATATCGTCATGCATTCTGAGTTGACAAGGAAATAAACTTAAAGATAAATATAAACCATAGTGAACTTATTATATATATATATATACATATATGTATTTGTACTTCGAGGCATCTCATAATTGTACATAAATAACCTAACAAATCTTAATTATTATTTTAATGTGAAATTATACTCGAGTAATCAACTGGAGTAAGATTTTAATTTTCTACAAAAGACCACTTAAAAATTAATTATTTACTTATGTATTTTATGTCCAATACTGGTCAAAGCAATCCGGATGATCAGGCTGAACTGAAATGAGCTGTATTGAAGAGGTTTAAATTAAAGATAGCGCCTGTGAAGATGCTTTATGATAGCCGACTAAGCTGGTATGCTATCTGATTTAAGTATATCCTTAACATGAAAATCGCCTGTTACTTTTCCATTTAAGTCAGACAGGGTATAAATTAAATCTGACTTTTTCTGTACTACAATGTTTTGAACAAAACGAGGTGCCAATTTTTGTGAAAAATAGTTCAAAGCATTAGATAATACAAAATTCCTTCTCCAGACTACGTCTCCTACCTGGAAGGTAACGTTTCTTCTACGTAAATTATAGTGATTAGCGCCCTTTTTAAATGCCGTAAAAAGGGCGTTTGAAACTTGTTCATAAATTGATGACAGTCCATTTAATCTGTCGGAGTAAACTTTGAGATGAGAGGAATCTTGTGGACTGGATTCATCATCTGCCAATGGATTACGGTGGAGATCCCCATCTAATATTTGTTCTCTACCGTGCATAACAAAGAAAGGAGTAAATCCGGTAGTACAATTTACAGTATTATTCATTGCCGATTGAATTTGTGGGAGAAATTTGGACCAATTACGATGATCAGATTCCGTTAATATTGATAGTGCCGTGCCTAAAGTTTGATTGTATCTTTCAACAACATTGTTTTGAGGGGTGTACAGTGAATTGTAAAAAGGAGGGTTTATATTGTAGCTTTGTAATAGTTCCTTAAATTCTTTCGAAATGAACTGACGCCCATTGTCACATACAATGGTACGCGGTACTCCGTGTACAAGGAAAATATTTTCTTCTAAATTTTTAATAATACTTCTCGCGGTACCTTGACGTAACGGAAATAGCCAGGTATATTTAGAAAAAACATCCACGCATGACAATATAACGGTAAAACCTGAATAACTTCTAGGCAGAGGGCCTACCAGATCCACTGATAACATCTGCATAGGTCTCGTAACTTTTTTATAATTTGATGAAATTCCATTCGGCGGGGCTGTACTGATTTTGTGTGCTTTACAGACAGCACATTGATTCACAAATCTTTTCACCTCTTGGTACATTTTTGGCCAAAAGTAACGGAGTTGTAATTTTTTATAAGTCTTAAAGACTCCAGGATGACAAGCACGAGAGGATTCATGTGATTCTGACAAAATTTCCCTTCTATTTTCTAGTGGGACTACTTTTTTCCAAGACGTGTCTTCACAAAGAGGTAAACGTGTTTTTGTATGGCGAAACAATTCATTTTCGCGTATCTGGAAGTTTTGAAAACGCTGAGGAGAATCTATGCAGCCTTTCCAGATATCTGTGTACCACTTATCGGTGGACAAGTTCGCATCAATGACCGATATTGTAGCGAGGTCCATTCTTGAAAGCACATCCGGGACGATGTGTTGTGTGCCTTTACGGTGTATAACATCGAAGGAGAATTGTGAAAGGCGAGAACTCCAACGTGCAAGACGTCCACTAGGGTTCGATATAGATCCTAACCATTTTAAACTAGAGTGGTCAGTGATAACAGAAAAATGTGCCCCTTCTATATATGGTCTAAAATGAGTGACCGAGTCTAACACTGCTAACAGTTCTCGCTCCGTAATTCCGTAATTCCGTTCATGTGTATTTAAGCACCTAGAATAATAAGCAATAGGGTGGTCCATTCCCTCTATTGATTGCATAAGAACACCCCCTATACCGATATTGCTTGCGTCACAATGGATAGCAAATGGCTTAGTAAAGTCCGGACAACTAAGGACAGGAGCAGTCGTAAGTGCTTCCTTTAATTTATTAAACGCTGATTCAGCTTCTTCCGACCATTTAAATAAACTTACTCCTTTTCTTGATCCTGTAAGTTTCGATAAGGGAGCAGCTATGCTAGAAAATCCTTTTATGAATCGTCTAAAATAACCACATAAACCGAGAAAAGCTCGTATTCCTTTAGCATTTTTAGGAATTGGAAAATTTTTTATACTTTCAATTTTAATTGGGTCGGTGCGGAGACCTTTGGAATCGACCATATACCCCAAATATTTAAGTTCTGATTTACAGAATTCACATTTTTTTAAATTAATCGTTAGGCCTGCGTCTCTTAATCGTTCAAAAACTTTAGTTAGCAGTATAAAATGCGATTCTAAATCTTCCGACACTAAGATTAGATCATCCAAATAACAAAATGCGTTTTCATCGAACTCTGGTCCAAACAGAGCGTCTGCTAGTCTTTGAAGTTCACTCGGAGCGTTTTTTAACCCGAAGGGCATCCTAGTGAATTCGAACAAACCGCGACCGGGTACGACAAAAGCTGTCTTTTCACAAGAGTCTTCGTCCAGGGCGATCTGCCAAAAAGCCTTAGACAAATCTATTGAGCTTATATATCTGGCTCCACCGAGTTTATCGAGTATTCGAGAAATATACGGCAAAGGGTAGCTGTCACGGATCGTCAGATTGTTAATTTTTCTGGAATCGAGGCAAAAACGTCCCGTTCCATCTTTTTTTGTGACTATTAATACTGGACTAGACCAAGGTGAACGTGAAGGACGAATGACTCCTAATTTGAGCATTTCATCTACTTCCTTATCTAATTGTTTCTGTCTAGCAGGAGAAAGAGGGTAATATCGTTGTTTAACCGGAGGACCCGTAGTAATAATTTTATGTTTTATTAAATGTGTTAACCCTAAGCCTTTCTTTTCATAAGAAATGGATTCGAATTTCTTTATAATTTTGGTAAGAGTTTTATTTTCCTTTTTGGTTAGGGAAGTAGCTGGCTGAATAGCTCTTAACTCATTGACTTGACCCATTCGCTGAGGAATTGGATCCTTTTGGAAAAGCTCCGGCGCGACCTGGAACATTTTCCAAAAATTGACCCCTAAAATAAAATTAGGAGATAGAGAAGGGACGACGTAGAAAAGTACTTTATGTGTAGTGGACTTATACGTAACAGGCAACGTCATTGTACCTAATACCTGCTGATTTGTTCCATCAGCGGTTGAAATATTGAAATCAATATTAACTAATTCATAACCCGATTGTAAGAATACTAAATGAATATCTCCTCCTAAACAGGAAATTGAAGAACCACTGTCGAGCAGTGCTTTATAAGAATTATTAAGAATAAGGATATCCGCGAAAGGTCGATTATCTCTTTCAAGCTCGGGATCCTTCGGCGGCGGTACCTCCACCTCAGAACTCGAGTCCGAAAGAAACTGATTAACTTGACGGAGCCAACTCTGCCACTCGCACTTCCTCTGCGCAAAGGAAGGCGCGTGAGCAGAGCGACTCACATCTAGTTTTTTGAATCCCCATGTTTAACAGAAGCAACTTTCGGATTGGAATTGTTTTGTCTTCTCTTCCTACAATCCGATAGTAAATGACCTTTTAATTTACAAAAAGAACAATAAATATTGTTCTTGGTAGAATTTGGTTCAGGATGACACATCTCCTTTTCTCTACAATCATTAGAAGTATTCTTTTTAGATTGATTATTATAGAAAAAACGAGTATTATTGATATTAGCAGAATTGCCACTATATTGTTTATTATTATTATTATAATTATTATTATTATAATTATTATTATTATAATTATTATTATTATTTTGTTTATAATTATAATCCGTAGAACGATTATTGTAGGTACCACGATACGAGTTACGATTAGAATTGAAATTATTATTATTACTGCCCCGTGAATTAGTGAAATAATAATTTTTTTTATTATCCTTAAGTGGATTATCATTAGAAAAAGAAGAAGAATTATTTTCTAACAAATTAGACGTTGAATAAGACTCCAGTTTATTTGTAGCTTCGGTAAGTTCTGAAAATGAGTTGAAATCTCTAGATGCCAGAAGGTTGATATAAATGGGTAGTAATGCCCTCATGCATAATTGTAAAAGTTCAGAGAGTGGTAATTTAGAATCAAGCATATTATTGTGCTTCTGCATTCTTAACGTAAATTCAAAGGCTGACATACCAGCTGGTTGTTTCATAGAGAAAAGTTGTGATTTTAATTCAATCTGTCTATTATTTGTTTCGAATTGTTTTATAAGTAATATAGATAATTCATTCCAAGTCAAATCAGGTGTATAAATTGATCTGAACCATAATAATGCCAATCCATCTAAAATATCAGGAAAACATCTCACTAAATCGTCATGACGAACGTTCCTAATTCTACATTTCTCTTCTATTTCCAGTATAAAGTCTCTTACGCAACTATTACCATCAAATTTAATATTCCAATTATTAATAGTACTTGTGGATGAAGATGAAGAAGAGTTTGATTCATTATAAATAACTTTTGTATATTTAATGTAGTTTGAGCCAAATTCGCTGTCATTATCTGGGTTAACACTTATCTCATGATGCTCGATAGCTTCAGATATTTTAATATTTTTGTTATGCCTTCTGGCTTGAATCCGCATTTCTTCTAAAGTACCGTCTGGTGTTATATTCCTGGATAAAAGTTCCGCAGAAAGTTCATCTTTCGATCTACTATTGATGTTGTCTATTGTAGTCGACATTTTGAAAAGTATAATTGTAAAATTCCAATAATTAAATGTACAATGTCAATAAATTAGCTAGTAACGATAGCTACGAATATATTGCTTACCCGCAGAGCAATTATATAATTAATCGTATTTATAAGCGCTTAATAGTATTCATTGTACACGACAATCTTAAAAACTTAAAGGTGTAATTACATTATGACAGTTGTTGTCAAAATGCAATGTTTGTTTACGATTGACATAGCCGTCTGTCAAATTGACACTTAGTATTCGTGTTGCCCGTAAGTCCGAATAACTTAACCCACAAACAAATATATAATAATAATGTGTACAGAATTATCATCAAGTTGGCTGTATTGTTGACAGATTGATAACCTCGCAATATTTACGTGTATACCGGAATGACATTTAAAGGTTATGTTTTATGTGAGATGCTTCGAAATAACAAAAACAATTATTGATCGATTACAAAACAAAACTATAGTAACTCCAACCCAAAACCTAGACAAATAGGAATTATACGAGCCCAGAACACAGTTGTAGGCGCCATGTTAGGGTCAAGGGAATTGCCACAAGTTGGCTTATTTATTAAAGGGATTTAATTAAGGTGAGTGGACGAAATGGCTTTGCCGGTTAGTACCGGACGCGCCAGGATCTGATCCCGAGGAATCCTCAGCATCAGACCCGCCAAATCGACCAGCACAGCGGTAGAGCAGAGATTCCCCCTCCCAGAGCGGGGAATTAAGTTCTAAGATGTCAGGCATAGGCAGGAATTACCAGGTTTTGTAAATAAAATAAGGTTAATTATAATTGGACTAACCGTATAGGTTTATTTCAAATATTGCAAATAATAATACAGATAGGAAAGAACTTACCCCCCACAGACCATAACCGATAACTAAAGCTAAAGTAATCTGACTATTAACGCGGTCGTTTAGACGATGAGGGATCCTCCCGGTGACTAAGGTTGGTGCAACTGCCCACGTCCCACGGTGATGCGAGCTGACTATATTGGCGGCAGGAATCCTCTGGCCTCTGCAGCATGAGCAAATACTCCGGCGCGAGCAAATAAGGCTACTCCACGTCCCACGGTGGAGTAAGCTGGCGCGGATGGCAAACGATGTCCTCTGCAGCATGAGCAAATACTCTGGCGCGAGCAAATAAGGCTACTCCACGTCCCACGGTGGAGTAAGCTGGCGCGGATGGCAAACGATGTCCTCTGCAGCATGAGCAAATACTCTGGCGCGAGCAAATTAGGCTACTCCACGTCCCACGGTGGAGTAAGCTGGCGCGGATGGCAAACGATGTCCTCTGCAGCATGAGCAAATACTCTGGCGCGAGCAAATAAGGCTACTCCACGTCCCACGGTGGAGTAAGCTGGCGCGGATGGCAAACGATAGAGTCACGCACGTGTATCGTGAATTGATACACCAGGAGATTTCCTGGCGGAGATCGGGTAGAACATTATATTGGCCGGAAATCACACTAGCCCACGGTGTTTCTGGGACTAAAGGCAGGGGCGTTTACTGTCCAGAACGAAATTTCCTATTCCTCGACAAAAATACAATTCGGCCATTGTGTGAACACAACATTTATTTCCGGAGCGCGACTCGCGGGGTCGAAACCATAACGGGAACTCAAATAAACTTGTAACGGCACTATAATAACCGCCCGAACTTTACGGGAACTTCGAATCTCTCTGATTAGGCACCGATGCACTCCATCTTGCCCGATTCTCTCCAAAAACTCTCACGACCTCCGGCGGGCCTTACGCCCGCCGGGGGAAGTGCCACCATCACATTTTCGCTCCTCTCTGGTGTTGCCAGGATGAAAAACAATAGACAATGCTATCGTGCCGCCTCATAGATTCCAGTTCTTACTTAAAACGACAATTAACCTATGTTTTATACATAACAAATTATATACACGTTTACAACATAAATTTAATTACAATTAAAAAGATAAACGCCCTATTGGCTGTTCCACATTTTCCAAAAAGGAAAATATTTTATAAATTTTTTTTGTCATAACTGTGAGAAAACATTAATTCCCGGACAAAGCCGGGTAATAACTTAGATACCGTAAACACTTATTTATTAATCCTTCAGTTTCTACGTTCTATGTGTTCCAAATCGCACCCAATTTCCAACGATCTCATAAGTATTTTCTTTTGGTAACCTTTTAAAATCAGTATTTCATGTTTTCGGGAAAAGCCTAACCCGTGATTTCACCTTGTACCTACAATATTCGATTATCATTTCTTTGCCGGGGGAAACCTGATCAATTTCAAAGAGAAAACCTCAGCGATGAGGGTTAACGTTGAACAGATGATGTCACTTACATGAATAACCTTCTAAATTTTTCTCGGAGTCCTTATTACACGGTACAACAAACTGATCTGTGTAGGACATTTTTATAGACTGCTTATTTCATTCTTTTGTTGGAAAATTGATATTTTCAGAACTAAAACGAGTTATTTCTCAATCTTCGAGGAAAAAATCAAGAAAAATTCTGGATTATTATCTTGTTTTTTTTTGTTTATGCCGTGTTGCGCTACTTCCTTCTTTAGCCAACGTTTCAGACAGGATTTCAGTGTCCATCATCAACACGGTAACACATCTACATACCTAAGCACACACTTCACAATTATCTTCGAGTTACATCTGCCCTGATGATGGAAACTGCAATGCTGTTCGAAACGTTGGATAAAGAAGGACCATACGAAGTAGAAAAATTCTTCTTATGGAAGATTTGTTTAATGATTCGTGTACAGACCATGACTCTTTGTAAGAATCCAAAATTTCAGTCGGTTTGGTGCCATTGGGCCAAGTTGTGATCGACCCTAAGTGTGACAAAGCGCCCGTAAAACGATGATTTTTTTTTTATTCTTCTGTTGGAAGATTTTTTTAATGATTCGTGTACAGACCATGACTCTTTGTAAGAATCCAAAATTTCAGTCTGTTCGGTGCCATTGGGCCTAAGTTGTGACCGACCCTAAGTGACACATTTTGTTTTGTTTTATAGAAGTAATATAAAAAAAAAACAAATACTTCAATTATTGTTTTTTTTATTGTTATTTCATTTAGCACGTGTTAACTGTCGGTATAAGTGTAAAAAATTAGCCAAATTTCAGTAAACAACAGGTTTTAACACGTCTAAAAAAGTTTCAGTTTCGCTAGAATGTCGAGTTTCGGTCGGATACTAGTTATTACGTTAGGGGCCATCCATAAATTACGTCACACGAATTTCATGATTTTTAACTCCCCCCCCCCCCCCGTCCCTGCCACACATCGTCGCCATTGTGAGACCCCTGTTGACGTAACATATTTTGTAATTTTTACCCCCCTCCCCTCCCCTTAAGGTGTGACGTAATTTATGGATGACCCCTTATTAGATATCGTTTCGTTATTAGTTATTACTTATTACACGTAATAACTAATAATTAATAACGGAACGATGTCTAAAAACGTAATAACTTATTATGTTATTTGATACTGTTTTGTAATTAGTTATTACGTTGTTAGACATCGTTCCGTTATTAATTATTATGTTATTAGAAATCGTTTCGTTATTAGTTATTAAGTTATTAGATATCGTTTCATTATTAGTTATTACGTTTTTAGATATCGTTTTGGTTATTGCGTTATTAGATATCGTTTCGCTATTAGTTATTACGTTATTAAAAATCGTTTAGTTATTAGTTATTAGGTTACTATTAGTTATTGCGTCATTAGGTATAAATACAGTTTCGTTATTTTTTATTACTTATTAGGTACTTATTACGTTATTAGACGAGTTTATTTTGATACCATTTTAATCGAACGGTTCAACCCTCCCGATAATTAATGCCAAACCCACCCTTATGAATAGAAATTTTCCAATAGCGTCATGGAGAATGTTTGTTTAGTTTCGCTTACCGGAAATTAAATACGTTTTATTTTTTCAGAACGAAGCAATTATGTAGAATTTCACAAAGTTGGTAAACTATTTGGAAATTACTAGCTGAGTTTGTTTATTATTTACAATGGGCGTGAATAGGTACGTAGTAGATCCGTTCATGTGAATTATTTTCTATTTTTTTTATTTACGCCTATTCAGGCTTTTACATACAAATAACAATATTAACAAAACTATACTAGTAAATAGGGCAGGAAACTACTGTTTAAAACACTTGCACAAAAATAAATACAAAGTAAAAATATTAGATATTGAATTTAAACCTCACAATATGTAGGTACAAAATATAAAAATCCGAAATAGTTTTTTTTCTTTCAGCCGACAAAATACTGCCAATGTGTTAGTCAATTTTAATAGCTTTATCAAAATATTCCCCTATTTGATGAAAAAAACTTCAATAAGGTAAGCTTATATAATAAAATTGATGTACTAAATATATCAACAACATCGGAGTATTTGTTTCCAAGCTGTTGAATCCGTCGCATAGGAGTGTAATATTGGCTTGTTGACTTAGAATTGCTACAGTAATATGGTAGGTACTGTCTTGTGACCGACCTGCCTGGAGTATTAAAAGAGATTTCATATAATAAATCAGGGGTATCAAACATCGAATTAATGATTTTATAGAAACAGGTTAAATCGGCAATAATTGAAAAATTATTGAAAATACTATCGACAATAATTGAAAAATTTTATAAAATTATAACAGTGCTTCAGATTTTTCATAAACTTAAATTTGGATTTGCGGCCGAAATTCCCAACCAAACCAAAATATATTTTTAATTAAAATATGTAAAAAAATATCTAGTACGGATGTGTGCTACTTTATTTATGCATGATGTAAATTGTATAATTTAGGTCATAAAATAATTATATTTTCATGATTTTAGAGGCAACTTTGCCAATTATTTATGAGTTAATAATAATTTTAAAAAACTTTTGCTGTAATGTTTATTTTGTAAATTTTTTTTTTTTTTTTTTTACTGTGAATACCGCACAAGAATCTCAACTGCTCCCGTCTGGAGCCAGTGAGACTATGGCATCCCCAAATGGGGTATGTTGTGAGGCTGAAGGTAGTGGGGAGGGGAAGGAGGTGGGGAAGAGGAAGGTTGGGAAGTACCTGGCTATTCAGATCTGGTCACCAAACACGGCTAAAGCCATTTTCAAGCAACGTTTCAATTCTGAATGGTGGTCTTACACCAGGGCGATACTGATAGTATCTTCCACTCTGGAACATGCCGCAAATATACTATATATTATTTTAAATGAATTAATTGTGAAATAACACAAATTAATCAAATAAAATTAATTTGCGCATGCCGGGTTCGAACCCGCGACCTCCGGATTGTGAGTCAAGAGTCTTACCCACTGGACTACGGAGGTCGATCAAATATAAAATAAAATAATAACAATGATTAAAAAAAGCATTTCGATAGTCTTAAATTTTTATTTCAACGACAACGATCTTTAGAAAACAAACATTTCGTATATATATATTTTTTTAATTTCCAATAAAAATGTTTACAATGTTTTATGTTTATTTTATTTTATCTTAAATTATATTATTTTTATTTTATTTTATCTTAAGAGGGCATTACCAGAGAAAGCCTGAAATACGTCATCTTAAAAAAAGTTTTTAGACGTATTGACTCTTTTCCACAAAAAATTATAAATGGATTTCGAAAGATTGTTCTTTTATCTAGCATTCGAATGTAATAAATTTTTAGAATTTTTTAAAATTTTTAGTATAATAAGGTTATTCCATAGGTCGTTGGCAGATTTGTTAAATTTTCAAAAAAGTTTTTGTATTATACCACACCCATTTCAAATAATGTAATCATGCAGTAAAATAAATCAATACATTATCTAGCAAAGTTATGTATTAGAATTTTAATTTTAGTTTCAATAAAATCATTAAAAAATATGTACGTATATGTACGTACACTCTTCAGGATTTTTATTTTTAAATTATACAAGATTTTTTAACCTTCTTATTATTTACAATAGCCGTTATTACTAACTTACACGATCATTAATTTACTAATTGAGCTAGAACTCCCTCACCAAACACAAGAGCATTGTCTCTTTATGGTGAGGAAAGGCAATTTATTTTTATTATTTGTTAACCTTATGTAACTATGTAACTGTTGTAACTTCATATGTATTTTTAATAAACATTGCCAATAAAAAAAAAAAATAAATGTATTTCTTGACGAAAATTGGTCCATTTGTGTATTTATTTGCGCACTTACAAACTAATATATTTCAGATTTTTTTAACATTCTTATTAAATTTAGACATTATTGAAAAATGATAAATACTTATAATCAAAAAATAACTACAAAAAGTACACTATTTTAATAGTTTTATCATCATGCCTTTCAGCATTTTTGGATGAAGGTATACATTAAAGCTAATTTGGATTGAAATAAATTCGATATTGAGTTATAATTTAAAAATGCTGGTACGGAGAATAATTAATCTTTCTCATTGTAACCGTCCTGCACGATCGGAAGAACAACTTTCGACGAAATGTGGATTTTCGTCCGCTGGCTAGTTAAACGCTCGTATGACGGCGTCAAATCCAAATTTAAATTTTGCACGAAAAATATCGTGCAGTCGTTTGTTCCCTTTAATTTGGTGTGGTTGGTTGCATTACCATAATTAGTAACACGATGACATAAAATAATATAGAACTAAGGTCCTGGGTTCAATTCCTAGATGCAACCGATTTGAGGTTTTACAAGTAAAAATAAAAAAGAATTATTAGAAAATAAATATGATTCAATAATCTGAAATCTGCATGAATAATATTAGGATTATGTACAAATTTAATTAAGCAATATTTGAGAAAGAGCTAGAAACTAGAAAGAGAGGCAGCATTATATTAGGTCCTTACATATGAAATTGGCGTTTTACCGTACTGGCAACTTTGATCTCAAATATCTTCTCTTTGGTTAGGAATTCCAAATTCAAATTTATACAGCTATTTACTCATGTATTTGTGTTTCGAAAATTATAATTTATTTGTTTTTTCCTTAATTGTTTTTTTTTTTGCGTCACTTAGTTTACAAAATGGAAAACTTGAAATATCGCGTTATTTACGAGTACGAGTTCCACCGTGGCACCAGTGTTGCAGAAACGGCTCGAAGGATCAATGATGTGTATGGCAACGGTGCCGCAAAAGAAAACACAGTGCGTTTTTGGTTCCAACGTTTTCGTTCTGGAAATTTCGACCAGCAGAACAAGCCCCGTGGACGGCCGGAGACCAAAGTTGATAATGAAGAATTGAAGGCTATTGTGGAAGCGGATCCATCGCAAACCACGTCCGAGTTAGCTGCAGGCTGCGGTGTAAGTGATAAAACTGTTTTAATCGACTTGAAGCAAATTGGGAAGGTGAAAAAGCTTGAAAGGTGGGTACCTCACGAATTGAGTGAAGCAAATCAACAAACGCGTATTGACCGCTAGACCACACACTGCACAACAGACGGCTACCAAATTAGAGGAGCTTCAATTGGAATGTCTAAGACATCCACCGTACTCTCCGGACCTTGCTCCAACAGATTACCATTTTTTTCGAAATTTGGATAACTTCTTGCAAGGGAAAAAATTCAACTCCGATGGGGCAGTCCAAACCGCCTTCAAAGATTTTATTGATTCCCGTCCGAATGGTTTTTTTAGTAAAGGGATCGATGAACTACCTGAGATGCAAAAGTGCATAGATAATAATGGTACATACTTTGATTAAATAAATATATTATTTTAAAAAAATCAACTTTAGTTCCTCCCATACAAAACGCCAATTTCATATGTAAGGACCTAATATATTACATTAAAAACAAAAGCAAAACAATCAGCGCATTGACATTTGACGTTTTTTAATTCAAGTTTTGGAACTCACGCAAACTTCAATATTATACCTAACACAACACTGCTGAAGCTCTTTCAAAAGATGAAAATTCGTTCCATACAAAATGTAAGAGGAAATGAATTTTCTTCATAACTTTCTTGAATTAACTCTCGTGAATTTTTGCGATGTTTTAATAGTTATTCTGCTATTCGGGACGGAGACAAATCCAACAAATCAAAGATCATCAAAATCGGTCGAGCCGTTCTCGAGTTATAAATAGTGTAACTAACCCGACTTTGTTTTAAGATTTTCATGGCCAAAAGTATTTTCGTTATTTGTTTTGCCGTGTTGCGCTACCTCCTTCTTTAGCAAACGTTTCGTGATAGATGTGTATCTGCCCTGATGATGGACACTGCAACGCTGTCCGAAACGTTGGCTAAAGAAGGAGGTAGCGCAACACGGCATAACACCCCAAAAACAAATAACGAAAAAAAACACACTTTGTTTTATATATTCAACAAACTAAGTTAAATTTTTATTTCAATTTGGGAGGCGGGTATAGGTACCTACTGCCGTCCCGGAAACCATTTATTGGATAACCAACACCTCTGTCATAGGTCACCCTTGGCTTGGCAGGGGTGCCCGGGCTCAAGGGGTGAGGTTTATCTAGGTCTTGGTGGCGAATGCGTTTGCCCACCTACTGCGTGGCGGACCGGATTGGGAGGGACTGGTTAGCCGGACTCTCTCGACCCATTCATTGCCTTGCACGCAATGGGAGGGATGGATTCATAAGTCCGTTAATTAATTTTTGGAGATCGCTGGCAACGGTTAATATGCACTTTTTTTGAAAAAAACCTTTTGATTCACCTTAATTACATTAAAAGGCAACTATTTGCATTGGGGGAAGTGGAAAATATTTCATTTTAAATTTCGAATACGTAAAATTAAAATTAGCTTTCGTCTTGTGAGTTTGTACGCCATTAGTTATTTAGCTCATTCGCTGTTACTTTGGTATGTTGGTATTCCTGATACACTTGAATATACATATAACGAACGGCTAGAAGATTTTGAAGGTACCACGAAATCTGGAAAGGTAAGTACTAAATTATCGGAATTTTGGGAATAAAATGACGGAAAAAAATATGTTTTTAATTTCGGTAATTATTTTTTATAAATAATACATTCACTTTTGTATTAAAAACCATGTTACACAAACCTAGCGTAGCCGTTAAACTACTTGAAAACTGGGATGTTTTTCTTGCCTTGACGTGAGTAGGCGTTATGAAGGGGCACTTTCTTTTGAATCACAAACCATGTTACACAAACCTAGTGTAGCCGCTAAACTACTTGAAAACTGGGATGTTTTTCTTGCCTTGACGCGAGTAGGCATTATAAAAGAGCACTTTCTTTTGTATCACAAACCATGTTACACAAACCTAGCGTAGCCGCTAAACTACTTGAAAACTGGGATGTTTTTCTTGCCTTGACGCGAGCAGGCGGTATAAAGGGGGCACTTTCTTTTGTATCATAAACCATATCACACAAACTTAGCGTACGTAGCCGCTCAACATCGCAGAAATAGTTGACTTATAAAAATAAAATTTTAATGTAAAAAAAATTCAAGCTAATAAATTTTAATCAACGCACGCAATACATTAGGTAAGTACCTACTAATTAGGCGGAATTTCAGTTTTATAACATTAAAAAAAAAAACGCCCGCGCGATTTTGTCTCTAGCCGTTGGTTTCCGTTTGCAATTAATCCCATGAAGTCTGCTACGCTTTGCTCTAGCATCTTTTCGTACAGTAACAAGAATACCAACAAAACAAAATGATTTTTGAAAATAATGTTTGAAAATGGACGGTCTCGTTTCATAGAATGAAAGCTAATTTTAATTTTATGTAATCGAAATTTAGAATGAAATATTTTCCACTTCCCCCAATGCAAATAGTTGTCTTTTAATATAATTAAGGTGAATCAAAAGATTTTTTTTTTTAAAAGTGCGTATTAACCATTGCCAGCGATCTCAAAAATTTACCGTCCGTTACTCGTGGACACACTGACCCCCAGATTCCTACCCACCCATCTTAACTTTTTCATTTCCAGAACTTCCTCTCCTCTATTTCCTTTTTTCTAAATGCGTGTATATTACAAGCCTCGCGGAATTTGTTTTTCCTCAGAGCCTCCTGTGTGGTGCTAACGTAAAAAAATACCTTAAATTTTAAAATTTGCTATTCAAATAGATTCAAACGAACAATGCCTTGATTTTCATTTTTTACGGATGTGATTGGTCTGTGAAAAGGTTAAGATTTGAGGGGTAAAATTTAAAACAGACACTCGATTGGAAAAAACACTGATATACAGGAGTTAGTAGTAAGTATAATTTATCTAAAATACTAAATAAATTGATATTATAAACTTTCGGTTCTGACAATGTTTTAGGAAAATAACTAACCCAACGAATTAAATGCATTTTATTTTTGCATGAATCCATTATTTAAATTATCTGTCAACAATTAATAAAGCACTAGCGGTTATAAACCCGCTCCGCAAGTTTTTGGTGCTAGGCCCTGCGGGCGGCTTTTCGATCGGCTTCGCCCAGTTAGTATTGGTGACCACTGTATAAATCCAATAGGAACTGGTTCCAAAAATAGCCGTTCCTCGGATCCACCGTCATCCAGTGTAGCTAGTCACCGGGACAAAGTAACCGAGACAGGCGATGACGTCATGTGTAATATATAGCCGATAGCCGCTTGATACAACCATGTATTATCGTCAATCTTTCCATATCCGGAGAGATACTACATATTCACAAATTCTTTGCAGTTATGCCTAGGGGGGGGGGGGCACGTCCCCATCCGACCTGCTGGCGGAAGTGGCGACATCTTGTGACAAATTCTTGAATTCGAAACCAAATTACAACAGTAGCTTTGTTTGAAATTCCACGTACACAGATGTTATTTATGGCGCGGCGCGTATGGCGTGGCGTCAGACATGCACTCGAAACCGGGTTCTGAAATTCAACCACGCAGACGCAAGCCTATGAATACTATTCGATTGCTTTACAATACATTTAAGTGAAACATTTTAAGAATATTGTAAATTTTAACAAGTTTGGTTTGCCGGTTAAATAAACAAGAAAATAATTGGTAATATGTACCTCTCCGGCCGAAAAAAGTAGACTTATCTTTATCAAATCAGAATCAACACTTCTTGTCACTGAATTAAAATAAATTTTATATTTAAGTTTCTAATTTCATAACATTATCTCTCTTTTAAGACCACCCATCTACAAAAAATGGCCACGAAATAAGAATAATAATAACAAAAGAATATTATTATGATAAATTAAGGATCATTTCAAGATGCTCATCCGACAATTCCTTTGTTAATTTCACTTTGTAATAAAAATAAATGAAAGGGTGAAATTAATGGCAGCTGCTCCTTTAGTCACGTATTTCACATTACTCGGACAAGAGTTTTGGGCCCAAAAATTTTAAACTTGTTAAATATTATAATAACACGGGCATCAGCCGAGCATGGTGGTCGAAAATTCCACTAATTAAGGCTCTGCAACCGGGTTCGAAAAGAAGAAGATGGAGAGACGAAATTACGAATGTTAGAGGAGAGCGCTAACATTTACAGCGACAAAATCGATGCGAAAATTACGAAAATGTTTAATAAAACACGACTCGTCTAAAAACAGCAATTAAAGAAACACTGTAAATTTTTTCATAAATATAACTTGTAAAATAACTGAAACAAACGTGTTTATAATAATTTTTGGAGCATACTTTGCGATTTTTTTCTATCGAGGGAATTTTATATAATTTGCGTTTCGGCACGGGCAAAGTCTAGATATTATCTTCAAGAATAACATATATTTTTTTAAGAGCTTTAAAACTTACCCAGCCTTACTAAAAAATCCAGTGAAAATTTTATTCAATTGACAAACGGCCGCGGATGTGAAAACATTACTAATTAAAAATTTGTTCTTTGAAAGAAATACACATGGTTTCCACGGCCTGAGAGGGTAGTTTATTTCTGTTTTAACCATTGATGTCCGAACGATATTTGTAATTTTTCCATAGTATTTTGAATGTTCTATATATTTCTTATTTTTGAAGGTGTCGTAAAAACAAATACCATTTATGAAAACAAGATAAAATTACCTTTTAGATTTGTGTATTTGAAATACACTTTAGCTTTCAAAAACTGCCATATTTTAAGATTCAAACTCGGAAATAAATTTCCTCCCACAACATTTTTGACCAAAATGTAGAGAAATTTAAATAAAATCAAAATTTAAAAAACACAGTCCTTTTATGTAATAAATTTGGAAGGAAACTATCACCTCACTTTTTCATCGTGTATACAATAAAAAAATAATAAAAAATTTAAAGTTTTTTTTATTGCCAAAAAAATAACTTAGAAATAATACCGAAATTTAAAACAGATTTCTTGCATCTCTAAAGACGTTAATTTTTTTGATACGTTTACGAACACATGTATTAGATTTTAATATTATAAAAAATTATCACTTTTAAGAAATTCTCTTAAAATAAAGATCTTAAAATGAAAATTTTATCTTTTAAGTAACCTATAAAACACAATATTCTGACAGTTCAACTTTGAAAGTACGGCGTTTGTACAATAACTTGATTAAACTGATGTAAACCACACAAATAACATGGTAAATATATCAATTATGTGAACAAAAGAGTAAATTCGTCACTACAATAGAAATTATTAAGTAAAATCACAAAATTTTCGATATCCCGCCATAAAACACACCGAGCTGTTTTGTCATCGCGGGCTGTCGCGGGCCGAAGAACTAATGCATAGGCGCGCCAATAATGCCCATTGCGGAGAAAAATTAAAACAACATTGTTTCCTAGTAAATTAAAACCATATACAACGTTGTCACATCTTCAATGCGTTTTAACAGCGTGACCACGTAAGAAAAGTTATTGGTAATAAAACGTGTTTTAGTGTATACGAGGTTTATTTATGTTATTGCAATAACACAGTTAATCGGTCGCGCTGTGGTTTTTTTTTGTAAGGCTGTATGTGTTTAATCCGGGTTGCGGGCTCTTAATGTAACCATAATATTTATGCAATGAATAAAGAAAAATTTAAAAAAAAAAAAAAAGTTACAGAAAATGTAAAAGGTTAGGGTTATAAAAATATAGCGAAAGGAGTTACAAAAGAAAATGTGACGCTAGAAGATACAAAAGGACATATAGGTGAAATATAGTGACAGAAGATGAGGATGGATAGGTGTATATAAAATATTGTGACAGGAGATTAAAAAAAGGATATGTAAAATAGCGCTAGAAGATACACAAAAGGACATGTAGGTAAAATATAGATAGAAGATGCAAAAGGAGTAAATTCAGTGAATTTGCGTAGGAATCTGGGTGTCAGTGTGGCCAGGAGTGACGGACGTATGAATCTATTCTTCACATTGCGGTGCAAGGCGAAGGGTCGGGAGAATCCGGCTGGAGAGGTCAAAAGGCCTCCTTCAATCAGTCTCCGCCGATCCAGCCCGCCACGCAGTGGTTGGGAAAACGAATCCGACCAAACGTAGCGAACCACTTGGGGTGACCTGTGGCAGGGGTGTCCAATAAATACTTCCCGGGG
This sequence comes from Limnephilus rhombicus, assembly GCA_929108145.2. Classification (NCBI taxonomy): domain Eukaryota; kingdom Metazoa; phylum Arthropoda; class Insecta; order Trichoptera; family Limnephilidae; genus Limnephilus; species Limnephilus rhombicus. Next base: position 23,935,181 of record OV815278.1, read on the forward strand.
CGGCGGTACCCACACCCGCCTCCCAAATTGTATATCGCTGCTAAAGAAAATGAAATTATAGTACATTCTCACAATTATTGTAAATATTTTTTTCAATGTTTTATAATCAAGAAATGGAATATTCAGAATTTCCTTATTTTCCCCACAAAAAGGTTGTCACCACAAAATACCCAATTCTTGAAAAAATCTTATAAACTCTCCGCAATTTGAGGAATTCCCGATTTGACAACCTTGATCACTTCATTCTATTGACCAAGCTAGCCCTTTTGCCAGACAGTATTCAATCTTGGGCTTCTTTATTTTTAACACAAATCTTGAAAACGTAACACTTCTTTCATTCTGACAACAAAAACCTTATCCTTACAGGTCACGTGCTAATATGTTGCGTTAATTGAGAACTCGTGGCCCTTTTTTCTAAATTTGTAAATATATTTAGATCATTAGCTTGTATTTTGAAAACAACTTTTTATTTCATTATTATTTCATTATCAGTGTTATCATTTATTTCATTATTATTATCTTTTTATTTCATTATCAGTGTTATCACCTAAACTCCCGAAACCTGAAGAATAAAATAAATTAATATAAAACTGAAAGTTGCTCACTTTAGTATTTCTTTGTTCTTCGCGCCGCGCCAATTTCTGCTTCGCAATCTGAATTCTGGTTCGACGCGATAAAATTACACACGTGTACACATGAACCATGTAGGCAGGGATCATTAATATTTATCATTATTAAAGGTTAGTAGGTACCAGAGGCCCTCCTTTTGAAGGGGGCGATGCGATGTTGAAATGTGACGGGCTTAATCGAAACATTCAAATAATCGAACTGTGTTTCAAATTAAACGGTAAAAATATTTCAATCAGTGTCAAAAGGTAGGAAACACACAACTTTCAACAAAATTAGTGTATTTTACGCGAATTTAAGTTATGTAGAAATTTGTCCTACAACGAATTTAAACGCAAAGTATTATTTAAACTTTAAATGTGTGTAAGGTAGGAACCACATTACTTCAATTATTGACGTATTTTACGCGACTTTATGTAGGTAATTGTGTGGATATTTGGCCTACAACGAATTTAAGGGTGAGCTATTATTTAAGCTTTTAACTGCCTACCTACAAATAATCTTTTTTGTCCCATATGTAAAAATAACAATTATTATATAATTTGTAGAAAAAAATCACCTCAAGGGCGCTGTGTAAATTTATTTATTATGCCAGCTATTGTTTTTATAATTTTCTTTACCCCTTTTGCAGTGTACACTTTTGAAGTTTATACTGCTTTTGCAAAATAAATAAAATTAATTATAATTATTTCTGCCCAGCACATGAAGTACACGAAATTTACGTGTTAGGGGCATACATTAATTACGTGAGTTAAAAAAGCGAGGGGGGGGGGGGTCCAGCAAAATCTCACGTTACTTGAAAAGAATATACGAAGTGGCCCAAATTTATCTCACCAAGGGGAGGGGGGGGTCTAGATTGGAAGAACAACTGCTCACGTAATTAATGTATGCCCCCTTACGTGGGTTCCTATAAACTAAAAAATTATGAACTTTTATTTCATGTAAGTACAGTACCTACGTAGGTATTTATTTTTTCTTAAGGATTAATTTTATTGAAAAAACCCAAAAAGGTAGTATTTATTGATGAAATAAATCAATAATTAATTCAAAATGCTTCGATTTCATAAAATTGTAATAATTTCGAAAATAATATCTCGATTCAATTCATCACTAGTTGACTTCAATTATTGTTTACCAGAAACAATAGACGTGCCTATGAAGGCTTCGAGAATTCCACTAACAGGAATCAAGGGTAATATTTCACCCCCGATGCGTGGAATGTGTGATGGGAAGGGAAAATGGATAGAGTAGACATTCTGAAAAACTTATTTCGAAAAGAATTTTAATTTACCATCATCGACATTTTCGTTTTTTATCACTTCCCTATGGAGAAATGGAGAAATTTTATGTGACGGCTTAGAGCCAAAAATATTTTTAAAGATTGCTGTCAATCACCACCGTTCAAATAGAAGACCTGACAACAACGGCCAAGATAGCGCCGATTGTGTTCAATCAATATTGTTTATTAGGCGGTGGACGTTTATTAATTTATATTTTTGAATGTAGCTATTACTTTGTGGTTATCCATTATAATAAAATGAAACAATGCAACTTTGTATAAACCACTTATAAAATGTGCAAATCCGACCGGTTTCGGAACAAACGTTCCTTCGTCAGGGAATGCTTATACTTATTTATTAATTTATTTTGATCTTAAAAAAAAGTTAATCTATATTCGGTACACGAATAATCTGGAAATATTAGAAACACCACCATTAGATTTTTTTTATATATAGAGAGAGAGATTATTAGAGAGATACTCGTACATTATATTATGTACTGTGGAAAAGTTATAATGTTTGAAACATTTACAGAGTAGAAAACTCCAGTCCAATTTTTTAATTTTTTTTAATGAATTTAGATTTTTTTTATATATAGAGAGAGAGATTATTAGAGAGATAGTCGTACATTATATTATGTACTGTGGAAAAGTTATAATGTTTGAAACATTTACAGAGTAGAAAACTCCAGTTCAATTTTTTAAAGAATAATGAATGACCTTCTGACTTAAATAACTGCATATTTTTTTAGGGTTTGTTTTAATAGTTAAAATAATTTTCAAAGTTTTAATTTTTTAAGATCCCCCGAAAAACACCGCACGTGTAATGAATCGTGTGACGTCATCACTCCTGAAAAGTTTTTCAACCGGTGTTCATTTTGTATGAGAGTTATACGGCAGAAAGTATGGTACTATTCGATAAGTTAAAACATTATTTAGGTGGAATTATTTATTTATTATATTATATTCATAATGTTATGATATTTTTTAAGATTATTACGGGAGAGTGGTATAGAAATTGTTTAAAATTATTATTTTTTTAGCTTTTAAAATCAATACTATCTCAAACGAAGCATTACCTGCACACTGCAAAAATTGGAGGCAAATAAGATAAAGCGCCGACAAGCTGATCGGTGACTGCCATTTTGAATTCGAAGCTCGTAGAGAAGTGAGTCGTTCGCGAACGAGTCGGCTCAGTGACCCGGATAACAATAATAAATTTGGACAACTTATATAGCGCTGTTTTATCTTGTACGGATCTTATCTTCATACGGATCCGTAAGATCTGGTTCCGAGATCTATGTATCTTCATACGGATCCGTAAGATCTGGTTCCGTAAGACCGATCTTCAAAGCTACGGACACACTTGCTCGCGGTTCGCGGATCTTTGCGAACGAGTGAGCGGGTAGCATGCTCTTTGGCTTCTAATGAGCAAGTGTGTCCGTAGCTTAATTCAGTCGTTCAATTGATCCGATTCACTGAACCGGATCTTTTCATTCTCGTTCAACTGAGCCGCTTTGCCCGTCTCTAGATAGCATTTTGACGTAGCATATTATACAATTTTTTCGTACAATTTAAAGTTTTTCAATATTTTAAATAATATAGATAAACTAATAGAGATACCTCTATTTTTGATACGGAATTATTTAGGCTTAAATATTGTTTCAATAAACACAACAACTAATTTTCTATAAACAGCATGAAATAACGAATAACATGAAATGTTGTTAATACTATGGCTTGTGTCATACCTACATAATCAAAGATTTCAATACAATGACTGGTGGGGCGTGACGTCAACACTAACCATTCAATAATACCAACTTGACGCTGTGTTTTGACGAGAGGTTTAAAAATGCACTTTTTAATATTTTTTTAAGAACTCTTGCGTTTAATATTATGAAATAAAACTTATCTATTCAGAATCAACGTTCATTGGTCTATATGAACATATTTTTTTAAAGCCATAATATTTTTCACTGGAATTCCTTTTTATCACATTAATGAAATTGCCTTTGGGGCGTGCATAGATATTAATACTCCAATTAAAAGTGTTCACAGCATGCATAAATTAAGGCTTAGAAATCAATGAAAGAAAGAAAGAAAGAAAAAATAATAAGAAAGCAATAATATCATTTTTAGTTCAAATACTTCTATTTGCCAAGATGTTATTAAAAATTAGCACACGTTTTATATTATACGCGGTTCTTTGTATGTATTTAGAAGTTCGAGGGAAGCAAAACTCTAATCTCAATCTTCCGTCATATCAATCTCTCTATACCAGTGGTTCCCAACCTTTTTCTGACCCGGGACCACTTGTAAGTTTATTTTTTAGACAGGGACCACAAGCAGTGGCGTAGGAAGGGGGGGGGCGGCGCCCCGGGTGCCACCCGACCGAGTTTCACCCCCAAGACGACAATTCTCTAGCTACCCCCTACCCCCCCAGGACGGACAAATTTTTATAAAGTCAAAATTTGTGTTTTGCCAACTTTAATGGGGAGGGGGGGGGGGGGGGGATGACACCAAGTTATCCGCCTTCTCCGTCCCAGGTGCCACCCATGCTAGTCTGCTTATCGTCAATGGCATAGCCTAGCATGGGTGGTACCCAGGACGGATGGCACAACGGGAGGGGCGTAAAGCATCACCTGGACGGATAGGACGGGTTCTAGCAGAATATTTACGAAACCCTGCAGTCTATACAGAATGGTTTCTGTTGTGGGCGCGTGGTCGGGCGGGCGCGCAGCGCGGCGTCGATTTGTTTTTTATGGAAATGTACAGTATTATTTTATTACGATATCGATGAAATTTTGCACACTTGACTTTCAAATGAAGCAAAAGGTCGCTATCGATATACGATTCAGAAAAACTCTGTGTAAATTCATAAAACGCGGGCACCGCCGAAAACTTTAGCTGCTTCAATAATAAATTTCCAATTTGGGAGGCGGGTATGGGTACCGCCCCGCCGCCCCGGGAACCATTTATTGGATAACCAACACCTCTGCCGTAGGCCACCACAAGTGGTTCGCTACGTTTGGTGAGCAGGGCAGATACCCGGGTTCATGGGTGAGGTTTGCCCGGGTCTTGGCGGCGGATACGTCTGCCCACCAGCTGCATGGCAGGCCATATCGGGAGAGAATGGTTGAGGGAGTCTCTTTGAATTCTCCGGCCGTACTCACTCGGAACATCGCCTTGCACCGCACATTGACCCCCTCCAAGATTCCTACCCACTCCTAATATTTTACCTCCCCAAGACTTACTCTCCTAAAAAGACCCTCCACACAGCATCCCTAAAGATGACATAGACCGAAGAGGAATTTTTTTTCCTCGGGGCCTCCTGTGTGGAGCAAATGTAAAAAAAATATAAGAACTATTATTATTATTCGATTATTTATACAGAGCCGTTTTCGTAGAAAAATCACCTCAAGGGCGCAAATCCTTTGTCAAAAGAGACATGTTTGCGGTTAGAAAGTCTGAGTAAACTTAACAAATTAATTATATTTTCAATTAATTTAAAACGCGACTAATTTAGGCAATCTAATGAGTGGGCTTAACAAGAAGCCAACTGAAAATTAAAGTGGTTAAGTGACAAACCCTGTTTTTATCATAATTAATTCGTTAAACGGTAAAAGCTTTTCTAAAAAATTCTCAATGGAGCTTTTTCGTTTGATAATAATGTGGTGTAAAAATAAGAATTAAAACCTTAAATATATGACAAGGAAAATAGTTATTTTATGAGAATGTTATTTAATACCCACGATGTAAAATTAACGATGTGCGAGGTTTTCCTGCCAACAACATTCTGGAATTTAGCACAGGCCCAGTTGTCACGCAGAAATTCAAATGTAACGATGTCATCAAATGGGCATTCAGCGTCTTTTTGGTTTTTGTTACATTAGAAATTTTCCCATTAAACGCCGATTCTAGATGCGCTTCAACTTTCCGTCAAATTGCATTAAGCTGACAAGTTAAACAACATGATAGTTTCCCTCTTCTGCTGATCACAATTCGTTCAAAAGCTAAAAACTGACTTAGAATCGGCCTTTAAAAAGATCTTTCAGATGTCAAATGAAATCAAATTGGCGCTGAATGGTCATTTGATGACTTTGTAAACAGTGAAATTTTGCAAATTGTTAAGTTGAAAATATTGTGTAATAGTAGTAATAGAGTAGGCAGTAGGTAGAGGAATAATAACATCGCAAACTGGTTGGGTGACATTGTAAGGCGGGATAAGGGAGGGTGGTATACGAGAATTAAAACAATATATTATAAAAGGTTTTAAAATAAAAATCAAATAATATTTGTATGATTTGTATAGCGCCTCAAATGAAAAATTACCTGAAGGGTGCTTTGTACTATTTGGCTGGATTTGTTCTCTTCTCTTTTTCAATTTGAGGGAATTGCTTGATTTTTATAAAATTCGTTACTGCCTACCGAGAAAAATCATTATGAATTACGAATTAGATATTTACAAGAAAAAACGTAGGTAGATACAATTTCCGGAGAAAAATTAATTTCCGGGTTTTTTGAAATCGCTAAGCGTAAAAAATGTTGTTCCAATTGTCTTCAAAATTATAATTCCTGAAAAAAAATCTAAAATATTTCCTGACCCTTATAAATTCAGTCTAAGTGGAATCCTCGGATTATATCCGGTCTATGGCAACGTTATGAATTTTGACTTAAATCGCCAGTACCTACCTACCAGAAGACTTATTAAAGCCATCAACAATGCATAACAGCTAAGTACAACACAAACTCAGTTAACTTCAGTGTTAGTTTAGCCTTAATTAAATTTTGACGATCGAGAGATTTTTTTTTTTTTTTTTTTTTTTAAGTTTATTTAGGAAACATACAGTTGTAAATACATTCATTTTACATTTTATATTGAATATAGTATAAACCAGTGAAGTTCCATTTATGATTTAAAAAAAAAAGAAAGGAAATGGTTACTGATTAGGAAGCAAGTAGATAATAATAATATTATAATATAGTATTAGTAAAAAGTGAGTCAAAAGAAAAAATAAACAATTAAGAAATAACAAAGAAATAATCGTTTTGGTTTAAGTACATTGTAAGGTTAATTTAGTTTTAAACGTTTTAAGAGAGCAGTGGAAAATATCGATATCTCTTAGGGCGTTGTAAGATTTGCAGATACGCCCGAGCAAAGAATTTTGTGCATATTTCGATTTGAAATGCTGTATAAAAAATAGGGTATTCGACCTGGTATTGCGTTCAGGGCAACGAAATGCAATCCTTTCTAATAGATCTGGTGAGTCAATAAGGCAGTTCACAATCTTGTATAGAAACAGTACGTCAGAAATGTTTCTCCGTTTGTAAAGAGCAATAGGTTTACACTGGTGATTTTCGAAACGATACGAAAGGTGTTTCAAAAATTTTGTTTGAATATTTTCAATACGCTTAATGTAAGTTTGGTATTGTGGATTCCAAATGACAGATGCAAATTCAAGATGAGATCTTACATACGCCATATATAGTAGTTCAAGTGTAAAAGGTTTGTTGAACGGTTTTGTGATGCGTAGGATAAAACCCATTTGTTTGTAGGCTTTTTCTAAGATGTATTCAATGTGATCTTTGAATAGTAATTTGGAGTCAAGTAATACTCCAAGATCTCTAATTTTATCCACTCTTTCAAGCGGAACGTTGTTCAGATGGTAAATATGGACGATTGGGTGATTTTTACGTGAAAACGTTATCGCATTACATTTCTTTACATTGAGAAATAGTTGATTTTCTATGCAATATTCATTAATTTTATTAATATCTTCTTGTAATTTATTGCAATCATCTTCTAAGCTTATACATTTGTATATTTTCATATCGTCAGCGTAAAGAATAAGAGTTACAGATGACATGTTTGATGTCATTTATGTACAAAGTAAAGAGCAGGGGTCCTAAATGGGAACCTTGAGGTACACCCGAAGGGACGGTTATTTCCTGTGACATGTAACCTTTGAGTGCAACAGCTTGACTTCTATTTTTAATGTAAGATGAGAACCATCTGAGAAGATTTCCACTTATACCAATTTTTTCAAGTTTGCTTAGGAGTATATCATGATTCACTTTGTCGAAAGCTTTAGAAAAATCAGTATAGATAGAGTCAACTTGTTTCTTTTTATCCATAGTATTCAGAACAAAATCGGTGAACTGACCCAAGTTCGACTCGACAGATCTGCCTTGAAAGAAACCGTGCTGTTGAGGATTGATAATGGTGTTTTTACATAAATTAAAGAGTTGGTCGTAAACGATTTTTTCCATAATTTTACTTAAAATGCATAGTTTCGATATAGGCCTATAATTCTCAATATTGTGTTTGTCCCCCTTTTTGAAAACAGGTGTCACAAGAGCTCTTTTCCAAATGGTGGGAAATACGCCTTCTTTGATAGAAAGTGTGAACAGTAATGTCACGGGGGTGACAAGTTGTTCAGCACAATTAAAAATAAAAATTGGATGTATTTTATCACAACCAGCACTTTTTTTTGTGTTGACATTTTTCAAGTATTTTAATACTAAAGATTTCTCGATATTAATCGAATTCAGGTGTATTGAACTTATATTATTATCATTGATTACGTCTTTGCTATATGTGGAAATGTTTTTAGTTTGAGAGGGGACAAACACAGATTGAAAATAATCGTTGAAAAGATTGCAAGTTTGTTGCCCATCAATTGAAGAAATGTTTCCATGGAATATGTTATGAGGTATATCAGAGGAGTTTTGTTTTGATTTGACGAAGGTAAAAAAAAATTTCACATCATTCTTTATGTTTAACTCAGCATTATTTATATAGTTTGTGTAACATTCTTTCTCAAGCGTCTTTTGGCGAGTTCTAAGTAACGAGAATGTATGATAATCAGAAAGTTGGGAATATTTTTTAAATTTACGATGAAATTTTAGTTTTTCTTTGATGATTTTTATTAAGCTAGACGTATACCATACGGGATATTTTGGAGACATTTTAATGGTTCGTAATGGGACGTATTGGTTGATAGCTTCATATATAATTTCGTAGAATTTATTAGTAGCTTCTTCCATGCACATTTTATTGAAAACATGCGTCCAGTTAAATTGTTCTAGAAACTTATTAATTTGAGTATAGTCAGCTGAGTTAAACAACAAAACTTGCCGTGATAATTGTTTTAAACTGGGGTCTCTTAGAAGTGTTATCTCGATATGTAAAGATTTGTGATGTGAATCTTCGGTAAGAAAGGGAGGACAGTAAGGCAATAATATACAGTTCAAATTGCTTATTACTAGATCGAGAACACGTTTGTTTGCGTTAATTATGTTGTTATATTGATGGAAGTCACAGAGTGATAGAAAATCTATCACGTGAGTACTGGCTTCATCAGTGGCTGTTTGTGGAATCATTTGATTTGAATTAAGACTTGGGATCCAGACAAGTTTTGAGATATTGTAGTCTCCTACAAGTAAGAAATCATCGTCGGGATTATTCTGTCGGAGATAACTAGCGGATTCAAAATGATTTAAAAGACTGCTAATATGTTTGGTACCGTGTGGGTGGTAAGAACAACAAATATTTATTCTTTTGTTAGGGGCAGTCGAAATGATGCTTACCCATATATCCTCAGTTTCTTGTGTTGACCAAGTCGTCTGTTGAATGACATTATATTTAGATAGAACGGCAATAAGAACCCCGCCTCCCATGGTTTGGCCTGTAAGACTATAGTTTCTATCCCGTCTAAAAACATTATATCTATCATCAAAAATCTCTTGATTACTGATATTGTCAAGAAGCCATGTCTCTGAAATACATATAATATCAAAATCATTGTTCATAACGGACCTTAAGAAGTCGTGTGTTTTTGTGCGCAAACCTCGTACATTTTGATAATATATGTTAATGGACGCCATTAATCTGTGATGAAAGTATAATAGATGTATAATAATATTTAAAATGAGATAAACACAATGCCAGATCGAACCCTAGTAACCAATGAAAGTTGTTGCAAAAATGATACATTCCTGACTCGAGAAATATCAAATCTTGATAAATAAATATAAAAAGATGAAAGGCAAGGTAGTAATGGAAGGTAAATTGTAACGAGATATGGTAGAAAAAACATAATATGAGTCAAGAGATTTTCTTAAGGTCTTTCTCGGAAGAAATCCGTACGACGGGGGAACCATCATTTTTCTTTTTCAGATCAGATTTCAGATCCTTGACTTCTTGGACCCAGTTGGAAATCCGAAGAAATTCAACGTTAATGAAAGCTAAATTAATTTTTAACGGATTTCTTAATTACAGAAAAAATAAGTGAAGAATAATCTGATAACAGAAAAGAAGAATTTGCATGACAAAAGACGCCATGAGTAAAATGCAAAAGATATGGAGTGACAGAGGCATAAGACCATTGAGATGAGACTCGTCCGGGTATTTATTTTTCTCATATTTTTGTACGGTGTGGAAACATAGACACCTAGAACCAACGAAAGAAAAGGGATAGACGCCCTGATGTGTGGTGCTGAAGAAAAATGCTCAGAATTCCATAAACAGCCAGATACACAAATGCATCTATTCTGGAAGAGCATACGAACATACCTACACAATAGGCTTTCAACTATCCGCCTAGAACGTATCTTAAGATACTTTGGACACGTTGATCGCCAAACTGAGGACTCCAATTTGGAGAAACTCATTGTCACTGGCAAAGTGAAAGGCGCAGACGAAGGTCACCAATGCGCTGGAGTGACCAAGTACCACTGGACTGGTGTACGCAGCTCCAAACAGCGCAGGACCCCGACGAGTGGAGGAGCCTTGTCCATCATGAAAGTTAGAGTAGGGATCATAAGAACCGACTTGAGAATAAGAAGAATCTGATAACACCATAGAGATGCCTAATTGATAAATTAGATATAATCAAGGATTAGATGTTAATAAAATAATGAAGAGTGAAAAGGAGAGGACCTGCTGCACCAACACCCTAAACTATATTCATAATATCTTTATTTTTTCAATTCTATGGCAAAGGTTGTACGTGACGTATCTATGTATAAAGCATAATATAAGAAAAAAAATCACAGTTTTCACAGTCCTTCTCACTAGCGTTTCCTGAGTCTCCTCACGCCGTAGTTTTTATATTTGTGTATTTCGTCTCTAGTTGTCTGTACATTGTCTTCATAATGTTTGCAAGTATGTCACTCTGTTCTCTGAGTTTTCTTTTATTTTAGTTTTAAATATATTTCTTAATTTCCGTTTTTTGTTTGATTTGGTAGAGCCTTACGTATATAGTTTCGTATCACGAAATTTAATACTGTCCAATAGACGTATTCGATCTAGGAATAACCAGTATATTTTGAGTATTTATGTTGAACAGTGGGGTATTCAAATGTTTTTCTTAGTTTACAAAAAACAAAGTTTTGTAAATTTAAAACGAAAGTTGTTTTAATATTTCATCTTTCGGTGTTCTAGCCGTATTTTTACTGAACCCTTTGATATTTAACATACATAACTTTAGAAGAATTATTATTTTCTTATTTCTTACATCGACGGTTAAGAACGATAAGTGGCTAACTAATATTTTTGCCAAATTGAGTTTTTTAAGTCCTTTATCGTGAATCCATTTTTTTCAATGATAAAGATCGTTGCAAAGAGCATTTGCTTATTAAAAACCCGATATTACCCACTTATCGCTCTTAACCGACGATCTTATATTATTTTGTGTTGTTTATACTCGAAGTAAATTCCTTTATGCTTATAATATACCTATTCTTCCACCAATGTCGGGACATTTATATTTTTAAGAAAGCGTTGATCATTGTCCCACTAGCTCCAAGCAATGTAAAATTAACATAAATACAGTACAGAGACGAGCTAATTGATGTTTGTCGCCTAAGTGCAAAGCACCCCACAAACACAGGGGAGACAGGTTGAGGACCGAGGACGAGGACAAACACCTTGTCGGTGGTGCGGTCGCGGTCAGGGCGGACTTGCGGACCGGTGAACGTGTGAACTGCGGATGGCAGTCACTAGTGACGTACGAGACCGGGTCAATACAACATAATTCCCACAACAAATGATCGGTCATCAACACGGCTTCAGAGTGCACATAAATCGTACTGGTAAGACAAAAAAGTAATCGAATCACTCACCTGCGTAATATTACTATAAATACAATTTTTTCAATATAAATTAAATGATAAAAAATTAAGTTGCGTTAGTGAAATTATTGACCTAGGTATTATATTCGATAGCAAACTAACCCTTGTATGTCATATTAATAATATTATAATATTAATAATAATATTTTGAGAGTTGCAAAAGACTTCAATGATTTAGGCACATTTATATATCATGTTTATAAAACCCAACCTTGTTAGATGCCAACTAGATTATAACTCTACGTTACGGTCTCCCTTTTACAACATTCATTCCGACAACATTGAAAACACTCAACATAAGTTCCTGGGGTATATAAACTATAAATTTCATATTCCTATACAAAACATTGATTATAATTACCTACTGGCTAAAATGTCCCTATTAAAACTTTCAGAAAGAAGAATAAACACAGATTTAATACTATTACATAAAATACTACATTACAAAATTGACTGTCCTGAATTGCTTCAATTAATCAATATCCATATTCCCAAAAGATCTTGCCTGCATTACTACCTTTTATTTTAACAACACCAGGACACTGTCTTATCAAAATTCCACGATTCCGAGACTTCAGTCTCGGAAATAAATATTCTGATCTGGGAGATATATTTCACCTGAAAATTAATCAGTTAAAGTATTGATGTAAACCTAACACTCAACATCCCGCTAAAGCACACGACCCACGGACAAAGATCCTTTAACTACTATTCTATCAAACTATATAACAGCATGCCACCTTCTTTGAAACAATCTGCTGATTATTCACCAACAAATAAACTAAAAAAACAAATCACAGTCTGGATAAAAGCTAAAGGAACACTATTTTTCCAAAACCTATTTACTCCAAACCAAACATAAAAATTAACTTCTTAATAACCAATGTACAATAATCATTAAATAAAATAAATATATAACTTTCTACTACAACACATTAATACTTGTCACACATAATCATAAATAAACACGTAAACACCTCAGCACAGGTTCTCCCAGTGAGGTGTTCACGAAACATACAATACCTATCCACAGTTTCACCTTCGCAAACCTACCATACACCCAACATAATAAAATTGTAAAATATATTATGTAAAAATGTTTTCAAAATTTATCTATTATGTAAAAATGTTAATTAATAGGTAAATACTGTAATACATAGAAATAAATAAAATAAAATAAAATATAAAATTGTTTATTCCAATTCTTTTATAAATCTAGACACAAATAGACTTATATACTTATGGAAATTTTCTTTTATATTGAATGTGAGACTTCTTTTTTACACAAGTATTTTTGGTTGTTACATTGTATTATGTATTTTCTTTTCTCATTGTTTTATATTTTCTTTATTGTTTTAATTTTGAAGTATTTATAAAAACTGTCATAGTCAACTTATAAACTATAATGTAAAGGCGCATTAGGGCGTGTAATAAATAAAATTAAAAAATACTACTACAAACATATCGAACTACTTGGTCGGTGTACAAACCCTTAACATACAATAAATTCATCAACAAGGAATTCCAGTTAAGATGAAGCCACAAGCCAAAAATGTATGTATTTTTAGAGAGCCTTATATCGCCACGAATATCAGTAATAGGCATAAAAATATCTGGGCAACCGGAGTCCAGAGACTGACGCTGATTTGACCAACCGATTTCAAGTGCAAAAGTGTGTTTTATTCATTTTGTGAATAATTTTATAGGAAAGAAAAAACAAAGTTAATCAATGGAAGCTGTCACAAATAATTCTAGCCACAATATTATATTTTTAATAAGTTGTTTTACGTACGCATTCACACATTTCTAATAAAAAACACAATTTTTAGTAGTTTTTTTTTACAAAGTAATTAAAAAATTTATTTTCATTACAATCAATGGAAACGGTAGAAAAAGCATCAAGTTATCCAAAACGTATTGTTTTGTATATAAACCGATATTTTTTATTATGTAAACCGATTCGTAGTAAAGATTAATCGAAAATATTGATTTTGGTGAAAGTTAGTGGAGCTGGCGACACGGTATCGCTTCCAAGTAAATAAGCACACATTTCACCACTAATAATTACACATCTACCGGATCTACCCTGATGATGGACACTGCAACGCTGTCCGAAACGTTGGCTAAAGGAGGTAGTGCAACACGGCATAACACCCCAAAAACAAATAACGAAAATATTGATTTGGTATTAATCTTCACCTTAAAGTTACCATCAGGTATGCTATCGCAACGAACAAATCGAATTTGCAATGTTATGTCAACTGAAACCCAAAATCATTTGCCACGCGGGCACAAGGTCCGCTTGACAACCGTGTTGTGTCTATAACAAGCCGAGATTGAGTATCATAAAAAAAATTGAACTGATTATATGTTAAGAAAATGATAAATTTGTAAATATTATGTTTTCAAATCCAGACAAGCGGTAAAGTATCTGCAATATAATTTTCAAATCGAATATTTTTATTCTTTACTAACCGAAGTCTCCTGCTTTGCGCAGAATTTTTCGAAATCAGGTGTAGACAGAGACCTTCCTCCTGTTTTGAATGTCAAGAAATGTGCAAATTTAAGCAATCTCGGAATAAAAATGTAGATTTGCATAAAAACCAATTCCATGCAGCCCGCCCGTTATCCACCCGCCACAGACACTCTTCTTTATATAAATAGATAGATAGGAGACCGAAGATTGGAAATGTGGTTTTTTTTCAGGAGGCTCCACACAAAAAGCCCCGAGGAAAACAATTTTTATCGGAACTTATGTCATCTTTGGGGATGCTATGCGGAGGGTCTTTTAGGGAAAGGAAGAGGAAGTTCTGGAAAGAAAAAATGTACGAGGGGTGGGTAGGAATCTGGGGAACAGTGTATCCAGGTCCACTGCAGTGCAAGGCTGGAAAGGTCAAAAGCTCTCTCTACCAGTCTCTCGGGATCCGGCCCGGAACGCAATAATAATATCTTTATTCAATGAAATTGCCGACATCAAAACTAAAAAAAATTTTCAATATAGTTTACAAATAGATTACATCAGTACAAAAAATTAACAAATAGAAAGTAATGTAAGAACGGTTAGACAGAAGTAGCATACTTATAGAATATTTTTAGTTGTGCATAGCCTGCCTCACTAGGTGAACCTGTATTGAGGCAGAATTTATTGTAAATTGTGTCGCGTAATTTTATCTATGGTTTTTTATATAAATGTATTGATAATGTAGGTTTCTGTACAGTAAAACCTTTATTTTTGTTTAAATTATTGTTTGCATATACACAATTCAAAAACTGCGAGGTTATTACTACAATAACAACAGTCAATGACAGGGCGTTTGAGTGAGGGCACCAGTATAGGCTCGAACATTAGAATATATCCTTATTTTAACATATTTTTTAAACTCTTTCTGTGTTTGACTCAGTTTGATGTTTTCTGGGAGAATGTTGAATATTTTTGTGGCAAAGTATCTAAAGCTACGTTGACCAAAGGTGGAAGAGAGTGCTGGAACGTGCAATATGTTTTTGTTGGAATTACGGGTAAATCTTAAGTTTATTTTTTTTTCGTAAAGCACATGTTTGTTTTTAAAAAGAAGTATGAGGATAGTTTTTACATAGATTTGTCAAACATCAAATACTCTCATTATTTTAAGTATTAGGCCACTATTTGCAGTTAGAGGAAGTTTGAGAATAATTTTCCCAATTGTTTTCTGCGCCTTTTCGACAGGATCTAGAGCTGATGAAGTGCCCCCTCCCCATGCAATGATAATAGGTGGGCAAACGCATCCACCGCCAAGACCTAGACAAACCTCACCCCATGAACCCAGACACCCACTTGGGGTGACCTATGGCAGGGGCTTTGGTTAACCAATAAATGTGTATTTTTTTACTGAAACAAAATTTCTCAGTTTTTTTCTTGGAAAGTCAAGTCCCCATCTGTTATTTTTCACGGGGAACAAGTAACGACAAATTAATATTATGATTCATACTTACATTTTTATTTATGCAGCACAGCTTACCTTTCAAAATTGAAGGTGGAATAAAACGGTAACAGAGAACGACACTCACCTGAAATAAAAAGAAAAAAACAAAAATTAGCCATTGTAGCATATTGAGGTTTACAAAACCATAGTGAGGAGCAATACAGAATATAAAAAATGTTAACACTACCAAAGGGTAAATACGTCTTGTTAACATGCTACGAGATTTCTTCGACAAAAATATAGTTCAATCATAAATGTAACAATTATAAACAAGAAAGAGGATTTTTTTTAATAAAGACTGACAATAATCATTTAGACGTGCACCAACATTTCAAAATTTTACGATCATTAAAACTCGGCCCGTATTGGTTGCCGAAATTAAAGTCTAATTTCAATTCAGACTTCGAGGAGAAAATTGATTACGAATACCGCAGAGTTACAAATTCAATTAAATCGGAAATCAGTCTCGGCACTTGACAGTCGTGCAAGTACTCCTTTGGGCGTGATCTGCGGATGCTGGGAGACTTCGGATAATGGCCATCTGGTCAAATAACAAAATCACCGTTAACGCATCAACTCGATGCCCTAATAAAAAGAAAACTGTATGAACAAAAAAATAGGTGTTCCTATGTAGTATGTAGTTTAAATTTGCATGGTTCATAGGGTGACATGAAAAAACAGAACATTATAAAAATAATCGGTTGGGTTAGGTTTGGTTAGTTTGGTTTTTACTCATCACTGTTCGTTCTGTTTTGTAATTGAACCGTTCTTTCGGTTATATCTTGATTCATTTTTGGGTAGTCAACGTTTAGGACAGCGCTACGGAGTCCTGCCATCAGCCGTGATGGTGGACACTGTAACGCTGTCCGAAACGTTGGTTAAAGAAGGACGAAGCGCAACAATAACCCAAAAAATAATCACGATAACACTTTCGGCCGTGAAAATTGAAAATCATATCCGTAAAGGTGCCTAGAAAAATAAATATATATTTTTTTATTATATACGACAGCATTCCTAATTTCTGTCGAAAATATTGTAATTTATATCTCTTAAAAAATGTTATTTTTGAAAATAATCACTGTTCATAAGCCGAGTTGAAAAGAATTACATGAAATTTCCCCGGTAGAAAAAAAATCGCAAAGTATGCCTCGAAAATTAATAGAAACACATAATCTGTTCTGTTATTTTACATGTTATGATATGAAAAGTTGACTTCTTTAAATTCTTTTCTAAAGTCGTAAATATGTCGTGTTTTATTAAATATTTACAAAACAGTCGCTGACGCCTACTGTTTTTTTTTTAAATATACATTGTTTTTTTTATTTATTTATATATTAGCAAGCTCCTTCTATCATTCTATCGTATTTACATATCTCCATTTCAAACCATCTTTAGTGATATAACATCCATCTTATATTTTAATGCTTATCTTGTAACGGAGGCTTTCAGGAAGCCAAAAGACGAAATATAGATGCAATGTTTTTGTGGTTCCATGCCAACTCAACAAAGTGACATTTTAACACCCTATTGAAAAGTTAAGAAAAAAAAATAACAATTATTACAAGCAATAATTGTCAGCCTGAAACACTCATTTACATTGAAAAATCTTCCGAGAAAAGATACTTGCCGCCAACGGGACTTGAACCCGTGTCCTTCCGATTGCCGGTCGAATGCTCTGACTCTGAATGGTCAGAGCATTCGACCGGCAATCGGAAGGACACGGGTTCAAGTCCCGTTGGCGGCAAGTATCTTTTCTCGGAAGATTTTTCAATGTAAATGAGTGTTTCAGGCTGACAATTATTGCTTGTAATAATTGTTACCCTTTGTGCTATGCATAAAAATCTTGTCTAAACGTTAGTTTATAAATTAAAAAATAATAATAAAAAAAAATAACCTTACCTAACCTATTTAACCAAATTTTTTCATCACTGTTAAAAATGACTTTTCAAGGGAGGTGTTGAAGTTGCATGATTCTAAGGTTACCGTTTTTTGTTACTCAGCTGTCGAAATATTTTTCATTTTAATTTTTTTTTTTATGTCATAAAGTGTAGAATTTTATATATGTGTGCATTTATGTATGTGAATGTGTGTATGTATGTGATTGTGTGAGTGTAGGTTTGCAAGTACGTAGGTATGTGTGTGCATGATTGTACGTGTGCATGAGTGTATGTGTGCATGAGTGTATGTGTGCATGTATGTATGCGAATGTTTGTGTGTTGTTAGGTTTTGGAATCACGGGACTTTTGAAACCTATAAAAAATCACTGTTCAATTTCACTGTTCTGCGGCCAGTTTAAATTGTATTGTCAACATTTCAAAAATAATTAGCCAAAACAGTTAAGTAGAAAGAATATTTTAATTGTTTTTAAAGAATCCAACACAATGGCGTCGAATAAAGCTAAGCGTGTCAGGCTATAACACAATTTACATAATATTTTTAAAAATTGTTATTGTCATTATTACGGGTATAGTTGTAAAAGGTTTTTGTAGTTTCTTGCGCTTATTTCGCTCCCAGCATTAGTGCGGTTTTATCAGCGGGTACCTGTAAAATATGGTGAGAATGATTGATCGACTGCGGTCGGTGTGCGCCGTACGCGCTTGCAATTTAATACAACCACTTCATAAATAATATTCCTCTTCATATTTAATAAACTTGCCAAGCATGTGGTTAAATTGCGTCGGGATTATACCTACACCATCCAGTTTTTTCAAAAGCCATCTTTTCGTTTCTTTCAATTTGATTTTTAAAAATAATTTTGAATAAGGGCTCATCTTAATATATAAAACATTGTCAGGTTAGTTACACCATTTATTACTCGAGAACGTCTGGCCGATTTTTATGAACTTTGATTTGTTGGATTTGTCTCCGCCCGAATAACAGAATAGCTATTAAAACACCGGAAACATTCACGAAAAATTAATTATGAAGAAATTTTTTTTCTTCATACATTTTGTATGGAACGAATTCTCAATTTTTGAAAGAGCTGTAGCAATATTGTGATACGTATAATATTGAAAGTGTATAATATTGAATAGAATTCCAAAAATTTAAAAACGTCAAATTGATGCGCTGATTGTTTTGCTTTTATTCTTAAACATATAATGCTGCCCTTCTTTCTTACACACTAAATATCAACAGTCGAAAATGAGACAAACGGTGAACGTATGTCTGCACCCCTCCAAAGGAAAAATACAATAATCATAATAATCTTCCTCGCACGTATTACGAAAATGAAATGCAATTCCCGTAAGTAAGTTGAAAAGAAAGAAAATCACATAAAATATAAATCGGTACACAACGCCATCTCTGATACTGACAAAAACCAATCACGGACAGAGTTGCCCTTCGATAATTGCTCCATTGTGTAATTTTAACTTGATAAAAAAGTGAATTTAATTCAACTAATAATTTAACACAATAGTTATTGATTCTGAGGCGGTACGAAGTTCGCCGGGTCGGCTAGTTTGGAATAAAATAGTACAATTATTATGAAATAATATTACCTACAACAAGTTATTGAATAAGTACCTAAACACTTTGGAAAAGGCAATCTGAAATTATTATTTTTAAATAACCAAATGAAGTAATATTTCAAATATAAGTATATAACTAATACGTTTTAACAAAACAAGGCTTTATGGCACAATAGTAGACACAACTTCATTAAACATGGATGCTTGAGTCAGGAAGAAGTAATATTGAAGCCATGCTAAAACCAAACGAGATTAATGCTTTTAATATCTGTTCACCATAATTATTACCTATAGGTTACCAATCGTACCTACTTTATTTGTGTGGTTTACAAAGCGTTCGTATAAATACATCTTTATAATTATTATTTCTTCCCACTCGGTCAGCTGTTCTATTTAACATTCGAAAAGTGAGTGTGTCCATTTTGCTATCCCAAATCCCAACACAAGCATTACTCGCAAAATTAAAGCTACGATTACACAGTACAATTTTTATAATTTGTTTATTTTTTTAGAATTGTTTTCATTTAAAAGTCTATTAGGATATTTTTCTTTGATTATGCAGCATAGACGCTTCCAAAATTAGTAAAATTGCGAATTCTTCACTCATGTAGGTGGTAACAGCAGTGGCATTTCTTCTCACTGTTAAAACATTATTTGCCATGCAACGTGAATGAGTCCTTGAATCCGTATAAGGATAGTACGATACGAAACTCATTGCTGCGTGACTACTAACTGACTACACTGCTGCTATGTGATTGTTGACAATTTATAGTAAATACATAGTTGTTTGGCACCAAAATCACCTGCAAACACGCGCGAGAGGATTAAATACCTACATTACAAGGGTATCTGCATTTACCAATGCACATATTGTACAAAAAAAGTGTTATACATAGATACCGTGTTGTTAAAAACATTACTGTAGAAAAAATAAACACATTTGTGTATTTATAATATAATATAAAATACACGAATGTGTTTATTTTTTCCTAATGTATAATGTGATAATATATTAAATGAAACAATTTAACTTTGTTTGAACCACTTTTATAATAGGTATATTATTTAAGCTCTTGTACATAACTGACCAGAGCCTGTTGTAGTGGCTCTAAGGCCTCACCAATTGGGTGTGTTGCGAGGTTGAAGGGAATGGAGAGAGGAAGAATATGGGCATGACAAAGTATCTGGCAATTCAGATCTGGTCACTAAACATGGCTAAACCAATTTCAAGCAAAATTTCGTATCCGAATAATAGTCTTTCACCAGGCGAAATCGAAAGTCGGTAGGTTCCTAACTATCACCCTGGAACTTCCCACTTTTAAATATATATATGTACTAAATTTTATGTTACATTAAATTAACCTACATTAAATTATTATTTATCCGCAATTTAAAAATTGGTTTCTGTTTTTTTTTCTAATCCCTCTTTTCATAAAATTAATTGTTAACTTTATACTTACGTATATACCACCAAATAATGTTTAGGCGGTATTTCACCATCCTCCTGATAGCATTACCCATATGATAACGAATATTAATAAATAAACAAATACATACTCGCACCAGGTAAAAAACCGGCTAACTTATCCAATTCAGCCACCATTCATAGGTTCAAGTACTGAATAGTAAACTCAGACTTTTTAAATAAATAAATCGTTTTTAATTAATCAAAAAAGTACGTTATCGTATGGATAATCAATAAGGAGAATGGTGAAATACTTTATTTTTTATCTAAACCTTAAAAAAATTGTTATTTGTACCTAACACGCATTAAATTGCGTAAATGTAAAAATCGTAAAGACGCTCATCAGGAAAGAATTGATAATTTTAATAAATAATTATGCGAAAAACATTTATAAAATATGTAATCATGACCTTAGAATCCGTTGCCGAGAATCGGCTACGCAACGCACGAATGCCATTTATATGCACAATGGTGAAAACACCAAGTCCTTTGGCAGCATCCATAGGCAAAAGTACCTTAGCATGTACATTTGTAGTTTTAGTGATTCTAAGCAGGTACAAAGGTGTGTACATGTAACATTACACAGATCAATAAATATACCCAGTCCGTAAACAAATAAATTAAATCAAAATTCACGGTGAGCATATCTCAAAATGAAACAAAAAAAATCATCGACCAAAATAACTTTTGCAATCTCCAATACTCCTCGAAATGTCGTTGATTAGGTTCGTGATAAAAATATCCTTGAGCCGAAAATTGGCTGAAAAAGTCAAGTTCAGATTAACGTTCATTCCATCACAGCCGGAGATAGGTACTAATTACGGGAAGGGGTAGGAGGAAGGCTTGAAGGGGAGGGGGGATTAAATGATGGAAGGTCTCTTCCGCCGAGGTACGATACGAAGGAAGGAAGAATTATAGATGTTTATCAACATTGGAATTAAAAGTATAATCCGGGAAAACGCTTTTATAGTCTTATTTGGAAATTTAAAATGTAGGTACGTTTTACACCTACACGTATTTATTACGTATTACATGTAGTAGACAGTGACCTTCCTTTGCATACAAATCAAATACACACCGCCCGCTTGCTAGCCCGCTCGTCCACCACATACAGACATTTTCCTTTATATATTATATATTTCAACCAATTTACACACAGCTCAAAATTGTGAAAAACCGCCAATTTGCACCAAAATGTAAAAATGGTTATAAACTGCCATCTTAAGCAAAAATCGTCAAAAAGCTCAAAATTAAGAAAAAATTATGAAGAATCTTGACAAATTATATACCTAAACCTTCCTCATAAATCACTCTATATATTGGTGAAAACCGCATGAAAATCCGTTGGGTAGTTTTTGAGTTTATCGCGAACAGACAGACACACAGACGCGGCGGAGGACTTTAATTTATAACATGTAGAGATAATATGGCTTAGATCTTCGACTAAATCTAAGAATCATAGAGGTCAACATACCCCAATTAGGGATGCCATAGTCTCACTGGCTCCAGACGGGAGCAGCTGAGACTCTTGTGAGGTATCACAATAAAAAAAGGTCACTAGTGTGGTGGGTCGTAAATGCCGAAGGAACAAAACAAAATGGTGGACCTCAAATACCTGTAATTGTCAAATAAATGAAAAAACGCAGTGTAAAAAGTAAATGTTTTAAAAATGGTGTTCATTCTCATTCTAATATCCTTGCATGGAAGGCTTCTTCCATGACATCATCAGCGATTTGGGCAATTTTGTGAAGGTGATTTTATTGTTCGCAAAAATGGCCCCGTGTTTAGTAAAATCATATCACAATGCAGATTTAATTGAATACGTGTTGCTCGAGGGGAGAGGGCTTTGAACGAGACTACAAAGGTTTGATCTCAAAATAAAATAACCCAACAAAAATTACAGGTTGGAGCCCCCAGGTACCCTACCAATAAAGATATTTTATATTTTTTGGCCAAATTATCAAACATACTGATTTCTGTGGTGGGTCTGAGTGAATGTAATGAACTCGGATTTGTTTTGAATTTAATTTTCATTTTTAAAATCGGAACTGACTGTGTCAAGAATTTAGACAAGCAATAAAGTACCTGCCTATAATAAAATATTTTTACAAAAAAATATTTTAGTTGTCATTTTCAAGCGATAAAGTGACCAATCTATAATATTTTTTTACAAGCAAATTATTTTAATTCTTTTCTATATTTAAAAGGTGTACCCATTTATTTTGTTTAAATTTATTTACCAAAGTCAGTTAGGGGGCATAATTAATTACGTGAGCTCAAAGGGGGGGGTCCATCAAAATCACACGTTACTTGAAAAGAATATATGAAGTGGCCCAAATTTATCTCACCAAAAGGGGGTGAAGGGGTCTAGATTGAAAGAAAAACTGCTCACGTAATTAATGTATGCCCCCTTATTGTGATTTTTCAACGGTCTACGCTTTTCTATTTTCAGGAAAGCGTCATTTACTAAATAACTAGATTTACTATTACAATATCCCTCGATTTTTCTCTGTGCTAGTATGTATGTTTAATAATATCTAAACATTCTAAATAGATTCTTCAAAGGCGTGCATGGGTTATCTTCATTCGAAGAAATTAGGTAAGTTTTATTATTTGACGGCAGGCGTGGTCGAGCGGTAAGGCTCTTGACTCGCAATCCAAAGATCGCTGGATCGAATTTGAGTGGAAGATGCTCTTAGTATCGCCCTTGTGTAAGACCACCATTCAGAATTGAAACGTTGCTTGAAATGACTTTAATAATCAGATCTGAATAGCCAGGTACTTCCCCACCTTCCTCTTCCCATCTCTTTCCCCTTCCAAATACCTTCAGCCGCATAACGCATAGCATACATCCCCAACACCTTCAGCCTCACAACGTAGGGATGCCATAGTCTCAATGGCTCTAGACGAAAGCAGCTGGGACTCCTGTGCGATATTTATATAAAAATATTGTGCCTTGACCAATATCTAAACGTTGTTCAATTTAGGAACCATTATCAGGTTTCCAGATTCCCATAAAATGGGAATAAAGCTGAAATTGTTGCTTGTGCAATGATGGAGGACTTGGCTTGCGGAGAGCACGACTCTTTGAACTATCTACATTAAAATTTAATAATGAAACTGGCTTCGATGACATCACTAATCAAGTCAATGTTGCCTTGAAAATGTAGTTGACCTTTTTAATGTCATTTCATTACCTTGAAAAGGGTTACTTACATAAGAGTTTTTACTGCCTTCTGAATACGGTTTACAGGAACTTACATGTAAAAGCAAAGGCTGTGTTTATTTCCATTACATTGTAATAAAGTTTGGAGAGGGTTTCTTGTGTGTGAGATAATTTACACGCGATAAAACCAGAGACTGAACTGGCGCGACACGACACATCAGTTTTGTCCGATCGTTCACGCAAGTTTGGTGAAATTACTTCAGTAAGTTGTTCAGTCGAACTTGATTCGATTAGTTCATGCCAAACTGACCATTGATCAGAATCTAAAGGGATGCTACAGATAAAACGATCATGTAGTGTACACGAGGCTAGTATTTCAAGTCAGGTTAGCAAGCTATGGGTACCTAGTTGAAGCTGGTAAAGCCAGCTACGTGTAGACAGAACAGGCTTTGTTTTAGTAAGCTAGAGATAAAGCTAGTAAGTTAGCGTCTGAAGACAGGATATTAAAAGGAAATGGTTCTATCGTTTGCATTTTTTTCTAAGTTTGCCATCTTGACGGATTTCCCGTCATACCTGACGGAGTGCCCTCAAAACAGGAGAATTTTGGGACTAACGGGATTTACAGGATGACGGAATTCCAGGTGCTATTACATAATGAACAGTGAAAACGCGCTGCGTTTTTTTCTGACACACGATACGATTCTAAAAATGCCAAAACTCAGTAACGAGATTAATAAATTTATTACCTTCTACGTAAGCTGTTCATTTTTACTTACAGACGGATGCGGACGTGTGGTGATGGCGATATTACACGGTTCAACCAAATTGGTTCACTTTGGTTGAATGACACAGATGGGAAAGGGTATGGTGTTTACAAGTATTCTGAAGAAGTGAACTATTCGATTCACATTTCTGAGGATGTCTTCGAATCAGGTCGTCGCTTGGAAGTACGTTAATTTGTGATCATTTAATTAACGAATTAATTAAATGAAGCCCTCCGCTTTTATATTCCATAGTACTGATTATGGTAATGGATAAATAGTATATTATATAAGACGTATAAGAAATAAGACAGGATATTCTTACATGGAGAAACAGGAAATAAATACGACATTGAAAAGTAGGTAAGTGCCATCTTAATTTGGTATGTTACTTTTTACAATGTTATGTTCTTTTAATCATTTGAAGGCAACATGGAGCACATTTGAAGGCTAATACAAATAACTAGGACTAGCAGAGCAATTCAATCAAAATGGTGCAAAAAGTTATGTTTAGTGAAACGATGAGGTACTAATAAAAACGGTATGTTTCTAATTTTCTCTTCTTTTTTATTTATTTTTATTTTTTCCTTAAAAAGAAAGACAAACATTCCCGGGTTACGAATAACCCAACAATGTTTGAAAATCTCCTACTACCACCACAGAAAGCCGAAAATGTTGCTTGTGTTGTGATGGAGGACTTAGCCAGCCGAGGAATCGAACACGCTACGCTCGGGTGGGACCCAAGCGCTATGCCCACTCTACCACTGACCGGTTTAATAAATCAAAACCAAAATTTCCTCTGAAATCATAAGATTTGGAAATAGGTACCTATAGTAGGTACATACTCGTAGGTACCAACTTAATTATAACACGTATTATATAAATAACTTAACTTTTTTTTTGTTATTTCAAAAAAGAAATTATAAGTACAATTTGTGCAAATAAATTTCACCATCTCAATGAGAGTTCTTTTTCAAACATTCTTCAGGCAGGTAGAAGAAATTCCAGATATATACGATGATTTCACATTTGAAAACAGAATCTTTACTGAACCATTATAACGGCCACCATCTTGAAAGAGACAAACAAATTTACAGACAGATCGCTACGCTCAATCAAAACATACAATCTCATTAAGAGGAAACCGGGTGGTGTTTTTTCCATACAAACGTATTCCTCATTTCCCTCTCTGAATTTTGACACTAGAGAAAATATTTTTTTTACATAATATGAATATTGACCGCAAGCGTGTCGGTACGTTTTGATTTTTTTGATAAGTTACTTTTTATAGGAGTTATAACCCTTCAAAAATTGTTAAAATTGCCTTTTTTTAACGCCATCAACAAACGTTCAGTATACAAATTAGACGATGTATTTTTAAAAAAAGCAAAAGGTACAGACATAGAATGTTTTCTTCCAATACATTTGGTAAAAAAAATCTTGGAAATTGGTTCAGTTTTGGAGTAGAAAAATGAGGACTACAAAACCTCGATTTTGACAATTTTATTTGGGTATTATCAGGCTGAGGTGCATGTGTCCCTTTCTCTCAGTATTCGGGGGTGAGGGGGGGCGGAGAGGGTTTTGTTGAATACGTATACAGTCAACGAAGTGATGTGACATTCTCAATAATTATATCGATACACTAGTCCACTAGTGTTGTCATGTCCCGAGTTATCGATGTTTTTTTAAAATTATTTTTCTGTTTGGTGACTTATTTTGAGTGTGCCAATACTTACCGAGCTTATTTACTAAAGTTATTGTGACAAATTTAATTTGTTTACGTCAAATAAATTAATGGAAAAAAATTGAAAAAAAAAACACCTGTTACAGACAGACCCCGAGATGATTCCGTTCCGTATTGCCGAGTTGGATATGGAACACAAAAATTAATTAAAATATTTTTTGATAACTTTTGAAGGTTGTACTCAACATAATATTATCCCTTTATAGGACACTTTTTTTAAGATACAACTACCGAACCAAAAAAAAAACTTTTATATTTGACTAAATATATTGTTCTAGATTTTTTTTTCAAAAAAATTATATTTTACAAGAAAATGTGTGATGGTAAGTACATACACCACTGATCGTTTGATGGAATGCTGGTACAGCGTATGTTCAGTGGTACATGCATCTACCACATGTTGTTGAATCGATTATGTTATTATAATATCATATTATACAAATGAATATTGAAATCTATGTATAAGAGGCACCATATTGTTTATTGTGCTACATATTAGGTACATACACATAACTAGTTTAGTTTTTATTTAACTTTTTTAATACGTTATATTATTACAGAAAAATGCACTTTTGGGAATACCTCCTACATCACTTGACATTTTCAATCTTCTTCAATGATCTAATATTTTTTGTTTTTAAACGCTTTATTGTAAAAAAAATTACTGTTTAACATCTACACAATGAAATTAAAACAATTTATGGTCCAGACCTTTCCCTCGCCGGTAAATTTCTTGGTATGCGACCGTCAATTATTTCTGGTAAAAGGCATTGGTGGTAGAAATTTTCTAACAGTGGAACGATTTTTTGCCAGATTTCATCGTCCCTCTCAATTTTTTCATACAGCAAACCTTTTGGACTCCACACAACAAAATAACAATAATTACGACGAGTAATATGTAACTGGCCTTGTACTTGGTAGAAGTAATTATGATTCCGTTTTAATGTTAAAGAATGGTCTTCCAATTTACAGTAATCAATTATCTTTTGTGCAATTCCCTCTTCTGGTGACATATTTGCTATACTATAAGGGCATTTAATTTCAATTATAGAATCCTCACCGATAAGGCCATCCGGACTTGCCGCTAAAAAGTTTTTGGTTTTATCGATAAATAGCCCACAAGCGGATACCTGAAAACTTGTTTTTTTTGAAAATTGCTCTATTGCTAGGCTTTCATTTTCTTTTCCATAATTTGTGGCCATAGTTCCTTTGAATTGTGAGTACAGTAAAGAGTTTAGTACTCCCGTAACTGAAGTTTTTTGCCGAAGCTTATATATTTTTCCAAAGTTAGACGCCGTTATCCGCTTACGTCTTTCAATTGCCCACAGATTGTTATTGCTTTGGCCTACCGTATTCCGTTCGAGCTCTTCCTTATTGGTTGAAGATAATTCTTTGAGAAATTCCTCTTTTTTCGTTTCAAATATTTCAGGTGGCATATCTGGTTCTAATTCCAATTGACCATAATTTTCATCGGGCCCTGTAACTTTTTTTCTTTTTTCTGTCGTATTTTCATTATACTTTAGTTTTTTTTTTCGACACATTTGTTTATTCTCCTTCGAACGTCGTTTTCTCTCTATAAAGTGCTTCGTGTATTTGCCGGGACTGTGGCCTTGGATTTTCTTTTGTATTCTTGAATGGGTTGCCAATTCACTATTCCACGAAGTTACTGCTCCAAAACATCTTGCTTGGTAAGATCCTCTTGTAGTAAAATTTACCCTTTTTCCACCTATAAATTTGGCGATAACGTTGTTGAATTGCTCCACAGTGTTATTTGTCACGTCAATAATAAGACTTTCTGCATTTGCTATTAGAGACAATAAGAATTGTTGGATATCAGTCCATATTCCACAATCTCGAAGATCGCTTACTAAATTTGGATCATCAGTATACTTCTCCGGCTTGCAATAGTACGATGCACAATTTTTATGATCACCAAACACATGATTTGCGGTATTTTTTATGTCCATTTTCAAATTTTTTATTTTATCACTTTGTACTGTGTTTTCTTGCTCTTTCCTGTAATTTATTGCTCCAACTACAGCTCTTCTCATGCGTAAAACGTTTGCTTCAACCTTTTTCCTTATATGAACTGGTACAAAGCCTTTAGCGTTGTTGGTTTTTTTTCCAAGTGCTTTCATTTTGTTGCAAAAATTGCGGAGTAAGTGATTTTTGCACTATATTTTTTGTACTATAAGGTTAGGACCATATGGCATTTGTTGCATTATTTTTTTCATGATGCTGGAGTCGCCATCACCAACTAGTTTGTTAAATTTCAATCCATGCATTTCCATGCTTCTCGAGAACCCTTCTGCTATAATGTGGGCTTCCATGGCATTAGCACTGTCACGCCAGTTTATGAAGCACCTGTGCTCAGAAGCAACTATGTGTAGTTTAGTAGCTCTAGCACATATGCAGCAGTATGAGTTTCGCACTCCCAGAAATAAAACCTTTTTAGTTCGTAGTCCAACTATGCACCCTGCGCCAGATGAGGAGCTAAATCCACTTTTGTACGACCTCTTTGCCCAGGAGCCATCTGCAACCACCGTTACCAAAGGATAGCCACCCTCGTCTACGTCACCGTTTAAAATGGCTAGCCTTTTTTCTTCTTCACCAGCTGCGATCATTTCTTCTAAGGCACATTCTTCAATTGTTGGCGCTAAACATTGTTCTATGTTCGTGTAAGTCTTACAATCCATATTTGGCATATTTAAAACCCCACAAATTTCATTCCATTGTGAATACCCATTTCCTGTACACATCACTCCTTCGACGACAGCAGTATTTATAGACATTTTCCGTTTCGGGTCTTCGGAGTGAATGTATTCTATTTTCTTGTACATTTTGCACTCGAAAACATACTGGCTTAGAAGACCATTTCGTCGTTCCTTCATAAATTTTAAATCGGAAAATGTGCAGTTGGTGTGTTCGTGCTTTATATTTGATATCTCCGAAAACAAATATTTTATATCCACAATTCTGCGACCTTCGAAATTATCGGTTTCATCAATATGGTCTGGTTCTATCACCAAATCATCAAGCGTTGTTGATGATGATGAACTTGCGTTTTCGTCTATATTTGGAGCAAATGATTCATCCATGGAAGTTTCATGCATTAGTGAAGATGTAGTTAAGTTTCCAAAAGTAGTATCGATGACATCCATATCCCTGTAAATGCAAATGATTTATTTATTTAAATTTGTCCATCCCATTTTCCCGTTATACATGCTACATAATACACGGCTCTCATAGCATAAATCTTTAGGTTTTTCTCGTAAGTCGCTCACGTAAGAGAGTTATGGCAAAATTATCAATGTAAACGATACCCATTGGTAATTTTGCCATAACTCTCTTATGTGAGCAACTTACGGGAAAAAAAACTTTACGTACGTAAAGGTAACCTTAGGAAGGTTCAGTAGTAAGAGTGACAGGAAAGCGATATTTCGACTTACCTAGATGTCGAACGTGGTGCAACATGAATCTGTCGTTTGATACTAATAATCGTTTTTTTTCGTCTAGCAGATAAAAACAAACGCGCTTTGTTTCCATTTCTTTTACCCATTATTTATCTGTAAGAAAAAATTTTTTGAGTTGAAGGTAGGTAATATAGTAGTCGATTTTATGTAACTCAATTTCTAAATACACATATCTTATGCTACGTATATATTTGCGAATAGTGGCGTGCACAGAATTTGAAAAATGAAATTTCGGAAAAAAAATAATTTTCAGCTTCGACAACATCATTAATGTCGTATTTTCAATCTTAGGATTCTAGCCCACTGAAAAATCAGTGCACGCCACTCTTTGCGGACAGAGACGCGAGCCGAACCACGAATTATGGTAAAGGTACGAAGCAACCGCAAGCGGCGCAGCGTTTCGGGCAGTTTGCTTTTGCTTCGTTCCTTTCCCATAATCCGTTGTTCGGCTGGCGTGTGTATACGCAGCCTAAGACGTAGAATAATATTTATTATAGGTTACTAGATATGTTAACAAATGTACCGACTTGCACTAATGCACTTTATGCATACAGTCAAAACTGATGAATTTACGTTATTCAGGGAGAGCCAAAAAACAACAACATTTTTAGCGATATTTATATGTTTAATTAAAAAAGGAAATTGTGTTGTAATATTGAGTTTTTATGAATGAATAGTTTATGTTTATAATAATAGTTTATGAATAATTTATGAATAGTTTAGTAGGTATCTACTCACGATATGTCCTATATGTGTAAATCGTGAGAAATGACCAAACAGATTTCAATATTCAAGGGGGTTTCAGGGTCAAAATTCGAAGGTCTGTATTTGACGTAGAATAGTTTCCAGTAAAAAGGCTAGTCAAAAACAGTAGAGTGATGCAGCCAGCGAAAAATAAAAACACTATACAATCACAAAGTACGTGATGTACCTACTGCGCCTATGCTGCCGTTTTATAAAAAAAGATGGTATGAATCTCCCGATATTACTAAACCAAAACAGCGTGCATCTTACTTTACTAATAGTAACAAGATGAATGAACTATGAGCGCAGAAGATATCTATTATATAGGAATACGCACGCTCAAGTCGCGACGCGTATTGACTTATCTGTTGCAGCAGGCAGCAACCTGTATACACGCACCCACAAGTCTCATTGACTTGTGCGTGTGCAGAAGATGAGCTCGGAGCAGGCAGTCACATGTATTTGTAGTAAGTAATAATAATAATAAAGTTAAGTACAATACAATATTAAATAATGTAGACCTCGCTATTTTATTACGAATATGTACCTAGGCACCTACTTAATTTTTGGAATAAATGAATATCAGTAAATGAAATAATAAGAACGCGAAGTCGCTGGCGGGCGCGGCGCGGCGATTCGTGCTTCCAACACCTGCAGCCACGCACACACACGCATTGGGGTTCACCAATACACCGATAGCGCTTTTGCTGTCCCCGCTGAGATGAACGAAATAGAAATAATTTTTACAAATACCTATCGTTAAAATTTCTCGGCGCTCCTGCGCGCTCTTAATGTAATTATCTAAAACCTATAAAGAAAGTACTTTACCATTGAACCCATAATCGTTTTACCTAATTACTTTGATAATAAGTTTGCCGCAACGATCCGTTTTAAAGCCATCTCAATAATGCATTTAATTAGATAATATATTATTATATTGCGCATTCGTTTCGCAACGTCACTTAACACCGCTTAACCGAGCGGTCATGTCTACTGCGACCGTTCCGATGGTCCAGTCTCGAGTCTCGAGAAGCATTATAGAAAATTATCACTAATGGGTTCCGTTCCGCGGCTAAACTGTTGTGAAACCCATCTCTGACGGAACACGAAATAAAATGCCTGAGCGCACAGCGGCTTCTTCTTCTATTATTAAGTTCTACGCAATCTTCCTATACATATTCTTCTTTGCAATGCTGTATCTCTACGCATACCTATCGAGGTCAGGTGTCGAAAATCTTCGAACCTTTATAAATCATGAAGTGGCATTTTCCTTGTTAAAAGGAATGGCGGGGCGATCTTTTTCATACAAAACTTAATTTTGAATTTGAGGCTAAAATAAAGGGTATTGCAAATAGTGAATTATAATTATACCATATTTCTTTTACATTTTTATTTCCATCTTATTGGAAGAACGACAGTTGAGATGGTATGGACACATAAGACGGAGACCATCAGACCACACAGTGAGGCAGGCAATGTCTATGGAGCTTCACCGACAGTCATCCAGAGGAAGACCGAAGAACTCCTGGATGACTCAATGTTCCAAAATTCTTCAGAGAAACGGCCTGGATTAAGGCGATACCCAGAACAGAAGATATTACAACCTGAGAACGAGAAGAGCCGACCCCAACAGCCTACCTAGGCAATGAGTTGGGACAGCGCAAGGAAGAAGAAGAGTCATGTCAACAGATTCATTTTCTATTGCAGGAGTAGAACCTAAGGTGGTTGGTTCTGGTGTAATATTTTCTTGATTGGTGATTCTACATTCTGACTCATTGTCCATATCAATAAAATCGTGATCTTTAAAAACATTTCTGTTAACAGGATAAAACCCTGTTGCACGAAAACCACCAACAGATATCTCACCGCTTTGAGAACGTAGATATGCGTGTCGAAAAACTTCTATCATTTCATATTGGGTTAGTGGGCATGAATTGTTCCTTACCCATGATCTTATCTCATCAGAAACATATTTTTCAGTGGTTCCATGAATTACTTATTTAATGGTTGTAATTTGTGGCTGGAATATGGAGGAATTGATAATAAGTGGACATGATTTTGTCTCGCGAGGTCTATCAATCCCAGATTTCTAGTATGACTTGTATTTATTTCTAGTATGACCCATTTTCTTATTTCGTACATCTTCGATTGTCTTTTTCATTGACACCTTGCATAAAGTTTGGCGTTTTCTTTGTGAAATTGGTTTTCGTGAAGCCATTGCCTTTAGGAAAAAAATATTAACCCGTTTAATCACAGGAGACCAGATTTGTCCCAACGCACATAGGTCTCACATAAGACGCCGTAACTCCCTCACTATCATAGTTAGAAATATGTTCTAATCGGTGTTAGAAAGGAAAAACATCATGCTTTATATTCCAATCTAAAAAATAACCACCAAAAAAATAAAATGTACATTTTTATCTACACAAAGTTTTGAATCGCAAATTGAAAAAATAATTTGAAACTTCGGGAATTTTTTTAAAAAAATTTTCATAGAGCGACAAAAAATTGAGGTTACAATAATGTGTTTGTTATACATTTGTCTAATAAAATGTGCATCTGTTTTTATTTTTTTTTATTATCAGTAACTTTAGTTAGAAAAAACATAAGGTGACCCATTTTGAAAACTTTTTATGTTTGTATGCAAAAATTTTATAATTTAAAAAAAATATATATTTTTCGAATTCTATAATTTGAAAGCGTATTTCATCACCATTCTAAAACAGTTTTTGGTTTTTGAATGTGTTCAGAAATATTCCAAATATTTGCATTTTATTGTAAAGCGAAAATATTTTGACCATCCGAAAAAATAGCCAAATTTTTGAAGGGTTAACAAATTATAAAGATTTTCGTTATGTGAGGCCAATGTGGCCCGGTGGACCATATTGGCCACCTACCTAGTGGCCATAATGGCCGCAAGGACGTTTATGACAAATAAAATTCTAACCTAAAAACTAGTAGGTTAAGTGCCTTAAAAAGGTCATCAGTCATCACACAATTAATTAAAAGTTTACCTACAAAACTGTATACAAGCAATATAAAAATAATGATTATTTGAGGAACAGTAAGGAGTGAAACATTCCAAAAAATAACATCAAATCAGATAATTTTCGATCGTCGCACTCGCCGGACAAACGCGCACTCGCCGCGACGCAAGGATCTGCTGAGGGGGTCAAGGGAAGGGGCCTGACAATATAGCGTACTCGTAAACCACTAGTGTTGGTTGGTGTCGGAGAAAATAATACTGGCCATATTGGCCTAGTCGGCCAATATTAGTAATGCAATATTACCCGAACTTATTCTAACAAAGTTAGAATTTTGACATTTTTCCATAATATGGTTTTTTGTCTTTCTATAACATTGTGTCATAATTTTTTTGCCGCTCGCACATCAAATAAATGAAAATCAATTGTCATCTTGAAAATATCTATGGTTTGTTTCTAAAAAGGCCAATATCAGTTTTTTTCAAATTTTACTAGATCAGATGCCACAGATTATAATGAATTTGACCAAATCTTACATGCGGTATAAATGTGTTAATTTTTCTTTCTATTTCAATGTTTACTTATTTTGATCGTACATCACACGATAATAATTACCTTTTATTATGTCAAACTCAATGTGAATTTAATGACGTAAAAACTTACCGTTCGACAATCAGTTTTCTACTTTATAGTTTATATTGCATCTATGATTTTTCGTAAGAATCAATCTTGCAACAGTAAATTGGAGAGCGATTTTAATAAATTCGTAACACCGCGGTTCGATACAAAAATACCTAGGTTAAAAATAATGACGATTGAGTAAAACAAAAGTAAAATAAAGTACCTATAAAGGTGGTGCGTACACTACTAGAGTCAAAGATGATCCTCCTATTTCTTCTCACACTTCTTGTATGAAAAGGAAAAAAAGTGAAGATAGTCAGTAGAACGACGATGTCTTGAACTACCTCTCTCTGGAACTACTATAGTTACCCTGTACGATTCAACCGATTTGCAGGCGGCCAGAAGAGGAGCGAAAATGTTCTCAACTTTTCGATCGATCAATCTGAGCCTCCGATCAGCTAAGAGTAATTTGTTTTGGTCGAAGAGTTGCATTGGAAAGAGCGTATTTGTGCATTTGAGGAGTGCTGAGACAAAGCTTCGGCTCAACAGCTGATCAATAGGATTGGGAACAACGACCTCTATTTATCCGTTAATATACACCAATGTATGCACCATAATTATAATTTTTATAACAATATATTTTAAAAAATCAGAAAAAATGTCATTATTGCAAATAAAACCTACATCTAGGGAATTAGATAACTAGTTTCACCAATATTCATTGTGCCGACGTCACAAAATACAAAGTTAACTGTGCCAAGCTGTACTGAGTCTTCCACATTGAAACTCTCCTAAAACTGCTCCATCCCGCTGGCAAAGTGAATCGCAAAGTAATTTAATTACGCCATAGCGCCGGTCCCACTCGAGACGTGAGTTACTTAACCCTAAATACAAATTGTTGTATAAACGTCGCTTAAAATTATTATTACTATCGTCCCGGCTCTTGCAAGAAAGGCCATCGTACGAAAGTACATCAGAACACGACACGGGAACATTCAACACACCGCGAGAGTGCATTACACCCAAATTGAATAAACCATTATGAAATTGCATTACAATGCATTGAATGCACATAGTATTAACTGTGTGCGTGTGGTAATGCCGTCACGCGGAACATGACACTTTAACTAAATTCATATAATCAAGATACAAAAGTAAACAGCGTGGGTTTATTCACAATTACCACAATCATATTTTATACACGATTGTTATGTACATATCGACGGTCCTGAAGAACAATGTCGGATATACGATTTTGTAGTTTTAGACGGGTGCCAAACACAGCTTTAAAAGATAAAAGATCATCGAACGCCAAATAACGCTCTACATATAATACCATCAGACCTGTCACACATAAGCGGTATATGTGCAGATCATCCACAGTCAATACGGATCTTATGCCGTAACCGCTCTGAGGCGATACGCGAAAAGTTATGCGACCCCCTCTCTCTGCCGTAAACAGGAGAGGGGGTCATTTTAATTACGAAGCTGCTTAAACGGGCAGATGACAGCGTTAAATTGACAGATTCAGTACAAAGAAATGGCATTTCGTGGCAGCTCCCTAATTCATCTGACCCCCTCTCCTACCACATAGGAAGAAATATTTGATAGCGTAGCGTGACGGTATAAGACATAAGCGCTCGCGGTTCAACAGATATATCTGCTCGCGCTTTCATAGATGTGTGTGTCACCTACATTACTGTTTATAGTTTCGTTACTGCATTTTTACTTGTTTTTAAGATCAAGAAATATATAGTGTTGTTGTTTTGATATTTTACATTTCATTTCATTAAAAATTTCGGAAATATTATGGGCAATATTTTAAGTGAACTAACTTTAAGTGTTACGCAATTTATAAATTGGTCATATTAAAATTAAAGTTTTACTACACTTTATCGTGTGTATTGTATCTTTTCGGCCTTTTCGTCCGTATTTTTTGTGGAGGCACAAACTCCCCTGCCCCACAGCACGAACCGCCACTGACCACAAAGTGGTTGCTCTATGTGAAAGTACAAAACAATATGTTAATTTAAATGCCATTAAAGCCTTAATCAAACATTTTAATCGACGATACGTGAAGTTCTTTAAACCATTCGCTTCAAGTTCAAGAGAAAAATACGCGGGGAACTAACAATAGGAGGAAATGTAATTGTAAATCTGAGAAATGAATCAAATTAAAACCCTCCACGCGTTGTGCGTCGGGTTCAGCGATGAGGTCAATACAGAACATCCACATCTACAACAAACATACGTACACAATGACGTTACATTTATATAGCACTATTATGTGATATTTCATCCAAATGTGCTCTAATTTTTTTACTTTCAATATTGATAAGCATGTATTTCAATATCGATGATATCGTCGTACGACATGCAATACTGAGAAAACGACATGAAAAAATGTTCAGGAGAGAAAAAAACACGACACATAAAAATATAATTAGGGAGAAGGGTGCGGGTACCACCACCCGAGAACCATTTATTGGATAACCAAGACCTCTACCATAGGTCACCCAAAGTGGTTCGCTACGTTTGGTGACATTAGCAGGGGGGCCGGGTTCACGGGGGTGAGGTTTTTCCTGGTTTGCCCTCCAACTGCGTGGCAGGCAGGACAGGGAGAGAATTATTGAGGGAGACTTTGACCTCTCCGACTCTCTCGGAGCATCGCGCAGGGGTGGATTCACACAATCGTCACTCCTGGACACCTCTCCTAAAAAGATCCTCCACACAGCATCCCCAACGATGACAGAGGCCTGAGGGGAATTATTTTCCTCTATTAGTCTCCTGTGGGGAGTTAAAACGTAATAAAATACATTACATATTATAGTTTAAAATAAAACAACATTCGGCATTCAATGAATGAACAAATCTCCTAGTGGAAATGGACTTCAAGCTACGTCACGAATTTTTAGCCAATCACCGCCCTACCCCCATGATGAGCTAATCTTATTATACTATTTTCTACGAACTACGTTTTCTACGAACTCATTTTCTACGAACTAACATTTTACCACGGTAAAACATGAATTTACTATTATTGATAAATTATTGGAAATACAGAGACACCTGTTGACAATAGTTCCTGTGATTATTGAGCGAAAATCTGCTTATTATAATTATTGTATTATATTTTGTTCAGACCTTAAATTAAACACATTTAGATTTCTAGCGTCACTTAGTGACTTCGCTTAGACTGCAAGAGAAAAAATAGCGCTTTTTCTTAAAATAACACAGCGTTTCTAAAAAATAACACCGAAAATGTCAGCAGAAGACTTTGGTTGTCCGTTATTTTCCTTAAAATAACACAGCTTTTCCAAAAAATAACACAGGAAATTTCAGCAGAGAGACTTTGGTCATCCATTGTTTTCCTCGGTCGTCGTTTTGGTATTTTCAAACGTTTAAAGCCTTTGAGCGGGATTATCTGTGTGAAGGCAAATTAATAATAATACCTATATGCACAAGCAATTCGGAATACTTCATAAGGAACTCCAGTGATAAATATTATCGCTTTAAAAAAAAAGGTGTTCATACAGACCAATAAACGATGATTCTGAATATATAAGTTTTATTTCATAATATTAAACGTAGAGTTCTTAAAAAATTATTAAAAAGTGCATTTTTTAACGTCTCGTTAAAATACACTGTAAAGTTGGTACGATTAAATGGTTAACGCTGACGTCACGCGTCACTAGTCATTGTATAACATTGTATTGAAATCAATTGAAATGTAGGTATGGCACAAGCCATCAGTATTAACAACATTCCATGTTATTCTTTATTCCATACTGTTTATAGAGATTTAGTTGTTGTGTTAATTGAAACAATATTTATGCCTTAATAATTCAGTATCAAAAATAGAGGTACCTCTATTAGTTTATCTCAATTATTTAAAATATTCAAAAACTACTGCACAAAAAAAATAGTAATGCTTCTTCTAGGGAGAATTCTTCGAACAACGGAATTTCAAAATGGCGGTAGTTGATCAGCTGATTTCCCGATCCTATACTAATTTTTCAGGAATGATGACGTCACACGATTTACCATATTTCCGGTGGTTTTCGGGGGGTCTTGAAAAATTAAAACTTTGACAATTATTTTAACTATTAAAACTAACTCTAAAAATAAAAATAAAAATGCAGTTATTTAAGTTAGAAGGTCATTATTTATAAAAAAAAATATATAAAAAAATTGGACTGGAGTTCTCTATTGCTGCGTTTGGTTTGTGGTTTGTATCATTTGACTTGCACTAAGAATACTAAACGGATGGTGCAATATATTATAATATGCTGCGAATGCTCTTCGTACAGCCAGCTGCGTTGATTGATGAATACCAAAGACTTTTTATCCAACTCTAAACTTATATAAACTAATAATTGTCTTTTTTCTATTTTCTGTGTCTTGTTCTCTTTCATATTTTCGTTTAGATTATTATTGTTATCTTCTTCTTCAATGATATATTAAGTTGATGGGAATAACCTTCAAAAGTTATAAAATACGAGTTTTTCTTATAAAAAAATTGAATATGCATTTAGACTTTTATAAAAAGTCAATAGTTCCATATGAATAAATTCGGATACTTTTATCCGAGACGCTATCCAGGATACAAACCAATTCTTGAATGATTGTTTCCAATAAAAAGGTTAGTTGCCCATAATATGGAAAAATAATTAGTTGAAGATATTGTTAATTCTAAAATTTGAAATATAAGATTGACTATTATGACGGCTTGACAGAAGGGAGCAATAGTGAAATTGGTTAACGCGCACGTCCCGGTTAGACGAGAGGCCTGGGTTCGAGTCCCAGTTGCGACCATTGACTTTTTTCTGTTTTCACTGTCTTGTTCTCTTTCATATTTTCGTTTAGATTATTATTGTTATCTTATTCTTCAATGATTATATAAACTTTTTATCCAACTCTAAAATAGTATAGGCTGATTTTTTTTAGATCTAGAAACTATTTTTATTATAATAGAGGCTCGAAGCTCTACTATAATAATTGTAAGTGCAATTCAATTTTAAAGACTTGGATTAAATTTTTCAATTCATTACCAGAAATATTTATAATAATTTAAAATGTTAACTGAACAACATAACGAAAAAATACGACTGTATGTGAATAAAAATAATAAAATAACACACTCCCATACACGCAAGCTCAGTTTTTATGGAATAAATAATTTATACATAGTATTATAACATTATTAATTAAATGATGTAACATTACTTCTTTGAATAAATAAAGACTGATGAAGGCCGTAAATTAATAATTTCTTCGTAAGTTAATTATATATTAATAATTTTATTAATAATTTCTTCATAAATAGTAAAGAAAAAGTTTGATAAAGCCAGAGCCCAGAAGTCAAACAATACAACCTGTTAAAATTATAAAGAAACAATGTCATTCAAATAAAAAAACAACCCTTAATAAAAACAAAGTTGTTTTACCATAACACATCTATTTTTAATTTTCGGGCATCTCTTTGACCTACTAGTAGCCAATTTTAGAGAAATGCGTGTGTGCGTGAGCGCCACCAAAAGTTGATAGAATGCATTGTCATCGACTGTCGAGTTCATCGACATCGAGTTCGGGACATCTAGATGGGATGTCAGGAAGTGGGTTAAATTCCACTTCCGAGGTTAGGATTTATTCATTCATAAAAACAAAATCAAATAGATATATTTAAAAATTCTACTGCTAAAAACAATTTTTACTATAATACATTTATTTTTTATATGTAGTGAAACAGTTTGGACTTTTCCGCCACGGTTCTACAAATCGAACGGTAGGACCTAGTTGCGCCATCATTTCATCCAATTTCAGAGAAATACGTGTGCGGGAGTGTGTGTGCGTGTGTGCCACCTTCCCCCCCAGGAACTGAAGTCAACCAAGCTCCCAGCTGGGCTAAGTACCGGTTGGATTAGACGGATATTCATTTCGTATATTAAATGCTGCTATGTCATCGAATTTCAAAGAAATGCGTACATGTCCGTGCGCGTGGGTACAACCAAGAGCTGATAGAATGCATTGTCTTCGACAACGAGTTTATCTGAAGATTTTCAGGTCGACCGGATACCGGGAATAAGTTAATTTCTATTTCCAAGATTTGCATTCATTCATTCACGAAAACAAAAACGAAATTCAATTTAAAAATCGAAGCTGTCAATTAGCGGCGATAAAATATATTTATTTATGAAGCTGAATGTTCACCGTGCACGAATATGCGGAGCGTTTCTGCATGATTTATCGAAATGAAAACCAATATTAGTGTAAATATTTTGCATTATGTACGTACGGGTTATTTCGAATAGAGTTGGCAGTACCTCACTACAGGCAAACCATTTGAATGAAGACACTTTGAATGTATTATTTGTGCACACCGTAGTAGGTATCGAAAGTTTAAAAAAAAATCGAAGTATTTTGGAACACCCTGCCACAGTCCCCTCTTACCCCGAAAATGCCCAAAGATGCTGGGTGCGTGGCGATGTTTACCAATTATTATCATATTTATTACAAATATTATAATTGAATTTAAAATTGTTATTTTCACCTATCATCGGTACCTAATCAAATACTTACAGAAGTAAACCGTTTAAATGTAGATTAGAGTTTAGGCATAATTACATTTTATAACGTTTTTTTTTATTTGAATACCTCACAAGAGTCTCAACTGCTCCCGACTGGGGCCATTGAGACTATGGTATGTTCTGAGGCTAAATGTGATGGGGAGGGGAAGGAGATGGGGAACTTGAAGGCGGTGAAGTACCTGGCCATTCAGACCAAAATTCATTCAGATCCGGCTAACGCCATTTCAAGCAACGTTTCAATTCTGAATAGTGGTCTACAACGGGGCGATGCTGGGAGTATCTTCCACTCTGTAACGTGATGCAAATATATTATTTAATCTAATTAATTGTGAAATTTGAATCCGCGATCTCCGGATTGGTAATCGAGAGTCTTGCCCCTCGTCCACGGAGGCGAAATTACGAATGTAATTGGTTTCTGCAGATCTGTTTATAAGTTTTGTATTTAATATTTCCTTTGTAAAATATATATTTTTTAATTTGCATCCAAACGTCAAGTATTAAACAGGTAAAAAAATCGTTATTTTTAATCCATGCAGTATACCAACATACAAGCAAGGATCTTTTTAAAATGATTTACCTGTAACAACCTTAGGATAATATGGTGGCTATCTAAACATATTCCATTGGCAGCATTGCTTTTTCGTCGAGGGTATTTAAAAACTTCGTAGCTCTATTATGATTTTAAAAAAATGCTTAGCATAGGTGTAGTTACATACTCGTACATAGTGTCCGGAAACTCGCAATTCAAGCGGGAAACTAGTAAATTTAGATCACTTTTTTTTACATTAGGTCCACACAGGAGGCCCCGAGGAAACAATTTCCCTAGGGGCCTATGTCATTTTTGAGGATGCTGTGCGGAGGATTTTTAAGGGAAAGGAAGGAGAAGAAGATATGGGAAGGAAAAAGGTATTTATTTTATTTTATTTTTATTTTTTTATTTTATTTATTAGCGTTATAAACAGTCATTACAAGTTCATATATAACAGTGTTAGAGATAGTCATAACATTGACCAATAAAATAACGACATAAAAATTTGAGACCATAATAAAAAAATAAAAACAAACAAAACAATATATGTATGTAATATAAACAGTTCTGAAAAAGTGCATCTACTCACTTAAATCTACAAAAAATGTATTTTCAAACTGCTGAAATCAAAAAAGAAAATGTAATGAAAATGAAGAAAAATGAAAATGTAAAAGAAAGATAAGGAATTAATGAAACATTAAGTTTTCCGTTGAATATTACTTTTTACGAATTTTATGAAGTTAGCAAGGTTCGTGTTAAACATGTCAATGTCTGTGCATAATCTATTGAAAGTGCTACAGCTTCTTCTTATAAACACATTTTGAAGATAATTAGCATTGCTCTTAGGAATATAAAATATGTCTGGAGATCGAGTGACTCTTATTGGACATCTGAAATTGATATTTTGTAATAGGTAAGGGCTATCAATAAAACTGTGGATTATCTTATAAAGCATTACTAGGTCTCTGATATCTCTGCGTTGATCAAGGGTTTTGAGGTTCATAGAGACATAATTTACATCATTTCGCATGCGAAACGAAACATATTTCAAAAACTTTTTCTGGACTCTTTCTATATTTGATTTATATGTAGAACAATGGGGGTTCCATACTGTTGAAGCATAATCTAGGTGGCTTCTGACGTATGATATGTAGAGAATCTTAAATGTTTGTGGATTTTTGAAAACAGAACTTACTCTAAGTATAAATCCTAGCATTTTCAAAGCCTTAGACGTGATGTGCTCGACGTGAGATTGAAAAAGAAGCTTACTGTCTAATAGAACTCCAAGATCTTTAATTTCATTTACCCTATTTAAAAGATTGTTTTTAATTATGTACGGATAAAGTATAATGTTTTTCTTTCGAGAATAAGATATGACGGAACATTTATCTGCATTCAAAAGAAGGCGGATAGGCGGAAGGCGTATGAGGGGTGGATAGGATTCTGGGGGTCAGTGTGGCCAGGAGTGACGGATGTATGAATCTATTCCTCACACTGCGGTGCAAGGCGATGGGTCGGGAGAATCCGGCTGGAGAGTTCAAAAGGCCTCCCTCAATCAGTCCCCTCCGATCCAGCCCGCCACGCAGTGGTTGGGCAAACGTATCCGCCACCAAATCCTAGACAAACCTCATCCCATGAACCCAGGCACCCCTACTAAGTCACCAAACGTAGCGAACCACTCGGGGTGACCTTTTGCAGAGGTGTTGGTTGTCCAATAAATGGTTCCCAGGGCGGCGGTACTCATACCCGCCTCCCAAATTGCAACCCAAAAAAGACTTTTTTTCGGTTTGACCATTTTTTTATTTACTTTTTTCTTTTTTGGTATCTAATAATATAGGGCAGAGAGCTATAAATTACATTAATTATAAAGTTTCACTTATAATTAATGTAAATTTCATTAACTTTCAGTGACATTTTTTTTCAAAAGGGACCGTTAAAATTAATTTCGAAAACCTAAGCTCAAATCAAACAAAGTTATACCACGAAATCGACTTCAAATGTGATATGGATTCATCAGTTTCCCGCTTTTACTACGAATTTCCGAACACTGTATATAACAACAAAATGTAGAAAGATGAGTTTTATTTTATACGGTGATTCGCGCAAATTCAAAGGATTTTGAAATTTTTTATGCTTTCCGAATAACACCGTACACGTTTTTAAGAAAAACTGTAAAAAAATATGTAGATACTGCTATGAAATCGATTTTTATACTAGTAGTAGCACACAAACGCTCTCATAATATGTGGTGAAACAGGCCAAACCCACATATATTATGAGAGTACAGTGCTCGTGTGCTGGCGTCATTTAAAAAAATGCTGTCATTTAAATTACACTTATTGGGCGCTTTTAATATTCCAACGGCGACGGCACGGCAACTGCACAAAAAGGTAATAAAAGTACGGTTTTGATCACAATAATGCTGCAGCTCTTCCTTGCACACTAAAGAAAAGCGAGAAAAAGGATAAATGTATGTCTGCTTCCTCCAAAAGAAAAAGTAATCATTTTCTTACATCTCCCTCACTCGTATTAAAGGGTTCCATGACAGTCGATCCGTCGACAGATGGCCCCCGGCACACTTGTACACATTTTTATATTATATACCAAATAGAGTGGGTTTAGGGAAAATACTGTAAACCTACTTACTAAAATATAACCCGAAGGAACGTGCAGCAAGGATGTACTGTCAAATAACAAAAGTATAAAACATATTTTCATTCAAATGCGTCAAGAAAAAACTATTGGCACTGTTTATACAAGCGTACAAGTACCAAACTATTGGCACTGTTTATACAAGCGTACAAGTACCAAACTATTGGCACTGTTTATAAAGCGTACAAGTACCAAACTATTGGCACTGTTTATACAAGCGTACAAGTACCAAAAATCGACCCTGTAAATAAATTCGTTTGATATACATATCAACGTATTATTACATTGGAGGTTATCCACCACTTACCCGCCCTAAACAGATGGTTACTCCTTCAAGGCTCTCGCAAGGACTCTAATTTTTTAATGA
The DNA here is from genome assembly GCA_929108145.2 of Limnephilus rhombicus. NCBI lineage: Eukaryota > Metazoa > Arthropoda > Insecta > Trichoptera > Limnephilidae > Limnephilus > Limnephilus rhombicus. The sequence goes on from OV815278.1 coordinate 23,979,749, forward strand.
ACGAATCTACATTTAATTTTGAACGAATCTAGACCTCCAGTGTCCCTGCCATACGTTGTTAGTAAGCAGTATGCAAGTGCTTGGCGGGAAATCAAGATACAATAAATGTTAGTGTGACTATAGACAAGATTGGTGATAGTCCACGAGGAAAGCGTTGGGTGATTCTATCCAGCGTATCCTGCAAGCACCTGTAGGGAGTAAGACACAGTACATAAATAATAAAAGTATAGCGCTAACGTATTATTACAGATATTTAATAAGCTGATTTTAGGTTCGACATTGATAAAAATTGCACAAAAAGTCATAATTTTAAAACAATTTTAATTTGGGGGGTCAACTGTCGGGCGATCAAATGTCGGGTAATCGTATAATCGAAACGAGATACTGCGTTTCGTTACCATCGCCGCGCCGTGGGGATTATAAAAGCAGCCATTATGTATTTTTTGATAAATTTATTTTTTCTCGGGACTTTCGAAGAATTTCAGCCGTGGACGAGCACGCCACTGATATATTTATTAGTCATTGTGTGTAGTATTGTGTATAGAGGTAGCCCCGCAGCGCACAGGAAGATAGCCCGCTTTCCGATCGTAAGGTCACGCGTTCGACTTCCGTTGGATAAGGGAAAATGATTGATTTCAGTTTCCGGCCTCGCTTTCCTGATTGTCATTGTTCCGATGTTAATTGATTTTTTTAAATAATTTATTGGCAATAGCCGCCTTATTTCTGAAAGGGAACAATGCAGGAGGGACTTTCATAAATCAAGTTTAGCAAATAATATAAAATACGTTGATACAGAACAGACAAGGCTGGTTATTGTACCATGTAATTGGAACCAAAAAATCCAATAGAAGGATGGTCGTAAAGTGAGCTCGTAAATCTGAGAGTATCATTCTTGTATTGCCTATAATATAATCCAGATCACACTTTTATTTTTGGATTAACATTATTGTACTATTGTACCCTTCGAATTTATTGATCGAAGATTGTACCGCATATCATAAAATTTTACTTTGCTTTCCTAAACACGTTCATTTCCTAAACATGTTATATAATAACAGCTGACCCGGCAAACGTTATTCTGCCATATCAATTATTTTTGGTGAATATTTTGGTTGTTAAATAAAAAAATAACGAATGTAAGTGTGTGGGGATGGGATCTATGATATAAATAGGAATGGAGCGCTGTAGACGATGACCGCCAATAAAAACAAAAAACACCAACTAAAGTAGGAAAATGAAATAAAGAAAATCAATATAAATTTCGAAGAGTGTACGATATTTTCTGTCAGTCCATCTTTAGCCAACACAAATAAGCTAGATGGTTTGCCCACACGAGAACATGATGACGTAGCGCCGTCTGTCATTCAACAACATAAATAATTTCGTTCTGTTTGAAATACGAAAGACGGTTAAATTTGTTCATACAAAAATACTAAAATCACGATTAAAAAATGGGAGGGTGGGTGTAGGAGGATTAAAATTTGGGGTTTTAGGTATTTTTCTATGCCAAATAAAAAAAATACAAAAAAAATTGTCAAAAAATAGATTTTTTTTCTGGATAGGGGCACCCTAATCACCTAGCGGTGTGAAATATACTTTAAAACCTATTCACATACCTACCAAACATACACAAAAAAATTCATAAAAATCGGTCAAGCCGTTTCGGAGGAGTGCGACCACAAACACCGTGACAAGAGATTTTTATACATGATTATTAATATATATACCAGGTTTAAATAAAAGCATTTCCAATCACATGTGTTCCCAATTATGTCCTCTGTGTGCAAACTGTATCTGAATTTCTCTAATAAATAATAAACAGTGTCTTAAGTGACCTTCCAGATAAGTGTGGTCCTGCAAATTTTATATATTTTGACGCAGCAACGTTCATTGGTCAAATACTTAGTACATATAGTTTCGTATTACTGATCAATGAACTAGTGGATGCAATCTGTAGGCCATAAGTTGTTATAATAGGTTGTCTAGTCTATGGTTAGAAGTAAGCCAGAGCATTGTAGAAATATTTCATAAATTCGTACAAGTTATTTTTTCACAAAACGGCGCTATACAAATCATTTAAATATTATTATTACATAATTGAAATCTCGATCCTTTTTTATTCATTTTAAAATTATATAAAATAACAGTGTGAGAAATCAGAAATTATTAAGGCTCTGCAACCGGGCTCGAAAAGAAGATGGAGAGATACGAAATTACGAAAGTTAATAAAGGAGAGCGCTAACATTTACAGCTACAAAATCGATGCGAAAATTGCGAAAATGTTTAATAAAACACGACTCGTTTAAAATAGAGCAAAAATCTCGTGAAAGACTTCTTAAGCATCATTTAAAGAAACATTGTGAATTTTTTCACAAATATAATTTATAAGATAATAGAAACAAACTTGTTTTTAATAATTTTTGGAGTATTCTTTGCGATTTTTTCTATCGAGGGAATTTCATATAATTTGCGTTTCGGCGCGGGCAGCATCTAGACATTATCTTCAAAGATAACATATATTTTTTAAGAGCTTAAAAACTTCAAATGTTTAAGGGAGATATGTAAGAAATCGGTAGAAATTCGGGTTGCGGGCCCTTAAGTAAGCTTGCAAATTCAGAAAAAATTTCTCATGTACGAGTATGTCTGTCTATGTACATGTGGACACATAGAACTTATCTGAGGTGCATGCACTGCAAAGGACTTCTGTTCTTACTTATTTATTCTTAGTGACGCAAAGGACTTACTGTTCACGAATAGATTTAGCCTTGAAACCAGACGTTCGGTTCTGCAAAACTTGCAGTACCTACTTATTTTGAATATGTAATGCATAATTCTATTATTGATCGTCCATTTCTCTAGAATGCTGTGGCTTATTATACGTGCCTGAAAACTTCAGCCGTAGTCTACACCACGACTCGTACAAGATACCACACGGCAGAACAGATTTTTAAGCACAGCATAGCATGGCAAGAGGAATGATGCTGATGAATGAAATTTCCAAAACAGTGGAGATATTTAATTACCCTTTAAATAACATTAAAAATTTTGATAACCATAAATAATAGAAATCTTGGGCTGCAAATGGAAAAATAATCTGTGGTACAATAAATAAATAAAAATAATCGCTTTAAGATTTTTCGCTTAAGATTATTGTATGACTACACCATAATAATACATATAATTGTTCATCGCCCTCCTCACTAGGAGAACCTGTGCTGGTGCGGACTATGTTTTGGGAAACGGGTTTTCTGCAACTTCTATGGAGATGTTTTAATAGGATTACTATACGAGATTCTTCTTCTAACATATCCTACTCTTTAAATTTAATCACTATTTTCATGATGTGTGTCACATCACTAGCGATGATTATATTATTATCTATGGTCGGTCTCTAAAACTTGTCTAACGTCAAAGCCTTAAAAAATAAAGTCATATTACAGTGTTTCCTATAATAAAATAAACAAAACACCTAACCAGACAGCAGTAGGTATACTGATACAATAAATAAACAAAAATTAGGCTCATTCGAATAAATAAGTGTGCCGATATGCGACAATTACGCGGAGTCCTGTTGATGACACCAATTTTGTTCGCATGGGCCTAGTTTTAATTAAGCGGCCGCTAACTTTCTTTCATGAAAGCGACAGTAAGGACCAAAAAATGACAGTTGTGACTAAAAGTAAAATATTGTTTTTAGGCATAATTCTTCTTCGTACTTGTTCGAACAGTCGAACAGTTCGTATTGAGTGAGTGATTTAATCGAAAAATGTTTCGGAAACGATTACAAAAATGTTTCATGTTTGTTCATCTCATCACTATTAGAAGCGCCAGTACGCAAGTCGGTAATTATTTTTTGTAGTACGAATGAATATTTTTTTAAATAAAACATTAAAAGAAAGACGTATTCTTTTCATTATCTAATAATTACAATAATATATTTTTGAATGTAGCTATTACTTTGTGGTTATCCATTATAATAAAATGAAACAATGCAACTTTGTATAAACCACTTATAAAATGTGCAAATCCGACCGGTTTCGGAACAAACGTTCCTTCGTCAGGGAAAGCTTATACTAATTTGACAGTTTAGAACAATGTTTTATTAGGGTAGGGGTGGAGCCGTTGTTAGTTAATAATGTAGATTGGGTGGGTAGGTATTAGTGTAGAGTGGGTGGGTAGGGGAACAAATCCATGATTGGGCTATATGACAATATTTTTTGTTTGTTGATAATAGATTCATTATTTTTAAGGGATTTTTTAATTTCCAAAGCTTCTAAGTTATCTAAACGTTTTCCTTTATGATTAATATGAAGAATATTTATCCCTGTGTTTTTTTCAAAACTATGGTTATTTTCAATGATATGGTTAGCGAACTCAGAAAAATTATTATTATTAAGACACCTTAAATGTTCTTTGATTCTGATTTCAAAATTACGAGTTGTTTTTCCAATATAAAATGAGGGACAATCATTGCATTTGAGTTTATATATTCCGGAATTAGTCAATTTATGGTCTTTATCTTTAGTATTTCTCAAAAAATTACCGATATTATTTCTTGTATAAAACGCTGGTTTAATATTAGAAGGGAAATTTTTGCAACATTGAACTGAAAAATTATTAATATACAAAATTTTACGCCATTCTTTATCAATAATATTATTAGAATTGTATAGATATTTATTTTTTGAAATTTTGCTAAGTTTTTTATTTAGGATGTTATCAATTAATTTTGGTTCATATAAGTGGTTTATACAAAGTTGCATTGTTTCATTTTATTAATTATAATAATGTTTGGATCATTTCTACGGCGCTGTTTTTGTGAGAAAATCACCTCAAGGTTACTTTACAGCATCCTTTCGCAGGCTAAATCGTATAGTTGTATATATTTATCTCTTTTTAGTGTCGCTCGTTTCCGTTTCATCAAGTTTCAAATCACAACAGTGTTAAAGAAATTTTCAAAGCTTAAGCATAATATTGAAATTAATTAATTAATAATGAAATTGTTAAACTTTAAAGTTGGTAGGTAGTCAAGGAGAAAGATAAATCGATGTATTAAATCCCTTAGACTGAGTAATGAAATACCTACTAGGGTAAATTCATTGTTTTTTGATATAGTAGAACGCACCTGGAATCTAGAGAATTTAATATCGATGGCAAAGCAAAGGCTCTATGCTATTGTGTCACGCACAAAGCGTAGGTTTTTGGGCGTTGTTTGAACTCTAAAAGTTGGCTATAAATAAAATGATGTAAATACCTTCCTTCCACGAGGAGTCGGGAGTTGGGAGTTGGTTGGGAGGAGCGGGAGTCGGAATGATAAAGTGCACTCGCGGCGGATAATAGAAACAGCAAACACAAGATGAATAGGAAACGCTAAAGAAGTTTGTCAATAGCGAAAGCGCGTTTAATGGAAAAAGCGAAAGAATGGTAGCACCAATGAAAACACTATTCAAATAAGCGAAGACTTTATTCAAAAAAGAAATTTGCCATTCCGTGTTGAATCGGACGTGAACGGAAAATCGAATTGAACATCGCTCTATATATTTTATTTAGCGCTCTACGTTAAACGAGCATTCACGAGCAGGACCAGAAGCTTTAAGCTGCTACAAATTCGAGCTTTCAACCCTTCAGGCCTCGATGAAATTTTGTCAGAAGGTTAAAATATTTCCGCTTTTCAATAAAATCCTAATAAATAGAATATTAAAAAATGTCTTTAAAAAATTATGAAATACGCTTTAAAATTTAATAATTTTTAAAATATGAAAATTTTGAATGCAAACATAAAATGTTTTAAAAATGGCTCATTTTAGGTTTTTTTCGAACTAAAATTACTGATTCCAAAAAAAAAAACACATATTTTATTAGGCGAATGTGTTATAAACGTTTTCGTCAACTCACTTTTTTGTCGTTTCATAAAAAAATAATTAATAAAAAATTCCAAAATGTCATTAATTTTTTTCAAATTGCGGTCGGAAACTTTGGTTTCATAAATGTATACATTTTTATTGATTTGTGGTTTTCTCTTTCTAACACCGCTTAGTAGATCATATTTCTAACCATTATAGTAAGGGAGACATTTGAGACATTATCGATTTCTATGAGACGTTCATATAAGTTGTAACGAAAACCTAATAAATTAGCCTAAGAGGTTAAATTAGGTACCATTAGATGTGAATATAAAGCGTGGTTCTCTTTCTGATACGGTTTAGTTGATATTTCTAACCATGATAGTAAGGGAGCCACAATAATTTTTATGAAACGTGTAGGAGTTAAAGAAGGAGGTGCTAAAGAAGGAGGTAGCGCAACACGGCATAACCCTCCAAAAACAAATAACGAAAAAAAAGTGTACGAGGTGTTCCAAAAAGCGAACAAATTAGCCTGAGGGGTTAAGCTGCTACAAATACGCGCTTTTAAGTTTAACAACGTGTATTTTAACAAAACCTTTTGTGTGCAGCGGTATCAAAGTAATGAAACGGCCAATTTATAACGGTTCAAACTTTGTTAATTTCCTTTAAACACGGAATAAAAGGTTTTAAAAAATACGCACGAAGATTCATGCCCTCCGAAATATGCTTCGAAGGCAGAGTAACGCCGAATTCGAGCTCATTTGGTAAATTAATCTGTAGCCGCTTTGGGGCGGGTTTAGTGGAAAAATGCGATGTTGTGGTGAGGAGTGAGCGAGCTCCATATTAACCTGGAATCGACGGTAATAAATCCTGACTCGACCCGCTCCTTCTCCCTCCTCCTCTCCTCCTTACCTCCAGCTACAGCTACCGTCTACTTCACCTCTCTCTCCTCACGCGAGGAAGGTTTATTATACCAGACTTCCCCTTCGACCAATAACGACTGCCTTTACATAAGAGGGCAAAACACGGAGATCGGAGTAGATGCCGGAGCTGAGAACTCGGAGCGGCGCACACAAGGACGGCCAGAGGAAATGACGGCGCCAAAAATAGGCAAAAGAATTGGCTTCAAATTAATCTTACTAATATTGTAAAGGCGAAAGTTTGTATGGATGTGTGTTTGTTACTCTTTCACGCAAAAACTACTGAATGGATTGTAATTAAACTTTACAATAATATAGCTCACACATCAGAATAAAATATAGGACCTCTGGCATTATGAAATTTGTACAAAAAAATTGCAATAGGTTGCACGCGAGCTGTTTGAAAACTGAATGTACCGGGAATGAATGTATGGAATGCGAAAGTAGAGAGGGGAGGGGGAACTCGGGATGGGGGAGAGGAACTCGGGAAGGGGATTCGCGGGAGGGGGAGGCGAATACGGGAGGGGAAAGGGAACTCGATAGGGGGGTTCGCGGGACGGGGGAAGGGGGGAGTGGAGTGGGGAGAGGGAAGGTAGAGGAATCAGAGTGGGAACGCGAGTGGGGAAGGGAACGTGGGAGAGGAAGGGGAGGCGGAAGTGGAACGGAACGAATGGGAAAGGACACGCAGGGAGAAACAATTTCTCCATTTAATTGCATAGCAAAGCATGCCGGGAACCAGCTACTTAATAATATTTTTTAAACTTTCCCCAAAACCAATAGCCTGCGCAGGCGCGCAAAATTGAGATATGTATCGCGCTGCCAATATTGCTTAGTTGCGCCTAACTCGTTGAGGGAGTAGCTACGCTCGTCCTGTTTTCCTTAATTAAAAATCAAAAAGTTTTCAACATGGATATTGAAGCCTCAGGTATGTACTTTAATTTGAAGTTATTTTTAACATAACAGTCTTAACGTAATATAGATATAATACATGTTTTATGAAACACTCATTTTGTTAAAAAAATAAATTGAAATCTTTACTTCGATTAGAGTTTAGAAAAAAGTTCCAACGAGTTCCGCGCCATTATTCTACCGGTTTGAAAAAATACCTTCTTAGGCAGGGGTTCCCAAAGTGTGCGCCGTAGAAAGTATAGAGGGGCGCCGTAAGTCGTTCCTCATCATTATCCGAAACCACAAATATTCGCGCATCTTTAAAGAACATAGGTAGATACATACTCGTCGCCGTCGCTCACTCGCCGAAAAGTACCTACGCGCTTGAAAACCGTTGATACCCTACCCCTCACACGTCTTTACCCGCCCGCGACTGCTTGCTCGCAATGTCCGTTTGCTTGTCAAGCTAGCTTCCCGCAATTAAATAAATATGCGGCATCTAATAAACTGGATGTATGACAAGACCTGATGGCCCTTTTCACGGAACACCTATCGAAGCTCAAAGAAATGGTTTTCGAAGTACTTTGCAGATGATGATGTCGAATAATTTGCGTCGATTCAAGATCCTTTCCGTGCACAAGCTCCGCCAGGATTCACAACACAAGAGCAAGAGAGTCTCACTGAACTCTCTTGCGACAACAGCCTCAAGACTAGATTCACCAGTACCGATTTGGTAGAGTTTTGGGTATCGATTCAAAATGAATATCCAAATTTAACTTTTAAAACTGACACCGACTCCAAAAATAATAATCGTACTATATATTGATGAGTAGAAAAAGCTAGTCGATTATGAAGTTGTAGAAGAATGCGAAAGTATTTTTTTTTCTTTTTAGTGCATTTTTTAAAGTCGTTTTTTTGTTTTGTTAAATTTTTTGTTTATTAAATGCAACAATAAACGGACTGAGTATACGAAACACTCGCTTGTACCTAGGTTGCATGAAGTTACTAATAGATTAATTTAGATTTTGGGAGGCGGGAATAGGTACCGCCGCCCCGCGAACCTTTATTGAATAACCAACACCTCTGCCATAGGTCACCCCAAGTGGTTCGCTACATTTGGTGACTTAGCCGGGGTGCCCGGGTTCATGAGGTGAGGTTTGTTTAGGTCTTGGAGGCGGATGACCAGGACACACTGAAACCCAGATTTTTACACACCCCTTAAACCCTTTTCCTTCCCAGAACTCTCCTTTCCTTCCTTTCCTAAAAAAAACCCTCCACACAGCATCCCCAAAGATGATATAGGCCCCGAGGGAAATTATTTTCCTCAGGGCCTCCTGTGTGGAGCTCACGAAAAAAAAACTAGATATGCAGATGTGGTAGATATATTTAACTGCACGGAAGGTAGGTACAAGAAGGCTTTGCTAACACATTTCTTTAAACAATATTAATTTTATTTGTATTATAGATTTTTGCATGTAAATGTATCTCTGGTGTCACTTCCCAGTGTAACGCCACAATTAACTGTTATACATACACTTTTTTATTATTACTAATATTTTGTTACATGATTTTGTGGCACGTAATTAGTGTTAATGGCATACTTATGCCGTTTGTATTAAATAAATAAATAAATATTTTATATTGGAAAAACAACTCGTAATTTTGAAATCAGAATCAAAGAACATTTAAGGTGTCTTAATAATAATAATTTTTTGAGTTCGCTAATCATATCATTGAAAATAACCATAGTTTTGAAAAAATACAGGGATAAATATTGTTCATATTAATCATAAAGGAAAACGTTTAGATAATAACTAAACGTTTACTAAATTAGATAATAATTAAACGTTTAGCCTAGGAAATTAAAAAATCCCTTAAAAATAATGAATCTATTATCAACAAACAAAAAATATTGTCTTATAGCCCAATCATGGAATTGTTCCCCTACCCACCCACTCTACATTAATAGCTACCCACCCAATCTACGTTAATAACTAGCAATGGCTCCACCCCTACCATAATAAAACATTGTTCGAAACTGTCAAATTAGTATAAGCTTTCCCTGAAGAAGGAACATTTGTTCCGAAACCGGTCGGATTTACGCATTATATAAGTGGTTTATACAAAGTTGAATTGTTTCATTTTTCTAAATAAATGAAATTCAAAATACAGAAATAATTCAATAAGAAATAATTATACATTTTTAATTAGAACCCTACTGACCCCAAATACCTATAATAAGATATTTTTGAAAGTTTTTCTAAGGTAATCTTCTCATACGTATTTCTGATCCGAATTTCAAATAAAAAATATTTTTGGCATCGTAAATTGATAATTCGGCCGTGTGTGCGGCGCACGGCGCACGGCGCACACTGGGACTGGATTAGCAGCAGAAGTTACCACACAGATCTTTACAAATTTGTAACGCAGACGAGCTACTTCACTTTGAGCGGTCTTTTTCACAAATTACTTCAGGCCGTCTGGTACTAAAAAGTAGTTACACAATAAAACACTTCTTTTATTCCGTCGTCAATGCTTATTACTTATTTTATTATTATCGACTGAGCAAAGCGATGTCCTGTTTCAACTCGACCGCTTTGTATTTCATTTGTCTGTAAATTTGTTTGTACGTTCCGTTTGTGTTTCCGGTTTAAGATGGTGGATTTAATGGTTCAATAACTATTATTTTTTTCAACCGTGAAATCGTTGTGTTTGTTTGGTCTTTCGTTTTGGCATTTTTTTTCAATACAATGGTACCTACCAGCCTAAAAAAATTTGAAAAAGAAAATTGTCATTGTCAGATAATGACGTTTCTTTGGATGAGTTGTATAATTATTCCTTGCTTGAAAACTTAAAAAAAATGTTGGGCACGTAAAATATTCTTTTTTTATATGAATACCGCACAAGAGTCCCAACTGCTCCCGTCTGGAGCCAGTGAGACTGTAGCATCCCCAATTGGGGTATGTTGTGAGGCTGAAGGTATTGGAGAGGGGAAGGATATAGGGAAGAGGAAGGTGGGGAAGTACCTGGCTATTCATATCTGGTCACCAACACGGCTAAAGCTATTTCAAGCAACGTTTCAATTCTGAATGGCGGTCTTACACCAGGCGATACTGAAAGTATCTTCCACTCTGGAACGTGCCGCAAGTATACTATATATTATTTTAAATGAGTAAATCGTGAAATAATACAAATTAATTAAAAAAAGTTTATTTGCCCACGCCGGGATTCGATCCTGCGACCTTCGGATTACGAGTCAAGAGCCTTACCGCTGGACTACGCCGGCTTACCGCGGACTATACTTTCATTATATGATTGAGTAAGGTGAATTGCCTATTTCCAAAAAAAAAAATAAGTACAGTTTGCCAAATAAGAGTAGAAAACATAGGTGCTCAAATGACAATTCTAGAAATAGAACTCATGTGGAAATGTAAAGCTATGTAGCCTACATTTTTGTGAATGAAAAAGTGAAATGAAAAAGGTATAAAAGTGAAAAAAATATTTTTCATTGCAATAATGTAGGATGTAATAATGTACCCACTGATCTCAATATTAGAATTGCATATGGATTATTTCTTTGCAATTTTGTGTTAACATAATGAAGAATAACGATAGGTATGGTAATCAAATACAAAGCACAGTTTAGAAATTGCTCACATTTATTTAATACTAGCTTAAGTAGGTAGGTACCCAGCGTTGCCCGGGCTTTAGATCATGTCTCTAATTGTAGATCTGAATATATTTAACTCATTCACATCGAAAAGTAGTGTAACTAAACTCACCATTAGTGATTCTTCTTTTGTACCTACTGTTAAAATCAAATTTATGTTCAATTAAATTAAATTTATGTCATTAAGTAGGTACCTTAACAACAGTGTTTCTTCGATTTTAATTTTTTTTCTTTAAGAACAAAAAATGTTTTTAAAAATAATATTTGACAGTTAAATTGGTGTTACCAGACTACACATTTTGTAGTTCCATTTTAAATGTTTTCTACCCTTAATTGACAGAATAGAGGTAGGTATTTAAGTACCTATTTACAAATCTCATGATTTCAGGGTAAATTTTGTTTTTCATATATATTAAATAAGAGAAAATTAAAAACATTTTGGAGGCGAGGTCTAAATGTCCATCTATAAGTTTATTGGGAGAACAACAGCTTATGCAATATGTACCAATATTGTGTTTCACTCTCATTCTGTGAAACTCTGGGGGTTATCGAAACCTAAGCACAACATCAAATTATGGTTTTTAAAAGGGAAAATCTATATATATTTATATTTTTGAAGGTAGCGCGGTTAGCTTACTTACGACTCCAATGCGATTTTATTGTATTATCGCACGTGTTCCATTATGATCTGAAAGGTAATTTATTTGGGTTTTCAGAAAAACAAATTGCATTTTCCATAGATTTTCAAGAACAATATCCCACCTTCTATTTGCATAAAACATGAGTTTTAAAATCTGGTCGGTATTTTAACAGGAAAGTCAAGGAAAAGCTTAAAATATTTCTGAAACTGATACCCGAATTAAGCCATTCATATTCAGCTACACAAAGAAATACATCTATGCTGAAAGAAAGCATAGAATTATTCATATTTTAGTAGTGGTGAAGTTACAATGGAGCTAGTAATAAGAACAGAGTGAATGAGATGAAGAGCCGCCATCTAGCGGGGACAATGCGAAGGAGCCCCTAGCGGATGTGCCGCCAAGTTAGCTTGTAAGCGAATTTTCCGGCCAATCTTCCTGCCAAGCCCTCCAGGGAATTTAAGGTCTCGAATAAAATTTAATGGCGTTGGGGGATAACATTAACTTGAAAAACTCAAAATGATTAGCTCGGCTTTTCCTCTCTACAGAGGAAAAACCCACGCAATTGTTATTCTATCAACTATTAACGAGCACATCTTGTCTCCTGCAAAATGTAGACCTTTGTAAAACAAACCGGCAGGATCACAAAGAAAATGTTTAAATTCTAGAGAGGAAATTATACTAAAACCAACTTTCAAGGATAACATCAATATTATATTTAGAATCTTCGCCGTTCCTAGGTTGCACGACGTCGTCAATATACTCGCAGAGGTTCTTCCTTCATACACAATTTAGGAGGCTATGGTATGGGTACCGCCGCCCCGAGAATCTTTCATTGAATAACCAACATCTCTGCCACAGGTCACCCGAGTGGTTCGCTGAGTAATGAAAACAATTAATCTTTATTTAAAATAAGTATTAATTGCTCATTAATTGTTTGTCTAAGTATTAATAAGTTTATTTGGGAGGCGGGAATGAGTACCGCCGCCCCGGGAACCTTTATTGGATAACCAACACCTCTGCCATAGATCACCCCAAGTGGTTCGCTACGTTTGGTGATTTAGGACACCGTCAGATTCCTACCCACCAACTTAAACCCTTTTCCTTATCAGAACTCTCCTCTCCTTCCTTTTCTTAAAAAAAACCTTCTCTCCTTCCTTTCCTTAAAAAAACCCCTCCACACAGCATCCCCAAAGATGACATAGGCCCTGAGGGAAATTATTTTCGTCAGGGCCTCCTGTGTGGAGCTCATTTAAAAAAAAAGTAATTATTTTCCTAACTAACTAAACCTTTAAATTGAGATTTTTAGTCAATAAGCCCCGATTATATTTATTTATCTGACCGGATAATTGAATCGTCGAGTTTCAATCCTTCGTTATGGATTTTATCACTTTTGAGTAAATCAACAAAAACGTGTAGGCTGATGACTTTTCATGATTCGTTTTTATTTTTTTCCACGTTAGCACGATATTGTAAAAACCCAATATAATTGATCCTTCCAACTTAAATGTTCAATTTATATTTTAAAAACGTGATTTAATTTTCATTAGGGAGAATTTTGGAGTTTACTTTCAATCAGGGAAGGTTTTGGAACCATCTAGTTAAATACGGAGGGTTTTGAAACACACACTTTTTTTTTATTTCTATGGTTTTTTGGCCAGTGCAGAGGAGTGAAAAGGTTTAAATCATATAAAAAATATTAAATTCAAAATATAACAGAAGTTAAGAAAAGAAATATTAGCCAGTCGGTTTATATACGGTAACAGAGCATTGATTATGAAAACTTAAAAGGCGTTATATTATTAGACCAACATAATTTTCTCTGGCTTCACACAAACTCAAATGAGAAGTTTTTTGTTGTGTAATTTCCCAAAGATTTTTGGACATATCATCAATTTTTTGTAGGAACTGAGGTTTCTAATTTTTATTTTTTTTTATTGTTGATACATTATTTTACAAAATTTCATAGTACAATCCAGTAATGTTGGCCTCACTGATTTGTTTACCCGTGCTGAGGCCCCCATTTTATAATATAATAATTTATACATAATACAGTTTGAAAAAAAAAAGAAATATACAAGGTTGGTGAAGAAACAAAAAAACATTTAAAATAAAGATAAATTTAAACTAAAAATAGAGATCAAAAATTAAAATTAAATTAAATTAACAAACTAAAAAAAAATAATAATTAAATGAAAATTGGCGTATGTTATGTTTTACGTGTTTGTGAGTGTTACGTGTTTTATATTGGTTTTGTTTTATTCTTTTATGTTATAAAATTTTGGTAATATTGTCTTTTTTGTTCTTCAATCCATTTTTTTTTATTTTGTGCCTGAAATTATTTTTGTTTTCCTCAATTTTTGTTTCAAGTGAAAGACTGTTGAATGCTTTTATAGCATGGTATTATGGTGTCTTTGTCCAAAGTGTTTACCGTCGGAGTTTTTATGTGTTCTTTGTACGTTTGTCTAACCGGTCTATTAGTGATATTTGGTGTTTGTTGGAGTATGTTTTTTTGGTCAAAAATGTAGTTTAGTAGTGTTTTAATATATAATTGGCGTATATCTAGTACGTCACAACTTTTATATATTTGATATGTATCGGTTAGTCCATGTTTTTTTAAGTATTACCTTTAAGGTCGTTTTCTGTGCGATTTCTATTTGAGCGATATCTGCGTTTGTTGCTCCTCCCCAAGCAATTAATCCATATTCTATTATTGATTGGCAAAGTGCAAAATATATTGTTTTCATTTGTTTTATTTTATATATGTTTCTTATGTTTAGGAAAATGTGTATTGTTCTGAGGAGTTTATTTGTGATTTGTTTAATATGATGTGTCCATCTGAGGTTATGGTCAATTACGATTCCTAGATACTTTATTTGTTCCGTTTTTTCTAGAGGAGGGCAATCGCAGATATTTGTGTTTATGCATTCGTGTATTTTTATGGTATTTGTATCGTTTTTTGGCTGTCCCGTGTTAGTTATACTGTACGTTGAGAATTTTGTTTTCGATACGTTTAGTGCAAGTGTGTTAAAGTCCAGCCATGTTTTCACTTGAATGATTCCTGGATTCGCTATGTTATATACATTATTCCAATCCTTAGATTTAAAGAGTAAAACTGTGTCGTCGGCATAACTAATTATTTCACCGTCTATTTCCATGCTGCAAAGTTCATTTATATAAATGGTGAAAAGAATGGGCCCTAGTATGCTTCCTTGTGGAACTCCGTGTGTAATCGGCAGTGGTTTGCTAGTATGGTTATTAATTTTGACTTGTTGTGTTCTGTCGCTCATATAACTTTTCAATAGTTGGAGTTATTTATCTTTTATACCCATATTTTATAATTTTTTAAAAAGTGTTTTGTGGCAGATTGAATCAAACTTTAGCTAAATCTAGATATATCGCTATGCATTTATACACTTGATTAATTATTAATTGTTTCTAATCGTTGCCATATTTTTTTAACAAATTGTTAACATCCTTCATCTAGAAAAAAAAATTGGAAATATAATTTAATAAAAATATATTACGGTTAAAAATATTTAAACAAAAATGAGAAACATTGGTACTTCAATGAAATTTGGGTAAAACTTTTGTTTTTTTCTTCTAAATTATTCTTCCACGTTTCTGGTATTCGCATTAGCTTCCTTTATTTACCAGGAAGGTATTTAGCCACTAAACATAGAAAAAGCACGACAAAAATCAACATGACCAAAATTTATATGGAAAGAAACTGGTGACTCTAAAAGTCGTCATCTTTTATCAACTATCCTTGAACCAAAAAAAGTAGTGCCGATGACCTATAGAAAGAGCTCAAAGCCCTGCCAAAATGAAGGCCTGGGTTCCACGTAAACCCAGTGGAGCCCTTTTGTTCCTAAATTAAAAATATACCTTCAGCTCTATGCACCACGTCTACGAGCCTAATGATGCCCATTATTATCTTTCCTTTGTATGAAATCGCTACGTTTGGTAACTTATAAGGGGTGCCTAGATTCAAGGGGTTATCCAGGTCTTTTGGCAGTGGATATGTCTACCGACGGCCTGGCCGCCGAATCGGGAAAGGCCGGTTAGGGGACACCCTTTGACCCCTCCAGCCGGACCACCTCGACCGCAGTGGGAGGAATGGATTCGTACGTCCCTCCTGTACACACTGACCCCAAGATTTATTCCTACACCATGTACACCTTCCCAGAACTTTCTCTCCTTCCTTTACTTAAATAGACCACGTACATTATCCCCAAAGATAAAACATGCCCCGAGGGAAATTATTTCGCTAAATAACTTATAATTATAATGAACGTCTTAATATTCCCGGCCATTTCGGAGAGCAGATTTAATAATAATAATAATAAGTATTTATTCCAGTGTGTGGGGAGTGGGGAGGATAGTGCAATCCCACACATTCCATAAGGGTATATAATAATTCATACACAAAATATTTGAAAGAAAAAAAAGCAGGTAGATATAAGAAAATAATAATATTAAGCTTTTAGGATTCTATTAGCACATTGGGAGCCAGTATTTTTCTCCAGTGTGCATAAATGCTGGATGATGAACTGAGCCGAGCTTCCATGACGAGGATGTTTCCAGAGCTGGTTATCCTTTCCTTCATTCTTACCACCCTGAATCTAATAAGGGCTGCAAAGCCGGGAACTCGCCCCTTCGTGAACATATGGGAAGCGCTGCAATATCTGGGGAGACCAAACATTACGCAGAAGGCGTTGTTGTACTGAACCCTAAGTCTTGTAGTTTGTCCAGAGTTTGCGCGTATACCGCGTTGCGCATAAGGAAAGGAAGAGCGTCATTTTTACAGCAGTACTGCAAAGGCGAAATCTTCTGCTGAGCATGTTTGCTTTTACACTGAAAGCTCTTCTTTGCCTAACGATGTCATCGTCTTTCAGATTACTGGTGATTATGTGTCCAAGGTAATTAGTTCCTTCAGTCACCAGCAGGTTATTTAGAAACTGCGATACATTCATAAGAATTGGTCGATAGCGTGGAGGGCCGTTATTCAATTTCAATTTGTCAATAATTATTATTGTCGTGTTCTTGCTTTAATATTTATTTTTTATAACCTCTCTACATAATATTTTTCGTGTTGAAAATTTCTGATAAAATCACGTAGGTAAAATGTAATATGTAATAATCATTTACAGCGAAATGTTAGATAATTTTGCGAATTCTTTGTACATTTGTTAGAAAATACAAACTTAATTAAAAAAAAAAATCATTGTAACGAAAGAACGTAAGCCAACAAGAAATATTCTCTTCGCGAAAGTTTGTTTTAAAATCGGGTTATAAAAATAAAAGTTTTACGGACCGAGTTTCCCTGCAAAACTTGGAATACGAAAACAGTAATTCGGAAACTGGCCTGGCTAATTTTCTCACAAAGTGGAACTCCATAATTATGTTGTTTTTTCACTTATCATGTTAATACGCCAAAGTTCCAAGTATTGTCGGATAATATTCCGTACCGTTTTGGAACGGTACAGTGTTGACAAAAAGACTACGTGGTTATATAACATAACTACTCGTAACTTCCTCCATATTAGAGTAACACAATGGCGTGAGAAGTGGAGAGGCCCGAGATAGTTTTACATTGAAATATAGTGCACAAGATTGGCCTTAGCTTTACCACGTATCTAATAGCCTGCTGCAACTTTTGAAGTAAAACTTCGATGCGTGACGAGAGCGTTACGAAAAGCGAGGCGAACGGTAGTTGAGAGGGAGTACGCTTCATATATTACTGTAGGGGCAAGAGAGAGAGGTGCGAGCACACATTTTCTTTCTCTCTTAGCCAGTTACGTTACACAGTGCAGGCCTGTTGTCTGTATCACACTGTAGGAGCAAGAGAGAGCAGTGCGTGTGCACATTTTCTTTCTCTCTTCCGATAGATGGAGTAGAAGTTTTACTTCAGTTGTGTGGTCTAAAGCACACTCGTTTTTTTTAATATTAGCTCCACATAGGAGGCTCTGAGGAAAATAATTCACCTCAGGGCCTGTATCATCTTTGGGGATGATGTGTTTAGGATATTTTTAGGA
Organism: Limnephilus rhombicus; assembly: GCA_929108145.2. Taxonomy (NCBI): domain Eukaryota; kingdom Metazoa; phylum Arthropoda; class Insecta; order Trichoptera; family Limnephilidae; genus Limnephilus; species Limnephilus rhombicus. The sequence continues at coordinate 23,997,746 of OV815278.1, forward strand.
AAGGAAGGAGAGAAGAAGGGAAGAAAAAAGGTATCAGGGGTGGGTAGGAATCTCAGACTCAGTGTCCAGGACTGACGGACGTGTGAACGTATTCCTTCCACTGCGGTCCAAGGCGATGTTCCGAGAGAGTCACGCTGGAGAGGTTAAAAGGTCTCCCTCAATCAACCTCCCCCGTTTCGGCCTGCCACGCAGTTGGTGGGCAGACGCATGCGCCGCCAGGATCCGGACAAAACTCACTCCATGAAACCGGGCATCCCTGCTAAGTCACCAAACATGCGAACCGCTTAGCTATGTGGTTGACCAATGGCAGAGGTAATGGTAATCCAATAAATGGCTATGTAATATATGGGTTAGGCCTCGTATCATGGATAGAAACCATCAACAAAGTTAGGTAGAAAAGTCGATGGTAGAAACTCACTGAAAGATCTGGTGTGACTCTTACCAATAAGAACCACCATCGAGTATACTCGGGCGGCTATTATATGCGAAAAATCTCACGCCCGAGATAACTCGGGCAAATTTGATACTAATTTGGTAAAAATGTGTTTTTTCCGTTTTTTAATTTATATTTTAATGATTACTGAAGGGGTTATCAGAACATAATATTAATAAAACAAAAAATTATATGAGGGACGTAAATCGCCATAACTACATGAAATTTAAAGGGGGGTGCAAAATCTCCCTTTCATCTATAGTGTCTAACTTCCGTCTGGGAAGAAGGTTGTGATACCAGTGAATATCACCAAATACACAATAACCCCCCTGGTGACCTTTATTAAAGGGACTAGGTTAATAACAACAAACTGTCGAGAGAATATGGCCAAACATGCGAGATAGCACAATGGGCCTAGAGCCTAAGTGCTTACAGAAGCTGTACAGAAGGGTCCCCGAACCAATAATAAAAATGACTTTTTATTAGTCTCAAGGATTGAAACTTTACTACCAGTGGTTAAACACCGGCTACTCAACCCAATTTATTCAAGATATGATGATTTTTCTTTTGGCACTTGTGTAAGTCGCAGTTTAGTAGATTTCCCTTAAAACATATAATATGTACGTCAGGAGCAGGGCCGGATCTACGAAATCTGGCGCCCTGTGCAGTAGGTACCGATGGCGCCCCCCCTACATTTTTATTTTGATTAAAAATTCGTTCACCCCAATTTTTTTATTTAATTTTTTTTTTTAAACTAATTTATCAAATAAAATCAAGACATATAAAGGGTGTAACTTTTCCAAGTGACCTGGCGGTAGCTCTCACACTCGTTTTTTTTTTAAAGAGAGAATCGCCAGGAGCTCTAATCTATTGGGTAAACATAAAATTATGGTGATTCTATTCATTGTAATCCACAGTAATTTTATAACCTCTAACAATCAATAGAAATTTAGTTATAAATTTAAAAATCTAATAAGAATATAACCTCAAATTTGTACCTTGCATTTCCCCTGTATTGAGCGAACAAACACCAAATTGAGCGAACAAACACCATACAAACAGTAAACACTGACGTATGGTATCAACCGACGACCTCCGTAGTCCAGTGGGAAAGACTCTTGACTCACAATCTTTTTATTAATTTTAATTTGATTAATTTGTGTTATTTCACAATTAATTCATTTAAAATAATATATAGTATATTTGCGGCATGTTCCAGAGTGGAAGATACTATCAGTATCGCCCTGGTGTAAGACCACCATTCAGAATTGAAACGTTGCTTGAAAATGGCTTTAGCCGTGTTTGGTGACCAGATATGAATAGCCAGGTACTTCCCAACCCTCCTCTTCCCCACCTCCTTCCCCTCCCCACTACCTTCAGGCTCACAACATACCCCAATTGGGGATGCCATAGTCTCACTGGATCCAGACGGGAGCAGTTGAGATTCTTGTGCGGTATTCACTGTAAAAAAAAAAGGCTTACGAAAGACGCTTACACTGACACCGTGAAATAACAAATCTAATAGAAATTAATTATACATTTAACGAACTTCAACAAATCAATGATGAAACTGTCAACACGTTGCAACCTGCAAATCCTGCAAACCGCGCTATGTTTTTGTTAATGAGATTTACTGAAGATTTCATAAGAAAATGGTCTTTAACTACCTTCTCATAGAGACTTAAATCGTACAAAATAAAACAATAGCGAGCGTACGCTAACTAAAATTGTCAGCGTCGCGACGCGTCGACTTGTCGGTTTGTTTGATTGACTAGAACAAAAATATGGCGCTGTGATTGGTTATTGAATTTGGATCGCACCCATTCGTCGTAAAACACGGTAAAAGATATATGGAAAAATAGATCTTACGTTTAAACTAAATATATGGAATTTGTAAAAAAATTCTGTAACTGACTATAAATTCGTAAGCCGTTGATACCAACCTGATGCGTGCGCATTCTGTTTCTTTGAAGTGTTGCTAGGGCGTAATAATTATTTCGTACTATGGGTACTTGTCGGTTTGTTTGATTGACTAGAACAAAAACGGCGCTGTGATTGGTTATTGAATTTGGATCGCACCCATTCGTCGTAAAACACGGTAAAAGATATATGGAAAAATAGATCTTACGTTTAAACTAAATATATGGAATTTGTAAAAAAATTCTGTAACTGACTATAAATTCGTAAGCCGTTGATACCAACCTGATGCGTGCGCATTCTGTTTCTTTGAAGTGTTGCTAGGGCGTAATAATTATTTCGTACTCGTATTATATTGAAACCGAGTACCCGTGAAATAAATAAATATTTTATCTCATTTTCTCGCAGGCTGAATCCTATATATCAGTGGTTTTCAACCTGTGCTGAATCCTATAGATCAGTGGTTTTCCACCTGTGCTGAATCCTATGTCAGTGGTTTTCAACCTGTGGTGAAGCCAAATTGGGGGTACGCAGCAACGTGGCATGCATGTAGAATCACTGGTTAAAAATGCCTGAAGTCGTGTTACACTCTGTATAAAATTGCGTAAATTGTGTTTGTGTGACTTGATAGTTAAAATCATGTACATAATAATGAAAGTATTCAAAATTACAAATGAAACACCTCTTTCATTACACATGTACAAAAGATAGATAGAGGTTACGGGGAACAACAAATTGGTAGTAAGAGTCAAGGGGTACGCCGCGCCGGCTCAAAAAGGTTGAAGACCACTGCTGTAGATGTATGTGTTTGACACTTTTTAGTGTCGCTCGCTTCCGTTTCATCGAGTTTCAAATTAAAACGGTGCTAAAGAAGTTTTCACTTCAATAATGACTAACTACAGTATTGATCCCTCGTCTGGATCCACAGTCGGGAAACATATCAAACCTGTAGGCGCAATTTGAACATTGTTGATATTTCCGCATGATAACGTGACTTTTTGATTACTTGTAGGGTTTGTGCTTCTTCTCTCGTAGAATACGGGCCTCTTCATCTAAACGAAAATATGTAAGAGAATAAGACACAGAAAAATAGAAAAAGATAATGGTTGCAACTGGGACTCGAACCCAGAACCTCTTTCAATAACTTTGAACTCTTTTTTCTTGTGTGGTTCCCGGAGCGGCGGTATACATACCTGCCTCCCAAATTGAATGTTCCATATGTATGTTACATATAAATAAAATCAGATACATTTATCCGAGACGCTATCTAGGTTAAAAACCAGTTCTTAGAACGATTGTTTCCAATAAAAAAGGTAGTTTGCTTATGATATGGAAAAATTAGCCGAAGATAATATTGTTAAATCTAAAATTTGACAATTAAGACGGTTTGATGGAAGGTGGCAATGGCTGAATTGGTAAAAGCGCACTTCCCGGTTAGACGTGAGGTACTGGGTTCGAGTCCCAATTGCGACCGTTATCTTTTTCTGTATCTTGTTCTCTTTCTTATATTCGTTTAGAATTTAGATTATTAGTGTTCTTCTTCTTCAAGAAAAAAATTTGTCTCATAAAAACAAAAGAAAAATGGTTCAGATGATAAAACAGGAATACACAGATATCGATCTATTAAATGAAGGAAAATGGATCCTAAAGCAGGAATCTATATATAATACTGTTCTATTCAATAAAGAAAATGGTTACCATGGTAAAAAAAGAATCTACTAATATTTGATAAATAAATGGAACCACAGAGACATCTATTGAGAAAATTAGCCGCTCGTTAAAAGCAAAAATCTGGATATTATAATTATTTGCGCCCACCCCATTTCAACGCTTAAATCAAAATGTAGAGTGTTTACATACCTAGTTTATTATATTTCAGCAGTGCTTTTGTAAATGATGTATTATCTCCCTTCTTGGAGAACATTATTATATTATTAACTCGCCGAATTTTGAGGCGGGTACTTACGTATGATTAATACCTTTAAATAATAAATGCCTACAAACATATTACGTAAGTAGCTACTTCTTTGTTCAAGAAAATCTCAGAACACAATATTCTTTGGGTAAAGTTTCCAGGCAACACAGTCACACTAGAGGTGAAATGATATTAAACTTGGAAACAACAATCTTTATTACTGATGGATTCTATTTATAAGAGAAGCATTAATAACTGTCAGAGCTCCGTGATTAAGGTAAAAAAAACTCATCTGCTGTAGGGATTTATTTTCCGGGAGAAAGTCGGTTTATCTCGGAGATTCTGGAAGAGAATTTCCCAGGACATGACAAATCTCCGTCTGTGGCGGATTTCAATTTTAAATTACCTGCTTAAAATACCAATTTGCCAAACCGAAATTAGTATGACCCTACTTCCGAAAGGGGCGCGGGTGGGTACCTACTCGCTTTTAAGGTGGATATAAAAGGGTACCTGACGACCTAGTTGATATCTAGTTTTTCATTTGGGTAGGTACTCGATTTACAAATAAGGGTTCATTATTATTCTTGTACGTGAAATCCGTTAATAATGATGTGGAAAAATAAGAACGTTTTCCACACAACAAATCTGAGCTTTCCATTCGGTCGGCTCTCGGAGATAGCCGGAAGTTTAATTCGTTCATTATAAGGTATTTAAAGTACAAAAATTTATTTTTAAAAATCCTTGTTTCTTATGTTGGGGTAGCAGAACTAAATTATCGATTTCACGAAAGTTGATCTTTCAACAGTTATAGTTGCCCCCCAGCATATGTATACACAATATGCAGTCGGTTTAGGGAAAATGCGATGTACCTAATAAACGCCCGGCACCGATACCTACTTACACAAAATATAATTAAGTGTCCCCGAAGGTGTGTTCAGACAGAATGTACCGCCGAATAACAAAAGAATAAAAATATTATTCTTTCTTATAAAATTATTCACAAAAAAAAAAAAAAAAAATGTGTGAAATCGTGACCTCAACACGTTTGTGAAGCGGTTTTTATGATATAAGGCACACTAAGAATACGCCAATTTTTGGCTTGTGACTTCCTCTTAAACCGGGCTTGAGGCCGGCTTAACCAAACCAAAGCTGAACCGGTGCCGGTGTGTAAGAATCTAGTAAGTAAAACGGTAATGGTATAATTTATTTTTTACTGCCTCTTCAGAATAAGAAACGCGATAATCATTATGCCACCCATTATGCGGACAAAACAATACGAAATCCCAGCGCTCGTTTGTGCAATAGCACAAATTTGCAATTTACTCGTCACAAATAATTAGAGAAAAAAATCACACGGTTATTGCGAAATACAGTAGCCGTAGTTAGGCGATTGTCGACATCTCATAATAATAATTATACAAGTCAAACTTTTAATAATACATAATATTATGACATGCCGATAGCTCCTAAAATATACAATTCATTGAGCACCCATATAAAGTAAAAAAATTCTATATCCATTTTTACTGCCCGTGTACAACATTCGATATTTGAAAGTGGGCGAGTTTTTTTTTAAAGATTACATTAATTGAAAATTACGCTTCACATATTTCATTAATCTTTTTTTTTTAATTCAATACAGTTTACTTATCTTTTGAATTGGTCGATATTTAACGGGAGCTCTTCGCCGCTCTATACAGATGTAATGAGCTCTGTATTTTTGACTTCTTTCAAAGGGGAGTTCTTTGAGTGTTTTTTTAATCTTGCTGTTCGCGCATTATTATATGGGATTGGTTAGGTATTGCATTCGCAGGCTTGGTGGATAGCAAATGTCAAAATCCTTAAATTATCCCCCCTACCTTATCTTCCCATCCTAAATGTCACCATGAAAAAAGGCAATTGTTGCAAGAATAAGTACCCAACTTTGGAGAGGTGACAGTTTGCTTTGGAGCTCAGTGTAAATTAACATCTCAGACAGGGCGCAAATACCATAACATCTTCCTATAAGAAATATTACGATTTCAAATTTTTTATTTGTGAATTTAACACCAGAACTTGGAGGCCAGTGAAGCCCCATCTGCAACGGTGAGTCCTATTTTTCTTGATCCAACCTGCACTTATCTTATCTTCCAGAAGCCCAGATTTGAACCATCGACAGACACTATCCATCAGGTTTGCGAGTGTATGCATATCGTCCCATAAAACTTATAGCCCAGTCAGTGGGGGATAAAAAAGGCCTTCAGCTTGCAAAAGGTCGTGTAGTAGCGATTTTGATACATGTTGTTTAGATTGGGACTCTAAAGAAAAAAAAAGTTTTTGACCTTGGGGGGGTCGAGCTCGAGCCGCCATCTTGGATTGAAAGTCCCAAAATTTAGTTTTTTTTTTTAAATAATTCCTCAACGGTTGATTTTACAACAAAAATGTCTATGGCAAACTTGAAGAAAACTAAATTACGTACATTTTTTGTTTGAAATTTTTTTCTAAATCTTGACAAAAAATCGTAAAACTCAAGTTTTCATGATAAATTTTGGAAGAACATATTATACAATATCATTTTAACGTATTTCCACAACACAATATAATTATATGGCAAAATCTATTTCAAATTACAGTAATTTTTCGTGTTACATAGAGGAGAGAAAGAGACGGCAACATACTGCGTGCCTGCAGTCCTGACTGCAGCGTTGTCACCTCAGCGCCTATATTGCTACAGGCTAGGATCCCACTATTACAAACCCGACGTCATCGAGTGCATGGATGAAAGTACTTTGTAGTGATAATGAACATTTAGTAAGCCTTAAAAAAGCTGGTCTGCCATTGCGTCTTCATTGAGTATACGAATGAAAACAACATGATGCAAAACCAGAAGACAAAAATTGATGACAAAGACTATTATTAAGATGTCAATATCAACCAACCGGGATCAACAAAAAAATATTATTACGCAATATGTAACACAATTACGAATATTAGTCGAACTCTGTGCGGCTCGCCGTACCATCGCTGGAATATCTGTGGAATAGACATACTGACCTTGACATTGTCGAAAGATCCCTACAGGCTGTACGAGAGGTTTTTAGAGACTCGGCAAGAGAGGTGGGTTTGCAAATCAATGAGAATAAAACTAAAATCATGATGCAAACCAGAACCCCACACCATAGAATAAAAGATAAATTGAAATTTAAAGACACTTATAGAAGTAGTCGAAGAGTTTACATACCTGGGCTCCATCATAACGCATGACAAAGAAAACCCAGTAGAAGTAAGAAAGCGCATCACAGGCACTAACAACACTTACTTCGCGTTGTTGCCAGTTTCAAATCCCGAAACGTCCATAGGAAAACCCTATATAAAACAATTATTAGAACGGTCTTGAACGGGAACAGCTGGAGACCTTCGAAAGAAATGTACTTCGAAGAATCGTAGGAGCGGTGCGAGAGAGAGAGGCATTAGAGGTAACCCCACCACTTTCCCAACGGCGTTATAAGGAAACATATGGTTTCCTCCTTCACCGCACACGTCAAGAATCTATTTTATTGAACGAAGCTACATTTATTTGAACGACTCTAGACCCTCCAATGTCCATGCATACGGGGTGAGAAAGCAGTATGCAAGTACTTACATTAACATGAGGGAGAGGCATGGAGAATCTGCCACAATAAAGCTCTATGTTATTTACCAAGCTCCCAGACTCTTCTCTATCCATCTAAGGCTCCAAAGACTAAGATGGGTCGGACATGTGCATCGAATGTCAAGCACACGAATACCGAAGAAGGTTCTAACAGAACATCCAAGGTGGGCAGACCTAGGCTGAGACGGGAAGATGATGTCAGGAAGGATGCAAGAGGACTACTCCATGTCGCAGTTAGGAAGACGACGGCCGAGGACGGAGGGCGGTGGAGGCTTATGTTGAAGGAGGCCAAGACTCGAAATGGGTTGAATGAATGAAATGCCATTGAAGAGGAAGAAGACCTACTGGGGATACCACAATAAAAAATGCGCCATTTTCTCTATCTCATGGTGGTGTGGAAATGAGTTTACAAAATTATAATTATGTAATGAAAAGCCCGAAAAAATAACAAAAATTGGGAATTTCACCATTTTTTAGAAAAATATTCACATTTTCGCCACTGTAACTCGTTACCTATTAGAATTACAAAAAAAAATAAAAACAAAAAAAAATTGAAATTTTATCTTCTTTAAGTTTGTCTTTCGCAATTTGGTTGTAAGATCAACCATTGCACAATTATTTTGAAAAAAACCAAATTTTGGCACCTTCAATCCAAGATGGCGGCTCGAGCTCGACCCCCCAAGGTCGAAAACTTTTTTTATTCGTTAGAGTCCCAATCTTAACAACATATATCAAAATCGCTACTACACGACCTTTTGCAAGGTAAAACTCCCCGCTGACTGGGCTATTAGCGAGCAACGTAGTTTCGTGACTGGTCCTTCGGGGATTGCATATGCATAGTTTGCATAGGGCTTTGCTCTGCAGCACTTGACCGCCAAAGATTGAGTCGCGGTAGTTTCGCGACACCACTTGCTTTTTAATATTATTGAATATTTTATTTCTGTTTTCTTTGAAATGTCTTCTTTATGATTCAGATTAATGTTAATTTTGTGATGGTTTATATATGTTTTGAATATTGTTTTAATTTTGTGTTTTCTATTTTTGTCTACAATTACTATTCTTACTATTACATTGTAACATAACCTACATACGACTGCCGTGATACGGACCTGATGAATGATGATAGTCATGATAATGGAAGTAAATTGTAATGTAAAATTTATTTGAAAATAATTTTTTTTTAATATTTTAGATGGGAGACTAAATGAGAAAATATATTCAAAAAATTATCGCTGAAAAATGTATTAATTTCAGAATACCTAGAATACCAATCCATTTTTTTCAAGCAAGTAAATGGTACTATGACATCCCTAGTCAGGTTTTATGAGGCTGAAGGGAGTGAGAAGGGGAAGGATCAACAAACACGGCAAAATGCCATTCAAGTTGCGATTCCGAATATATTGATTGCGAATATCACTTAGGCGTACTGAGAGTAGTGTTGTAGATGAATTATAGAATTAGTTTCTTTATGAATGAAGTCGTAATATATCAATAAGTCAACAAGACAAGACAATAAGACATACTTATAATATATTATTCCAAAAAATAATAAACTGATATTTTAATTCTGAACACATTCTATGTTCGATACTGTAAATTAAAACGTAAGAAATAATAATAATACCATAATTAAAAAATAGATTATGCTTTTAAATTCTACTTCTTAGCGTCTTCCTTGACGTTTTTCATGAGAAAAAGCAATAAACGCACAAGTATGAGATCAGGTTCCAGCAATCACATAAAGTCGGTCGAGTTTGTGGAATCTTTAATTAAAGTCCGATGTTATGGACCATAATAATTATTTTCTTCTCACCTCCATTCATCCGCTTCACCCTTTATTGCTCGCTTTATTGTTTTCACATATCTCTTCGCAAGAAAGAATGTTACCGGGAATTCTTCGTCCCTCTTCATTAAATTTTCTTATTGTTAAAAAAAATCGTAACTCAATTTCAGTCAATGTGATATTGATAAGGCATTTAATTAATAATTGATAAGGTCGTAATTACACTCACATATTATATTGATACTTCATACACGTAATATTATTACTATTATTAATGAATTAAAAGTTTTAGGGATATCGAAATCACCGATTTCATTGGCCCACCCTCTGAAAGGCCTATCTCGAAGGCCAAACCAATAAATACTCTCGATTTTTATAAAAAATTAAAAATACCTACTTGCAGTTTTGGTGGACTGTTAATTTTGTAGTTCGGAAAGTTGAATTAAGTTTAATAAAATGAAACAATGCAACTTTGTATAAACCACTTATAAAATGTGCAAAGCCGACCGGTTTCGGAACAAACGTTCCTTCGTCAGGGAAAGCTTATACTAATTTGACAGTTAAAAATTATTACATTTAATTATTAAATTTACTAATTTGACAGTTATTTAAAAACACAGGGATAAATATTCTTCATATTAATCATAAAGGAAAACGTTTAGATAACTAAGAAGCTTTGGAAATTAAAAAATCCCTTAAAAATAATGAATCTATTATCAACAAACAAAAAATATTGTCATATAGCCCAATCATGGATTTGTTCCCCTACCCACCCACTCTACACTAATACCTACCCACCCAATCTACATTATTAACTAACAACGGCTCCACCCCTACCCTAATAAAACATTGTTCTAAACTGTCAAATTAGTATAAGCTTTCCCTGACGAAGGAACGTTTGTTCCGAAACCGGTCGGATTTGCACATTTTATAAGTGGTTTATACAAAGTAGCATTGTTTCATTTTATTATAATGGATAACCACAAAGTAATAGCTACATTCAAAAATATGAATTAAGTTTAGCCAAAAAGACTTTGTTATTTTATAAAACGGAAACTTTTAAAATGCATCAAAAATCTTTTTCAACAAGAAAAGCTGAACTGCGAATGTGTTTTTTTCTACGGTCGAACCACGAAATTATGTCTAAAAATTACTTAATATGTAAGAAAAACTTTATTACTTAGAGCGGTTGATTCAAAACTTTGAAGAAATGGACACTGCAACGCTGTCCGAAATGTTGGCTAAAGAAGGAGGTAGCGCAACACGGCATAACACCCCAAAAACAAATAACGAAAAAAAGGTTATTTTATCTGTATAAAAGACAGCTTGACAGAGCCCAACGCTTCTTAGGTACTGTACGTATAGTATAAGGTTTCATTCTATCTCATTCTCTCTCAGGCTAAATCCTATAGACGTATGTGTTTGTCTCTTTTTAATGTCACTCGTTTCTGTTTCATCGAGTTTCAAATCTCAACGGTGCTAAAGAAGTTTTCACTTCAAAAATTCAGGTAGACTTTTAGAAAATTCGTTTGACACGGAATTTTGGCTGCATTCTTGAATTTGTGTTATAATAGACAGCATGGATCTGTAGGCATCGATATTCGATGTCTGTAGGTCAAAATTATTCATGTTTCAAAAACAGGTTCGTTGGATTCATTCGCACAATGCAATGACGGCATACACATTCTCAGGGCACGAGTCATTGATTTAGCGGAAAACCGAATACAAAACATGCGTAGTCTTCTAAAAATCAAAATATGCTTGTTTATAATGTATGTATGAAAGTTGTTTATGTATTGCCATATTAGGCATAGGAAATGTTTGAAATTTTCAAAATACCTGCTTTAGACTCTCGCGAAGGTTTCTGGATTATTACAACCACATGACAATATATCTGAAAAGTTTTTTAATCATTACAAAAACTCTTGCAAAACTGTCATAAATGTTACAATTTGAGAATAACATTTTGCAAATCATCAATTTTTCAATCAAAATTAAATTTTCGAATAAACTCTTTAAATTAATGAATTTACTTTAAGTAGTAAGAATTTTAGGAATTATTTTAAATAGGTACCTGTAAGGGGCCATCCATAAATTACGTCACACCTTAAGGGGGGGGGGGGGGGTCAAAATTGCAAAATATGTGACGTCAACGGGGGTCTCACAATGGTGACGACGTTAGACAGGGACGGGGGGGGGGTCAAAAATCATGAAATTCGTGTGACGTAATTTATGGATGAAATTGCTGCAAACTAATCCCACGATTGAAACCAGAGAGAGAGAGAATTTATGGATGGCCCCTAATAGGTACCAAATTTGATTGATTGTTTTTATAATATACAAAAATGAATGTTCGTAACATATGAAAAATAAAAATTTGCATAAAAAATTGTAATAGGTGGCACGCGAGCTGTTTGAAAATTGAATGTACTATAATTGAAAGGACACCCAGGGAGAATTTTTTTTTATTGAGTAGCATTGCAACGCATGCCGGGAAATTATAAAAACCCCAACTTTATTTATTTATAACGATAAAAAATAGGATAAAGTCAAAGTACGAGTACATAATATAAAACTCTCGGATTAAAAATTGAATAATAGAATGTATGTGAATACCTCACAACAGTCCCATCGGCTTCAGTCTGGAGCCAGTGAAATTATGGCATCCCCAACTGGGGTATGTTGTGAGGCTGAAGGTAGTGGGGTGGGGAAGGAGATGGAGAAGGAGAAGTTAGGGAAGTACCTGGCTATTCAGATCTGGTCACCAAACATGACTTAAGCCATTTCAAGCAACGTTTCAATTCTGAATCGTGGTCTTACACCAGGGCGATACTAAGAATATCTTCTACTCTGGAACGTGCCGCAAATATAATATATATTAATTAATTGTGAAATAACGCAAATTACTTAATCAAATAAGATTTATTTGTGCACTGATTGCGAGTCAAGATTCTTACCCCGCGACGACGGAGGCCGTGAAGTTTTAACTGAATCTGTTTAATGTGAAACATTTCCCAGGCTGGAAATTAAATCTAATAACTAAATTTGCACGTAGGTACTTAACAAGCAGGCATTATTCCAAAGAACAAGACTGAATAAACTCGGGAATTTAACTTTTTTATAGTTTCAAAGCCATTCAAAGAGAACATTCAGACTTCTGAATGCCATACTGGCCCGTTCGGGCCTACAGATCGACTCACTTAACTTTGCAGTCGGGGGCCTCAATACTAATTATATACACTTTGAGTATGAAAGAGACGGAATGGAAGAGTGAGAAGAAACGACCATAAAGGAATTGAACGGTTGTCCAATGTCTCTTATATGAACTCAGGGCCTATATCATCTTTGGGGTTACTGATCTGTGTGGAGGGTCTTTTTGGGGAAAAGAAATTCTGGGAAGGAAGGGAATGGGTAAAAATCTAGGTCTACTATGTCTATGTATTCTAAATAAGAATCTATGTGTTGCAGGAGTGACTGACGTATTAATCTAATCTTCCCACTGCGGTGCAAGTCGATGGGATGAGAGAGTCCATCTGGGGAGGTCAAGAGATCTCCTTCAACCAGACTCTCCCGATCCGGCCCGCCACGCACTTAAGGAAACGCATCCGCCGCCAAGACCTAGACAAACCTCACCCCCATAAACCCGGGCGCCCCTGTTAAGTCACCTTATTATGCGTAGTTATGTGCAATGGCGGTTCGTGGCCTATCCCAGCGGGATTCCGAGCGGAGATTAAAAAGGGAGAAGAAATTTCCTGTGCTGGATAGGTACCTATATACACATAATATGTTACTAGATCTAAAGGAATCATCATTCCTGTATCTAATGGAATCTTTATATAGGAATCTCCGCCCCAGAGATTAGTGGCCTAGCAGCAACATACAATTCGGCGATTCATTAAAACGGCAAAAAATTGTTTTCCATACGAAAAATCACAATTTTACACAAGAAACTGTTAATTTTAAGTAATTAACTTATATTAATTAAAATTTAAAACACGATAATCACAGAAAATATGTGACGATTCTTGCAAAATAAATATTATTCCGTACAAATTTTATGTCAACAAACCAGTAGATTCCCAAGGTTTGCCTCTCTGAAGTCACCAGATATTTAGTATGAACCTAAGAATAATAACGGAATTTTCAATAGGTGTAGGTATATTGATATTCATAAGTTATGAATCATAACATTCATAACGCACCTATGGGATTTGGGATTCATTTTGACGAATATCATTCGGACGGGTGTATTTTTAACGGAATTCAAATGGCGGCAATACAAGTTTGACTCGTATCTTTAATTTTTTAATGGGAGTTCACTTCACAAAAGAAATTTAGAGAAAACCGCCGCTGATTATGTAGTTGTTTTCTTTGCCGTTAAGGACAATCTAGTGGATTCGTTTCCATCGATTGTTGGCATTTCAGACAAATTCTTTAGAATACGAAAAACCCACTCATTTGAACTGAGTCGGAGAAATTGAAAATAATATGTTGGGCTTACTTTACTGCGTACCTATATACAAACAGCTACCTACCTTATTTTCCTTATTCCTTACACCGTATAATATCTATAACAACAACTTTTGTTCTCATGTAAATTACCTAATACCATTTATCTGTGTTGAATATTCGCATAGGCGGCCCCTAGACGATCATTATTAATTAATATTACGAATTAATTAATTATCAATATTACGAATTGAGCAATATTATTGACCGTTTAGGGTTTATATTGAAGATTGCTCAATGACTGAACAAAAGTTTGAGCGAGGTTAATTTTTATTGCACCATATTTTTCCATTGCATCGTGTAGGGTCAGTATTGCACAATATTTTTCCAATTTTTCATTTTATCAACTCGAAAACATTGAGCAGTTCGTTTATTGTGCAATATAATTGATCGTTTGGATTCAAAGCGCCTTTCAATTTTATTGTACATTAAAATATATTGTACAATGTTATTGTAGCGTCTAGTGGCCGCCTTAGAACTTAGAACATGTAAACTACAGTTTTTTAAACACTTGAGGATCAACGAAGGACAGAGACTTCTGCTTTTTTATTGTAAATTCAGAGGGATTCACGGCTAAACTTATAAAAAGCAATTCCAGTGAAATTTTATTCTCAGTATATTTATTATACATGGGAATGGGTAGAGTAGAAAAAGGAGAAAGATAAATACATAAGTCGGGAAAACCAACCTGGCAATTCAAATAATCTACCAGGCTATTCAAACAACCTACCTGGCTATTAAAGAACTTACCTGGCTATTCAAATAACTTACCTGACTATTCAATTAACCTCCTGGTTATTCAAATGTACCAACTAGGTAAACACGGCAATTTTTTTTAAAGAACAGTGACAAGGAAAAACATCCACGAAAATAAAATGTTATTCGGGTAGGTACCTACCTATTACAAAACTTTTGCAAGCCACTGACCGCAAGGAGCAAATCTTTTGAAATCTCTACTTAGTACACACAAATACAATTTTCATAGTTTGTTGTTGTCTGTAAACAAATAAAGCACAACATTCACAAAATGAAAATAAACATCGGATGCTGTTGTCACTGGAATAATATGCAGATTTGAGATGAAAAAAAAAACAATATCCCTTTCTCTCTTACCTCGTCCAATAGGTACGGGGTCAAGCGGCGTTGCCAAAACGACACACACCAGGTGGGCTGCGACAATCCCATACCAAATAATATTGCACATTTTTAACATTATATCACTATCTCATAACGTCTTCAATCAACACGCTTATAGTAGTAAAGTTTGAACACATTTTTACAAAACACACGACCAGACAAAGGTGCGAAGAACCATCTTACAAACATTTTTAAAACCACTTTTAATACATTAACGATACATTGTACACAAAGCAATACTGAGGGAAAAGCTACCGAATTTTTAATGCGTTGACTCGATTGACTATAAATTTATGAAACGACATAGTTTCAAGCAAGAATCTAACACGAAAAGACAAGAACTATTTAAGAAAACACGACGAAACGTCACAACAATCCGCACAAACGACCCGCAGCATCCCCACCTCTAAACTGACGTTTGACCGTTTGACAGCTTCCATGTTATCGAATACCTTCATTTCGGCTCCGGTAGGTATCCATCCATAGCACACTTTTGGGTAGGAACTTGCGAGAACTTACAAGAATCTAGCGTAAAAAAAAAGAAATTCCATAACTACAATAACAAAAATTAAGCCTCGGTACGATTATAAATCATTAGATTTTATTCATTTTACGATGAAGGGATTTATTGTGTTAAAAGATTTATTTTCACCAGTGGTAACACTTGAAAACATTTTGACAGGTGGCTACAACAGGGTTGCCAGTTCATAAGAAATTCCCCAAATTGCGGGGAATTTTTAAATGTTTAAACCGATAGGGTATTTTGTGGGGAGAACCTTGACATATGAGAATCTGACTTAACTAAAATAAAACCTGGCAGAGTAGGTCGTCGCGGAGCATTCGAAAGGAACGAAAGTGGTAACTTGCTTCTTATGATGTTGATGGGTGACATTCTATAATCGACGGAACCTTTACAATATTATCGGATGTAAGTACTTATAATATTTTATTTTTATAATACATTTTTGGAATAAAATAAAAAAGAGATTTTTTTATTTATAAGCACTTAATATTTTTATTTTGATGCATTCATTGTTAAATTTGTGTAATCGAAATAAAAACAAGATTTTTCAGTTTTTTTTTTCACAAAAAGAAAACAAGGGGTAGGTGTATATTTTTTTAAGTATTATAAAAATTTCAATATTCAAAATTGGGTGGTCGCCTTACCATTTCATTACGTGACATTTGAATAGGAAGTGTTACAAATCCTAAAATAAGTCATCCCGGAAAGGAACTTTTTTTCTTTAGAACAATAATGTCATATTATTTTTATGATAAAATTATTAACGTATAAGTGTGGAATTAGTGTTAAATGTCTACTCAACCTACTTGAATTTTATTACCATCTGTGCGTCTACATCAAAAGTGGGCGCTTCATGAAGTAAAATATTTTATTTTTTCGCTTGTTTTTATAACGAGCGATAGTTCTCCGATTCGAAAGAATCACACGTTCGTGAAATCCCTATAGGAATATGATTTTAAACATTCGACTTTCTTGTATCTTCTGTCTTTTTCGTTTTCATACAAGACGGGTGAGAAGGAGAATTGTGTGACAGCTTTAAGGACGATCGTCGATGACGTTCATACGATCTCTCCGTGGGGCTAGTATAATACCGATTAAAAGAGCATAATAAATAGTATTCTATTACAAGTTCCAATTCGCAGCAAATTTTCAAACAAATTTCTATGTTTTAAGCCCGAATGAAAGAGAAAATCTGAAAATGACCAAATAATAAAAGCAAATTTCAATAAAATTTCGTTTAATTTTCCTGGAGGTACGGGAACTTGTGGCGAAATTATGGGGAATTTGAAATCATTATGGGCACTTTAAAACACTTTCATTGGCAGCCCTGGGATACAATTTCTACCAAATTCTAAATTCTACCGTCCACTGAAAAGACAAAGCGAATAAAGTGTGAAATTATTATTTTCGGTTTATCACGCTACTTTTTGGAAAACAGATACTACAATTACAAGCTATTTATAGACCCCTCCAAAACGACAGGACGGATTTAACGACGTCGAGTAAATGTGGAGATTTGCAAAGAATGCGACTGTTTGTAAGCACAAGATTGAAGAGAACGCTTAGATTTAGATGATTTGGGCATGTAGACAGAATGAACGAGGAAAGCAGTGAAGGAGAATATGACGCGAATGTGAATAGTAGAAGAAATTGGGGACGCCCGAGGAATACGAGTAGACCAACACGGACACTTGTCAAGAGTCAGAGTAACAGAAGGGCATGTCTGAGACGATGTATGAATATGAATGAAGCAAGGAATGTGTGTTAAGATCGCAATTGGTGGTTTATTTTCTCTGCCTACCCTTTCGGGAAACAGCATGATGGCAGTTAGTTACGAAAATGTTTATTTGTTTACAAGTAGGCAGTATCAGAAAACATTAAAACCTCCGGAACAGTTTACTGAGAATTTAGAAAAAACATTTTACTGGATCGAAAGATGTTTTTACATTTATATACTTATAAAATTAAGTTAAGTTGAAATTTTACGAGAGAAAGTTTTTAAACTTTGTAAGGTGGGTTTATAATTAGGTATATATAAAAGGCGATCAACTTTGTAAAATATCAATGCGGGACACAGTGGCGTGTGGTGTCGACGGGGTGGGGGGGGAGAAATCGAGAATCTCCAACTAGAATTTTATGACTGCACTTCAAATAAGAAAAATGTGTCATCAGATGAATCCACTACATAAACTTTACATTCTGAACACAAAACTGGTTTAAATTAAATCTGTATGCGGCGAAAACTACACTCAGAACATGAAAATAGTTTCTCTTTGATTCTGGTAGTACATACACAGTCCCAGTGGCGTAGCTAGGCAAGGGTGGCACCCGGGGCGGATAACGTGGTGGTACCCCCCCCCCCCCCCCTAATTTAGATTTCACAAATGTGTTAAAAATTGATCCATCCTTGTGGGGGAGGGGGGTTGGCTAGAGAATTTTAGAAATAGGCTATTTTCGTCTATAAAAAGACCGCCAGGCACGAAAATAACACCGTATTCAGTATTTTTGTGACAATATCCTTCGTAATTTTTTTGCCACGGTCGGGTGTCACCCCCCCAACGGGTGGCACCCGGGGCGGTCCCCCCCCCCCCCTCCCCCCCCGCTACGCTACTGCATAGTCCGCAACTAGAATTTTATACCTGCACTTCGAATAAGAGAAAGTTTTCCTTCGAAATATGTCATCAGATGAATCCAGTTAAAATTTTACATTGTGAACACAAAACTGGTTTAAATTAAATCTGTATGCGGCGCATTAAAACTATACTCAGAACATTAAAATGGTTACTCTTTGATTCTGGCAGCACATTCAACTGCAACTAGAATTTTAACTGCACTTCGAATAAGATAATGTTTACCGTCGAAATATGTCATCAGATGAATCCAACCGGAATTTAATGTTCTGAACACAAAACTGGTTATTTACAATTAAGAATATCTGTATGCGGCGCATTAAAACTATACTCAGAACATAAAGATAAACACTTTTGCAAGAAAGGAAATTCTTTTTGGAATTCAGTAAATTACAACTTCGCTTTTTCGCGGTCGGCGGCATGGTCAACAAATTATTTGATTTGATTTAAATGACAAATACGGGTTATCAATTATGTGTCACGGGTTGCACTTATTCAATACTATACTGGCGCTCTTTGGCTTACCTAAATAAACCAATCCCTAGATCGATATTTTCGGGCCTTTTCTAGGAACAAATATTGCCATCAACTTAACCACAGATAAACGGAAATGGTTAAAATTGACTAAACATAGAGAAAGTTTATTTGTCTACCATAGACAATTTTACAAAAATAAAGGAATGCGGGACGCTTTAGATGATTTGCGGGACTATTTCATTAAATATTTCAATGCGGGACTACAACCGTTAATGCGGGACGGTCCCGCAGAATGCGGGACGGTTGGCCGCCTTATATATATACCTACCTACATTATTTTTGTTTACTACCAAAATATTAGAACCAATATTAATATTTTTATTTAGGTAGGTACTCCCAACATCTTTTTTATGTAAGTAGCTACTTACCTATTTACTATTAAAATTTAAACAACTGGATGAATTTCAAAAATAGAATAATTTTATGATCTTTTGTTTCAGAAGTTTTGGTGTCAAACATTTAAAATGTTTTGTGAGCTCTCAATTTTGTGGCGAAATTTAATGAAAAGGCTTTTATAGTGTTAAAAAAATGTCAAACATTAAGTACGGCATTCAGTATGAGAATTATGATAGTACATTGGTTACTAATTTCGGCATACTGATGCAGACACAAAACTTAGTTGACGTCACCCTAACGTGCAATACTAATTCAAATCATAGTGATCATTCTTTGAGAGTGCATAAAGTTGTACTTGCTGCCAGCAGTCTGTACTTTCAGGTAAATAATATTTTGAATATTTAAAAAATTATAAAAAGTGCATAAATAAGCTATTTAATAATACACAGTAATTATTATGTTTGTACAATAATTTATGTGAGAAAAAATTGTATTTTAGGAAGTTCTCAAGAATTGCACTGGAGATTTACTCATCATACTGAAAATAAACTTTGTAGTTCTGAAGTCATTAGTTGAGTATATGTACAACGGAAAAACAACAATTCTAGAATGTGATATGGATGAATTGATATCGGCAGCAAAATTTTTAAAAATCAAGGGTCTACCGGAATTGAAGGAAGAATGTGGTTTGTCTTCATACTTCCATTCAAATTAATATTTCATGCTCACTTACAATAACAAATTATTTTTCGTTCAGTTTTCCTCACGAGCTGCAAAGGCATTTTAAGGTACGAGTTAACTATCAACTCGCATCACCTATACCTGACAGCATCCATATATTATAAAATGAATAATCCATTGACGTTGTGATCAATAAGGAATAATAACCCCTGTAAATATATTTTTGAGATTCCCAAAAATTGAATCTGCAACCTCTCAACTCATAGTCCAAGGCATAGATAACTTCGTTAACCTGTAGAGGTTTTCTGGACAAGTACATCTACATAATAAATATTATAATTTTTCAGAAAATCTACCTGAATTTACAGCACCATTGATTTTTAAACAACCTTATGGAAACACACAGGAAAGCTTTCAGGTGGTATTTTAATTTCTTAACCCAAACTCTGCTATGCGCATTCTGTTATGCATGAATAATCCGTGAAACATATTTTTTTATGAATGAATATCACAGAATATATTTGTTAGCCTATATATTGGAAACGCTGTGAAAAAGTTAGATTACGAATTATCAATGCTTTTTTTCAAAACCCCTTTGTTTCGATATACAGGTTTTGTGTACCAAAAATAACACAAAGATGTTATTTTTTTAAATACGTTTAACTCTCCATAGTCTGACGGTATTTAGCCTAAGATTGTAGCCTTTTTCAAAGATTACTCGTCTTCTAATAATGTTTTTCCTTGACAGTTAAATGAGGGACAAAGGATGATGCAGGAAAGTGGTATTCCATACAATGTGCCTCATTCAAAGGATCCCAATAACGCGGTGGTCCGTATTCCAATAGAGATAAATAGCCACATCGGCAATACAGAAGAAATTCCAAGGGGCCGGAACAAATATAAGCAACATTATTATGATCGGTTCAATGACACATTTCCCAAAAACAAGTCAGGTCGAAGGAAGAAACACTATAATGTAATGTTTTCATAGACATTTTAGAAGTCAATGAATGTTTTTTTACTCTAAATATTGTAGACTGCATTATCAATTAAAACTCTACATCATCACATGAAAGTAATACCGTTGTAACATCCAAACAATTATTGTGTGTCTGTTACAACTTGTTATTGCTTACCTGTGACAATATTGTAATTTAGGATTAACATTGAATCAATATACTTTTTACATGAAAGCAGAGACAGGACTACAAGTCGAATGTCCTTGATCCCAGACAGTTGAATAGAGCTATTAGAAAAGTGCTGAGAAAGCAGGAGAAAAGTTCTCTGCAAACTATCCAGGAAATGAAAAATTTACACGGGCAACCAATTGAGGTACATCCTGACTTGTTTTCACAAGATTTACACAAGACTTGCGCATTGTTCATACAAATTATATGTTATAACAAAGTAATCTTATTCTAGGAGGAAGAGCAACTGAACTTAACAGAAGTTGTAGATAGTATTTTATCTCCACATTTGAATTCAGATTGTGAAGAATTCATAACCAATAATGAACACAATGAGGAAAATATTGAAATATCTGAACAGCAATTCAGTGATGACAACCATACTTGGGCGATAGAGAGCCCCCACAAACTAGAATCTGCAGATATGAATTCTACATTGTCCGAATACGTAGACGTACTCAAATCAACCGGCCTTCCCACTGATGTTCCCATTCTATTTGAGTTGGAAGATGGTTCATACGTCAACATAAGTGGAGAAGTACTTCTAAATATGGTTCAGAGCAACAGTGTACAGTATGAGGTTGTAGAACACACAGCGGATACACAGCAGTTTGTACAGAGTGGCGTCACTAAAAGCATAGATCAGATATCGGAAGACATTGGCGGCAGAGGTGACGCCAGTCTGGAGCAAACTTCCAACCCGGACATCATGGCTTGTCTGGAAGAGAATGCCCATCTTATGGGCGATTGTGAAATTCAAGATAGTCTCCATCATGACCTACAAATGGGACACTATCATCTTTGAAATCTCTACTTGAATCACATTCTCAATTCAGAATCAATACATGAAAAATATACCACTTCATTTTTTTAGAAATTAATTAAGACATTTATTGAAATCCATTATATTATTTATACAATTATTATTAACGAATAAATCAATGGCATGTTTAATAACAAATTAATAAAAAGAAAACATTATTTCATAAAAAATGTATATTTCATAAAAAGTACAAGGATCACAATTTGTACAATCGCCTTATCCCTACAGTAGGAGGTGTGGAGGCTTAATTTAAACAGATTGTGCAGAATTACCTAATTGTACAATAAGATTTAAAGAGATATTTCCATTTACATATGAACGAACATTACATAATTCTTATAAGATGCAAACACACATCCTTCCTCATTATTGTCCGCTAACAAAAAGGCCTTTTTTCAAGTAGGTATGGAACATAAGGTAAATCATATACAACGAGACATAACTTTCCAGGTACACAATCACAATTCAATGGTTTGAAATGATTACTTTTTATTATATATGTAGTTACATATTTTATCTATAACAGAATTTCACACTTATCTCAATAACCCTAGTACTTTTAGAAGTTTGGCTGGAGTGTACATTGAGAATGTTGTCGTGCAAAAATTATATTTTTGATAATTTTAAAATGAATTTGATAAAAAAAAGTATTGGCTTGTAAGAAGAATTTGGTCGAAGTTCACACAAAAAATAAATGTTAGCCAATAATAATATAACACTGAACAAAATAAATACAATATATTTTATATATATTTAATATTTATTCTTTTTAATCATATTTATTATTATGTATGAATAAAAAGGTTATAATTTTTTTTTGTGATGGTCATGCTTACATGCAATTCCAATAAAAATAGGTACATTATAATGGTTGAAAATAACATCTAGGTATTCCATATTTAATTCATTCTTTTTGTGTTGTGGATGAACGTTTTTGAAAATAATGTTTAGGATAGTCGATAAATAAAAAAAAGATTGTTTCAATGGTAAAGTTAATTTGAAGCAAACAATTAATTTGATGTCCATAATCCAGAATTTTTTGAAGATGTTGAAAGTCTCGGATCAAGTAAGACAAATTTTAATTTCTTTTTTTTTTTAATTAAATTATTCCGGATGCTTTTGAAGTAATCCTATCCACAAAATAAGAAAACACATTTAATAAAATTACACTTTCAGTACAGTTGTATAAAAAGTACTTTTATTTTCAATATCAAAATACAGATCTATATTTATATCATCCACAAGCAATGTAATGCTTATATCTAAAGCAAAACATTTACCTAAAACTAATATAATGTGTATAATGGGATATACACTGAACATTTTATACAATATAAAACTATGAATTAAAATGAAATGGCTCGGATTGAGATAATCGTACAATACTTTCCTGCTCTATCTTTGATACAAGTGCAATCTAAAAGTGAATGCTAATATTATTTGAAAAATATAGTTTTTATGACTCTTATACCTATAGTACATACGTACAACTGAAATATATACAACTATTCAAATCACACTACATTACGGAATTAAAAACAGTTCAAAATTTCTCTGAAATAAAAATGGTGGTATTGCTAAGAGCATCCATTTATAAAATGTATGTAATACGTAATTATTATTTTAGCTTGGCTGTAATAAAAGTGGAATGTGCATAAAGTATTGCAGCAAAGCAAAATATAATATCTTATATACCTTAAAAATGAACATACTT
This sequence comes from Limnephilus rhombicus, assembly GCA_929108145.2. Lineage (NCBI taxonomy): Eukaryota > Metazoa > Arthropoda > Insecta > Trichoptera > Limnephilidae > Limnephilus > Limnephilus rhombicus. Next base: position 24,021,502 of record OV815278.1, read on the forward strand.
AATACAAAAAAAAAGTTTGTACCAACGACACAATAATACATACTTAAATCTTAAGAAAAAGGCTCGGAATTAATGTCACAACAAGAATGCAAAATGCTATAAAAAATATTGCAATGTATAATATAAAAAAAGCAAGTAAAAAGTTGCCTGTCTACAGCTTTTCAGGCTGTTTGATCTGAATACTTATATATTCCATGTGTAAAAAAATATTAATAACTTCTTCACTTATAATAATATTATATCAAATAAACTGGTGCCAACTTTGGAGCTCAGACTTTGAATAAAAAAAATAATATATGAGATTCCAAAAGCAGTACGGGGCGAGATTCAAATGTCAGAGGTAAAAAAAATAAATTGTAACAAATTAAATTTTCAGGTAGTGTTCAAAGTAGCACTGTCAGATGTTAAAAAAATAATAACACACCTAACATAACTGCAAGTGAATAATATGTAAGTTTGTGATTTAAAGATGCATGGTTTTTGTAGGGGGAAGCGATTTGGTAGTCTCCCATCTTAAATGTGTTGGCGGGTGAAGACATTCTCCCGTCGCCTCCGTTGCTGGAAGCCAACACTCTCATGTGGTAAGTCTTGCCAGGAGACAGATTGTAGACGTACGCCTCCAGCTTCACACCCACCGGGATAATTGTGTCGTTGGCCATGCTCATGTCCTGGTCCACGTCCCACACTCGCACCTGAGAATTATACATCATTATGTCATGTTTTACTGGAAACTCTAAATTGATTACAATCATAGCCATCTAAATAATTATTCATAAACAAATAATTTCGTATGTGTATATTTAACATTAAAAAATTCATAATCGTTATATTTTTACCACATATAATAATTCAGCCATTCTTACAATAATTGGTGGTGTAATGGTCAGCATAGTTGCCTTCCAAGCAGTTAATCGGGATTCGATTCTCTATTAATTTTTAATTTTAATTAAAAAAAAAAAATTTTAAATGCGATTTTACTTGAATCTGCGCTAGTTATAAAATAAAACCATTTCCAAAAGAGGGTTCATAAGTCAGAGATTTTAATTATTGAAGATCAAGATAATACTAATAAATCTAAACAAAACATGAAACAGAATAAGTCAGAGGAAATAAAAAGGTTACAATTAAAACTGGGAATCGAACTCAGGATCTCTGTCTTACCGGGACAACGCCTTAAACCACTCGGCCAATGGGTTCTATTTATTTATGATTTTTGTCATTCTCGTATTTCAAATTCAGAATTAACAATTTTATCATCCACTGAATTTTTCCCATACTTTTGACTGCTTTCTTTTTGAATGATTACAATATTCTAAAGAACTTATTTGTAACCCAGATTATTAACCTAGGAGATTATACATTTCAAAGCATTTTTTATAGGCCCGATACTTAATTTACCAAAAAAATGCTCGATTATAGCAAAGGCGATGTCTTCTACTTGAAGTATTTAATTAAAGCATCTTTAATATTATTCAATCAATTTTCAAATCAAAAACACATTATTTTGCATTATGTACTTCGCATTGCATCGCCTTAAAAATAATAACTGAACACTAACTAGAATAGTAGTTTTATCAGATTTGCAGACGAGAGAGTATTTACGTGGGGTTTGATTTTATGTAAAGAAATTTAGTGAATATAATGAATAAAAGGGGTCTTACTTTGTAACCTTGTATAGGTTCTTCTTCCAGCGATGGAGCAACATATCGCCACACGACCCGTACTGTTGATGGATTGACTCCGTACACATGCACCGATGATGGAGGCTTCTGAGGAGCTTTCCGGTATGTCCTTTCCAAGTATCGTTCACTCTCCGGACCTTCACCAGCAGAATTGAAAGCCATAACCTTGACAAAGTAGTACGTGTCGGGCTGCAGACCTACAACCAGAGCCCAATTCCTGGTAGAACGTGACAAATAGTAAACACATTCTTCTTCCTTGTTGTCTTTCTTCCAGTACTTGAGCCTGTGGCCAATGAGCTTGCCTCGGATCCTCTCCCTCGTCTGGTCGATGGGCAACCACGTCACGTTGAGAGCCGTGGAGTTATAGGATACAGCTGCGATCTGTTGAGGCGCCACCTGCGGCATATCTTCTGCAGAGAATATAGTGACAGGTTCGCTTACCGGCCCGGGGCCGATATCGTTGATGGCTTGTACTTTAACATCGTACTTTGTGTAAAAGTATTCAGGAGAGACATGCACCACAGACATGCCCACATTGCCAAATTCTTTAAGTAATAAAGATTGGAACTCTGTATCGTGTTCGGTACGTCTCCAGAATATTTTGTAATGAATATTTGGACCATTTTGTTCTGAAGAAGTAATTGGTTCCCACGTGATGGTGAGGTCACCAATCTTTCCTCCTCCACCGCTTATCTTGTAGGGAGGCCTGTACGGCTTATCCGAAGGCGTGGAATGCTGAGGACTAGGAGCTGAGGTCATACCAAAACCAAGTTGATTAAAAGCTTGGATTTTAAACTCATACACGGACCACGGGGCGAGGGCATTTTCAATAACGCCTTCCTTTCTTCCATTATATCTGTCAATTTCTCTTGCATAAATACTGCCACTGACATTGGTCCACGTAGAGTTCCAATTGGTTCTGCCTGTTACGATATATCCTAAAATGGGTTTACCGTTTGATGCTCCGTCAGTCCAGTGAATTGTGGCAGAGTTCTTCTTGATGCTCACCACTTGTAGGCCTCCAGGAGGTCCGGGCGGTCCCTCTACAACTAGCGTGGTGCGTGAAGAAATCCTGCCAACTGCTGATTTCACAATACATTCGTATTCACCGGCATCCGAAAGAGAAACATTGAAAATATCAAGCAAGCCTCCGTCAATTTTAATTCTCTTATCATCGAAAAAGTTGAAGTCTACAAAGTTAGTATCCAAGATTCGAATGCCATTGTGGGTCCAAATGAAGGCTGTGTCCAGAAGTTCATCAGAATGCGCATTGCAATGAAGGAACAAGTTTTGGTAAACTTGTGTTTGAATACGTGGAGGCAGTCTTTCAATGAATCGAGGAGCTTGGAGGACGATAAGTCTACCCTTACTCTCATCAGCTCCATATTGGTTACTGGCTGAGCAAGTATACACTCCTTCATCATCGCGCGACACGGGACTAATTATCAAATTGCCATTGTCAAGTATTCTACGTCTACCACCTCCCCCAATAACATTATTATCTTTCTTCCAAACGAATTTGGGTCGGGGGGCGGCTTCCGGGTTACACAGTATAGTCACATTGCCACCTTCTGCTCCGTAAGTCTCGGATTCCAAAGGTCTCTTTTTGAAAGATGGTTTTAGCGATAGAACTCTCAGTTGCCCAGATGAGAAAGTAGCCTTGAGCTGGTTTCTGGCTTTACACTGATACATTCCAGGGTCTCTCTCTGGATTCAGGTACCTGATGGATAAAACATTATCTTGGATATGATACCTGTCCTTATCTTCATTGGCCAGGCTTTCCATGGACAGCTCTTCACCATTTCGCCACCATGTATAATTTACATCGGGTATTCCAAATGCTTCACATGTCCAGGTAAGATCTCCTTTATTGTCCACGTGTCTGTCTGACAGTGGAATGGTAAAGTTAGGTTCAGCTTGAACACTAAGAATGACACTGTTGTTCATGGATGCTCTGTCATTGTTGATTGTGCACACATATTCCCCTTCATCCTCAACCGACACCTGAGGAATGACCAAAATTCGGCTGAAACTCAACTGGTAGGAATGTCTGGGAATTTCAGCACCTTTACGTGTCCAGTTGTAAGAAGGCACGGGATAACCAAATGCCATACATTCCAATCTCACTTCTTGCCCAACTACCGGCGCTTCGGGAAATACTTTGGGGAAATTATTAGGGAACTTCAACTGCTGATAATTAGAATGGGGATTAACCATTAAGGGGAAAAGAGGTCCATTTCGCCCTGTGTCTGACACTTTACTTTGCACGTTACAACTGTAGTTTCCTCTGTCAATAGTTTCCAAAGCTGAGAAGTATAATCCTCCGTCAAATGATACAAACACCCTCTGATCTTCTTCGACGAAGTTAGGGAAGTACTCACGAACCCAGTAGTACTTCACTCCAGGATAGTGAGGAGGAGGATCACAGTACAAAACTTTACCCCAGTTCTGGTTTCCCGATTCCGAGGATCGTTTCAAGTTAAACTCTCTGATAAAACCAAATGAAAGTAGGACGCTTTCCGAAACTATAGAGCCAAATCTGTTGGTGGCTTTGCAATGGTAATGAGTTCGGTCAGCTATCTTGTCAGGATCATAAATGATGAGTGTTCCTCCACTAACTGTGAATCTTTCATCTGACAGAGGGTCAATCTTGGTTGCCACTAGAATGTCATTTTGGTAATCTTCTCTGAACCACTCGTAGGTAGGTGTCGGGTAACCCCCAGCCAAACAACTCAATGATACATCGTTAGAGATAGAATTCTTAGACAAGTCAAAAGTTTTGTCAACAGGCTCCTTAATGAAATACGGACCCCGGGGAACCTTCTCAGGATCATCAACATTGATTCCATACGTGTAAGTTCTGTCATCTCCGATTAAGAAGAGAAGTTTTGAAACATGAGCTTCACAAACAAACAGAAGTGGTTCTTCACCCGAGACCATTTCAAACCCCCATCTCTTTAAATCATTTGAGAATTTGTAAGCCAGATAGTCCTTTCCCAAAGAGTCATACTGGTGGGGAAGGAAGGCATTGTCCATGTTGGTCAACTGAACACCATCTCCATCATTCGTCCAGTATTGTGGTGACTGCTGCCTGGCCGATGTATACCACCTGCGATGTTGGGGGTCTTGCCACATGAGCTGGTAGATCAAGAAGCCATGTTCGTCCACAGTATCAATGGAGACCAAATCTGATTCATATGCTTGGCAAATCTTTCTAGCTTCATTCCTCGGGCGAGCCGGAGACTTCATGAATCGATAGCAAGATTCTCTGAAGGGTATCCAGTGTTGGGGACATGTGTATCTCTGTAAACCATCTTGCCCCCCGTAGCTGTTGCCTCCTCCATAATTGTTTATTCTGTCACTTTCTCCATCGAAGGAATCTTGACTAAAACCATCATCTCCATAATTACCTTGTGGGTAGTTGTCATTGGGGTAGCCAGATTGGGGAAAGTTATTGGATGGGTAATTACTCTGCGGGTAATTGCTTTGTGGGTAGTTGCTCCCTTGGGGGAAATTGCTCTGAGGGAAGCTACTCTGGGGGAAGTTGCTCTGAGGGTAGTTCGTTTGTGGAATGTTACTTTGTTGAACATACTGACCAGATTGTGGAAAGGTTTGTTGCGCATAGCTGCTTTGCCCTATATTTCTTTCAATACTGTTATATTCTTGGGGCACCAATTGAACATTCACAATGGCACATGATAAAAACACTAGTAAACGAATCTTCATGTTGACAGCAAGAAGGTTTAACTGAAATGAAATTAGTAAGAATTAGTTAATTGTTTATTCGATCACTTTGTTAATTTAATTCTCTAATAGGTCAACTATAAAAAGCTTCCAGTGATTTTAATAATACAACATAATATTAGGAACATTTTTTGCATTTAAATCTTATTATTTGAGAGTAGAAATGAATAACAGATTATTTTTTACCCAAACAAAGCAGAAAACATTAATGTAAACAATCTGTTTTTATGCAATTCAACAAATATCAGACGCATACAAAATACTTCTAAACGTTATTCTGATAATTATACATTATTTATTTCAAACAGCATTGAAAACACGAATAAATACGTTAAATAAAACAATTAATTATGAAATGACACATACCTCCACGCCTTCGAGAGTTCCACCCATTTTCGGTGTTGTCAGTTGTGAAAAGCAATAGAAAAATATCGTTATAAAAGTAACCAGTGTTGCCAACTTAACGGATTTCCCGTCATATCTGGCGGATTGGAGTGTCCCGAAACGGGAAAATTTTGTGTATAACGGAATTTACAGTATGACGGATTTTCTGACGGATTCGAAAAAAGTGACAAATTACATACTTTTATAGGCGAAAATCGCCTATATTTATGGATTTATGGAGAAATTTTGATCCCTGAAATTCTCTAGCCACCCCCCCCCCCCCAGAATGGATGAAAATTTGTGTATCTGACGGATTTCTGACCGTTGATCCGTCACGATTTAGCGGGAACAAAGATTTCGAGTTGGCAACACTGAAAGTAACCAACTACTAGATTTTTAACCGTCCTACGTATAACAAACTTATAAAAATACTTTCCGACAATTTCTACGTGTTTGTTTTAAATATCTCACGTGCAACAAAAAGTATTTGGTGGTGAATTTGCTGAGGTTTAAGACTGATGATTTTTAAAAAATTTTAAAGTGTGGAAACAACGAAAAATCCAAAGAAATTACTATTATTAGTTATGTAAATTTTTTAGCGATTCTTCTAGCCTGTCATATTAATTTGTTGCCAGTTGACAATATTGATGTTCATTCAGAAGTTTTATTAACAGGTGAGTAGGTGGGCGTTTTCCGTTTATTTGTTGGAATTTTGCATACTAAACTCGTGATTCATGCACTATCATCGACCAACATAATATATATATATCCATGACTACTATGAATGGTGGCTTCTTCACTCGTCGATTCGTGAAAAAGAATACTCGTCGATGTACAAAAGTAAGGCCCTCCGTTCATGGAGATACTTACAAACTATGTAATTGTGACGCACCCACAAGTGCCCTGCAGATATACTACCCTGTGACAGCGCACCATCAGATTTTTCCATCCGATTGTCTGATCAGACAAAAATCGATTCGAAACCTGATTGGTTATAATACCGGGGCCACGCCCATTTACGGCCCGGATTGAACGACCGGCGCGGCGCGGCGGTAATGAAAATAGGCCACGCCTTTCCGCGCCGGCCGTCCAATCGAATTTTGTCTGATCAGACAATCGGATGGAAAAATCTGACGTTTGCGGTCTGTCTAATGCTGGTTTCCGTACACGGCGCTACCAGAAATATACTGAACTTGATCATTTTTCACATGCAGCGTGGGTGGTTTGGCATATTTATGCGTGCAGCCGTGAAGTTAACAAGATGTCAAGCGATGTCAAATGACTTTTTTTCCGACATCAATCCATGCTTTCTCCACTAAACCCTTTCTTACACATTCTGGTAAACACGCATTTTTTTCCACTTCCGGAACAAATCTAACATTACTTTCATGTTCCGACGCCATTTCTGTCAAACGTCAAACGAATAAGTATCAGACACAAATGAAGCGACGCGTCGCGTGCGATCAGCACTCTCACAGTTTTTGCTTTTTATCAATCTTCGAAAGTAATCGAGCAAGTTGCTGCAGAAACACAGATTACTTCGAGAGATTTGGAGATGGTGTATATGTAGGATGATTCGAATTTCAAATAGATTCTTAGATTTGTAGTTTGTAGGATTTGAGGTACTCTTATTAAAAAAATCCGGACTATATAGGGTCTTTATTCAGTACTCTATAATCCGACAAATTCGATAATCTGACATCGCCCTGCAAAGCGTTTGTCGGATTACCGCGGGTCCACTGTATTTACGTCGAGAGAGGTGTTCGAGAGAAACGGTTCCACGACAACTCAGAATCAACTCAACTCAACGCCTCTTTGAAACGTCATTAAAAGGTATGAAAAATAGCCCATAACCTAACCTAACATAACCTATTTAAGACGACAATATACCCTAAAATATATTCAGAATCAACGACGTAAGCAAAAAAGCCGTGTATACAAATTGCGACTCGCGACCCGTGTATTTGACAGACCTACTGTCGAATTTACCGTATCAAAGAAAAGAAGAAGAAAAATAATGTGGGAAATCAAGTGAAGAAAGCGTGTAAACAAATATACACTGCGGCACGGCGTATTGTACGAACGTGCGGTCGAATTCGCCCTAGCAGGCCTGGAGATTCGACCTTTCTGCCGCGTTCATTTTGCGCTATATGACCCCCCCCCCTGGCGCCAAAGCTGGATCCGCCCTTGTAGTTCAGTCATTGTTTTTTAAATTGACATATTTCTAGACTTGCCAAGTTAAGGGTTTTTTTATGGTGAGTTGCCTATTTCAAAAAAAATTTGAGGGTTAAAAAGAACAAAAACTTGAGATTCATGTCTATGTTCCAAAATATGCAAATATCAATAAGTTTTTTTTTTATAATTTGAAATTGGGAATAACAACGTGGCGCCAAAGCTTCTTACTATTGAAGTTACTTATAATATCTTCACAATTTAACTTTAAACAATTGCTGTGCGTAAATACGGCCTTGGTTGGGAGAAGCATCTTCAGAGGTCCAGAGGGTTTGCAAAGCTCGGCCTGCTGTGGACGGAGGCGTCTGAAGTAGCACAGGACAGGAACACCTGGAGCCCGGAGGCGGCTTGTCGATACAAAGGATCCCCGATCCGAGTAGGACAAGACAAGGGGAAGAAGATATTATGTGCTAATGATATATTATGCAGCTCAGCTGGTGAAAAGGATGGCCTTCTTAACTTTCTGTGCCACCTTGTACACATGCGAGCTATGGGACAACTAAAAAAAGAACCCGGAACCTACCTATTACCTACCGCATGCTGGTCAAACTTCCCATGCTTTGCAGTAGACATGGGCAATTTCATTCCCAGGAGTGAATCGATTCAGTCTGATTCCCTCGGCCTTTTGAATTAATTCCCTTTATTCATTCCTTTAATTCAATTAATTCCAGAAAAAAAACCTCTTTATATATATGTATACATAGATATATTATCTAATACGCGATTTTCACTTCAGAAAACTAAAGTAGATATGAGTGGGGAGGCTACGAAGCACCGCACAAAGAGGAGACCGAAAGGCTACGAAGAACCGCAAAAAGAGGAGACCGATAATACTATCTCATTCTCTCGCAGACTACATCCTTTAAATGCATCTGTTTGCCTATTTTTAGTGTCGTTATTTTTCATTTCATCGAGTTTCAAATCACAAAATGGCAAAATCCGCGTCGGGGAGGGGGGAGGGGGGGGGGGGGGGGCTTTGAATCAATGTAAGCAGTCAAATTATTTCGAATAATCACATTTACGCAAGTAGTCACCTAAAACGTGTAACACTAATCCGCGAAATGGGTTGAAAACAGTGAGCGCGTGCACGACGCGGCAACATCGCACAAACTAAGTAAGGATGCTACGCAACATCGATTGCCGATTGCGTCAAATCTGATAGTTAATCGCTTATTAGGGAGAAAAATTAATCAGAAAAAAAATACCGAACCGCCCATACTTCGGTATTTTTATCTTACCGAACACCGTACACTGTGCTAAAATAAAGAACGGTTCGGTTCTACACGTGATAATTTCGCGGCGCGCATTGCCTGTAGTAGGTGTACCTATCCGCGCAACAAATATCCAGAATAATATTTTATTTAATTCCTACGAAACACTATAATATTTAGAGAGTACATTATTATTTTCTTACCTCAATATAACATGAAATATTTAACTGTAAAATAAATTAATAGAAATAAAAATAAATATGGTGCTGTTAAAAAATCGTAAGAGGCAAGGCCAAGTGTAAAGAATAAAGATTTAATTCCTTTTGAAAATGAGAACCAGATCTAGTGTGTTACAAGATTGAATTTCTACTTTGCAGTGCAAAAAAATAATCAAATGAGAGAAGAGCAAAATTGGATTCCAATAAAAAAGAGACTGCTACATAATGCGGTTATTTTTATACTTACATACATTTAGGAATAACCAAATGCCAAAATACTTTGTGGATTGTTTAATTAAAAATGAATATAAATCGATGATGTTTCCGTATTTCTTTTAAATGATAGCTATTATTGGCATTATTGCCACTCAATAAAGGTGCCATTTTAAATCATTATTCAGTAGAGTTTGGTAGTCCATAATGCTTTAGTGTTTCTAAAAGTAAAAAGAGAGCCTCCATAAAGGTTTAATCGTTAAGAAGGATGAAGGTTTTGTAAGGGCCAATGTCATCTTTGGCGATTTTGTGTGGAGAGTAAATTAGGAAATGAATGCCAGGAGGTTGTTGGAAGGGAAAAGGTATGAGGGGTGGGTAGGTACCAGGGGTCGGTAGCAAGGGCGAATCCAGCGTTGGCGCCAGGGGGGGTCACATAGTTGTGGTCAAGCCACAAGAAGTAATAATTTAATTTTGATAATAATACTTCAAAAAGTACTTAAATAAAATCTATATTGCGACAAAAAATATATAAAAACATTATGTTTAACAATTATAATTAGTGGTCCACCTAGGTCCTGGACCCAGCCCAGGGCGGGGGGTCATGACCCCATGATCCCTCCCCCCGGATCCGCCCTTGGTCGATAAGTACCGAACCACTTGGGATGACCTGTGGTCAGAGACCAATGAATGGTTTCCTGAGCGGCGCGGCGGTAGGTACCTACCCATAACCCACATCCTAAAATTAAAATAGGCTTCCATAAAAATACAAATAAGTCACGTACGTTATAATCTACGCATTCACAGATGGTGCCAATTAAATTATTTTAGGTTTTTAATATTTTTGGCACGTTACGCTTTAAAATATTAAGATAAATTAATTGTTTGAGCCAGTACATATTTAATAATTGCATCGCCTGTCTGGAATCCCAAATACACCCAATACGTCAACAACATAGAGCGCATACAAAATAAATTTATTAAGTATCTCGGTTATAAATACAACAATAATTACATCTGCACTCTCCAATCCCTGAAATCCAGGCGAACGGTAGCTGACATGACATTTCTCCATAAAATTATACATAACGAAATAGACTGCCCAGAACTTCTATCCCAAATAAATGTTAACATCCTATCTAAAAGAACTCGCCACACCAACCTTTTTTACACAACCAGTAATAATACGAACGCTGCAGCCAACTCCCCTATTTCCCGCATCCTTCAAAGTTTCAACTTAATTCAAAAAACCACAAATACCGATATATTTTTTGATTCCCTCCCTCTATTTAAGAAAAAATTTTTTAGCACACTGAATTCGCGCACATAAAACAAACATCCACACACCCTCACGCGCATTTACACACATACAAACACTCTCACACACCCCTCTCCTTTAACCCTCCCGTTGCTGACAGGGGTTGCCATTATTTCTAAATTTACTATTCTCCATGTAGAATTTTTAATAGAGACTTTGCGATTTCGATATTTTTTGTATTCCTGCAAAACCGATAAACACATATTCGGCCATTAAAAAAAATATAAAAGTGTCCTAGATTAAAGCGTAAAACAATATTTTGTTACTGTATAGGTATCATTCCTTGCCTTGTATGATATTTCTTGCTCGCTGGAACCACATCTACGACAAAATAAACTATGAGAAATGCTCCATCTCTCTTCCGCATTAGTTCGCTTATGGATGTGGTTCCCTGTTCTACTCGCACCTCGGAAATTTACGGCATCTCGTTCCCACGCACTACATCGAAAGCTGCATAAGGGTGTAACGACGTAGGGTCCTTTACCTAGGCCACCTAGGGCGTCGCCGGTCTGGCTGACCCAACCAGCTGTGTTTATTGGGGTTTAGCTACAGTGCGTGTCGAAACACTACAGCGGACGGTAAAAAAATAATTTGAATATTAAAAAGTTTGAAGTGCGGTTTTCTTAGTATATCGTTCCATTCTTGTGATATTGCCTTTCAATAACTGTGTCCATAATGACAAGAAGGGGTCTAACTGATGAAGAATTATTAAAATTTCTCGAAGATGACAGTGACATTAGTGAAAGGGATAATGATAATGATACGGATTTTGAAGCAATTTATCAAGAAGATCTTTCTGACGTGGAGGACCACGTTGAGGTCCAGGAGGAGTCAGAATCTGATGAAGACATCGGAGAAGATGAAAACACAACAACATTTGCGGCTAGTGAAGTTTTCATGACCTCAAAATCGGGCATGAAGTGGAGTTCAGTGCCATCACCACTGGCAAGAAATAGAGCGCACAATATTGTAAATACGAATCCTGGCGTTCAAAATGAGGGGAAAAATAAAACTACCATCCGAGAGCCTTTTTGTTAAAAAAAATCGGTGTTTTGTTTTTAGTTTTATTTTTGTTATTTTGGAACCACCCGGTTACAATTCGCTTCGTCGGCCGCCGGTCACACTGACCTGCCGGCAGGTACCAAAGTACCGACTAGGAAGCTAGTCAAAGCCGTCGTGGCCGGAGCGTTTGTTGATGAATGATTTTATATGAAATTAACTGAATAATGATATTTTTTTAACGGAAATACATTAAACATGTAGGCCATAAGAGTAATTTTCCATCAAACTAATGAATAAATGGGAAAAGTGGCATTTAAATAATAAAATCCCTGGGGTTGTAGCGTCACCCCTCATGGTACCCAACGTTTTGTTTTGCATCTTGGCATGCCGAAGGTTAATAAGTTACTAACTTAATTTAGGTATATTGTATTATTTATCTCACAAAAATATAAGTAGATAACAGCGACATGTCATTGGTACCAATTATTGTATTAATTCTATAACTTTGTAACTATTTTCCATTATGTAATAATGTACTGTTTGTTTCTGCAAAATAAAAAATAAAATAAAATATGAATATAAATAAATAGTTTTGTCCATAAACAAACCCAAATCTTTCAAGAGAGGCTGAAAAATTCAATTTTGTATCGGTGACTCAATCCAATGATGAAATTAGTGCATGTGTGTTCGCTATCGCGCATCTTTAGGAATTATACAAATGTGTAATTAGGGTAAAGGCAAGGTACGGGTACCTAAGTTAAAAAAAAACTATCAATAATAGTCCCCAATTTATTTGGCTGCAACAAATGAAGGTTGGAAGATTTGGAATCGATTTTATTCCGGGGCCGTTTTGCTAATTCGATCCGAATGAATATAGTTTTTATTTGATTCCTTGTTTTTGTTCCCACTCCAACCAGCTTCCAGCATAATATTTACCACTGAAAAAAAAACTTTGTTTAATGTCAACGAATTGCAGACTTACACACATTATTAAGGCAATATACCTACATAAGCTACAAATGTCTAAATTATACCAATTGTTAGATAGATTCATAATTTAACAATATACATTGAAAAAAAAATCCAAAAATGCTGTATTTTTAAGATGAATTTATTTTTAGATGACTTACTAAATGTTCACATTTTTGTAACAATTTCCAAACATTTTGTTTTCAAAGGTTTTATTTTCTATGAACATTTGTTACTTACATAAAAAAACGAGTGTGCTTTAGACCACACGACTGAAGTAAAACTTCACCAACTTATGCCGGGTACCCGCTGTATATAATGTTACATAGTGCAGGCGCTTGCATTATAATGTATTTTCCCGGGACTTGGGATGGAACCATTACAGTTTAATCGACCCCGAGGTTAAAGTGGCTTTGCAACGCTTGCCAGGTACCCGCTGTATATAATGTTATATAGTGCAGGCGCTGCATTATAATGTTGTTTCCCGGGACTTGGGATGGAACCATTGCAGTTTAATTGACCCCAAGGTTAAAGTGGCTTTGCAACGCATGCCGGGTACCCGCTGTATATAATGTTATATATTGCAAGCGCTTGCATTATAATGTAGTTTCCCGGGAATTGTGATGGAACCATTCCAGTTTAGTTGACCCCGAGGTTACAGTGGCCTTGCAACGCATGCCGGGTACCCGCTGTATATAATTTATTTATTTATTTACGGACAAATAGTCCATTAACAATATAACAATAACACGAATAACAAGCGTGCGTAAAGGCCTGACCCGCCTAGCAATCGATCACCGTTCGCATCGATTACCGTTCGCATTTCATTTTTCGTAACAATCACCACTTTTCGTAACAATCACCTCTTTTCGTAACGCATTCACCAGTTTACCCCCAAGTGTCGAGCGTGCGTAAAGAAATTTTACTTCAAAAATTTTAAATTTTTTAAATACATTGAAAATAAACTTTTCAAAACAAAATGACACTAAGCATTTAAAAAAAATCAGAGTGTGCAATTCACACGCGGCAGAGGTGTAATTTTTAGAAAACTAAAGTAGACTAGAGTCCTACTAATGTCCTGTTTTCGAAAAGAAAGAAACTTGCAGTAGATTTAAAAAATATATAACAAAAAATAAAAATATTTGAGAGCTTTTTATGCGCCTTCACAAACATACCGATAATCTAGATTTAGAAATACATAGACACATAAGATATTTTATTTATTTAGCTTTTTACAGCCCTCTTGAGGCGATTTTTCGCGAAAAAAAACAGCGCAATAGAAGTTGTCCAAATTTATCATTATTATATTATACCTACATTTTTTCAGTGTCACGGTTTGGGGGGAAAATAAATGGTCATGTTATGTATATATGCACACAAGTGTTGATTTTTTATAAAATATATATTTTATTGATTACTAACTTGGTGAATCCAACTTTTTCCAGGTCATTCAATGAAATCTCTGCACGACGACCAGATCTGCATGTCAAAATGATAGGGGAGTTTAGATCCGGGATTTTCACTCCATATTTTTTTATAAAATCTTCCGAACTGAGCTGCGTCAACTCGCTCACTACGAGATTCACTGAAAAATAATTAAGTACAAAAATATATATTTTGGGGAAAAGTTGTTCTGCGTACATAGGGGGAGTACGTATATTATCGGACAAGGACAACGTATGGTATCGTACAAGTGTTATTTCTCTTACTGGCGTATAGATAGGGCGATGCAAGTTAGTTTATAATATTGCCGCACTAATTCTGGATGCCCGGTGTTTGCATGACTCTCGCCAAAGCCGGTTGTGTCGTTTTGTGCCCAAAAAACGAACTTTGACCACCGCATATTGTGTCCGCAGATTTATTCGAAGACAAATAAAAGGTACGTTATTAATTTGATTACATTTTTACATATAAGACGGTACATTACATTTCAGTGGCAATCAAATGACGATCTTATGTTTTAAAATTTGTGTCCCATACCGGTAGGCGGTTATTTTGTTAACTCCACGTCGTTTGGTTAATATCGGACATGGCTGTTACGGATGATATCGGACACACGAATAAATGCTTATTTTTTTATTTATTTATTTAAATTAATAGGTATACCTACACCAAATGAATTGTATCGTATTTTTATACACCTAATCATGAAAATATATTGTATTACGAAAGCAATGTACAGAGGCTTTGCTATTGTTGATTTAAAAACATTATTTTCAAAAAGTCAATATGTTTTTCATCCATTTTTCCAGATAATGTCGAGGTTCAAAAAAAGTGGGAGCAGGGGCTCGGAGTGAATGGAAGGATTTCAACATGAAATCAGCAGTGGAATACGTTTGTGACAATTTGAGAAGCTGTTTTATATTTGGATGTCCTTAAAAGTAAACTTAGTGACAGGTTGTTGAAATTGAAGAAAGTATTTAGGATATTGAGGAAATTAGGTTCACTTCTAAAAAGTTAATAAATTGTAAAGAATGAAGACAAAACACAAGTACCGGGTCTACCAATTAAAATAAAACAAGAAAAACTACCAGGATGCCAAAAATATTTTCAAATGAGTAAATCAAAAAAGAAGCCACCCAAATAAAAAAATAAAAATAATGTTAACGATAATAATGTTAACGATGTCCGATACCACTTTTGATGTCCGATATTAGACAATTCTTTCAAATACTTTGTTGCCCTTTTTCTTATACTTCTCTTGCTTGTATTTTTTAAAATAAAGATAGTGTCTTGATATATGTGAAATCTTTTGTATTTAATCATTAGTAACCGTTTTATTATAAAACAAAAGAAATTACGGCGTTAAACCAAAGAGCTAATTTGTCCGATACCACCCGTCAAATACCGATAATAAACGAAAATTTCGTAATTTTAAAATCTAAATTTTGGGAAACAGTTATGGTTATTGATTTTTTAAAATAGCATAGCATGTAGATTTGTCCTTTCCACTTATGATTAATTCATAAATCGTTTATATTGAAGCAATAAAAACAAGATACAATTGATCAACACTATGCGTCCGATAATATCCGTAGGGGACCTTCAGGTATAGCTATCAGAGAGACTTTTCGAGCTGTCAGAACTGTATGCACCAATACTATACACACAATCCTGAGTGTGTGTTCGAGTCAAAAGACTTAAAAAATAATATTTTTTTATTTAAAAAATTTGGAAGGCGGGTATGGGTACCGCCGCCCCGGGAATTATTTATTAGTCACCCCAAGTAGTTCGCAACGTTTGGTGACTCAGAAGGGGTGCCCGGGTTCACGGGGTGAGGTTTCTCCGGGTCTTGGCGGCGGATGTGTCTGCCCACCAGCTGCGTGGCAGGCCGGATCGGGAGAGACTGGTTGAGGGAGACTTTGTGACCCCTCAAGCAGTACTCTTTTGGAACATCGCCTTGCACCGCAGTAGGAGGGATGGATTCATACGTCCGTCACTCCTGGACCCACTGACCCCCCATGCTTCCCGCCCCTCATACCGTATCCTTCCCAGAACCTCCTCTCCTCAAACTCAAAGAAAGGACAGAATTATTTCGAGCGTTTAAGAGATCCGGTTGAGCGACCTTTTTCATATAAAACTTTAGGGGGCATACATTAATTACGAGAGCAGTTTTTATTCCAATCTAGACCCCCCCCCTTGGTGAGATAAATTTGGGCCACTTCGTATATTCTTTTTAAGTAAGGTGATATTTTGCTGACCCCCCCCCCCCTCCCTTTCGAGCTCACATAATTAATGTATGAAGGAATGTATAAATATTTGAGACCAAAATACCCAACCAAATAGAATCATTATTTTTTAATCAAAGGGATCTTATGAACTACCCTACTTTATTTATTTATGTTTTAAATTATAACCTACAGGCCATTAAACAGTGAATTTTTTCGTGTTTTGGGGCAACTTTGGCAATTATTAGTGAGTTAATTTTAATTAAGTATTTAAAAAATATATTTTTCTCTCTTTACTATACATATGATGAAATATAAAATTTAAAAACATATATAGAAAAGAAGTATTTTGATCGGCGTTAATTTAAATAACAAATGAACGTTTTACGTTGGAACGCAAATTTGTAATATAAATTAAAATTTCTACCCAAAAAACGATTTTTTTTACGATGCTTTATTTTTTTATTATTTTGAAGTGAAAACTTCTTTAGCACCATTGTGATTTGAAACTCGATGAAACGAAAAAAGCGACACTAAAAAGAGACAAACACATAATAATAGGTCTCCTCTTTGTGCGGTGCTTCGTAGCCTTCCCACTCTTGTCTAGTTTAGTTTTCTGAATGCTTCACTTCTACCGTGAACTGCACACTAGTTTATTTTTTTATTTTTTAATAACATTTTCACAATAAACGGAGCAAGATTATTTTTAATAATAATTCACAAAAAAATGCCAAACTTCCTGTAAAATCATGCAAAAATCGAATAAATAAAGTAGCGCATCTTATGTATAAAAATGAATCGCTAAATGTGTTGCTAAGGGCACATCTCGAGAGCAGCTGAACCGAATTCGCTAATTCTTTTTTTAGAATATTCCTTGAAGTACGAGGATGGTTTTTACGGAGAGAAAAATTAAGAAAATTGCGCAGAAAATTGGATAATTTCAGAAAACCTAACGACTATCGCACGTTTGACAGTTCGCGTGTTTGAGAATGACATTTTGCAAAACAATGATTGTTAAATCAGGATTCTATTTTTGAAAATCTTTAAGTTGATAAATTTATTTAATGTAGGTACTCCCCTAATAGTTTGAATCGAATCAAAATTTTTAGATATTTTAAATAGGTACCTATGTTAGGTACCAAATTTGATATACGTGAAAAATGGAAATTTAAATTGTAAAAGGTGGCACGCGGGCTGTTTAAAAACTGAATGTACTGGGGTTGAATGTATGGAACGCGGGAGGAGGGTTGGCGTGACGAGGGAGCGGGAAAGGGAAGAGGGAAGGCGGGGAAGGTGGAAGGGGAACCAGGGAGGGGGACGGAAACCTAGGAGGGGGGAGGGGGACCTGGGAGGGGGGAGGGGAACTCGGGAGGGGGATAGCGGGACGGGGAAAGTGGGGGGGGGAGTGCAGTGGGGAGAGGGAAGGTGAGGGTGGCGGAGTGGTAACGCGAGAAGCGAAGAGGACGCAGGAGAAGAAGGAGAGGCGGAAGGGGACGAATGGGAAAGGACACTCAAGGAGAAACAATTTCTTTATTAAATGGCATAGCAACGCATGCCGGGACCAGCTAGTATTAAAATAAATAAAGTAGCGCATATTCGAACTAAATATTTTCTATACCTTTTGATTTAAAAATAATTATTCAGTTTGGTTATTTTGGCCACAAATTCAAATTTAAGTTTTACGTGAAAAAAGCCGCGTAATCGTTCCTCGCTTCAACGAAAAGTTAGGTGACCTGACAGTTGATCCCCCGAAAGGATATTTACTATAAAATTATATTTTTTGTGCATTATTTACTTCAAAAATACCCAATAATAAGTTGGTATGAATATCAAATGAATTTATACATAAAAATTACTTATGCGCTGGTATAGGTACACACTATACACAGTAGGTATACAATAGAGAAGAAGATTTTTCCTTGGTGCATTTGAATGAAAAAATGTTTTATTCTTTTGTTATTCGGCGGTACATCCTCTCTGCACATCCCTACGGGGTCACTTAGTTATATTTTGTGTAATTAGGTGAAACATATTTTTCCTAATAGTCCAGTAAAGGAAGGAGTTGTAGAATGCGTGAGCAGGAACCTAAGCGATTCTTTCAGGACTTGTTTTTGGTGCTTAGGGTGTGAACATACTAAAAGTCCTGACGTGTAGGTGGTTAGCTAGGGGGGAGGGGGGGGGGAAGGTCCCGATTTTTGGGTTTCCGTTTATATCTCAAAAACGGTGCGTCGCAGAGGAAAACTTTTTTAGAATAAGTAAAAGCTCATAAAATTATCTACAACTTTTATTCTATACGTAATTTTGGAAATCCCAGCCGTTTTGTGAGTTATACGCTCCACAAATGTCAATATTTTCGAAAAAAATCATTTTACATCACATTTTTCATCAAATATTCCTTCATATCGTCTAAAATATTCATCCAAGAAAGAAATTTATTTGAAAAAAGTTGTAAATCATTTAATTACCTTTTAGAATATATATACATATGTAAATAAATCTTCAACCACTAAATATTTACAGCAATTTAAAGTTTTTTCGTAAATTGAAATTTTCAGAAAAAGCTGTTTTAATCTTATTACTGACCCACAGCTTTTGTTCGTTCACCTAATAATATGTGTGACCACACTTTAAAGCCATTTATCAAATAAAGTAGATAAAAATCATAAATCCGCCCTTGTATGCCGGGGACCAATTGTCGGCGGATCTAATGTCATGGAACCGAAAAGACAAAATAAAAGTAAATGTTAGTATAAAATAGCCCACTTGGCACATGGATGCTTCCAGGTATGAGTCCAGTTTCTTCAATCTCTTTGGCTTCTCTGATGTCAATCAGGTAAACACCTGGAGTCTCTTTTACTTTCGCTACCTCATCGTACAGCGAGATGCGATCCATTGCTGAAACTGTACAAATTGGCATAAGTTAGTTTAGTGTTGTCTGACGTCTGTGTCATATATTATTTAGGTACCTATAGGCAGGGCTGGGCAAAATACATGCTTTGCTGTAATTAAAATACAAATTACAATATACTTTTTCGCGTGTATTTAAAATACAAAATACTTTCAAGTCGTGTATTTGAAATACAAAATACATTCGGTTTTGGTAGAACCTTTGGTTGCAATAAATTGTCGTAAGTGCCCTTATCTAAGGGTGCGTTCCTATAGAAGCAAAGTAGAGCACAGTAAAACAGAGACGTGCAAAAATTGACCAATCGTATTGCTCAGAAGACACATCTCATCTCCGCTCCACTTGTAAAGTTTTGTGGTATAGGACCCAGGTGTTAGATAATAATAATGATTATTATAATGACACGACATTCGCATAACCCAGTTTTGTGTTATTTCACTTCAAGTGCGCTCTACTGTAATTAACTTAAAAATAATCTAGTATTCAGTCAAATTATTCCTAATTAATCAATTCTATGACACAAAAATGTACAATACAAAGCAATGACAAGTATAATATAATTTGATACAAATATGATAGAAAATGTACAATAACAGTGCTATCACAGCACAGGACGTGTTGCCAACTCTAAATATTAACCAACATAATATATTGCTCTGGATTCTACCGTTTTTAGTCTACGTATTATCTATGACAGTTTATTTTTCAATATCATTATTAAGGTCGCTAGATTTATTTGAAAATGTATTTTAAAGCCATAAGTAGGTATTTGAAATACAAATTACAAAATACCTCAGCATCAGGTAATTGAAATACCAATTACAAAATACATTTTTAGGAAGTACTTGAAATACAAATACAAAACACGTATTTGTATTTCAAATACGTATTTCAATTACAAGTAATTCAAATACTGCCCAGCCCTGCGTATAGGTACACTTACAAATCCTCGCTTTATGCAGGGTGTACCTAGAAACATTAGTAGATATTGGTTTATAAATTACATTACAGGTATATCAGATGCAAGATAATATATATTTTTATCAATGTTAAATACTTTGCTAAGATATTTTTACATGTGAACGTTATGCCAAATATTTTGAAACAAAGTGCACAACAGTGACACAACTGTCTTTTAAATGTGATTTATAAGACTTAATAAATGATAATTTCTTATTAAAGTTATGAGTTATGAGAAAGAAAGATTTACGTTCTTAAAATACGTTTTGTTATTTTTTGTTGTTGTAATGAGTGACTAAAGCTGATCAATAAAAATATTTTGATTGGTAACAAAGTGGTATGATTTTTCTACCTTGGTTGACAAAACCTTTATTTTCAGAAAAAATATATGTACAAAATTCGCTGCTGGCAGTATAATTACGCGTGATAATACAATGAAATAACTTCATTTATCTTTAACCAATAATTTTTTGAAACCTGTTACTACTAGTGCCAAAAACCTGCACTAAAAAGTAGAATGACCCCTTTACTGGACCCCTCCCCCCATTTTGAGCTCACGTAAATTATGTATGCCCCCTTAGATAACTACGATAAGTAAAATGCTCAAAATAAAAAAAAGTCTCGACCGAATCATTTCAGATGGTCAAAATATTTCCGCTTTACAATAAAATCCAAATAAATGTAATATTTCTGAATGAATCCGAAAACTAAGACCTGTTTTAGAAAGATGATGAAATACGCTTTCAAATTTTACAAATCGAAACAAACGTATAATTTTAGAAATATTAAAGTTTTGCACGCAAACATAAAAAAGTTTTAAAAACATATTTTATTAGGCAAATGAATTATGAACGCTATGATCACCTTTTTTGTTGTTCTATGTAAAAATAATTAATAAAAAAAAACCAAAAAGATTCATAAATTTATTTCAAAATGCGATTCGAAACTTTGGTTTTATAAAAGTGTACGTTTTACTTCTGTTGTGTATAGTTTTTGAATTTCAATAATGTAGTGTGGTCTTTTCTATTTCTAACACAGTTTTCTCACTATAGTAGTAAGGGAGATAAAATATTTTCTATGAGACCTATACAGTGGCGTAGCGGGTGACACCCGACGGGGGGTGACACTACACCCGACGGGGGGTGACACCCGACCGTGGAAAAAAATTACGAAAAATCTGAAATTCTCTAGCCACACCCCTCCCCCCCCCCAGGACGACCAATTTTCTACACATTTGTGAAGTCGAAAATGGGGGGTAACACCACGTTATCCGCCCCGGGTGCCACCCATGCTAGCTAAACCACTGGACCTATACCTACGAGTTTTCTCATAAAAGGGACAAATGGACTTTACATTACAAAAATAATTTTTCAGTTTGTTTGGGTATTTTGATCGTAAATCCAAAATTAAGATTTGTATGAAACTGGCCGAAACGGGTTCCACAAATGTTCCTCTAAGAGTTTGAATTAGTATACCTCAGACATCGAAGTTAATTAAACAAATTTAATTTTATTGAATCTGTCTGTTTCCTAGCTGCTTAGCTCATAAGTACCTACTTGGACCGGATAGCACAAGTACCTATGAAACCAGTTTTAGTGACTAGTCTGCCCAGTGGCATTTATCTTGCAAAAATATTATTTATTTATTTAACGCCATAAAAGACTTTTACATTACAATGATAAGTTATTATTATTATAAGTTACAGTGGCTGATGATTATTAAATTTATTCAGGAATGATTTTAGATTTTCACTGCCAAAAGTTTTATCGTTATTTATTTTTGGGGTGTTTTGCCGTGTTGCGATACCTCCTTCTTTAGCCAACGTTTCGGACAGCGTTATAGTATCCCATCATCAGACACACATCTGCCCTGATATTGGACACTGAAACGTTGGTTAAAGAAGGACGTAGCACAACACGGCAAAACACCCCTAAAATAAATAACGTTATTAAATTTATTGTTAATTCTTCGTACCTACAGGTTGGGGATTCACACTGATTACCTATAGTGATAGAGATTGCCCAATGTTTGTCTAATGATAATTATTCGAAAAATGTTTCATATAGGTATGTAAGATGTTTATCATTGAATATGAACTAAGGTGTAGATTTGTTATGATCTTGTATTTTTTTAAATTGCGTCATCATATTTATTTATCCAAGTATAAAAAATACCAGATAGTAGTTATCTGCATAAAATATGGTGTGCTATCAATTTAGAATTATTGTGAATAATTGAGAAGATTGAAATTAATACAAGAAGATACAAATTTATTTTTTTTTAATCCAAATCTAGTCCATCTACGTTTGAGATTTTTATCAAAAAACAATTTATCTAAATGTTTTTAACAATTTTCTAAAAGCTTACTCTAGAGGCAAACTACAAAATAATAAAGCCTTCCATACACACCATCGGCGGCGTATCACGGGTGGCACCCGGGCGGATAACGTGGTGTCACCCCCCCCCCCCCCTCCCCCCCCCCCCCCTCCATTAATGTTGACTTTGAGAAATTCGAAACGCAAATTCTGACTTACTACCTAGTCAAATGTATAAAAAATTGGTCCGTCCTGGGGGTGGCCATTTTCTTCATAAATATAGGCTAGTTTCGTCTATAAAAATACCGTTAGACACAAAATTCTCCCGTTTCGGCGTACTCCACGGGAGCCATAGAGCTACAGACCGTGCTCTTGGGGATGACACTCATGGTGGGTTCATTTACCGAGAATGCTAAATGGAATGCTAATTGTAAAAGTAAACGGTCAAATGCATAGAAATTTTAAAATTTCGATCGCTTACTTTTACAATTCGCATTGCATTTAGCATTCTCGGTAAATGAAGAAACCCACCCTAAGTCTACGCCACTGCACACCATACAAGATAGAATGAAAACATCAGATTTAAAAAAATACCAAAACAAAAACACAGAATTATCGTTTTTCTGTATAAAGGAATAATGTGTAGATTAGTTCTTAGTTAAATTTATTTAAATGTGCCTACATAGTCTAAGAAAATTCATAAATAAAAAATATGTAAGTAATAAGAATCCTTTTGTTAAAAAGTATGTTTATATTAGAAATAATTTTAAAAAATAAGCAAAAGAGAAACTTTAAAGTTGAGTAACACAATAAATTTTAAAAAAATATATTAGGTACACTAAATAATAATCTAAATTTAGCATTGAGCTTCGCATTCTGGTATACAAGGTTATAAGTTATAAATAATATTCACAGAAAAACAAGATTACGTTTTGATCCATGTTTGATGTAGTACGCAAAATATCCCTCACATTTGAAGATATTCAATTTTTTTCTTAAAACAAACATACTAATATAAGCTATTGATACGTTTCTGTTCCTGAGCTCTGAGCTACGAACACGAAACGAAAAGGGATGGAGTTACGGGGTATTTTTATTTTAGGATGTTGGATGCTGCCATACGATAAAAAATAATGAAGTACTTACCTCTGTGTTAATATTTTTCACAGAACTTGAACATTCATCAAATTTCAACGAAAATTCGCGTTATATGAAAATTCTATCCAAATTCTGTTACTATTCTATTATGGGCCAGTGGTTTCAAATTTCAATGAACTTGAAATTTGATGAATCGTTCAAGAGCATTTGAATGTAAAATAAAACTAAGAACGAGCGATTGATTTTAGACGCTGAATAAAAAAATATTGACACTGAAATATTTGTGATGGTTAGAAGAACGTAGACATTTTCTGATTTCCATTAACCGTATATATTTATTATTACAGCGTAAGGTATCATTCTGATACCAACGCCTTTAGGTCCATAAACAAATTTCAAAACTCTTAAAATAACAAAAAAATGTGCGTACCTTTGACGAAAGAGAAACAAATTGACAACAAATAGACGATAGCGACCGCGATATGCGAATTCATGGTCTCGTGCTTCGTATTTGTTCGAATACCAGTTACCAATAGTCGTCGAAATTACCAAAAAAATGGCCTTGAGACAGGATGCTGAATAACTGCATTTTTAGGCGCGATTTTTAAAATGGTGGAGAATTTAAAGTTTTAGTAAGTAGATAAGTAGGTAGGTACCTGATTGTATGCAGCTTTACGAAAGTGTTCCGAATGAAATAACAAGTATTTTTTTTTATCTACGTATCAAAAAATAATGATAACGCACTCAGAGGTAGTAAAGGTATCACAAAATTTCTACTGATTATTGGCTATTTAATAAAATTATAATATTTGGGAAAGCGTTTGTATAATCAAACACTCCAGATAATTTCCTGACAATAACTTGATTAGAATGATGGATTGGATTTTATAAATATATTTTTTTAGTGTTCATAAAACTCGAAGCCCTGTGGGAGAATTAGAAAACAGAATTAATTTTCTCTTGCAATAAAAATATCGAAAGATGGGAAACTAATTTCAATCAGAGGAAAGTAATAAACTAGACCGATCTAAAAAAATACTAAATCTGTTTTGAAACCAGTACCCGCAAGATTATTATAAAACTTCTTGAGTGAATTAGGTTTGAATTTTGCCGCATTTAAAAAATCTTTTCGATCCACCTATCAAAGGGATTCACTTTTCTGGAAATAGTAATACCAGCTTCTAAACAAAAATCCATATATATAGGGATTTTATTACCTATTATAGTATATTATTACATTTTATTCATATTTTCTCAAATTATTGAGTAGCAGGCACGGTACATACATACTTTAGATGCGGCGCTTCCCTTCCTTTTAAGGCGTATAATAAATATAATTATGGTGATTTAATAAATATAATCTAATTAATTGTCTAATATATAATATATGTAACATGTATTTTATAAATAAAATAAATAAATAATTATTGTTATTTATTTATTCAGCATTAAAAAAGCTTTGAGCTTATTTTTTTTCTAGCCGTAAACAGCAATAAATACTGTAATACTGACCCGACACCGTCCCAACCTCAGCGGCCAAAAACAACAAAACACGACGCGCGGACCGGAATACACAATAACAACACCATTCTCGATGCTTTTATAGTGTGTCGGGTGTCGGATGTCGCGCAAACGCACCAATACCAACTACCAGCAACAGTGGGTTCTCTGCTTCATTCCGCATCCACGATGTTAGAAAAAGTTTGATATTTGCGCATGCACGTTTACTTCTGCCTGCCAAGTTTTGCCTGAAGCAGTATACGCATTCGATGGGAGCATCCAAGGCGAAGAAAACTACTTTAATGCGCGTAGGCATAGTGCACTGAATAGCATAACAAAGCGCGTTGATTAATTCGGTACGTTTTAGAGAATTTGTTCGCATGACCATTTTGACAATTTGACTTGAATAATGGATGCCGATTGATACGTTCAACACCTTTCGAATATGTATTTAATTAATTTAATTTTAGAACTGTATTAATTGATGTGTCGCATCTTGTTCGTGGGCTAGTCTGTAGGTATTTATATTCGATATTAGGTATATACTTCAGCATCCCTTATACAAAAGTCACCGACCACCACTGTAGAGTAGGTACCTTTTTTAAGGCTCGATTTATTCTAAAAAGTACAACAGCCGAGGACGAATAATTCTTCCTAAGAAAATGTGAATAGTAAATAGGGATTTGACGGCTGAAGAGATAACTAATAGCAAAAGAGGTACTAAGTCATGGCAATCAAAACGGTAGTAACAAAACTCTGCAACGGTTTATAAACTAGAAGATTTTAATAACTTGTTAGACAATTTGCTTTATAAAAATATAAGACTTATCATATTAGATTTAAGGCATTGATATATATTTAAGGGTTATGTTGGGTGTACAAATCAAGTACTTACCATTATACCTGCGGCCTACGGTACTTTTAGATTATAGATAAATCTAGAGGGTTAATTATTTATGCTCCCGTGTTCATCATTTTTTTTTTAAATTTGAGACTACGGCATCTCCAAATTACATCTCCATCTAACAAATTATCTAATTATTATTATTGTGAATAAAAACTCTTCAAAACAAAATGTCTAGAAATTGTTGCGCAGTTAATGCCCAAGAAATACAAAAAAAAAATTGTACTATTACTATTTTAGTACCACAATTGTTTTAATTTTTTTAATTTATCAATTGAAATAAAAATATATACGTATTGTATTGGTAATTGTCGTTAAGTTATAAAATTTCACCAAAAAAATAATAACATGCCAATTGTCAACATCACTTATTTGTACATGTTTCTGTCCTTTTTTATATGAATACCGCACAATAGTCCCAAATGATCCCGTCTGTAGCCGGTGAGACTATGTATGGCATCCTGAATCGGGGTACGTTGTAAGGCTGAAAGTAGTGGGGAGAGGAAGGAGATGGTAAAGAGTAATGTGGAGAAGTATCTGGCTATTCAGATCTGGTCACTGGAACGTGACGCAAATATAATACTTACTATTTTCAATTAATTAATTGTAATGATCGACCGAAGGTTCGGTTTCGGTTTCAGCAAGTTTCGGTAAAAAAAATCTAGTTTCGATTTCGGCAGAAAATATGCCGAACCTTTGGCCGCACCGAAGCTCTGCGTTCGTGAATTGTCGCGCGTCGTTCGGCTGACTTCGGGTGAGTTCGTGGCTCGTGTGTCATCCGCCATCATCATCTGAGTTCGCCGGCCGGTCCGCGTGATTGGGTTGTAAGTTTATGTGTTATATCTCGCACAGCATTAATTTTAAAAATATTTTATTGTTTTAAGCAGTAATGAATATCAAAAAAATAAATAACTATTTTTCACATGCAAACGCAATTAAAATTAAAATACGTAATTAATGAGGTCCTTCCTTTATAATCTAAGTGTTGATTATTAACAAATTTTTGTTCCAAGAAGTAGTTAACATGTTTTGTTAATGTTTATAATTTTTGTTTGTTTTACAGCAGAAATTTT
Source organism: Limnephilus rhombicus (assembly GCA_929108145.2). Taxonomy (NCBI): domain Eukaryota; kingdom Metazoa; phylum Arthropoda; class Insecta; order Trichoptera; family Limnephilidae; genus Limnephilus; species Limnephilus rhombicus. The sequence goes on from OV815278.1 coordinate 24,048,895, forward strand.
TTTTTTCACATTCTTAAATTATTGTCTTTTATTTCATTTAACACCTGTATAAGTGTAAAAAATAAGCCAAATTTTTGTAAACAATAGATTTTTAACATATCTAAAAAAGTTTGGGTTTCTGTTTCGGTTTCGGCCGAAACTGGAACAGATACCGAAGATTCAGTTTCGGTAGAAATTCCTGTTTCGGTCGGACACTGATTAATTGTGAAACAATTTTAAAAAAATAAGGTAAATTTTTGAAATCGCTGGCAACCATGGTTAATACGCACTTTTAAAAAAATCTTTTGATTCACCTTAAAAGACAACTTTTAAGTAAAATCTTTAAAAGATTTTTTTATTAAAGTTCACCTTAAAAGACAACTTTTAAGGTGATTCACCTTACATTTGCATTGGGGGAAGTGGAAAATATTTCATTCTAAATTTCGATTACGTAAAATAAAAATTACTTTTCATTCTGTGTAACGAGACCGTCCATTTTCAAACATTATTTTCAAATATCATTTTGTTATGTTGGTATTCTTGTTACTGTACGAAAAGATGCTAGAGTAAAGCGTAGCAGACTTCATGGGAATTCTAGGTTTGTTATGTAAAGTACCTTCAAAATCTTCTAGCCGTTCGTTATACATTAGCGCCGTTTACACGCACACTTCGGAGCGACCGAGTCCCGCGCCACTTCAGGCCGCCGCGCAGAAAAGTCTCACAGTGAACTGCGCTGTAAACCTATCGGTCTTTACTTTTCTGCGCGGCGGCCTGAAGTGGCGCGGGACTCGGTCGCTCCGAAGTGTGCGTGTAAACGGCGCTATCAAGTGTATTAGGAATACCAACATACCAAAGTGACAGCGAATGAGCTAATAGCTAATGGCGTAGGTACGATCTCACAAGACGAAAGCTAATTTTTAATTTTACGTAATTGAAATTTAGAATGAAATATTTTCCACTTCCTCCAATGCAAATAGTTGCCTTTTAATGTAATTAAGGTGAATCAAAAGGTTTTTTTTAAGTGCATATTAACCGTTGCCAGCGATCTCCAAAAATTAATAAAAATAATTTAAATATACATCGCACTTCGAGATTTGAACCTGCGACCTTCGGAGTGCAGAGAGATTGAGAGCCTTACTCCTCGACAACGGAGGCAGTCAGTAAAAGTATTATTATGAAACTGGCTGCCAGATAGAAATTTCCAACAAAATTTCCTGTCGTTGGTTCAAATTTTTTTTTGTATTCACATCGTACGCCGCTGCAAATTACGCCAATATATTCAAATAATATCAAAGATTTAACATAAAATGATTTTCAAGATCTCGTGAATAAATTGGATCGATTTTATTTTCTGTTGAATGTATTTGATATTATTTTACCGACCTACTCTATTAATATGTGCTCTGTTACAATATTGTCTGGATTATTTATCAAATTTACTGGCAACATTAAATGATTATTGGATGAGTTCACCAGTTACAGCCAGGTAAATGCTAAATCCATTTGCTTACGAAGAGTAACTTCGGTTTCCGTCAAAGCGCCGTGAATTCAATTCCTCGACTCAAGCAACAATTTCTTCTCGGTGATTGTTGTAGGGGATTTCGCGGTAAATATACAAAAAAGTAGAACACGGTTAAAGGGCACATTTTATTAAAAAAAAAAAAAACACTTTTCAGTTACTTCTTCAAACTTAGCAAATATACTTTGTTGCATCATTATAATATAATGAAAATCAAATCACTTTGTTTGAACCACTTTATAATTGTTAATAATAATCAATAACAACGTTATCTTCATCAGGACGAGATGTTAATTTAATTCAGTTAAGTAGATAAAAAGTAAGAAAAAATTATTTCAGTGTCCGGAAATGTTTCTTAAAAAGATAAAAGTTATGTAGTTAAAATTAAAATAGGCTCAATCAGTTGGGTTCTATATTTTAAAATCATGTGTAAAAAATAAATTTTAATTGTTTAATTTTTATGTTCTTTCTAATGCATGCACGTATTGTAATTTCATTGTATGTAGGATGCAGTTATTAATATAATTAATTTTTGGGGATCGCTGGCAACGGTTAATATGCACTTTTTTGAAAAAACCTTTTGATTCACCTTAATTACATTAAAAGGCAACTATTTGCATTGGGGGAAGTGGAAAATATTTCATTCTAAATTTCATTACGTAAAATTAAAACTAGCTTTCGTCTTGTGAGATTGTACGCCAGAATCATAAACCATGTTACACAAACCTAGCGTAGCCGCTAAACTACTTGAAAACTGGGATGTTTTTCTTGCCTTGACGCGAGTAGGCGTTATAAAGGGGCACTTTCTTTTGTATCACAAACCATGTTACACAAAAATATTTTCCACTTCCCCCAATGCAAATAGTTGTCTTTTAATGTAATTAAGGTGAATCAAAAGATTTTTTCAAAAAAAAGTGCGTATTAACCGTTGCCAGTGATCCCCAAAATTTACCTTAATATATTTACCTACGACGAAAACCTAAAATCGTTTATTTTTTGTACGGAAATTTATATTATGTATTTGCCTGTTAGTTGATTTTCGCCCATTTTTACGGCCTGTCAAATTTAACCCAAAACCGGTTTCACATAAATAGTACCATCAAGTACCTCTTCATTCTTCAATTATGTCAATTCCGCGTTTGTTGAGGCTGGTCTTAAGTCGTTCCGCTTGTTGCAAATCTACCTTGCCGCCGGTTATCAGTAAGTCAATTATTATTTAATATTATTTTCTATCGAAGTTTACCAGACCTTCTGTTTTGACATAATATGATAACACAATCTACAAGATAATTGACTTGACCAAATCAACTTTTATTACTTATTCAGAACATTCCCAAGTGCTTCGAGTTTTCGTAGTTATTTAGAATTTCAAATCGGTGAATATTTTTTTGTTGGTTTTTTGTATTAGGATCTGAAGAAAAATTTGTTCACTCAGGACCGCCGATTTTGTTTGCCGACAATAATTAATATGAGATATAATAATTAATACTTAATTGTCTTTAATATGAGAGTACCATTTATTTGTGCAGCATTTAGCAGACAAGTTACCCAGTTAAACTAAAATTATTCCTAAATAATCCTCCAATAAGATTTTCTTTGCTTATTTTCTTTATTTATTTTTTTAAATTTTCTTTATTCATTGCATAAATATTATGGTTACATTAATTAATGATTTTGGTAAATTATGGACAAGCCGCTGCATGCCGCTACACTTTAAATAGGCATACAATTTGAAAATTAAACTACTTTTAAACTTAGTACCACAAGAACCATCGGTTTCAGTCGAGATAGACGGTAAAATTTGCATTAAAATATGATTTTCATTCAAAGTTCAAAAATCACCATTTCCATTACGGCAATGTTTATTTGTATGGATTTGACATTTGCGAAGTTTCGTTTCAAACTAAAAACGCATGAATTACTTAATTTACCTAAACTAAGAACCTAATTACCTATTTTGTGTTCGTAAATAGTTGTTTCTTGTAATAATTGTTGAAGTGAAGTATAATTTCCGAAATGTGTGCATAAAAATGCGGCGGCTTATCCATAAATTAATATGGTTTTTTCCGACCACCATGCTAGGCTGATGCCCGTGTTATGGTGGTCGATTATAATACAACGGTAATATATTATATTATAACGGTAATATATTATCAACTGTTGCGGGCTATTGAACTTATGATTAATGTATGCTGTTAAAGAAATCTCAGTATTTATTCCCCCCAACTGCCGCACTTTTATGCAAAGGTTATGGGAATTACACTTTGTTTCAACAATTACTACAAGAAATAACTATTTACATGCACTAAGTAGGTTATTAGGTTCTTAGTTAGGGTTAACCAAGCATTAATTACTTTTTCGTTTAGCAATAAGATTGAAACGTGGTGTAATTTCGAAAATCTGTGCCTAATAAAAGTGCGGCGGTTAGTGGAATATTTACCGAAATCTCATTCTAACGCAGACTCCGTGGCCAAGCTTTTAAGAATCTCGACCACGAATCCAAGAATCCCGCACAGCCCAAAAAAAATAAATTATGATGTAACATAGAGTCCACAATACTTACTTTTGACCCACAAATTACTTCGGTATTGATTTTCCTGGTACTTACCAATCAAATAATAATATGTAGTTGTATGATACGGACACATTAATTTTGTATTGATCCAGCCAGGGAGGTGATAAAAATAAACTCTCCCCAACAAAATAAATTCATAATCATTCTATTCAACATATTTACAATGGTTGACATGTTGTTTATCTTCAACCTCTAAAAATCATGTTGGTGTAACATTTTTCTATTACCTATTAATTTAAACTCTGAATATTTTATAGTACTCGAATGTATATTTTTTGTAGTAAAGGGAACAGAGTTATTTTCTTGTAATCTACTGAAAATACTTATAGAAATAAAATAAAATACTGACGGGATTATTTTTATGTGTACTAAACTATTTTCTTATTATTTCAGATATAACAAAAATATACAGCAGTTTACCAATTTCGAGTACTAATTTTGCATCGGCTAGAAACTTTTCTGATACAGCGATGGATCGTGTAGTCACCTATGATGACGTGGTCACCTACAAGGACAAGCCCAAAGTCCTCCTGATCGATGTGAGAGAACCCGATGAGCTGAAAGAGACTGGAGTAATTCCTTCCAGCATCAATATTCCAAGTGAGCGTTGCATTTCATTTCACTCAAATAATATATTATTAATGCAGATGAAATAGGGCTTCTTCTTCTTCTTGTGCCCTGTCCGTTCAACGGACGTTAGCTATCATGTTAGCTATGCGGACTTTGTTTACTGCGGCCCGGAACAGCTCCACGGTAGACTGGCCAAACCACTGTCTCAGGTTTTTCAGCCATGAGGTTCTCCTTCTTCCAGCAGGATATTATACTTCTCTGGATGTCTCATCACATGCCCAAGATATTGAAATTTTCGGATTTTTATAGTTTTAATTACTTCCTTTTCTATATTCATTCGAACCATAACATCTTCATTTCTAACCCTGTCCATCCAGTTTATTTTAAGTATTCTTCTGTAGATCCACATCTCGAATGCCTCAAGTCGCCTAATTAGTTCTTCAGTAAGCGTCCATGCTTCCATTCCATAAAATAATATCGAAAACACGTAGCATCTGACCATTCGCTTTCGTAATCCAAGGTTGAGATCATGACCGCAGAACAGTTTTTCATGCGGATAAAGGTTTCACGAGCTTGCTCAATGCGGTATTTGATTTCAACTGAAGGATCCCATCTATCATTTACATTGCAGCCCAAGTATACAATACTCTGTACCTTCTCTAGTTTTGTTCCAGCAATATAAAGATTTTCATCCAATGCATTATTTTTGCTTATGAGCATATATTTTGTCTTATTTATTTATATTCAGTTCTAGCCCAAAATTCTCAGAAGTCTTCACTACTTGATTCAGCAAAAGTTGTAAATCCTCAGTGGTACTTGTTAGAAGTACTGTATCATCTGCATAACGCAGGTTGTTCAGAATCTTCCCATTTATAACAAGTCCTTGAGTAGCTTCTTGCAGAGCTTCATTGAATATTTCTTCTGAATATAAGTTGAACAGCTTAGGTGAAAGAATACAACCCTGTCGCACGCCCCTCTTTATTTCTACTTTGTCTGTTAGACATTACTCTACTCTTACTGCTCCTTTCTGGTTCCAATAAAGATTACATATTATCCAATAAATAGGGCTAAATGACAAGATTCGGGCATTCATGAAACTTTGGTCACACATTCATCTTGGCGGGATAAATGAAGATCTGAAGAGTCTACCCAAAACAAACTGGATTAAGTGAGGTATCGTTTATGAGATTTTCATTTTTGATAAATTGAATGAAACCACTAGATCGTAGTCGATAGGTCGATAAATACGGCAGTGTTTTTAAAATAACACAACCATTCAAGCATAAAATATTTTATTTTTAACTTTGATAAAACCTCAAAGTGTAATATTTAATTAAATGAAGACAATATTAGCGAAACTCAATCAAAAATCTGGAAACAGAAAACTCAGAAAAAAATATTGGTACCTCGGGGACTCGAACCCAGGACCTTTGGCTTTCCGGGCCAATGGATAAAAATTTATCCAAAGCACTATCTAGATAGCATTTAGTTCGGATTTGAATCTTGCAATCATACATAAAGATAGCAGCCAATAAAATATGCGTTAAGAAAATGAAGGTAATGTTGGTAGTGCTTAGTCGAAGTATGAAACGGTTAAAAATGACCAAATCGGATAGGGACACCTTACGAAGGTCCTGGGATCGAGTCCCAGAGATGCCAATATCTTTTTCTAATTTTTCTGTTTCCAGATTTTCGATAGAGTTCTTTTCGACTTTCAATCATTTTAACATTATAATTTAGCTTTAGAATATTTTATTTTCATTCCAATGAACTATTATAATATTTAACGGCAGAGTGCCAGCAAACCCGTACAATAATTTACTATCAACTCTACAGTAACAACTACTCATATGAGTAAAAGAAACGTACGCAATGATTTATCTAAAAAAACTGACTTTATATCAACCAAGAAGGCAACCAATGTACGCGTAAATGCCATATGTGGACCCCTATCATATATTTTTCCAAATGGTTCTGTATCACAAAGCAAGGAAATGAATTTTTACCAAAAATCATGTGAAAGTTCTAGAAGTAGCATAAATAGTAAGAAATTATTCTTTCCTGTTAACAAATCAGAATGTTATTTTATTGGCCAGCTGTAATATGTCAAGAGCCATAAAATCACAATAAAACCACTTTTTTGGTGACTGTTAATGGCATTAAAATGCGAATATGTTTTTAAATATAATCATGTAATCATAATATTATGTCTTACCAGTATGCACTCTAATACCTACGGATTAGAAACATACCATAGGTACCTACTTTTCATATCGCATTGTATACTCTGTAATAGGTACCTTCCTTTTATTTTTAAACGACTTCAAAAAGGAGGAGGTTCTCAATTCAACTGTATTTAAAAATTTTTTTTTTTTTTTTTTAATGTTTATTACCTCAGAACTTTCGACTGGGTGAACCGATATTGATGATTCTTTTTTTATTTGAAAGCTGGTGCTTCCCGTGTGGTCCCATTTTAATTTGGTCCAGTTCCGACAATGGCATCCATGGGAAAACCATATAAGTCTTAAATTTGCATTAAGTATGTGCGCGACAAATGGACGAATAACTCAATATCACGCTAACCGATTTCGATGATTCTTTTTTTATTGGAAAGGATGTAACGGTGGTTTGGTAGGGGTTCCCGAGTTCATGGGGTAAGTTTTGTCTAGGTCTTGGCGGGAGATGTCTTTGCCCGTCTAATGCGTTGTGGGCCGGATCAGGAGAGACTGGTTGAGGGAGACCTATTGATCTCTCCAACTGGACTCTCTCTACCTATCGCCTTGCACTTTACTTGGATGGATTCATACGTCCGTCACCCCTGGTCATACTGATCCCCATATCCCTACCCATTCCCCATACCTTTTCCTACCCAGAACTTCCTCCCCTTCCTATCCTTTAAAAAACCCTCCACACAGCAACCCCAAAGATGGCATAGGCTATGAGGATTTTTTTTACCTCTGGGCCCTCTTGTGTGTAGCAAATGTAAATATATATATATCGCGCATCCCATAGAAAAGTGTCATGGGTTAAAACTTTCTTATTTATGTTTTATTTCTGTAAAGTAAAATGATTATCTAACTAACTAACCATCATGCCGTTTCTCCGCAGGGGTAGGCAGAGAGGACGGACCGCCAAACAACTCGGTCTTGACACACACTCTTTACCTCACTCACATTCATACATACTCTTCTATTATTCTGACTTTTGACATGGCCTGCCTCAAGTACCTGATTCATTTGATTGTGCCATGTCTTCCTCGGGCGTCCCCGACTTCTTCTGCCATTCACATTTGCGTCATGGATTCTTTTTACACTACTTTCTTCGTTCATTCGCTCTACGTGCCCAAACCATCTGAGGGTCCCTTTCTTAATCTTACTCATTATGCTTAGATCAGCCTTACATTCTTTACAGATATCCACATTTCTTACACGATCATACATGGTTTTACCACATTCTCATTCGTCTCTCATTTCAACAGCATTCCGTTTACTTTCTTCCTTCCTCTGCCAGTTCCATGCCTCACTGCCATACATCAGGTTAGGTACCAGGACTCCTTTGTGGACTGCTAGCTTCGCTTATTTTGAAAGTTTTTTTTATTAGCTCCAACGGCATTCAGTCCTCCATTAATGGAGTTACCGGCATTTACCCTTCTTTCAATATCTCTATCAGCCTTCCCATCTCTCGTAAACATATTACCCAGATACACAAACTCATCCACCTGCTCCAAGTATTCTTCATTCACATTATATCGCACACTGTTTTCATACTCTCTTTCAAACACCATGACTTTAGACTTACTTACATTCATCATTAACTTATTCTTCATACATACTTCGTTCATCCTAGACACTAGAGACTGTAGATCTTCTATAGTGTTAGAAATCAGCACCGCATCATCAGCATATAACAGGCAACATACTTTCAGACTACTCAAGTTCGCGCTCAATCCCACCTCTTTCAATTCTTGCATACAACTATCCATGTATAGATTGAATAAGATTATCTATGCCCCACGAAATCCGCGCTCCATCTCTGCAAGATGTCGCTAGTATCTCTTTTCGATTTATTAGTTTTTTTTGCTCTCCTGTAAAATTAACTTTTTTGAATTACAACAAATAAAATATTATTTTCAACGTTGAACTTGTTCCTGTATGTTTTTTTTTTTTTTAGTTTGAGCTTTTTCAAGTTTTTGAGAGTCATAAAAGTTGTATATTTGAGTAGGTAGAACCTATGAAATTAATTATTTTCTCATTTTTACATAACTATAACATCCTGCATTTTTGCTTTTGTATGATTCTATAATATAATAAGGAACTGCAGTGTTCGCGCATTTTTATATGGGATTGGTTGGGTATTTTGGTAAATATTATGGCTTTAAAAAAATTTGGTCATATAGACCAGTGCTCCGCAACCTTTTCTCACCTACGACACACCAAAATTCTTAGAATTCCGCGGCACTCCAAAATTGATACAAAAATTTTACAATAATTTTTAGTTTTTTTTTTTTTTTCAAAGTATACATACATATAACTACAATATTTATTTATTTATTTAAGTTTTTATTCCAGCAGGACTGGGAGGGTAGTGCAATCCCAGTCTGCCATATTACATAAACAACTATAAACTATAAAAGAAAAAAAAATGTTTCCATATTAGGTAGGTACCTAATTAAAACATAAAATGAAAACAAAATTCATCACACAAATAACAAAAAATAAGCATAAAATTAAAATAAATAATAATTAAACAGAATTAAAAATAAAAAGATAGTTTAGGATTGTCCATCAGGGAGGTCGCCTCATCATCTGCATCCATCGCTCATTTATTGGGGAACTGAGCCACTCGGATGCAGCCACGACAATGATATTGGTTGAAGTCCGTGTTCTGTTCCAGAAGCTGGATAGTCGGTGGCGAAGTAAGGCTGGGAATCAGTGCACCCTCCCCTCGGTGAACATCGTGGAGGCACTGCAGAACCTCGGTAGTTGCATAAGTTGCCTGTATGCATTGTTGTAGCACACCCTCAGTTTGTCCCATTGCGCTGCTGGGTATTGTGTCCACAGTTCAGATGTGTACAGGGCAGTGCAGTATGTCTTGAATAGTAATTTTCTGACATCGTCGCTACAGTGGTAGAACCGCCTTGAGAGCATTCCGGCCCGTATGTTAATTGCTCTTCTTTGTCGTTCCATATCTTCTATATCCTTCATGTCTTCGGTTAGGATATGTCCCAGATACTTAACCTGTGAGGCCACAAGCAGTTCATTTCCTTCTAGATATATTGGAGGAATATTTAATGGCTCCTTATTATGTTTGAAAGCGACGATGACTGACTTTTTAGATTGTACAACAAGTTATGAGAATATTTTTATCTTTTACGCAATCTTAATAATTATTATAAAATAATAATAAATTAATGTGATACCTGCGCTTGTTTCAATGAACACAAAAGTTTTATATTCAGTTCGAGTTTTGACAGCGCAACCCGAAGTTCTTGATCAAGACCTTTTAAGCATGACCGCTTTTTATTTTAAATTATTTTATTTTAAATACAAGTGTTAAAAAACTTTGCTCACATAAACATGTCGTTGAAAATGGAAGTAGTGTTAAGATTGTTCTGTCAGAAATGCGAGAATATTCTTTTTTTAACGTAAATCCAGAAAACATCTAATGGAACTTCGGAGAAGTGAAGTTTTAAAGTCATGTCATTATTTAAATCTGTAAATTCCTCTCGAATTTGTAGAGGCAGTGCTTCCGTAGAATTTATTGCATTGGTTGCAAAAAGATTTCAAATCCAATCGTATTGTTCCGTATTAATGGAATAAAAATAGATCAAATTTCTGCTGAAGGATACTTAAATGTTGTTGGGCCAGATCCACAATTAATTGTTTGTTTTCAATTGTACTATGGTTGGTCCTTTGGTACATTTCCAAACATCCTTCTTGCAACTCTTTCTGCCAAAGTTCGAGTTTTTTTTTCAACCCTTGTAATTTGTCGGAGCTCGTCAATATATTCTCATTTGGACCTTGCATTTTTTAATTAAGTTCATTCCAATGCTCAAATATATCAGCCATGTATGCAAGTTTGACTATCCAGTAATCATCATCGAGTTACTTATGTAGTTCGGGCATATTTTGATTTAAAAGAAACTCACGCACCTCATGACGAAGCTCAAACAATCTAGCCAAAACTTTGTCTCGGGATAGTCAACAAATTTCAGTATAAAACAATAAGGATTCATATTCGGCTCCCATTTCTGCACAGAGTATTCCAAAGATTCGCGACTTTGGGGCTCTTGATTTAATTATGTTTACGATTTTACTGCATTCATTCATCGTGTTCAAAAGTTTCTCCGGCAAATTTTTAACCATCAATGCTTCTCGATGTATGCAGCAGTGTGTAAATTGTAATGTCGGATTTTTTTGTTTTACAGAAGGGACAAAACCCTTTTTACTACTCGTCATTGCTGCAGCGCCATCCGTGCAAACAGCAATGCAATTGCTCCATTGAATATTATGTTTATGTTTTGAAGAAATCATCGGTTACTTGAAAAATTTTGCGACGTGCATTAGGGTAATTTTTCTTTGTGTATTACTAATTTGGTGCGGCCATGGTGTGTACAAAGCACACTGCGCAGTTTTCAACAATTGGCACCAGTTGCTGGAGGAACATTGAAAAATTATTTAGTTATAATAATTATTCTATACTACATTTTGAAAAATAGACAATGTTTTTAAAAATAATTTGTCATTGTGTATTAACTACGTAATGAAATATTGTAAAATGTCGAATACATTGAATTTGACGGCGGCACACCTGTATCCGGCTCACGGCACACCGGTTGCGGAGCACTGATATAGACCAATAAACGCTGATTCTGAATATATAAGTTTTAAATATTAAACGTAGAGTTTTAAAAAAATGATTAAAAAGTTCATTTTTAATCATGTCATTAAAACACACTGTCAAGTTGGTATTATTGAATGTTTAGTGCTGACGTCACAGCTCACCATAATTTTCCAGTCTTTGTATTGAAATGTAAGACACAAGCAGTGGCTTAGCTAGCATGGGTGGCACCCTGGGCGGATGTAACCCCCCGTGTCACCCCCCCCCCCATTAAAGTTGACTTGAGAAATTCAAAACGCTAATTTCAACTTGGTCCATCCTGGGGGGGGGGGAGTGGCTAGATAATTTAAGGGATAAAAATATAGGCTCCAAAAATATATATATAGACAATTTGCACCTATAAAAAGACTGAGCGACACAAAATTCGGGGCACTCCACGGGGAGCCATGAAATGTTCATGGTTCAAGACCGTGTTCATGTGTACAATATTTTGGCGACAATATCCTTCGCAAATTTTTTTCCACGGTCGGGTGTCACCCCCCCATCGGGTGGCACCCGGGGCGGGCCGTCCCCCCCTCGCTACGTCACTGGACACAAGCCATCGGTATTAACAACATTTCATGTTATTTGTTTATTTACATACTTTTTATAGAGATTTAGATGTTGTGTTTATTGAAACATTATTTAGGCCTAAATAATTCAGTATCAAAAATAGAGGTATCTCTATTAGTTTATCTTTATTCTTTAAAATATTCAAAAACTTTAAACTGTACAAAAAAAATCGTAATACTACTTCCACGGCCACGAACTCCGAATTCCAAAATGGCGGACGTCGAACAGCTTATCCGGCGCCGTATCTTACCAGTTGCCCACCGATGCTTCATTTTTCGATTCGTAAAGCTAAAAAAATAATAATTTCAAACAATTTTTATACCACTCTCCCGTAATAATATTGAAAAATATAGTAAATAATTCCACCTAAATAATGCTTTTACTTATTGAATAGTTTCATAGCTTCTTCCATATAACTGTCATACAAAATGACGACCTGTTGAAAATAAAAAAAAAACTTTTGGTGAGTGATGATGTCACACGATTCACCATACATACCTGCAGTGGTTTTCTGGGGATCTTGAAAAATTAAACTTTTGACAATTATTTTAACTATTAAAATTAACTCTAAAAGTAAAAATGCAGTTATTTAAGTTAGAAGGTCATTATTCATTTAAAAAAATAAACAAAATTGGACTGGAGTTCCTTATTGTATTATTATTTCCTTTCAGTTGGTGACCTGGCTACTTCACTTCAAATCCAAAGCAACGAGGAGTTCAAAAAGAAGTATGGTCGAGATTTGCCTAGCAAAGACACGGAGGTAGTTTTCTCTTGCAAGATCGGAGGGCGCGCCACCAAGGCCATGGAAGCAGCCATCCAACTTGGATTCGTTAAGTGAGTAATAGGCACATGATGGATGTAAGAGAGGGAAAGGTTACAACGGAACTCTCAGTGGCAGGACTATAACTGCCTCTACTCTTCCCGAATCACGCAATGTTAATTGGATTTCTTTTAGGGTGTCCTTTGTGGTTCTTCTTGATTGAGAAGATTTGTTCATCTTATACATATTATTTAATTTATCGAATTACATTCTAATAACAAATGTACATTACATTAATGGTCGAAACTCGTTACTTCATTATTAGCATTTTGATTTTTTCAATATTCACAAGGCATAAGTTCTTTAGAGCAGTGGTCCCCAACCCCCCGGCCGTGGACCAAATGATATTGGGCCGCGCAAGGGCCTGCTTAAAAATCAAAATTACGTAAAAAAATTGAACATACACAATAAATAATTATCCACAAAAAAATACAGTGAAATGTCTCATGACGAGCACCTCCCATAAAGAGTAATTCACATAACGAGCAAAACAGATTTAGAAAAAAATGCTCCCTTAACAAGTGACTTTTCACATAACAAGCGATATTTCGCATAAAGCAACGAGAAGTCCCATCTTCACGTCACTCACTTGTGAGCCGGAACTTCCACGCTAGTTCATCAGTCTCTGGTTAGCACTCATTCCGCTAGCACGTTAGTATCGCATGTGCTCATACATTTTTCCAAATTTTTTGTTTTTTCAAAATTTGTAATTTTTTTTTCATTATTTGTAAAATTTCGGAAAATGAAAAGGTTTTTCTCCACAGTGAGTCAGTGGATTTTGAATTGTCACTTTCGAGAACACGAATAGTCGCAGTCGGAACATGATAAAGTTTTTTCTCCACTGTGAGACGGCTTGTGAATTTTTACATTTTCCTTTTGAGAACATGAATAGTTGCAGCCGGAACATGAAAATGGTTTTTCTCCACTTGAGTAAACTTGTGGGTTGTCAAAGTCTCCTTTCTAGTACATAAATAATTGCAATCGGAACAAACAAAAGGTTTTTCCCAACCGTGAGACGGCTTGTGGACTTTTAAATGTTCCTTTCGAGAACATGAATAGTTGCAGTTTCTTATATTCTGGGTGCAGATTAAAACGACTTTCCGCGTACAGATTCACTCTTAAATTAAAACCAATTTCGAGAAAAGTTTTAAATTTGAGGTGCACACCAGAGAAAAATCATCTGCTTGATCTGTGTGTAACTATTCTTTAAGCTTGTGGAGTCTTGATGAGTGAACACCCCCCCCCCCCCCCACACCCCCGGTTAAATTATCAAACGTAGACCGGTCTGCGGTGATAAAAAGGTTGGGGACTACTGCTTTAGAGCACACACATTTTTCCGAGGGGCATATTGGTAGATTAGTTCTGCATCTCGCCACAAGAAAAGATCGGTACACAATGATATTTTTATGTAAACCTCTCATCACCTATGTCTTAGAATTATATTGTTTATGTATGCAAATGAAAGCTTTGAAAAATGTTGAAAATTATTTTTATTTCAGTTCAAAGGTGTACAAGGGAAGCTGGAACGATTGGGCAAGCAAAAATCAAGCATAAACGTCTCACATAATTGAGAAAAGATGCCTCAAAAATGCAGAATATAAATTTACATTGTTATTATATTATATGATATAAGGACCAATATACATTGTTTTTATAAGATTAATATATTGAACTATCGATCAAATGCTACGAAAAAACACCTCATACATATAATTAAAAGCTAGATATTTTACAGTTGTTAATAGTGTCAGTCCATTAGGTTATTCTTTAATCTCTATAAATATTTATCTTATCACACAAGAAATGTTTGGTTTTATTTTTATCTAGAACTAGCGAGTACCCTGCATGCGTTGTAATGCCACATAAAGAAATTGTTTCTACGTGTCCTTTCCCACGCTTCCCCTTTCCCAATCAGTTCCCCTCTCCCGTCCCCATTTCCTCCCACATTCCCCTCCCACTGTCTTCGTCTTCCACGCTCCTGCATCTCCCCATTCCATGAACCCACCCCCCTCTCCTTCGTTCCCCTCTCCCTCCGTGCTGCTAAACTGCATGAAATACACACATTTTAAAACAACTCTCGCGCCACCAATTGTAAATTTTTTATGCAAATTTCACAATGAGAGCTCACTGGTATTTATAGAAACTTACATAGGCGTGTGCACAACAACTCACCAAAGTTTCATCGCAATCATAAAAATGGTATAGGAAATAATTTCATAATGCTAGAGCTCACCATATTATATAGAAACCTTCGAGGGTATGAACTCAGAATCAAGTCAACTCAACAACTCTTCGAAAAGTCATTAAAAGCTATGAAAAAAATTATTTTAAAATAGCCGTTAACCCTAACCTAACGTTACCTATTTAACCATTTTTTTATCATCACTCTTTATGGCCTTTCTCAGGTGGTTCTGAGTTGGTTTCATTCTGAATTGGCCGGTCACAGCGTACAACAAATCTCCAAGTTTCATCATAATCGGTTGAATGTGCGGGTCACGTGAGGGACAAACAAAGAAACATTAATTTTTATTTATTTATTTATTTTTATTTTATTTATTTATTTTATTTTAAATGCACATTTACAGTTATACATAACCAATAATAAACATACATTTTATTTTATTAAGTAATTATAGCGTTTTTGAATTGATGAATATTTAGTTTAAAAATATCTATGTCAGGGGGCAGGAAATTTAGTAAAATAATCATTTTTCCGAGCGGCATTACTAATGGTAAGTTAGTTCTGCATCTCGGAACAACAAAAGTTCTGTGTCTGCGCGCTCTTGTGAAGTTGTCGGGGACATAAAATTCAAATTTTTGTAATATATCGGGAACACAGATGTTACCGTTTAAAAGTTTATATGCTGTTGTCAGCAAAGCAGTTTTCCTTCTTTCGGCGAGGCTATTAATACCCAGCATGCCGGACAAAAAGGCTGATGGATATAACCAGGGATAATATCCGAAGTCTCTAAGATATAAATATCTCAGAAACTTCTTTTGCACTTTCTCAATCATTTGAGAGTATGTTAAATCCACTGGTCCCCATATTACTGAACCACTTTCCAAAATGCTACGTACTAAACTATAGTATAGCAAACGAATCGCGGCTGAGCTGCAAAAGTGTCTGGAGTTGCTTAGCACAAATCCTAGCATTCTTAGAGCTTTGCTGCATATCGTTTCTATGTGGACGTGAAATGTTAGGTGCGCATCAAATGTGATTCCCAAATCTCTCAAAATAACGATGTGCTGAAGAGACGAATAAGCCATTTTGTAGTCATAGTAAATTGTTTTGTTCGCCTTGGTGTAGCACATGATAGAGCATTTCTTAATATTAAATCCTAATTTATTGGTGTGACTCCATTCGACGATAGAATTTATATCACTTTGTAGCTGCAAGCAATTTTCCAAAGATTTTATTAAAAGGAATAATTTAAGGTCATCCGCGAATAAGAGAAACTTAGAAAATTTTATGCAATGATAAATGTCGTTGATAAATAGAGAGAAAAGTAAGGGTCCAAGATTTGACCCCTGCGGAACTCCAGAGTTTGTGATGAAGTTGGAAGAGTTAAATATACCATAAGTTACGTATTGCTGTCTGTTTGAGAAATAACTTAGAAATAGACGTAGAAGTTTCGCTGAAAATCCAAATTGGTCGAGTTTATTTAGGAGAATAAGCGGATCTACCGAGTCAAAGGCTTTTGCGAAGTCGTTGTATGATACATCTACTTGATTGTTGCTATCAAGAGCTTGAGATATGTACTCCGTAAAAACCATTAGATTAGACACAGTAGATCTGCCAGACCTAAAACCGTGTTGCTGGTCAATTATAAAGGGTTCAACTTGAGTATAAATGAATTTATGAATTATTAGTTCAAACAACTTGGCTGGAGAGGATAGGATCGCCACTGGTCTGTAATTAGAGACAGGAGCCTTATCACCAGTTTTATGTAACGGTGTAACTTTGGAGATCTTCCACAAGTCTGGGAATATTCCGAAGTTAAGTGAGAGATTATAAATATATGCGAGAGGTGTTAATAAGGGCTCAAAACAGCCCTTTAACACGAATGACGGAATAAGATCCGGTCCAAAAGAAGTTTTGGCTTTTAATTTTTTAGCATATATTTAGATAATAATAAAATGAGTATGTATACAGAAAATGAGGACACGCGAGAAGTATTTCAGTCTCTGAAAATCGAAAATAATGCATATTAATATTTATTTCGTTAAAATGTATTACATATTTTTTCTTCTCTTATTTAACCCAAAATATGATCCTAAAATAGGCTCTTAATTTGGGAGATTGAAAAATAAGAAATAAACTATTCTAATAATATTATGTCAAAACATGGAGTGAAAAGAAGACGTCAAATTATCTGTCTTTTTAACGAAATGGCTACTAAAATGCGTTATTTTCCATTTCTGAAAACTGAAATACTTCTCATTATTATCTAACTGATGCAGTGTTTTTTACGTAACGCATTTGGGTGGGGGGGGGGGGGGGTTCGAACAAAGCGTTACGTAACATGTTTGTCTTTAATTAGATTAAAAAAACTAGGGAATTGTTGTTGGCAACCCTTTTCGTTCTCGAAATCTCTTGTTTTATTTATTACCGCAAACACGATTAAAACAAGAAAAAGGGTATTTAAGCGACTTTCCAGTAGTTTGCGCAACTTAATTGTTACTTTCAGGTAAAAATTGTCACTTGGGCATTATGTAACGTTTAGGGGGGGGGGGGGAGGGTACGGAAAAACATTACGGCGCTTTACATGGTGGGGAGGGGGGGTCAAAAATTACGTTACGTAATATTTGAACGCCCCCTTATGCTTTTTAATATTAAGTAAAAATTGTTTTTTGTGCATGTAATTTTATAATCTTAGAGAATGGCAGAAAAACACACAATTTTATTGCAAAACTAAAGCCAGGTTTGTTGCGACCTCCGACATGAACATTTAAAAAATAACCTACTATCATCACAGTAAGTGGAAAATGTTGCCTGTGTCATGATGGAGGACATATGAGACAGCACATAGTAAAAGCAGGTTCAGATTTGTGCCTGTAAGACTTGTACATGAGAAGTGTTAAATACACTGTTGTTTTTGCTCAAAATATACAGAGAATGCAGGAATAGAAATACCATGGAAATACTTTTAAAAAAAGAGCCTCGACCCGTAAAACGTCTGAACGGGACAACTGCCGTAAACTATCTGATTTACCTACAGAAATCGCTCAGAGAGGGGTTTAGGGAGAAAACATTTTTCTACACCGAAACTTTCATGAAATTGTAATGTGGCGGCCACTTTTGCCGAATTCATTGCGCCGCCACTGGCGCCAAAAGAACACGCGAGAAATTTTACGATACCTACAGTCTAAGGTACCGCGCGCCGGCCGGTACAGAGCTACCTATCTGCGTGTACTATGACTGGCCGCCAATAATTCCGCCACTTACGCGAAAGGCCTCGAAGTTACGGCCGCTCAATACAACGGCCGCAGAGTGTTCGAGCGATTTCTCAGCTTTACGTGAATTCACGCAACATTACCTGGCGCTCTAGCAAGCTACTCATCCAGTCGCGCATATAAAAACAAGCGACCAAGCACTGCGCTTAGTCAGTACCTCCATTCATGGGTCGAGTAACACACACCGAGCAGTGAATACAATTAGTCCAGTGCCGTAACGCTTTACCAGCCTCCGCGGGGCTGCCGATCTCGCAACAAGCAATTAACGTTTGTCCAGTGTGACACCAGGAACATTCCCATCACCTTCGAGGACTACTTCTCCAACTACCATCCGCTGTCCGGCCCGTTCGTGCCTCGACATGAGATGTCACCCGACCTATCGACTACCAAGCACGCGCTTGCTGTCTTATATAGGTGCAACCCTCATCGCCTCTCAAGGTTCCTTCCTGCATCACTTGTGTGCGCCGACTCAAATGCACACAGCTGCCATATCCCGCCAACACGACGGTGATCGACCGCCTGGACCAAGGTCACTTCTACACCGCCTCGGTGTAGAGCAACACGCCGGCTCCCTGAAGACCTCTGATCTTCATCGCCGTAGTCTCCTGACCATCATCACGCAGCAGCAACACTAACGGCACCACTGTCACTCCGCTCTGCTTCGACCCTCGCTACGTAGCCACAAATAAAGACTGACTCACATTTCATTTCTGTCTCCCGTCTCTGCCGATCCGGCCTGCTCCCTCAACTGGTGACCCCGACGTGATCTGAACACGCAGCACGCAACTTCCTGACAAGAGTGTTACCACGACGCACCGGTAACACCGCAAAACCGAAGGACATCGGAAGAGACGCATCAGCATGGACGCACCGACCAGCAGCATCAACCTGGCTTTCCTGCGACTCCTGGCATCATCTTTCAACCCTGTACTCCGTACACTGGGAAGGGGGTGTGTGGCGGCCACTTTTGCCGAATTCATTGCGCCGCCACTGGCGCCAAAAGAACACGCGAGAAATTCTACGATACCTACAGCGTAAGGTACCGCGCGCCGGCCGGTACAGAGCTACCTACCTGTGTGTACTATGACCAGCCGCCTAGGTAATTAATAATTCCGCCACTTACGCGAAAGGCCTCGAAGTTACGGCCGCTCAACACAACGGCCGCAGAATGTTCAAGCGATTTCTCAGCTTTGCGTGAATTCACGCAACATTACCTGGCGCTCTAGCAAGCTACTCATCCGGTCGCGCATATAAAAACAAGCGACCAAGCACTGCGCTTAGTCAGTACCTCCATTCATCGGTCGAATAATACACACCGAGCAGTGAATACAATTAGTCCAGTTTTGTAACGCTTTACAAGCCTCCGCGGGGCTGCCGATCTCGCAACAAGCCATTAACGTTTGTCCAGTGTGACACCAGTAACATTCCCATCACCTTCGAGGACTACTTCTCCAACTACCATCCGCTGTCCGGCCCGTTCGCGCCTCGACATGAGATGTCACTCGAAATTTAAAAAAAAAATGTTCTCGAAAGAAGAAGCTATGTCGGAATGTTTTTTATAATTTTGAAATTCTTTATGGGAATTAATGAATCTGTAGCGGTCACTTAACCCGCTCTGATAAAACCATCGCAGCACCACTGGTTAAGGAACATTCCAGACCGGACCTGCCTACGGCCGATACTACATCTACCTACGGCGGAATAATAATTCCGCCACTTACGCGAAAGGCCTAGAACGTGTGGCTGTACCATACAAGTGCCCACAGAAGGTTCGAGCGATTTCTCAGCTTTGCGTGAATTCACCCAGCCTTGCCTACCGTGAGATTAACTACTCGCCGCGAGTATATAAGCAAGCGCTCACTCGCTGAGTCCAGTTCAGTCTTCATTCATGGTTCGACATTTACACATCGGGCAGTGATACAACTAAGTGCAGTGTAGTAACTCTTTACCTGCCCTCGTGGGGCAACAGCCCGCGCAGTCAACCGCAAGTGAACAACATTTGTCCAGTGTGACACCAGGAACATTTCCAGCACCTTCGAGGAACTTCACCAACCAACAACCGGCAACGAGCCAGCAACCGGCAACAAGCCAGCAACCAGCATCCTCTTCGCCTCTCAAGGTTCCTTCCTACGTCACGTGTGTGTGTCGACTCAAAGGCCACACAGCCGCCATACCTCGTCAACACGACGACGGTCGACCGCCTGGACCAAGGTCACTTCTACACCGCCATGGTGTAGAGCATTGATTTTCAAAGTGGGGGGCGCGAAGACATGTACAGGGGGGCGCGGGCGTGGGCGGCGGTTATCACTCCGGTCGCCCGCCTGCGCCCGCACTACCGCACGCACCTCACTTCCCGCACCACATGCACCTCACTTCCCTCACCGCACGCGCCTAGCGAACACGTTTGTTAGAGTAGTGAGTGGCAGGTTATTACTTCTATTTCGCCATGAGCTCGACGAAAAAACGCAAATATAATAATAATTATATGAAATACGGTTTTGCTTCTATGAATAAAAGTGGTATCGACCAGCCGCAGTGTGTTATTTGTTATGAAGTATTGAGCAATGATGCCATGAGACCTTCGCGCATGGAACGCATTTGTCAACAAAACACAGCGCTTTAAAAGACAATCCAAAGGATTTTTTTTCTTTCAAAATCTGCATGTTTGAAGCTCATGAAATTGGATGGTACTGGATTTTTGCTCAGTCATCTGAGAAAGTGCAAGTGGGGGGGGGGGGGGAACCCCTGGTGTAGAGCAACACGCCGGCTCCCTGAAGACCAGTGATCTTCACCGCCGTAGTGTAATATGAGTTCGATAAATTTGAATTCGATTAATATTAATACGTTTTTGTTATTAAATTATCTGAAAAACGTCGACACAAAAAAGGTGCTAGTTGTGATTAATTACATTCATTATATTTTTAATTGAGCTGAACAAATTATTACCCCAGTGACTTTGCTGTTCACACGTTCTGTCAAAGATAATATATTTACCACTATTTGGAAATAAGCTTTGGTAACACCTGTTTTTAAAAAGGGGGATTTGCTATAATTTACTATTTGGGAGGCGGGAATGGGTACCGCCGCCCCGGGAACCTTTATTGAATAACCAACACCTCTGCCATAGGTCACCCCAAGTGGTTCGCTACGTTTGGTGATTTAGCAGGAGTGCCCGGGTTCATGAGGTGAGTTCTGAGGGAAATTATTTTCCTCAGGGCCTCCTGTGTGGAGCTCATGTAAAAAAACAAAAACACAATATTGAGAATTATAGGCCGATTAAAAGCTATGCGTTTTAAGTAAAATCATGGAAAAAATCCATAATGATCAACAACTCTTCAATTTACGTATAAACACAATTATTGACACCTATCAACACTTTTTTTCACTGCAAATTTTACAGGCAGATCGGTTGAGTCGAACTTGGGGCAGTTCACCGATTTTTTTCTTAATTCTTTGGACGAAAATAAATAAGGGAACGTACCCATACTACATGAAACGTTTAGGGGGGGTCTTCAAAATGTCACGCTTGGTACAAATGAGCAGCGGCGGGCTTAGGTTTTTGGTCACCGGGTGAGGGGGGGGGGGTTAAAAATTGCAAAAAGTTGGTCACGTAGTATGGGTACGTTCCCTAAGTTGACACTATCTACATTACTGATTTTTTCTAAGGTTTTCGGTGAATCATGATACACTCGAAAAAATTGGTATAAGTGGATATCTACTCAGATGGTTTTTTTTTTATTTTTTATTTATTTATCTATAATAAAATATGTTTACAATGGTTTTATTTGTATGCCTGTCTCACTAGGGTATACCTGTGTCGAGACAGGCGTACAGGTATATAAATGAATATAGTAATTACAAGGATATTTCAGGTAAAATACATATTATGAATAGAATTAAAACAGAAGGGTGATTGGAAGGGTAATATATCTTTTAAAGAGAGTTATTTTATAAATGTTGGAGATGGAGTAATGAAATCAATTCTGCCTAGTCTATTTATAGGTTAAATTTGACAGGATTCCATTATTTTCATTTGTTTTATATGGGTTAGGTTGTATGTGAATAGTTATTTATGTCTATGTGTGATTTATTTTACAGATATTTGTGATAGTGTGGCGTCCAATACTTATAATCCATTTTTTAATATCTTGTTTGAATTTTGTAAAGGAGTCACTTTGTCTGATCGTAGTTGGTAGTGTATTGTATAGTTTGCAAGCTATGTATTTAGAGTGTCTTTGCCCGAAGGTGGTTTTGAAAAAAGGAGTTTGGAGAAGTTCGTTGTTTTTGGCTCGGGTATTGTGTATTGTTTGTGTAGCTTTGTATGGTGTTTTGTTGTTTTTGTGTAAATTAAGTAATATGGATCTTGAGTAGAGCTGTTTTATGTCCATAACGTTGAAGGAATTGAAGATAGTATAAGTGCTGGTAGTAAGCGGCATTTTAAGAATTATTTTTATGATTAGTTTTTGTGCTTTCATGATGGGATCAAGGGCATTGGAATATGCATTACCCCAGGCTAGAATTCCGTATTCGATGTGAGATTGGCACAATGAGTAATATACTGTTTTTAAAAGTTTTAGGTGAAGGAAATTGCGTGTTTGTTTGAAAAAGTATATAGATTTTCGGATTTTGTTTGTAGTATTATGTATATGTTGCTTCCAATTCAGGTGTGTATCGAAGGTTACTCCTAAATATTTGATAATGTTTACTTGCTCTAGGCATGGGCAGTCACAGTTTCGGTTTAGAGATGAATTTTTACATTTGTGTATTTTTAATGGCGGGGCTGGGTTTGACTTTGGGTTATTGGTGAGACTAGACAGTAAGTATTTGGTTTTCTGTACATTTAGAGTTAATATGTTCGAGTCAAGCCAATATTTTACCTGTTGAATTCCTTCCTCCGCTTTGGAATATGCGGTAAGCCAATCTTTTGCTTGGAAGAGTAGGACAGTGTCATCGGCGAAACTGACAATAGTGGCATCGATATCTAGGTTGCATAACTCGTTAATATATATTAGGAAGAGCGTTGGACCTAAAACACTGCCTTGAGGGACCCCGTAACTAATGGGCAAATTCTGGCTCTTTGTGGTATTGAGTTTAACGCATTGGGATCTGTCAGATAAGAAGCTGGAGAGGAGGCCTAATTCTTTGTTCCTAATACCTATATTAAACATTTTGCGTTTTAGTTTGCTGTGTGAGATTGTATCAAATGCTTTACATAGGTCGAGAAATACCGATAGACATTTCAAGCCCTTATCCAGGTGGCCAGAAATATGGTCAGTGACCGTGGCTATAGCATCATTGGTGCTTTTATGTTTTCTGAATCCAAATTGCCGCGGCGATATTAAGTTATTGGTTTCCAGATATTCCATGAGACTATTATTGACGATCTTTTCGAATACTTTTGAGAGGGAATTTAGCAACGTAATAGGACGATAATTACCAATATCAAGTTTGGAGCCAGTTTTAAAAATAGGGATAATGAGACCTTGTTTTAGAATGGTGGGAAATACCCCTTGGCGGATGCTAATATTAAGTAGATGCGTTAATGGTTGAAGTATACCAGGGGCAATTTTTTTAAGAACATTGTTAGATATTTCATCAATGCCGGTTGATGAAGAGTTTTTGAGCGAGTTTATTCCTCTAGAAACTTCTTTCTCTGTAATCGTTTTAAGAACAAAGCGGGTTGGGAAATCATCACTGGTCGCGTGGTCATTTGGACCAAGCGTATCGTTATTTATTTGGATTTTTTTTGCTAGTTCCGGACCTATGTTTGTGAAGTACTGGTTTATGTAATTGACAATTGTGTTGGGGTTCGATGTAAAGTCTACAGTGATATCTTTGATATTGAGAGAGTTTAATGTGTCGGTGGCTTTATTTGAATTGGTAGCTTCCTTGAGGACTTTCCATATTTTTTTAGGGTCATTGTTGCATTCGGAAATTTTTTTGTTGTAATATAGATTTTTGGCTTTCCTAATGACTTGTGTGCAGATTCTCATCTTACATTAAAAATAGAAGCCAAGCTGTTGCCCTTAAAGTTTACATGTCACAGATAATAACCGCTCCCTCAGGGGTACCTCAAGGTTCCCATTTAGGGTCCATGCTCTTTACTTTGTATTTTAATGACATCAAACATGTCATCAGTCATTCCGCTTTCTACACTGACGATATGAAAATATACAAATATATAGAGATGTTGATCTTTTCCACTGTACCCTTGAAACTTTTAAAATCATCAAACCTCCCAATGTACTTAAATCAAAACTATAATATTTTATTGTTTATCTTTTATTTACAAATATTAATTTCTCTTACACTATGCATTACTGTAACTTCTAATATCTACTTGCATAACAATCTGTAACCACAACATTTTTTTAATATTTTATAAATGGAACTTAATTGATTTATATTCTACTCACTATAAATAAAATGTTAAATGCTTTCATATGTACAACTGTATGTTTCCCTAAAACTCTTAAATAAAAAAATATCCTAGCATTTCCTGATCAGTCGCGATCACGAATTGGTAATTGCTGAGGATCTACTAATTCAGGCAACATATAATTTAAGTAAAATTCTGTGAGCTTATTTACCATGATTATCCCAAAAATCAATATGTCTTTCAATTTTGTCGTAAATAAGTCCCAATTGCATCCATACTACAAATTACCCTGAACTTGAAAGTAATAGTTATTAATGTTATTATTTTTCTTTAAATTCAACACCCCGTTATTCATGAGTTCACCCCGTTTTCTTCGATTCAATTGCTGCCTCTGGTGTCACTTCTTTTGCTATGTGTGGACATTTAATTTCGATAATTTCATCTTCATTTTCAATCAAACTGTCAAGACTGGCTCCGAGGATTTCATATTTTCGATCTACGAACAGTCTGCAAGGTAAGACTTAAAGACGAGTGAGTTTTTCGATTTCCGTGCTTAATTAATTTTCGGTGCCATATTTTGTGCCACATTCCCCGAAAATCTTGAAAACAAAAATGTTTTTATTGTTGATTTACAGGATATATTGACTCTCATTTTACAAATTTTCCGTTTGAGGATGCTGTAAGCCTTTTTCTTCTTTCTAGTCTCCACAGAGTACTTGTGGCTTGATTAACGGTATCTCGTTCGAGTGTTTGCCTTTCATCCATAGTTTTTTTTAACAAATTTAAAAATTCAGTTTTAGCAACATCCATTTCTTTGTCGCCCATATCAGGCTCGCGTTCACTGAACCCATAGTTTGCATTGGGACCTGTTGTTCTTTTTCTTAACACATTCTTTATCTTCTAAATTTCTTTTTCTTTTTCATCTGTAAATTTTTTGACATCGCCTTCACTGATTTCTTTTTGAATTTTTCCGTGGAGTTGATGATCTGTGTTATACAAAATTACGGCAACTTGACATCTTGTCTGATAAGAACTTTCGACAGTAACTTTCAAACATCGTCCCATAATTAACTTGTTTTTAAAGCATCAACCACATCGTCATTCTCATCGTGACGATTACGGAAATAGTTCAAACAATTTTCATACGACCCGAAGAGGCATGATAAGGGCTTTTTCTTATATCTATAATTATGTTTTGAGTTTTATCTTTTTCTGATAATGATAATTCATTATTATGAGCAACAGAACCAACCACCGCTGCTCTTAATCTTAATATTTTATCACTTAATTTTTTTCTCAGAGTAAATGGAACGTTACCCTTTTTATTCAGTTTTTTTTTTTTGTAAGAACTTTTAATTTATTACAGTAATTTCGAAGTTGAAGATTAGTACACTCGATTTTCTTTACAAGTGCATTGGAGTCATAAGGCATAATTACATGTAGTAAGTTTGTGATGGAACTATCACCGTCTCCAATGGATATTTCAAGCCATGCATGCATTGCACACTGCATCGAAATCCCTCTGCTATAGTGTCAGCTTCCATAGCAGTTGCAGAACCTTCACAGTTCCTGAAACTTCTGCGGGTTGGAAGTTCTTAGCAGAAATATTTTTTGCCCTCTTGCAAACACAACAATACAAATTCCTTACACCAATAAATAAAACTTTCCGATTATACATACGGTTCCAGAAAACGAGCTGTGGCTAGTTTTATAAGACTGTTTTGCCCAAGACCCATCTGCTACTACGGTTTTGGAAGGACATACGAAAAAATTATATTCATTATTTTGAAGTGCTAATTTTCTTTCTTCCCTTCCGGCTTCGAGTATCCTTTCAATAGATATCTTCTCAATGCTATCTGCAATAATGAATTGCTGTTTCTGAAATAATGTTTTTAACATACATGGCATGTTTAGGGCTCCGCAAATTTCTTCTATTTAGAAATACCCATTTCCCGAGCACAGGACTCCTTTGACCATACTGGTATTTACATTGAAAGAACTCGTTTGTTCAGTCTCAATAGTTTTTTCTTTTTAAATTTTTTTTAACATATAAAAAAAATGCTTATGAATCCTTTTCTTACTTCTTTTATCAATTCAAAGTGTGAAAAATTGAAATCATTGGGTTGGTGGTTAATTTGAGCCAAAGTGCGAAAAAGCAAACCAACGTCAATAATTCTTCGACATTCCGGAATTCTTGTTGTACATTCTTCAAGATGCTGCTCTATGTTGAGACTGGAGACAGAATCATAGTCGCGTGAACTCACATTGTCATTGGAGTGGATAACAAATGTCGAGGGTTTTGGTTTATTCGGTGCTTCATTTTCTTTATTTCTGAAAAATAAAAATAATTATTTTAAAGGTTATAAAATTATTTTACCATTATTACATTATATTTTCTGGCAATTTATTGAAGAAATTTGTTACCAAGTATTTGTAGTTTTGTTTTTTTATTTGTTTTTTCACCTAAAGTTTTTTTACAAATTGGAATTGGTAACATGTATTTTTGCCTGAGATTTATTTATTTATTTCAACGCCATAAAATGGCTATTACAATCCGGTGATACATGATACACAGTGGTTATATTTGCTGTGTTTTTGAAAGGTATGGTTTTGTTTAGGATATCCTCTTTGTAAACTTGTAAGGTTGAATGATACAGGAAAAGAGTATTTAATTTTCTGACTTTAAATTCTTTGAAAATGAGTTCAGATGGATATAAAAATGGTTTTTTTAAATATTATTTTAATTATTAGTTTTTGTGCAATGTAAAGAGATTGTGTGCGAGTTTTATAGGCCCCCTCCCCCATCCTATTATACCATTATTATTATTATTTTTTTTTTATTCCTTTATTTTTCCCATATTTTACAATTT
Organism: Limnephilus rhombicus; assembly: GCA_929108145.2. Lineage (NCBI taxonomy): Eukaryota > Metazoa > Arthropoda > Insecta > Trichoptera > Limnephilidae > Limnephilus > Limnephilus rhombicus. The sequence goes on from OV815278.1 coordinate 24,076,513, forward strand.
ATATTTACATATTTTGAAAATCATAAGAATAATGTCCACTAAGGCGCAGCCTGTGCGTAGGTAATATAGTTAAAATAAGTTTTATTTAGTACCTAGAAAAAACAAACAGTGGTATATAAAGCAAAAACAAAAATTGTTTAAACAGTTTGTACAAAAAGTGTATACAATAGTGTACGGTTAAATAAGTGTAAAGTGTAATAAATGATATACATTGTAATAATAGGTGTAAAGTTTGTGAGAAAAGTGATATAAAACTAAATAAATAGAGTTTTTAGAAACATAAAGTGAAATAAAACTAAATAAATAGAGTTTTTACATATATATGGTTTAGCCATAATTTTAACTCTTTTATGTAATGCGGAAGTTTAGTTGCAACTTGAATATGTTTTGGTAAACTATTGAAGGTAAGAGGTCCAATAAAGCTGCTGTGAGTTTGCATTTGTTTCGTATGTGTTTGGGGGGCATAGACAGTAGCGGCGTTAGGGTAGGGCGCGGTTGGGTGACCGCCCAGGGCGCCGGACATAAAGGGGCGCCCCTTTATATTCCCTCGCTCTTTGAGCCAGGCCTACTTACTCGTAAATTCAAATTCAAATTTAGGAAAAAAATTGTTATGGTGGCAACACTAGAATTGGAACATGGTGTAAAATCCCTTTGATCGGAGCACTGCTGCAGTTCATTTTACCGGGAATCCCCAACCGTAGAGAAACACATTATCTATCTCTTTGTAACATTTTTAAGCGTGGCCCAGTGCAAACTCATATTGATGATTATCCGAAGAATGATATAGGGCGACATTTCTCTAATTCTCATTTCATAAAAAAAACTGAAAATGAAATTGCTAAAAACATCGATTTTGATAAAACCTAATCAAAGAATTTTATTAGGTTATCAATTTCGCCGATAGGAAGACTAGAAAAGTGAAATTATATTAGTTTTTTTTAAATAAATAGTTTGTTTTTATAAACCGTTATTTCATTATACTCATTGCCTTTTTTCCGTATGAAATTGTATTGCACTTAGGGGCAGTGTCGTAGCTTGGGGGGGGGGGGCGGCCCACCCCCCTTTTAAGGGGGGCGGCAAATTTTCTAAATTCTTGAAAAAATTTAAACCATTTCAAATCATTATTTGAAAATTTTCTACGATACTTTCATTTACGAATCCAACTTTTTTTTATTATTTATTAAAAATATCTATAATTTTATTTTTTTTACGCTACAAATTTCGCAATTCGTAGGAAAACCGTACGTATTTTATGAGAGTGATACTAATTAAAGGTGAAAACTTGCAAACATATTCACTCTTAATTAAAACCTGAATTGTGTTCAGATTGTATTAACGAATGAATTTCAGGTGTGTATTCATCTGCTGATACATTTCGAATGATTTCATTATTTTATTAGAAGTGCAGATATAAAATTCTAGTTGCACACTATGTATGTGCTGCCAGAATCAAATAGAAACCATTTTCATATGTTTTAATTTGCCAAATACAGATTTAATTTAACCCGTCTAATCACAGGAGACGCGAATTGTCCCACACATTTAATTTTAAAATAAAATTATGAAATTATGTCCCACACATTAATTTTTAAAATAAATTTGTGATTGCGATAAAAAGTTAAGATACAGTTTAATTACATTTTTTTTAGTAAAGAAATCTGTATTTAAAATTTTTAGGTTTATTATATTTTAGGTACTTTAATTCGAATATTCGGAGGCGTGTATTTTTGAGCCAATTCACATTTCCAATGCCAAAATTTTTATATTTAGAAACAATAATGTTCTAATAAGCACGTCGGAAAAATTACTTTATCTAGATTTTAGAACAATTTTGTTTTTTGCAATAGAATAAAAAAAAGGAACATTTAAAATGCATGGGAAGAACCGGAAATTTTGTTCGCAAACAGTGACAGGAAGTGCGCAAACATTGACAAAAGTGACAGGCAAAAGTTTAAAGATATTTGGTTCTAATTATTCGAAGGGTTAAACCATGTTTTCAGAATGTAAAATTCCATTTGAGGATTCATCTGCTGTCACAATTCAAACTAAATCATTATCTAATTCGAAGTTCAGTTATAAAATTCTAGTTGCAGACTCTGTATGTGCTGCCAGAATCAAAGAAAAACCGTATTCATGTTCTGAGTGTACTTTTAACTCGCCGCATACAGACTTAATTCAAACCAATTTTGTGTTGAGAATGTAAATTTGTTGGATTCATCTGTTGACACATTTCGAAGGAAAACATCCTCTGATTAAAACCGGCAAAGTTAGCATTGAAATTGAAAAGGCAATTGACATTTTGACAACCATAGAAAATTTCAGAAATCTGACAGCACATCTCGTATGGGGTTAGTATAGGTATTTATGTCTCGTCGTATGAGATTGTTCTCGTATCACAATAATTACGGAATCGCTCGGCTGTTGCCTCGATTGTAGATTGTATGGGTGCGTTCAGACGTTTCGATTTTTGTTGATCCACTTTTATTTAACGTAAAAAGTTGAACAAGATTATGTTCACACGTTTCAAGAACCGAATTTGACATTCAAGATGGCGTCAACTGAAATTGTCAATTGTCAGTGCGTGCGTCTCTCTAACTTCTGATGTTCTGCGAGACGAGCTCGAGAAAAGCATTAAAAAAGTCGTATTTGGGCGAGAAAATGGATCATGAGAAGGAGTGAATTAGGCGCATCCAACACAATTTTGAAAGAGATGGCCCTAGAAGACTCCGGGGGATATAGAAATCACTTGAAGATGACAAACAATTTGATGAGCTGCTTTCCAAAATTGGCGAAAAAAAATTTTCAGAGATGTTTAAATTAATAATAATTACTACTAACTACAGTAACCGGAGAAGCAAGGAAATAATGCATATTTCGTTAAAGTTAGCTTTACCATAACCTAAAAACGACAACGCCAAACGTCAAAGTTTGACACAGGTAGTTATCGGTAGTTATTGTTATTAGATTTGTACAAATTGTTTTTTCTTTTAATTTATGAGTAAATGGTGACGCATGTCTCTGAATATTTACCGCTATTTTCTGTCATTATCATAATATATTGGGTAGGTACCTAGTGTAAATGAAACACATATTATTTATTGCAGTATCACGGGCATTTCTATTTTTGTACACTTCCTGCTTTTGATCCCAAAGACAGGGATGCATGAATCTGAACATCAAATCATCCGACCATTTCAGATATTTTTTCGTTGAAACGGATTCCATGACGGTATAAACTAGGAATGTCTAACGAATATTGACATAAACGTTTGACGTCTACTTGTGCCCGCGAGTAACTATGGTAACCAAGATGGCGCGGTCATACTCGAACGTCAAAAGTAGCGGGCTATCAACTTTAGTTGGTCAACAAAAACTTGTTCAACTTTGTTGAAAGAAGGTTCACATCTGTCAATATGCTTTCAAGTGTCGAGTTGATCAACTAAAATTGAACCGTGTGAACCGGCTATATCAACTTTAGTTGGTCAACAAAAAACTTGTTCAACTTTATTGAAAGAAGGTTCACATCCATTTCACATCTATCAATATGCTTTCAAGTGTCGAGTTGATCAACTAAAATTGAACCGTGTGAACCGGCTATAACGGGGGGTGTAACTCCGACCTTTTTTGTGTCGATCACGTGGTGTGTGACGTATGAGTAATGACCATATCATTTTATTGGTCCAAATTTCCATAGAAAGACTGTTGAGAACTGAGTAGTATATCTAGTAGGATAACTATGGTATTATATGTCAGGTTTTTATCCAGTAAAGACTTTTCCCCACGATGACAATGACGTAAACTCAGCAGTGTTGCCAACTTAACGGATTTCCCGTCATATCTGGCGGATTGGAGTGTCCCGAAACAATGGACGAAAATTTGTGTATCTGACGGATTTCTGACCGTTGATCCGTCACGATTTAGCGGGAACAAAGATTTCGAGTTGGCAACACTGAAACTCAGTCAAGTAAATAATCACCTTCAGAAGGTAATAGTTATAAGGCCAAATGAGCCTAGTTAGAACATGAAAGGGCATTGCAAAGCCCTAGCTAGTTAGAGGATTACGAAAGAATCCGTAGAATCAAAAAAAAAAAGTTTTATATGTCAAATAGAAATAGCACATTGTTCGAACCTAACCTCCCAACGCTGGCGTAAATATTTGTGAAAATGATTACTTGATATCATTGCGGTGTCGAAGGCTGTGAATATATTGATTCAATTCGATATAAGTTACCGACCCACTGAAGGAGTGTCCCGAAGCCCGGTAGCAGCAATTCGATCCTCAAAAGCATCCCGGGTAAGCGTTCGTTTGATTCTGGTCGACTGCTGGTACCTGCCCTGATGTATGGCATTGAGGCATTGAACTGGCAGAGGAAGGAAAAAAGTAGATTTAATGTTGTAGAAATGAGATCCCTGAGGCATGTGTGTAGTAAAACCATCCAAGATGGCGTAAGCATACTGAGTAAGGTTAAGAAAGGGACGCTCAGATGGTTTGGCCATGTGGAGCGAATGAACGAGGAAAATAGTGTACACGTTCCAAATGTGAATGGTAAAAGAAGCCGAGGAAGACATGGCATGACCAAGTGAATCAGATACTTGAGTCGGGCCATGTCAAGAGTCAGAATAATAGAATAGCACGTATGAAACTATGTATGAATGTGAACGAGGCAAGGAGTGTGTGCCAAGGTTGAGTTGTTTGGTGGTCTGCCCTCTCTGCCTACCCCTGCGGAAACAGCATGATGGTAAGTTGGTCATTTAACTGGACTACCTTTTTACACGGTGCAATTATAGGTTTTTGTTTTGAATAATGTGGTAATTTGTTTGAAATATTGTGTTTTTCTAGGTAAGAGGAAGTCTCAACTCTAACACCCAGAAAGAGGAGAATGCAGTTGCAAATGGTGGGGACCAGGCGTCAATTGAGATACGCCCAACAAAATAATGCAACGGAACGCATCGCTACGAGTATTGAAGATTTTCTTTCCGGCTCTCTCTGAATGCATATATTTAAAGTATGCTCAATATAGGATGAAATTGTTGTCCTCATTTATCTTACTTGTCTTGTTCTTTTTTATTATTTATTAGACATCACAATGAGCATATTTTTTTTGGAAATCAGCAATCCTATAAAATTATCCTAAAAAGACTGCTTTGTATAGAATATCTTTCAACACCTTTAAAATATGTTTATATATTATTTTGTGAATTTATACATATGTAGATAAATAAATAAATACTTTTAACGTCTTAGATGTTTTATTTTTAAAACAATTTTTAGGCTGATAAATTGGGTGGGGATTTATATTGTTTATGGTAGTACCCTTTTTTTTACTTTTCTCCATCCTTGTCGATGGTATGTGACGTCAGAGTAATAAAATTTTCATTTTGACAGTTAAATAGTGTCGAAACCAGTTGGGAACAAAAAGCCCAAAGATATCGATCTAGGTATGTTTATGATCGCTAATCAGAACTTATCCACAGACAAAATTTGTTTGCTTTAAATATCGGTTCGGACTGATTAACATTAGCGGGGTTTACACGCAGAGTTTGGCCTGCGAGTCTCAGCACACTTCGCTCCGAATCGTTGGCGGAAACGTACGTGTAAACGCGATCGACTCGCAGGCGAAACGCTCCAGTCACTCGCCAGTTCGTATCAGCGTTTGGCCCGTTGAGCGTTCACACGTAAGGGTTGGAGCGGGTGCCGCGCGAGATGTATTTGACTTTTTTTGTTTGTTTATGGCTATTTGCTGACTGATTTTATTCAAGAATTAATTTATCTGCCATTCAGTGTTACCAGATGCGTGGTTTTTTGGGTCGTTTATACCTCCACGGTTTTCTCAAAAAACCATATCGAACAAGACATTGTATTTTAGCGGTCGCCAAATGATCTACTTTTGAGTGGATATTATTTGTTTATTGTTTGCATAGGTGGCGTGAGTGAAATCCCAATTCAGGAATGTAGTTCTTGAAATTTTGAACTTTAGTACGGGACTACGGGTTCACAACGTCGTTTTATTTAATAATAATACGAATAAATTAATAAAATGATTTGAATATAACCATGTAAGTAACTTTCGTAAGGCACCTACTCTAGGTACCGTAATTTTTTGTAATTATTATTGTTATTTATATTTTAATCTTAATATTTAATTGAAAATAGATTTCTGTAAATTAATTTTGATAAAAGAAAAAATAAAAGTTTTATATGTGTAGTCTCATCTCATAGTTTGTGTATTATTTGCGAATAAAACACATCGATATATATTCGATTTTGAAGTATTAACAATACATCGGTTCAATACGATGAATCGTTACTATACATCGAGTGTTTACAATACAACGATATATATCGTCCATCCCTATAAGAAGGTCTTTTGACCTCTCCAGACAGAATCCCTCAACCCATCACCTCGAGAAATCCTGAATTATAGCTTCATATTATTATTATTATTATAAGTCCCAAATTCTGTTACAAACAAAAGTAGTGTGTCAGCAATAATATGAAAACCGCTTGTTTTTTAAATGATGACATTTTACTGAAAAACTTAAAATTGCTGTAAATATTTACTGGTTGAAGATTAATTTGCATATGTATATATATATATTCTAAAAGGCAATTAAATTCTCTAAACTTCTTTTAAATAAATTTCTTTCTTTGATGGATATTTTAGACGATATGAAGGAATTTTTGATGAAAAATGTGAAGTAAAATGATTTTTTTCGAAAATATCTACATTTGTGGAGCGTGTAACTCAAAAACAGCTAGGATTTCGAAAATTACGTATGGAATAAAAGTTGTAGATAATTTTATTAGCTTTTACTTAATATGAGAAAATTTTCCTCTGCGACGCCCCGTTTTCGGGATATAAGCGGAAACCCGAAAATTACGACCTTCTCCCCCGCCCTCCCCCCTCTAGCTCACCACCTAGATGTCAGGACTTTTAGTATGTTCACACCCTAAGCACCGTGAACAACTTTCTGAAGGAATCGCTTAGGTTCCTGCTCACGCACTCTACACCTCCTTTTGGACCATTCATTGACTGGACTAATAGTGAAATCAGTGGGGTAGCGTGGGGGGGGGGGGGGGGGCGGCCCGCCCCGGGCAGCACTTTTAAGGGGGGCGGCAAATTTTCACAATAAATAATAATATTATCTTGGAAAATTTTAAACCATTTCAAATCATCATTTAAAAATGTTCTACGATACTTTCGTTTACGAATCCAACAATTGTTATTATTATTTATTAAAAATATCAATAATTATATTTTTTTAAGCTGCAAATTTCACAATTCACAGGAAAACCGTACGCATATTATGAGAGTAATATTAATTAAAGCTGATAACTCGCAAACAGATTCATTCTTAATTAAAACCAGAATTGTGTTCAGAATGTATTAACGAATTAATTTCATTTTTGTATTCATCTGCTGATACATTTCGAAAGAGACCGTTATTTTATTCGAAGTGCAGTTATAAAATTCTAGTTGCAGACTATGTATGTGCTGCCAATATCAAAGAGAAACCATTTTCATATTCTGAGTGTAGTTCCCGTCTAATCACAGAAGACACAAATTGTCCCACACATTTAATTTTAAAATAAAATTGTGAAATTATTTCCCACATATTTAATTAAAATAAATTTGTGATTGCGATAAATAGTTAAGATACAGTTTTATTACATTTAAAAAAAAGGAATCTGTATTTAAAATTTTAAGTTTATTCTATTAGGTACTTTAATTCGAATATTCGCAGGCGTGTATTTTTGAGCCAATCCACATTTTCAATATCAAAATTTTAATATTTAAAAACAATAATGTTCTAATTAGCACATCAGGAAAAATTATTATATCTAAATTTAAGAACAATTTTGTTTTCAATTTTGCAAAAGGATAAAAAAACAATAAAAAGGAACATTTAAAATACATGGGAAGAACCGGAAATTTCGTACACAAACATTGACAGGCAAAAGTTTACAGATATTTTTTCTAATTATTCGAAGGGTTAAACCAGTTTTCAGAATGTAATATTCCATTTGAGGATTCATCTGCTGACACGATTCAAAGCAAAATATTATCTTATTCGAAATTCAGTTATAAAATTCTAGTTGCAGACTCTGTATCCTGTACCTGCTGCCAGAATCAGAGAAAAACCATTATCATGTTCTGAGTGTACTTTTAATTCGCCGCATACAGACTTAATTCAAACCCATTTTGTGTTGAGAACGTAAATTTCCAGTTGTGGATTCATCTGTATGTTGACACATTTCAAAGGAAAACATCCTCTTATTTGAAGTTCAGTTATAATATTCTATTTGCAGACTATGTATGTGCTGCAAGAATTAAAGGATAACCATTTTCATCTTCTGAGTTTAGTTTAAATTCGCCAGCTACAGATTTAATTTAAACCAGTACAGAATGTAAAATTCCAGTTGGATTCATCTGCTGACACATTTCGAAGGAAAGCATTCTGTTATTCGATGTGCAGTAAAATTCTATTTGCAGACCATTTATTTAATACCAGAATCAAAGTAAAACCATTTTCATGTTCTGAGTGTAGATTTAATTCACCGCATTCAAACTGGTTTTGTGTTCAGAATGTAACGATAAATTGAATAACGAGTTGCAGATTCATGGTGCATCGAGTGAAGTTTTACATTTGAGTTACATAATGCTGTAAAATTCTGAGAAATTGTTTGTTGCGTGTGTAACTATTATTTGGGGACTCTAACGCAGTATCAATAAATCAACTTTGGAGTAGAATTTATAAACATGATTTTCGTTGAAAGAATTCTCGTCAAATGTGATTTTTAAAAAATTTGAAGGAAGAAGTTGGGGGGGGGGGGGAATTTTCCTCCGCCCCGGGCGGCCGAAACCCACGCTACGCCACTGAGTGAAATACATATTTTAACAAATGTCTACGCCAATTAAGAGTGCTAGCTCTTGCGCTTGGCGTAGGAGTTATTTCATAATTATTTCATTATTATTACATAATTTTACAAAGAGTGTACAATAAATATAATCTTACGTACTAGGATATTGTGACGTAATTTTAATATGGCATGAAATGAAGTTATAACATTTTGATTGATGATGTTATGGTTGTTATTTTTTTTAAAGAATAATTTGACATTTTTCTTGAATGATACGAAATCTGTTATTTTTTTTACTTCTTCGGGAAGACTATTCAAATATTTGATGTCTTTGTAAATATAATTATTGTACATTTGTTGTGTTGAAAATAGAGGAATTTGGATGTTAAATTTATGCCTTAATGATGAGATAAGTTAAAAAATTCTATTAAATTTTCTTTGAATATTATTTGTAATATTGAATCTTTTTTATGGAGGTCTTACATTTTGAAAAAAAATATGCTGAAGGGAATGTAGGTTGTCTTTTCAAAATTACTTAAAGAAATAATTTTTGTACCACTTTTACAGGACTTACAATTTTCTCCTATGCACTTCTCCATCCAATGATTCCATAATGAATTAGTGATTGGTGGGGGGAGGGAGGCCGGTGAGAGGGGGGAGGGAGGGCGGTGAGAGGGGGGAGGTGGAAGAGGCGAAGTGGGAACCCCCCTTACACCATGCGCGCGAAGCCGCAGGAAAAGCTAGTAATATAATAAATAAATAATTCCACCTAAATAATGTTCCAACTTATCGAATAGTACCATACTTTCTTCCGTATAACCGTCATACAAAATGAACACATGTTGAAAAACTTTTCAGGAGTGATGACGTCACAGGATTCACTATAAGTGCGGTGTTTTTCAGGGGATCTTGAAAAATTAAAACTTTGAAAATTATTTTAACTATTAAAACAAACTCTAAAAAAATATATGAAGTTATTTAAGTCAGAAGGTCATTATTCATTTAAAAAATGGACTGGAGTTCTCTATTACACCGAGGTACTTTATTTTAGTTGTATGGTTTAATATGGTACATGAATTATTACAGACTTTTTTCTTACATTTTTTGTTTCTTACATATTAATGTTGGGGTAAGTTTTGAATTCATTTATTGAGAAAGGAATATAAACTGTTTTTTTTGCATTAATTGTAAGTAGGCTTGTGAAGCTTGCCGTGCTGACGAAGTTTTCATTTAAAAAAAACAGTTAGTAGTTTACATTTAGTTTCCAAAATTGTGAATTTTAGTAATTTACATCAAATGTTTTACACTGTATAATAGTTTTTCAATCCATTTTTATGTATGAAACAAATAGCCCCGTATTTTGCGTATAGCTTGAGAAAGATAACAATCGCGTACTGGCAACACAAAATATTACTGTCTTATATTTTAGTTTCTGATTTCACCATAGGTAAAAAATAAAGTTGAAAATAATAATTACTTTATTTTACATGTCTAATCTAATAGATAAATATGATTTCCATTCAAAAAACATTGGTTTTTAATTTTAACATTCATGTTCCCGAGCTGGCACATTGGTCGTTGGTGTTTGTTTTACTTGATATTATTTTGATTATTTCAATATGCCTATTTACCCATATTATTTTGATTATTTCAATATGCCTATATTCATTTATTTTAAATACTTCTTATTTATATATTACATCTAACTTATTTTTATATAACATCAGAAATTTGGGGTAAAGTTCGGTTTATGGGCCAAATTCCTAAAAAATAAAACTAGTTATTTTTATACTAATTTGGGGTCGGGGAATCCGAATCTGAAAGAATTAGGCGGCGGCAAGCAATATTAACTGAATTACAGGATTTTAAAAATTTTTATACACATACAGGAAAATAGCCATTTTGGAAGCATTTTGATTCCTAGAAAATCAAACTAGTTATTTTTATACTAACTATGGGCCGGGGAATCCGAATCTGAAAGAATTAGGCGGCGGCAAGCAATATTAACTTAATTACACGACTTAAAAATTTTATACACACACACACCTGAAAATAATCATTCCGGAAGTATTTTGACACATGTAGTACAAAGATCATAGAAAAACACGATAACATAGATGTTTTTACCACACAAAATTAAGTGTTGCCATTAAGCACTAATATTTATAACGTAAAATAACATGTTTATATTTTAAGTACTTATTTTTTATAATTGATTCTCAAATATTTTAGGAAGGTACACCAACTAGTATTGTGGAGTTTTTATGCCTTGACGCGAGTAGGCGTTATAAAGGGGCACGTTCTTTTGTATCACAAACCATGTTACATAAACCCGGCGTAGCTGCTAAACTACTTGAAAACAGGGATGTTTTTTTGCCGTGACGCGAGCAGGCGGTATAAAGGGGCACAAACCATGTTACACAAACCTAGCGTAGCCGCTAAACTACTCGAAAACAGGGATGTTTTTTTGCCGTGACGCGAGCAGGCGGTATAAAGGGGCACAAACCATGTTACACAAACCTAGCGTAGCCGCTGAACTACTTGAAAACAGGGATGTTTTTTTGCCGTGACGCGAGCAGGCGGTATAAAGGGGCACAAACCATGTTACACAAACCTAGCGTAGCCGCTAAACTACTTGAAAACAGGAATGTTTTTTTGCCGTGACGCGAGCAGGCGGTATAAAGGGGCACAAACCATGTTACACAAACCTAGCGTAGCCGCTAAACTACTTGAAAACAGGGATTTTTTTTTGCCGTGACGCGAGCAGGCGGTATAAAGGGGCACAAACCATGTTACACAAACCTAGCGTTAGGTTAGGTTAGGGACGCGAGCAGGCGGTATAAAGGGGCACAAACCATGTTACACAAACCTAACGTTAGGTTAGGTTAGGTTACGCATTTTTAAGACTACGAATTTTCATACTTTTGGTTTAAGAATACGCCGTTGAGATAGTCGTAATTCATCAGGTTAATGTGTTATGTGAAGAATTATCGTGTCGGAAATTATTGATATAGAGATAAATATTTTTGAGAGCTGGTAACACTGCCGGCACATGTTTTTGTATATTTCTTGTTTTTCTATGATCTTTGTACTGCATGTGTCAAAATACTTCCGAAATGATTATTTTCATGTGTGTGTGTATAGAAAATTTTAACGTCGTTTAATTCAGTTAATATTGCTTGCCGCCGCCTAATTCTTTCAGATTCGGATTCCCCGGCCCATAGTTAGTATAAAAATAACTAGTTTGATTTTCTAGGAATCAAAATGCTTCCAAAATGGCTATTTTCCTGTATGTGTATAAATTTTTTAAAGTCGTGTAATTCTGTTAATATTGCTTGCCGCCGCCTAATTCTTTCAGATTCGGATTCCCCGACCCCAAATTAGTATAAAAATAACTAGTTTTATTTTTTAGGAATTTCGGACATAAACCGAACTTATTCCGAAATCCATCAAGTACTTTTATCATTACATATTTCTTATTGCTAGCGATTATTGCGTTTGATGTTATTATAAAACGATGAACATGTCTGGGTTTTAAATGAAACTATGAAGTAATATTTTTTCATTTATAGAGTTTGGAAGAGAGACAGCAGCCACAGAGCGGGGAGTCAGAGTCCTGCACTGTACCCCTAGGACAGCCCGGTAAAGCCTCAACTTCCCATGGACGGAGAGCTGATCTACGGTGTATCAAGAAAGATTACGAGCATGTTGACTCTCACTGTGATGTGACCTTTTCAAACCCACCACTGAATATGTCTGCCTACAATATTTTTTATGTTTCATAGATGAAAACACTATAAAAAATATTGCTGAGCAGACAAATTTGTATTCTGTACAAAAAATAGCATTAGCGTAAACATCTCAGTCAACGAAATGAACTGATTTCTAGGAATGCACATCATGATGGGTATCCTCAAGTATCCGGCATTCCACCTTTACTGGGTAAACGATACAAGACTATCTCTTATCGCAGTTGTCATGCCTAGAAATCGTTTCCCTAGGTTGCGGTTGTGTTTTCATTTAAACAACAATAACACGTTGATTCCGAGAGGATGCCAGGGTTACGACAAACTATTAAAAATAAGGCCGTTGTTAAATGCCCCGCATGAAAATAAGGTCAAGGTGGAACCTGAGGAGTTCAATTCTGTAGACGAGCTCATGGTACTGTTCAAAGGTAGAAGTAATTTGAAGCAATACATAAAAAATAAGTCACACGAGTGGGGCATCAAAGCCTTCTCCCGAGCGGTAGCCAGTCACAGTGTGGCCAGTGGGCAGTAGCCAGGTAGGTGGGCTCGTCTATGATTTTGAGATGTACATGGGCAGTAATGTGGGTGAGAAGACTGCCCGGTATGACGGTGGGGAAAATAATTCCCCGCAGGGCCTATTTCATCTTTGGGGATGCTGTGAGGAGTGTCTTTTTAGGAGAGGAAGTTCTGGGAAGGAAAAGGGTATTAGGGGTGGGTAGGAATCTGGGGGTAAGTGTGTCCAGGAGTGACGGTCGTATGAATCCATCCCTCCCACTGCGGTGCAAGGTGATGAAGGTAGTTAGAAAGTTGATAAAGGGTATCCCTCCAAACCGTAATTTCAAAGTCTCCACTGACATTGTGTAAAATTTTTTTATTCCAATGTGTATTAAATATCTAGTCCAGATATTGATTGTCCAGTTGATTTAGTCAGACATCTCCAAATCCTAAGTTTTGAGAATATATATTCAAATGTCCACCATAAATCAAATATTAATTACACTTGTCTCTGTTTTAAATACTTAAAATGATGTAAAATAACACTGGGAGACTTAACGGTCTATTAGTATGACATTTATTATTATGACATTTTTAAATATCCTACTAGTGATCTAGAATCCATTTGTCACATGAGAACGGGCCATTTCTACGACTCGGTCTTGAGTTCGACAGCTAAGCTGTGGAATGATTTGCCGGCCTCTGTGTTTCCTCCCTCCTACAAGACCTATGTTCACTCCTTCCCATGGGCGTAGGCACGGTAGGGCAAGGTGGAGCGTTTGCCCCATGCCTGGCCTGCCGATGCATGAGCTCCGGGATTGTCCACTGAGTCGCATTTTCAAATTTACAGCACTTCATAGGATGGTTTTTCCTTTTTTCAGTTCTTATTATCTGCATTCATAAAGCCTTAAGCATGAATAAGTTGTTACCTACTCTAGATTTTTATTTTTTCCCCACCCTAAATCAAAACCTGGCTATGCTCATGCTCCTTCTTCTCCTCAAAAAGACCCTCCACACAGCATCTTTTAGATATTATTTTCCTCGGGGCCTCCCGTGTGGAGTTAATGTAAAAAAAATCATATATGTTCTGTTCGGTTCTACTTGAGAGTTGTATTTAATCTGGTTAATTGCTGGATACATGTGCACGTCGTAGAGGTGGACCCCTCTGCGGAGGCGGGTTCCAGTGCTCCAGGAAGGGTACGCCAGTCCCACCCACGCCCCGTGGAAGGTATCAGGTACATTGGCTGGAACATTTCCCTCAGGTGCAAAGTGTTCCAAAGCAAACAAAGGTTCAATGTGAAAGGTGCACCTTTGTTTCACCTCCAGCAAAAAAATTTCAAATCATAGCATTAATCAATTAGGAACTGACCTAATATGTAAGCACATTTTATTTCTTTTAGATTTTTAATTTATTATATTATATATATATATGTTTATGTAATATGGCAGACTGGGATTGCACTATCCTCCCAGTCCTGCTGGAATAAAAACTTTAATAAAAATAAAATGACTAAGACAGCCTTTAATTTTACAAGTAATGATACCTATATTATCTCTGCTACTTTTTAATGTGGTATGTAAATAAAAATATGTTTTATAAAAAAATATTTCATTTATCTTCATACTAATAAATTACGCACCTCTCTCTACCACAGTTGTTAAAACAACGCTAAATAGTGCCAGTTACTAAGCTGTTAAATATTTCTTTAAGTTTAAGGAAATTTATTTGGTGAGAATTATATTGTGATTGAATTGATACAACTACAGTAAATAAATACACACAAGCTCTTCTACAATTTATTTTTACGCATTCACAAATGGCGCCAATCAAATTATTTTAGGTTATTAATACTTTTTGCACGTTACGATTTAAAATATTAAGGTAAAATAATTGTTTGCGCCCGAACACATTTAACCCTTCGAATAATAAGAAAATAATTTTCTGTCAAATTTTGCCTATCAAGGTTTGCGCGCAAAATTCCTGGTTCTTCCCATGCATTTTAAATGTTCCTATTTATTGGTTTTTTTTAACGCTTTTGCAAAAACAAAAATTGTTCTAAAATCAAGATAAAATAATCTTTCCGGTGTGTTTATTAGAAATCAACATTTTTGTTTCAAAATATTAAAATTTTAATATTGGAAATTGAAATTGGCTAAAAAATGCATACCTGCGAATATTCGAATTAAAGTAATTAAAATAGAATAAACTTAAAATTTAAAATACAGACTCCTTTTCTAAATAAAATTTGAAATAAAACTGTCACCTCACTTTTTATCACTTTCATACAATTTTATTTTTAAATTAAATGTGTGATACGTCACAAATTGGCGAAAAATTAAACCGTCACTTTTGATCGGGTTTGTAAAATATCTGAAAAACCTAGCTCATATAATTCTAAGACAATAAGAAGCATTATTTCATTCCGTTTCTAGCATAAAAGAAATCACAAATATTCGCATGACAGGAAGAGAGATATCTAACTTTTAATAATGCACTGTCGCTCTGGGACAATCTGGGTCTCCTGTTATTATAACGGCATATGATGTTTTGGGACAACTTGGGTCTCCTGTGATTAGACGGGTTAATATGAATATAAATAAATAGTTTTGTCCATAAACAAACCCAAATCTTTCAAGGCTGAAAAATTCAATTTTGTATCGGTGACTCAATCCAATATTCTATTTTTCAGCCTTTCATGAAAGATTTGGGTTTGTTTATGGACAAAAGTATTTATTCATATTAAATATGTACGGTCGCAAACAATTAATTCACCTCAATATTTTAAAGCAAAACGTGCAAAAAGTATTAAAAACCTAAAATAATTTGATTGGCGCCATCTGTGAATGCGTAGATTAAAACGTACGCGACGTTTAACCTTAAGAGGAAAGGCTGCGCAGCCTTTTTCAAACAAATTTTAAATTTGCCCAAAATACTCGTACAAACTGAGTATTATTTTTTATCCAAATGTGTAAAAAATATCTAGAACAGATACTGATCGTCCAGTTAATTAATAAGATATCTCCAAATGCTAAGTTTTGAGATAAAATGAGGAAAGGAACATTTGAATGTTCACTATAAATCAAATATTATTTACACTTGTCTGTGTTTTACATACTAAAAATAATACAAAATAACCCCGGGAGGCATAATGGTCCGGGTCCGGTGCATTAGTAAGAAAATTTTGAAATATCGAGAAATAGAAATGTCATGACCGACCTAGTGGCTGAGTTGGCCTCGCGTCCAGGAGTCCCATTGTTTGATTCCTTGGCTGGCTAAGTCCTCCATCACGACACAAGCAAAATAGTCAGGTTTTTTGTTACCCGGGAATGTTTGTCTTTCTTTTTAAAAAAATAGAGTTTATATTTTAAGTACAAGGTTGATGTTTTTTTTTTTTAAAGAAAGTCAAACATTCCCGAGTTACGAATAACCTGACAATGTTTGAAAATCTCCTACTACCAACACAGTCAGCCGAAAATTTTGTTTGTGTCGTGAAGGAGGACTTAGCCAGCCGAAGAATTGAACACGCAATGCCCGGGTGGGACGCGTGTTGGATTGCCAACTCAGCCACTGACCGGTCCTGACATTTCACACGAGAACGAGTCATTTTTCCGATTGGTTCTTGAGTTCAACAGCTCGGCGGTGGAACAAGCATCCGTGCTTCCTCCTCCTACAACTTGGGTCTCTTCAAGACCCATGTTCAGTACTTCCTCTCCTCAAAAAGACCTTCCACACAGCATCTTTTAGAAATTATTTTCCTCAGGGCCTCCTGTGTGGAGTTAGTATAAAAAAATATCAACGTATGATCTGTTTTTCAAATCCTAGCATAACCGAGACAATCTTATTTATAAGTAATCACAGCTATAGTTTATTTCTTCTGTTTTTTAATGTAAGTAGTATGTAAATAAAAATATGTTTTATAAGGTAACCAAAATGTTTCATTTATATTCATACTAACAAATTATGCACCTCTCTCTACCACAGTTGTTAAAACAACGCTAAATAATGCCAGTACACATAATAAACTGCTAAATATTTCTGTCTTGGATGAGAATTACATTGTAATTGAATTTATACAACACTGTAAAATAAGTACACTTAAGTTATTCTACAATTTATTGTAAATTCACTTGGTGGCATCATTCTAATGAAAATAATAAAATAATTAATTAACTTATGAAAATAATTAACTTCACCCTTTTAAACATTATCAAAATAGCCTCACTGATAATTTTTTATTAAAATACTGGTTTACAATTTCATTCGTATAAATAATTTGTCACCGCCGCTAAAACTGTCAAAACTTGATAGGTGACAGCTGACAAGCATGTGATTGGTGATAGATATCATCTTAGTTATGGTCAAAACTGTAGCAAAAACTTTTGAACTGCACGACATGTCCCGCGACACACCACAGTTCGCTCCGAACGCTTGAAAATCAGTTTACACGTACACTTCCGCGCGAGGGTCGCCCAAGGTCACCACTTCAACGATTTCGCCTGCCCGCGGAAGTGTGGCGAATTTTTTACCCAAAATAGTGTACCTGTTCGGCCCGCAGGCGGACACGGCGTTTCGGCGGGCTGCTTGGCGAACACCATAGACATCCACCGTCGTGAGGGCACAGTTGTATGGAGCTTCTATAATATTTCTATAATCTATGGTCAAAACTGACGCTTTGGCCTGCCCGCGGAAGTGGGGTGACTTTTTAGCGCAAGGGGTCGGCCGGCAGGCGGACACGGCGTTTCGGCGGGAGGGTCGCATGCCGCTTTAGCCTGGGGGAGAGGCACGCGGTCGGAAGTGTACGTGTGCCCCGGCCAATTTGGTAAATATCGGTTCGGACTGGCCACGCTTATTACGAATAATTTTTAGAAAAAAACTTTAGATTCGCCTTAATTATTATAAAAGGAAACTTTTTGGCTTTGGGGCGGCGGAAAATAATGCATTTTAATTTTCAATTGCATAAAACCAAAATTCTCTTCGCGAACCGACACAGCGAAAATCCTCGGCCGTACCTGTCACTGTTATGTTGGTATCCTTGATAAATTAATAAGAGCTAATACGATTGTAGCCGACTTCGTGTGATAAGGCGCGTAATTATGAAATGTGTCTAGCGGGCTTGTTTGTGTAACATGGTTTGTGATACAAAAGAAAGTGCCCCTTTATAACGCCTACTCGCGTCAAGGCAAGAAAAACATCCCAGTTTTCAAGTAGTTTAGCGGCTACGCTAGGTTTGTGATTCTGGCGTACAATCTCACAAGACGAAAGCTAATTTTAATTTTACGTATCAAGGATACCAACATAACAGTGACAGGTACGGCCGCGGATTTTCGCTGTGCGGTTCGCGAAGTGAATTTTGGTTTTATGCAATTGAAAATTAAAATGCATTATTTTCCGCCGCCCCAAAGCCAAAAAGTTTCCTTTTATAGTAATTAAGGCGAATCTAAAGTTTTTTTCTAAAAATTATTCGTAATAAGCGTGGCCAGTCCGAACTAGACGTGGGCAAAATTGAATGACTGAATTAAATGAAAAAATTCAATCTTGTGACACACTCGATCTGATTCTCAATTTCAAAAGGAATTGAGTCTTCATTCCTCATCTTTGGCCTTGCATCCTGCGATTTTTAACGGCACCATTAGTTTTTATTTTCCATTTATTTTACTGTTAAATTATTTCAATGAATGATGTGTACCGTAAACGATTTAAATATCACAATGATTCGTAAATATTTATTTAAATATTATTCTATGGGCGGCGCGCCCATAGAATAATAGTGCAAAACACGTAAAGTATCCCTTTCCCGCGCGCCATTCGTAAAATACCCGTAGGTACCAACTTCATCGTGGTCAGCCCAAGCGAAATACGATCGTGAATCGGCCGAGTCACTAGTTCCGAATCTGTCTCTTTCACAACGCAGGAATTAATAGGTACATTAGTTCTATTCAGTATATGATCCAGTCATAGTCCCGCGTCCCGCCGCGCCGATCGAGCCCGTCCCGCGTAAATAGTCTCTGGTTTATAGTCTGTCGCTAACAAGTTTGTCCGGGGCGCGAAGTCTTTTTCACTAGTTCGGGAATTAAATCTCAATTCAGTTGTGACGTCATCGTCTCCGTTATCGCGTCAATCTCAGATCCCAACACGCAGCATAGGACCGAAACCCAGTTCCTGCTAGGTCCGCAGCTCGCGAGTAATCAAGTCACTGTGAGGCGAGAGGCAAGACACTAGTCAAAAGTTACTAATTCATTCCTCAATGCTCGCCGCGAAACTGACCGTGCGGGTTCACTCATTACTCTCCGTTGGCCAAGCCGTCAATTTCATTACATAGTTGATTGAAAACTTCCGACAAAGCTATTGGAATACAAATACCTACCTACTTCGGCAATCGGCTGTGGTCAGCTGTCATAAAATAATGTCTTTAAATGATAAAATGTTTGTTTATATTAGATCACGTGAAATGGAATAATTTCAATTTAATAAATAAAATAAAATTGGTAAAACTTTAGGGGTGAAACAAAACACTGTTTAATTTTAAGATTTTATTGCTAGTCTAATGTAAATACATTTTTTTGTCAATTTTTTTTTGTTCTAACAAATGTAATATTTTAATATTACATTAACCCCG
This sequence comes from Limnephilus rhombicus, assembly GCA_929108145.2. NCBI lineage: Eukaryota > Metazoa > Arthropoda > Insecta > Trichoptera > Limnephilidae > Limnephilus > Limnephilus rhombicus. The sequence continues at coordinate 24,096,234 of OV815278.1, forward strand.
TAGCACAATTTTTCAGAACTACATAATTCGTAATATATTTTTTTAAAGTGAAATAGGCAATTTTCATTATTTGTTTTTGGGGTGTTATGCCGTGTTGCGCTACCTGCTTCTTTAGCCAACGTATCTGAAATAGTCAAATTCACCCTAGGAAGAGTGCTTTGTATAGTGAAAACTTCTTTAGCACCGTTGTGTTTTAAAACTCGATGAAACGAAAAATAACGACATTAAAAAGAGGCAATTTGGGAGGCGGGAATGGGTACCGTCGCCACGGGAACTTTTATTGGATAACCAACACCTCTGCCATAGGTCACCCCAAGTGGTTCGCCACGTTTGGTGATTTAGCAGGGGTGCCCGGGTTCATGGGGTGAGGTTTGTCTAGGTCCAGGACACACTGAACCCCAAATACCTACCCACCCCTTAAACCCTTTTCCTTCCCATAACTCTCCTCTCCTTCCTTTCCTTAAAAAAAACCCTCCACACAGCATCCCCAAAGATGACATAGGCCCTGAGGGAATTTATTTTCCGTAGGGCCTCCTTTGTGGAGCTCATGTAAAAAAAGGCAAACACCTACATTTATAGGATTTAGTCTAATCGGTCTCCTCTTTGTGCGGTGCTTCGTAGCCTATCGGTCTCCTCTTAGTGCGGTGGTTTGTAACCTCTCCACTCATTCATTTTTCTAAATTAGAGAGTACATAATTTTTTTTTTTTGATATATTTTATTTTTTATTTTTTTTGTTTTTTTTAGGAATTAATTGAATTGAAGGAATGAATAGAAGGAATCAACTCAATAGGCCAGGAGAATCACACTGAATTGATTCACGTCTCGGAATAAATCTGCCCATGTCTAGTCCGAACCGATAATTACCCATTTTTTTTCTAAGTGTGCATCTACAACAATATACAAAACGCAATATTATTTTTATCAAAAAATACGGACAATAAGTAATTTAGATGTTACAGAATTTTTATTTTTTTTACTGCAGTTTATTTTTCCATTTGATATAATAAGTTGAAATGTGAATCTGAGTAAGTACGGATTTTTTCATACATTGTACAAGTCTGCAAAAATAGAAAAAAAATTGCAACAAGTAAAATACGACATGACATTCCTGTGAAGGAATTTGTGAATTATTGATGTCACTTGTAATTTATATAAAATGGTGTAGTTTGTGCGGATAAATTTGTAAATCTCATGTCATTTGCTAACATATCTTCTTCGTCACATCTCAAGTAAATACAATTTTCATAATATTCTGTCTAGATATAAATTGTAGTCAATGAAAATTCATTGTAAATATTTGGTTGTAGCACATTTTCTTACCCAATTTTCGTTTACTTATTTACATTAGTATCTATAAAGACATATTTTGTGTATTTTCGGCTCGCCACTAAAATATTTCCGTCATATTGAAAACAAAGTAGACATTGAATGTTAAAAATGTCATTGATTGGTTGTCAATGTTTATATGTAAATTTAGCATAGTATCATTTTATTTTGAATATATTTTTTATTTTATACAATTCGTTTTGTATACAATAACAAGTCATGTTTTTGTTAGAATGTAGTTAGCATTGTTCAATTACAGAAGTTATATTCGGAAAATCTGAAGTTAACCTGCATTCACATTGTTATTGTACATTTTTATGCAAGCTCAAATAACATAACATTGTATTTATATGAGCAGTTCATTATTAAATGGTACTTGAGGAGTAAGACAATCATGAGTCATGTTTTTGTAACTTATTCTGCCAATTCAGTATTGTCTACTGGAATGTTTGACTCGACTCATCCTGTATATAATGAAAACCTTGGGTAATTATTCCCCTAGCCACTTTTAGGCACAATTTATGGAAATTACACTTCATTTCAACAATGACTACAAGAAACAACTATTTACACGCACAAAATAGGTTACTAGGTTCTTAGTTTGGGTAAACTAAGCAATTCATGCGTATTTAGATTGAAACGAAACTTCGCAATTGTCCAACCCCGTACAAAAAAAAATCCAATTAATTATGCATTAAACCGCTTACTCGTTAATACGGAATACTTTTTATCCAAACAGTTAGATTTAGCTTTATTATTACGAAAAGTGAGTATTTATGTCGGGGGAGACCAAAAAACATGCAAAAAATATGCATTTAACATTTTACTTAATTTTGTTAAAATTAATTCACTCGCGCAGTAACGCCATGTTTATTCATCGTTTTTATTTTAACATTTCATCAATGCTGCCAATCATAGAAAAAATATTTTTGCGTAAAACAAAGTTTTACGCAAAAACCTGCATCATTGACAAGTTTGTACCTGTATTTATAACAGTAGAACATGGAAAGAAATTTATTAAAATAATTACACAAACCCGCTAGACAAACCCTGCGTAGCCAAACAAACCATTCAAAACCTGGGATGTTTTTTAAAAGTATGATGAAATGCGAGTTTATTTTAGAGAATTTATTTTATAAGATTGGTTCTTCCGACAAATGTCATATTTGATTGTCTATTAGTTAAAAAAGGAACATTCCGTATTATCCGTGCATCAAACTTCGACAACACGAACGTTCCGTATTATCCGTGAGGTGGACTAACTGCATATTTACCTAAATACAAAATGACTGACAAAGGGATTGTTTTATATGAGTAATTTTTAATTTTGGTTGAATAAAAATGGAAATTGAATGCATCTTTTACCATTTATCCAGAAGTAATTAGTTGTTTCTTGTAGTAATTAAGTTGAAACAGTGTAATTTCCAAAACCTGTGCCTGATAAAAGTGCGGCGGTTAGGGGAATATTTACCAAACATTATATGTTGTTATTAGCAAATATTTTTAGTTCTAATTTCATAAAGATATAGTAATGAAGGTTTTTTTTACAGAAATGAGTTCTCTGCGCAACACGGGCAGATTTCTTCAATTCACTAATAATGTTCAAATGGCCAGGAAACAGTCAGGTATTGCAAAAAATCTCAACATTATAAAACCTTTTATTTTACTTGTACATAAGTAAATACATGAATATTATTTAGTGTTTACAATAATAGGAAGTCATTCAAAGCTGTCACTTAAAAGCTTGTCTGTATGTGCAACTGCATCAATTTTTCTTAATATTTAATATACATGGCTACACAAATCTAGTGTTTTAAAGATACATTTATCTTAAGGAAATAGGTACATTTAACTTAATTTCGCATTGGAAGTTATGGATTGTTCGTTTATTAACCACAGGCATTTGGCAGGTTTTATCATTTGGCGCAAGTCTCTCATTTTCTTCCAATTTAAATAAAATCACTAGTACCATTTCGTTCAATCGTTCATACTTATATGAAATTTGTGGAATTTTCAGACCTTTTCTTTCGGTAAATCTTGTGCTGTGTCTGTGCAAAAGTAGCTTTTTGTATGAGCTTTCTCCTTATAATAAATATCAGAGAAGACCTTTTATTGGATGTAGGCTCTCCAGATGGAATCTCTCGACCCATTACCTTGCACTGCAGTTGGAGGGATGGATTAACACCTCCATCACTCGTGGTCACACTGACCCCCAGATTCCTACCCACCCCTCATACCTTTTTTCCTTCGGCGCCGTGTAGTTTTAGATTGTTTCATTGTCTACAATATATTCAGTATGATAATTTTTGAAGTGAAACTTCCTTAGCCCCGTTAGAGTGATTTGAAATTCGGATGAAATGGCATCTGAGAAGCATCAAACTGCCCTCAAGGCTCCTATTGGTTGAGATATTGTTATGTCTGCCCTTTCCTCGGCAGATAGTAATTATTAAATACAATAGGTTCTTTGAATATAAAAGTGTTTATTTACTGGAATAACCTAGCTGGATAGCTACGACTGTTTACTATTCGGGGGTAGGTAAATCTCTGCGGCCTTGCCAGTGGAGCTCGTCAAGTCTATCGCTGAGACTGCTTCTTGTACGCCAATGCCATCTGGCGAGCTATGGTGCAAGCTACATGCTTACCGCCATCTATCGTATTCTTTCCATATGAAATACTTAATTACTCTACATCACACCCTCCCCCACCTAACCTCAAGCCCTGGCTACAATAAATACAAGACATGTTCTTTTCAAAGAAGTTATACAATTGACAGCAAAAAAAAATAGGATTTTAAATATTTCATTTATACACGATTTTATACACTAAATTCAACCAAACATAGTCATGATTTTAAATATTTCAACTTAAATATTTCTGTTTCTCTGGGAGGGACCTTTATGAACGCTTTGAACGGAAAAAATGAAAACGGAAACGACGATAGGTCTGCGCTCATAGGCCGCTTTGTTTTTTTACTGGTCATCAGAATATAATGCGTAAATTCGCACCTCGCCGAGCGCGTCCCATAGCGCAGCGATATAATGCGTTGCAAATCTCAGCGGCCAGAAAAATCCATCAGACGGAGGTTCGAATCCTATGAAATCCGAAAAAATAAACATTTTTGTTTTTGTAAATCAATATCCAATCTCCAAACACTTTAAAATAAACAGGCAAAAGAAAGCGACATCTAGCGACTTTCTAGTTTCACTTCTATCGCGTGTGAATTACACACACTATTCTTAAAAAATAATTATTGCAGTTTGTAAATTTTGAAGAATTAAATTTTTTAAATGAAAAATCAATTTTGTAAGTCAAAAAATATGATATATTTTTGATAATGCTGTAGAATATAAATATCAAATAATTGTTTACATGTTATTTTTATTATGTTTTAGCTCCAGGAAGCTTTCCGCAAAGCTTATCTGGAAGTGAGACAGATGTTTCCACATCCAATGAGAATTTATCTAACGAAGAGAGATATGTCATCCGGCACACAACTAGAGTAGAACCCCAAGGACAAGAGAATATGCAAGACAGCTCTAACAGAAACTCACTGAAGGTAAATATTTGGATGCTTGGTTCATAAATCGTGACACAAAACTGACCAAAAAAAGTCTGCATTATAAAATACACATATAGTATAGTACAATGCACTTCCACTGGCCATTAGACAGAACACAAATTGTTTGAAATGTAAATGAAACATTAAGGATCACCAGCCAAGACAGATCAAACATCAACGATTTTATTAAAACTTATTTATAAAGCCGGGTCTCCAGCGACAATATTATCACAATCATTGAACTAAATGTTTGAGCAAACATGAAACATTGGAGCTGGGGTACAATGTTTTCGTATTTCCGTGGCCGATTGAAAACAAAAAACCTTGTGGCCCCGGCACAAACGTTTTTATTTTTGTTCAATGTTTCGAAAACATTTGGTCGCTGGAGACCTGACTTAAGTATGTATTCCCAACGATGCTGATTGACTTTTATTTTAAATAAAATTTTGTTATTTTTGTTTTTGTCGTAAACTACTTATGTTAAATTGCGCCTGCTCTAAAGCCCGCCTTCCACTGCGAGCGGAAAAGAGTCGAGCTGAGCGGAGTTGGAGATGAGCAAAATAGCATTGACCTTCCATCAAAAAAGTGTCGCTAAGAAGATAGGTGTTTGCCTTCCACTGCCCATGCGAGAAATGAGCGAGGCGAGCAGAGCGATGTCAACGAAAAATGAGAAATAGTTTTGCCCTTCCATTGAAAACCAGTCATCGATGCGTCCGCTCCGCTCACCTCGTTCTTGATGGAAGCATTTAACGCAGTATGCAGTTAACATTTGCTAGTCAAGAGGAGTCCGTACGGAGTCCGCTCCGCTCGCAGTGGAAGGCGCGCTTAACACTGGAGTTCCTAGTGAAGCAAGTCAATGTTGTTTAATTAATAAAGATAAATATTTATTTTTTTAAATTATAGAAATATTGCATGTTTTTTGCACCCAATGTTTTCCAATTTAGAGATTTCCACCAAAAGAGAATTCTTTAATTAAATTTATTATGAATTATTTTACATTGTTTATTATTGTTTTCAATGGAAATGAAGTTATGATCTGAAAAACGTTGTGTTGACCAAGAAAACTGTATCAGAATGTTCTGTAAAATATGAAATCTTCTTCTTAAGTCGGTTCCTCATTACTGAGGATTGTGACCCCTGCTCCAATCAATTTCCATGGTGGATAAGGCTCCTCCACCCCTTGCAGTTCTCTGCTGCGTGGAGAGCTGTGGAGACACTTGTGCCGAACGCCAGTGATACTTGGTCACTCCAGCGCATTCTTTACCCTCCTCTGCTTCTTTTGTCAAACCCTTTGTAGTAACTATGGGTTTCTCCAAGTTGGAGTCCTCAGTTTGGCAAGCAACTTGTCCATAATATCTTAAAATAGGCAGGTAACTTGAAAGCCTATTGTGGATGCCTAACTCTTCCAGAATGGATACATGCAATTTCTCCAGTACCAAATGCCGAGGGCGTCTCTCCGCTTTCTTTCCCTCACTCTTAAGTATCCATGTTTCCAGAAATATGGAGAAAATCAACACCCGGACGTGTCTCTCCTTGGTGGTCTTCATTATGCCTGTCACTCCATAAATTTTGGTTTTTACTCATGGCGTCTTTTGTCATGCAAATTTTTCTTTTCAATTCTGTTTCACAATCTCCTTCGTCACTTATAGATGACCGTAGGTAAATAAAGTCGTTCTCCGTTTCTAAGTCTATGAGAGCATTATTTTTTCTTACGTAGGTTTTTGCCCTGTCAATCACCATTAGGTTTATTTTGGTCTTGTTGATCAGTAGACCTAGATTACGGTAAAATATCAAATAAAAGTTCTTAAATCAATGATCAATCAAATACATACTCTGCGCACTGTTAGGTTAGATCTGTCATTATGTCCACTGTCCGTGCATAATGTCTCAATAATAATTGTTTTCAACAATTCATCCAATTGTTGCAATGTCAACGATCAATTAACTGTGGCTTGTACGTATTGTGTTGAGTAGCCAGAGTTCAAGGTCTATGACTGGTCAATATTGAATGATGAGTTTGATGTATATTATAGCGCACCTGTATTTAGTACTCACCTACATGTTAACCCATTGGCCCCAAAACCTGAGGTTCTCTCGGAGGACAAATTTATATCTGTGTAGCAAAGTTTAATGCCAATCACCTAATGGAAAAATTTTGCTTTCACGGTTGTGTTCTTTATTTTTAATTTTTTTAATAATTAGTACAATAATTCAATTTGGGATGAGAAAATAAGTACTGACGCCCCGGGAACCATTTATTGGATAACCAACGTCTCTATCATAGGTCACCCCAAGTGGTTCACTACGTTTGATGATTTAAAGCAAGGGTGCACGGGTTCATGGGGTGAGGTTGGTCCCAGTCTTGGCGGAGGATGTGTCTGCCCACCTGCTTGTGGGAGGGATCGTGAGACATTTTTTGGACTCTCTCGACCCATCGCCTTGCACCACAGTTGGAGGGATGGATTCTTACGTCCGTCACTTCTGGACACACTGACCCCCAGATTCTTACCCACCCCTCATACCTTTTTCCTTCCCATAACTTCCTCTCCTTTCTTTCCTTAAAAAGACCCTCCACACAGCATCCCCTAATATTTAATTGATATTATTTTATTCAGGTCTCCTATTGTAAAAAATATGTATATGTAAATTTAAAAATGAGAAACTTGATTTTTGGCCTATTCACATAAAGGCGATATTCACTGCCGCTTGAATAGCGAAAACCGAGTGGATAAGCGTTATTCCCACTGTTCAAACCACTGATGGCATGAACGCGACAGACCAGACATGCAAAAAACAACTTTTCGCTACCCATAGCAGCAGCGAAATCCGCCTAGGTTTGAACAGTGGGAATAACGCTTATCCACTCGGTTTTCGCTGCTGCTATGGGTAGCGAAAAGTTGTTTTTTGCATGTCTGGTCTGTCGCGTTCATGCCATCAGTGAATAAATACATATCACTGTAATTGTGCGTGACCAGTGCAAAAAAGCATTATTGGCTGGATTCTAGATCCACGCTAGCCACGAAACTCGTACAAATACCGGGAGGAATCCCGCTTGATATTTTTCGCTATGTCAGTGTATATCGCTTTTATCTGAATAGACCTTTTAGCTAAAACAGTGGTTGTAATTTTATTTTCACCACGTCAACTTAAAACTTGAATTTAGTTTCTATCTCTGCTCAGAGTGGGATGGGTTAAATTTGCTCACAATTGTCAGTATCATACAAAGTGTATATTTATCAACATGCTTTTAATGTAGTTCTTTTTGTCCATGGTGATTTTACATTACATTGTGATACTAAAATGATATATAGTTAAAGAGTGATTGTGTTGTTGGTTTGTTTGAATCTATCTTGTGATTTGTTTATTTGTGTAGGAATCTCTACAAGGCAGCAGCAACCGAAGCTCGCTGAAGGAATCCATTGGCGGTGGACCCAATAGCAACCGGAGCTCCCTGGATGTGTCCTCCTCATCTTACAATACTCTGATCATTCATAATGCTGGACAAGATGAACAGTGGACCGGGAGGTATAAAACTTTGCAAATGTACACTGCCTTCATATGCATAAAGGCAGCTGGATAATTTCATTACATTCTAACACATGAAACCTTACATGTACAATCGATTCTGCTTAATTGGGACTCATTGGACTCAAATATTTATTAAAATGTGTTTTTAAACTTTAAAAAATATTTTTTTTTACAGAAAAATAATTATTTACTAACAATGACCGGCTCATATGAATATAAAAAGAAAAATTGAAAATAGATCAAAAAAAATTTCAGATTATAATAAAAGTAACCCAAAACTTGACTTCTTACAAGCGCGGTAGTGTACTATGAACTGAACAACTATACATTGAAGAATGACGGCAGAAGGCGAACAGCCGGTGTGGGCGAAGTCTACCGAATTATGGTTGAATGAACTTGATACTGTTTTTCCAAAAACTAAAAACTGTTTTTGGAAGGCGATAAACTACGCTTTAAAATTTTGTAATTTGAAATAAACATATCGACGGCAGAAAGGCTAATTGACGTAACCAACATTTGATTTTCACTTTTTGATGCCATTTTACTTGAAAAAAAAAAACTGCGTCGATCTGTATACTCGAAGTTTATATATTATGAAAATTTTAAAGTTTACCCCCTTAAAATACTTACTGTTTTTCCCGGAAGTCCGACCAAAAATTAATGTAAGTGATGGAAAATCCGACGTTTTCTTAATAAAATGCGGGTTACTCCCTTTAACCCGGGCGTATCCAATGTTTTAGTTTTTATTTACTATGAAAAATTATATGGTTACGTCAAATAGCCTTTCCGTATTTTAGGAAATATTTTCGCTTACGGTAAATGGCTGACTAAAGTTTTAAGTTTTATTTGGTTACATTTATCCTATAAGTTGTGCCGTATCGAAAGTTTTTAGTAACATCATTTTGTAAGTTTAAAAACTTTGTTAAAAGTTAAATACTACCACAGATTGGAAGACTTTTATTTTGTGGAGAACGTTACACTGTTTTAATCGAAAATGCGTCACGCTCAAACATCGTGTTGTTGCATCCTGCTTCGGCGTTCAGTGCGCATCCGACCGATTTTTTTTATTTTTTTTACTTGAGATCCACACAGGAGGCCCTGAAGAAAATAATTTCCCTCAAAGCCTATGTCATCTTTGGGGATGCTGTGTGGAGGGTTTTTTTTTAGGAAAGGAAGGAGAGGAGAGTTCTGGGAAGGAAAAGGGTTTAAGGGGTGGGTAGGAATCTGGGGTTCAGTATGTCCTGGTCATCCGCCTCCAAGACCTAGACAAACCTCACCCCATGAACCCTGCTAAATCACCAAACGTAACAAACCACTTGGGGTGACCTATGGCATAGGTGTTGGTTATCCAATAAAGGTTCCCGGGGCGGCGGTACCCATTCCTGCCATGGGCCGGTACCCATTCCCATGCAGGGTGAACGTGAAGACGTAAATTCGGGTGAATACTGGGTGAATATTTGTGCTCATGGTCATTGAGAAAGGTCTCATACGATAGGTGTCGATTAGTAAATGAGAAAAAAGCAGGTCTGCCGACCGGCAGCCTGGAAAACGACGGAATCTTCCAAAACCCTTCCGTTCCACAGTGCTTTCGCGTGCCCCGCTAGCAACGACTAAATCAAATACTTGAATGAAACCAACGAATTACTGTAGTCTAGATGCCACTCCATTGAAGAGTTCTTTGATCGTCCGGCCACCAGCCTGGGCGTTTTTGGTGTACAATTTTTTAATTTTTTTTTAAATTTTCGATATGTTTTTTTTAATTTTTTCTAATATTTTTTTTATTATTTTTATTTAAATATGTTTTTAAAAACTTTTATTCTATAACTATTTAAAAAAATAAGTGATGCATATAAAAAATAGATGATATGTATTGATATAATGACGGCGTTATTTAAATAGAGCTTAAAAAAATAAAAAAAATTATGTGCATAACTCTATTTCTGAAAAAATGTCAGTTGCGAGCGGTCAACTTATTGCCTTCGATATGAAAAAAACGGTTGTTACAAGAATATTTCGCCATACCTCCCATTACAAAAATATTTTTTTTTTTTAAATTTGGTTAGATCAATTAATTGTAAGTCTGATTCCCTTCGAAGAGGGTTACACCACGGTTTTAGGAGCTACAAATAACACAAAAGAGGTTACGCCCTTTTGCCTTTCCGTAAATTAATCGCACACCGAGCTTCTCATACTAGATATTGTTGGTTACAGCAAAGCAGTCGTAAAATTTTCACAAAAAAGAATGGATGTAACCACCAAAATCATCATTTTTAAAAATAATTACATAGATCTAATTATATTGGTAGAAACATAAACATTATTCTGTTGTTCATTGTAAAAATCAACGAGATAGGGGTTACCATTACTATTTTCTGAAATTTTTTTTTTGTTTTTTCGACTTTCCCGAAAGTAGAGGATTTGCTGGTTACGTCAATTAGCCTTCCTGCCGACGATATAATTTTTGAAATGTAAAAATTTTGCATACAAACATAAAAAAGTTTTAAAAATAGCTCACCTTACATTTTACTACATTTTTTCTAACTAAAACTACTGATAACGAAAAGAAATAAAAGCACATGCACATTTTATTAGAATTAGACAAATGTTTTGTCACCTCACTTTGTTGTCGTTCCATGAAAATATAATTAATAAAAAAATTCCCATATGTAAATAATATATATAATTAATATATAATTAATAAAAAAATTCCCATTCCCATAATTCAGTTTCATAAATTTATTTCAAATTGGGATTCCAAACTTTGGTTTCATAAAGATCTACATTTTACTTCTTCTGTGGTAAATTTTTATATTTGAATGTAAAGTGTGGTGTTTTCTCTTTCTAACCCTGTGTAAATCATATTTATCACTATCATAGTGTTTCGAAAACTGAACAAATAGACTTTAAGGGTTTTTTATAGTGATACCTCACAAGAGTCTCAGCTGCTCCCGTCTGGAGCCAGTGAGACTATGGCATCCCCAATTGGGGTATGTTATGAGGCTGAAGGTAGTGGGGAGGGGAAGGAGATAGGGAAGAGAAAGGTGGGGAAGTACCTGGCTATTCAGATCTGGTCACCAAACACGGCTGATGCCATTTCAAGTAAAGTTTCAATTCTGAATGGTGGTCTTACACCAGGGCGATACTGAGAGTATCTTCCACTCTGGAACGTGCCGCAAATATACTATATATTATTTTAAATTAATAAATTGTGAAATAACATAAATTAATCAAATAAAATTTATTTGCCATGCCGGGATTCGATCCCGCGACCTTCGGAATGCTAGTCAAGAGCCTTACCGCTGGACTATGCCGGCTATCTAAACTAAATTCGTTTACTGAGATGCATTTTGCATTGACTTCAGAAGGGAATTTGTCCTAATTAAACTGAATGGTGTCCCAGATAAACAAAAGTAAATTAGCATTAGTTTCTTTTTTTAATTACTGTTCCTTGAGTTTTGTCTCAAATAACCAGTGTACCAATGAAGCTGAATCAACTATACAACGTGTCCGGAAACTCGTAGTACAAGCGGGAAACTGATGAATCTACATCACCTAGAGAACCCAAAAAACTTATTTTTTTCGATCTGAGCATTTCGATTTTAATATTATTTTCTATTTTTCCATTTTTTGGCAACTAAAGGGTTAAAAAAAAATTTGAGCCCGGTTTACCCTTCGATGCATTTTATAAGATATTGCACAGCTGAAATCAACCCCCTAGTGAAAAAATTTTTCAAATTTAACCAAAAAAATTCCAACTTCGGACCCGATTTACTCGAAAACGAAAGCTCAAATCAATAAAGTTATATCATAAATCGACTCCGAATGTGATGTAGATTTACTAGTTTCCCTCTTATACTACGAGTTTCCGGACACCGTGTATATCAACTTATTATACTAAAAAGTACATAAGGGTGTGACCATTGAAAGTTTCCTGCTACCTTTTTGCTTATGACGGCAATATAGTCGAAATAAGTTTTTTATGTAAAAAACAGGATCACGGGAACATTTCACATATTAATTAGGCTTCTGTGATCCTAAGCTCCCCAAAATAAAACTTGTAGTGATTTGTGACACATTGTTTTATAGTCTTGCTTGTTTGCATAATTACTACACTTGACTATTTGGTTGAACGGAGGATTCTTAACATAGTAATATATGTATATTCATAGTTGTCAGATAAGAGGGCTCTTGGAGGTAAACAATGATTGTAGCGTCATCTAGTCAGTCATGTTATTTATATGAAAATGAATTAGTTTTGTACTGTTGCATTGCTCATAAAATTTTCCTAGAATTTCAATTATACCTCAAAAATCATATCATTTCTAATTAAATTTAAATCTTTTTATAATGTTTCGGTCCATCACCAATATTATTCATATGCCCCGACGCCCCTTGCAAGCTTGTTAAAACTTGAAAAAATCCAGGGATATTATAATTTTAGGATTTGTGAAACTGAAGGTGTTTTTTTTTTAATATTTGCCTCGGGGATGTTTATTGCCTTTCAAAAACAAACATTTAAATTTTTTGTTGACAAATTTGAGAGACGTCGGAAATTTACCTTTCGAATGAACGACATAGTAAACTTGTGGAAAATAAGGATATCTGCCAAAATTTTGAACAAAAGATGTTTGTTGCCTTTCAAAAACAAACATTAAAATTTTTTGTTGACAAATTAGAGACATCAGAAATTTACCTGCTCGCGAGTTGGGAGCAAGTCCTGGGTTCGAGTTATTTTGCGGATTCCGGCTCCGGGGTCCGGCTCTGGAGTCCAGCTCCTGCCGTACCCTTGCTTCCCGGGAGTCACATCAATGGCTAAAGCCATTTCAAGCAATGTTTCGATTCGGAATGGTGATCTTTCACCAGGGCGATTCTGTGAGTATTTCCCACTCTGGAAGGTGCCGCAAATGTACTATACATATATTATTTTAAATTAACTAAAATAACACAAATTAATTAAACAAAATTTATTTGTGCGCATCGGGACTTGAATGAGGTTTGTAACCACTGGACCACAGAAGCCATCATGAAACCTTTAGTGTTATGTTAATCTACGACTATGTTCTTCCAGACTATCCGGCATCCGCGACCACCCCTCCAACCTGTCCTCGCACAGCTCCAGCCAGTCTCCCATCTTCCACTCGGTGCTGCAGTCTCAGTCGCAGGAGGGTGGCGGTGGCAAGAAGGGCGGTGGTCAGCAGGGCCAGAGCAGCGGCATCCCGCTGGCCATGGCCGGCGGGGGCCACAAGGACCACAGGAACTCCCTGCCCAGGAACAGCACCAGCTTTATGGATGGAGTGGCCTGCCAGCAGTGGGCGTACAGTAATGGATCTGATGGTGTGCAGGTAAATGTAAGGATAGGACAATTTCATTATGCAATTTCAATATTTTATACATGCTGGAAAGTGTGATTATTCCTAAAAAGCCAGAGAATTGAAAATCTCTAGATTTTAGAGATGGTTGATACCTGAAAAGGATGCCACTGCGTCTCCCGGAAACCGGAAAATGAGGAACCGCAAATTTTGTGCAGTTTTATTCTTTCCTAATGTAAGCTGGTTCCTTTGTTTATCCACACGAGCGACAGATCAAAAAATAACTTTTTTCTCGGATTGCTTGCGATTTATTGGAGCCCATTTTGAATATTTTACATATTTTGAATATTTTAGAATACGGAGACACATAAACCGAGTTAAGTGCCATATAGCCAATGAATTCACCTATATTTAAATAATCACCCGTACTTTTAGGATTTATAAAAAAATTAATAAAAAATCGTAAACATTTGAAACAGAAATATTCTCAGGATTTTCTAGCTATAAACTCGCGTAGGAAGTTGAATTTTGCATCCACATTAAATATTTTCTTTTATCTGAGGTTTCTTTTAAATGGTCTAATTGATGATCACAATCTACATATATATAAGAAAACTGAATTTTGATAAGGTATGAAGTGTTTAAAGTTTCCTTTGAATAAACTTCTGACACAAATTCACTCGAGAAATGACAACAATACGGACTAAATGGACTAATGGACTAAAAATAACTGCAGCACCTCAGACAGATACATTAATTATCGTAAATCCGCAATTCCAATTAACTCGATTATTGCTTTATTTATTGGAAATATTGCATTGTCAAACACAGTCTACAATACGCAGTAAATACGAACATAACCACAAAAAATTTTGTATTTCAAATATTCATTGTATTTTTAAGTTTGAAACACATTGAATGCATTATTAATTCAATCATTATTTCACTGGTATACAAATAAATCCTCTAAAACACGATAAAAAGCGGCATTTTACACGGAGGCATTTTGACAGTTGACCGCTTTAAACATTTTTGTATATTACGATTTTGGAAAGACGAATAATTCGTAAGAAACTAGAGTTTAACTAGAGAAACTTGAATTTAAATAGAAGTAGTCTCTTTTAGCTTCTATAAAACGACAAGTTTATACCGCGGGAGTATTTGAAAATATTACAAAAAAGAATTTAATGCATCTAGGGAAAATTTGCCTGAAACTGGCAGCAAAGGTATTTTAAATGGTACCATATTGTGGCAAAAAGTGCTCCAGTGGTTAGGAAAGGAGATCTCGTTAATTTAAAAAAAAACTGTACAATGATAGCAAGTTTAAAAAGGAAATTAAATATAATAATAAATGGGTTACGTTCAGAAATATTCCGTTTATTTGGATTTTATTGCAAAGCTGAAATACACACAAATTAAAAACAGAATATGTCAGAGGCCTGAGGGGTTAACATGTTTATATTATTTAATAATCTTTTTTTTAATCATATTTTTTGATTTTAGGAGATCAACGAAATTCCCGACGACTATCTGAACCAATCCTCCGTTCTGAAGCACCTTGCCAAGGAGGTGACACAGAGCCCTAGCTCCCGCTCCCCCAGTGTACCCCCCCCAGGGTCTGGGGGCCCCCCCTCGGGTTCTGGGGGCCCCCCCTCCCCCTCCGACAGCCGGCAAGCCAAGGGGTCCAAGGGGGGCTCGAAGCCACGGGGGCGCCTCAGCAAGGATAAACTTAGCTTGTCTCGATCGCAGCCAGATTTGTCCAGGTGAATTGTAACCATTACATACTTAATAAAACAGAACATGATAAAAAAATAGGTTAAGTTGTACCAAAAATATTATATTGTTAGGCCTAGTTAACCCTCGCACATCGGCGGGGGTAATATATGTCCCCCAAACGAGAGTTTTGTGCAATATCTAAGTTGTTTTTTACATCACATACTCTATAATTTAGGCAATCCTGAAAAACTTTCATAATCGATGTGCATTGAAAATAAAATTAATCGCTTACTATTTTATTTATTTGATACAGTGAATCTCACCTAAGAGGTTCCCTCTTAAGAATTTACGTGCTTAAGAAGTTTGTTTTTTGATTCGTTGGAGACTTGAATTTGAAAAATAACCCAATAAGGAACTCCAGTGACAAATATTATGTCTTTAAAAAAATACGTTCATATGGACCAATGAACACTGATTCTGAATATATAGGTTTTATTAAATAATATTAAACGTAGAGTTTAAAAAAAAATGATTAAAAGTCCATTTTAAATTGTGTCATCAAAACACACTGTCAAGTTGGTGGTATTGAATTTTTAGTGCTGACGTCACTGCTCTCCTTAATTTTCCAGTCACTTGGTGATAGCATATTGAAGTTGTATTGAAATATATGACGGAAGCCATCCAACATTTCATGTTTTTGGTTTATTTACATACTGTTTATAAAGATTTAGACATATTATAGTTGTTGTTTTTATTGAAACTTTATTTAGGCCTAAATAATTCAGTATCAAAAATAGAGGTATCTCTATTAGATTATCTCTATTATTTAAAATATTCAAAAACTTTTAACTGTACAAAAAAAATCGTTATGTGCTCACAACCCTCCATCTCTGAACTCCAAAATGGCGGACGTCGAACAGCTGATTCGGAGCTGCATGCTGTATCTTATCAGTTGCCTACAATTGTGCAGGCGATGCTTTAGTTTCCATAATATTGATTTCGATTCAAAAAGCTAAAAAAATAATAATTTCAAATACTTTTTATACCACTATCCCGTAATAATGTTGAAAAATATAATATAATAAATAAATAATTCCACCTAAATAATGTTTTTACACATTGAATAGTTTCTTCCTTACAAAATGACAACACTTGTTGAAAATAAATAAAACTTTTGGAGAGTGATGATGTCACACGATTCGCCATACATACATACGGTGGTTTTCAGGGTATCTTGAAAGATTAAAACTTTGACAATTATTTTAACTACTAAAACTAACTATAAAAATAAATATGCAGTTATTTAATTTAGGAGGTCATTCATTATTCATTAAAAAAAATTAAAAAATTGGACGAGTTCCTTATTTAGCCCACATATAAGGGTTACCAGTTAAAAAGTTTTTTTCCGGACCCTTGGAAAACTTTTTAATAGAGTTTCTTTGTATTAAATAACATCTATTCAATTCCGACAAAATTACCCCCACCCCCCCTCCCGCAACCTCATATTCACTTCAATTCGACCTCACTTTAAAAAAAATTCTAACTGCAAACAAATCTTAAGTGCGGATGCAAAAAGTGCATATTTCTAAAGAGAACTACAACAATACTGGTGTCGCGAAACTGCGACTCCAATGTATCTTTAGCGGATAAGTGCTGCAGAGCAAAGCCCTATGCAACCCCCGAAGGAACAGTGCAGAAACTACTTTGTTTGCTAGGTTATATGGGACGAAATGCATACACTCGCAAACCTGATGGATAGTGTCTGTCGATGGTTCAGATCTGGACTCACCGTTGCAGATGGGGCCTCACTGGTCTCCAGGTTGTGGTGTACACTTCACAAATTAAATTAAAAAATTTGAATATTAATATTTCTTATAGAAAGATGTTATGATATATGGGCCCTGTCTGAGATGTTAATTTACACTGAGCTGCAATAAGCACACTGTCACCTCTCCAAAGTTGGGTATTTCTTCTTGCAACAATTGCCTTTTTTCATGGTGACATTTAGGATGGGAAGATTAGTTAGGTGGGATAATTTCAGGATTTTGGCTACCCACCAAGACTGCGATTGCAATACCTAACCAATCCCATATATACAATCCTTTTTTTTTTTTTTTTAAAGAAAGGCAAGTATTCCCAGGTTACGAATAACCCTACAATATTTGAAAATCTCCTACTACCACCACAGAAAGTGGAAAATGTTGCTTGTGTTGTGATGGAGGACTTAGCCAGCCGAGGAAACGAACATCGAATTGTAAGGTTACTATTTTGACATATCTAATGATAATAATTGGGTGATCAGTGTTGGAGTCAGGCCCATCCCGGGCAGCAGCGAGGCTTCCTGGCCGGAAAACACTGAGCTGGACGATATTGGGTGTTACGCCGATATGCTGGACATGCTGGTGCAGGAGAACTCGCAGCTCAAGAATCAGCTTGACGATGCCTGGCAGAAGATTGCCAAGTCACACAAGGTATGTGCACGTACTCTATCATTTTAAAGGATTTAATGTATTTTTACCATAAGAATAATAATTAGGGATATAGAAACAAAGGGGGATAGTAATTATATTTGGATGATTTGATGAAAAATCACCTCATAGTCTCAAATTTATAATATACTATCGCCGGCATGCGCATATCAAATCCCCAAAGTTTCATCGCAATCGGATGAACGGTTTAGCAATGCATAATTTCATGAAGCCAGAGCTCACTATTTTATACAGAAATCATCGCGGGCATGCGCAGACAAAATCCCCAAAGTTTCATCGCAATCGGATGAACGGTCTAGCAATGCATAATTTCATAATTCCAAAGCTCATTATTGTATACAGGAACCATCTCGGGCATGCGCACATCAAATCCCCAAAGTTTCATCGCAATCGGATGCACGGTTAACAATGCATAATTTCATGATGCCAGAGCTCACTATTGTATATAAAAACCATCGTGGGCATGTGCACATCAAATTCCCAAAGTTTCATCACAATCGGATGAATGGTTTAGCAACGCATAGTGGATATACATTTATACAAACCCAGAAACAAACATATTTTGATTTTTATATATATTGACTAGCTGGTACCCGGCATGCTTTGCAATGCCATTCAAATAAATAATTTTTTTCTCCCTTCATTTCCTTTCACCTACCCTCCTTTCCCCTCCCTCGTCACCCCTCCCATTACCCCACCTCTCTCATTACCCTCCCCCTCTTTCCTTCCATCCCTGCCGCTAAAATATATGAAATACACACTTTTTCATTTATGCAAATTTCATAATGCCAGGCTTACCATTTTATATAGAAACCTTCGTGGGCTTGCGCACGACAAATCACCAAAGTTTCATCGCGATCGGATGAACGATATGGCAGCACATAAAATATGAACAAACAAACAAATATTGATTTTTATTTATAAGATTTCTACATTTCTCTATCTTACTACTAACTACTACGGGTCGACCGAGACAGGTTTTTCGTTCTCGGCCGAGACCGAGACCGAGAATAAATTAAAATCTCAGCCGAAACCGAGAATAGATAAATTGAGAAAAAAATATGAAAATGTGCTATTTTTGCATAATATAGTAGTATATTTAAGAATGTAATAATAATTTGTTTTAAATAGTTTTAATAATCAAAAATGTTATAACTCATAAAAAGCAATTTTTCTGCGTTTTCACCCTTCAAAGAGATTCGCTAGTAGATTTGAATCCCATTGTCCTATACCATATCTACTTCCAAAAATAATAATTGTTTTCGAGATTAAAATTTCATTGCTGACGACCTGCCGAACGATTCTATATCTTTTGTAGGATCTATTTTGTGAGATCTCCCGTCAGATTTGTGTGATTTTCTATGGCTATCAATTGCTTTTTCTACTGGTATCGGGCCAGCTTCGCCAATTTGTGACAGCTCACAGTTGAAATCTGACATCGGCCCGTAGAAAAAGAAAATAATAGCCATAGAAAATCACACAATCTGAGAGGACAAAAGAGATCTCACAAACGATATAGAATCGCTCGGCTGGACATTTTTATTCTATTTTTCCTTATCTATCCTACATTCCAATATTGGCTTATTAGGTTGCCATGTATACCGGTCGATTAAATTCCAACTTCCTTCCCATCCTCAGAGCATGCTTTCCAAGTCCTAACAAAATAGTGCCCCCTGGTGTACCAGTCTCACCGGGACAGGAGTGCTCCTTGTTGGGGTGGTACAACTGTTTCGTTTCGTATCTATGCAGGATGTTAAGGGATGTCCTTGACTTACTTTAATCAATGATTCCTGACATTATAAATTATATTCCTGACATAAAAAATGTAAATGAAATTTTAGTCTCCAGAATTTTTTTTAGATGTTTTTTTTTTTAAAAAACCAAACAAAAATTCTTCCACATGTCATCACTAGTCACTCAGCCGAGTAACCCCCCAACCCCTTACCCCAACCTTAATTCTCCAATAATTATAATAATTTTAAAAAAAACATCCTAAATGTCACCGGAGGTCAAAATTTCATTTACATTTTTTACTCCAAGTAATATCAGGAATCACTGGTTAAAGTAAGTCAAGTACGTCCCCTTAATTAGTTACCCCCCTCGCTAGATAATGTCTCTTCTGCGAAAGGGAATTCGTCCATAGAAGAAATTAGTAGGACAGACAAAAATATAAGGTAAATTAATATTTATGAATTTATTTTACAGTTGGAAGAAGAAGTTTCCAAAGTTCACCGCGCCCACGAGGAGCTGGTGGGTTCATGTGACCGCCGCGAGAGGCTAGAGAGAGCTGCCCGCAGCCGGCTACAGGCCGACTGTCGCCGGCTTCATGACATCAACAGGGCGCTGCGTGAACAAGTAGGTACTCCTATGAAATAGTTGTCCATGGGAGTTGGTAGACTCCTAGCCGCTCAGATCCTGAGGCAGTTGGCACACGCTCAATAATACTGTATTGAAGCTGTTGATGCATTTCAAATATTTTCAAATTCGAAATTGAAGTCTTGCCTAGAAAAAGGATCTTACCTTTACGCAGTTTTGAGATACAAAGTTGAATAAAATATTTTTTTTTAGAATGTAATCCTATTACAATAAATGTGATCTTAAATAAATTAAAAAATTAACAAATGTCAGACCTAGAGTTTTACATTTAGTAGCAACATACCTCTTGTCATGTTATGCTAGGCCAGAATGTCCGTTCTGCCATGTGGAATACAGAACAAGTCATAGTGTTGAGGCTTTGTGAAAAACCAAAAAATGCAGAAATTACGTTTAGGTACACTTAACCACTCCTACCCCTAAGCTTGTTTATACAACAATATAACAATAGCAGTCAAGTCCAATAAGCTTGTTTTCAAGATAACGCATGCATTCCCTCAGAAATCGTTATAACTCCGGTTTGTTCTAGTTACAACCCTAAAAAAAAAGAAGAATATCTATAATAAAACACTCTACACATCTCTATTCAACGTTTTCCATAGACATAGGTAAAAAATACTTTTTTTTAGAAACAGTTTTCACCCGCCAAATCGCATATGCGCCGTAAGACAGTGTCAATTTTTTATTAAATATTTTTATATGAAATGGTAAAAAAGTGAGGTGACAAACTTGTTTAGTATACATTTGTACAATAAAATAAGTGTTTTTTTTTTACATAATCCTTGATTTTAGTACCGTTTTTGCATAGAAACATCATGTGAGCCAATTTTTGCAATTTTTTTAAGTTTGCATTCAAAATTTTAATATTTACAAATGTTAATATTTATTTGTAATAATACAAGCTTATTTCATAACCTTTCAAAAACAGTTTTTAGTATTCGGCTATGTTCAGAAATCAAACAGTATTAATAGCCCACGATCTGCGTGTGGTTGCATTCCAGAACCCGACTTCCATTGCATGTCCGACGTCACGCCTTATTCACCGCGCCACAAGTAACATCTGTGTTCGTGAAATTTCAAGCAAAGCTATCGTTGTAATTTGGGTTTTAGTTCAAGAATCTGCCAAAAGATGCTACTTCCGTAAGCAGCCCGCATATGGACGTTTATTACCTAGGTGTAAGTACTAGGATTTATAGGCAGTTATAGGCTATATGCAATATACGAGTATATTAGGGGTCGTCCATTAATCACGTGAGGCTTGAAAGGGGGGGGGGTTTGGAAAAAATCACGAAATATCACGACGGGGGGGGGGGGGGTATAATGAGATATCACGTGTATTTATTTTTGGGGGGGGGTTAGTCTAAAACCTCACCACATACCACCAGGGGGGGGGGGGGTTAAAAAGTTGCTAAAAAAACATCACGTGATTAATGGACGACCCCTTACATATTATGGCATCATTGCGTCTTTCGGTTACTTTGTCACGGTTACTTTCTCTCGGTGACTAACTGTCACTGGATCACAGTGGACCGAGGAACTATTTTTGGAACCAATTCCTACTCAAACTGGGCAAAGCCGAACTAAAAGCCACCCGCAGGGCCTAGCAGAAAAACCTGCGGAGCGGATTTTTAATAGCTAGTTTTTAATTTATTGAGCTTTAATTGCGAAGCGGAAATAACACAAAATTTTTATAAATTTGACAGTTCGTTTAAGACAAAAAACTTGCACAAAGGCGATAGACCGGAGTTGTTAACATGAAAAACCAAAAAATGCTGAAAGTTGTGATTACGTTTAGGTACATTTTACATGAAAAATCAAAAAATGCAGAAAATTGTGATTATGTTTAGGTACATTTTACATGAAAAATCAAAAAATGCAGAAAATTGTGATTATGTTTAGGTACATTTTACATGAAAAATCAAAAAATGCAGAAAATTGTGATTATGTTTAGGTACATTTTACATGAAAAACCAAAAAATGCAGAAAATTGTGATTATGTTTATGTACATTTTACATGAAAAACCAAAAAATGCAGAAAATTGTGATTACATTTAGGTACATTTTTAATGTATATTATATAGAATAAAGGAACGATTGGGGAACAAAGGATTGGGGCGGGGGATGCTCTCGCCACAAGCTTGTACGTATTAAAATTTCAGAGCAAATCTCATCTGATCTTGCTGCTTTTTCTATTTTGAAGTAGCCATAGACTGCCATTACCATGAGATTATGGATATACATTTACAGGGTGTATGTAACAACACTTACCTGAAGGATTTTAACCAGCGATTCCTGAACATATTTGGAGTAAAAAATGTAGATGTCCCTTTTCTGTTCTATGATTTTTATATTAATTAAAAAAAATCACTGACAGATCACTTAATGCGCACCCTGACTTGTCTTTCCGTGCTGTCGGAATGAGACAGAGTTCGTATTACGTGACCCTCTGGGATGTACACAACCACCCAACAGCGAGGCGTGATGGAAATATTTTGTTTGTTTTTAATTGAAAAAAATTCATCAGACAGCAAAATGACATTTACGTTTTTAATTTATCAAATATGCTCAGGAGTCGCTGGTAAAATCTGTAATAAATAAGTAATGGTGATATGTATTGTAATATGTGTGTGTGTCTGTATAGGTTGAGCTGCTGTCGGGGCAAGTGATGCGGCCGATGGAGTCCATGACACCCACCAGTGATATTCTGAGGAAGGAGCTGCAGAATAGAGAAATGCTGATTGCTCAACTTATCACACAAAGTAAGCTTTGTTCTTGTTAAAAAGCCAAGAAATGCAAAACACGTACAATTATTTTGATACCAGGATAAATTTACACAGACAAACTCGGACCGATTCACAAGATCCACATTACAACACACATTCCACCAACCTACAACTAAACGACAAAGAAATGTGCAATACTTCTATAAAATTATTTAATATACTCCCTCTTGCAATAAAAACCATTAAAAAAATAACCGACTTCAAGAGAAGCGATATGGATTATGGGCAGAGGGTGGGAGAATATAAATTCAATTTTGCAACCTAACAAAGATTAATGCTTGTATTGTGCTTTCTTTTAGATATAACTTTATAATTTTCCTCTTGTAATATTTTAACATAGGTATTTGCTTATATTTCAATGTGTCCTTAGAACGGGGTACCCCAGTAAGGACACATTTTTCTCTAAAAAATTGTAAATCAAAGAAAAATAAATAAATATGCACATTTTTATTTTTATTATTAACCGGTCAGCAACGTAAGCAGATATAAGCGTTAAAAATAGGACAGCAGTCAAGTACAATAAGCGTGTTTACACGTCAGCGCGTGTGTTTCCATAGAAATCGTTATAACTCCGTTATTGTTTTAGTTACATCCCTAAAACAAAAAGTCAACGGTCGATAATAGATCAAGCTGCACATTTCTATCAAGTTGTCTATGGAAATACATAACAGGAATCAGCTGTCAATCGTGTAGTTGACGAAAATATTTACCCGCGCAAATTTGCTACCGGCAGCTCCACCGCGCTCCACATTTTAAATTTTTATTAAATATTTTTATATGAAATGATAAAAAAGTGAGGTGACAAAAATGTTTATTACACATATATACAATAGAATAAGTATTGTTGTTTGCATAATCTGTGATTTTAGTACCGTTTTCACATAAAAACATCACGTGAGTCATTTTTACCTATTTTTAATGTTTGCGATCTAAATTTTAATATTTACAAATGCTAATATTTATTTGTAATATAATAATTTGAAAGCCTATTTTGTAACCTTTCTAAAACAGTTTTTACTATTAGGCTACGTTCAGAAATATTTCATTTATAGAGCTTTAATTGTGAAGCGGTTATAACTAAAAGTTTTCGTAAAATGTCATTTCGTTTAAGACACCAAAAGCTAACATTCTCGAAAATTCGGAGGGGTTAAGAATGATTAATATTATTGTGCTCCTAGTAAAAAAAGATCATTTTTGAGTTTGAGTGAGAAGTGAAATAAAATCGATAAAAAGACCCACAACAGGGCGTCGAAAATGTTTTTTTTTTTCATTAACTTCACACAGGAGGACCTGAGGAAAATAATGTGCTTTGTCAAGAATAGCCATGGTGGCCGTACATGTTGTAAAACATTTTCAAATTAGTGTCACATATTGATTGATCTTTGGAATAATTTTTTTAAATTAGAAAATTTTATTAGGTTAAAAAATGATAGTGTGGTTGTATTGTTGCAGGTAAAGAGTTGGTTTGCTCCAAAGAACGGCAAGAGATTGAAATAGCAGCACAACGCGCCACTTTGCAGGAACAACGCACTCACATCGACATACTCGATACAGCCCTCACCAACGCCCAAAGCAACGTTGTCAGGCTTGAGGAAGAGGTAACATTACGCAATATACTTACTCTTCCCCTCCAAAATTTCAATGGCATAGCGCTGAGTCGCAATTTACGTAATTAATATTTACAGCGCAATATCGCTGGGCTCCCACTCTAACAGTTAATTATTGCATATTTAATTTCTTAGCCTAATACAAAACAAACAATTGTTGTATTTGCAGTGCCGACATGCCCAGGGCTATATTGAAAGAGTGGCCCAACTCCAGCGTGCTCTTGTGTCCCTGCAACAAGCATCAGATAGGAGGGAACTAACAGAGAGGAAACTCAGATCACAACTTGAAAAGGAACTGCAGAATCAAAGGTAATCTTTTAAAAGTGACAATTTTAACTTTTATTACTTGAATGAATGATATTTATTTACAGTAAAACCCACTTAATAAGTTCAAATTTACACTATTTTTTTATACAAAAAACACTATTTTTTTTCCACATAGTTTTGTAGCAAAATCTGCTTCCCGTTAGGTTTTTGCTGAGCTCTTGAAATCAAAAACGAGTCGTAGAAATGATTCGTTCTCATGGGAAAAATATCAACCGTATGCAAATATTGGGCATGCGTTTGGTGTGTTTCCTGTCGACGCACTGGTGACGAAGGGATCAATGACGCTAGTTCCTCGGAGCTTCTTCCCTTCCTTCTCCTTTCCTATAGAAGAAGTGCAGCATTCCCACCTGCGCTCTAAAGATTGCAATCCAGTTATGGGCCATTAACCAACCAGCGGCCGAGAATTCATATTTATTCGAAAGATGTTCTTACAATCGTCCAGGGTGGTTCCAATGAGAAAGATTAATTATTCTCCATAATTAGTTTGTAAGACCGTAAACAAATAGACAAACTGAAGTATTTTCATCACAAAACACGTGTGCGGGGTCTTTTTTAAATGATTTTATTAAAACTAAAATTAAAATTCTGAAAAATAGCTTTCCCAAATAATTTATTGATTTATTTTACTGCATGATTATATGATTTGAAATGTGTGTTGTATAATACAAAATTTAGTTTGAAAATTTAACAAATCTGCCAAAGACCTACGGTAAAACCTTATTGTGCTAAAAATAAACATTTTTCTCAAAATTTAACACATTGCTTTACTAGATAAAGAACAGTCTCTCAAAATCAATTTATAATTTTTTTGTGGAAAAGAGTCAATACGTCTAAAATTTGATTTAAAAATTACATATTTCCGGTTTTATCTGGTTATTCCCTCTTAAGGAATGGGCCGCCAGTTTCTGCACGGTGTCAAGGGTTCTTTTCCAAGTATTTTGTTGTTTACTATTACATAATGGGCAAACAAAGTCACTTTTGCCTATAACTACGAACAATGTGACCAAATACCGCCGGCCGTATCTTTGACTTGCCGACCTAATATATTTTATTTAATTTGTACAACTTCCCTGAGAAATTCTCTTCATTAACGCTCTATAACCTAAGCAGGTCCCGCGACGGCAGCCTGGGCCCGGGCTGTGGAGGGGGGACGGGGGCGGGGGCGGGCGTGGGCGAGGGGGAGCTGCGCCGGGTACTGCGGGAGAAGGAGGAGCGCCTGCTGGTGCTGGAGGGGGAGTGTGCCAAGTGGGAGCAGCGCTATCTGGAGGAGGCCGCCCTGCGACAGGCGGCCATTGATGCTGCCAGTATTCCCAAGTGAGAACCTTCCATAATTTCACTCTTAAATACAGATCAAAGATACAAGAGATATGTCATTAAGGGTGAGAGGAAGAAACTAACACGAACGGGGCGGTGGGATGATTGTGGTCATCTACCTTTCATTGGTTTGCCAAACAATGTATCCGAAAGCCTGCCTCCAGGCTGCTAAACTGGCATGCCAGTTTGGCTTTAGGGCATTTATTCAGACTTCAGTGCTCTTAACGCACTTTATGCAGGATTGGTAGATCTACCTTTTACACATGTTCTACTTTAATGGCAGGAAAAGTATAACAATGTTCGCTTTGTTCTGCCACATTTTTTGTATTAATGAATAAGTTTACAAAATGGAGTCTTCTAGCAAGCGTAAAAATTTGGTGCCTAAACTTTTAACAGAAAAATTGACATTTTACGAAACATCAATGTTTGTTTGTTTTTTGTAATAACTGTTTTAATTTTAAGCGTATTTTGTATGCTTTATAATCTGCCGCTTTCACTAATTGGACACTTTCCCTTAATCGGACGGTATTTGGGGATACGGATTACCCAGAGAGTACTGAACATTATTTACTATTCATAAATTTTATAACATATCATTACATAGTTAAGCTGTGTACACACACAGCTGTAATATACGTCAAACCACGTATATTATAGCTGCATTAAAGTGATTTATTTTTTCATCAACATATTACATGACGAGATAAGAGAAATGGAAGATTGGAGAGAAAACAAATTGGTTCCGGAAAACTAACACACATTTGAATATGTATAAAAAGGATTAAATTGTAGGTACTTGAATGTCTGAAGTGGTAGGGGACAATCTTAAAATGTCAGAACCCACATTAAAGGTGGTGTAATTGGATGTTGGTATTCAGTGAACAATGTTATTTCATTTATTCCCGTCAGAGATGCCAAGATAGCTGCCTTGGAGAAGACTTCGCAGGAGACCGAGCGCCTGATGACGGAGGCCAGGAACGAGAAAATCCGCCACATGGACGAGCTGCATGATGCCCAAAAGAAGTGTGCCGACATCGAAGGAAGGTAAGAATGATCATTGAATAATAACCAACAAGCCAAAGCATGTTGTCCTTGTTAGAGATTTTTTTTTTTTTCATTTACCGTTGGTTCAGCAGGTTAATTGAGTTTTTTGGGGTTCCAGTCCAGGGTGGGTCACCAAATTTAAAATTGAAGGCAAAGTTGAGATCTGTTTGGAGTCAGCAATAATTCTATGATGATAGACTATGAATATCATTATTTTTATCAACAGTGTAACCCAACAGAACAATTGTTTTTCTCAAAAGAAAAATTACCAAAATGCGCCGTGCATCGATTTCCGAGAGACCTTTTCAATTCAACAACACGGGCATGTGCCTAGCATGGTGGTTCAAAAATCCTCAATTCATTAAACAAACAATTCAATAAATCTAGTATTTCAAGACAGGTTAGCAAGCTATTAAACCTAGTTACACTAGCTATGTGTAGACAGAACTAGCTTTGATTTTAACCTACTGAGTTAGAGAGGAAACTAGTAAGCTAGTGTAGAGAGGATAGTTTAATAGGAAGTGGTTCTATTATTTGAGCTAGTAGTGCCCCCCCACGCAAAGCTGGATAGAAACTTCGGTGGTGGGGGGCGCTGCTAACAAAACCACATCCTATTAAACTATCCTGCCTTGAGACGCTAGCTAACTAATATCCTCTCTAGCTTTAGGTTAAAAATAAAGCTGTTTTTTTTTTTACATTAACTCCACACAGGAGGCCCTGAGGAAAATAACTTCCCTCAGGGCCTATGTCATCTTTGAAGATGCTGTGTGGAGGGTCTTTTTGAGGAAAGGAAGGAGTGAACACGTGTCTTGAAGAGACCCATGTTGTAGGAGGGAGGAAACACAGAGGCCGGCAAATCATTCCACAGCCGAGCCGTTGAACTCAAGAACGAGTCATAGAAACGACCCGTTCTCATGTGACTAATGTCAACCGTGTACAAATGTTGGGCGCGTGTTTGGCGTGTTTCCCGACTATGCACCGGTGCCGAGGGGATCAATGACGCTAGTTCCTCGGAGCATCTTCCATTGTAATACCGGTAGAACAAGGACAGCATTCCCACTTGACGCCTGTGCTCTAAAAATTGCAGTCTGTCTGTTAAGATGGGAGAATCTATAAAACGGACCGCCCGTTTCTGCACAGAGTCGAGGGTTTTTTTTAGGTATTTTGGAGCTCCAGACCAGAGGTGGCTGCCAAATTCAACCGTGGGGCGCACTTGCGATTTGTACAGGGTTCGCAGTTGTGTACTATTAAAGTATCTGCGGGCCCTGTACAGTACGCCCAGTTTCTGAGAGGCTAACTGAACTCTGGTTTCGATGGAGCCCCCGTACCTGAGCTGGTCACTTAGAATTACACCAAGCATATCGATGGAGGTCCTGTTCGGAAGATTGCTTCCGTTGAAGGAGACTAGATTTTCATTTCGATCCCTTTTAGACATTATCCAACATGATTGGGTCTTTGAAACATTAAATTCGAAGAGGTTATTCTTACCCTAAGAGAAAACACTCTCGTGGTAACCGTCCATTCTTTGCTCCAAAGCCCTCCGAGCTATTGGAGTTTGTGTGCCCTTTGAGGGCTTGTCAAACAAAAAGCTATCATGGACTGTACTGTCATCCGCGTAACAATGAATCGGTGCACATGACAAGAGGTCATTGATGTGCAACAGAAACAAAGTCGGTAACAGAACCGATACCTGTGGGACGCCAGCATTTATCGAATGCGAGAAAGAGGTGAAACCGTCAGCAACCGCCTGAATCGACCTCTCCCTCAAAAAGTCGGCAATCCAATGTACACAAGGATGCGGGAAGTCCGTAAGAAGGCAGTTTGTTGACAAGCCCTCGGTGCCAAACCCGGTCAAAGGCCTTGGAAATATCCAGTGCAACCGTTTGGGTCTCACCGAAACGTTCCAGGCACCTCCCCCAAACATGCGTCACATATGCGAGAAGATCACCGCACGAGCGGTTCCGCCGGAATCCGTATTGACGGTCGTTAATAATTTTGTTCTTCTCGAGGTATGTGAGCAGTTTGTCGTTGATCACACGTTCCATCACCTTAGACAAAACTGATGTGATCGCTATGGGGCGGTAGTTGGCTGGGTTGGAGCGGTCACCCTTCTTTGGAATAGTGTGTTACCAGGTTACTAGAAATAGCTCGCTATCCTGGCTTGAAATAAGAGCCTCATGAGCACTGGACAGAGGAAATATTGTTTTATATCATTGAAGAATAAAATAATACTAATGAAACGGAAATATGAAAGAGAACAAGACACAGTAAAATAAAAAGCCAACAGTCACAACTGGGACTCCAACCCAGGATCTCTCGTCTTAGTGGGATGAACGAAGCGCCTTAATCAATTCGGCCGTTGAGACCTCTTATTTTGAAGTTATTTTTGTCAATCTCATATTTATGTAAGAGTATTATCTGTCAGATTTTGTGTGTTGTGAATGTCTTATTTCATTTTTAACTTCATTTAAGCACTGAGCACTTTTAATTTATCGTTTACTACATCTCGATGTATAGAGCCTCTTACATTAACCCCTCCGCAACGTAAGCAGATATATGCGTTAAAAATACGACAGCAGTCAAGTACAATAAGCGTGTTTACACGTCAGCGCGTGTGTCTCCATAGAAACCGTTATAATTCCGTTATTGTTTTAGTTACATCCGTAAAATAAAAAGTGAAATGTCGATAGTGAATCATGCTGCACATCTCTATTCAAGTTGTCCATAGAAATACATAAAAAGAACATTCTGTCAGACGCGCAGTTTGACACATAATTTATCCCGCCAAATTTCCTAAGGGCGCCCGACATTGTTAATTTCTATTAAATATTTTTATATGAAATGATAAAAAAGTGAGGTGACAAAAGTGTTTATTACACATTTATACAATAGAATAAGTATTGTTGTTTACATAATCTGTGATTTTAGTACCGTTTTCACATAAAAACATCACGTGAGTCATTTTCACATTTTTTTAATGTTTACATTCTAAATTTTAATATTTACAAATGTTAATATTTATTTGTAATATAATAATTCGTAAGCTTATTTTGTAACCTG
This sequence comes from Limnephilus rhombicus, assembly GCA_929108145.2. Lineage (NCBI taxonomy): Eukaryota > Metazoa > Arthropoda > Insecta > Trichoptera > Limnephilidae > Limnephilus > Limnephilus rhombicus. Next base: position 24,126,670 of record OV815278.1, read on the forward strand.
TCTAAAACAGTTTTTACTATTCGGCTACGTTCAGAAATGTTTCATTTATAGAGCTTTAATTGTGAAGCGGTAATAATACAAAGTTTTCGTAAAATGTCATTTCGTTTAAGACACCAAAAGCTAATATTCTCGAAAATTCGGAGGGGTTAAACTTTCCTGTCTATGCCACCTTTTATTCAAACATTGCAATACTTTTGTCTGTGGCCGCGTTAACTTTCTCTTTTGTCATTTTCCTCAGGGCCTCCTGTGTGGAGCTCATGTAAAAAAAAAAAAAAAAAAATAAGCTGTTTTCAATACTGTCATTCATTCTTCTCGACATTTTACGGATTACTTCCACAATTCTTGTCGCCAGTCAAGTGTTCAGAATCGAATCATTCTCTCTGTAAATTTATTCACTGAATAAACTAAAGTTTACAACAATATCCAGTACAAACACAAGTGTTTTTACTTTAAAAAAGGATATCCTGTCAAACCATCAAAACCCATCATCACATCTCTCTCAAACTATACGTTCCCTTGGTGTGGAACCGAAAGAAGTTAACAAAAGCAGCTCAGTTTACGCCTGACTGCAGACTATCTGGAGACCTTACCCTGGGAATCTACGCATTATCTTCTTCTTCAATGATATATCGCATTGATGGGAATATAACCATTGATGGGAATAACCTGCAAAAGTTATCATAAAGGAGTGTTATTCTAATGAAAAAAAATAAATATGGTTTGTTTATTAAATTCCATAAGCCAGTACAATGTTTAGAGTGCACAGTTCACCCTGAAAACGGGTTACCTACAGAGTGTAGAGCCCTCCTTGATTTTCCATTCTTGTTATTTGGGATGTAGTGAAATAGTTTTACTAATCGATTTGGTATTCCCGGTGAATGAAGGCTGAAGGAGTTGGAATCAAAGGTGGCGGAGAAGGATGCAATGATCAAGGTGCTGCAGAAGCACACCCAGAGTCAGAGTCAGGCGGGGACCATCTCCTACGCCAGCGATGCCAGTGACTCACACTACAACACGCACACACATTCTCACACACACTCACTCAGGAACAACTCCCGAGAGGAACTGGGTAACAACATTTATTATCACACTTACTTTTTATTATTATTTCTCTGATAAATCAATAAGACTTATATTCCTCATAATACTCTCCTCTTGTTTTGTAACATAGTCGATTCCAATTGGGACATGTAACATAACGTTGGACGCCAATTGAAACATAAAGGTTTCTTGGTACCTTGTATAGAGCATAAGAAACTCCCTCAGGACGGTGGGAAGGGAAAATACAGTTTTCCCTCCGGTAAGGTTAGTTAGGCTAGGTGAATAAAAGAGATTATCTCACAGTAACAAATACTACTATATTTATGCCTTTTAAAATACAAGGGTGCCACTCAAGGGACCGGGATTCATAATCCCAAAAGAAACAAGAACCATACTGAGAATTTAGCTGTAAGAAAGTTAAATATAAAGTAAAGAGCATACCTGCGGACCATGTATCTATTACTTTCCGTTAATTCTAATTTGACGCGAACGCATATTAACCTCTTATTTGCCGGAGACGCGCGGGCGCGCGCGTATTGTGCGCGCGCAGGCGCGAGAAAATAATTCGAAAAAAATTTGAACAAAACATGTTTGTCTGCGATTTTGGCCCTTCTATGCACAGAATTTGTATGAAGAACAAGGTCAGAATCGCTTGCGCCAACATTAACCCATATGATGGGTAAAAATTTCATTCACCTTGCAACCCCACAATATTTTTAAACAATTTTATCTGTGACATGGAAATGTCAAATTTGCCGCGAATTTTATCTGTCAAGGTTGATGCTTGTTCCTCGACTAAAACATCGTAAAACCTATTAATTTACGTGATTAATGCAAGTAATGTTGTTTTGGTACATAGTTTATTGTTCTAGGAATTGTTTCGGTCAATAAAATATACGATAGCTCAAAATTAATCCACAAAACATTCAATTCAAAATCGTGTTTTGTTACGAAATTTCCGTATTTTTCCGGGAATTTGCCGACCTTTGACCGGTTAACCGGCGACCACGTAGCGTGTGGAGGAAACGAGGTCCATCAGCATGCGGGATCTCCAAGTCAGCAACCGGGAGAGACCCCGAAGAAGGCCCCAGAGGATGGGAACTTCTCACCAGGGAGCAGGATCCAGTGTACCGGTTGAGCGTACCGATATCCTCTCGGTAGACCTCTAGTACCGCAACCTTCTTCCGGAGATGAGAGCCGGTGTACATCCACCACAAATAAGTACCGCCACGACCGTAGCTCGTTACCAAGCCTTGCTTACGCCAATTTATGGAATGCGCCGGTTATTGATTGTGAATAATCTGCGGGATTCTGCAGATTATTCACAATCAATTTTGAACGCGGCGGTGTGTTAGCCTTGAAAACATGGCGATCTCTCTGTCGCTCAGGACAATTCCAAATAACACCCGTTCCACACACGGAACTACTTCCGACTCTCGGTTAGAATTAATGACATAATTCTTATGAAAGGTATTAACCCGTAAAAGTGACATTAACACATAATGAACACACAAAAACTTATATTTTAGGCGACCATTCGAATTAACGTCGGGCTCCCGTACGGCGGAAATTCAAAAAGTCCTGCCGGAAATTTATCACTACAGTTGCCAATCGAAAAAATCTAAAATACTGCGATTCAACAATTAAAGTAAGCGACCAGGTGAAGGTTTATTAAGTCAGGAAAATAATTATTACTAACTAATAATTATTATCGTGACAGACATCATGCCCAAACATTTGGTCCCAAATAAGCCAAGTCAAAGGTAGGTAGGTAAAAGATATATTTATTTATTGATCTTTTTTTATATTGTATACATTGTATTACATGTACGAGGGGAGGTTTTTAAGTTCACGGAATGGGTAGATAAGTGATTAGTGGGGGTGTCGCTGAATTAGGTACTAATTGAACACCTCATTATTATTAATGCAATAATTAAAAACACTTTGTTTTTACCACAATAAACTTTATTAAAAAGTCGACATGTTTCGAGAACGATGTTCTCTTCATCAGGACATATAATATACTAAAAAAATGATCGAACATAGAAAGACAGGCGTGGGTAGAAATGGAAGTAGTGGGGGAGGAGAGAGGTGGAAAGGGGAAGTGCTTAGAAGATCAACAAGAGAGAGGGGGGGGGAGAGGTGGAAAGGGGGGTGATTAGAAGAACAAAGACAAAAAATTACAATGGAAATATGCTTAAGATAGGGTTATTCACAAAATTAATTTGATTGTTAATAATATTTAAATTTCTATTGACATCTTTCCTAATTTCTAATATTTCTAAAAGATCTAAGTGATAACCACTAACGTTAGTGTGTAAAATTTTAAAACCAGTATTTATATCAAATGAATGTTTAAATTCAATTAGATGGTTAGCAAATTCCGAATAATTATTGCTATTTAGACATCTCAAATGTTCCTTAATCCTCGTTTCAAAATTTCTGCAAGTTTTACCTACGTAAAAATGATTGCAGTCATCAATAGAAATTGGCTACTTGCTATTGGCTATTGGCTACTTGCTTGAATTCAGTTCTATTACAAAAGTAGCTTTTTAACAAACATCAAGTATGAAGATGGTTTTGCGTACGGCGCTGCATCAGAGTTGCTTTCTTAGCCGGATTCTTAAATTTCAACCGTACAGTCTCTGGCCTATTAATACTAATCGATTATAGGTACATATGAATAAGAAAAATCAAAGATAGGTATAAAAAAATCTTATGCAAACATTAACACTAACCTCAAAAATTACTTCTTACACGCACGGCAGTGTACCACAAGCTGAACAACTTTCCATTGACGAACGTCGGCAGTCAGCGAATGGTCGGCGTGAGCGAAGTCTACCGAATGAACTCTGATCTCCCTTAGTGTTGCGCCTCCCCTCTCCTCACCCGCGCCACATACCGCACGTCCACTTTATGTAAATTCGTTAACTGTGACATGTTTTGCATCGACTTTCGGAAATTGAATGGTGTCCAGATAACCCAAGTAAATAGGTATTAGTTTCTTTATTTGGTTTCTGTTCCTTATGCTGTCCTTATGCTGGCTGTCTCCATAAACCAGTGTACCAACCAAGCGGAATCGACTGTAGTGCAAAACCTGACATGAAAAGTAATTTTTCTCAAGTGTTTTCTAATAATCTCTGTAATAGAACAAACATTATGTCAATAATAAAGTTATGTGCATATTATTGAAGGATTGAACCATTAAAACATGCATTATAACATTGTTTCTATGTTTGTGAATATATTTAATCATTTACAGTTAGTTACAGCACTCCACTGCACTGCTTTTGGTGTTTCAATTTGGGATCCTAATAATGTTCATACGTAATTCACTTACCATATGATTAAATAAGGGATATATGCCAAGATCCCCTTTAAAGTAATATTACTTGTTTTAAAAGTTTGTTTTCTTTTTTATTTGTAACAAAACATTCCCACCTGACTGAGACTCATAGAATATATCAGGTGAGATCTCAGCTTAACGTTAATTTGAACTTTGAAATCTCTTTGAATTGTGTCACCTTTCTACCTGTATAAAGTTCTCTATGGATGTAGATTTTTGTGGTTTACTGAAAGGTTTCGGGGCTTCGTCGTCTGCCGCCTCCTTCAGCAGCCAGGATACGGTGCCCCTGTACCACAGCGGGGTGCGCGGGTCCCCCTCTCCGGCTCTGCAGGGACACACCAGCCTGGTTACCAAGTACGGGTCCACCTCCAACTCCCTCAACAAGCCGCCAGCCGGTTAGTTCCCTGCAATCATTCTTAACCCTGAACGCACTGAAAGGGTTCAGGGCTTCATCGTCCACCGCCTCTTTCAGCAGCCAGGAAACGGTGCGCTGTTCCCTCCCATTCAATCTTAATTTCTTTTGTTGCTTAAAATTAAGCAATGTATCAAGTTGAATCTAAAAAAAATTGAACAAATAAATATATGTATATAAGGGTAATAAAGTAAAAATAAGTTTTTTTTTCTTATTAGTATATCTGCTAATAAACATAAAGATTGATGCTACATAGGAAAAATAATTGACAAAGTATAATAATGAACTCCTGATTTAACTCGACCATTTTGGATCTATATGTAAATTTTTTTGTTACATTCCGGTTTCAAGATGATGGCCATTTGTAATGGTTCGGTTAAGATTTTTTCATATCATGTTTATTATAATGTTAATGGTTTTCAAAAAAATACGAGGTTGATAAAAATACGAGGTTGATAAAAAATGAGTATCGGTAGCCCAAGGGAAGATGCATTCTCTCGGATAAAGGAAGGTTCCGAGTTCGAGTCTTGGTTTGAATATAATTTATTAATGTAAAAAAACTTATTTTGTATAAGCTGGAAATTGAGTTTTGTTATTGAATTAAGCCCCGTGTTTGTTTAATGTTCCAGACCCGACGTCCTTTGAGGGCAAGAAGCGCACTCTGGACGACCAACTGGCCAAGCTGGACAGCCAGCTGGACAGCCAGCTCCTGTCCAAGGTGGGTGGGATGGGGGGGGTGCTGCGGCTGCACGGCGGCGAGGTGGTGGCGTCCTCGCCAGACCTCGCCGCGCACATCGCCCGCGCGCGCTCCCAGCGGCTCGCCAGTCTCACGGCCCTGGACGCGCTCACTAACAACTCCTCAATGCCCATGGAGCGGGAGACCTTTTATTGATTGCCTGCTTGTTGTGATTGTGACACCCCTCATTAATATCTTATCCAGTGTGTAACCACTTTTCCTTGGAACTGAAATTGAGTATGAAACACTGCTCTTATTTGCTGTGATTTATCCAATTTGTGATCGTGACACCCCTCATTAATATCTTCTGCCTGGATCACACAAACCGACTAGATGGGCGAGACAGTGCTCTCAGCAGAGTGCTCAGTACGTGTAAACATGTGTTCGATACAGTTTGATGTGTTTACACGTACCGAGCACTCACCTATCTACTCGGTACATGTTACTAGGCTTTAGTCAGCACTCTGCTAAACTGAAATTTAGTGTAAAATGCAGCACCTATTTGCTGCGATTTATCCAATTGTGATTGTGACGCCCCTCAATAATGTCTTATCCAGTATGTAACCATTTCTCCTTACTCAGCACTCTGGCTGAATTGAAATTGAGTATGAAAACACAAACATGATTTATCCAATTTGTGATTGTGATACCCCTCATTAGTATCTTATCCAATGTGTGGCCACATTTCTTCAGTCGTCGCTTTCTTAACCTGATTTATGCGACTTTTGCATATGTGATCCATCAGCTGCTATCCCTGTAAGTGGATATCGCATATGTGATCCACAGACTTTCACTAAGACAGATTGTGTCAAATATGCCACTTGGCGGGATAGATTGCGCTGAAAAGATTAAGGGCTCTATACTGAAATTGGGTGTGAAAATGCAGCTCTCATTTGCTGTGATTTATCCAATTTGTGATTTGCCCAAATTGCTTCATTTACCCCCACATTTCGTCAATCATTATTGCAAATTGAAATATATGACATAATGAAAATTCTTTGTTGGCCTCTCTGGGGCCTAGCTAGGGGTAAAAAGATCTTTGGATTGACAAAATCAGTTTTCTTTCCATTCAGTTTTTTTTTTTTGTAATTGCAAGATTCCCAACTGCCCGCGGACTATATATATCCCCAATTTGAGGAATTTCGCTAAGCTAAAAGAAGTAGGGAGGCAAAGAGAATAGGTGGGAAGTACAGGGTGCGGCAGGGAAACATGCTGATTTGAAAAGTCAATAAAAGAAAAAGTACTTTATACACGGTGTCCGGAAACTTGTAGTGCAAGCGGGAAACTGGTAAAGCTACATCACATTCCGAGTAGATTTGTGATATAACTTTTTTGATTTGAGCTTTCGTTTTCGAGTAAATCGGGTCCGAAGTTGAAATTTTTTTGGTTAAATTTGAAAAAAAATTTCACTAGGGGGTTGATTTCAGCTGTGTAATGTCTTATAAAATGCATCGAAGGGTAAACCGGGCTCAAAATTTTTTTTAACCCTTTAGTTGCCGAAAAAATGGAAAAATAGAAAAAAATATATATTAAAATCGAAATGTTATGTGTGGTCGGTCTTGCTCTATGGATGTGAAACATGGACCTTGAAAGTAAATACCATGAACAGGTTAGAGGCTTTTGAAATGTGGCTTCACCGGAGAATGCTCAAGGTCCCATGGACCGACATGATCACTAACACAGAAATTCTCAGGCGGGCTAGAGCAGATAGAGAACTGCTTACATTAATAAAAATCAGGAAAATTTCATATCTGGGTCATATACTTCGAGGGGAAAAGTATCACTTGCTCCATTTGATATTGAAAGGCAAGATAGAGGGTCGCCGAGGGCCTGGTAGGAGACAAATGTCTTGGCTGCGTAATATACGAGAGTGGACCAGCATTAGAAGTGTGGAGGAGCTATTCCGGGCAGCGCAAGACAGAGAGACATTCTCAAGAGTGATCGCCAACGTCGGGGGGTCCTGAAACGGCACACAAAGAAGAAGAAAATCGAAATGCTCAGATCAAAAAAAATAAGTTTTTTGGGTTCTCTACGTGATGTAGATTCACCAGTTTCCCGCTTGTACTACGAGTTTCCGGACAAGTTGTACATCGATTTAATTCTTTTTGTATCGTATAGTACACATTCTGAATTTTTGTTTTAAGAAGTTTTAAAAATGACACCGGGCAAATGGCGGCCCTCATTAGTGATACACTGATCTACCCTATATTTGAAGTTTCGCTCCACTCTTTCAAGCATATCGACGGCAATGTTGGTGATGGCTTGGCGGATGTTGTCCTTTAGGTGTTGCAGGGTCCGGGGTTTGTCGTTATAAACGATGGATTTGAGATATCCCGATAAAAAAAAAATCACAGGGTGCCAAATCGGGGGAGCGCGCCGGCCACGGTACGTCACGCCTCAAGGAGATAAGGCGCTCGTGGAAGTGTTGTGAAAAGTAGGCCTCGACGGCAAACGCACGCTGTTCCTTTGTCCAATGCATGACGACAACTGGCTTGTGGTGTAACAAAACTTCAGGACCCCCTCTTTCCAATGAGACCCTCCCCACCCCTTTCTGACCACGCCTCGCTCATCGGCGTCCAATTCAAATCAGTAAGTTTCCCTGGCGCACCCTGTACCTGACTATTCAGATCTGGTCACTAAACATAGCTTTTATAGTTGAGTATATAGAAATTGAGTGAAAGTATCTTCATATGAAAATTGGTATACTCACTAGATAAGTTTCTTACAAAACCCCCGGCTTCTATAAGATGTGTTAACCTTATAATGTACACAAGTCCCGCCATTACCTTTGGTTAAATACAACTACACATAAATATACACACAGATAATCTACTCATGGAAAAGACCTGATCGAATATGTAATAGATTTCTCATCTTGATAGAATTTATTATTGGTTTAGCACTTCATCGATGAAATCAAAATCAGATCGCGACTAGGATACATACAATGATTAGCCGGTCAGTCTACGCTGTACTGCTCTGGTAGATATCGCTGTGCCTTAATAATTACTCACCATGTTAAATAATTGACGAATCAAGTCAATGACTAGTAAAACCAGTCGATAGTGCCATAGATGTTAATTTTATGAATCATTGAAACAAAAATAAGAGACTGAACATTATAATCTCATTTTTCTTGGATCAAATCTGAAAAACCTAAACAATAAAATTTATAAATTCTAATAAAATGAATACATAACACTTTTCATTGACATTGATGGTAGATTTTCACCAAGAATCTCAGCGTTGATCAAAATTAGTCCAAGAGAATAACATAATTGGCACTAAAGAGCAATTGTGTTAGTGCTGAAGATATATTATTAGTAAATAATTTGTAGGGTTTTTATTCCTTGCACTTGCACTAGATTTAAAGATTTTACTAACAAAGTGCCTACTAAATTATTATTCCCACGAAACTTCAACCAAATTAATTATGTATTGCCATTAGAAAAACCTGCTAGCATGTTTTTTAGATTAATGTTTTTGTAATTGGGCAAAATGTTTCTGCTTATGTGATATTTTTTTTATAAATAATGAAAGATTACATATTGTTCGAAATAAAACGCTAGACCTACAGCTATCCTATAATAATTATGGTTTCCACAAGCTTTACGAAAATAAAATGTATTGTAATATATTTTAGATCAAAACTAAGTAGTATTATTCTGTTGATATTTAGATATAGTGACATTTCTAATCATAAATATGTAGTTTTGTTTTATTTTTGAAAATCTAAATATGTATTAGGGTTACACATTCTCATGTGAGGATAGTTTATTTGAATACGTCTTATTTAACTGGAATTCTGCTATATTCTCATATTTTCCCAGAGTAATAATGTGTCCGTCTGATTGTATGTGTATATAAACAAATCATTTTTAATTAGCTATGCGTCTTCCACTATGGACTGAATATTGATGGGTCGATGTTGCGCAATGTTTTCTCAGAATTTGAGAAATGGAGGAATGAACTACAGAATTGCCCGAGTGGCTCATTTTAACAATATATATAACTTTTGACATTGATCATTTGGTAAACTTTCAAAATCAGTAAACACGCTTAATATGAATACTTTTTAGAAAAAACCTTCAGATTGACCTTAATTACTTATAAAAAACAAGTACAGTGAAACCCTCTTAAGAAGTTTTCCACGGGACTGGAAAAAACAAACTTCTTAAGCAGGAAAACCTTATATGTGGGAAAAATTGGGCCGATTTTGGACCGAGGGACCGAAAAAACCAAACTTCTTAAGCCACGAAACTTCTTATGCGGGAACTTCTTAAGAGGATGGAAAATACTATTATAAATAAAAATTTGCTTTCGGCATATGAGATGGCGGCCATTTAGGGGTTGTCCATTAATCACGTGAAGTTTTTTAGCAACTTTTTTCCCTCCCCCTGGTGATATGTTGTGAAGTTTTAGACTACCCCCCCCCCCCCCCCCCACTACCCAAAATCACGTGTATTTTTTTTAGTACAAACTATATTGAAATTTTCAGAATATTATCTTTAAATTCAGGTACAATCTGATTAAATTTTGGAAAATTAAGCATTGAGATAAAAAATTTCCAGGGAGACATTAAGGTTGCAGGTTGCAGGTTGTTTTTGACTGGCATTTGGTTTAGAAATTGTGCGTTCAACGAAAAATAAATACACGTGATATCTCATTATATCATACAATAACAAAACGAAGAAGTATAGGAGACATTATTACCGTGCATATTAATGGTAAGCAAAGTTTGGCAGAATTCTGGAAATAAAATAAAATTTAAAAAACGGTTTTTATGCAAGTTTTTTTACATTAAAAATTATTAGTAAATTATTAGGAATATCATCATAACAAAATGACAGAAATTATTGTAAATGGCCGCCATCTCATACGATGAAAGCAAATTTTCAATTTACGTAATTGAATTTCTTAATGCAATAACCCATTACCCCGAATGTAAATAATTGTCTTTTATAATAATTACGGCGAATCTAAAGGTTTTTTTCTAAAAAATATTTGTATTTAGCATGTCCAGCGATTTAGAAAGTTTACCGATCATTCAAATTTGATGAGAGTATTAAATTTATTGTTTATGTACTAAATAGGTCATTTAACATATGTAATACATTATATTATGTCATGAGTCATATTACAATCCCACACAATAGCCGCGCATCTACAAAGGCGGTACTTAGTGTGGGAGCACCATTAGCAATCGTCCACCGACATTTGGGATTGCCAAATGATGTCACGCATCAAAAGAGGTTCAGTTGCTTCTATTTTGAATTTAACTTGCTCGCAGACATCAGTTAACATAAAAATGAGGTTATTATATCCCGTGATGGTTTGAGTGGTTAAGACTGGTCGAACTTTACATATTTCACAAACTATATGCCACCAACCTTGCAGGTCTGTTCTCATCCTAAGGTATGTTGGTACGCTTATCCAATGTTGTCTGGTCATTAGGCACTTTTAATATTCCCACGTTTACAGTCTGGCGAAGGCATAAACGTACATTTTTTATCACAATAATGCTGCAGCTCTTTCTTACACATGAAATAATGGTAAGACAAATGATGAGACACAATGTCTGTTTCACAATGTGGAATTAAAAGCGCCTATTGGTGTGCACATGGTGGAACCACCTGAGAATTTTTTTTTAATACATAATTTTCATTAATTCAAAGAAAGAAATTAAAGAAATAAAATCTCTTTAGGTATCCATTCAACTTTGGGTTACTATGATATGAATATGTTAAGAATCATTAATTACAGTTATTTTATCTATTTGGTATTATCATTTAAGCGTATACCAAAAAAAAAATTTGAATAGTCTTATTAAAATATTTAATTTATCGAGATAGACTCCCTAAAGTCAGTCAATTACACGTAACACTTAGCGAACAAATCACCACAGCTAGTTGGACATTCTCAACTACTGTTATTACTTGACTTGCTTATTTTCATTCCTTTTTGCTTTCACATGTTATATGCGTAATATATTTTTAAGAAAAATAGCCTCGTAAGTACAATTTTTTAAAACACTACTTCAAAGACAAATTTTATAGTTTTAAGTGGACCTCAATATTTTGATCTGTTTTATTTCTATAAGGCCTATTAATGTAATTTTATTCATCCCTGTTTGCACACAAGATAGGTACCTATTTATAAATCATTATTTTCTTACTATGCTTTTTACTACTTTACCAAAGCTTATATTTTTGTATTAAATTTATTAGTCACTTGGGTTAGTGCTGTAGGTTATATTTTAAGCTTTGTCGTTTTCAACAGAAGTTTATGAATCTCTCGTCTAAAATGATATTCTGACAACATTCTTCATTAATCTTTTGTTTCATTCTAACTAGTTGGTAATCTCTTAGGTGATATGGAGTCATATTTTGAATGAAACGGTTGATTGAGATGAACTTGTTTTATCACGATAATTTGATTGACGACGGCAACACTAACTAAATAATTTGCATTTTACAAAATAGAAATTAGGATAAGAATTAGTGATACTACATAAAACTTTTATTAAGGTCAGTCGGGGGAAGTGCATCTACGGAGGTATGTACGTCTATCAGATTTTATAAGAAAACTTGTGACTGTGTGTGACATGAGTCGTTCAATTTCTATATCCGCTATATCAACTTTCACTGATTCGGGAAAAACCGCAAAAAACTGTCACATCTCTACCGCAGATAAATAATTGCATTTTATTTTTTTATATAATGAATTGGAGTAATATACATTCGAAAAGTGTTCATTTTTCAATGTATGTATAGAAATATTTAAGTAATTTGGATCGATAAAATGGATAGAGCGGATTTTGATACTTACTTCGTGATTGTATGGAATATAGAGGCTTTTGAAACTCAACTGACCTGAGGGGCGTGTTTTTACATCCGCCATCTTGGCAAAATAACTGCACGTGTTTGGTTGAATTCCGATATAGCGGGTTTTGATAATAACGTCTTGAATGATATAGCGGGTTTTGTTTCTCACTCGCAGTTTTAACATGGTTTTTGGTCGTGATAAAGGAGGTTTTGAAACTCAATTTTAGATTAGTCTTGTTCTTCGCAAAAATGTGAACAAGATGTCATACTCAGATCATTTTGTCAAAAAATCGGATATAGCGGGTATTGAAATTATAGGACTCACATCTAGGAAAATACTTTAAACTAAACCCGTTGCAGTTTACTAATGCTGACTGACTCTGTGCTGAATGACTCTGATTTTTGCTCCCTGAAATAGTAAAACCCTTTACTTGTTTTTAGTTATATTGTCAAACTGCAAGAGTTGTCATATAAAGTCCATTTCCGTTAAACATTTTCAGTAATCGTATAAACAAAATTTTGTTTATTATAAAAAATACATATGTACATAGTCGATAGATGCACTTCCCCATTTCATAGGGGACAGCTTTTTAGACGAGCGTCATGTATACATGCCAACCAATCTCTTGCCTAAAAGACGAGTGTTATCTATACATGACGCATATGTGTGAGAATTTGAAATTCCGGTCCACGGGTATCGCAAATTCTTTAACAACATTAAAATGATTATATTACATTCTACAGTGCTCGTATGGTTCCTGTGCTAAAGCTATTAATAAAGAAATGTACAAACTTTTGTTATAAACCATTTATTTCTGGATTTTATTAGTAATTGAATCCATTTCGTTAATTTATATGTTGCACTTTCCCCGACTGACCTTATGTAGTTATTTGTGGTGGCATAAATAAAAATAAACTCTGTTTAAACCACTTCATTAAAGTTAATACCAACCGGTTTTGAACATAACTGTTCTCCTTTGGGACAGATAATAATTCTGTGTTCAAAACCAGTTAACTTTAATCAGTGATAAAGGTTTGTAGAGAATTTTTTTTTAATGAAATTTCCTTTCATTCCTACTGTTTACATATTACACATTATTGATGTTTTGTTTATTTTATAAGTGTTTCGATTTTAAGTGGTACATATCATTATCTTTTTTTGTCCTTGTTTGTATGCTATCCTGTGCTATAAAAAATGCAAATACATAGATGCATACTACCCGCATTCTTTTTTAGCAACATTAATATAATTTTGAAAAAAAAAATCTTTACAGAACTTGAATAACATTTTTTTTCTCTTCCTCTTAAATAATTCACACGCCCATTACATAAATATATTAATTTTAAATAGTGTGTCCCTTCTGAATATTTCTTTTGCCGAGAACTTACAAAGAATTAAATCAACATTAGGAAAGGAAAGAAAAATTCTGGCGTTAATTACTTTTGATTACTAATTGCTTCAAACAACTAAACCATAAAATATTATGTGTGCTTTGAATCTCTATGCTAGCAAGGCTGTGTTCTGACTTTCCAGTAAAAGTGATTTTTTTTTATTTCCCCACACATCCTTTATTAATTTTAAACCTAAAATATCTCCAAGTGCCCTTTTCTTTGAAGTGCCTAAAATAAGTGGATTGATTTGAGTGCCTGAATTTCGGAATGACAAAGCTAATGCCTAAATATTTTGTAGTACCTATATTTTTGATTAAAAAATACAATGTTATGTATGTACACTAATTTATTAAAACACATTCTGTAATGAAGATGTTAACCAAATAATGGAGATCTGCTTTGAGCTAAATAAAGGCTTAATATATTTTTAATTAAATACATAGTTTATTTTGAAAAAGAAAGAGATTTTTATTAATGATTCCAAGCTTATCCCGTTTTCTCCCTAAAATGACCCACAATGATTTTGAAAGTGCCCCATGAAAGTGTTTCTGGCTTTAAGTGACCAATTTGCAATATAACGCACGCGTTTGAGTGTACAAACTAAATGAGTTTGCATAATTTATTCGCTGATACGTGTGAAACCTGAATTGAACTAACAAACACAAGTAAGTATGTAGTTTTGGCTTGCCTACTAATATTAGGTATTCAGTAGTAATATGTACTTAAAATACACAATATTTATCTACTTCATTCATCTCTGAAAACTTGCTCTAAAACATAAATATGATGTAATTGTGGTTTTAGCGAGGACTGTGCTGCTTCCCGGCATTCTCCGGGGCCAGCACCGGTCCGAGGAAGGGGAAGCTCTCCAAGCCCTTGACCGGCTCATCAGGAACTGCAGCCCTATTCGAACCCGGCTTCCTGGGCAACCTGGTCACCAGGCCTCCCCACGATCAAGGTCGACCCGAAGAGATAATGCTGTTGGAGAAGCAAGGATTGAGTTCCCAGCAGCAACGAATGCAGGATGCGGCCGAGAGTGACGCCAGACGATCCGGTTCTCTCCCCCCTTCGAGCCTTCCTCGTCCGCCCAGGAAACCTTCCATGCGTCGCTTCGGGGAGTATGGCCGACTGAGTGATACTGAAATCAAAAAAAGCACTCACGAAATTCCATCAGGAGGTTCAAACCGCGGATCTCCGTCCAGACCTATGCTGCCCACACCCCGTCGCTTGGGGGAATATGGAAGATTGAACGACGAACCCCCGCCGAGGACCTTGCGTAAGCCTTCATTGAGATCTGCAACGCCTTCGGTACCCGGCTCGTCTTCTGCATCTACTTCTAATTCCAGAGAATCACTCATGAAAGGAATGGATATGAGGAACAACTCTTCTTTGAGAGATTCCATCATGAAGAATATTTCGATGGGAGGTAACTCTCGCGAATCATTGGTAAAGGGGGGAAGGGACTCGGGAGGCTCCACCACGATGAGCGAGAACTCCGCCAGCTCCCTCCCTCCGCCCTCGCGCTTGCAGGCCATGTACGCATCTTCCCAGTCGCGCAGCCGGGGCAACTCTCTCTCCCGGGAAGCCAAGAATAACGAACGAACCATCAACAAGTACAGAATACAATTTTGATTACTTATCCATTATTGAAAATACAGTTAGATTTAGGCCTTTAATGTTTCATTCTCGTATTATCTTAGTAATGATTGTGTTTTTCATTAAGTATTTCATATTTCATCAGCTTTATAAAAAATCATATTACGACCAGTAATAGTTGATAGGGATTTTCTTTTGTATCAGAAGTATTACTTCCGAGGACCAAATATAAATACAGGCCGGCAACTTTGTTAGCTTTCAGAACAGAGTAAATTATTAATTACCGATTCAATCAAATATTATTTTTAAAGTTTTCAAACTGATTTTATAATTAATAGTTATCTAAGAGATTTGTGTGATCCATTTTAAGAAGCTTTTGAGATTTATAGTATAGGCCTTTTCATTAGTTAGTTATTGTTCTGAAAGGGTGTAAGTCGTTAGCAGCTGTGAAATCGAACTTGATCCGTCCAACACCTCGCTGAGCGTCTTATGCACCGGTCCACAGACCACTTCAGCACCTCAGAATTTACACAGAAGATTGCAGACTATTATTACATTAGTATTTAATGCTTTCATTGTTTTTAATTTAAACCTTTTATTTTAACTTAATGAGTAAAACTTCAAATTGTAATATATAATCACTGAAGGCAATATTAGCGACTCAATCAAAAAATTTTAAACAAAAAAATCAGAAAAAGATTCGGTCACACCTAGGAAATGAACCCAGGACCTTAGTCTTGCCGGGGCGCTGCTCTACCACTGCACTTATCTCTAACTAACTCTACCAATGAGACCCTGTCGCCTTTGGTCATATTTAAGTTTGTCATACTTCGACTAAGAACAACCAACATTATCTTCAGTCTCTCAAACAAAGTTATTGAAATATGAGATGTGCTATCTGCAGTTTTTACTGGGTGGGACTGCGCTTCTGGGTGTCGCCGATATTGTTTACCAATTAACTAAAACTAAATGAACAAATTCTTTCCGTATTCAAACTACAATGTTAACCAATACTAATGCACACCTTAAAAAAATCAGTGAAATGGACAAATTCTTTTCGTATGCAAACTACTCTTAATTAGGTAGTAGTCCGCCGATAGTCGCGCGGACATCACAGCATATCTCTTTTGTATTTCAATATCTTTGCTCTCAACACGTATTTTATTGGCTGCTATCTTTACAAACGATTGCAAGATTCACCTCAAACTAAATGCTATCTAGATAGTGTATTGACTTTTCTGCAAGTCTAGGATTAATTTTTATTTTAATTTAATGAGTAAAACCTCAAATTCTAATATTTAATCACTAAAGACAAAATGTTAATGACTCTCAATCGAGAATTTTAAACAGAAAAATCAGATAAAGATACGATCACATCTAGGAAATACCTAGAACTTTTTTATTGTCATTAAAATGAATAAAAAACATAATTTTAAATAAACAATACTTTTCTTACTCCGTTTTTAATTTTGGATTAAATAATCCATTAATATTTATTTCATTGTTTGAAATCAGTGTATTTATTATTTTTTGTTTATCTAGTTCTCTCTCACTAATCCGCTACCTCAATAACCGGGCAGGTGTCCCAATTAGTGAAAGCGGTGGATTATAGTGCGTACGTACAAAATATGCTTACGCGTTTTTCATAAAAACAAAAAATGTCTTTAAGGTGAAGGATTCATGTTTACGTTTGCAAGAAGACTCCTTTTTTGTAAATTTATTCAACAAAAAACATGGCAGAACGAAATGAACGAAAACATATGCGACAGTTGCTAGAATACACCAAACTAGGACTAACCGAAAGGTCCTAAAACAAAACAATAATGCACCCTGGTGACTAGTAAAATCTACCAGCTAAACAGCGGTATGGTTGCTTGAGTCTGTAAGAGTTAGATAAACCCGTAATAAGTTGTACGGTGTGCAAAGCTTGGCACTCGAGTCTAGCCACGTGGCGATTTACTGAATTTGATGTTCGAATTATAGGGCTTGATTTTGTGCTTTCAACTAGTAAAGATAACAGCTGATTATAGTAGTTGTCGTATAATCGAGCGGCGAATTAAAGAAAGAGAACTGTAGTTAAATATTTATTTAAATTAAAACAATAAACTTTTGTATATACAATTATTTTAATAAAAAATATCATACATGTTTCGGAACCAAATGCTTCTTCATCAAGATACAAAGTATACTGAAAATTACTTATCTATTTTAATTATCGTTTTTTTGATATTTTACAAAATTATTAAACTCAATGCAGGCTAGTCCTATTGAAGTTAAAAATTGAAATGTTACCATGTGAAGAAACATTAAAAAAAACAATGGTAATTATGAGTTAAATCATTTTCCATTTGAAGAAAGAAAGCACAAAATTTGCATTATTATCATCAAGTCTTGAATTCATTACACAGATAATAGAAACAAGAGAGATGCGCCATTAATCATTATTAGTTTGAAACCGCCCACACAAAGTGTCGACAACAGCATCACCCATACTACTGCAAATCGCATATAAGCACAGCGGTGTCCTGCCTTTGTTTCTACCTACACGCCAGATGTGTAACTTTTAAAGGGTTCGGGCAATTTGACTGTAGCCTGGTGACAGTTTTCACATTACAATGCCAAATCTCCCTTTGGTTCTATTATCTATAGTAGAGGATGTAGCCCACACTGCCCACAACTAAAATGTATGAATTATTTATTGATATTGTGTTTATTTTGTAGAACCCCATTTATTTTATAAAATAAATCAAATTTAATAATGTTATTAATAAATACTTTCAGAACTTAAAAACATTATTAAATGTGGTTTAGTTTAAATAAAAAAAAAAACGATATTTAATTTATTTATTTTATAAAGTAAATCAACTGTAATAACTTTATTATTAAATACTTGCATAACTTAAAAACATTGTTAAATTTGATTTAGTTTAATTAAAAAAAAAAAAAAACAATATTTAACTTATTTATTTTATAAAGTAAATCAAATTCAATAATTTTATTATGAAATACTTGCAGAACTTAAATATATCATTAAATTTGATTTAGTTTAAATTAAAAATATAAACAGGGTGTCCAGGGGTAAAGTGCATTAACTTCGGGAGGTGATTCTACATGATGGTAGAAGTAAAAAAAAAATTAATTAACAACTTTTTGCGAAATTCCAATTTTTTTTTTCCATACAAAATGACGTACCTAGTAAAAATCCTTAGTGTGAGGTACGATCTTACTTGCTGAGAGCCTGTCGGGCGCCCGACTCGATTGTGATTGGCCCGTATCGTAACAGCGGAAAATAATAAATTTGGCCGCACACGCCGGACTAATTTTATCTTTTTACCTCAAAACTACCCCTCAAAGTTGGAATGTTGAAAAAGTTATTTACCTTTTTTACTTGTTTAGAATCATCATGTAGAATCACCTCCCGAAATTAATGCACTTTAGCCCCGGACACCCTGTATATTTACGAAGATTTTACTTACTTTGTGAAAATTATTTCTTTAAACATGCATTTACTTATTGCCCCCCTGTAATAATTCCAATTTAGTCAGTTTTATTGGATTTGCGCGCCATTTAGGATATACCGAGTAGATGCATTAAATGCAATAAGGTATTTAATATATTGCTCGCGCTTTTAGGCTTTCATATTTCATAGTGGACTTGTATATTTTTATGAAGAATTAAACTGTTTACAACCAACGCTGTTTTAATTCAACAAACTTTGGTGTGGAAAGTACCTAAATGATAATATGCAAACGGTGTTTGCGACCTTGATAACAAGTAAGAAATAGGGATGGGAAATTCTTCCGCTCTGTAGACAGGTCATCGAAAAGTGTGTTTGCGATTTTAAAATTATATCACAAGTGGGTATTAAAAAAGGTTTACTATTTATGTATATGTCGCAGGCCAATCGTAAAATCAGGCAGATCATAATGCGCCTTAGACACTACACAATCTGCCGCCAGGCACTTCACGATGTAGCTAGGCACATCATGATCTGCCTGATTTTATGATATACACCAAAACACGCAGAAAAAAAAAATTATATTAGCTCCACACAGGCGGCCCGGAGGAAAAAATTCTTCTGGGCCTATGCCATCTTTGGGGATGATGTGTGCAGCGTCTTTAAAGGGAATGGAAGGAGAGGAATTTCTGGGAAGGAAAAAGTATGAGGAGTGAGCAGCAATCTGGGGTCAAAGTGTCCGGGAGTGACGTATGAATCCATCCCTCCCACTGCATTGCAAGGTGATGGGTTGAGAGTCCGGCTGCAGAGGTCTAGGTTAGGTCTCCCTCAACCAGTCTCTCCCAATCCGGCTCATTCGCAGCTGAGACCTAGACAAAAAACAAGCTAAGTCCCCAAACATAGGCAACCACTTGGGGGTGAGCTATGGCAAGGGTGTTGGTTATCCAAAAAATTTTTCCCGGGCGGCAGTACCCATACCCGCCTCCCCTTGAGTAACTCAGATCAAGGCTTGCTTCTAGATGGCCAGAAAGCAGGACCATTCTTACTTTGCATCGGATTGAACTCAAGACGTTTAGGTGGGAAAATCTGAATCATTTGACCACTTAACTAGGTACCTACTAGTTGATTTAGCTGATATTTATTTTATTTAGATAAGTTTTTATTCCAGCAGGACTGGGAGGATAGCGCAATCCCAGTCTGCCATATTACATACAATAATATTTTACAGAGTAAATAAAAACCTAAAATAAATAAAATATGATGACATGATAGGTAGGTACCTAATAAAATTAAATTAAACAGAAATATAAAAAGTTTTTTTTTTCGATTGTCCATCAGGGAGGTTGCCTCATCATATGCATCCATCGCTTTTTAGTGGGGAACTGAGCCACTCGGATGCAGCCCAAGGGCGGATCCAGGGGGGGGGGGGGGGGGTCATGTTAGTTTGTAATTAAATAGACTCAATTGCAAGGTACAGATGTATTTTATTGGCAGGTAAACAATACACTAGTTGACTCAAATTCAAACAGAAGAAAAGAACCAAAGAAGATTGTTCCGGAACTATCAGTGTTGTCAGCATCAAATATTCCAACATAAGTTGCCTGTATGCATTGTAGCCAGGGTTGCCAGGTTTTTTCCAAATATATACCGAACAGTGAGCAAAAACCCCCCCCCCCCCCGCGTCATGGGGGGGGGGGGGGGGTTATCGGACTTGTAAGCAGTCAAATTATTCGAATAATCACATTCATTTTCGCAAGTACATAGTCACAACACCGCACAAACTAAGTAGGGATGCTACGCAACATCGATTGCTGATTGCGTCAAATCTGACAGTTGAATCGTTTATTAGGAAGAAAAATTAATCAGAAAAAAATACCAAACCACCCATACTTCGGTATTTTTGTCATACCGAGCACGGTGCTAAAATACCGAACGGTTCGGTAGAATACCGAACACCTGGCAACCCTGATTGTAGCACACCCTCAGTTTGTCCCATTGCGCTGCTGGGAATTGCGTCCACAATTCAGATGTGTACAGGGCAGTGCGGCATGTCTTGAAGAGTAATTTTCTGACATCATCGCTACAGTGGTAGGGTAGAACCGCCTTGAGAGCATAAATATACCAATCTCTAGATCGATATCTTCGGACCTTTTCTATGGGACAAATTTTGACAACAACTTCACCACGGAAAAACAAACCCGATCTTGGTACCTTGGTAGAAGGGAGTTTAAGGTCATTTGTCATAGACAATGGCATAAGACCTGTCATAGACAATATACTCGACCTACTTCATTAGACCAATAAATTATTTTTAAAAAATTCCAAAGCAGAAAAATGTTAAAAACTTTCCCCAGGCCCATGTGTAAATTGTTCTTCTTTGTCTTTCCGTAAATTCTATATCCTTCAATGTTTTAAACAATACTGAAGGAACTCCATGTAATAAAATACCTACTAATGGATTTCCGCCTAAATATTGTTAGAACATTCCGAAAAATAAAAACGAAAGCACAGGTTTGCCCTCGGACCTATATAAATTTTCGGTTCCATGCCAACTCAGAATCAAGTTAACTCAACAACTCTTTGAAAAGTCATGAAAAAAATAATTTTAAAATAGCCGTCCCTAACCTAACGTAACCTATCTAACCAATTTTTATATATATTGGCCAGTCACCAAATTTTCGCCTGCTTTCCTTGTAATAATTATTCATATCCTTCACCTTCACCCACACCATATAGGTACATCAATTGGGGACACCACGTAAAAAATGATGCCTGCGGCGCTTTTTCGTGTCGATGAAAGAGTGATAACAAATTTTCCACTCCCTGTGATTACGCACCGTGCACAAAAATAGAAAAATCAACCCACGCACTGCCAAAGATAATAACATTATAATAACAAAATAAGTATGTATAACACGATTCCTATATCTTCCTAGATTTAAAAAAATCTGTTCAGTTCAAAAGTTTTTTGTGGTATTTTGGTTTCAAGTCCAAAATTATGTTTTGTTTGCGGTTTCTTTTTCATAAAATTCACATTCGAAGTAGATTCCCCACTCCCCTCCCCTGGGTTCGCGATGCTCAGAGTTCATCGATTAGAAACGAATCTTTTTCATAACGTCATGAGTAGGTACCTATACGATAAAAAATGTCTATATATTTTGGTTTCAAGGGTTCACCATCCCTGGTTTTTAGGTACGGTGTTGAATCCCACACCCGCACATTCAACATACTAACGAAAAGAACTGCAATTTTCACAAGCCAAATTGTTTGGATGGTAATTCGACATAGCTACTTATTCTAATTCAATTTCTCACTTTTTGTTTTAAGTGAAACTTCCTTAGCCCCGATAGAGTGATTTGAATTCGGATGAAACGGAAATGACGCACTACGGCACCTGCGAAGCATCAAACTGCACTCAAGGTTCATATTGGTTGAGATACAAAACGGAAACGACGATAGGTCTGCGCTCATTGGCCGCTTTGTTTTTTTACGGGTCGTCGGAATATAGGTAATGCGTAAATTCGCGCCTCGCCGAGCGCGTCCCATAGAGCAGCGGTATGTGCGTCGCAAATCTCAGCGGCCGGAAAAATCCAGCGGACGGAGGTTTCGAATGACTCCAGATACTAATATCTACAGCCTGTATGTCGGACGAATATCTACAGCTCATATGTTGGACTAATATCTACGAACTTCAGAGTGTTGACTAATATCTACAGAGCTAAGGTCGGACGAATATCTATGACGGTCCCAGTGTTGACTAATATCTACAGAGCGTAGGTTGAACTAATATCTACAGAGCCTAGGTTGGACTAATATCTACAGAGGGCAGCTGAGCAAGAGGTTGTAGGGAAAAGCATAAATTACTTCAATTACGTAATTACTAATTACTTTAATTACGTAAAGGCTTAAACGTTTAAAGTACGTACATGAAGTTTTTGCATAATATTACGTATTTTGCTGTTTACGAGGACAATAATTTATTGAACAAACATGGAGGTCATAATACAAAGATATTTATTTATTTCGAAATACACGGCACCACAACCTACCCTAACCTAACCTAACCTAACTGACATAGAAATGGTCATGGTAACAGACTAAATAATTTAGAAGCACTCGAAATAAAGAAAGCTGTTAAAACAAAAACCCAAATCCTTAATATTCAGCTAAATGTGTCCAATAGTTCGATATTACGGATTTTTACATACATACATAAATTAAGTTTTTTAAACTGCGTACGCAATATTACGTTATTCCAATATGCTATAAATAATTGCAAATCCAACCTCTGCCAGTGCTGTAGATATTCGTCAACACTTTGGTTCTCATAGATATTAGTCAGCAGTTTGAGCTGTAGATATTCGTACGCACTTTGGTTCTCATAGATATTAGGTAGTCAGCAGTTTGAGCTAGACAAACCTCACCCTTGAACCCGGGCACCCCCGCCAGTTCACTATGAACCACTTGGGGTGACCTATGGCAAAGGTTTGGGTATCCAATAAATGGTTCCCGGGCGGCGGTACCCATACCCGCCTCCCAAATTAAATCCATTGATGTACGTAAAAGCTGCAATGATTTTAAAATAAACTGTGTAGGTACCTATATCATCTATTGCCTGTAGAATCTGCTGACCGTCGACCTTCTTCAAAATGCAAAAATATCGTAGGTATTATTCTAATTCACGGCGTGATATTAATATAAATTTCAATGAGTAGATGGTAACCGTTGCATTTTGCAATGGATATTTTATTTATTTATTTATTTATTGCTTCTTCACAATTTATATACATATATTTTTAGCATGTAATTATTAACCCCACTAGGGTTCGCCTGTATCGGGGTTAACAATTTCACAATTTAATAAAAATAACACACGCAAATATCGGTCATGCAAAACAGTTAAGTAAAAGCAAAATAATAAAATTTAAAAATAAAATGATAAACAGAGAAAATAATAACTGATAAAAATATATGAATTAATAACAAAGTGTTGAGAGATCAGACAAAATGTTCTCATTCATTATATCATTAGTTCAAACCATTTTCAACAATAGATAAAATTAAAAAAATATATGTAATTAGGTTTTTTTTTTTAAATATGTGTAAAAAATAAAAAATGAAAAAAAAACAATGATTTATAAGCGATTAAATTAGAGCGAATCTTTCTTATGCAATATTAAAGTGACTATCAAATAATTATGAAATAAATATGAAAGAAACCGTTTTGATCACAACATTATTGTTTTCATTCCATTTAAGCGACCGTTTTCATTAATATGATTGTATTTTATAGTGTAAGTGACACCTTAGAAATGCCATCCGTGTGATCTTTTAGTTTTGACAAAGTTATGGGATACGATAACCCATATATATTTATTGTTTCTTTACCTTTTTAATTTAGGTGTTATTGTTTAAATTGAAATTTTGAACTTCATTTTGACTTGAGATTAACAATTTTATAGAGTACACAAGATAATGTGTTGAAAGACAATATTGTTACAATAATATTTCTCACAGAATGGGCCTCTACTGCACTATAGGAACAAATACATTATAACGTAAAACGATATAAACTAGATCCACCAAGGTACGTTAGAAATAACAAGAGTAGATATTTGTGTATTTTTTGAAATGTTAAAACTCATCCATTGAATTATTATCACCTACTCGTACCTAATCGAAATGTTCAAAATTCTTTAGAAATATTATGTAGTTCTTGTCCTATCCATTTATTTAAATACTTCGATAGATCCCATCACTAATTTCATTACCTATTGGTAGGTGATAGGTACCTACCGATTTCTAATCATGGAAGGGGTAAACGTAAAAAGGGTAGGTACCTAATAATTAGGTACCTACTTGCCTAATACCTAGCAATTCAAATTAAAGTAACTATAATCTAGGTAAAAAGTGTAAGCAACTAAATAATGACGACACCGTACACGGGATGGACGCCCGTGACCTATTTGTTATTTTATTAAGTCATTCGAGGAAGTAGTTGGTTCGTTGGTTGTTAGGTCATCTGGGAATAAATCTGATGTAATTCCTAGCCTAGTAGTAGGGTAGGGACTGTAAATATTATAGGTAGGTACCAGATCTGATTGAATAGATAAACTCCGCATTGATGTCACTAAAATGCAAATTTGCAGGCTTCCTGCACATGGGAAGTAGGAACTGGGAAAGTGGGTGGGATAGGTACCTACCTAGTAGATGCACAGCTCTTTGAATAATAAAACAGCACTTCCGTCGATTTGTTTAGTCCGGTGACCCGACAATAATTGGTCCGGCGACAGTTGGTCCGGTGACAGTTGATCCGGCGACAGTTGGTCCGGCCGACAGTTCGTCCGGCCCACATTTGGTCCGGCGACAATTGGTCCGGTTGAAAGTTTAGAAGATGTTTTCTTCAAGTAAGTATGCAAAGAGGATATACGGCCGTACAACCAAAGTCGATATACTTATATCTGAATGCATCTTGAGTGAAAATCCGCTGTAAAAATATTTTTACTAATAATTTCGACTCTCCGAAGTAGCATGCGGCAATCACAAAATACGACATACTTATACGTGCAGTCGGTTTAGCAAAAAAAAAAACGCTAAAGATTCCTACTTGCATATAACTTGTATTTTGCTATTCGTCAGTATTCATTCAGAATTGTAACGTTACTTGAAATATAAGTTAGTGAAGTTCTACTTCAGTCGTGTGGTCTAAAGCTAAAGCACACTCGTTTTTTTAATGGGCTATAAAGTATAGGTACCTACTCGTATTATGAAATTTGTTGTGTTGCAATTTGCTTTGCATTTCTCGTCCCGTGTCAGTGTATCTCGTGATTGTAATTCATATTTCGACATCATCCCTATGTTAATTTTATATATATTGTATAATAATTCCGCGGGTTTTTTTGCTGCTAGGCCCTGCAGGCGGCTTTTTGACAAGCTTCGCCCAATTTAGTAAAGATACCTGATAGTAGAGTTGTTGAGTTTTGCACTTTTGTATGTACAACAGCGGTTATTAGAATGTTTGCAAAAACTTATCAAATACCTACGTGATTATCAAAACAAATAAAAACACAGGTCTGCAACTGCTTTTTTTTCTTTGAAATAAGAGGTAATTCCCGTGTATTTTTGGTTGCTGAATTTGGGAAAATTATCAAAAAAATTCCATCAGTAAGGTTTTTCCGGAAAACTCAAAATACTGTGGGATTGCCTATCTTAAGGCTTAAGGCGCAAAACGGGGTTTTTTGGCGAAATATATATTTTTTATTAATTCCAACTTATTATAAGATAATGTTATGTTTTATAGACTTAAACAAAACATTTAGTAACACATAACGATAAAATTAGTCAGCGTTGAATCGTATATATCGGGATTTATTATCGGATGATGGGAGAATGCCGAAATTCCCAAGTTGCCCACTCCCTTCCATGCCCTTTCATTTATTTATTTCTGTTCCAACTTTCGTAACGTGCGTTTCAAAAATGACTTCAAGAGGTTGTGTAAATTCTTCTGAGTTTTTGCTATATTTGTGGTGAATTTGTAGTGAAAAAACAACAAAGAAATATTGATGATTTTGTTAAAAAAAGTGTATTTTGCGTATTTGGTGTGAAGATAGGGGACCAGGACAAATCTCGGGGCCCGCATGGAGTTTGTTCAAGGTGTGTTGAAGGACTTAGAATGTGGTCAAAAGGTAAAGTTAAATCTTTTCGTTTTGGTGTTCCCATGATCTGGAGAGAGCCTCGAAACCACAGCGATAACTGCTACTTTTGTTCGAGCAATGTGCAAGGGTATAGTACCAAAAATTAATTACAAATTTGTTACCCAAACATGGATTCGGGACTCCGCCTAGTCCCTCACGGACCTGGCATTCCTACACCACAAAGCCTAGACGATTTGCCATCATCATAAAGTGAATCAGAAGAAAGTTCTAGTGACGAGTTTCAAGTAGGCGACTCCAGTGGACCTCAACAATTTTAATAAAACGTCCCGCAAAAGAAAAAGCACAAAACGAAGCTTCGAAACTAAAAAAACAGATTTTTTATAAATTTATAACTGTATATAATGTAAATAAAATATTTTATGACATAAAATTAATTAAATTTGTATAATTTTATGATTTTTTTTCTTTTGAACATTCCCTACAGAAGTACCTAGTGTAAGGCGGGTTTTGCCTACATTTTAATTTCCACTTTGCGGAAAATTCTTACGTGATGGGTCGAAATGGATGGCATACTCGAACTCAGCATACCGAAATAACCGAAATACATATAATTCACCCATTACCATTTAAAAAAAAAAAAATTTAATTGTCAATTTGCAGACCTGTGAACCATTCGTGACTGCCTACATAATATATGTACCTACTCGTATGTCAAACAACTTCGTTCATTTGAATTTCGTGGACGTATGAAAACTAATTTCTACTAAATAAGAAACTCCCTCACATTAACTAATAAATTAACTACCAGTCAAAACTCAAGAAATTAAAAAACACCGCCGAAATTGTGAATTTTGACATAAAATTCGAGTTCGTCTCTCCCCTAACCTTCCCTATAGCTATTTTAAACCTATCTGTTAAAAGCTCTCAAATTTCAAGAGTACCACCAAATATCGGAATTTTGACTTTTGATTTGAGTTCATCTCCCATCTAACCTCCTTGAATATTTATAACATATATAAATTTGGGAGGCGGGAATGGGTACAGCCGCCCCGGGAACCTTTATTAGATAACCAACACCACATAATAATAATAGGTCACCCCAAGTGGTTCGCTACGATTTAGCAGGGGTGCCCGGTTTAATGGGGTGAGGTTTGTTTAGGTCTTGGAGGTGGATGACCAGAACGCACTGAACCCCAGATTCCTACCCACCCCTTAAACCCTTTTCCTTCCCAGAACTCTCCTCTCCTTTCTTTCCTTAAAAAAGCCCTCACACAGCATCCCCAAAGATGACATAGACCCTGGGGGAAATAATTTTCCTTAGGGCCTCCTGCGTAGAGCTCATGTAAAAAAAAGGCTTCGCCCTTTTGTAGAACTAATAAATACACGAATGAAAACATTTTTTGAACTTATTATGTGATTAGATGGAGAAGTTTTTCCATAATTAACCTTTATAATTTATATTTCCTATTCATTTTACTTATTTTAGGTAGTAGGTAGGTAGGTATTTATTATTTGAAATCAACCGATGTTCGAAAACTTTGTGGCTAACGAACAATTCAGCAAATTATTACGCGACTACCTCCTATTGGCTATTCGTACGCCAAAAGCGAACACGGGCCTTTTTCCACCGAAGTTTACCGACGACAGGTATCGAACGAAAAGCAGATTCATTCTGTTCCCGATTGCCGCCGATCTAACAGCTCGCCAATTACTTCATGTTCGCTACCCACTTTCCGATAACTAATTTTGTTCGAAATGTAAATAACATATGTTGCTTGGATAATTGTTGTAAGTAAAGAGCAATAATAAACTTGTAAGTAAAGAGAAATGCTTATTTGATTTATACACACAAAACATTCGGAGCGCCGGATCTGCCATACGTTCAAAAACGTGCAAAGAACCTGGCGCCAACTCCGAAGGGGCGCCGTGAGAAAATAAATATTGTAATAAAATTTTGTTATAATATTCCCTGAATCGTTTAAAAATTACCAATAGTATGAAATAATTATTACGCTCTAGCAACACTTTCCAAAGAAACAGAGTGCGCACGCATCAGGTTGGTATCAACGGCTTACGAATTTATAGTCAGTTACAGAATGTTTTTACAAATTCCATATATTTAGTTTAAACGTAAGATCTATTTTTCCATATATCTTTTACCGTCTTTTACGACGAATGGGTGCGATCCAAATTCAATAACCAATCACAGCGCCGTATTTTTGTTCTAGTGAATCAAACAAACCGACTTTCGCGTTTCAAAATGCTGACAATTTTAGTTAGCGTACGCTCGCTATTGTTTTATTTTGTACGATTTAAGTCTCTAGGAGAAGGTAGTTAAAGACCATTTTCTTATGAAATCTTCAGTAAATTCCATTAACAAAAACATCGCACGGTTTGCAGGATTTGCAGGATGCAATGTGTTGACAGTTTCATCATAGATTTGACATATTATTTGAAGTTCGCTAAATGTATAATTAATTTCTATTAGATTTGTTATTTTACGGTGTCAGTGTAAGCGTCTTTCGTAAGCCGTTGATACCATACGTCAGTGTTTAGTGTTTGTATGGTGTTTGTTCGCTCAACACAGGGGAAATGCAAGGTACAAATTTGTGGTTATATTCTTATTAGATTTTTAAATTTATAACTAAATTTCTATTGGTTGTTAGAGGTTATAAAAGTACTGTGGATTACAATGAATAGAATCACCATAATTTTATGTTTACCCAATAGATTCCGAGAGTATAGGGCTCCTGGCGATTCTCCCTTTAAAAAAAACGAGTGTGAGAGCTACCGCCAGGTCACTTGGAAAAGTTACACCCTTTATATGTCTTGATTTTATTTGATAAATTAGTGTAAAAAAATAAATAATTAAATAAAAAAAATAAAAAATTGGGGTGAACTCATTTTTAATCAAAATAAAAATGTAGGGGGGGGGGGCGCCATCGGTACCTACTGCACAGGGTGCCAGATTTCGTAGATCCGGCCCTGAACATTCGTAGTCCCCCCATAACTACAATTACAACAATTTAAAACAATCCGAAAATGTACAGACGCTAGCATAATAATCTGCATCTTAGGTATAAAATTTATGAAAAAATACTCATACTTAACGACAGTTATTTTAGTTGTTTACCAAATGCTTATATATGTATACATTTTTTGCTTAGTTTATTTAATTCCAGTCGATAGGCATCTCACAGAAACTAGAGAGCTAGATTAGGTACCTACATATACAGGTGTCCGGGGGTAAAGTGCATTAACTTCTGGAGGTGATTCTACATGATATTACAAGTAAAAAAGATAAATAACTTTTTTTCGAAATTCCAACTTTTAGGGGTAGTTTTGAGGTTAAAATATAAAATTAGTCCGGCGTGTGCGGCCAGATTTATTATTTTCCGCTGTTACGATACGGACCAATCACAATCGAGTCGGGCGCCCGGCAGGCTCTCAGCAAGTAAGACCGTACCTCACACTAAGGATTTTTAGTAGGTACGTCTTTTTGTATGGGAAAAAATGTTGGAATTTCGGAAAAAGTTGTTAATCTTTTTTACTTCTACCATCATGTAGAATCACCTCCCGAAGTTAATGCACTCCCCCGGACACCCTGTATAGAAAATCTGTTTGCGTCTGAATTCTTAACCCAAAGAAGCGCAAATTTTCCTAGAAATGTCAATATTTCTCTGTAAACGAATTTAATCTTACACCTAACCTACATACATATAATATCGAAGATGAGCTATCGTTATTATTTATTACATTGTAGAGTGCAGTTAATACCGTAAAGGAGGCAAAACAATAAATTGGTTTCATCGGCCATGTCCTTCCGCGAAGGTTTTCGCAAGATCGGAAGAGGTCAGGTGGGAAGAGTTAATTCTTCTGCACGACCACTAGTGATTGAATTCATGATCGATATTTTATGAAACGTTTACTTACTGATTTATTTATTTTTAAAATTGTAAGTAGTTAGGTACTTATAGATTTAAATCTAAAATAGTACTACAAAGCAAAATGTTGTATTGGATTGATTTTATATTCTTTATTTTTTCGAATACCTATTGTTTAATAATTTATTTAGCGCTTGCTTATTTATGATTGATTCCAGTTAGTAAAAAAAAAAGTTTAAAGCAAAATAAAATAATATTATATCGACTATTATACTTAACCTTTAAGGCTAATTTAGCTCATATATTGTGTTGCAAAGAAATCATTATGTTACCCTTACTGTCATGGTGAGAAATATGATCCAAAATGTGTTAGAAAGAGAAAACACAAAGTTTTATGTTAAAATCTAAAAGTTAACCACAGCAGAATTAAAATGAACACATGTGAAAGATGAAACCAAAGTTTCCGAATGCAATTTGAGAAAAAAATTAAACATTACTTTATTACTATTTACTTTATCATTGTTTAAAATTATTTATGGATTCGTGGATTTTTATTAATTATTTTTACATGAAACTATAAAAAAGCGAAGTGACAATAACTTTATAATATATTTGTTTAATAAAAAATGTGTATGTTGTTAGCTTTTTTTGTTATCAGTAATTTTAGTTTTAGCCATTTTTAAACTTTTTTGTGTTAAAAAAATTTTTTTTTCAAAAATTATATGTGTATTTCTAATAATACAATTTGAAAGCGTTTTTCATCACCGTTCAAATACAGTTTTTCGTTTTCGGATATGTACAGAAATATTCCATTTATTTGAATTTTATCGCTAAGCGAAAATTATTTGGCCTTCTGACAAAGTATGCCCTGGGCCTGAGGGGTTAATATAAGTAGGCAGGCCGAGAAAAGGCAATAAACTCTTTTCTGGTTTATAACATAACATAAACTGTGTAGAGCAAAATTCTCGCACTAGCAAAGTTTGGAAATTAGAATCAAATAAGAATGGGTGAACTCTGTCTTCATGATGCATTATTACAAAGCTCATTTCTAAGTCCACAGTCAAAAGCATTATGTATGTGTCTATGACTTCACCGCAAGCCGCAGGGAACATTCAGCATTATTTATTTTTTCTCAAGTGCTTGTTGGTAATTTTTCAGATATAGGTTAGTCTACTCAGAAGAGGTTTTTGCCTTGCAAAAATTGGTCAAAATATATTTTGATTCAATATTGTAAAGTTTTGTAAACTGAAAAAAAATAGTTTTCGACCTTGGGTGACCTCTTCTAAAGTCGCAATTTTGTATGAAAGTTGCCATTTTTTTAATAATTCCTCAACGGATGATCTTACAACAAAGTTGTTGAAGATAACCTAGAAGAGATAAAATTTATCACATCTTAGATTCTAACTTTTTTCCTGCCTTGTGGCCGTTTTACACCATCTCTTTTTTCAGCCCGATTCCACTTAATAGTCCACAGTCAAAAAATTTCGCTTTACGCGATCGCTATTTTCATCTCTATTTTCATATCTACGATTTCAATTGTCATCACTGCAAACAACACATGAACCAAGGTTATGAATTGTCTTTTGTGTTCCTCCAACTTTGCAAGTATTCATAGTCATTAGGATAAGGAGTGATCGTTTTACTAATTTTTATTTGATTTTTTTTTATTATTAGACATACCTTCCATTCATAGGTAGCTGCAATTCCGATAGAAATAGTAATCATGTCAGAAGCATATATTGTGGAAGCATTTAAATATTTTGTGCTTGAATATGTAATTTGGAACTAGTGAAAACATTTTACACTCATATTATCATCATCGAGTTATATTGGAGTGGGGTCATGTGTCATGTTACGTGTCATGTCAAGCGTCAGAATAACAGAATATTCCCTGTGTATGAGAAGATGTACGAATGTGAGAGTATGTCAAGACAGTGCTCGACTAGACTTCGAAAAGGAAAATGGTAGGCATAAAAAAAAAGATTATCTACCTACCCTTTTATTGTCGTAAAAATAGGTAAACGAGTACCTACTGCTTACACGCGTAAAAATATAAATTTTATAAAATTATTGCAAGAATTTCTTTCTAAAATATGCAGAAAGCATTAAGGGCCAGTTATTTCACAATATTTGAACAATTTAACAAATTTCGAGGTTAAATTCAAGTTCTGTTTTTATTTCAGTTCTGTGAAGCAAACGGTTCATAAAGATATAATAACATAACTGGAACAGAACCTCCACAGAACTTCAAAAAAATATAAAATTTGATCAATTGTCCAAATTCTGCGAAATAACCCGTCGAAAGAAAAATAATGTGCCACACCGACTACACTATTGTAATGCTGCGTATAAACAGTTAGGTATTACCGCGAACCGAACCATGAATTAATTATAGGAAAGGAACGAAGCAACCTCAAATGCTTTCTTTTCCGTTCCGCAACAAACTTTCCCGCAAATCGTGGTTCATTCGCGTCTCGGTTCGCAAATGTATAGACAATATTAAATATCAAAGGCAGCAATTAATGCCTTCAATATACGACATCTTTTTTCAGCCCGATTCCAATTAGAGACCAAAGTCAACATTTTTCATCTATGTTAATCGCTATTTTCATCTCTATTTTCATATCTACGATTTCAGTTGACATCACAGCAAACAGCATGGTTAATGTGTTGTTTGCAGTGATGACAATTGAAATCGTAGATATGAAAATAGAGATGAATATAGCGATCGCGTAAAACGAAAAATGTTGACATTGGTCTCTAATTGGAATCGGGCTGAAAAAAGATGTCGTGTATAACGGCCATAAGCGTGCAATATGACGCATATGCCATTTTCAAATGTTTGTCTTCGACACAAAAAAATGTATGTGCCACGTTCATTCAAGGAAAGGCTCGTTTGTGTACAAATCACAAATGTAGCAATACCCCAATTGAAGATGCTATTTATTGTCTCATTAGTTTCGAATGAGCAGGTCACATAAAAAAAATATAACAAAACACAGTATGAAAGTGATGTAGGTTCATAATATGGGTGTATCAATCAATCAATGTATTTTACCTGAAATATCCTTGTAACTACTATATTCATTTATATACCTGTACACCTGTCTCGACACAGGTATACCCTAGTGAGACAGGCATACAAATAAAACCATTGTAAATATATTTTATTATAGATAAATAAATAAATAAATCCGTACACTATAATCGAACCAATATAATAGATGTGCGCGTTTTATCGAAGCTATCGAGTTATTTATTCACATTTAAAATCCGTGCGATATCGTTTCGCCACTCTGCCCCATCACTAGTTGGTAGCCACCTTGGCACACTTTCTCCTCGCGGAGACGAGAGACGAATGCCGAGGACTGAGGAACTGAGGAGTGAGGAGACTCGAGAGGCAGGAGGTAGCAGGTAGCAGGTAGCGGGTAGCGGGCAGCAGGTACCAGGTACAGAGTGCAGAATACTGCTAGGAAGGGGAACATCGGACCGGTTCGCGGTTCGTTAAGACCTACAACACTGGGTATCAATGGACTGGAGATAGTTCCGTCGCTTGGTCTTCTTTCATCATAGTGTTAACATCACTAATGTTAACATTTTTTAAATTAAATTTAATTTAATGGGAGCTACTTTTTACCTTCATTTTCACGCGGAAGCAAGAATCGTATAAAAAATTGCTGTTGCTTTATTAAATTCGTTTTATCGTTATGCAGCTTCACGAACTGGATATTAATTTTTCATCCTTGATTGTAAATTTACAAAATGGACAATAATTGATTATTTTTAAAATTCACAATCGATATTATTGGAATCCAACAAATACTTCAAATTCAAACTATCTTCGATTAAATCTTGGTTTTAAGATAAGGGAACGTACCCATACTACGTGACACTTTTAGGGGGGGGGGGGGGTCTTCAAAATGTCACGCTCCATACAAATGAGCGGCGGGTTGCTTAGGTTTTTGGTCACCGGGGGGGGGGTTAAAAATTGCAAAAAGTTGGTCACGTAGCATGGGTACGTTCCCTAAACGTTGAAATGGGATGTTTTATAATAAATGTCAAGATGTTGTGGGAGCGAACAATGCAGCTTCTTTTACGACAGATTCCTTCTATTAGCTGCTCGTACGCCAACAGCAGACACGGGCTTCTTATCATCAGCGATGCAACAAGCCGGGCTAAAAAGCGAAGCATTCTGTTTCCGATTGCCGTAGACTCAAGTGCTCGCAAATTACTCCAGTATTCGCTTCCCCACCTTCTGATACATAAACTCTTATATAAATATGAATGATGTGGTTGAATATTATTTAATAAACCTATAAGTCTTGCTTATTTGATTTACCATTGCGATTAATCATATCCCCATAATGTCATTGTTTTGGCAAAAACAGTTTCGGGATCCGATGTTTCAATCATAAAAATGTTGTGTTTATAACACAAGCGACAAGCATCACTATTAATTATATATGAGAATATTATAATTGCCTATCTAGAAGCCCTCGTAGAACCTGAGCAATTTTGAAGTATCTATTCATAATAATACAACTCTAGATGAAACTCTTGATATTTCGCAGTGTTGATGTAGTAACTAAAGTTAAATCATTAGATATCAAAAAATCTGCGGGACCGGAAAATATCCCCACAATATTTATCAAAGAATGTATCAAAGTAATTGCTCTTCCATTAACCAAACCTTTTAATTTATCTTTATCCAGTGGAATTTTTCCCGATAAGTGGAAAACTAGTTATTTGACTTCAATTTTCAAAAGGGGCGATAAAAGTGATGTTTGTAATTACAGACCAATATGCATTCAATCCACCATATCGAAACTATTTGAAAGCCTAATACTTGAAAAACTTTTTTCCCAAATAAAACCTGTAAAACCTTACCAGTTTGGATTTATGCCAGGTAGAAGTACACTTTCCAACTCGATTATTTTATAACCAATGCTTTTAAAGAAGAAAAACAGGTAGACTCTGTCTATACTGATTTTAGTAAAGCCTTTGATTCAGTTTCCCATAAAATTATCATTTGGAAATTAGAAAAGCTTGGTATACGTGGCAGTATATTATCCTGGTTTAAAAGCTATCTTACTGGAAGACAACAAATAGTTAGAATAAAATCCTCCTTGTCGGAAAAAAATTATTCAACAAGTGGAGTTCCACAGGGTTTACACCTTGGCCCAATATTATTTATCTTGTTTATAAATGATCTTACAAAAATATTTCATGATGTATTTATCTAAA
Source organism: Limnephilus rhombicus (assembly GCA_929108145.2). Taxonomy (NCBI): domain Eukaryota; kingdom Metazoa; phylum Arthropoda; class Insecta; order Trichoptera; family Limnephilidae; genus Limnephilus; species Limnephilus rhombicus. The sequence continues at coordinate 24,162,257 of OV815278.1, forward strand.
TTTTTGTAATGACCTCAACATTTTTAGAATAATTCAAAATATTTACCATTGCAACATTCTTCAAGATAATATCAACAAGTTGTTAATTTGGTGTAATGAATATAGGCTTTACTTAAATATCTCAAAATGTCACATAGTTAGATTTTCTCGAATAAAAAATCCAGCGATCTTTAATTACAATATTGATAACAATACTCTGGAGACATTAACACGAATTAAAGACTTGAGCATCACTTTTCAATCAAATCTTTCATTTGTAACCACATAACAGAAATCTCTAATAGGGATTTATAACTAGGCTAACTAGAAATTTGAACAATATAAAATGTATTAAACTGTTATATTTTGCATATGTTAGAAGTCAACTTGAATACAATTCTCCCGTCTGGAACCCATATTACAATATACATGTACAAGCTGTTGAAAGAATACAAAACAAATTCTTACGTTTTCTTAGTTTTAAAATGGGTATTTCAGCAATTATGTTGAACTACAATACTATTTTGAATGATATGAATATGCTCAAATTGTCAGACAGAAGAACTTTCACTGACTTGGTATTTCTGTATAAAATTCTAAATGATTTAGTTGATAGTCCGGTATTGCTCGAATTGATAAGCTTCCGGATTCCACTACGTAATACTAGAAGTCAGGATTCATTTCAGTGTAGTAATTCTGGAACTAACTACCATATGTATTCCTCTTTGCCCAGAATACTAATGGAGGGAAACAATTATACCAAGTCAGTGGACAGGACATCTTCAATTTATCTTTAAACAAATATAAAATATTGTTACGAAGGCAGTTCAGTTATGTACAATAAATACTGTATATTTCTTACTATTCATAAGTAAAAGCCCCGAAAATGGGCGTTAATAAATAAATTAATATATATATATATATATATATATATATATATATATATATATATATATATATATATATAATGTTTTGTTAATATATATATATATTATTATGTCAATACTAGGTACCTACACTGATCTACCTGATTTTCCTGTTCGAAACATTCTCGAAACTTGTGAATAACATTTTCCCCTGCTTTGAGATTCTCGAACCTAGTTGTATTTGCGACTGCCACGGTATTCTCAATTCCATTATAAAGTCTAACCACTTCCTACTGAGAACAGAACGGAACAAGCCTATTAGGAGCTGTAGGAGGAGGCAATATCAACCTACAACGGTACCTACCACCTACTTATAATTCTATAATACTACCTTCCCATAGAACAGAAATGAGATTCATGACCGATTTGATTTATTCTGAATGGGATATTGTTAGCGCCATCGTTTGACAGTGCGTTTTATCAAGAGATCTTCATCTTTCTTCTATGCTCGAAGCTATTGTGAAATGTTATCTTTGTATTTGTAATACCAAAAAGATAAACGACTTGCATAGTTGCACTGATAAAGGGTCGACACGAGTGAGGTATCTTGCAGGTAAAATTGTTTGCTCGAGTGGGCACTTATGTTCAATATGTAGGTCAAGATTTGCGACAGAGAAGGCTGGGTAATTTAATAATTTTAGATGTGATTTTCTTGCTAAACGACGATGTGAACAGTTTTCTGGTATTACGTACTTTCATACTTTCCACACATTACAAAAAATAATGATACTAATTGGGTTTTATTTGTTATATCCTCCAAAGAACGATTTTTCCGTGTTGTTAAACCTTCTAGATATTGTAACAAACCGGTTATAAACCAAAACATTTGAATAGAAGTTAATAAATAATACCTACATTCGACATAATGTTTTGTTTATTTTAAATATTTTATTTTAAGAAGATAGTATCTAGTATCTAGACTTTGCCCGCGCCGATACGCAAATTATATAAAATTCCCTCGATAGAAAAAAATCGCAATGTATGCTCCAAAAATTATTATAAACACGTTTGTTTCTATTATTTTACAAGTTATACGTACGAAAAAATGTTTAAGAAAATGCCCGCGAGATTTTTGCTCTATTTTAAACGAGTCGTGTTTTATTAAACATTTTCGCAATTTTCGCATCGATTTTGTCGCTGGAAATGTTAGCGCTCTCCTCTAACATTCGTAATTTCGTATCTCTCCATCTTCTTCTTTTCGGGCCCGGTTGCAGAGCCTTAATTAAAATGGCGCCGCGAAGTGTATTTGCAAATATTGAAGAAGTAATTAATATTATTTCTACTGAAAGAGTACAAAAATCTTATAAGGGAACGTACCCATACTACGTGACCTGTTCAGGGGAGGGGGGGGGGGGAGCTTCAAAATACCACGCTTAGGTTTTTGGTCGCCGGGGGGGGGGGGGGTTAAAAATTGCAAAAAGTTGGTCACGAAGTATTGGTACGTTCCCTAACCAGTGAGGGGCAACATTTTATATTCGGGGAGAGAAGAAAAGGTTCTGAAGTGATAGAGATCGCCCTGATGAATAACTACTATTCAAACACTCGTTGTGTTTAGTGAATAGATCTGAATATCCAGGTACTTTCTAACATTCCTATTTACCGTTTCCTTCCCCTCTCTCCCTTCAGCATCACAACATAATCTCAAATCGAGGATGCCGTAGCCTTCTGCCAGTTTTTATTTTTTTATTTTTTTTATGTGAATACCGCACAAGAGTCCCAACTGCTCCCAATCATCTGGAGCCAATAAGACCATGGCAACCCCAATTGGGGTATGTTGTGAGGCTGAAGAAAGTGGGGAGGAAAAGGAGACGAGGAAGAGGAAGGTAGGGAGTACCTAGCTGTTCAAATCTGATCTCAAAGCACAGTTAAAGCCATCAACGTTTCAATTCTGAATGGTTGTCTTACACCAAGCCGATACTGAGAATATCTTCCACTCTGAAACGTGCCACAAATATACCTGACATCATTTCAAATGATTAAATTGTGAAATAACACGTTTTAAACCCGCGACCTTCGGATTGCTAGTCGAGAGCCCTACCCCTCGACCACGGAGGCCGTCAGATGAGACTCTTGTGCTATATTACGTCATAAACAAAATAAAACATCACGAGAACAAAAAGTCGAATAGGTTCACTCACATCGTTAGAACTTTCACTTATCCCGTTTTACACATTTCGCACACAGATTTCAGTGAGACAAAGTGAGAAAGTTCAAAAGTTATAATTAAAATATAACTAAGCAGGTACAGGCACACGAATGAAGCTTTCGTACAAGGTAAACGTGACCTAAAAACAGATTTTCCCGGTACCTACGAGTACCTCCCTTCACGGCGCACACAAGGCCGGCCAAAGTAAATTACAGTGCCAAAAATAGGTAAAAGTGTCTTCACACTAATCAAAAATACCTATTAAAAACTAATCCAAAATCTTTAAATCAGTCAAAATAAACCGCAAGAATTTATTTTGTAAACCCTACTCGATTGCCCGAAGCCCAGTTATCTTTCGCGCGGCAATGTTGGTTAGTTTTGCCTGAACATTGACGGAGTTACTACGTTCGTCCTATTTTTCCTATTTTAAAATCAGAAAGTTTTCAAAATGGATATTGAAGCATCATGTATGTTTGAATTGTTAAAATAACAGTTGTCCGTAATATAGGTATAATATATGTTTTAGTTAAAAAAAAACACATTGAATTGCTTACTTTAGCTAGAGTTATAAAAAAAGTTCCACCGAATTCTGCTACCTTTTTTGCAAGTTTCAAAAAATATTTCATTTCTAATATAAAAACGTAAAATACATGTCCCCTTTTGTTAAATCGAGCGCATTCTTTCCACCCCGATAGTCTTTGCGACCCCGATCTAATAAGAATGAGGATTAAGAGAAAGGAACAACATATTTGATAAATAACATATTGCCTATCCTGGAACGGGAAACTTTCCTAGTTGGACAGGCAAAGCTTCCTAATTGTAATTTGTACTTTTGTATCTATAATAAATAAATAAATAAATAAAAAAATAAATTTATAATGTTAAAAAATGAACAGTTTTTCAAGTTACCGTCATTTTACAGATTAATTATATTTATACGGTATGTGCACCTCTATCTCTAATTCTAAATAAGAAATAATTTTTATTTTTAAAATAAAATACTATGACCAAATACTGACTGTAATTAAAATACTGACCCCAACTAACCCTAATAAGGGGTCGTCCATTAATCACGTGATTTTTTTTAGCAACTTTTTAACCCCCCCTGGTGATATGTGGTGAGGTTTTAGACTAACCCCACTCCTACCCAAAATCACGTATATTTTTTTAGTACAAAGTAAGTATATTGAAATTTCAGAATATTATCACGAAAAATAAATATACGTGATATCTCATTATACCCCCCCCCCCTCCCTCCCCCTTTCGAGCCTCACGTGATTAATGGACGACCCCTAAGGTATTGAATATCAAATAAAAATATTTTTGGCGTCGTAAATTATTAATTTGGCCTTGTGTGCGGCGCGGCGTAGGTATACTATGTAAGTACTGAGAAATATAATATAGCTACCTTTTGCACCGAGTCTCGTGAACCTTGAACCTTTACTTTTAATAAATTTACAACTTGGGAACTGTGAGTAGTTAAATAAGTACTTACCGAAATACTTAAATTTATTTTCAAATAATTATCATTACCCTCTTATCTCTAGAACCGAGCCGATGAGAATGGTGCTATTACTGCTATTTGAGAGTCTGTTTTATAATTGTTTGTAATGCATTGCGTAATTATGCGAAGTACGATTTGCGATTAGTGGATTGCCTATTTAATTACGGTCCAATGCAAGAATAATATAATAATATAATGAAAAGAATTTATGCATTTTATAGATGTAGATCCTAGCGATTGGCAATGTCACTCAAAGAAAGAAATTGTTTCTCACTATGTGTCCTTTCCTATGCGTCCCCTTTCCCGCCCCGTTCCCCTCCCGCGTCCCTCCCTCCTCTCCTTCCACCTTCCCCACTCTCCCCCCTTTTCTTTTAACTTTTTTCTTTCTTATAAAATCAATCATAAAATAAATAAATATCACTTTTACGCCTTAAGATGAATTATCCTATTTAGATACTATTTTGATTAATCTTTACGATGAATCGACTTACAGTATGAACATCAAAAAATATGCTGCGGTTAAATCGAAGCTTTTACTAGCTTTTCTTTGTATTGAAATTACAATAAAATTATTATTTACGTAACAAAAAATATAAGCGTAAACCACCAAAAAAAAAGTTTTTTCATGACTTAACTATGAAGTAATTACAAGAAACAATTTTTTTTTAAAATACCCCTTTATGGCTAAGACTATTTTTGAGGTTTTCTATGTTCTAACTTTTTTCGTTCTTTTAAAATTATGCACAAAATAAATAAAAACTACTTTTTCGCTTACTAGCTTCGTGCAAATAAGACGCTCGATTTTAAAATTTTGCAGGCATGAGATTCGAAATATTTCTAGCGTTTATATTCCTCTTGTGACCCCCTAGACTCCGTTTGCCAAGTATTTTTTGTGCCAATATTTGTGGCGTTAAAAGGCACATTTTAGCGTGTTGCTTCCTCTTAAAATAGGTTTTCCTTTTTGTCGTCTGGTAGACAATTATATAACCACCCTTTCGTAGCTAATGGATTGCTTGTCATATCGTGTACGTTATAAATCAACTAAATACTAGTCAGTATCACAAAACACTTATTTTATGTTTGATTCCAAATTGTGTAGAGCTTCGATTATTAAAAAAAAAAACATTTTTACATTATCTCCAATATTTAAAGCCACTACGCCATGTCATTACAATGTTATATTCAAAGCACAAATAATATTACTTCCAAAAATACATGAATACCTCAGCACGGGTTCTGCTGTTGAGGTATTTATGAAACACTATAATATTAATATTAAAAGTAGTATAACTATTATATTTCAATTTTTAAATTAATCAATCTAATCAACCTCCGGTCTCTCCCCTGCTCCCCTCCCAACCCTACACCCTACGCCCCCTGTCACAGGCAACAGGCAACTGGCAACTGGCAACTGGCAACAACCCTAAAGCATAAATAGTGTTTCTGGCTGCAGTAATTACCACCTGGGGAGACATTCCCGGAGAGCTGGCTGCATAAATAATTGTTTCTGAAAGGTCGCGTCTGATGTCTAAGGCCTGTGGACCCTATGCGGGTAATTCCCATTACCCTTTAGCGTGCTGGCAGACTACCGGACGGTTATTTCATCGGCTGTCGGGCGGTTTTCGCCATGCTTTCGCGGCTATAATTGTATAAGACGGTTGTGCGTTCGCGCCTAAATTCGAAAACATTCGATGGAATATTGAATGTTATTTAAAGAAATTGTTAGATTTAAAGAAAAAACAATATCGATCCCTCTCGATGAGAAACTCTACAGATAAATTAACATAAGCTTCAAAGGAGATGATATTAAATTGTCTCTGCATTAATTAACAATTAATTACGAGCCAAGTAAATAGACAAGCCATATATACGGTTAATACAATCTTTGAATAAAGAAGCTCTGAATTTTTAATTGTAAGGTTATATAACAAACTCCCACCAGTATCAAACAAAAAATAACTACATTAAGTACATCAAATCTTGGCTTAAGGAACTATCGGAAATAGAAGTGACTAATATTTCTAAAACATCGTCTTAGAAGTTAATGAAAAAACCTTACCCAAAACGTTAAAGTTGTATGATAGAAATCGCTGAAAACACTCTCTCCAAAACCTATTCTCCCTAACACAGGTTCTCCTAGTGAGGAAGACTAAAAAAAAGAATCTGCATTTCTTTTATATTAATACTAGCAAGTTCCCGGCGTACGTTGCTATGCCACTTAATAAAGATATTGTTTCTCCCTGCGTGACCTTTCCCATTCGTCCCCCTCCCCTCACGCGTTCCCACTCCTCCTTTTCCGCCTTCCCTCTCCCGCTTCCCCCGTCCCCTCCCGCATTCCATACATTCAGTCCCGGTACATTCATTTTTCAAACAGCTCGCGAGCCAACTATTGCAAGTTTTTTTTATATAAATTTCATAATGCCAGAGCTCACCAGTATGTATTTATAGAAACCTTCGTGAACGTGCTCACAACAACTCACCAAAGTTTCATTGCAATCGGATTTAGCAATGCATAATCTCATGATGCCAGAGCTTAGGTACCTACTATTGTATACAGAAACCATCGTGGGCATGCGCACATCAAATCCCAAAGCTATAAATTAAATTCGTTTATATCTTCAAAAATTTTTAAAAATGTAATACAGTAAATAAATAAAATAAAAATATTTTTAAATCATGTTAATCTTTGAAAGGAATATTTTTTTTTACGTAGTTGATTATTATGCATAATTTAGTGCCATATTTTTTTGAACTAGCTTATTGAAAATAAATAATGTCGCCTTATCATTTTAAATAAGATTTTATATTATTAAGAAATTTTTATAAAATTTATAGACATTTTTTCCGGGAAGGTGCTGGTTACGCTCTCGGTTTGCATATTGCCGGTGTAAGTGTGCCACCTTGCGTAATTATTGACATACAAATCAACAGAATCAACTCAACTCAATACCTCTTGGAAAAGTCAGCCCCGCTTCCCGCATTTCTACCGATTTAAATTTAAATAAACACTTTAAATTTTAAAGCTCTTAAAAAATATATGTTATTCTTCATGATAATATCTGCACATTCACCATGCCGAAAGGCAATTGTATGAAATTCCCTCCATAGAAAAAAAAATCCTAAGTATAATCCGAAAAGTATTATAAACACGTTTATTTCAGTTATTTTACAAGTTATATGTACCAAAAGAATCACAGTGTTTCTTTAAATGCTATTTTAGACATTCCCCACCAGATTTTGCTGTATTTTAAACGAGTCGTGTTTTATTATACATTTTCACAATTTTCGCTTAAATATTATCGTTTTTAATATTAGAGCGCTCCCTTTAACATTCTTATTTACGTATCTCTCCTTCTTCTTCTTTTTGAGCGGGTACTACCGGGTCTTAAAAACTATGAAAAAAGCCCATAACCTAACCTAACGTCATTTTAATGACTTATTATTGCAAAGGAGGTGTTGAGTTGAATTCATTTTGGGTTGTCCGGTCACCAAATCAACACCGGTCGAAGAAAACCATCTGGCATAGCCGGCGAGTCTACCAGCACACTTACTAGAACAGAAATTATAAATAAGGGTTATAATGGTGTTTGACGGCACGTAGGGAATAAAATTACTGAATCTAGAAACTATCACCGCTGCAAAAGGAAAAAGACGCTTTACATAAATTACCAGTTTTACCTACGTAGATGTTTTTGAAGTAAAACTTCTTTACGCACGCTCGAGTTGGGGAGTAAGCTGGTGAATGCGTGACGAGAGCGTTATGAAAAGCGAGGCGAACGGTAGTTGAGAGGGAGATATAAGTTAGTGAAGATAGAAAGAGAGAGTTATATTTCGTATGTTACTTTAGTTGTTTTTACTTGAGCTAAATTATTTAACTACCTACCAGTGGCGGACTAAGGGGGGGGGGCGGTCCGCCCCGGGCCCCCGATCTTGGGGGGCCCCCAAACACCTTCATGTTCCCTTGATCAAATCCTAAACAAGGCTTTAAGCCTCGGTTCTCCCAATTTCTACCGATTTCTTACAAATCTCCCTTAAACACTTGAAATTTTTAAGCTCTTAAAAAAATATATGTTATTTTTGAAGATAATATCTAGACATTTATCGCGCCGAAATGCAAATTATAGAAAATTCCCTCGATAGAAAAAAATCACAAAGTATGCTCCAAAAATTATTATTAACACGTTTGTTTCAGTTATTTTACAAGTTATATGTATGAAAAAATTCACAGCGTTTCTTTAAATAAAACTAAAGACAATTATCGCGAGATTTTTGCTCTTTTTTCAATAAACCGTGATTAATTAAATATTTTAACAACAGGCGCTTACGTTTTTTAATTCTAAAGGTAATATTTACAGGCCATCTCTATCTAACGTGCGTGTAACCTATGTGCCTTTCAAATATTCGTCATTCGCTGTCCAGACAGCTCGCTATACAGACGTGTAGTCCGAGTAGACGTGTTTTGCGAAAATGATAATACAATAACAAAAAAGTCGTATTTCTAAGCGTAAAAATTATCTCCAAAATCGAGAACGTATGATGGAATGTATAAGGTAAGAAGAAAAAATTAAATTTTGATTTTATTAATATAATACATACTCGTATTATTTACTATTATGTAATATTTATTATAAAATAAATTTTCAATTTATTTGTATTATATAACAAAGGTGACAGTTATTGTTTTATTTTTTTACAGAATGCGTACTTTGGGAAATAAATCTATTTCCAATGCTTCGGAAACTGAAATTCCCGGGCAAGTTTTTTAAAATTAAATTACGTTTTTCTTAAATGACCATTGAATGCAAAAGCTTTTATTTTGCTCATTTATTAAAATTATAGGACATAATAATAATACATTTTTACGGATCAAACTGCTAACAAAAATCTACTTTCAAAAATTACCTTGTTTTTTTACTCCACACAGGCCCTGATGATTTTTTTCCCTCAGGGCATATGTCATCTTTGGATATGCTGTGTGGAGGGTGTTTTAATGGAAAGGAAGGAGAGGAAGTTCTGGAAAGGATAAGGTTAAAGTGGTAGGTAGGAATTTGAGGGTCAGTGGGTTTGGGTGTGACGGACTTTTGAATCCATCCCTCCCAATGCGGTGCAAGGCGATGTTCCAAAAGAGTTCTGCCTGAGAGGTCGCAAGATCTCCCTCAACCAGTCTCTCCCGATCTGGCCTACCACGCAGCTGGTGGGCAGACACATCCGCCACCAAGATCCAAACCCGGACACCCCTGCTAAGTCACCAAACGTAGCGAATAACTTGGGGTTATCCAATAAATAGTTTCCGGGGCGGCGGTACCCTTACCCGCGCCCCAAATTGTTACGGACAAGGAAATATGTAATTATCATCATACGTATTATTTTATTACTACCTATTATTAAATGTTCGTTGGATAATAAAACTAAAATGCGTTACGTAAATGTAAGTAAAAAAAGTTTCGCTTGTTTACTAAAACCGATTACATTGTTATAAGTAATTACTTTGACCTTTTTATAAATGTTTAATAATTTAGATTCCATCGGTTAACTAGTCCTAGCAAAGCTGTAGTTTGCTGATGTGCACGCGCCCGCCCGCCCGTCCTCTACGCTCGTAGCTTTTAGGGCTGCCACTTCATAAATATAATAACTTGCTAAGATGCTGTTCAAGTTGGTGAAGATTCATTAAACTAATTGTTTTAGGAACTAAATGATGAAATAATAAATGAAATCCAAGTCCCACAATCTGTTACAAACAAAAGTGGTGTGTCAGTAATAAGATACAAAATGACGACATTTACTAACAAAACTTAAAATTCCTGTAAATATTTACTAGTTGAAGATTAGTTTGCAAATGTATACATATTATCTAAAAGGGAATTAAATTCTTTACAACTTCTTTCAAACAAATTTCTTTCTTTGATAAATATTTTAGACGATATGAAGGAAAGTTTAATGAAAAATGTGCGGTAAAATGATTTTATTCGAAAATATCTACATTTGTGGAGCGTTTAAGTCAAAAACGGCTGGGATTTCAAAAATTACGTATAGAATAAAAGTTGTAGATAATTTTATGAGCTTTCACTTATTCTAAAAAAAATCCTAAACAAGTTTCCGAGATATAAGCGTAAATCCAAAAATTGGAACCTTCTCCCCCCCCCCCCCCTCCCTCCCCTAGCTCACCACCTAGACGTCAGGACTTTTAGTATGTTCACACCCTAAGCATCCTGACCAAGTTTCTGAAGGAATCGCTTAGGTGCACTCTACACCTCCTTTTGGACCATTCATTTTTTTTTACATGAGCTCCACACAGGAGGCCCTGAGGAACATAATTTCGCTCAGGGCCTATGTCATCTCTATGCTCACCAATGATGTTGTGTGGGGGGTTTTTTTAAGGAAAGGAAGGAGAGGAGAGTTCTGGGAAGGAAAAGGGTTTAAGGGGTGGGTAGGAATCCCGGGTTCAGTTTGTCCTGGTCATCCGCCTCCAAGACCTGGACAAACCTCACTCCATGAACCCGGGCACCCCTGCTAAATCACCAAACGTAGCGAACCACTTGGGGTGACCTATGGCAGAGGTATTTGTTATCCAATAAAGGTTCCCGGGGCGGCGGTACCCATTCCCACCTCCCAAATTAAAAATTGACTGGACTTTAAACAAATATGATTAAAATGTGCACTTTACTTAGTTGAAAATTCAAAAAATGGGTCGGGTCAAGATGTCGCGGGTTCAATTCCTCTTTCAATGCACAAGCAACATCTTCCGCTTATTATGATGCTGGTAGATTTTCAAATTGTCAGGTTATTCGTAAACCGGGAATACGAATTATGACTCTTTTTCTTTAAAAAAAAAGTAGTACCCAATAAATAGATAAGCCTCACCCCATGAACCCGGGCACCTCTGTTATCCAATGAATGGTTGCCGGGCGGCAATGGTCGCCTTCCAAATTGATACCTCATCCCATAACCCGGGAACCCCTGCTAAGTCACCAATCATAGCAAACCACTTGGGTGACCTACGGCAGGGGTGTTGGTTATCCAAAAAATGTTTTCCGGGGCGGCGCGGCAGTACCCATCCCGTCCCGTCTCCCAAATTGATAAGAGAAATTAAAGAGAAACAATGATAATAGTAGTTCCGTTATAATAAATAATATAGCTTTGTTTTGTGAACGGTCACCTCAAGTGTACATTACACTTTATAGGTAATCTAACGTAATACATTGAGAAAATAACAGATATTTTCATAAATATTATGTGTATTTTAAAATTGTGGCAGCCCTACACAATATTATCAACTTCTCTGGAAACGAATATTTGAAATGATACTAAGACTTGTCGAGAATTATTAGCCAAGTTCCAAACCAGACCTCCAATTGTAAATTTCAAACACTAATTTTAATAATAGCCGCGCGCTGCAGATACACCTCCTGTCGAATGCGTTAAAAGTAAATTTCACGACTCGTCCGAAATGGTTTTTTTTGTGCGGAGAACGGGGCCTTAAGGCACCGGGAAACTGTAAAAAAAATATTGCCATTTTTTTTGAAGAAGCATTTGTTAAGAATGCTCTCACCAAATTTTTTTAAAGAAATTCGTAAAATTGACGGAGATAGAATATTTTATGTGAAACCGTTTGAAACAGTTTTCAACCGTTAACAACATATTAAACAAACTAAACATCCGATTTGCATGCACAAATTCTACTGTTCGAAAATCCAGTGCCTCCATGTAGGTAAATTTCGATATCTAAAAAAAAGAAAAAATGGCGGACCAGCGAATTTTATTTTCGATTTTTTATGGTAAATTTTCGTCGTTCGTAAAAAAAAAGGAGCCCTTTATAAAACAATCATAACCGGGTGTCATAGCCAGGGCCGGATTAAACGTGTCGGGGCCCCTAGGCAATGCTCGTCTCGGGGCCCCTTTACCATAGGGGCCCCTAGCTGATACGCGGCCCTTAGGCAGTGCCCCCCCCCCCTTTACCCTAGGGGCCCTTACCAAATGCGGGCCCCCTAGGCAATGCACGTCTCGGGGCTCCTTTACCCTCTGGCCCCTACCCAATGCGGGGCCCCTAGGCAGTTTCCTACACTTCTTATGGATAATACGGCCCTGGCTAGAGTGAAGGCGGTGGCTCACACTTGCCTTATGGACAGTAGGGCCCTATCAGGGCCGGCTTAAACATTTTGGGGCCCCTAGGGAATGCACGTGTCGGGGCCCCTTTTCCCTAGGGACTCGTACCCGATGCGGGGCCCCTAGCCAGTGGCCTACACTGCCTTATGGACAACAGGGCCCTGCCAGGGTCGGCTTAAACATGTTGGGGCAATAGGCAATACACGTCTCGGGGCCCCTTTAACATAGGGGCCCTAGCTGATACGTGGCCCCTAGGCAGTGGCCTACACTGTCTTGTAGACAATACGGCCCTGCCAGGGCCGGCTTAAACATGTCGGCGCCCCTAGGCAATGAACGTCTTGGGGCCCTTTGACCCTCAGGGCCCCTACCCAATGCGGAGCCCTTAGTCAGTTGCCTACACTTCTTATGGATAATACCTCCCTGGCTATAGTTACTGGATTTTCGAAGGCAGTGGCCTGCACTGCCTTACGGAAAATAGGGCCCTGCCAGGTCCGGCTTAAACATGTCGGGGCCCCTAGGCAATGTACCTTTCGAGGCCCCTTTTGCCATAGGGACCCCTAGATGATACGTGGCCCCTAGGCAGTGGCCTATACTGCCTTGTAGACTATACGGCCCTGCCAGGCAGGGCAATAAGAAGTGTAGGCAATTGCCTAGGGGGCCCTACGCAATGCGGGGCCCCTAGGCAGTTGCCTACACTTCTTATTGATAATACGGCCCTGGCTATAGTGACTGGATTTTCAAAGGCAGTGGCCTAGACTGCGTTATGGACAATATGCCGGCTTAAACATGTCGGGGACCCTAGGCAATGCACGTCTCGGGGCCCCTTCACCCTAGAGACCCCTACCCGATGCGGGGCCCCTAGGCAGTTTCCTACACTGCCTTATGGACAATAGGGCCCTGCCAGGGCTGGCTTAAACATGTCGAGGCCCCTAGGCAATGTACGTCTCGGGGCTCCTTTACCCTAGGGGCGCCTACCCAATACGGGGCAGTTGCCTACACGTCTTATGGATAATACGGCTCTGGCTATAGTGACTGGATTTTCAACAGTCCAAGACTTTATGCATTTTTTTTACTATCTTAGACCCTTTGCAAAAGATTATCTAATCATTACGGATAATAAAGATAGTAATAAAATAGGTAAGTAATTAAAAAAGATTCAGTAGCGGACCAACGAGGGGGGGGGGGCTGAAGCGGTGGCCTCTGGTCCTGGGGGGCCACCAAATGCCTCCATGTTTCCTTGATCAAATCCTAAGCAGAGCTTTAAGCAGGATACTGTAAAAAAATGTTTGTAATTTTTTTTTCTGAAGTTAACAGTTCTCTCACCAAATATTTTTACAGCATTTTATGTGAAACCGTTTGAAACAGTGGGTATGTTGAATTATCCTTCAGCAAAATTATGAATGCGGTTGTCATGAAACTTTTTTTACTCGTTTTTCAACCTGGTTTAACAGCATATTTAAAAAAAACTGTACATCCGAAACTTTTCGAAAATTCAGTGTCTATGGCACCACGTAGGGGAATTTTGATATCTAAAAAAAAAGAAAAAATGGCGCACCAGCGAATTTTATTTTCGATATTTTTTGGAAAATTTTTGGAAAACGGCGTTCATAAAAAAAATAAATGGGGTTATATATTTATTAAAAAAATCCCTATGTGGTGCCATAGTAACTAGATTTTCTAACAGTTTAAGACTTGGTGCATGCAAATCGGATGTATAGTTTTTCTAATATGTTGTCAACCAGGTTGAAAAACTGTTTAAAACGGTTTCATATAAAATGATGTAGCTCCGTCAATTTTACGAATTTCCTTAAAACGTTGGGAGATCATTATTAACAAATGCATCTTTTAGAAAATGAAATTTAAAAAAGACGACAATTTTTTATTAAGTGCTCTGGTGCCTTATTTAAGATTTGATCAGGGGAACACGGAGACGCTTGGAGGTCCCTTAGGACCAGAGACCCGTATGAAGTGAAGAATAATCTTGTAAAATTACATCAACTTTTTCAACTAGGGGGGGCCTCATTCAGCTTTGCCGCCCCGGGCCTCTGACGGGCTTAGTCCGCCACTGCTACCTACCGACATTTTTTCCAGTTACAATTTGAATTGTTTGTTTTAGATTTAGTCTTTACAAAAACATTTTAGTATTTTTGCTTTATAATGATTTATTTGCTTCAAATCACCAGTTGACGCTTTACGACACTCTTGTTTGTACAATCTACTTTCTAAAAATAAGCAAATTCTTCGTGGGCAAAAAATTACAAGCGTCGCCAATTTTTTTTCTTCGATAATCTCTCACTAAGACTTTTCCTAAATAATGCGTTAGCTCAATAATTAGCATTAGTTATCGTTTAGATCCCGACCTACGACAAAATATCTTTCAGAACCTTTGGGTATTAATTTTGGGGAACCTTCGTACTTAAAATGAAAATAAATTAAATTATCTGTACGTGTGTATAACTAGATGAAGTCCCCTGTGTTGCCCGAGATTTGCCCAGAGTTTTACATACAAGAAAGATACAAGCCGTGACCTTCCTTTCGTTTTGAAGGCCAAGTATGCAAAATTTCATCAATCTCGGAATAATACTGAAGATTCAATTTCAATTTGGGAGGCGGGTATGGGTATCGCCGCCCCGGGAACCATTTCTTAGATAACCAACACGCTGATTTAGCAGAGGTGCCCGCGTTCGTCGGGCGAGGTTTGTCCAGGTCTTGGCGACGGATACGTCTGCCCACCTGCTGCGGATCGAAATCGCATGCGGCCGTATCAAGAGAGACTGAGGTTGAGGGAGGCCTTTTGACCTTTCTAGTCGGACTCTCTCGAACCATCGCCTTGCACCGCAGTTGGAGAGATGGATTCATACGTCCTGGACACACTGACCCCCAGATTCCTACCCACCCCTCATACCTTTTTCCATTCCTATCCTTCCCTTCCTTAAAAAGACCCTTCACACGACATCCTCTAAGATGACATAGGCCCCAAGGAAAATTATTTTCCTGAGGAGTGGAGCTAAGTAAAAAAAAAGGATTGGTATAAAAATCAAATACTCGCCGCCAGCCCAGTGTCCTCTGTGTCTCTCCCATTGTCCACCCGGTGTCCGCCACGTGGCTGCCCGCCACAGTCCAGTGTCCTCTGTGTCTCTCCCATTGTCCACTCGGTGTCCACCCGGTGTACGCCACGTGGCTGCCCGCCACAGTCATTCTTCTTTAACCACTGGAGCGACAGCGCAAATTAAAACTTTTTTCTCCGATAGCTCGAGATTTTTTGGTTGAATATTTTCCGCCCACATTAAAAAAATCATACCACCGAATTTTATTATGGAGACATAGAAACTGATTATAGTTCTGTATAGCCAATGAATTCATCTATCTTTTGTCGATTATCATATATTTGTAGGATTTATAAAAAAAATATTATAAGAACGTGAATTTCTACTTGTTTATTTATAAATAAGGGAAAATTTGCCAAAATTGGCAGGAAAGCAATCCAAGGTATATTAAATAGTGCCATATTGTGGCAAAAAGCTTTCCAGTGGTTATATATAGCAGAAGGGTATTTTTTAAAGAAATTTTACAGACTTCATCTCCAAATCAAGAAAAAAGTACACTTTCTGCATGGGATTTCTAAAAACCACCCCAACCCCTTTTCCCATTCCCCTAAAAAAATAATTTTTATTCTTCTTGGTAAAATTTGCACACTTGACGTTCAATATGAGAGGAAAATTAGCGGGCAACGCCGGGGACCTTAGCTAGTTCCTTTATTGATTTTCAATTTGAAAGGCAGGTGCAGGTATCGCCGGCCGTCACGGGAACCATTTATTAGATAACCAACACCTCTGCCATAGGTCATCCCAAGTGGTTTCGCTACGTTTGGTGACTTAGCAGGGGTGCCCGGGCTGTGAGGTTTCTCCGGGTCATGGAGTGAGGTTTCTCCGGGTCTCCACCACCTGCGTGGCAGATCAGATCGGATGAGAATAGAGATCGGGTGAGAATAGCTGAGGGAGACCTTTTGACTTCTCCAGCAGGACTACCTACCTACCTACCCATCAAACCTTTTTCCTTCCCAAAACTTTTTCTACTTCCTTTCCTAAAAAAGAACCTCCACACATCATCCCCAAAGATGACATTTTCCTAGGGGCCTTCTGTGTGGAGCTAATGTAAAAAAATTATAATAAATAAAAAGGAGCTCACAGGTCACAGGTAACGAGTCTCTTCCTATGATGATTTTTTCGATTACTTTCGGTCAATCAGATTAATTTTTCTAAGCCAATTGAAAATTCATGCAATTCAATTCATTAATGTTTATTTTAATATTAAACAAATTTATATGGTTTTGAAATTATGATCTTGTAGTGACACATTTTAGCTGCCGGCTGACGGTTCTGGGATTAAACTATATCTCTATGGATTAAACTTGCGACCTTCGGCTTCAAAGGTTCCAAAATTACACGTACTCTGTTACCAAGTCCACCGAAGTTTTCAAAGCACCTCCGTTTGCTCCGGTAACTGGTTGGTAACTGGAACCTGAGAACTGAAAACTGAGCATGTTAGTTCAGTTCCCCGATGAATAGTTAATAACATCAAGACGTTTCAAACTTTCATAACAGCTAAATGTTTCAAAGGTACCACCGTTTCAGTTTATTTTTTCAAATACTTGGCTAAGAATAAGACTAACGATGTTAACAATAAAAAAACAGCCTTACCAAAAAACCTCGTGAAAATTTTATTCAATTGACAAAATACCGTGGATGTGAAAACATTACTAATTAAAAATTATAAAGATATACATAGCTTACGCTTACACAGCCAGAGGGGGTTTATTATTTTATGTGTATGCTTGTTCAGATAAGTTTTAAGATTTTCACGGCCAAAAGCATTTTCGGTATTTGTTTTTGGGGTGTTATGCCGTGTTGCGCTACTTCCTTCTTTAGCCAACGTTTCGGATATCGTTGCAGTGTCCATCATCAGATCCGGCAGATCACACATCTACCGGATCTGCCCTGATGATGGACACTGCAACGATGTCCGAAACGTTGGCTAAAGAAGGAGGTAGCGCAACACGGCATAACACCCCAAAAACAAATAACGAAAGTGTATGCTTGTTGTATTAATAATTTCTGAAAGCATTTTGGAACTTTTCTAATGTATTTTAAATGGCTTGTATATTTCTTATTTTTGAAGATGTCGTAAAAAAATCTTCATAGAAACTAGATAAAATTATCTTTTAGATATTCGTATTTGTGGTGTCCCGCACTGCACACCCGCGGGGGGACCGGGTGCCGGAGCTGGCCGAAGGTAGCCGAAGGGTCCCGATCCGAGGGGTTAGCGAGAGGCGCCGGGAGCGCTCGGCGGCCGCCGCCATTCCGCGAATTACCTTACTAGCGTTAACATTGTACATCTCCCTAATTGACTTAATAAATATTCATTCGTATAAACGATACCTTTTTAATAAATTATATTTGTAAGTGTCACGGACATTACAGTATTAAAATACGCGTTAGTAAATAAAAATTGCCATATTTTAGGCTTCAAACACGGAAAATAATTTTAAAAAAAGCTTACCAAAAACATTTTAAATCAAAATGTATAGAAATTTTAAAAAAATACAAATTTAAGAAAACACAGTGCTTTATTTAATGAATTTGGATGAAAACTGTCACTTTATTTTTTCCTCGTTCATACAATTAAAAATTATAAAGAATTATAACAACAATTCCCCGAGAGTAACTGAAAAAATCTGATATTTGGCATTAATTTTATCACAATTTGAACGTTGATAACTCGAATTTGGTATTTATTTACGCACGCACAAGCCAATTATACAGGGTGGGGCAGAGAGGAGTTACTGATTTCAAAAAATCACTGAAGGCCCCTCAGACCAAGCAGACGGGCGGGGCGGGTGCCGTTAGGTTGGGGAAATGATGCCGTTTATGTTGGTGACCATGCCGTGGTCAGGTAAATATCAGAGCTTTATTGTGAAGACGTTCTTTAAAAACTGAAAAAAGCGTTGTGGCTACGCATGGAGCTTTCCGTGTCCGGTTCAAGTTAAATCGTAATGACAGTTTTTCTCATCCTAAAACCATTCGGAAATGTATCAGTAATGTAAGGTGGACAGGAACTGCAGATTCTAAAATACCAGTTGGGCGACCTAAAAGTGTGGAAACACCTGAAAACATCGCGGTAGTAAGAACGTCAATGGAGTCCGATTCGAGCCGCGGTCAACAGTGGTTGTGTGTACCTTCCCTATTGCTTAGTGCCGTTCGCCCGTTCCCGTTCCTCATACAGATAAGAGATTATTGTTACATTTTATTTAATTTTGTTTATCGTATACCAATTTGTTTGCATTCCTGCTTACGGCTAATCCGTTTTTGTTTGTACAGTCAATGAAATAGACTGCGTATTATTTTTTCAGTTTAAATTTTAAAGGTTAAGTTTTTTTATATAATGGAGGAAGACGAAGATAGGCCTCCCAACCCGGGGTCGATATTAGATTTTTCTGATTCGGATTCTAATACTAGCCATGTTTCTATTGCACTCCCATCTCGTAAGCAACGACCATCGCATAGCCTTCACATTCCATCGAAAGTTAAACCTATACCGCCGATTCAACAAACCTCGACCTCTAACGACCTTAACACCAATAGTAACACCCAGACAAGTACTTTAACTAGCGATAATACAAAAAATACTGACTTACTTTATCCTGCTTCCGCTTCCGGTCCTTTTATCGTTATGGTTCAGAGAACTGAACAAGGAAAACTTATTCATCCTTTAGATTTTGGAAAATTCTTATTTGACTCAAAAAATAATAACCTTGGTATTGTTAACGGTTCAATTAAACCGGAAGGACGATATAAATTATCTATCGAGTGTAATACTGCCACTTCCGCAAATGGATTTGTAAAAAAAAATGACTCGCTCTCAAACCATAAATATAAATCGTTCATCCCGACATTTAACCTTACGAGAATCGGTCTTGTGCGAGGAATTCCAGTGGAGATCCCAGAGGCTGAAATTGTTGATGCTTTGAATAATTCCCACGGAACCCCGAAAGTATTAAAAGCACGCCGACTGAACTACAAAGATTCTACTGATGGAAAACCTTCCCAATCTGTTGTTATTACATTTGAAGGACAATCCCTGCCGTCTCGTGTGTTTATTTATTATACCTCGCTTCTCGTCAAAGTTTATAAATTCCCAACTATTCAATGCTTCAATTGCTGCCGGTTTGGACATTCAAAACCCGTATGCCGCTCCCCTCCACGTTGTTACTTTTGCGGAGAAGGTCACCCATTTGATCAATGTCCGAAATCTTCCAATGACCCCATTTGCATTAACTGTTCGGGTGCACATACCGCGGTCAGTCTAGCCTGTCCGGAATTATCAAGACAGAAGAACATAAAACATTAAATGGCTACCGACAACATTTCGTACTTCCAGGCCTCAAAGTTATTCTCTCCTGCGAAAAAATCATTCGCAGAGATGACATCGTCCTCAGCTCCTTTCCAAACAACCACCTTTTTAAATTCAACGTCATCTTCTCACAGAGAAACCATTCTCAAGCCAGTCAAACCCAACCCAAAATATACTCTTTACCTTGATAAAAAACAATTGAATAATATTTTGGCCAGCCCGAATGGGAATGCCAAATCCCAGACCCCCAATGGGTGTGCCATTAATGGTTATACTTCCCCTCCTGCTCTCCCCGAAATAACGAATAATAATTCTTTTATACAAACCTTAATTACCCTTTTAATTTCTATCCTTACAAACAACAATACTGTACCGTCCAACGCTGCCGATTACATTAAATCTTTATTATCTTGCCTCCCCAATGACTTCGAAACTGCACAAAATTCTTCAGTGGAACAGTAGAAGCCTCTTTGCTAACAAATCTGACCTAATTCAATTACTCGACGAACACGACGTTTCAGTAGCCGCCATTTCTGAAACGTGGTTAAAACCCTCCTTTCATTTAAAAAATCCAGGTTATTATTGTCTCAGACACGACAGACCGGATGGTAAAGGCGGCACGGCTCTGATAATCCATAATTCTATCCCGTTTAAACAAATTAATATTCATACTCCCTCCGACGATATCCAGATAATAGCAGCTGTCTTATCTGATATCACAATATTATCAATATATATTCCTCCCTCTACGACTTTTATTGAAAATGAATGGGCACCAATCTTAACCCAGATTTGTTCCCCTTATATGATCCTTGGAGATTTTAATGCACATTCCCCTTCTTGGGGTAGCAAAATAACAAATCGTTCTGGCCGCAATCTTTTAGATTTTATTGATACCCATAACCTATGTTTTTTAAATGACGGATCTCCAACCAGATTCACCCCCCCTCATCAACGGAAAAGTGCTGTTGATTTATCTCTTTGTTCGTATTCGTTAGCATCTAAATGCTCTTGGGACATCCTAAACGATCCCCTCTCTAGTGATCATTTCCCAATTATAATCCGATTCCACCATCAATCTAACACTTATCCCCCCCCCCCAGTTAAAAATAATCTCAAATTTAGAACAAAAGATGCGAATTGGAGCACTTTCTCTTCTGAACTAGATAACCTTATTAATTTAACAAAATCGTCCCCGGGAGACATCAGAATGCAATGTGAGACGTTTCCCTCTATGGTTATAAATGCAGCTGAAAAATCCATCCCGAAACACAATGCGAACATTAAAATAAAACACTCTACTCCGTGGTGGGACGAGGAATGCACTCGCTCCGTCAACTCTCGTAAAAAAGCAATTTCCTCTTTTCGTAAGTGTATGTCACTAGAAAAATTTTTATCAGTTAAAAAAGCCCAGGCAGAAACCAAGCGAATTTTGAAAAATAAAAAACGCGCTGGATGGCGGAAGTTCTGTGAGAACCGGTCTCCGGAAACTCCCCAGTCTTCAGTTTGGTCTAGCTTAAAAAAATTCTGATCATCGTATTCTCCGCCGAGAATCAAACATATTTCAGAAGAAATTCTTATAGGATGTGCGGATATAATAGCTCCCCCATCAGTGGCCGGATGTGAAGAAATGCCTTCTATTAAGCCATATCCATCTCATTCTAACTGGCTAGATGCTCCTTTCTCCATTGATGAGATGAAACGAGTAATAAGAGCCCTTTCTGACTCTGCTCCAGGTCCCGATGGAATATTTAATAGTTTCATTAAATTATTTTCTGATATGGCGGTTGAATATTTCTTATCTCTTATTAATAATATGTTTGAAACAGGACTAATTCCGGATGATTGGAAAACTCAAAAAATCATTCCCATTTTAAAACCTGGAAAAAATCCATCTGAAATTTCGTCTTATCGGCCTATTGCTCTTTCATCATGTTTGATGAAAGTAGCGGAGCGTTTGATCAAAAACAGATTAGAGTGGTTTGTTGAAAGTCAAGATATTATCTCACCAAATCAGTATGGTTTTCGGAAAAAGGAATCTACAATGGATAATTTAAGTTTGTTCACAACTGATATCCGAGTTTCTCAATCCCTAAATTCTTATACATTGGCCACATTCCTTGACCTTTCATCAACTTACGATGATGTTTTACTGAATGTTTTGAAAGAAAAGCTAATTAAAAAACAAATCCCCCGAAATTGGTCCAATTTATTATTAATTTACTCTCAGATAGTTCCATTATTATTGAGTCTTCCTCTAAATGCTTAAGGCGCAAACTATGGAGAGGTTTGCCCCAGGGTTCTGTTATTAGTCCTCTGTTGTTTAATATTTATATAAGCGACCTAGACTCAGTAATTCCTTTTTCTATCAAGCGACTTTACTTTGCGGATGATATCCTTATATATTTGTTACATAAAAATATTATTCTTGCAGCTAAGGAAATGAATTTGGCTTTACAATATATTAAAAGCTGGTTGTCAATAAATGGGATGAATCTGGCGGCATCTAAAACAAGGGTCGTGGCTTTCACGCGCAAAAGAAAAATTCCCCAATTCTCAATCTCTTTTGATAATGTGCCTCTACAAACCGCTACTCAAATCAAATTCCTTGGTCTTCTTTTGAACCATAAACTTTCCTGGCTACCACACATTCAGATAATTTCTTCAAAGTGTGAAAAGGGACTTAATATGATGCGAGCAGTTTCCAGAGTATGGTGGGGATCTCATCCTACCACTCTTAAATTAATGTATAATGCCCTAGTTCGGAGCCACTTGGATTATGGCTCATTCCTTTTTGACCCACTCCCTAAATATTTAGATAAGAAAATGGAAAGAATTCAATCAAAAGCCCTCAGAATGATTATTGGAGCTATGAAGTCTTCTCCAATTAATGCGCTTCAGGTGGAATGTGGGGAGCCTCCATTAAATTTCAGAAGGCAATTCCTTGCCAATAAATATATTTTCAAGGCTTTATCGTTATCACATCATCCTATTAAACAAAGTCTTAATCGGTTAAGTGTTAATTTGAATTCTAACAAAAGATTGAGAGAAAAACAATGTTTTCCTCTCCTAATTAAAAGTTTTCATCTCTATAAGTCTCTATCATCTTCCCTCCAATATCTTCAAGAAGTTCCCAATCTCCCTATATACAATATTCCATTTAAGGCAATCACTTTTATGCCGAACACAATAACATCAGTCTTTCAGAAGAATATTTTATCCTCCCCAAATAGATTTCAAAATGTGGATGATTGTTTTAAAAGCATTGTGGCTTCAAAATTCCCTGGATTTTCCATCTTTTACAGTGATGGTTCCAAATTTGAAAATAAAAGATGTGGAGCATCGATATATAGTCCAGAATTCAACATCAATCTCACTTATAAATTACCGAAAGAAGCTTCCATATTTACAGCTGAATGCTTTGCAATTGAACAAGCGCTAAATCAAATCCTGGTTCTCAACATTCATCGAGCCTTACTACGTACTGATTCGCTAAGTGCTCTAACTAAAATTAGGTCAAATATTCTTTGTTATCCGGAAGACAATATTATATGTAAAATAAAATATCTTCTCAATTCTCTAAGTGAATCTGGGTTTGAGACGATATTGGCCTGGGTCCCTGCCCATTTGGGTATCGAGGGTAATGAGATGGCCGATTTTCTCGCCAAATCCGGTTCAAATTCGGGAACTATCCCACTAAATTTTAGAATTCCTATCTCCAATGTCTTCCCGATTCTTAAATCCAACATGACTCGTGCCTGGGAAGAAAATTGGGCAGTCTCCAAAATAAGAACTGGATCTTTCTATGCTGGAATTCAAAACCATATCCCTGCTAAGCCATGGTTTCACGGTAAAAAACTTTCAAAAAGATTCATTTCATGTATTTCGAGAATGAGAATTGGTCACTGTTCAATTGCATCTCACTTGTCTAGAATTAGAGTTTTATATGATCCGGTCTGCCAGTGCGGTGTGGAAGAGGAAACCCTCGACCACGTTTTCTTTAACTGTAAAAACCATTTATCTTTCAAGAACATATACCGCCGGCTTATTAAAATCACACACCAGTCCCCCCTTAACATTTCATACCTTTTATCTCTTAACAATTCTCGTGTTCATACAGCTTTATGTAAGTTTATTAACCTGAATGAATTCAATATTTAATTTGTTTTAGTGATCTAAATGAGTCCAATATTTAATTTTTTTTATTATTTTCCCAATAGATTAACTGAATTTTTTTATCCACTTTGACTATTTCCGGCACAAAGCACTCTTTTCAGGGTGAATTGCCTAAAACCAAAAAAAAAAAAGAACGTCAATTGAAGAGTCTCCAACCCGAGCAGCGCGGAAACACGCCGTTGCGCTTGGAATATCATCCAGAATTAGAAGGCAAATCTTACACCCAAACCTTCACCTATACCCCTACAAGATGATGCGTACACGGGAATTGAACCCACAAGATTTTGTGAAACGTAGGGATGCTTGCATTGCAATCGTAACTGCTGTATCCCTCGGCGCTGTTTTGTGCACTGGCGACGAAGGATTAACCATTACCTTTATTGAGTTCTTCATCTCACTATTGTGAGATGTTGGAGAACGTTAGGCGTCCCAAAATGAAAGAGTATGGCGAGGAGCAAGACACAGAAGCCTTCTGGTTTCAACAAGATGAAGCCATGGCCCATGGTGTTCATCGTTCGTGCGAAATTTTGCAAAAGCTCTTTCCAGGTCACCTGATCTCTTTGTGGGGGGATATTTCATAGCCCCCGCGCTCTCCCGATTTGACCCCGAGTGACTTTTTTCTGTAAGGATACGTCAAAGCTGAGGCAAATAAACTTCGATCTCGAACCCTTGAAGGTCTGAACGAGGCGATTGAGGACGTCATCGCTGGAATTCCGCAAGATATGTTGGAAAGAGTGGCCGAAAACTTCTTTGAAAGGCTAATATGTGTATTGCTCGCCAAGTCAGCCACGTCAGACGATATCATTTAAAAAATATCATGAAAAAAAACGGCATCATTTCCCCGACCTAACGGCACCCACCCCGCTCCTCTGCTCGATCTGTGGGGCGTTCAGTGATTTTTTGAAATCAGTAACTCCTCTCTGCCCCACCCTGTATTAAATAATATTACTTTTGTGGAAGTTTTATTATACTCAAGGGTTAAAAAACAATTTATCCGAAATAGCCTATATTTTTATGTTAACCAAATTAAATTAAGTAATTATGTTCATTTTTACTAAAATAATAGCAAATTGATCATTGCAACGGAAATCATGTTCAAAAACATTAAACTAATTGCGCGTAAAATATCACATGTCACAAAATAAATTTTGCGGTGAATGAAAGAAAAACATGGCGGCTGAGCTTGCGCAAAGCTACCAAAGTTCAATGCAGCCAACATAAAAACGTCGTTATATTATTAGAAAAGTTGCAGATCCGCCGTTTAACGGTCACCGACCAAGAAACACCGTTTAACGGTCGTTTAATGTTTTTTTTATTAGTGCGGCTATTAGTATTTCGAATCACCTAATGATACTAACGAAATGGTGATGCGAAATCAAAATTTGATGAGTCCTTCCCGAAATTGGCTAAAAATGATCCCCCCTCTTTACAACAACTAAAATCGACATCGTCATGCTTTGTCTTGTCCATAGAATTTAAAATTAACATTATTTTCAATAAATTATAATTAATAAGTAGGGCCCGGATTAATATGTAAAAACATATTTTTAATTTACACGATTTTCGGTCTCGTATGTGTTCTCTACCTAGATTATCATTTATAGATTGTGAAAAACTAAGTTTTACTTTCCATATTTTTCCATATTTCATGGTTTAGTCCATATTTTACAAAAAAATATCACAATCATCCATATTTTCGATTTTTATATCAGAAAACATGAGTCAGTTCACAAAAATTGATATAATTTTACGTGTTTGCATTCTCGCCACCACACGGCCGCGCGTGTTTCATTTCTCTCGCGTATTATTCGTCACAATTTCATTTTTGATTCCCTTCCTCTCAGCGCGGCGGCGCCGAGAGGCAAATGCGGGCGGTGCGCGGGCGGACGGGCGCCACACTGACACTGACGGTAAGCCGGCGATCACCAACGACGAGCGACGTTCCTACCTTGTTTCATGCGCGTCTTTTTATTTTTACATACTCAAGTCACCTACTACTGTCTAGGTACCTATAAAGTATATTTTAGACAAAAATAAAGGATATGATACCCTAAAAACAATTAATAAAGTTCTGAGCGGAAGCTTTGAGGGTACTGCAGACGTGCATTACACAATTTCGGAATTAAGCGTCTTTAAGTACGCTCTCATTACATCATGTGACGTGGAAAGATCTTTCAGCCAGTATAAGGCTATATTTAGATCAAATCGACAAAGTTTTAATTTCGATAATTTAAAAAAGCATGTGATTGTGTACCGCAAATCAATTTCATAAGACAGATTTAGAGGAAGATGAATAAAACTTCATTTTTTTATTTGAATTACCTGAACATTTCGCTATCTTTTTATAATTTTTTTAATGTAAGGGGTCGTCCATTAATCACGTGATGTTTTCTTAGCAACTTTTAACCCTCCCTCCCCACTGGTGAGGTTTTAGACCACCCCCCCCCCCTTACCAAAATCACGTGTATTTTTGCGTATTTTTCTTACAAAGTATATTGAAATTTTCAGAATATTATCTTTAAATACAGTTATAATCTGATTAATTTTTTGAAAATTAAGCACGTGATAAAAATTTCCAGTTGCAGGTTGTTTTTGACTGGCATTTGGTTTATAAATCGTGCGTTCAACCAAAAATAAATACACGTGATATCTCATTACGTATCCCCCCCCCCCCCCCCACCCTCCTTGTGATATTTTGTGATTTTTTTCCGACCCCCCCCCCCCCCTTTCGAGCCTCACGTGATTAATGGACGACCCCTAAGTCTTACTGCATAGTAATTTTTCACAATAAACAATGTTTAATATGAAAGATATTTTTATTTTATACTCCATATTTTACATTTTTAGTCCATATTATATGTACATATTTTGAATTTTTTAATACATATTTATCCGAGCGCTATTAATAAGTAATTTAAATAATTTAAGTAAGTCCCCCATCACGACTCAACAACAATTTCCGCTTAGTGTGATGGTAGTAGGAGATTTTCAATAATTGTTGGATTAACAACACATTTGCCGGATGATGGACACTGCAACGCTGTCCGGAACGTTGGCTAAAGAAGGAGGTAGCGCAACACGCCATAACACCCCAAAAACAAATAAAGAAAATTGTTGGGTTATTCGTAACCCGGGAATGTTTGTCTTTCTTTAAAAAAAAGAAAAACTTTCCTTTTCAGATCATATAGTGCGGTTGATATCATCTTGTAACAAACTTTTTGGATTTGTGATAAGAACAAAAAACAAATTTCCAAGCCCGAACAATGACACCGATGTTCAACAGCAATGTACGATCAAAACTAGAATACTCTTCTGCTGTTTTGGCCCCATACGAACAATATGCTAGAACAAAATTTAAAAAAAAAATTGTCTGAAACAAATTTTCGTAACGACGATTTATTTAAGTATTTATTATTTTAATACCGACCGGTTTTGCTTAACACAAGCATCTTCAAGGTATTAAATTAAACTAATCAAAAAATACATTGTGTGAGCTTATAATATATACATGTAGAAAGAGGTAAAAAATAATAGAATAATTGTTGTCGACACCACGGCTTGCTCTATATTCTACATGGGGGCCATTCATTTATTACGTAAGGCGAATTTTGCTAGTTTTCGACCCCCTCCCCCCTATTATAAGAAAAAATAAGAACAGGCCGACCCCCTCCCCCCTGTTTAATATTTATTACGTAAGAATCTAAAGGAAAAAATGAATACACGTTTGGTTTGTTTTAATGTTTATTTTTCAAAATAACAATTTTTAGAAATGTTTATTTGTACTTACAAAGGACTAATAATTTTAACTTTGCGCATTTTTGTGATCTTACGTAAGAACTATCGAGACTCCCTCCCACCCCCTTGTAAGAAAAAATAAGACATGGTCGACCCCCCTCCCCCCCTAAATCGTAATAAATGAATGGCCCCTAATAAATTAATGGCCCCGTGACAGAATGGACGTTCTGGCCCAGCATAGCATGACAAGAGGTATGGTGTCACTAAATGATATCTCTAGGTCCTATGACATTTCCAACATTGACCTTGAAGGTTTTAAGTATCATTTTAGACAAGAACTTTAACGTATAGTATCGTAAAATTTTTCGTACATGTATTTAAAATTACATAAATAATGTCATGTTTATTGTGGTAATAGGATTACATGGATTACATTTGTGTGTAGTTCACACGCGGTAGAAGTGAAACCTTCAGAAAACTAAAGCAGAGAAGAGTGGGGACGTGGGGAGGCTACAAAGTAACACCCAAAGAGGAGACCGATATTTTTTATTTATTTATTTATATATGCATATATATTACCATATTTAAAAAATGATACTTTGTCTGTCCAACTGGGAAGGATACCCGTTTCAGGACAGCCAAATTGTATATTTAGTTCATAATATTCTTAACAAAGGAATGGTTTCGTTCAAGATATCACAGGAATTTGCTTCTGTCAAGACAACTTTTGAGAACATTAAAAATTGTATTCTGAACGAAGGGATGGTTTCTTTATGTCTTTGAAAGAATCGCAAAGATGTGATTTTTTTTTCAAGGTCATTTTGGAGAACATTAATAATTGCATTCAGAGTGAATGAGTGGTTTCTTTAGTGAGATCACAAGTACGAGATGCTACGAAGTACCGCACAAACAGGAGACCAATTATTCTATCTCATTCTCCCGCAGACTAAATCCTATAGATGTACGTGTTTGTCTCATTTTAATGTCGTTTTTTTCGTTTCATGGAGTTTCAAATCACAACGGCGCTAAAAAAATTTTCACTTCAAAAAAATCTGTAAGGGCCGCGCCCAAAAAAGAGAAGTAGTAGCATCGTGTGTGACCAGCATAATAAAAAAAATGCGAAAAAACATCTTTGATGAATGAAGTAAGAATGTACTCGTAGCGCAATTTATACGAATGCCGTGATTTTTATTTTTCGCGCAGTTGTTATGAACCATATAATTGAATGTTTCCAGGTGTAACTGGCGGGCGAATTGCACAGTCTATTGCGTTAAATTGGACGGAAGCCAACTGAATCTGAGGTAACAGTGACCTTGCAATCATTCTGTGACCTGGGGAGGCCTAGGTCAGACTTGGCGACCTGTTAACGTAACTGCATTTGCGCAGATTGTGGGACGAGGGATTATAGGTCAGTGTAAATTGGGTCACTGGTGAAAAAATGGGACGTGGTGATAAACTGCTGTACACTGTGATAATAATGCTCTCTGTAAATACGTTGTCAACAGATAACTTAATCTATAACGATTTGAATGAAAACTAGTAAGTTTACTAACACCTTTCGACTAAAAGAGACAGGGCGATTGTCTAATCAAGAAAGAATATTTGAATTTTTTTATCAATTTCACCAAAAGTACGATAAAAATTACTTCACTTCGGGCACAGATGCTCCCAAAATACATTTCTATTGGTTTTCTCTCCCCTAACATAGTGTAATCTAAACTATCCTAAGATAATAACAAAAAGTGCTTGGTGTAACCCAAAGTGACCAGCTCATTTACGGTGCTCCATCGAAGCCAGAGTAAAGTTAGCCTTCCAAAAACTAGGCGTACTGTAGGTACAGGGCCCGCAGATACTTTAATAGTACACAACTGCTAACCCTGTACAAATCACAAGTGCGCCCCACGGTTGAATTTGGCAGCCACCTCTGGTCTGGAGCTTCAAAATACCTGAAAAATACCCTCGACTCTGTGCAGAAACGGGCGGTCCGTTTGTTAGATTCTCCCATCTTAACAGACGGATTGCAATCTTTAGAGCACAGGCGTCGGGTGGGAATGCTATCCTTGTTCTACCGGTATTACAATGGAAGATGCTCCAAGGAACTAGCGTCATTGATCCCTTCGGCACCGGTGCATAGTCAGGAAACACGCCAAACGCGTGCCCAACATCTGTACACGGTTGACATTTGTCACATGAGAACGGGTCGTTTCTTCGATTCGTTCTTGTGTTCAACAGGTCGGCTGTGGAATGATTTGCCGGCCTCTGTGTTTCCTCCTTCCTACAACATGGGTCTCTTCAAGACCAATGTTCATTCCTTCCTCTCCCCAAAAAGACCCTCCACACAGCATCCCAGATGACATAGGCCTGAGGGAAATTATTTTCCTCAGGGCCTCCTGTGTGGAGTTAATGTAAAAAAAAACCTTGATTTGACAACTTCATTATATTATACGATGAATTTGCGGATTCGAAACTCGGGTAAGGCAAAAGATGTTTTATATTAACGCCATTTTTAGAGGTTCTTACACAAGAATAGTAAAAATTCTAAAGTTTTTTATATTTTATTTTTATTTTTTATTTTGCAGAAACAAACAGTACATTATTACATAATGGAAAATAATTACAAAGTTATAGAACCAATGACATGTCGCTGTTATGTACTTATATTTTTGTGAGATAAATAATACAATATACCTAAATTAAGTTAGTAACTTATTAAAGGAGAGGGGTGTGTGAGAGTGTTTGTATGTGTGTAAATGCGCGTGAGGGTGTGTGGATGTGTGTTTTATGTGTGCGAATTCAGTGTGCTAAAAATGTTTTTCTTAAATAGAGGGAGGGAATCAAAAAATATATCGGTATTTGTGGTTTTTTGAATTGAGTTGAAACTTTGAAGGATGCGGGAAATAGGGGAGTTGGCTGCAGCGTTCGTATTATTACTGGTTTTGTAAAAAAGGTTGGTGTGGCGAGTTCTTTTAGATGGGATGTTAAAATTTATTTGGGATAGAAGTTCTGGGCAGTCTATTTCGTTATGTATAATTTTATGGAGAAATGTCATGTCAGCCTGTCAAATGTCATGTTCGCAAATGTCATGTTCGCCTGGATTTCAGAGATTGGAGAGTGCAGATGTAATTATTGTTGTATTTATATATGCACTAGTGATTTCTCGCAGTGATTTAAAATTATGTATTGAACTCTTACAAAAGGATTACATTGAGCTTTTGAAATGGTCTCATGACTCTGGTTTAATCATAAATGCAAAAAAAACCAAATTGATACATATTAGATCACCCAATGCCAAGACAAATATTATTACACCAGAAATAAAAACACACGGTTCAGATTGCTTACATGTTGGTATCCCAGCATTGTGTACATGCGAAAATATTGAAGTGGTTAAAGAATATGTTTATTTAGGTGTAATTATTGACTGCTTTTTCAAATGGGATTTACAAATAAATAAAGTCTGTGAACGTCTGAGATCTATTGTTAGTAGATTATATAAACTTAAATTCTATGTTCCAATATGCACACTTCGAATAATTTATTTATCATTAGCTGAGTCTATTATAAGGTACGGAATTACAGCTTGGGGACTTTCCTGTAAGACAAATGTTAATCATGTTCAATCTGTCCAAAATTCATTAGTTAAATTATTAGCCCATAAAAGTTTATACGAGCAAAGACACAATGTTCCGTACTTTTACCAGAATCTTAAAATTCTCTCAGTAAGAGCAATTCTGTGGCATAAAATTATTTTTCAGCATATGAATAGCCCTATATACATAAATAGACTGGACCACACTTACAATACTCGATTTACGTTAAATGAAGGACTAATCGTACCTAAGCACTTAAACAAATATGGACAAAGAACGCTGGACTACATGATACCTACATGCTTAAATATGTTACCTGCTAAAATTAAAAAATGTACAAATAATGTAAGAACAAATATTATATTGAAAAATTGGCTCGCCGAAAGAAAAAGTTTGTATTAACATTCTTGTAGTACTCGTAACACAAAAAATGTCTAACTGCATTATAAGTTTTATTTAAAAAAAAAAAAAAAAAAAAACTTCAAAGTAAAAGCACCCATTGACAAACTACTTAAAAGTAGTTTATTGGGACTTTTCTTTTTTGTAATATCTTATTTTTATTTGATTTCCTGTAATATTTTATAACTTTTTTCTTCTAATAAAAAAAAAAAAAAAAAAAAAAAAATAACCGAGATACTTAATAAATTTATTTTGTATGCGCTCTATGTTGTTGACGTATTGGGTGTATTTGGGATTCCAGACAGGCGATGCAAATTCCCGTGTACTTCTGACTAGTGAGGAGTAAAGCATTACTAGAGTATGTGGATTTCTAAATAATTTACTCAGACGTAGTATAAAACCCAACATTTTGTAAGATCTATCAGTGATTGAATCAATGTGCGTTTTAAATATAAGTTTACTATCTAAATAGGCAGAGTGAATATGAAAAGTTAATTAGATGCTTGTTTCTAGTAAAGGACATAGTGTGGCATTTAGAAACATTGAGGTCTAAATAATTAGCTGTGCAATAGTTGCAGAGCCTATCTAAGTCACTTTGTAGCTCTTTACAGTCCGATAGAGAGCGAACCGTTTTGTAAATTTTCATATCATCTGCAAACAATAAAAATTTAGAGTATTGGAAACATGAGCCTACGTCGTTTAAGTATATATTAAAGAAGAGCGGACCAAGGTGGGAACCCTGAGGGACACCCGAGGTTATGTTGATTATTTTAGATAAAACTCCATTTATTGAGATAACTTGACTACGATTGCTAATGTATGATTTAATCCATCTAAACAAGTCACCGTGTATTCCAAGACGAGTGAGTTTATTTAACAGAATTGAGTGGATAACGCGGTCGAAGGCCTTTGAGAAGTCGGTGTACATAGCATCGACCTGCACCCTTTCGTCCATATTGCTCTGCAAATAGTTGACAAATAGGTCAAGGTTAGATGTTGTAGACCGATTTTTCATGAATCCGTGTTGGTTCTGTGAAATTGTTGTAGTGATAGTCGGGTAAAGTTGGTCGTAAACGATTTTTTCAAGAATTTTACTTATGATGGGAAGTTGAGAGATAGATCTGTAGTTTGTTACGTCATGCTTGTCACCCTTTTTAAAAATGGGAGTTATTACGGCAGACTTCCACTTATGAGGAAACGTACCTTCACTTAATGATTTTTTGAAAATTCACTGACTGGAGGAGTGATATATTTACTACAGTTACGTATGAAGATACCAGGCAAACTATCTAAACCAGGTCCTTTGTTAATGTCAATGGATGATAGATATTTGTAGGTAATGTCGTTGTTGATTGTAATTGAGGATATAGCTATGTTATTCAGCGGATCAGGTTCATGAACATCAGATGCTAAATTTTGGGTATGATCAGTGAAGACGGTAGAGAAATAGTCAGCAAATAGATCGGTAATCTCCTTACTATTGTGTGCGATTCTCGAGCCATATGTTAGGTGTTCAGGTATGGAAGGAGATTTTCTTTGCGTTTTGACAAAGCTCCATATTTTTTTACATTATTTTGTATAGCATGTTCTAAGTGTGAAATATAATTGTGGTATGTGAGAGTAGCGATTTTCTTTTGTCGTTTTCGGAGCAGTGAAAAAGTTTGGTAATCTAGTGGGTTCTTGTGGCGTTTCCATGCTCTAAAGAATTTGAGCTTTTCTTTTGTAATATTGATAAGAGCCGATGAGTACCACGTTGGGAA
Source organism: Limnephilus rhombicus (assembly GCA_929108145.2). Classification (NCBI taxonomy): domain Eukaryota; kingdom Metazoa; phylum Arthropoda; class Insecta; order Trichoptera; family Limnephilidae; genus Limnephilus; species Limnephilus rhombicus. The sequence continues at coordinate 24,195,985 of OV815278.1, forward strand.
TATGTTTGTTTTCAGAATTTTCTTTGGAACAAAGTTATCAATTAAGGCGTCAATGATTAATTAAAAGCTGTTAACCGCCGTGTTTCTGATGATCGGGAGTTGTTTCTTATCGTATTTACAATGAATATCTAACTGGACTTAACGTCCGTTCTAAAGGATGCTCTGTGTTCATCTGAAGCGCGGACAGTCGCCAAAAGAAGTGCCCGCCAGAAGATTGGATTTCTTCGTCATCGTTCGGGTTTTAGACCGGGACGACGGTATTACGGACCTATGTTGAGACATCTTAAAACTACACCTAACTACACTTTATAACGACATCTGTCCTAAGACATTGAAACTACGTACGTACATATTCACCTATGTACATTAAATTTCCCCCTTCTCCATAATCTAGCTTTGATTTCCTTCAACTTCTCAAAATTCTCCAATTTTGAGTTCTGTAATTCATGTTTTGTATTCACATAAAAAAACGTAGGTGTTTAGCTTTACCCAACTTCATTTTTAGATTTTTAAACTTCCTTACACAGAAAGCAGTTTGCCCTGATTCTCAAAATTCAATACTTCTAACTTTGGTTTCAGACAGCAGAGTCAAATAATTTTATTTATGTTGCTTTAATTCTGAAAATCGGTTATTCTGTGAATGCTACATCTTGAGTCACTTCCAAAACTTTGAGCTGATTATTCACGCACAGCTTTGGTGGACGTTTTTTCCTTCTGGCGAACAAATCCCCGATGGTCTGGAGAAAGATCTAAGAAAGGATAATCGTGAAAACATGATCCCTAGTGAAATTTTTGACTCTCGACTTAACACTGGACGTTTTTGTGTTTATTTCACATTGTACTAATTCATATAATTCACACATTGCTGTGCTCCACGCTGCCAATGGATCTCAAAAAAGATAATAAAGTGAGGTAATTTTTCATGAAAACGGCGCTATTCAAATCATCCAAATATTAAGAAATGAGATTTTTTAACATTATCTCCATACGGGAGGCCCTGAGGAAAATAAATCCCTGTAGAAATTTTTCCCTCGGCCAATCTCTCCCGATCTGGCCTCCACGCAGTAGGTAGACAAAAACATTTGCCACCAAGATCTAGACAAATCTCACCCCATGAACCCAGGCACCCCTGCAGGGGTGTCGGTTATCCAATAAATGGTCCCCTGGGCGACAGTAATCACACCCGCCTTCCGAATTGTTTCGATGCAGTTTGTACCCCTAAATAATTTTGTTTTGAAAATTTGATCGCTTAGAAATATCATTGATACTTTAATTAAATACTGCGAGTAGAGCACATCTTGGCCTTGGAAATAATCGAAAATCTATGAAAAATGCTTTGAAGTGCAAAATCTCCTACTTGCAAGTCACAATCACAAATCGACCACCATAACAAGGGCATTAGCCTAGCATGGTGGTCGAAAAATCCACTAATTAATGTAACCATAATATTTATGCAATGAATAAAGAAAAAAAATTAAAAAATTAAAAAAACTTTTCTGGTATCTATAGTTTTATTGTATAATATGGCAAATTTGTACATGGTTGAGATTTGTAACATGAAAACGGTTAGTTTCTTCGACTCGATCTTGAGTTCAACAGCTTGGCTGTGGAACGATTTACCGGCTTCTGCTTGTTTCCTTCCTCCTACAACCTACAATATAGGTCTCTCCAAGACGCATGTTCACTCCTTCCTCTCCTCAAAAAGCCCCTCTACACAGCATCCCAAGGATGACATAGGCCCTGACGGAAATTATTTTCGTCAAGACCTCCTAAAAACATTTTAATATGTGTGCCTGAACTTAAATTAAAATGAAAATAAATAAATAAAAATTTGCGATGTTTTTTGTTTATGTAAAAACAGCTGCCGAACCCAGACGCGAACCCAGACGTGAGCCGAGACACGAATTATGCGAAAGAAACGAAGCAACCACAAGGGCACTGCGGAGCTGTTGTGGTTGCTTCGTTTCTTTAGCAAAGTTCGTGGCTCGGCTCGCGTCTCGGTTTGCAAATACGCAGCATAAGGAGTGCATGATTTCGCCTGATTCTGCACCAACACGCCGTGTTGCGATGTGGATTGCTTTTTTTCTCTGGTGCTTCTCAAATCGTCACAATTCGGATTTGATTTTTAACATTTAATTCTCAGCCCGTTAGCGGTTTTTCAAAATTTTTATTTGCCTTGTCGTCGGGCATTACGTACTTCACAATATAATCAAACGCTGATGGCGCTCAACCAGGGTTGCCAGGTCTTTTTCAAAAATATACCGAACAGTGAGCAAAAAAAAATTTCGAGGTGAAATTTCCCTAGATTCCACGGTGGTATCTTGATAAAACCCGCGGTGGGGGAGGGGGCGGGGGTGTTGGACTTTGAAACAATGGAAGCAGTCAAATTATTTCGAATAATCACATTTACGCAAGTACGTAGTCACCTAATGTGTAACAGTAATCCGCGAAATGGCTTGAAAACAGTGAGCGCGTGCACGAAGCGGCAACATCGCACAAACTAAGTAAAGGATGCTACGCAATATCGATTGCCGATTGCGTCAAATCTGATAGTTGAATCGCTTATTAGGGAGAAAAATTAATCAGAAAAAAATACCAAACTGCCCATACTTCGGTATTTTTGTCATACCGAACACCGAACACGTCGCTAAAATACCGAACGGTTCGGTAGAATACCGAACACCTGGCAACCCTGCGCTTAACGAGGGCCGTTCAAATGTCAAAAATTAGAAATGGCGCCAATTGTCGATTTGATGACAGCTGACAAACGTGTAGGGAGTTCAAATAATCAGGCCTGAATCCTAAATTCCCACCAAAAAATGCTAAATTCAGTACTCAATATTGGAAAAATGCAACAATATCGTATGTGCATTGCACACTTCGATAAAATAACTCAGGTGCGAATCATACATCATAATCAATCATACGTACGTCTAGTAATGTTACATTGTCGTATAAACAAGCTTATGGGTCCGAGTGGTTAACACTTTTCTTGATCGTTTTCGTGTAAATTTAAAGAGAGTTGTGTTTAGTTGTTATTGTGATTTCATTTCGTGCTTCTGCCGCCATGGGGGGGAATGGGGAAACGAGGTATATGGAGCAACCTTGTTACAGCCGAGGGAGCTCGCCCATCAGGAGCGAGGCACCTTTTACATAATATTACGACAAGGAGTTTATGTACACTTAATTTCTTTTATTATAGTTCCACCATTGGTAAGTACTATCATTATGTCTGCGATACACCTTGAATTTAGGGGTCTGATCCATTCCCAATAATGACCTGTTTATTATTTTTTTTACTTTAGCTCCACACATGAGGCCGTGATGAAAATAATTTCCCTCAAGGCCTTTGTCATTTTTTGGGATGCTGTGTGGAGGATCTTTTTAGGAAAGGAAGGAGAGGAAGTTCTGGGAAGGGAAAGGATATTAGGGGTAGGTATAAATCTGGGGGTCAGTGTATCCATAAGTGACGGGCGTATGAATCCATCCTTCCCACTGCGGTGCAAGGCGATATTCCGAGAGAGTACGCTTTTGGAGAAGTGAAAGGGACTGTAATGGGTGGTTGCCAAAATGATTTTTTTGTTTTTCCAGTATTAGGGCATTTTCACCAAAGTTCGTACACATTTTTATGCTTTCTATTCCTGTACCTTTAAGATTTATCTTATAGTTTTTACCAATACCAGATTACGAGAAGTCGGGATCTTTTTTCAGTGCAGTTTTATTAATTTGTTTACGCACGGAGCAGAAACTAAAAACTTATGTACAACTAGCAGACCTGGCCACACGTTGCTGTGGCTAACGTAACGTTTATAACCAACGCCATCTGTTAAATCAAATCCACACCACGCTGCCCACTGCCCGCTGCCCGCTGCCCGCTGCCCGCTGCCCGCAACCAATTTACACAAAACCATAACAAATTATATACCTACAAACCTTCATCATGAATCACTCTATCTATTGGTGAAAACCGCACGAAAATCCGTTGATTAGTTCAAAAGATCTAAGCGCACATTTAGCGTGAGCGACTTCATTTTATAGGTCCTTTTTTTGGCAATTCACCCTAAAAAGAGTGCTATGTGATTATAGGTACTTAGTAAAGATAAAGATATTCGCCAAGCCGAATGCCAAGTACCTACCTACGGTGGCATTAATGTCAAGCTGACACATTAAATTTAACATAGGTATATTATATAAAAATTATAAAATGTCAGTTTAATGAAATTAGTATCTACTTAAAGGAAATTATATGTAAATAATTAATAAATAATTAATAATAAATACAATAATTAACTCTGTAATATTAATGGAACATCCAAAGTTTTTACTTTGACGTCATTTTATTGTCTACGAAAGTGGGCTGGGCCACTTAAGATTATCAACAATAAAATGTCTGGGAACAAAATGCCTACAAATCGCTTAGCTGATCGCAGACTCTGATTGGTCGATCGCAAAGTTGGGAACCATACCAATAACATTTTTATTACTTTTGTACTCTATTATATGTTTATTTATAAAAGGCAGTATAGCCGTTTATGTATTTAAAAAAAAAAAATAAAAAAAAAAAAAAAAACATGTAATCCTCACATTGCCCAGAACACTAATGAAGGGTAATAATGAGGACATCTTCAATTTATCACTTTAAAAAATGGAAAAGATTGGGGAATTCGGTTATGCATATAAACCTTATTTAAAAAAAACTGTATACGAGTAATATAATTGTTTATAATTTTGCTAACTATTCCTACGCGAAAGTCATTTAAAAGCTATATAAATGGATTTAAAGGATTCTGTAACAGAAACATTAAACGTGATTTTTTCAATGTTGCTCCAAATTTACTCAAAAACTGCACAATTTCCAAAAACACACACGTAAGCTGTAAAAACCACAAAACTAATCTTGTATACCTACAATTTATTTCATCAAATGCGTCATTTTTTTTTTTACGTGAGCTCCACAGTCCACCCAGGAGGCCCTGAGTAAAATAATTTCCCTCAGGGCCCATGTCATCCTTGGGGATGCTGTGTGGAGGGTTTTTTTAAGGAAAGGAAGGAGAGGAGAGTTCTGGAAAGGAAAAGGGTTAGGAATCTGGGGTTCAGTATATCCTGGTCATCCGCATCGAAGACCTAGACAAACTTCACCCATGAACCCGGGCACCCCTGCTAAATCACCAAACGTAGCGAAGCACTGGGGGTGAACTATGGCAGAGGTGTTGGTTATCCAATAAAGGTTTCCGGGGCGGCGGTACCCATTCCCGCCTCCGAAATTGGTAAAATCGCACTACCTTTTGATGTATATAAATAATTAATAAAAAATACGGACCCTTACATTTCACTGACTAAACAAAGTATAGTAATTAATTTGCAAGTTTAAAAAATTAGGTTTTTTCAAACTTCTACAATCGATAATTACGAAAAATCCAATCAAAATGATAGAACGAATCGTAAAAAAGGAAACGGTAAACAAACTTTTGTTACACGCATTCCCAACAACGTGCTTTTTAGACAACTTCATTATTTGTACACAACTAAAGACAGTTCATTCATTCAAATCATTCATTTCATAAATTTCACTAATTTCAATTATTTCATTCATTTCATTCATTTCATTCATTTCATTCATTTCATTCATTTCATTCATTTCATTCATTTCATTCATTTCATTCATTTCATTCATTTCATTCATTTCATTCATTTCATTCATTTCATTCATTTCATTCATTTCATTCATTTCATTCATTTCATTCATTTCATTCATTTCATTCATTTCATTCATTTCATTCATTTCATTCATTTCATTCATTTCATTCATTTCATTCATTTCATTCATTTCATTCATTTCACACATTTCATTCATTTCAGTTCATCAGTCATTTTTCCACCTTCAACATCGTGATTTTTAACGTGGTACGCACAACTTAAAAGTTTAAAAAAATATTTGTATGAAATCCCTAATTCAGAAAGTCAAATATTTTTCTTATGGGTGAGGGAGCGGTCCGTATCGGTAGAGATGGGTAGCGTGAGAAAAATGAAAGGCGTCAGTCGATGTGAGTCAGTCTTTATTGTTGCGCTACGTAGCGGAGTCGGAGCGGAGCGGAGTGACGGTGGTGCCGTGTGTGTTGCTGCTACGTGATGATGTGAAGGTGAAGGTCAGGAGACTACGGCGGTGAAGATCACAGGTCTTCAGGGAGCCGGCGTGTTGCTCTACACCATGGCGGTGTAGAAGTGACCTTGATCCAGGCGGTCGACCATCGTCGCGTTGACGAGGTATGGCGGCTGTGTGTCCAGTGGGTTGGAGCACACACGTGACGCAGGAAGGAACCTTGGTTGCTGCTCGTTGCAGGAAGCTGGGTGCTGCTCGTTGCAGGGTGCTGGTTGCTGCTCGTTGCAGGATGCTGGCTGCTGCTCGTTGCAGGATGCTGGCTCGTTGCCGAATGTGTTGCTGGCTTGTTGCCTGGTTGCTTGTTGCTGGTTGTGGTTGCTGGGTTGCTGGCGCGTTGCCTGACATCTCATGTCGAGATGGTAGTTGGAGAAGTTCCTCGAAGGTGCTGGAAATGTTCCTGGTGTCACACTGGATAAATGGTGTTCACTGCTGACTGCGCGGGCCCGTGCCCGGCGCAGGCTCGGCACTTAGTCGCGGCACTGCTCGTTGTGTGTTACTCGACCGATGAATGAGAAGGTACTGACTGACTAGACTTGAGACTATACTTGAGACTGAGCTGCATGCGGCTCGCGCCGACTTATATACTCCGCCGGCCGGGCAAGTAGTTTCGAGAACGGTAAGCAATGCTGGGTGAATTCACGCAAAGCTGAGAAACCGCTCGAACCTTCTGTGTGCATTTGTACGGTACAGCCAGGTGTTCTAGCTCTTTCGCGTAGGTGGCGGAATTATTATTTCTAGGCGGCCGTCGGTACTACGCCGAATGTAGGTAGGTGGATCGGCCGTCTTCCAGCCGGTTCTTTAGAGGTCAGTGGCGTAGCGGTAGATTTCGCAGAGCGGGTTAAGTAGCCGCTACATGGGTTTCCATCTAAATTCCGAGTAGTACTCCTCGGTAAAAGTTACACAATTATGAACAAATCAATAATGACGTTGTGTCACATTTGAAATCGGGCCGCTAACAATAGCACTCCTTATGTAGATGGCGATAAGATTAAAATTCCCGCTTAACATCCCATGTGTGCAAGAAAAAACATTGTCAAAAAGGTGTTTTATTTTATTTACTAAGGTCAGGTACAAATATTTAAATGTTTTACGGTGATTTTCGAAAGAACTTAAATTGCCACATTATATAATAAAACCTTAATCGAAAAGGGGTGGTAAGTAGAAGATTTTTTACTTTAAAGTAGTTTTTATATGCCTGATACTTTTTTTTCTAGGCTTATCAAAAAAATTATTGATTATTTCAAAAACGTGTTCTACTAGCTGTATTTAATTAAAACGTGCATTTTCAAACCAAAAATCACATTAATTCACCATAATTTGTGCATGGTTCCTTAACAAATGGTTGGCAACTTTCAAGGTATTAACATCCCCATGGCGACGGGAACATGCGCTATCGATTATATGGCAGGTCGGGGATGGAAGGTGCTAGTAGCAATAGCTGCTGGCTGCTGCCTCTCTCCACCCTCTCCCCCAACCAAGCAACCGACCCCGGTATGTATTGGAATATTGCTTATATATTTATTATGTCTACTAGTTCCGGTTATAGCGATGTACAATCCTAAATCGTATTTGCTTTTGACAAGTTGCAAAATTTCCCCAGATTTTCACAACGGTGGTACCCAACTACCTACGTGGTACCCAACTTACCTACGGAAGAAGGTCAATAAATCCAAAAGTGACGAACACTTTAGCAGATTTTTTTTTCTGAAAAATTTTAAATAAATTAAATACTATTATTAAAGAAATTTACAAAAAATGCAAAGTACACTGAAAGTTCTATTTAAAGTTATTTTGTGATGAAAAAATCATAATTAGCTATAGGTCTACAAAAACATGAGATCGATTTTTGGAAGGTATTGAAGAGAGCGGTCAGTGTAAAATAATACATGAGACAGGGCGGCATATCTATAACATAACATCGACTGTGGAAGAAGCATTGCGATTTCGTATTTCAATTTATAGTATTGTGAACTACAATATATAATTTTTTTTTAATTAATATTTTGAAGTGAAGCACCAAAACCTGGAGACGTATGGCCCCAACTGCGACGGGTGAGACCTTTTCTATACTCCAGTCTGGGCTTATCTTATGTTCCAGAAGCCCAGTTTTGAACTATTGACACTGTCCATCAGGTTTTGCATGCAAACTTAATCGCCCCCTATAAACTTAGCGGTTGACGTAGTTTTGGGGTTGGTCCTAGGTATATGGCTTGTCTTGGCTCTGCAGCACCTTAAACCATCACTATTACAGTGGAGCCGCAGTTCCGCGACACTAGGAATGTTGAAGGGCCACTTTGTTTAGATGTTCGGTCACCCTTTGTTGACGATCCAAATGCGAATTTTGTGTTATACTCGTACAAATATTATTTACCAGGTGAATGTATTTTTCTTTTTTTTTAAATGGAGTCAAATTACCTATGTCTTTGTCAGACTATTAGTTGTCTTAGATGTAAGACAACCAAATACATAATGCTTTCAGTAGCGCCCTGGTGAAAGCCAACATTCAGACTTAAAGCGTTGCTTAAACTGGTTTTAGCCTTGTTTGATGACCAGATCTGAATAGCCAGGAAATTTAATTCGTTTGTCTTCCCTATATCCTTCCCTTCTCACAACTTCAGACTTACACACCCCGGTAATTGGGGAAGCCATAGTCCCACTAATTTCAGTTAATTGGAACTCTGTTTAAAAAAATGTTATTTTCCTGAAACAAAAATTTCCCGAATTTATGAAAAAATCCGTTTTCCAAATGGGTGTTTTTTCACCCAGAAGTAGGGAAATTGTACCAGATATCACGTAACTGGCAAGTTCATACGGGGTGAAATATGGATTCGCGGAATTACAAGGTTCTGCGAGGTCCATGGGTAACGAAAGGGGCAAGGTTGCTTCGCCAGGGGAAACCGGCGAATTATGCACCTGAATTGGGTGTAAGTGACGTACTAACTCAATGGTGTAAGTAGTACACTGAGCTTGAGGAATACCTTAGGTACGTATAATACAACAAACTATGTTATCCAGGAATGTAATATGACATAATAAACTATGTTATCCAGGAATGTAATATGACATAATAAACTATGTTATCCAGGAATGTAATATGACATACTACGTTATCCAATATCCAGGAATAGAATGTTATATTATAATAACGAAGCGTGCATGAAATCTAATAATTTTCTAGACGTAAAAAAAATGTATGAATTAAACTTTAATCGCAATACTAGTCTAGTCTAGTCTCACCAATATCCCAAAGTCAAACCCAGCCCCGCCATTAAAAATACACAAATGTAAAAATTCATCTCTAAACCGAAACTGTGACTGCCCATGCCTAGAGCAAGTAAACATTATCAAATATTTAGGAGTAACCTTCGATACACACCTGAATTGGAAGCAACATATACATAATACTACAAACAAAATCCGAAAATCTATATACTTTTTCAAACAAACACGCAATTTCCTTCACCTAAAACTTTTAAAAACAGTATATTACTCATTGTGCCAATCTCACATCGAATACGGAATTCTAGCCTGGGGTAATGCATATTCCAATGCCCTTGTTTCCATCATGAAAGCACAAAAACTAATCATAAAAATAATTCTTAAAATGCCGCTTACTACCAGCACTGATACTATCTTCAATTCCTTCAACGTTATGGACATAAAACAGCTCTACTCAAGATCCATATTACTTAATTTACACAAAAACAACAAAACACCATACAAAGCTACACAAACAATACACAATACCCGAGCCAAAAACAACGAACTTCTCCAAACTTCTTTTTTCAAAACCACCTTCGGGCAAAGACACTCTAAATACATAGCTTGCAAACTATACAATACACTACCAACTACGATCAGACAAAGTGACTCCTTTACAAAATTCAAACAAGATATTAAAAAATGGATTATAAGTATTGGACGCCACACTATCACAAATATCTGTAAAATAAATCACACATAGACATAAATAACTATTCACATACAACCTAACCCATATAAAACAAATGAAAATAATGGAATCCTGTCAAATTTAACCTATAAATAGACTAGGCAGAATTGATTTCATTACTCCATCTCCAACATTTATAAAATAACTCTCTTTAAAAGATTTATTACCCTTCCAATCACCCTTCTGTTTTAATTCTATTCATAATATGTATTTTACCTGAAATATCCTTGTAATTACTATATTCATTTATATACCTGTACGCCTGTCTCGACACAGGTATACCCTAGTGAGACAGGCATACAAATAAAACCATTGTAAACATATTTTATTATAGATAAATAAATAAAATAAAAAATTAAAAAAATACACAAGAAAACATGTGTATATTCTTAGTGCGCCTTATATCACCACGAATATGGGTAACAGGCATAAAAATCGCTTGGCAAACGGAGTCTAGACAAGGTCGTTTTTATTCCAAAAATGGTTTTTATTCCTTCTCGATTCATTTTGTACGAAAGAAAAATGTTAATCAATGAAACTGCCTCTGATAATAATCTTAGCCAAACAATTATTTTTATCATTGAAGAAAAAGATAACAATAATAACCTAAACGAAAATATGAAAAATAACAAGACAAAGAAAAAGACAATGGTCGCAACTGGGACTCGAACTCTCAGACCTCTTTAACCGGGACGTGCGCATTAACCAATTTCACTATTGCCACCTTCTGTCAAGCCGTCATAATAGTTAATCTCATATTTGAAATTTTAGAATTAACAATATTATCTTCAACTAATTATTTTTCCATGTTATTTGTAATTTGGGGGGCGGGAATGGGTACCGCCGCCCCGGGAACCTTTATTGGATAACCAACACCTCTGCCATAGGTCACCTCAATTGGTTCGCTACGTTTGGTGATTTAGCAGGGGTGCCCGGGTTCACGGGGTGAGGCTTGTCTAGGTCTTGGAGGCAGATGACCAGGACATACTGAACCCCAGATTCCTACCCACCCCTTAAACCTTTTTCCTTCCCAGGACTCTTCTCTCCTTCCTTTCCTTAAAAAAACTTCCACACAGCATCCCTAAAGATGACATAGGCCCTGAGGGAAATTATTTTCCTCAGGGCCTCCTGTGTGGAGCTCATGTTAAGAAAAAAAATAGTTGAAGATTATATTGTTAATTCTAAAATTTGAAATATGAGATTGACTATTATGACGGCTTGACAGAAGGTGGCAATAGAGAAATTGGTTAACGCGCACGACCCGGTTAGACGAGAGGTCTGGGTTCGTCTCCCAGTTGCGACCATTGTCTTTTTTCTGTTTTCTGTGTCTTATTCTCTTTCATATTTTCGTTTAGATTATTATTGTTATCTTCTTCTTCAATGATATATTACTTTGATGGAAATAACCTTCAAAAGTTATAAAATATATCCATAAGCTATACGAGTTCAACGGATTCACTATGTACATATATAGGCCAGTGTGTGGTTAGTTACAAAAGTAATATCAAGTTGTGTTACAACTTTCAACCTGTGGATTAATCAGGTTCTCTGTCGCAATGGTCCACTGGCCACCGTACCGTGGCCGGGTTGCCACTGGTCACTGGCCTCAGTGGTCTGGTACTGGTACTGTCACCGGCACTGTCACCGGCAGTAGACTGAAGGAAGGGAAAGGATCGGGAAACCGTGGAACAGGGAAAGGCCGCGACACTCACACTATCCTACCTAAAACTTTCTACCAGCGCTCACAGAGCCGAAATGAATTTACAGTTTTTTTAATTTTATTTTCTGATTACAAATGCTTATGAGGAGACTATCTAAAAAAATCTTTCAGAATAATACCTAATCAGGGTTAGGTAGGGTCAGTTGCTCGTAGTCTTCTAATTAAAAAATATATTTATTATAAGCAAGGGGGCGTTCAAGTATTACGTAACGCAATTTTTGAAGATTTTTAACCCTCCCTCCCCCCCTCCCCCCCATGTAACTCACCGTAACGTTTTTCCTAATAATAATTTCCTCGGCCTAATCACCGAATATTCGGCAGCCGAATATTCGGTGACACTATCATGAATTTAAAAATAATAAAAATCATTTTCTTGAATTAAAATGAATTGAACTCATGAGTTCATAGATCGAATTAAACAGCGTTTTCATGAATTAATAAAAATCAATTACATTTCGCAAATGAAATTGATTTTTATATGAAAACTGTTCGCCTAAATCGGACAGCAGACCCTTACAACTTACAAGTGGTGATCAGCAAACGTAAAACAGTATCTAAGCCAAGCAGAATTAGCTAAGATTTATTTATCATCTCCCGTCAGAAGTATATTATAGTGAATAGTGAGCGGCTGTTTTCGGAAGCAGGTATAATTTATGAGGAAAAGAGCAATCGTTTGCTATCAACAAATACTGAAAAAATTGTTTTCATTCGACAAAACTTACCACTGATAGATTTTAAGTATTGAATGTTCTGATTTTTTGTTAAAATAGAAATTTTTGTGAGTAATATGTTATTTATTATGCATTTTTTCATGATTTGCTATTCGGTTTTCGGCCGAATAGTTCGCAATATTCGGCCGAATACCGAATAGTAAACCAAAAAACCACATGACAATACATTTGAAAAGCTTTTTAATCATTACAAAAACTCTTACGAAATTGTCAAAAATGTCACAATTTGAGAATGACATTTTGTGAACCATCGATTGTTCAATCAGAATTCAATTTTCGAATAAACTCTATTTGAAGTCCTAAGTAGGTATGAAATAGGTACCTATTTTAAATACAAGGTGGGGAAAAAGTTATCACCCTATTGGAAAACGCTATAACTTTTGCAAATGGCGCCAAATGTCAATTCGGTTTTGACATTTGTGAAGTAAACAAACGCAAAATACAAATCGAAAAGCCATGAATCGGTTTACTCCGCAAGAACGAGGAATAATTGGTCCCATATTTTGCGCAACAATTCATCGGTTGTGTTGGTGCAGCGTGAATTTCGTCGCAGATTTCCTGGCCGTCCGACACCAACTGGCTAAATACTGCGGCGTTTGGCCACTCGCCTTGAAGAGACTGGGACAACACGAGATGTTCCCAAGGCTGGCAAGCCCCGGAGCAGCCGTTCTGCTGAGAATATCGCTGCTGTTGCCTCAAATGTCGAAGATGAGCCCGGAACATCGACCACACGACGAGCCACGCAATTGGGCATTAGCCGGTGCGAAAAGGTGGACGATTTTTCATCGAAAATTGTCATGAACGATTAAGCTCATTTCCGTAATAGCGGTTACGTGAATAAACAAAATAATCGTTTCTGAGGCACCGAAAATCCGAGTATCACCCACGAAGAGCCATCACACCTGCTCAAAGTTACTGAGTGGTGTGCTGTTTACGCTGGAGGAGTCATCGGGCCATTTTTTTTTTAGAACGCCACCGGCCAAACGACGACTGTGGACGGCGCGCGCTACAGAGCCATGATTGCCGTTTTTTTTCTTCCTCAATTGGATGAATTGGGAGTGGAGAACATGTGGTTACAACAGGACGGTGCAACGGCGCACACTGCTCGAGTCACAACCGATACTCTGAAGGAAGCATTTCCGGGTCGCCTAACCTCTCGTTTTGGTGATTTGCACTGGCTGGCCAGATCGCCCTATTTAACTGTTCCAGACTTCTTTTTATGGGGTTTTTTTAAGTCGCGGGTTTACGTCATCAAGGCTCAGACTCTTGAAGCCCTTAAGGAGAATATTCGCCGAGAATTCGAGAACCTGTCGCCCGAAGTTCTGGCAAGAGTGATGGAAAATGCCATAAAACGGGCCCGTATGGTCATCAACCCTGGCGGTGGCCACTTGGCCGATATCATTTTCTCGACATGATGGAATAAATTCTAATGGATTAAATAAACAAATTTCACAACCAGAACCAAAGTTTTTCATAAAAAAAAAATTACTGTAAAAGAACATCGGATGATTACTTTTGCCCCACCTTGTAAATTTGATCGTTTTTTTTTACATGAGCTCCACACAGGAGGCCCTGAGGAACATAATTTCCCTCGGGGCCTATGTCATCTATATTGATTATGTCATTTAGATTATTCTTATACTCGTAATAGGTACCTACACAAAAATGAATGTTTGTAATTATAATGATAAATAGAATTTTGAACAAAAATTTGTATTAGGTGGCACGCGAGCTGTTTGAAAACTGAATGGACTGGGACTGAATATATGGAATGTGAGCGGGAGGGGGAGAGGGAAGCGGACATGGGAGAGGAAGGGGCGGCGGAAGGGGAACAGGACGAATGGGAAAGGACACGCAGGAAGAAATAATTTCTTTATTAAGTGGCGTTGCAATGCATGCCGAGAAATCGCTAGTTTACTATAAAGAATATAATTTGAATAAGGTAGTTTGCTACTGTCGGAGACAGTGTTGACAACAACATGCTTTGACAAAATGCTTGCTTAATTAAAAACAATGAATAATAACAAGGTAAACCACTTTTTGTACATAGGTTCATACCTTAGTGTAAGTACCAACATAATATATACATACTCGTACTCGTATATATATATATATATATATATATGTGTATACCAGCACTTCATTTTTATTTGTGTGTGACGCCTCATAAGATCTTGTGAGGCGGGTTAAGATAGGGGATGTAGAAAGCGATTTATTGATGAGGGTCTTGAAGAAGCCCGAATTATATGATGGGAGAAGAATCTGTAGCTCTTACCAGTGGCGTAGCTCTCTCTGTAGCTCTTACCATGGGTGGCACTCAGGGCGGACAGGGCGGATAATGTGGTATCACGCCCCCCCCCCCCCCATCCATTAAAGTTACCACAAATACAAATTTCGACTTCATAAAAAATTGGGGGGTGACACTCAGCCCCCATCGGGTGGCACCCGGGGCGAGCCGCTCCCCCCCCCCCCCCGCTACGCCACTGGCTCTTACCACATACTAGTCAATTTACACGCACATGCACCGGTTAGAGCAGTCTCCATTAAAATACCTGTAGAACAGACTCATTATGCCCACATTGCATTTGTGCATTAGAGATGGCAATCAAACTGTTAACAACGGATTGTCAAACGGCCGCCCTCCTTTGCACAGAATCAAGTAGGTTTATCAAATATTGTGGGGCTCCAACCCAGAGGTAGCTCCCAAATTCAATTGTTGAGCGTACTTGAGATTTGTTAAGGGTTAGCAGCTGGTCACTATTGAATAATCTGCTTGCCTATAACAAGACGCACAGTGTCTTGGAAGCCAGTTTTTCCTCGGACTTCGGTGGAGCCACCATACTTGCGCATATAGTGGCTCCACAGAACCCTGTATAAAATTTTGGATGGTGGTTATAAATTTTGAATATGGGGAAAATAGCTATTAGACGGTTTTATAATTTCCGTCACGATCCACAATAATGATACCGTGACGGAAAAAAAGGCAATAAACATAAGTTCGTTATCATTATAATGCTGCAGCTCTTTCTTACACATTAAATAATGGTGAGACAAAAGATTAGATACACAAAATACGTGCGACTGTTTCCTCCAAAGTACTACTTTTTGCTATGGAGGAAACAGATATATCTTATTTACGGCCCTGCCACGGCGACGGGGATGTATGATAATGATTGTTTAAGACGAAAAGCAAAATCATCAACGCATTTTACATTTGACGTTTTTGAATTTTTGGAATTCACTCACACTTCAATATTATCCTTGTAACTACAATCCATACTTTCAAAATTATCGTCACGGCTAATAGTATTGTAAGGGTTTATGGAGACGTCACCATGCCGTATGGGAGAGAAAATTATCGCGTGTTTCCTTTGGACGAGACAGACCTACGAAGATTGTGTGGAAATAGACATATGTATAGGTAACACAACGAGAGTTGGAAGCAATAAAAATGCTTAGAATTGATGTATTGGTATCCGTGTGGGCCTCAAACCACGCCCAGATACCCGAAAGGGCCCTCTGCCTTGCTTATGGGCTCTACACACGACACAGCATGCTGGCCTGCAGGCAGTGCCTGCAGAGAGCGTGGGTTTGAGCGAACTAGTGCTGTCTCGTTTGTTAAAGGGCCGCTAGAACGAGACGCATGCAGGGACTCTCTGCGGCAGAAGTCCCTGCAGGCCAGCATGCAATGTCGTGTGTACGCCCGCTCATTGTAACTAGTATAGAAGAGACAGCGAGCGTTTATGGCCTCACTAAAGTGCACTTACGGGGTGTTCTAATCATTCAGTTTGTAATGTGTTGTAAACCTAGGGTAACAATATAGTATATTGCAGGTACTTGTATGTTTATAGTATATTGTAGGTATTTGTATGTTTACATCACAGATAAGAGAAACAAAGGGTTTACATCATACAAGTACCTACATATCGCAAGTAAAATAATTATTAGTTTGTAAATTTGAAATAATTAATAGTTTTCATTATTTTCGATTCGAATCTTTATACGTAGATTCACAGTGTGTTTGTAAAGTGTGCAAGTGTAATATTTATTATGATATCATGGATTCCTTTCATGAGACGGGGCGTGACAAATCGCTGAATGGACAAAGTCGTTAAATATATGGGAATTTTTTAACTTTGATTTAATGAAAATCGAATTTTAATGCCTATTTCTCCGTCTATCCCGACTGAAACCGATGTTTCTTTTGGTAATTAAGTTTAAAAGTAGTTTAGATACTTTTCAAAATCTATGCATATAACGTGTAGCGGCATGTGGCGGCTTGAGGATTATTTACTTTATAAAATATTATGTACATAATATTTTAAAATAAATTAATCTTTTTAATTAACACAATATTTTATTTTAACCTTGTCGTTATTTACGAATACCCATATGAATTCAATCCTGAAGATTATCACATTTAGTTAATAAACTTTATTTTGATAAACTTCAGTATTTCAATAAAAATGTTCTGAAACAAAAATAAGTTTTGTGTAACCGACTTCAACAAGCTTTGGCTTCAAATTCTCAATTGTGAAATAATAATTAATTGTTTTTTTTAAAGCCTAAAACGAAACACGCTGTACGAAAGTTTTGCATCTGTGTGAGTACTGTGATGAAGTCAACTTATCTTGCGAGACCTATACCTACTTTGTACATTTTGAAAGAGCTGCAGCATTATTATGATATGGAATGTACGTTTATTGCCTTTTTTTATGCCGTCACGGTACCGTAATCGTGAAACATCGCGGTAATTTTAAAAGTGCTCATCGCTGAACTATTAGAACGCTGCGATTAGAGACCATATCGCATTAACTAACAAGAATCAAAAATGGACAAGTATTACCGAAAGCTTCATTCTTGAATACTCCTCGGGGCGCGGGACAAGTAACGCGTTTAAAAATAGTCGAGCTCCAAAAAAATGGAAATTAACATGTGAGTAGAAGAGCCGTGTTGCCAAAACAAAAATAAATAGGATTTTTTCATTACAAGTCGGTCATTCCCCGCCATCTGCTAACGCGTTGTATACCTACGCCATTTTTACTTGGCCGCTCTCCAATTTAACTGCGTTTGTGTGATTTATTTATTCGCCTCAATAACGAAAGGATTATCGAGAATTTGTTACATCTATCACTACATTATTCGACTACGCGTTCGGTAAAAGCGCTTTTTGAAGAAAACTTCTATAGCCCCTCTGTGATCTGGTTTTCGAGTGAAACGGAAATGACGATTACTGCTCCTGCGACGCATCAACTGCGCTCGTTGATCGCTTTGATTATGATGTCACTTTTAAAGGCTCCTATTGGTTGAGATATGAAACGGAAATTACGCTGGTCTGCGCATATTGGTGGCGTTAATTATGACCTCACTTTTCAAGTATTGGTTGAGATTTTTTTGGTAAATTTTCGCTTCTACCGCGTGTAAACTGCACTCGAACTTTTTTGTTTTTCCGTCTGGTGCGTACACGAATAAATCAGAACGCGTGAGCTGGCCACATACAGCTCTCCGTGTGAGAAGCATGGATTTTCCAAATTTACCCATGCTATCCCCTACTGCTAACCGCTACCATGCCTCCTTTGAAATCCCCCCCATCTGTCCGTCCCTTGTCCCCCACTTCTGTCACCCCTACCCTGCGTGTCATTTCCCATGCGTCCTCTTTCCCATGCGTCCTCATCGTGCCTCCCATTCCCTCCCTCGTCTCTTTCCACCTTCCCACCTTCCCCCCTCCGCGTCACAACTCTTCCTTCCTCTCCCTCCTGAATTCCCCTCGCCCTCTCTCCTTCCTCCTGCCGCTAAACTATATGAAATACTCCCATTTTTCTAACAACGGGAAAAGAAGGAGAATAAGTTCGGAGAAGGAAAAAGTTCCTCCCACTGCAGTGCAAGGCAATGTGTCAAGTTAGTCCGGCTGGAGAGGTCAACCAGTCTTTCCTGAACCAAACCGCCTCCCAATAGCTGAGCAAAAGCATCCGCCGCCAAGATCTAGACAAACCTCACCCCATGAACCCGGGGCGGGCACCCCTGTTAAGTCACCAAACCTAGCGAACCACTTAGTGTGACCTATGGCAGGGGTGTTGGTCATCCAATAAATGGTTCCTGGGACGGCGGTACCCACTTCCGCCTCCCAAATATTGTTGTTCTATGCTATTTATCTCTTTTGAATTTTGTTTTCGATACGTTTAGTGTAAGTATGTTTGTTTCTAACAATGTTTTCACTAGCTTAATTCTTACGTCCGCTATATTAGTAGGTTATATTTACCCCGCGAATATTAACTAGGGGCATACATTAATTACGTGAGCAGTTTTTCTTCCAATCTAGACCCCCCTCCCCTTGGTGAGATAAATTTGGGCCACTTTGTATATTCCTTTCAAGTAACGTGAGATTTTGTTGGAACCGCCCCTTTCCTTTTGAGCTCACGTAACGCCCCTAAGGGGGTTATATGTTTAAGGAGGCGTAAAACGGTTCCTGTTAGGTAGAGTTTTTAAACCTAAATTGATTACTCTATCGAAACATGTCTATGCAACTGACCGAATTTTTCATCCTTCTGCCGTCTCTTTTACAGTTCTGTGACAGGAGGATTAATTTGCTCACATTCTAATTGTGGTCAGATATTTATAGATAAAAAATGCACGAATCCACTGACAGAAACATTGTTTCGGCTTTGGCTGCGCTTTGCTGGACATCGACATCGACATCGACTAAATTAGTCAACAAAAATACGATAGTGAACGTGATATTATCGTGATATTTAACGGCCCGCAACCCGGATTTCCACCGATTTATTACATATTTCCCCTAAACACGGTAAGTTTTAAAGCTCTTAAAAAAATATATGTTATTATTGAAGACAATATCCTAGACATTGCCCGCGCCGAAACGCAAATTATATAAAATTCCCTCGATAGAAAAAAATTGCAAAGTATGCTCCAAAAATTATTATAAACACGTTTGTTTCAGTTATTTTACAAGTTATATGTATGAAAAAATTCACAGTGTTTCTTTAAATGCTGTTTAAGATAATGCCCGCGAGATTTTTGCTCTATTTTAAACGAGTCGTGTTTTATTAAACATTTTCGAAATTTTCGCATCGATTTTGTCGCTGTAAATGTTAGCGCTCTCCTCTAACATTCGTAATTTCGTATCTCTCCATCTTCTTCTTTTTGAACCCGGTTGCAGAGCCTTAAACGGAATCGTTAAGCGTACCTATTAACAAATATCTTACAAATAATTCTTTAATCTTATTAGGTGTATAGATAACTACACCTAAGAGTAAAGACCGACAACACAATCAGACTTTTACAAAAGTAAAAAATAATATACGCATAACGACTTTAAAATATATTATTGCACAAATTTATTACATTTTTACATTACAGGAGAGGCTCTGAGGAAATAATTAGCCTCAAGGCCTATGTCATCTTTGGAGATGCTGTGTAAAGAATCTTTTGATGAAAGGAAGGAGATTCAGTTCTGGGAAGGAAAAGATACAAGGGATGGGTACGAATCTAGGGGTCAGTGTCTGACCCCCAGAGTGTCAGTGAATCCATCCCTCTCATTGCGGTGAAAGGCAGCTTGGTCTGACACATGGCATTAGTATATTGAGAGTCACTGCTTTTTATTAAATATCTTAAAAATACATATTCTCGAGGATCGACGAAGGTTAAGCGAACTGTTTCTTTTTTAAATTTAAAATTAGGATCTCGACGGTTGCGAACTCTTGAGAGTAATCAATTTAAGAGTATTTAGGACCTAGGTATTCCAATGTCACCATGTGACAACAAATTATGTGGTATACTTCCTATACCTCGCTAACATAGCAAACAAATATACAAATGATGTCGTCATTTAATAACAATTTCTATGTTTAAAACATTCTCACATTTTTTTTATGTCAACGTATAATTTCTGATAACTACAGTTTATTATTGTTATCATTTTATTTTCCTCACATATATCCAATTGTTAACCATTGTAACGTAAGAAATTGCGTTTATTAACCTAATATTTTTATTACTAACCCTTGTGTAATAAAGTGTAAACATTATGTAACAAATTTAAAAGCTATTCAACCAACTATTCCACATCCCACACTCAAAAACAAATTACACACAACATTCGTTTCTCCGAAGGACGTGCACAAAATACAATGATATCTTTTACGACGCTGATATTTTCCATTTGTCCTCAGGCCAATTTATTAAATCCATAATAGAAAAAATTAAAACAAATTGTTAATTACGAACTCTCCACCCCTGCTGCATGTTATTTTTTTTTCATTCTCATTATGTTGGTTTTCCTTCTTTTTATTATAATAATAATATTTGGATGATTTATATATCCCATATGCTTTAATTTGTGTGTGTGTTTTTTTCTTTCATTTCTGTTGTATATATATATATTTTTCTTTTTTTTCTACCACTTTATGTTTTCTTTAATGTTTTAATCCATGTTTATATATTATAAATTAATTGTAGCGGAAACTTCGCTGGTTAATGCAATCATGTTAATTAATACTTTCTTATAAAATATGTATAACTGTTTGTTTCCTAAATAAACTAAAATAAAATAAAATAAAAATAAAAGCTCCATCGGCGTAAAAAATAATAAATAAATACAATGATATATATGTGGGCTTGGCCTGTTTCACCTTATATCGTGAGAGATAGCACTCATGTGAGACTGGTTTTTGTGCAATTTTAAATGACCGATGTCTGAGTTTGTAGCTTCTCCCCTAACAATGATTGCGTAATCTATTATTATAGATTGACAAAGTGCAAAATATATTGTTTTCGATTGTTCACTTATTTGTTTCTTCTCTTTGGGAAAATGTTGCTTTGAAGAATTTATTTGTGTCCGTCGGATGTTACGGTCAATTATGATTAACCTAAACGTTTATTTGATATGGTCAGTTTTTTCTAGAGTAGATAGTAGATGTTGGTATCTATGCATTGGTGTATTTTTATTTTTATGGTGTTCGTCTTTTTTGGCTGTTCCGTGCAATTTATGCCGAATGTTGTGAATTTAGTTTTCGATATGTTTAGTGTGAATAGTTTATGTTATGTCATTTCTAACCATGTTTTCACTAGCGTGATTCTTTATTCCGCTATATTTTACTATACGTATTTTTCCAGTTTTTAGCTTTGAAGGGTAATTCTGTATCGTCAACATACATATTACTCCGTCAATTTCGATATTACGTAATTAATTTACGTATAACGTAAATAAAACGGGCCTTAGTATGCTTCCTTGTGGAACTCCATATGTAATCGGCAGTGGCTTGCTAGTTTGGTGATTAATTCTGACTCGTTGTGTTCTGATATTTTTATAAGTAAAATCATTAGTTGGTTGTAGAGATCTTGCCTTGGATATAATTTGTCAAATGGGATTTTGTGGCAAATTGAATCAAATACTTTACTTAAATATAGATATTATATCGCTATGCATTTATGGCCTACTTCTATCTATTACATGATAATCCAATGTTTCTGCTGTATCTCTTTTTTCCCGGAATCCATATTTTTTTCACGAGATTAATTTATTTTCTTCCAGGTATTTTATAATTTGATTTTTTAATACTCTTTCTAAGATCTTTGGTAGTGAGTTTATTAATGTAATGATTGGTCTATAGTAAGTTATTTCCATATTGTCAAAAATAATATAAGTGGTTTGAGAGTACTAGAAAGTAGGAAAGCAGCAAAGGTTGCTATAGGTTTTATTTTTTTTCTTCTTTATGCAATATGTTGTAATTTCAAGTAATCCTGGTGCAATGTTGTTTTTTGATTAGATAATAATGCATGTAGGTTATGATATATGTAGTCGCAGATAATATTGTCTGCGAATTGATGGACTGTGATCAACAATTTTTAAATAAATTTTCTGGTTGACTCAACTATGTGGGAGTTGGAAAACATTGGATATTTGTAGTGGACTGACTTATCCCTTTATTATGATACGATGTTATATGGCAGTGGGTGTCAATCTTTTTGAGCCTACGTACCCCTTGACTCTTACTACAAAATTCTTGTTCCCCGTACCGTACCCTCTATCTATCGTGTGTACACGTGTAATGAAAGATATGTTTCATTTTATAATTTTTGAATACTTTCATTATTACGTGAATTTAACGTATCAAGTCACACAAATATAATTAATCCAATTTTATACAGAGTGTAACACGACTTAGGGCATTTTACCACATTCTATTCTAATACAATTATGTTCCACGTCTATTCCAAATTCACAAAGTGTGTTGAGAGGATGCATTTTTATAACCTCAAAAAATTTTGTAGAAAAAAAGTTTCTCACTCACTCACAAACTATCAGTAAATAAAATCCCGATTTCCTGTTACACCCGTATAATCAATCATAAAATGTTAACATACAGCTTGCTTTGTAGAGCAAAGTTTAGAGGCGATTGCGATATACCTACCCATTGACCTACCCCCATTTTTTTCTTTGCGTACCACAGATTGATAACCGCTGTTATAGGGAATCGGTATTACTATCTTGAGGGAGACAGCTGACGGTAATCACGGGACAAGCACATAACAGATTTGATTAAAGCGATCTAAGGCATCAACTCAAATGTTTACTCTATTGGTTTCTTATTTTGACCATGGGCGTAGACAGGTTTTGATTTAGCGTGGGGCAAAAAATAAAAATCTTGAATAGGTACGGAAAAAAATAAGCTTCTACAACATATTCATGCTTTAGGCTCTATGAATACAAAGAAAATGAGAACGGAAGAAGGAAAATCCATCGGTCGACAACCCCCCCACCTTGCCCAACGTAAAAATAATGAACACAGTCTGTTATTTATATTTATACGGACCATTTAATGTTTTTTTTTATGAAGTCGAAATTGCGGGGGGGGGGGAGGGGGGTGACACCACGTTTCCGCCCCGGGTGCCACTCATGCTAGCTACGCAACTGCCTACGCCCATGATTTTGACTGATTGTTCCTTGATTTATTGTTCCAAATGTCACATTTAAAAATTTGGTCACGCATTGTCAGATAGGATAGGTAGGTACATGGAAAGCAGGTAGAAGGGAGATGTATATGTATAGTTGCGTCAACAATATAAGATCTTGGACCTGTCTATGGGTAACTAAAGTTTTCTACTAGGTTAACTAGGTAGACGGTAAACTAAAGGGTACCTAGGCGACTGGCGGAAATGAGACACGACATGCCGCACCAGCTAATTATCGCTAAAAACGTATAAAGGGTGCAATTGCCGGCTATTGCGCGACGAAGTACACAATAATACACCCGGCACGTTCACTTACTACTTAGTACTTACATTAGAGAATAGACAAACTCTATACAGACTACTTTATAGATAGACAATACATTTTTCAGAACCAGATTGACGTGAAAGCAAGCAAAATGTGCACACTGCGCTTCGGGTGTCTTCGGCAATGTTCGTCTGCAGTCGGCCTGTAATCCCGCGCCGTGCGCCGTCCCCGCCCTTCCTCAGTCGAGTTCGGAAAGCCGCGAGAGGTGGACGCCGCTCTTCTCCATGTCGGTTTGCGATACCCGTACCGAGTTGTCGTGTTCGATATCGTTTTAGAAGTGTTATATAAACTAAAACTTATAAAAAGTGTTTTAATTGACAAGAAGAAACGTTCTTTTGTCGAAAAAACGAAGTTTCGTTCAGACAGAATAAAGTTAGTGCGTGTATAAGTGAGTGCTCGTCGCTAGTCCGAATGGCGACGTTCTCTGTGCTCGGATTATTATTCACCGTTGTTCGGCCACCGCCGAGACGTTAGCGGTTCTCTCGTCAGTTCGTCACCTTCGCGACGGAAGGTAATGTGACCAGCATTCTTACCTTTTTGTGAGATCTTAGTGCTTTCTTCCGCAAACTTCGCTATGATAAATATAAAGTTAGTTCCTCAAGTCGTGACTGGTGACTAGTACGAACTGCCACGTCCCTGTTCAACCTGAATTCTTATCTGCCTGCCCTAAACGGTACTGGCGGCCCCGGTGGGCGGAGGAAGTTCGTCTGCGGCTGCCGAGGAGACTTTCGGTGTTTGAAGGGCCTCGGGAGATGTGAAGATAGCTTTGTTATGAACCCAGAAACTTAACTTTCCATTAGCGTTACAAAAGCAGAAGCACTAGGGACCTCGCTGCCTGCTGCCTGCTCTGCCTTGGCTCGGGACGTTCCGCTCGGTCGAGAGTTCAGTAGTCGATCAGAGCGTTGGCTGGGTACCGTTATAACTACATACATACTGTTTCCAACTGATTGTTATTACAACATGTTGAGTTTAGACTTAAACATAATTCCAAAGCAATTTGTCGTAAATCGGGCCATACTCCTCCGCTTTCCTCCCGCAAAGAACGCGATTCCTTCGTGCTTTCGCATTGTTTGTATAAATACAGCTTCGTCATGTGATCGATCGTCAAGGTTCGCCTCGGAACAGACCGTATATACCATGCACGGAGGTCAGTAAAATGAATTCCTAAGTTCGTGACAGAATGGTGTACGTTGTGATAATTTGATTCATAAACAAATAATTTGTGAATCTTTGACGTAAAATTCGTGCAATCTTGCGCAACGAAAATTCTTCTTTGTTCCTGAATAGTTTCGTGTTCTTCCGTGAGGAGTTCGCTCACATGTATCGAGTTTATTGTAAAAATAATCAAGTCATGAGTGTATAGTGTAATGATGTGTGTGTCGACTGTCGACTGGACCGTGTTTACAGTGTTGTCAGATTGCCAGCGGCGACTCTCGGAGTAAAGAACTTATAATAAAACTTGTGATGAAACTCGGTCTCTTTTCGTTTTGCCTCCCGTTTCCGACAAAGTTTTTCGTTTACGACCATTTTACGACAAACAACTCGAGTTTTTTACTCTCGTGAATTTGCTTAGTGAGCGTATTTTCACGCATGGGAAACTTCCTAGCAAAGGAACTTATTATTCGTATCTTCTCGATTGTTTGAACTTTCCGATTTTATTATATTAGGGAGATCTTTTTGCAGTATTTTAACAATGATATGATTTCTTTAGTGATTTGATTTTAGCTACCTAGGTACCTATTGTGTACAATAATAATAATAATAAATTTTGCAGATATCCGATAAATATTTATCACATCGGTTTGATTGAAGGTCGATAATCTCACGAGTAAGACACTTGGATAACGTGAGATGGACTGTGTTCGATTCTCATTACTGGTAGGTATCTACCTACCGATTAATTAGTTTTTAAAATCAGGTGCTCGATTAAAAAAATGGTTATGATTTACGTTATGTTTGTTGACAATATTACTTCGATGATAATAATTGGATTATTTGTAGAGTGCCGTTTTTGTGATAAATCACTTCAAGGGCGATTTACAATTTATTATGAGTTCTTAGACTCTATCTAATTTAATTAAGACTTACAAACAGTTACAAAAAACATAGTTGGCAGGTCACTTCCGATAAGCACACTTTTATTAGAAAGTTTACGCTTGGAGAAGATACGACACGACTAAGCACGCAGAGGACACTAGGTACCTATATTTAAAACGCTGGACATTGCCATGATATTACCTACATTTATGATAAGATTGGTGGCAAAAGTAGAGTTGAAATTTATTTTGAAAGACTGGAGAATTTAGAACTCTTTAGGCAATATATTGATAAGTACCTAACGTCAAAATGTCGCGGACTGTAAAAATGAAGATGAAAGGTTTTCGATATCTTTGATAGGTACCTACCTAGGTAACATAACATTTTTTTCATTATGTCTCGAGTTTTACGCACCAGATTTAAATGTCCGGGTTTAATTTTCCCCACAGGAAAAACTAAACCCTTTCACACACTTCCCAAATGATCATCTGGTCAATCCACGTTATGCAATTGCACTATATAAGTATTATAATTACAAAACAATACAAGAACAACATGTCAACCTACCAGAGACCAGATGGGAAAATAATTCACCGACTCCAGATATTTTCATATCAGAGGGTTTGGCTCTGTGGAATTCCTAATTGAACCTATAAATCCTACTGGTCCCTCAATATAAATATTTAAAAAATCTTTTGTAATCCTACATGTATTTAAAATTACCGAATTTTGCATTTTTATATATAAATTCTTTGACAAATCTAATACGCCTAAATTTTGAATCAGAGATCTAGGTATAATGCCAGTAGCTGAAATAACAAATGGTAATATTTTTATAGTCCGAGAATGCCAAATTCTTTTAATCTCATTTCCTAAATCTGTGTATTTTCTAATTTTTTTTATTTATTTTTTTTTTTTTTAAGTTATTATTATTCATATAATTATTATTATTCATATAATGCCACAAAGTAATTTTGCGAAGTTTGAAGAAGTTATTATTATTTAGCTGTAAGAACTTATTACTTTTTTGTGTTATTTTTTGACATCGAAAACGATAAATTAGCTTATTAGTGCATGAAAGAGCATTTCGCAAGTACCTACCCAGCACTGCTCATTTTGGCCGGACGTTCTGGTTTTTAAGGTTATGTCCCAATTTTCTTGTAAAAAACATCGAACCGCAACATTTGAACTCAAATTTACCCTATTCTGAATCTACATTTTATATTTAGTTACTGCCCGGCTACATTTTCGCTTCACCTTTTTCTTTTTAGACTTATGGAAGAAACATAGAAGGGAACAGAAAATAATATGTATTTTATAATTTTTTACAGTACAATGTATTTCATGGCTCAGCAGCTCATTATTGAAATAGATTTGTGCACTTACAACTGTATCGTACCTAGGTACACCTAGAAACAATAACCTCTATATGTACCTATATAGACTTGATGTATAAATCTCAAAGTTGCAAGCCAAAAAGTAAGTCAATTGTAGTGCTTTCGATTTCGTAGATTTAGTACTAAACTGTCACGCGTCGCGTAAGGTCGTGTGCTACCTCTACGTAAATTGTATTAAAAAGGTGCTAAAATGCTCTCGTGTGTGATGAGAAAATATTTTCCTCATTCGGAAAGCACTAGTAAAAGCAAAGGAATAACATAACATTTGTAAATAGACTCAAATTACTTATTATTATCGATTATTGTAAATAATACATGTGCTCTCCGACCGAAGATTGTATGCGTCATTAAATCACTCTTGTTTATATATATGCTTGCGTTAAAATAACATACAAATCAACAGTAACAACTAGGTACCTACCTAGATTATTAAAAACAATCGCCGCCATTTGCAAACTGTCAGTGCTCTATTATGGCTTGATCCGTTGACTCTTCAAAATTCGTCAGGCGCCCAGGCTTCTCACTATAGTCAACCTTGAGTTAGGTGGTATTCGATGCAACTTTTGATTACGAAAACGCCATTTCAATTACTTATTTCGTCCATACGCACATATTCTTGAAAATTTCTATCTTTTGTCATACCTAGGTACCTAACCTACCTACATGAAAACGTTTTCAATAACAATAACAGAAATCCTAAGAGTGTTTCTTACTTTCCACATACCTAGTATCTTTAATTTTTGAGACAATACATAGCAAGTCCGTCAGTTTTAATTTTTTAGTTTTAATTTTTATGTAACTATTAATTATCATTGTTAGAAGAGAAATTCTTGCTTATTATTATTATTATACTGTTTTAATTCGTGGTTTCGTAAAGCGAAACATCTGTCTTGCGTAAAATCGGCAATGGAGAAACGGCTCGTGAAAAACTAAAATATGTAATTGTTTAAGTTGAGTCGGCATAATAAAATGTTGTTGGCTCGTGGGCCTTGGAATCTATTGGTCACGTATTGGGCTTTTCTTTACAGGAATGCTGAATCTAAACAGTGACGTATGTTTTTTCTGCTAGACAGGTTTATTTGCTGAGAGAAAACTTAAGCATCATCGGTCACGGCACATTTTCAGACTTGTTACATAATTCATAATCTGCTCGTTCACGGATATTTTAAGAATAAACCCTTATTGCCAGTATTATAATAAGATGAATTGTAAAATATTAAGATGAATTGTTTTTTTGCGCCCGTAAATATGCAAATATACTTAAATAAATTCAAAATACAATAGCTTTAAAAAAATGGTTATTTAGAATTTAGAGTATTTAGTTTCGTCTGTATGTATAGAAACTCAAATTCTTCCAAGAAAGTCATGCAAATATAATATAGGTACACTAAAATAGGCCAAGCCAGAAACGCTTGCTACAGCATAGGCCATAGGCCCCGTATATCAATTGGTTTTAAGCTCGGCTTGGTTGGAATGTCGAGCTTAGCACAGCTTGGAACATAATCCGTATATAGGTCGAAAGGCTAGACGCCACACATATTACGTGTATTGTCCATGCATTGAATAGATCTTTATTTAAGTCATCTTCATTGAGACGCCTCTATGCGCCGGGAAATCGCGATAATTCAAAAACTACGGCAGTTTATTTTTAGGCGGGTTTAATTTACGAGTTAATTTTTCATAAAAGTTCCCCTCTTATTTTAATTAGTATGTTTTGCTAGAGCCAGTGCGCTATTAATGAAATTAACCGCTAAAAACAAACTGTCCTGACGTTGACTCTTTTAAAATTCCTTATCAGACCATTTTTGATTATCAATTAATGACCGTCATTCTTCATCGCTTGATGATAAACAGTCTTATATACTTGTAAAATTAGTCTAATTACGTAAATTTCGGTGTGAAGTATTCAAATATTATTTACGTGAATGTCGGAATTGGCAAATGATTGCTAGCGCCTCGGCGTCTAAAATAGGAACTAGGTATTCTGCGGCTTCGCAAAACTTAAGCGGTAGATTTAGCACGCTTAAATTGGAGCAAGGAATGTCGTTCATAGCAAGGATACGGACTGCTGATATACCGGGCCATAGTCTGACAGTAGTCACTTTATTCATTGTAGTTACTTTATTTATTTTTTACTTATACTGTGTAATATAGCTTGTAATATCTACTTGCTTTCTAATATGGAACCACAATACAAATAGTTATAAATGGAACTAAACTGGTTTAGGTATATTATACTCACTAATTTAAAATGGTTTTCTATATATAACTGTAGGTTTCCAAAATAAACTTAAAATAATAAAAAATAGCAAGTGAATCAATTATGTATGAGCGTCTATGGGTCTAAGAAGTATTTTCGTCATTGCGATATTTGAAGACGCTATCTCTATGGAGATAAGATAACCATAGAAGTTTTTGATTAAAGCGTTCGATAACGATATGCTAAAACCAAGATGGCGTAGAAGCTCGTGACGTTGTTTATTTATTATTAAAAATGATTCTCTTTGGTTTTAAATCACTTGTAGAACTTACCCTGTAACAAAAAGGAACAAGAGTTTACATTTATATTACGTCCATGCAGCATCCATCTATAATATTTTGTATTAAATAATTGTATTAAGTTTTTTTTATTTTTTATATACTTTCATTATATTTATGTATCTATTGTATGTACTGTACCAAAAAAAAAAAAAATTTTCAATTTCAAAAAATATATGTAAAAATGAATCCCTGTTTCCCTTGGTCACGCCATAACTTCAGAACGACTTTACCTATTTCATCCCTCTTTTTTTTTTTAAGTTTTTTTAATACTTTGTGGAAGGTTCTTACGGAAAGAAAAATTAAGAAAATTGGGTAATTTCAGAAAAATTATCGACTGTTTTAACTGCGCACACTTGACAGTTCGCGCGTTTGATAATTGTGAATTTAGCACACAGCTGTTTTTTTTTGTAAGAAAAGAATTATCTATGGATTTTTTAAAAATTATAGATATTTTAATAGGTACCTAAGTTAGGTACCAAACTAGTTCTTATAATATACAAAAATCAATATTTGTTATAGCTATGAGAAAAATGAAAATTTAAATAAAAAATTGTATTAGGTGACACGCAAGCTGTTTGACAACTGAATACATCGGGACTGAATATATGGGACGCGGTAGGGTGGTTGAGAGAGGGGTGAGGGTAGGTGGGGAAGGTGGAAGGGGAACGCGGGAGGAGAAGGACTCAACCATTTGGCATTTCCTATCTGTAAATTTGTTAGGCCCGCCATACACCTTCAAGTGTATCTCAAGATGTGTATGTGTGGCGTGCATAACGTTCCGCTTCGGGTTCAAAATGGCCGTGTCGGGTGCTACATTTTTATTCCGCCAATGTTGGATCTTTCTAGGAGCTAACAAATCGGAATAATCAATATTATGTTACCCAGGCCTGAGGAAAATTTGATAAAAAAATTGTCATTGAGATATTGACATTTCTTTGGAAAAATTGTAAAATTCAAAATATTTTTAGTTTATAATTAAGTATGTAGGTATTTTAGTCAATGACAAACAAAACTATGGACTCTGGAAAATAGAAACATATTATAAAAAGAAATATGTAGGTACCTACATGCATCGTTATATTTTAGGTTTCCATGCCAACTCAGAATCGAGTCAGCTCAACATCTCTTTGAAAAGTCATTAAAAGCCTTGAAAAAAATTATTTTAAAATAGCCTATAACCTAACGTAACCTATTTAAACCATTTTTTCGTCACTTTTAATGGCTTTTCAAAGGAGGTTCTGAGTTAATTTTATTCCGAGTTGTCCGGTCACCATATTTTAGTTAGCGTTTCGAAAGGCTTTTTAAGTTCGTAAATTGATAAGTCTGTTGTTCTGAGTGGGTTTTACACTCGCGCAAAAGAGAAATCTCGGCGTTTCTTTCCATTGAACTTGGTCGACTTAACCAGTTGCAGTTTCGAAATAAGAGTACACGATCGTGGTACTGCTATAAATCAAGCGAAGATAAAATAATCATAGCATGCGGAAAACTCTGCAAATTTATTATGTACACTAGCGCAAACCCGTGAAAAATCACGGGGTGTTAGTATTAAAATTTTAGGTAGGTACCTACTTTATCGCTTGTCTGAATTATTCTACAAGCAGTTCCATTTCAAAAATGATTATTTTCAAAGTAAATTTGAGTTCATTGAACGTGAATCATTTTATGCAGGAATAACACACATCACAGATAATAATTATTATCTGTGATTATAATTGAAGTTAGTAACATAAATTAAATTTTCAACCTAAAAAGTACTTGTTTTACGATATTTTTTAAATTTATTTTCACGGTATTGTAGGGAAATTTATTAAAAAAAATAATTAACCGTTTATAATTGCCGAAGTTAACTCTAAAATCATTAAAAATCGAATTATTTAAAGGCTTAGGTACGTATAATATTAACAATATAATTTAAAATATGCACAAATAAATAAAAGCGGTCTTATCCGTATTAGATATTTGTTTTAATATCTTTTGGTTTAAAAAATATTATTCAGTTTCGTTAGGTATTTTGGGCTCAAATCCAAATTTTAACATCCTCTTAAAGAAATTGAGTAGAACGGTCACCAAGAAGTTTCAGAGAGAATAATTTTATGCCACAAGCTCGCCGTTCCCAAACTTTTGTTGCTTCAGAAAAACAAAACAACAAATTCTGTAGATTGATTTCTGACTTTCTTGTCCGTTCCTCTTAAAGAAATGGAGTAGAACAGTCACCAAGAAGTTTCAGAAAGAATAATTTTATGACGCAAGCTCACCGTTCCAAAACTTTTGCTGCTTTAGAAAAACAAACCGATGTTCTGTAGAATGATTTCTGACTTTCTTGTCTTAATTACTCTTAAAGAAATGGACTAGAACGGTCACCAAGAAGTTTCAGACAAAATAATTTTATGACATAGGCTCACCGTTCCAAAATTTTGGCTGCTTCAGAAAAACGATCAGATGTTCTGTAGATTGATTCCTTTTTTTTTATCTTAGTTCCTCTTAAGGAAATGGACTAGATCAGTCACCAAGAAGTTTCAGACAGAATAATTTTATGACACAAGCTCACCCTTCCAAAATTTTTGCTGCTTCAGAAAAACAAACAGGTTATTTAGATTGATTTCTGACTTTTTGTCTTTATAATTTATTAATGAGAAATGATTCCAGGCTAACCACGTGGATCGGTTTAGTATCAATTATTGCCACCGCTAGTGGTCGCTGGCAGGCAGCGGATAAACGACGATGCAGTGCTCGAATTGGGCCCAAGGGCGCCCCGCCGCGGTTAGGTACCGGTGTAGGTAGTTAGGTACCCACCTGTGCAATACCACTGCTCTCGGGTTTCGTGGGATTATATAACTGTGGTGTGACACAACATATCCTAGAAAATTAATAATGCGCCAACTCCAGAAAAAGTTGGCAGTCTTTACTTGTATTGGATGGCAACATTGGCCGCTGAAGCCGCTAGCATGACGTATATAACATGTACTTTTTATTTTATTTTATTTGGGATACCAACAGTACCTACAATATTGAAACGAAGCGAGATAATATCTAGGTTACATTCATTTTACCAGTTACAGGTTTCCACGTGGATTTTTTAATATAGAAGTCAGTTTAGCGATTCGAAAATTTTAATTAAGAAAGATTACATAGTAAATTGTATAAGTGGGAATAGGGATGGTTTTAATTTTTTTTTACATAACTCCGCACAGGAGGTCCTGAGGCAAATAATTTCCCTCGGGGCCTATGTCATCTGATATGCTGTGTGGAGTCTCTTTGAGGAGAGGAAGTAGTGAACATTGGTCTTGAAGAGACCCATGTTGTAGAAAGGAGGAAACACAGTTCACATTCTCAGGTGACAATTGTCAACTGTGTACATGTGTTGGGCGTGTTTCCCGACTGTGCACCGGTACCAAGGGGATCAGTGACGCTAGTTCCTCGAAGCAACTTCCACTGAAATACCGGTAGAGCAAGGATAACATTCAACGATTGTGCTCTAATGATTGCAATCCGTTTGTTGCGATGGGAGTATCTATCAAACGGTCTAGGGGGGCGCGGGGGTTCGGTCTCTAATAATAAAATATGAAAGAACACCAAACCGAAAAACTAGCAAGGTATGGGAAATGTAAGAAGTTGTAGGGATTATTATAATTGTTTAACAGTATTTGTTTACACTTTTTGAATGTTTTTAAGACGGCGCTCCGTACTAGCGATCAATTTCTTGTATTCATTTTTATTTATTTAATGTGAGTACAAATCATGTTTCGAATATGTTGTGAGACTGGAGGAATTGCAAAGGGGAAGGAGGTGGAGAAGATGGTGGTTGCGAGTACCTGAATTTTCATATCTTTTTTTTAAAGTGTATTTTATTTACTTAGTTATAAAATGTTTACATCTTATATCTAATACATTGTTATGTTAAGATCTCTATGATACAACTATTGTCTATGGTTGATCCGGAAATGGGATCACACTTGGTACTCTCTGTTCAACATGTCAACTAGTATTCCAATAAATGTTATCTCAAATAAGTAAATCTTTTAATGTTAATAGCTAACATTATAATGGTCACTAAACACGACTAATGTCAGATAAGTTTTAAGATTTTCACGGCCAAAAGCATTTTCGTTATTTGTTTTTGGGGTGTTATGCCGTGTTGCGCTACCTCCTTCTTTAGCCAACGTTTCGGACATCGTTGCAGTGTCCATCATCAGATCTGCCGGATCTGCCCTGATGATGGACACTGCAACGATGTCCGAAACGTTGGCTAAAGAAGGAGGTAGCGCAACACGGCATAACACCCCAAAAACAAATAACGAAAACGACTAATGTCGTTTCAAGCAACGTGGTCTTACATCAGGGCGATACTGAGAGTAACTATCACTTGGAGTAACACCATACATCAGCGGTCAATTTCTTGTATAGAATACGATACTACCTATGATTCACTCGATGTTCTAAGCATAATTCACAACAATGTAACCCTGCTACCAATATCAATACACTTTTGTACAACTGTTCATGTTTCAATTTCTAATTTATTTCGCTCTATAAATTACATTTAAATGACCCTCTTAAAATTTTACTAATTCAATGTACTTTCCGAGGTGGCCGGGAATTGTTCTTTATAATGTTTATAACGAATACGAATTAGAAATTTATAAATATTTTTGTCATTTATAAATTATTTTAAACCGGTTTTAACATTTCAGATTTTTGGTAAACAAGTAAAGGTTCAATGTCCGTATTATGGTGCACAAACGCCACTTGATGGCATTTTTGCCTAAATATCTTTTTTTTTGTTTAATGAAAATACGATGTTTTAATGAATTTCAATGAAGAGTACTAGCTCTTGAGCTTGGCGTAGGAGTTATTTTACAATTATTTCATTTTTATAACATACATTTTACTTAGTGTATACAATAAATATAAACTATGTTGTGATGTTAATTTTTGATATGACAAGAAATGAAGTTATAACATTTTGATTGGTGGTAATTGGTTGTGGATTTTTTTTAAAGATTAATTTAACCTTTTTCTTGAATGATAAGAAATCTGTTATTTTTTTTATTTCTTCGGGAAGACTATTAAAATATTTTATGCCTTTGTAAATATAATTATTGTGTATTTGTTGTGTTGAAAATAGAGGAATTTGGATGTTAAATTTATGCCTTAAGTTTAAAAAAAAAATTAAATATTTGTAGTATTGAATCTTTTTTATACTTCGAAATTTCAATTTTTGGTACTTCGAAAATTTTGAACAATGATGCTGAAGGGAATGTTGGTTGTTTTTTTTTAAATTACTTTAATGATTAGTTTTTGTACCTACCACTTTTACAGGACGAGAATTTTTTCATATGCACCTCCCCATCCAATGATTCCATACTGAATTAGTGATTGGACTAGTGCGTAATAGACTATTTTTAGATTGTTTAATTTGAGAATATTTCTTAATCTAATGAATATATAGATACATTTCCTAATGCGCTCAACAAGTTCACATATATGTCTGTTCCATTTCATATGTTGGTCTACAATTACACCGAGGTACTTTATTTCAGTTGCATGGTTTAATATGGTACATGAATTATTACAGACATCTTTGTTACATTTTTTGTTGTGTATAATTATATTAAAGTTGGGATAAGTTTTGAATTTATTTATTGAGAAAGGAATATTAACTGGTTTTTTTGCATTGATTGTAAGAAGGTTTGTATCGAACCAGGTTTTTAGGATTTGGATGTCATTATTTGCATTTTCATTTACAATTTTCCAGTCACTACCCTTAATTATGATAATCGTGTCGTCCGCGTAATATATAACGGTTCCACTGAGGTTTTGTTTAAAAATATCGTTTACGTACATGCTAAAAAGTAATGGACTCAAAACAGTACCTTGCGGTATCCCAAAATCACTTGTGAGTGGTAGACTTGATGCGTGAATGATTTTTACAATTTGTGTTCTTTTGTTAAGATAACTTTTTAACCAATTTAGGGCTCTGTCATTAAAACCCACAACCTTTAATTTTTGTATTAATTTGATATGCTGTCGAAAACTTAATGTTTGTAAAATGTCAATAATAATAAACGTTGTGAAAATGGCGTGACCATACTTTGAATTTCCATTGCAAGATGAAGGCATTGTCCAGCCATACAGTTATCCTACTAGAATTTTAGAATAAAATTAGAACGTAGGTAGCAGTGGCGGTTCTTCACAGGGAGACAATGGGGACAGTCCCCACCAATTACACTCAAAACCTACTAAAGGAAATAACAGTCGATGCGTTGTCTTCGCCAAAATGAATGAATTCTTTAATATTTGCAGAAATAAAATTTAAAAAATTATTCCGAATGATTTTAATAAGACCCTACGCGCGTACAGCGAACAATGTACGGCGCATGAGAACAGCGGTTTTATTTCTCAGATTCTCAGTGCGCAGAATGTACTGCGCACTTGGGGGATAATCCGAACTGTCCCCATACTTTCCTTGCGTTGTTTCGCGAACGTATGCAACGGCGCATGCGCACTCGTACGTGAATTCAAATACCCGCGGGGACAATTCTTTGGATCCCCTCCATAAATCCCCTCTGAACCATTTGTTTGCGCAGTTACGGGCGGGAATCGCTCGCGTTCAAATTAAGTTTATTTTTTATTATACTTATTGTAAATTGGTATATATCCATAGATATTTTATATTATTTTGTATTTAGATATCCGACTAGCATGATTAGACCATCAAAAAAAAATTTGCGAAATTTTATATTACATTCTACGGTTGGTGAGATTACGGTACAGTACGTAACATATGTCGATCCCCACCACTAAAGAAGTGCTCAAGCCGCCACTGGTAGGTAGTAATTTTAAAAATATATTGTAACCGATCCTCTATAATATTTGTTTCTCCATCTGATCTGACCGGCAATTACTTTGTCTATGGAACCACCACGGTCGCATTGCATTGTCTATTATTTCGCATAACAACATGGCGGCGTTCCATATTTGAATGACCGTTTCCCGCCTTTTATTTCATTCAGTCGGTATCAGCTCTCATACAACCAAGGTAGGTACTTTGTGTTTGCGGCCGATGGACGATATTATGATATAAATAAACAGCCAACGATCGCGTATTGTAATGGTTCCTAATAATTATGTATTTCACCAAAGGTATTATTTTTTTTATCTCTTTACGAAACCATTTGTATTCTTATTTTGTGGTTAAAATGATAATATTTCTACGAATGTTTGTGGTAATTATTGAGAAAAATAAAACATTCCGCCAATCATCAAAAAATACATTTTTGTTTAACTTCCTTATTGGATTACCTACCTCACCTTCGTGGATTAATTTAACCACCAATAAAAAAGCGCTCAGTGTTGCCATCAATGTCGTTTACTTTTTCAACGTTTTCTTTTTTTTTCGTGGGAGAGAACTTTGAAAAGATTGAGAGATTTTTGAAGTGAAACTTCTTTTGCACCGTTGGACGATTTGAAACTCGATGAAATGGAAACGAGTGACACTAAAAAGAGACAAACACATACATGTATAGGATTTAGCCTGCGTGAGAATGAGATAGAATGAAACCTTACCTACGAAGCGTCGCGCTTTGTCAAGCTGCGCCCATTGGCCGCTTTGATTAGGAGCTCACTTTTCAAGGATCCTATTGATGGAGATAAGGTAAAGGTTTCACTTCTACCACTTGTGAATTGCACTCGTTTTTTTTAATTTACAAAAATAAATAATCAAGCAGTTTCGTACCAACTTTGATTAGTATGCATTTTTTAGTATAGAATTGAAATCACCCTTCCTATTGGATCACGTCAACTTGATTACATTAATGTTCTTAATTCGAAAAGTCACGCCTGTTTAAAATTAAGAACCACACGTGCTAACATAGAACTCATGCTATTTTAGAGCACCTCGGTTCAGTGACCTCCGTCCTGTCATGCACCATCTCTTATTTCTAGGGTAATTAAAGCACACGCTCAGCGTTCGAATTTCGAATATTTTCTTTAATTTCACCAGCAGAAGCAGGTACTAAGGTCAAGTTGTTTCTCAGAAATTGACGTCATCAAATGACCATTCATCCGATTTAATCTGATTCATTGTTCATCAGTACCTATATCATTTTTTCCGATTAAAAATACTCTGGGGGTACCGCAAGGGTCGGTATTGGGCCCGATATTGTTTATACTCTACATAAGTGGTTCCCAAACTCTTTTGGGAACCACTGAGGGGGCGGAATGGGATAGGGTGGGACGGCATATTTACCACAACGGAGGGGGCGAAGCATCCCGTCCCACTACTCCCCTCCCCCGACGAAACTTCCATATGAATAAAAATGAGTCAAAACCTTGCCGCGGACCCCCTGACGTCATTCAGGGACCCCCAAATCCATTTATATTTTCTACGGACCCCCTTCCAACGATCCTGGGGGTCCGTATGGGCCTCTTTGGGAACCACTGCTCTACATAAATACTAAGAAATTGCAGATGATGAACTGATTTATATTGCAGAAGATAATTGTACATTTATGTAAACTAAATATTATTGCACTTAAAGGACACAATCTTCTTATATAAAAATCAATATTTGTCTGTTCGTAGGTATTTCATGCGCTGCCGCCGTTCATCCGATTGCGATGAAACTTTGGTGATTTATGTGAGCTCTGGCGTTATGAATTTTGTATAAATGAAAATGTGTGTATTTCATATATTTTAGCGGCAGGGAGGGGATGGTAACGAAGGAGGTGGGGTTCGAGAGCCGTACCCCTCGACCACGGCGGCCGTCTATGGAACTATCAATGTTCAGACTTTAATAATTTATAAAGAAAGATTTTGCTTGACCCGTACCAACGAGAATCAAATTTATACTTATGACTTATGGCAAACATATTAATCATTTAAATCAATGCGTATTACGTTCTTGGTGCCAAGTGAGGTGATTCATCGGAAAAGCTTTGTATAAAAAGATGTTTGAATAATGTAACATATAATACTTATGCAACGTTGTAATAATACCTTACATAAATAATGCCGTTGATGGAGAAACTCATTCCGCCATTTGTTTGTTTATTTAATAATAATATGCATTTTATAGCATGCCACCTGTAACGCCGTTTGCAAGGCTTTGTAATTTAACTAAACAAAAATCCTGCGACAGCACCAGATACCTACGAATTAAAAAATAATTTTGCAATCGACTTGTATTTACAAATTGCATAAATGCAGATGATCGGAACCAAGTAATTCCCAACGTTTGGTGACTTCATGGGTTGAGGTTTGTCTCTGTCTGGCGGTGGATGTGTCTATCCACCAACTGCGTGGCAGGCCGGAGCGGGAGAGATTGTTTGAGGGAAACTTGTTGATCTCGCAGCAGGACTCTCGGAACATCGCCCTGCACCGCGGTGGGAGGAATTGATTCATACGTCCGTCTCTCCTGGACACACCGACCCCCTGATTCCTACTCGCCCCTCATACCTCTTGTTAATGCTGTAAATGACGTTTTATAGCTGAAGGGTGTTGAATAACTACGAATTTTCATTTCGTCTGTGCTCACCGTCCGCGAATTTTTCTTGGGACTCTTTAACAGTTTTCCTCTTTATACTTACTATCGAAAATTTAAATTCCAACGAAGAATGAGATATAATCAACTCTTCTGTTGTACGATGAAAGCTAAACAAAAGTGTATAATATAATCAGTGTTGTTTATACTCAGAGTTTATAGTAAGTGCACACACAATGAGCCACTTGCATGATACAAATGAGCAAAGTGATCTTAATATAAAAAATGCCGCCCCAGCTGTTATTAATTTATTATCAAACTACGTAAGTAAAATTGAGATATAATTTTAAAATAATTATTTAACCGACTGTCGTTGGGTTCCTGATCGTAGAATTAATTAAAAGAAATCAATAATCCACTATCTAAAATCCACTATAAAAGAAAAAATAAGTACCTAACTTACCTGTTATTTTATCCCGTTCTGTTTTTTCCGATTATCCAGTTATAAAATGTCACGTAAAATTTTAAAGACTGGCTCAGTTTCTGAATTACAAAGAAAAAAAACTGCAGTTTTTAAAGAAGCAGACCATATCACTTGATATTTTTCATATTATATTCTTCTTCGTGTGCCTTATCAAGTCCCCTGACGTTGGCGATCACTCTGGTAAATTTATCTCTATCTTGCACTGCCCGGAGTAGCTCCTCCGTACTTCTAATACCGGTCCACTCTCGTACATTTCGCAGCCAAGACATTTGTCTGCTACCAGGCCCTCGTCGACCTTTTATCTTGCCTTTTAATATTAATTGGAGCAAGTGATATTTCTCCCCTCGAAGTATGTGACCCAGATATAAAATTTTCCTGACTTTAACTAATGTGATATCTTATCTATCTGCTCTAGCCCATCTAAGAATTTCTGTGTTGGTGATCACGTCGTCCACGAGACTTTGAGCATTCTCCGGTGAAGCCACACTTGAAAAGCCTCTAACCTGTTCCAGGTATTTACTTTCAAAATCCATGTCTCACATCCATACAGAAAGACCGACCACACATAACATTTTAACATTATTTGCCTTATTTTTTCACATATTAACGGTTTTAAAGAAATGATTGTCGAAAAAATTAACACTTCCGTAGGTTTTCTAGTGGAAAAGTTTATTGTCAAGGAAAGTCAAGCAAAACTGCATGCAAGATCCTCATTCTGCACCTGTTCTGGCAGCTAAGTAAATATCGGCATTTCTTTCTGGGTCAATCTCTCTCCAACCTTATAAATAAGTAATTTTTTAAATCAATTGATTCTGAATCACGTAAAAAGTTAATAAATTAGTACCTAGATACCTATGTGATTTCAACACATTTTTAGGTATTTACATGCTTTTTTTCTTTTTGCAACGTACAAAATATGAAATAAACAATACAAAGTATTTTTAATATTTTCATGTGTATATTATTTATAAGCTTCATATCTCATGATCGAAATTGAATATGGTTGTGTAAACGGATATTCCAGCAAATAAAAAGGAAGCTAATTTCATGACGCCAGAGCACATCATTCTAGAGTTTTTTTTTTTTTTCAAAGGTTACTTACACTGCTTTATAGTTACGATGCATCTTAATAAGAACAAACCCCTACTCACATGCATGTTTTGGCAACTTGTTCTCTGAGAACAGTGTTTTCGCAATTTCAAAACACGTGTAGCTAAAGAAATTATTCCAATTTTGTCATGTATATTACCTTAAAAAATGGTCTGTTCACACATTTGTGTGTAATTCTATTATTACGATTACGTAAGCTGAAATGATTAAATAAGTACGGAATATTAGATCAAGGTTGTTTATTTTCTATAAATATATCAAAGAAAGTGTTATCCAACTACTATAATGTATTTTTATATAATATATCGCGCCCTCGACACGTACTTTAATAGCAACTCAGATCAGCTATTTGATGCGATAATAACGTATGTTACAAAGGATCTGTTGAAAAGCAGAACCGAGATTTATACCGATTCACGTAATTTTTAACATTTTTCTACATTCCGGGCTAATAACAATGGAGATGAACCTTTGTATAGGTACTGCATATTTTAAATTTAATATTCATTAAATCAATACCACGAGACTTCAAAAATTTGGCTCAGTTTTCAATGAGTTATTTTATGTTATATTGGGTATATACTCGTTTGTACTCGTATATTGGCAAAAGCTTCTCTGCGCGACTATTTTAATTATTATCCATAAACATGGCACATATACCTAGGTGATTGAAATCCACTCTCGAAATAAAAGTTGGCCACGTTCATCGGTTTGTATTCTCCGAATTCTTTTTTTCTATAAATTAAGTTATTTTTGCTAATAGCGGGATACTTTGATTGTAAATTTAAGTTGAGATCTTAAATAAATAAAGGGATTACTTAATATATTTTATTTTTTAAGAATAAACTTCTGTGTAAATATAAATTAAAAGGTTTTATTGCCATAAGTTGTCCAGATAGTCGCTAGGCAACGAATTTATGGCAAAATTCAAATTATAATTACAAAGTCTCAACTTTTCCAGTTGTATGAGAATTGAAAATACCATCTAGAAATTATAGATGATATAGGTGTATCTGTATGGGTGTATATTTTTTTTGTTCTTTGTTATTAAGTTACTAAAAATATTTGTAAACCATTGTTATCGTAACGTGAAACTGACATTTTCAGTATTATAAATTTGGTTGATACTCTAGTTCTTCTGTTTCTATTTTTTCTTAATTTTGGTTAGTGCTGCTTCTGCTCTTATTTTTCATACACAGCGCTTGGTGATGTTTTTTTTTACATTAACTCCACACAGGAGGCCCTGAGGAAAATAATTTTCCTCAGGGCCTATGTCATCTGGGATGCTGTGT
Source organism: Limnephilus rhombicus (assembly GCA_929108145.2). Lineage (NCBI taxonomy): Eukaryota > Metazoa > Arthropoda > Insecta > Trichoptera > Limnephilidae > Limnephilus > Limnephilus rhombicus. Next base: position 24,238,186 of record OV815278.1, read on the forward strand.
GGAGGATCTTTTTGAGGAGAGGAAGGAATGAACATGGTCTTGAAGAGACCCATGTTGTAGGAAGGAGGAAACACAGAGGCCGGCAAATCATTCCACAGCCGAGCTGTTGAACACAAGAACGAGTCGAAGAAACGACCCGTTCTCATGTGACAAATGTCAACCGTGTACAAATGTTGGGCACGCGTTAGCCGTGTTTCCCGACTATGCACCGGTGCCGAAGGGATCAATGATGCTAGTTCCTCGGAGCATCTTCCATTGTAATACCGGTAGAACAAGGATAGCATTCCCACCCGACGCCTGTGCTCTAAAGATTGCAATCCGTCTGTTAAGATGGGAGAATCTATCAAACGGACCGCCCGTTTCCGAGTCGAGGGTATTTTTCAGGTATTTTGGAGCTCCAGACCAGAGATGGCTGCCAAATTCAACCGTGGGGCGTACTTGTGATTTGTACAAGGTTAGCAGTTGTGTACTATTAAAGTATCTGCGAGCCCTGTACAGTACGCCCAGCTTTTGGGAGGCTAACTTTACACTGGCTTCGATGGAGCCCCCATACCTGAGCTCTGCATAAATACAATAATAATTAAACATTTTATTAATAAATTATTACACATTCTTAATTCCTACGTCATACTTTACAACATTAACAAAAAGGACACTTGCAGCTGTACGTACGTAGATGTGTACTGTGTACTTTCCGAACCCGGAATGCAGCTGATTTTCAGCGTTTGACAATTTTTTTTACACGCTTATCAAAACTACAACTGAAATTACCTTTAAAATACGTCAGCACCAATAGGCCACTTGCATGGACTTCATAACGACTTGGAAAAAATCGTGTGGATAGATTTTTTTACTAAGATTACGAAAATGTTAGTAAATTTTTTTAGATATGCACAGTTTTTTTATTTTTAAATAAATAAATCCATTATTTGGGCTTGTGACGTCACTACATGAAACCGTCGCCGAAAATGTTCCTATAATTTTTATAAAATTCCACACTGATTTTTTTATTTTTTTATATGGCATCACTTTGATTATAGGTGAATTTTTGAATTTGACATTTAACGTTCACTAGATTTATTGTTTGTTCTCTGCGAACGTAATATTTGGTTCGATTTTTTGACAGATGTTATGACGAGAACCCCGTACAATTTACGTTGTCCGTACGTGTTTTAGAGGTATAATGAAAATGGTGCGGATTTTAACAAAATCAAATTTTATAATATTCTTATTATTATTATAATTTACAAGTACAAGTACATTACATTTGATTTAGTAATATAGACGTTGAACATTATAATGATTTATGATCAATAAGATGGATCATGGAAAAAAATATTTATGAGATTTTATATTTTTGGTATGCCTCGTTATTTTCCTGTGTTATTCGTGTGGAAAACGTTCTTTTTTTTTAAATGTAATTATCGTTTTTTCGCACCTATAAAATTATGTCCCGTCTTCCAGGTTTATAAAAAATGGTCTGATTTTTCGGATTTAAATTTTCAAAAAATCGCCAGGGTTTCAAAAATACGATTAAAAAAAAATACAGAATGTCTTAGAATATTTGCCTAAACCGGAAAATTAAAAAAAAAAATGTGATGCAAGTGGCCTATTACGTTACATTTTATATAGCTGGGTTGTAGAAATCTCAAGCAAGACTGGCCAAAAGCCGGCAAGTCAATTGGAGTATTTTAGATTTCGTAGTTTTAATACTTAATTGCCCACGCATCGCGTAGCGTCGTATGTTACCTCTAAGTAAATTGATAAGTGACAAAATGCCGTAGTGTGTGATGAGAAGAAAATGTTTTCATTGCTCGGAAAACACCAGTAAAAATCAAGGAATAACATTTCGTTCGTAAACACTCAAATTACTTATTATTATTACCGAAGATTTGATGTATCATTAAAGAAAACAAGACCTACAGGGTACAGGGTCTGGGTCTGGGCGCGCAACAGTCAAATTGCGAAGTCAATGCTGTCGCTAAATAAACTTTTATAACAGTCTGACCACTATGTTTATTTACATGCTTACGGTAAAACAATATACAAATCAGCAGTCAGAACGAGTACCACTCAGGTATGGGGTTCGTGGGAGGGGGAAAGCGGGGGAGTGGAGTGGGGAGAGGGAAGGTGGAAGAGGCGGAGTGGGAACGCGAGAGGTGTAGGGGACGCGGGAGAGGAAGGAAAGGGGGACGGGACGAATGGGAAAGGACACGCAGGGAGAAACAATTTCTTTGAATGGCATTGCAACGCATGTCGAGTACCAGCTAGTAATTATAATAGAAAGACTACTTGCAAAAATCATTGAGCGCTTTTATTATTACTTACCGTGATTATCCACTATTACGGTACCGTGATGGCATTAAAAAAAGCATAAAACGAACGCTCTTTATCCTAATAATGCTGCAGTTCTTTCAAAATATGAAATACACAAAAGTACTTGAGTTCTTGGAGCAGGTCCCGGGAGCCACTCCCGACTCGTGAATGGCTCGGACCAAGATGCAAGGATTCGACTGGAGCCGGAGCCCCCAAAAGAGCTCGAATGCGGGACATGATCCCGACTCGCGAGTGGCTCGGACCACCTAGTTCCGGGTTTGGGTTCGAATACTGGACCGGGTTCTCTGGGAGTAGTCGATTTGAAAAAGGAGTAGGAGTAGGATCCGCTTCCTTTAGCTGAACTTTCACAGTAAATTTATAAGTATAGGATATTCTAAATAAATTATCGGCAATAATATGTGATACAAAATTATCACGCGGGGTATACGCATGACCCCGCACGAGAAGCTTATAATTTGTTTCAAGTAAAATATTGCTTTCAACAGCTGACACTCTTTTGAAATATTTGGCCTTAGTGACAAGAGTCGATGGCGTGCGATATAAATCCACTCAGTGACATCAACCCCTCCGTGACTCATAAACCGAACCGAGAATGCGACTCCGAGAATCCGTGACTTCGTTTATGTATGTCATCTTTCATCTCATAACAATTTTAAAGCGCCCCAGAGGTGATTTAATTGTTAAAACGAGCAATGAAAATTTGTTATTTTTATTATACGTCATTTCCACGGTGGTATTTTTTAATACATTGGAGAACTCACCACTTACCCGCCCTGGTATAGGTAACAGATGGTTACCCCTTCAAGGCTCTTGCAAGGACTCTAATTTTTTTGGTATAAACGACTCTACATTTGATAATGAATCTAGACCTCCAATGTCCCTGCATTCGTTGTTAGTAAGCTGTTTGCGAGTGCTTAGCGGGAAATACAGATACAATATGTGTTAGTATGACAAAATATAGACAAGACAATGGGACAGGTTGGTGAAATTCTACGAGGTGGCAAGCGCTGGGTGATTGTATCTAGCGTATCCTACAAGCACCTGTTTGGGAGGAAGACACAGTAGATAAGTAATAAGCGCATGGCTTGGGAGCAAACGGTTGGGAGTCCTCTCCAATCGATTGGCAGTGAGGGAGAAAAATCTCTCCCCACCCAAAACAATAGATACTTTCTACACCTAGATGCAGCTTTTTTTTAAAGTGAAAACTTTTCTAGCGCCATGGTGATTTGAAACTCGGTGAAACTAAAAAACGACACTAAAAAGAAACAATGTTCTTCAATCCATGTGATTTCGATTACTTAATTTGTGTTCGGTTCGGGAATATCCAATAAAGCTCGAGGTTCGTTGAAATTACAAGTTTCTTTATTTACATTATACCGTGTTGTTTACATTCAATATCTAAATTTCGTGCGTTCTAATAAACACGGATGCTTTGAGTAATTCTGAAGCCAGTGAACTCGATACTGAAGGTGCCAGATATCAATCGTATATCATCGGCTTTTTCCGCAACCGTTCGGGTATTAGACACGAATAGCGACAGTTATCACTCTTTTAAGGTACTACTTATCTGACAACTGTTAAGACATCTCAATACTACTTTCTGTTGCATTACATACAAACTATCTTACTGTTGCATCTTTCAATAAAATAGTTTCATATTTAGTTTTTCTATAATTTTTAATAGCATTTTATGTATATTCTATAATCTACGTAAAGTTCCGCTGTGCGTAACATCAAATTTAGAAAAAAATAATGTTATTTTAACAATTAAAACTCTTTAAATTTTGAACTTTAAGACAAATTTTATTTTCAAATTGGTTTGCCTACCGACTTCAAAAAAATGGTGTTTCCAGATAAACGCGATTAAATTTTCAAGTATCCGGGTCTTTCCCAACGGGGCGGGGGATTCGCAAAGGCTCTCTCTCCTAGACTTTTACTCCGATTGACCTAGGAGAATATTCTTGACATATTGTACTATTAGATAAAGGGAAAAAAAATCGCACCATGTAACCCCTTAAACATTACCCTTAACACGCTTTCTTTAAATGTAGAAAAAAAATCCAACGAAGGTGCTTTGTAGTAGTCTAATAGCATGTTTTTGTTGAAGAAATAACAGGGTGGGAGGTGTCGTCATGATAACACCCTTCTCCCTGTGTGCTAATGTACTCGTGTAGGTGCCTCCCACCCCCACCTTTAACCACCCCCCCACCCCCCTCGACGGGAACATCGATCGCATTACGGGGAAGCCTTACCTAGCCTATTATGAAAATGCACACCGTGGAGACCTGCGATAGCTGGCGCGTTCTCCGAACCGAATAGAAAAGCAAAACATGCTTTGTGGGCTGGGATAATGCGATTACAACAGAATTAATGTCAAAGACCCAATTTTTTTTTGTTTGTTTACGTTTTTATATTTCGTACCTAGTTTATTTTCATCTTTTTTTGCTAATGAAAAACGATTAATGTGGTATAAAGCCACTAAGCCACCCTGTTTAATTTTTCAACTTGGTTATTTTAACCCTATTTTTTCACGGCAACCAACAAATCCGAATAGTGACGTAATCCGTAAAGTTATGCAGAGAGATGAAAAAACTAGCATAAAACCTAACCTAACCTAGTTTTATTAATTGGTTTTTAAAAGTGTTCTGAAACCTGATAATTCAAATGGGCTCGCGGACCGCGATAATAACGTATAGGTACCTAGTTTTGGCGTGCCTCAAGGAAGTGTTTTGGGTCCCACTTTATTCTTAATTTACATAAATGAATTGTGTAATCTGCCCATAGATGCCAAAATTTAACAGATGTTTAGACAATAATACACTAATAATTAATGTGACCAAAATTAAATACTTTGAGTTTAGTAATAATCCTTCCTTAAGTGTACCCTGTTCTGATTTGTCCGATTACTCTTCATAAGGGAGCATACATTAATTACGTGAGCAGTTTTTCTTTCAATCTAGACCCCCCCCTGGATGAGATAAATTTGTGCCCCTTCGTATATTCTTTTCAAGTAACGTGAGATTTTGCTGGACCTCCCCCCCCCTTTTTGAGTTCACGTAATTAATGTGTGCCCCCTAACACATCTCACAAAGATCTCAATATTAACAATATCAAACGGACGGCGGCAACTCTCTGTTAAATATTTACTAATAAAAATAATAACTGTTTACGTTATCTCAAAATTTATTACAATCATGCCTACATCTCTTCCCACACCGATCAATCTTGGCGAGATTTATAATTCCGACTCGCCTCGAAATGAGGATATTAAACTAAACAAAAAACAGATTATTTATGATAACTGCATTTCACGTCAACACGAACGACCCGTCAGAATGCCACTTGAGATCTATATCTCTTAAATTTAAACACGTCTTATATGCTGTAGATACAGTCATACAACGCTTACTACAGATAACATTAAAATATTGGTTTTTAAGGTACTAACGCAACGTGTTTAGAAATTGGATAATCTCCCAACAATGCATTTAAATCAATATTGTTCTTTAAACTCCTTGCCACAGCGATTGGCCACGTATGTATGTAATATTATTACCAGTTAAAAAGCTTTGCTAGAACCTATAGCAGCGATCGGAAATTGAGACGGGCTCCCTGAACAGACGATTATTCCTTCCCACCATACTTGGCGCACCACCCGTCCACAATCACATTTTTTTTCATATCTAGTTCTTGTGAAGAAAACATGAATAGAAATAAGTTTTTAAGAACCCCTAACGTTTGACTAGGATTCAACTACCACGCTACTAACTGTGTTAACTATCATACTTATATATAAAAATAATCTCAGAATGTTGAAAATCCACCCACTTCCATTATTACAAGTAGAAAATATGGCGTGTTCAATAATGAAGGACTAAATTAGTAAGTAGAGGACGACCCCGCTACTGGGAAGCAACAGTTACTAATTCCGGTTGGTCGTGATATTTCAAAACAATATTTTTTCGTCTGCGGCGCTTTTTCTGTGCATTCCGTGTAGGAGTGACGTGACGTCGACCCCCCAAAAAATGACGTTTATTCATACGACCTGCCACCATAACTAATTGCCGGCCGCTGACCTATAGTTTTTAACTCGACATTTTTCAGTTTCTTATCAGCTAGATAATAAACTAAGACGTTTGCCTTTTTATAGTTTATCAATTATTAAGAAACTTTTATTTTTTACTAACTTTATTTTATATAGTATTTTTATTATGTCATGGGCGAGTGATACACAACCTTTTTATTTACCCGTAGGGCTAATTTTCGGTACATGCACTGCTCGACATGGTTAAAAGATTGCGGTCGACGGCGTAGATTTTTAAAATTAAAATAGGAGTACCTTTCAAAAGTCCCAACTGTAACAAACATAGTTAGTTAAATCAAGTGTAAACCTACCTAAAATTTCATAATAACTAATTCTAAATCTTTAGAAGTCATATCAAAATGTATTTCAAACGTATGTAATTTATTAGTCAGCGTTTTCAAATAAAATTTGGTGAGGTAACCTTTTTATACTTTGTAATCCGGTGACCATTTAATTTTAACTAAAGGGCATGATATCTTATTTATTCCTTTCGCTAAAACAACCTTTGGCAAAAGAAATTTTAGATACTTTGCAACAAAGCTGTGTCATTGATGGAATATTCAAATAAAACAGGATTTTTATTTCTGAAGAACGTCAAGGTTTTGCACTTTTCTACATTTAAAAATAAATTATTTTGAACGCACCAATCTTTAAACTTGCGAAGATCATTTTTAAAACACAAATTTCAGGCAGTTAGAAATATTTCATGTATGGGCTATCGTGGACTTTATTATTAACAATTTAATCAGTTATATGAATATCTAAAAAAATATGTACATAACATATGAATTCGAGGCAGCGTTTCGAGAAAAGTAACATTTGATAAAAAATGTTTAATTTCTTCCTAGTAAAACAACTACGACACGCAAGAGATGCAACGGAATTCGATGGGTAGTTGTATTATGAAATTTCTCGTAGGTGGTGTCACTTTGTGATTGGAATTGGGTATGGGAGGGCTAATCTATAGTTAATACATCGATGGTCTTATGCTTATACTGGTACCAAGATACGTCCTTGTGGGACGCCATGCCTTCATTTTATTTGAGTCCGCATATCTTCAACCGAATTTATATCAATCGTTTTCGGGTTGGTTTATAGTTGATAAAACCAGAACACACGAAGTCAACATATTAACGGTTTGAATGTTAGGCTTATTATCTGACGGTTTAAAACTCAAGGCTAACAAGTCCCGCCTGCTTTGAGCGGAACTAGAGTTATGCTTAGTTAAAAGGTGAGATTATTTTACCTGCTCTTGTATAAGTGACTACAATGTGTAGTTAACAAACCACCATAAAATAATTTTGTCAATTTCTCTGCGTATTAGCGGTTAAAGCTCTTGACTTTGGATTAATATGTTTCAGATTTAATTCGCCCTGTTAAAGAATGCATCATTATTCATTATATTAAATAATATCTATTGATTTAAATCAGTATTATGCTTGTGTCACACACAGCTATAAAAGATCATTTGGCTTGGCGTGTTTCGGCGTATCGCTCGCCGTACATTCCCAATGGAAATATATGGCGAGCGAAATGATCTTTTATAGCTGTGTGTGACACAAGCAACGTTAATAAAATGTTTGTAATCTTAATCCGTCAGGCCTCGGCCATGTTTTGTCAGAGGGTTAAAATACTTCCGCGATTTTTTTACATTAGCTTCCACAAGAGGCCCTGGGGAAAATAATTCCCATCAGGGCCTATGTCATCTTTGGGGATGGTGTGTGGAGGGTCTTTTTAGGAAAGAAAAGAGAAGTTCTGGGAACGAAAAAAGTATTTATTAAGGGTGGTTAGGAATCTGGATGTCAGTGTGTCCAGGAGTGACGGACGTATGAATCCATCCTTCCCACTGCGGTGCAAGGCGGTGTTCCGAGAGAGTACGGCTGGAGAAGTCAAAGAGACTCCCTCAAACATTCTTTCCCGATCTGGTCTGCCACGCAGCTGGTGGACTGACGCATCCGCCGCCAAGACCTGAACACACTTCACCACATGAACCCGGCACCCCTGCTATGTCACCAAACGTAGCGAACCACTGGCAAAGGTCTGCAATAAAATCCAAATAAATGGAATATTTCTGAACGTATCTGAAAACAAAACTGTTTTTGAAAGGTGATAATGAATAGGCTTTAAAATTTTATAATTCTAAATAATCATAATTTTTAAATATAAAAATTTTATATGCAAACATAAAAAAATGGCTTTAATTAATAAAAAATTCCCAAAGTTTCATTTTTTTTTTTCTAACAACGTTTGGATCATATTTTTTACTACGTCAAATATTAGTAAGTTTAAAGTTTGGTGCGTCAAATATTAGTAAGTTTAAAGATTGGTGCGTTCAAAATAATTTATTTTTAAATGTAGAAAAGTGCAAAACCTTGAAGTTCTTCACAAATAAAAATCCTGTTTTATTTGAATATTTCATCAATGACACAGCTTTAGAAAGAGTCACGGAAATGATAGATCTTGGAATTATTTCGGATGAAAAACTAAGTTTCGCCAATCATATCCACCAAATTATGAACAAAGGTATGAAAACCCTAGGTATTAAGAACAATAAAAACTTTAATTCCAAAGAAGCCATTAAACTATTATATGTATCTCTAGTTAGAAGCCAAATTGAATATAACTCGTTAGTTTGGTTTCCATCTTTTTTTTTTTTTTTACATGAGCTCCACACAGGAGGCCCTGAGGGAAATTATTTCCCTCAGAGCCTATGTCATCTTTGAGGATGCTGTGTGGAGGGTTTTCTTTAAGGAAAGGAAGGAGAGGAGAGTTCTGGGAAGGAAAAGGGTTTAAGGGGTGGGTAGGAATCTGGGGTTCAGTATGTCCTGGTCATCCGCCACCAAGACCTAGACAAACCTCACCCCATGAACCCGGGCACCCCTGCTAAATCACCAAACGTAGCGAACCACTTGGGGTGACCTATGGCAGAGGTTTTGGTTATCCAATAAAGGTTCCCGGGGCGGCGGTACCCATTCCCGCCTCCAATCTTACAAAATTCACGGATAAGAATAAGGATGAGGATAAGGAGGGTAAGGATAAGAGGGAGATATAAACTGAACCGACCTCCCCTATCCGGCCCGCCACGCAGCTGGTGAGCAGGCGCATCCGTTGCCAAGACCCGAACACATTTCACCCATTGAACCCGGGCAACACTGCTAAGTTTGTCTAGCTTGTAGTTTTTCTAGATTTTAGAAATGTATTAGAAGTTTGTACAGCGACCTTGAGGTGATTTTTCACAAAAACGTCGCTTATAGGTAAATCATCCAAATATTGTTAATAATATTGAGCGAATACAAAAAAAAAATTCTGCGTTTTATAAATTTTAAATTTAATATCCCACTAAAAAAAACTTTAAATATAATCTTTTACTAAATATTCTACTAGAAGACAGACGTAAAATAAACGGTTTAACATTTTTATTAAAAACTAGCTTTTTCCCGCGGCTTCGCTCGCATGGTGTAAGGGGGGATTCCCACTCCGCCTCCTCCACCTCCCCCCCTCTCACCCCCCTTTCCCCCCTCCCCCTTACCGTTTCCCCCCTCCCACCATCCCCCTCCCAGCTCCCCTCTCCCGCCTTCTCCCATCTCACCCTCCCTCCCGCTTTCCATACATTCAGTTTTCAAACCTCGCGTGCCACCAATAGCAATTTTTTTATACAAATTTCATAATGCCAGAGCTCACCGGAAGTTTTATAAAAACCTTGTCCTGACAATAACGAACACACAAAAAAAAGAGAATTATACAATTTGGTGCAGTCGTTACGCGCTTAGCAACACATTCAGCGATTCATTTTTATATTATAGATACTTAACTCTAAATTCGACTGTTGCGAACTCCTGCAACTCACAAACTTACGAATACCGACAGTAACCACACGACAAAATACACTATTCTACTGCAGCAACAAACTTACGAATACCGACAGTAACCACACGACAAAATACACTATTCTACTGCAGCAACAAACTTACGAATACCGACAGTAACCACACGACAAAATACACTATTCTACTGCAGCATTCATACGCGGAACTACATTGCCCACTCTCCGCTATAACGATTTCACACTATGGGAAATCAGTACTTAGGTGATGTTGACATATTTAACATCAATTTGAAGAACTTTGTGGATCTTGTAAAAAACTTATTCCAAAACTATTCCTTAACATATCTTATTTTTGTAAACTTATCAAATCGCTGTATTTATGTAACTTGTGTGCATTTTTCATCTAATTTTATTTTTATTATTTCTAGGTATATCTGTTTAAAATTCATCTGTCGTGAATTAATTGTACTACCAAACATGTAAAAGCCCTCTGGGCGTTGAATAAATAACTGATAGTAAGGGAGACACAACGATGAGACCAATATGAGTTTTTCCGAAAAGTTAACAAATTAGAATGAGGGGTTAATAAAACCGTTCACACCTCAATATTTCGTTTGGCTTACGTAAGAAAAGCGAGGAAATAAATTACTTTCTCATAAATTTTAACGTTTTTAATTATATTATATAATAATATTTCAGCACGTTTTCATTTTTTCAAACTTCGTCCAATCATGACTTCTGAAGAGAGAAATAAATTAAGGATAAAACGCGCGTGGAAGTCGGGTGAGCACTTTATTGAGATTGGCCGTAAATTGTTTGAGTTATTTTTTGTTTTTAACTGAAGTTCCCTGCATTGCCCGGGTTTTGCGCAGAGTTTTTCGAAATCATATTTTCATAATTTTCCTATTATTTTTAAAGTCAAGCGTGCAAAATGTAATCAAGATGTATCAAAATTCTGCTTTAAGGTGTGAAAAAAGAGAATGGGATGTTTTTTGAAATCTTAAGCAGGCGTAGCTCTTAAGATTCTTCCTCCTATTTTGAAGGTCAAATGTGCTAAATTTCGTTAATCTCAGAAGAAAATTTGTAGATTTGTATAAAAATCAAATCCACGCCGCCCACCGCAGACACTTTTTTTTAAGTAGATTTTTATTATAAAACATAAATATCATATTCGTATAATAATTTTAACAATAATGAACAAAGGAGTCGTGCAAAGCTGCCATATGCTACAGCTTCTCTGCAAAGTTATACTATTTGAAAAAAAAATTCACGCATTACTTTGTGGATATACATATTTGGATTGTCTTAAACCATCTTAAACCACTTTTTGCAAACTCTGGTACAGCTTGAAATGAGGGATCCAAATCATAATCTAGCTCTGCCAGAGAGAACCAATCAGTCTGATTGATCCATACAGTATTTCTCTGATTGGTTCTCTCTAACTATAAAAAAAGTATATCTGAAAAATGCCGCTGCATACTTGATGTTCACTAATCCTCGGGATTATCAGTATCTCAAATTCAAATAAAACACTCGAACGAATTCTTAAGGAAGCTACAAGCCAAAAAAAAATATCTATTCCTAGTGCGCCTTATATCGCCACGAATTACTTAAAAATCGCTTGGCAAACGTCATCATCATCATCACTCTTGGCTCTACAACCCCTGGTGGGTCTTGGCCTCCTCAAGAGTCTTCCTCCACTCATCACGGTTTTGTGCCAGCTCTCTCGTTTACAATCTCCAAGGTGGATATATCTTTGAGGACGTTGTCGCTCCATCTTAAACTTGATCTTCCCGCTTGGCAAACGTAGTCTAGATTAAATCACGATTTCAAGCAAAACTGATAGTTTGACCGAGATAATTTTAGCTATAAAATCGTATTTTTCAAAAGTTTTTTTGTATGCGTTCATACATTTCTAACGAAAATTAATCTAAAATATATGTATGATTTAGCATTAAGCTTCGCCTTAAAAAACTGCATTCCTCTGTATACAATGGTACCCCTAATGAAAATAATATAAAGATTTAGGTATATCTCTGTACAACTGCCAATGAAACCAATGAGGTGGAGCTACTAAATAAGTAACACGGTTTCCCTCATTTCTTAACTTTCTTCTGTCTTTTTTAGATCTTAGATTAAACTAATTCAATTGAATAACGAATCCTTTTTTTCTTTGCTGAACATCGTGAATCACCGTTTTAATATGCAGTCAGTGATATTGGATGCTTTTAACCTAGATTAATTACATTACGACTATTTAAATTCGAAAAGAAATTTCGACTCGAGCACACTGTGCTGTGCAAACGCGAAGTGAAAGTGAAATTCCTCAGCGGATTTTGCTTTCATACTGTTCTGATGTTGGCGGTGATTTCGTTTTGTTGGTATTATATTATTACGGTTATGTTGGTAGCCATAGCTTTATTACGATATGATAATGAAGATGGATATCGTACTTAACTAGCTAATTATACGCCAAACGCTGGAGGCTTATTATAATAGTGACTGATAGGAAAGTGTCGAGAATATGTACAACGATTCTACATAAAACATATTTATTTTAATTTGTGGTTATGTTAATTGAATTCAGCTTTGCTAGAAATTTCTAATGAATCCAACGAGAATAATATTATGTGGTTTGGTATTTATTTTTCTCCCAAAATAATTTAATGTTAAATTTATTGCCAGTCGACTGAATTTCACGTCGGCTCTACTGTATAACTGTATAATATAACCATACGAATTATTAATCATTAAATTAACCCCTCGGACCTCGACAAAATGATATCTTGTCATCAAATATTCCAGTTGCACAAATTTTCAAATGGGCTGTTTTTGAACGTATGTATTTCAAAATAACATACCGTTTTTGAATGCAGATAAAATCAGATTTTAGTATTACAAATCGGCAAGCAATTTAAAATATAAAATTTTTGAAAACGAACATAGGTAAAGCTGTTAAAGTAGCTTACCGGTGGTGTAATTATCTTCATGTTAAATTAGTTACACATACATCGTTGAAATGTTGCATTATTTACAGGATCTCATTGTTTTATTTGTTATTTATTCATTTACTATCTTTGTACTTATCTTCTGGTCTTTGCTGTTTTCAACGCTCATAGGGGCTATTTATAACTTAAACATTTCTATTTTAGACATATTTTCAACTTGAAATATACTCTACTTATTATATAACCTATGCATAAGCATTTACTGCCCACTAGCCCGTCCCGTCACCGACCAACACCGTCGCATACCATGACCGGACTGACGGCGAATTCTCGATGACAATATTTTGCAGGTGCCGGTCCGCTCTATGCATGGCACGCGACGGTGTTACCACTCCCGTCAGTTCGTGATTTGTGTTCAGTTCTATGAGACGTGCGTCAGCGGGTAGACCTATTGAACGGGGATGGTACGGGGTGTATACGGGTATCTTACGGTCACTATACCCGTTACATACGGGAATAATACGGTGTTAGCACGTTCTAGTGGGCATAGTGGGACGTAGCGTTTTTATTTCGTGGCTGATACATTCATAGTACGGTCATGGTATGGAACGGTGTAGTGGGCAGAGACCTAAATTCTTACAGGTGTTAATACCCTCCAAAAATCTTTAAATTTGCCTGGTTTGAACGCCATCAACAGACGTTCAGTATACAAACTAGACAGTTTATTTTTTAAATAAATAACGAACCAACTCGTACATCGAAAATTTTCTTCTAATAAAGTCAGTAAAAAAATCTTTAAAATCGGTCCGGTTTTGGAGGAGCAAAATAGGAATACAAAATCTCGATTTTGATGATTTTATTTAGATGTTATCAGCCTGATGTGCAGTTGTCTTTTTCGTTCAGTATTCGGGGGAGTAAGAGCGATAGTAACAGCACCAGTTAGTGAAAATATCCATTGTTCATAATTCTCGGCGACCGGGTTTCTCTTAAACAGGATTTTTGCTTTGTTTTTTAAACGTTTTCTTAACTTCTATTTACTATCCTTTGCTATTTTACACACTCATAAAGTGATTTTATCTCTTTCAAACACTGTTTAAATCATAAATCTCACCGTAATACAAAATGAGATAGCATGATTTTATGAGTCCATGTTAGGCTGGGAGAAATATCTCCCTAAAAGACTCTAGGGGTTAAACTCAAAAAAGATATTCACAGAATTGGAAAATACCGCCTCTCTCAACTTATTACTTATTTAATAATTATTACGAAGGAAATGGTAGAGGGAAAATTAATATGGATTCCGAAAACGGAAATAATTGTCTTGGATGATGAATTGTACAGAATAGGCCATCATCTTTTCTCTGTGATTTGTGATTCGTCTCATTATTCATTCACAAGGACGTTATACAAAAAGTACAGCGAAGTTACATTTTTATTATTTTATCAATAATTTTATATTGATTAAAAAGGATATCTAATATAATAAAAACAATTTTATTCCAGGATGTTATGAGGATAATGCTATCTCATACGTCCCATGCTCGTATAATAAGGAATATTGATAGTATAATTAAAAATAAAAAAAATGAACAATAATCAATTACGTAGGGCGTGGTCTTGATTGAGCTCGGGCTCAGCGCTCACTCAGGACTGGCCATTAGCCGCGTCCTGGCTCCAATGACCCGGTGTCTTATAAGGCCGGCGAATCCATTGGTCCTAGTTCCGCAAACATTGTCGATGTGATGCTGTACCTTCTGTATCAAAATATAATTCTGTAGGATTTATCATATTGAATCCGGAGTCGTTCCATCCAGCTGATTCGGCAGTGACACAATGTTTCACAGATATATATGTTAGTACAATATGGATTGAACAATGTTTTTTGTTTTACATTATTGGGATAATCGTAATGAAGAAACACCAATTGTAAAGAATGTAGATGACTAATAATAGTATCGGATTTAGATGACTAATAACTGGCATTAGAAGTGTGAAGGAGCTATTCCGGGCAGCGCAAGACAGAGACATTTTCAAGAGTGATCGCCAACGTCGGGGGGACCTGGTAGGGCACACAAAGAAGAAGAAGAATAATAGTATTGTTAGAGTTACACATTATTGTAGTTTTTATCTCACCACCAAATCCACTTTGTGACGTCACATCACAAAACTGCGACACATGCGACTGCCACAGAAATATTTTCCGTATCCCATTACGCCCCCTTCGTTGTGGTATCCCGTTACACCCCCTCCGGCGTGGTTTCCCATTACACCCCTTCCGTCGTGGTACCCCGTTGCCCCTCAGTTGTGGTAAAAATATGACCGTGACGATATTAAATGTTGACAAAATAATTAAAAATATTATTATTTTTAAATGTAAAATTGTAAAATATGTGACGTCACGCAAGGGGGGAGGGGGTTTCACCAATGTGACGATGTGTGATAGGGGCGGGGGGTCAAAAATTATGAAAATTGTGTGACGTAATTTATGGATGGCCCTCTATCAGAAACGAAACATTGCTTGAAATGACTTTAGTCGTGTTTAGTGACCAGGAGTTCCCAACCTTGCTCTCCCTCATCTCATCCCCTTTCGCACTAATCCACTTTCGCATATATCATACTTAAATTGAGGATGCCATAGTTCCACCAATTCCGTGCAGTAATCACATATAACGACCCAATTCTTGTAAAAGTATTAAGAATACTCAAAATTCAGTCAAAGATCTGAGCTCTAAATCGCAAACTATCCGAAAATGTGTTGCATTCCCAACAAAAATACTTTCCTAATTGATTCATGCTTAATATCTTATATACAATGAACATTTACTGGTTGCTAAGGAGAGCCTAATGAATCCTCGTCTCCAATTTTCTGTCCTCGATTTAGATGTTTCACATTTAATTTACAATATTTCAGACTTTACCGACGGAGCTCTAACCGTCCGCGTACCCCGAGATAAGCCGCCCCCGGCAATCTCGACACCCCTGGACCCCGTGTGGGACCTTGTGGAACCCTTCTCAATAACCAACCCCCGTTCACTGCATTCCTCCTTCAAGCGGTCGATAGCCCTTATAACAAAATAAAACTACACAAAATTAACCTGCACGCCACTGTACCCTTCGCGTTAAATTTGTCTACACTATTCGAACCGCCACGCGCGTTAGACGATATTATTATTTGATTCCACGATAAAATAGAACCTATAGTGATCTATTACTGTATCGTGTTCTGTTTTATCACTGTTCTGTTATCCGGTTTCCATATTATTCTCTGAATACACACAATCATAATTAGTTCATCCTAAACACCAAAGACTTCATTGCTGTTAGAAATAAACACCGCATCGTCAACTTACATTATCAGTAACATACTTTCAGGTTGCTCATGTCAAGCCTACACCATTCAGATTTGATTTTGAATACACTTTATTAATCATTAACTTTTCGGAATTCATGCTCTGTTCATTATAGACTAGAAACGAGAGACTATACATATATTCCATACTGTTAGAAAAAACACCACAGCTTATTTTAGATTGCTCATTTTCGCGGCCAAGCCTACGACTTTCAATTCTTGCATACAATTATTCATATGTACATTACACCTCAGCGACATTACACAGTCAGTTTGATTCATGAAAGAAAAATGTAACTTTGATTCGCCGATTCTGACAATTACAAACATTGACATTTTAATGACATATTCACACTCTGGTGTGAAGTTAGCGATAATTTGATAACTTATCGCAATTATTTTTTATCCGAAATGTTATTAAAGACTGTTATCTCATTCCATTCTACTTTTGGATGATAGTATTCGGCACATTGATTGCAAATAGGTCATATCGATAACGAGCGTTTTGAATACGTCTGTCAATAAAAAAATGATTGTTCATATATTTCTCGGGAGTTCGCATCACGTACTCCAACTCAAAACAAAGAGAATATTATTAATAATTAATAGGTGAATCCACTCCCAATTGTGTTTTAAAGCCATGAGCTTATAAACTCTTAGAAATAATATTTATTATTAGCATCCAGTTACTTACGTGCGTACGAATTTTCATAATTTGGTAATAATTAATAATTAAAAATTTGGGAGGCGGGAATGGGAACCGCCGCCCCGGGAACCCTAATTGGATAACCAACACCTCTTCCATAGGTCACCCCAAGTGGTTCGCTAAGTTTGGTGATTTAGCAGGGGTGCCCGGGTTCATGGGGTGAGGTTTGTCTAGAATGTCTAGGTCTTGGAGGCGGGTGACCAAGACACACTGAACCCCAGATTCCTACCCACCCCTTAAACCCTTTTCCTTCCCTGAACTCTCCTCTCCTTCCTTTCTCCCCAAAGATGACATTTTTTACATGAGCTCCACACTCCTGTGTGGTGCTCATGTAAAAATATATATATATACATATAATATATTTTCTCTTGGCATTATTCTGCAAATTTCGATTTTTTTTCATTTTAAATTAATTTAATAATACATTGATATTAATAATAATAATAATAATAATAAGCCTTTTTATTCTGAACTTCTGTTAGGTATGTATTAGACATGATCTTATTTGTTATAGTATATCCCGAAGCTCAGTTTGCCTCTTGGCATAGGCCTCCTCTAACATTTTCCATTGGGACCTGTCACGCGCTACTCTTCTCCATTGATGTCCAGCAGTGAGTTTTAGGTCATTTTCCCATCTCATGTGTTGACGTCCTCTACTTCTCTTGCCATCTCTGGGATACCAGTCAGTGACATTTTTGCACCATTTCTCTTGTGGATCGCGTATCATGTGTCCTGTCCATCTCCACTTTTGTTGGTCTATTCGGGTAACTACATCGGCAACTTTAGTTTTCTCCCTTATTGTGCTACCTCTCACTCTGTCCTGTTTCCTTGTTCCTGTCAAACTTCTCTCCATGGCTCTCTGGCAGCGTTCCAACTTTTCTCTGTGGCGTTTGGTGAGTGCCCAAGTTTCACATCCATAGGTGATGACTGGAAGTATACACGTGTTGAAGACTTTCCTTTTTATTTGCATACTTAGCTCCTTAGATTTCAAGACTTCTTTCAAAGACCAGTATTTCTTCCATCCATTTGCTACTCTTCTCTCGATTTCTTTAGTGGTTTGATCTTTGTGAGATATTATCTGTCCTAAATAGATGTAATCTGACACATATTCGAGTGGTTGGTTGTCAATTTTTATAGTTACTGGTTCAGAGTTTGTAAGCAATTTTGTTTTGTCTTTGTTCATGCATAGGCCGACTTTCACACTTTCCTCGTTTAGTGATTCTATCATTCTAATTAGGTGCATTGGGTTTTCCTCGAATAGGACTATATCGTCTGCAAATCTTAGGTGGTTAAGTTTTACACCTTGTACGTTGATACCATATTTTTCCCAATTTAGTTTGCGGAAGATACTTTCCAGAGCAGCCGAGAACAATTTTGGTGATAGAGGGTCTCCCTGTCTTACTCCTCTCTCGATCTTGAACTTTTTTCCCAAGGTTTCTAGTTGGATCCTCGCTTCGCAATTCAAGTATATGTTTTTTATAATATTTATGTAGTTTAAAGGTATCCCCTGCTGTTCAAGGCTATCCCATATAGCTATGTGTCTTATGCTGTCGAAAGCTTTGGAGTAATCGATGAATGCCATGTATAGTTTCTTATTATACTCATTATATTTTTCTACTATTTGTTTCACCGTGTGTATGTGGTCCAGGGTAGAGTATTTTTGTCTAAAGCCGGCTTGCTCCCGTGGTTGATTTTCGTCTAACTTTTTACTAATTCTTTCCAGGATAACTTTGGAAAATACTTTGTATATATTTGACATCAAACTTATAGGTCTGTAGTTCCCTATATCTTCCTTTTGTCCTTTCTTGAATATAAGAATAATGTGTGATGTTTTCCACTGTGTAGGTATTAGACCAGTTATAAGTATATCATTAAATATTGAAGTTAGTATTGGTAGTAGTTCTTCCATGGTGCCTTTAAGAAGTTCGTTTGTCACTTTGTCTGGACCTGGGGCTTTTTCCATCTTCTGACTGTATATGGCTTTTTCTACTTCTCTGGAAAGTATTTTTGGTTCAGTTACAACGTTTTCCTGCTCTTTATTGACGTTTTTCTTCGGATCATGTTTTTGTTTGTCGTCTGGGCTTGAGTAGAGGTCCTGGTAAAATTTTGTGGCTATTTCGTTTATGTTTTTTCTATTTGAAGAAGTATTCCCCCTTTTGTTTAATTTTGGTATCCATTCTTTATTTGATTCTCTCAATTCTTTAAGCGCTTTTTTCACTCCCCCTGTTTTCACTATATGCTTTTCTAATGTTTGCAGCCTCTTGGTCTTCCTATCTTTCCTGATGTTCTCTCTGATTTCTTTACTTAATTTTGTTATAGTTTTAATGTTATCTTTTTTAGGATGTTTTGAAAATAGGTGTTTTCTTTCTTCTATAAGTTGCAGCGTTGTGTCACTTAGTTCGTACTTGTTTCTTCTGCTAGTCTCAGCTTTTTCTTTAGTTAGTAGATTTTCTAGCTTTCCATATTTCGCACGAGCATCAGTGTTACTCAAAGTTAATTCTTCAGCTGATTCAATTAGGGATTGTGTTATTTTCCTTAAGGTTTCATCGCTGTGGTGTTTTGTAGTGTGTGAAGCGAAATGTTTTCTAGATTTGTTTGGTGGTTCTATTCTTATATTGCTTCTTACCATACGATGATTTGTATTGAAATTGAATTTAGTTAGGACCGATGTATCCGTGAAGGCTTTTGGATAGTTTGTTGTTATGTAGTCAATTTCGTTTTTGGTTTTGCCATCGGGGGAGATCCATGTCCACTTATTCTTTTGGTTTTTCATGTATAAACTGTTCAAGAGCGTTAGATTGTGTTGTAATAATAATTCAACCAAAAATTCACCATGTGGACTTCTTCTACCTTGGCCAAACTTTCCCAAGACATATTCTTCCTTGCATTGCTTCATCCCGACTTGAGCATTGAAGTCGCCCATTAGAATAATGTGGTTGTTTTGATACCTTGTTAATATCTTTGTTAATTCTTTATAGAAAAGTTTGATTTCTGTTTTTGTTGCTTGTTCTGTTGGAGAATAAATTTGTATAACTGACCATACTTTTTGGTATCCCGGTATGTCAATGTTAAGAATGGCTATTCGATCAGAGATTCCAATTAGGTCTTGTATGTATTGTTTCATTGACCGTTTGATTATGAATCCTACTCCTCTTTGACCGGCTGTTTCGCCTTTGTGGAATAGTATGTAGTCAATGCGTTCCTCAATCTTTTCTCCTAGTCTTCTCATCTCACTAATGCCCAGGATATCCCATTTTATTTCTTCGAGAGCTTTTTCTAGCTCGTGTAGGCTTTCTTCGGTTCTAAGGGTTCTCGTATTTAAAGTTGCGATATTGAGTATTTTGTTTCTTTTTGTTGTTAGAGGGTGGTGGTCTATAACTCCCGCGGGGACCAGCCGAATTGGGAGATTTTTTGTTAATTGGTTTTGATTGTTAATTTTTGTTGGTATTAATATTGTTTGTTTCCGATTTTCCGAGTCAATTATTAGTTTTTTGCAGCATTTAGTTGGGAGTCAGAATTTGCCCGGTTGACATAGTTCAGTATGTTAGGTCTGGTGATCTCTTTCGTGCTAGTTTTGGGTAGAGGTTGTGGAGGATTGCTTAATATTTTGTTTGTATTTACTTTCTTTTGTGCTGTTGACTTGGGAGAATCCGAAGTTCCTCTTTTCCTCTTTTCGCTAATGTTTTCCTGCGGTTTTAACACTATCAGTTTATCATATTTTATGTAAGCGATATTTCCCTTCTTTTTTTCATCTTCTAGTTGAGGTTGTAGCTGTTTTCGTTTTTCCAGGATTTCCTTCGAGTAATCTTCTTTCACATTAATACCTGGCGGGAGGTTTGTCTTGTTCTTGAGTATAAGGTGTTTTTTCCATTGGGTCGTGATAGATGCTATAACCGGACGATTCTGGTTTTCGCTTTGTTTCCCTATCCTATACACGTTGCTAATTTCTTTAGTGTCCAAGTGTACTCCCGTGTCTACTATGAGGTCCGTGATGTAGTCTACTAGGTCTCCTTCAGATTTCCCCTTCTCTTCTATTCCAAAGAACACCAGATTATTTTTACGTTTTTCTCTATCTACCGCTTTAAGTTTTTGTTCTAGTTCTGATACTTTATCTTTAAGGATATTATTTTCCTCAATAATTATTTTCATCTTCTCATCTAGCGCTTCCATCACATTTCTAGTTACCGAACGAGTTATTATTTCGGCTTGTTTCTCTAGTTTCTCTTCAAGTTTAAATAAAAATAACTCCATGTTTTTGTCCATTTTGTTTGTGTTCTATAAAATTGTTCAGATGAGGTGATTTGATTAATGTATATTTACGCCTGTTGGTGGGCAAAATTTCGGCACTTCTGTAAGAACTTTCCGTACTTACGCCTGTTTGCAGTTTTAATTAATTTTCAGAATACGCATTTACTGCCCTCTATTGAAAATATATATATATACATATAATATATTTTCTCTTGGCATTATTCTGCAAATTTCGATTTTTTTTTCATTTTAAATTAATTTAATAATACATTGATATTAATTTACCACAAATATGAACTCTTTCACATCTTGCGACATTCGTGAATCAAATTTTAATTATTATAATTTTGAATAGCGCCCTTGAAGTGTGATATTCCATTGAATGTATTTATTTCATTTAGTCTTTGGATATTTCACAAAAATTATTCTCTAAAAAATGACCGCATTATGTAGGTCAAGAATTTGCTAACAGCGAGGCGACTTTTAGTGGAAATATCGATTTTCTTATGAAGAGCCCATCATAGCTTAAGGAATTAGGTTTTACAATTCAGATTCTCAAAAAAGTCGTTACCGAACCATAGTTTTGTATTTAATTTTTTTCTGTTTATTCGAAGATAATAATTATTTTTATAATATATTATCGTGCAGGCGAGTACATTGGCGACATCTGCGCCGGTTCTTAAAAATAAACAAATTGTGTTCGCGTCACTCTCCCGGTTCAGCGTTCATCCAGCGTGCACAGACCGGCCTTAGGTTCATAGCGGCTGGCATTAAATTTTCAAGACGTCTGTCTTTATTTTTTGTAGGGATTTTGGCCCAACGGTCGGTCAACAACCCGCGGCAAGGGTACTGGGACTGGGTACTGTGCAGTCAGCAGTGTGCACCGCGCGCGAGGGGGAGGGACTATAACTACAGTATACAGAGAGCGAGAGGACAGATTAAAGACGTATCGGAACCGAATGCTAGTTTTGAGTATTGGAACTCGCTGCGTGCATTTGTTTTTAGATAAGGCGTTATCGCGGTCCACGAGAGCGATGCTCCCCCTGCGGAGGTGACGTTTTTTTAGATTTGGAGCCACACATGCTGCTCTTGTGTGTGGTTTTAAAATTTATTCAAACTTGTGTCAGCCATGTGAACCAGCGTTCAAAAGATAAGCACTTGAATGTTTCTGAGATGTTTTTGTCGTTCTGTGTATTTCTTGTTTATAATAATAATAATATTTGGATGATTTATATAGCGCCGTTTTTGTGAAAAATCACCTCAAGGGCGCTGTACAAACTTATAATCCATTTCTAAAATCTAAAAACTACAAGCTAGGCAAACAATTATAAACAACTTATGGCTAAAAATTGCATACATCGGTTCATTGATCACCGATACGAAAATATGTGTACAATATTTTGACCAATGAACGCGATGCTGCCTAAAATTTAATGAAAACAGGACCATACTTACCTGGGAGGTCGCTTGAAATTAACACTGTATATTGTCCATTTAAAGAAATTTAGATAGAGTTCGCACGCAGAGGACATTATTGTGAACACATGTTATTTAATCCTGAAAAATATTTTAATATTAATATGTAATGTATTCTTTGACGAGTGTATTTTGGAAAGTAAAAGCAACATGTAAAGGTGGGTGGTGCAGTAGTAGTACCTATAAGGATTTGATCTTTCTAAATGTGATTCGTCAAGAGACAGATTGATGTGTAAGGAATCGAGTAATTTTAATTCAGTAAGGAAAGTGTGATTAAGACATATCATAGACAAAACAAGTATGATACTCTCAAATAGGTATATTTAAATTACGGGTATGAGAGCCCAAAAAGGAAGGTTTTTAGTTTGGACCTAAACTCTGTTGGGCTTGTTATGCATCTTAATTCCGGAGGGAGTCTATTCCAAGCCTTAGGCCCAGATACTCCGAAAGCACGATCTCCAAACATAGTATTTGGCTTTCGTTTAGGTTCTATTAGTCTGCCTTTAGCAGATGAAGTTGCTGATCTAAGGGTTAATTGTCTCGGACCGGTATTTTCCGGGACGCATAATTCGGAGATGTAAGGTGGGGCCATTTCGTAGATTGATTTAAAAACCATCCAGCACAATTTGTACTGGATTCTCTCAGGGCACTTGAGCCAGTGTATGTTTGAAGGCAGAGGTATTCTATAAACAATGTACAATTATTAATTTTTGGGGATCGCTGGCAACGGTTAATATGCACTTTTTTTTCAAAAACCTTTCAACTATTTGCATTGGGGGAAGTGGAAAATATTTCATTCTAAATTTCATTACGTAAAATTAAAATTAGCTTTCGTCTTGTGAGATTGTACGCCAGAATCACAAACCATGTTACACAAACCTAGCGTAGCCGCTAAACTAGAAAACTGGGATGTTTTTCTTGCCTTGACGCGAGTAGGCGTTATAAAGGGGCACTTTCTTTTGTATCACAAACCATGTTACACAAAAATATTTTCCACTTCCCCCAATGCAAATAGTTATCTTTTAACGTAATTAAGGCGAATCAAAAGATATTTCAAAAAAAAAGTACGTATTAACCGTTGCCAGCGATCCCCAAAATTTACCGTACAATTATGTAAACTCACAAAATTAATTATTTAGTGGAAGTTTAAATCAGTTATTATCACTTTTCGATAATTATTTGTCGGATCTGTTAAAAAAGAATCTAATCGTAAATAGGGTACCCCAATTTCAAGCCTATATGTATACTTTTTACCCAATAATAAATTGTGTTTTACTTCTATTTGAAGTATAAGATTTTTTGACTTATAGATTTAGATCAACTTTTTGATGCTATTTTTGTGAAAACTCACTAAGAGCGCTTTGCGGCGGATGAACTGTAATAGAGATTTTGTGAAAACTCACTAAGAGCGCTTTGCGGCGGATGAACTGTAATAGAGATTTTGTGAAAACTCACTAAGAGCGCTTTGCGGCGGATGAACTGTAATAGAGATTTTGTGAAAACTCACTAAGAGCGCTTTGCGGCGGATGAACTGTAATAGAGATTTTGGTTATTTTATAAATCTAATAATTTTTTTTTTTCATAAACCTAACCTATTTGTAATTATTGAAAACCTATTTAACAACTTATATAAGCGTATAAATAAACCAAAAATAATTAGTATTATGAAAATCAAATAACTTTGTTTAAACCACTACATAATTAATAATATCAACAGGTTTCAATAACAATGTTATCTTCATCAGGACAATGTCAATTTAAAAAAATAAAAAATAAATAACAAACAAGTATAGACAAATTAGAACAAAGACAAAATATTAAAAATGAGAGGTGATTAATTGCTTAAAAAAATCTCATAAAAATAGTTATGTAAAATTAAATATAAAAATTATTTAAGGATATATAAATTTGCATTAAGATAATAAAAAAACTTTTAAAACAATAAAAACAGGTAGTCTAAATAACAAAATAAATAAACATAATTATTGTAAGTATAATAAGAAAATAAATTTAAAAGATGGCTATTTTAAAAAAATGTTTGGTTATTTATAATATTTAGCTTTTTCTAATTTCTAAAATTTCTAAATTATCTAATTGTATGCCCGTAGTGTTAGTACCTACTCGTAGGATGTAAAAATTTTAAGACCTTTATGAATATCAAAAGAATGACTTGTTTCCAAAATATGGTTGGAAAATTCTGAATAACAATTATTATTTAAACATCTTTTTGTTCCTTAACTCTAATGTTAAAATTTCTAATTTTAAAGTTTTTCTTGTAAAAAATAATTATCTTAATATTATTGATAGGTTGTTTTAATTATAGCATTATTTCTGTGAATATTCCCCCATTCCTGCCGAGACCTTGTAAATAATGCTCAAACTAGAAACTTGAAATAAACTTTCCGGCTGACGAAGAAACTTTTCCCATCACGTTTTAGTTCGGCAAACTCGTGAATTAATTCCACTTTATCAAATCAGTTCTAATGGAAATCCAGTTGGATACAAGAAAACAATTACCAGTTACCAATTATTTAATTATATAAGAAAAAAATCAACCCCTAATTTATTTATTTTTTCAATTTTTGGGTCATCTCGTGGGCCGGTTAGTAGCCAATTTCAGAGAAATGCGTGCGTGTGCGTTAGTGCCACCAGTAGAATGCATTGTCATCGACAACGAGTTTGCCGAGTTTCAGCTCGATCGGATGTCGGGAAGAGGGTAAATTTCCACATCCAAGATTTGGATTCATTCATTCAAACAGATCTTTTCGCCGACATAAAAGTACAAAGCACTTTATCGACTGGAAAGTTAAAATAATTTTTTTTTTGTCATTACCGCACTAAAATACGCCAATGGCAACCCAAATTGGTAGAGGTTGAAAAGCTAAAGGTAAGAGAAGATGGGAAACAGGAAGGTGGGTATTACCTACCTGGCTATTCAGACTTTGTCTTCAAACTCCGATAAAGCCATTTTAAGCAACGCCTTAATTCTGAATGCTTATCTTTCACTCTGTACTGTGCCGCATTTTTTTTAAATGTAAAATTGCACAAGAGTCTCAACTGTTCTTAACCGTCTGGAGATAGTGAGACTACGGCATCCCCAATTGGGATATGTTGTGAGGTTGAAGGTAGTGGGATGGGAAGAGGGATGTGGGAAGTAGCTGGCCATTCAGATCTAGTTTCAATACTGAATGGTGGCCTTACACCATGCAATACTGAAAGTATCTTCCACTCTCGAACTTGCCGCATTTGTATTAGTTTTAAATTATTGATTTGTGAAATAACACAAATCAGTCAAATAAAATTTACTTGCGCACGCCGTCAAGAGCCTCGCCCCTTGACCACGGAGGACGTCAAGCATACACATATTATATGTAGTTTCAGTTTAGCAATTTGTCTTCTATTGAAACCCTGGATTGGTGTTTCTTAACAGTATTGCAAGAATCGCCCCCTTTACGACATTAAAATTATCCAGCGCCCCCCCCCCCCCCCTCCCCGAAACGAAATTTAAAATATTCACATTGTAGTAGAAAATCCATTTGCGGAATGGATTAAAAAAATATAAGAAGTATAAATAAAACAAATTATTATTACATTAACATTGAGTCATTATGCCTCGCAGGTTCTGTCAAATTGTTGCGCCTAAAGAAAGTGTATCATTGTGCATAGCTCGTCTATGTTGACAAAATGCCCACTCAAACTTCTGCAGCGCCTCCTAAATGCTAAAAATTTTAAGACCGGACCTTGAAAAAGCCCCCGAACGCGCCCCCGTTAAGAATCACTGCCTAGATCTTACTTATCAAGGAGGTTATTTATTTTGATAAGAGATTATTTACGAAAGTTTCGAACTATTAGAAAATAACGTAACTCGTGGAACACTTGATTAATCGACAAAGAAGTAAAGCAGGGGGGGGTCATTAACCTTTTGTGTATGTATGTGTGTCATATAACCTTTTGTGTAAGTATGTGTGTCATATGTATTCCCCCTCCTATTTCTAATGTATTTCAACGGCCCGGCAATTTTTGTTTGGTTCATGCGCCATTTGCATAAACTTCTGTTCTTGAGTACTTACCCAGTAACTTGACCCTTTAGGTTCGTTAGTTCATTGTTTCATGAGAATTGTCGATAGTGAGGTACTTACATCTTTTTTTCTAAATAAATAAAAATTATAGGGAATTTCACCCTTTTTTTAATCTCGGAACTTTACAACACAAAAAATTCCTCAGGTTCTATGTAATCTTTGGGGACACTTTGTTAAGAGTCTTTTTATGGAAAGGAAGGAGAGGATGTTCTGGAAAGGAAAAAAGGTACGCGGGGTGAAAAGGAATCTGGTCAATGTGTCTAGGATTGACGGACGTATGAATCCATGCCTCTCCCTAGTGCAAGATAAGAATGCGGCTAGAAAGGTCAAAAGGTCTCCTTCAATCAATCTTTCCCGACCCGGCCCGCCACGCACCAGATGGGCAAACGCATCCGCCTCCAAGACCTAGATAAACCCCATCCTATGAACCCGGGCACCCCTGCTAAGTCACCAAAAGTAGCGAACCACTTAAGGTGACCTACGGCAGGGTTGATGGTTAACCAATAAGAGGTGTAGTGAGGCCATTTTGAAAATAATTTTTGCAAAATGGCCTCACGAATAATTTTTCTGTATCGATTAAAAATGTGCTATTTTTGATTTTCCGCCAAAAACAGCGCGTTGTTGACTTTACCTCGGCCAACGTCGGTGACAGCCGTCTTAAAAGTTAGTAGCGTGTTCTACGCCATAATGACGTTGTATCCAGTTAGAACAGTTCCTAAAATTCAAAAATTAAAATATTAGAATTACAGAAATTTTAAATATTCCACACATTTTTAACACTGACCATGTGAAGTACCCCATTCCGCTCAAAATTCCAACCTTTGTGTAAAATGCCAAATAGCTGCGACATTTCGAATCTCCCGAACTGAATAAGTAGTTTTTAATCGTTTTGTAATTAATTACTGAGCCTCTCTCGTTGTGCTCAGCTCTTCAAGTACATATGTAATAAAAGGCTCTCGGAAACTACCCAATAAATTGATTTATTATTGTAAATTTGTTCTCGTCCCGGGTAGAAGTAGAAAGTTCCCCGAGGTAATAAAGAGCTTTTTATTATCATTATTTTATTGAAGGTCGAACTACAGAAGATTTTGTCTGAGATATTCCGCAAGCTCTCAGAAGATTCAAATTTTGATAAAGCATTTATCTTTGTAACAAGGTGTACTTAAATTATTATTTAAGGCGTGAAAATTTAGCGCATTTATTAGGTCTATCATTCTTCAATATTATTAATACCGAACTTTTGAAGTAACGGTGACATTAAAACTTTTAACTCAATCGGTCGTTGTAAATAATTCATTACATCTACATGATTTATGCAAGACTTCCTACTTCTCGAACGCAACTGTTTTCAGCTCGCATCGTCATTTTCTGCCATGGAGCTTTGAAAAATTCACATAACAACTACAAAAAAAACGAAGTGCCATGTTTCACGTTGGTATCTATGTGACTAGAATGATCAAAATCTGTCAAATTTATGCAGAAGATTTTTTTTTATATATAATTTCCTACAAATTCTTTCTAACTGTCAAGCAGTTTGCAATTTGGATGTCAAAACGTAAGAATCTATTAAACAAAATAAACTTTATAACTCGTATATTGTGAAGAATTTCAGAGAAATCTGAAGTTATGGACTCCCGAAAATCAAATGCGTCACTCTGTTTTGGTGAATCATTTCAACACAGAGAAGTGGGTGTTATTTTACGACTCTTATTGGGAATTTGTACGAATATAAAATACCTACATATTTCAAATTTGATAAATGGTATAAAAACTAAATGACGGGTGGTAATGAGATTTTCTGAATTCTAGGTATTTCCTTCCCAAAAAACTCCTTGAACTTTTGTGATTCACACACTTTAATGACGAAATCATCTAACAGTTTTTTTTTTTTTTTTTACATGAGCTCCACCCAGGAGGCGCTGAGGAAAATAATTTTCCTCAGGGCCTATGTCATCTTTGGGGATGCTGTGTGGAGGGTTTTTTTTAGGAAAAGGAAGGAGAGGAGAGTTCTGGGAAGGAAAAGGGTTTGAGAGGTGGGTAGAAATCTGGGGTTCAGTGTGTCTTGGTCATCCGCCTCCAAGACCTAGACAAACCTCACCCCATGAACCCGGGCACCCTGCTAAATCACCAAACGTAGCGAACCACTTGGGGTGACCTATGGCAGAGGTGTTGGTTATCCAATAAAGGTTCCCGGGGCGGCGGTACCCATTCCCGCCTCCCAAATTGAGTTTTGTGTGCTAATGACGACACGTGAAATAAATCAAGATATATTTATACATTCGTCCTCTTCTTCATCCTGATAGTCACTTTGTATGTCTTATTCGATTGCCGATAGCCTCCACTCAGAGCTCTGAAGCCTGATTTGGATTTCTGGATATGTTGGCATCGTGGGTAACGATATTGTGGATTCCCTGAAAAAACAAGGAGCATCCAACCCTATTGTTACCCTGGTAAACCACATTACCCTATCTGACATTTTTTTCCATCATCATGTCGAAGATAGATCCCGTAATGTTTGTGCAGAGTATTGGTGGCACATTGCTAGTCAATTCAAGGGAGCCTGCTATGCCTCAATAAAAAGGACTATTCAATAAGGTATGTCAGAACGCGAACCCCGAGCTTTTTGTAGTAATAAACGGTAGTGAAATTTTGCAGTCCGCGGACATTTTTTCTATTAAAAATAAGAACAAAATTATTTCTGTCACATATCGCCACTTGCTCAGTCGAGTAACCGCCCTCCCCGCGGCAATCGTAATGGGTTTTTAAGCCTCGCTTACATTGAGCGAGTTTACAAGCTACTAGCCGGTAAGTTTAAATGCGGGTGAATCGGCGAGTGAGATTGTCATGATGACACACAACACTGTCTACTCGCTCAGTAGCGACAGTAGCAGCTAAAATAACGACTCCCGCGCGAACCAATTCTGTCGACATTTTGTAAAAAATTTGAGCTCGCAGCTAGCGCCACGCGCTAGACAGTAGCGAGAATTACGACTCCCGCGAGAACTAATTCTGACAGTTTCGAAATCAGCTGTTGGTGGGCCGCCATCTTGACCGAGTAGCGAGTAAGGTTGACTACCTTTCAACTTTTTTCATAGATTGTCCACAATCTGCTAGTTAGCTAGTAAAGCATCGATGACACAGGGCTAGTTTACAAGCTACTATCTAGGAAATTCACTATCTGTTAGTAAACTCGCCCAGTGTCATCATGTCACTTGCTAACTAGCAGCAACTAGCAGATTGTTGACAATCTACGAAAAAAAGTTGAAAGGTCGTCAACTTTCTCGCCTACACGCTTGCTCCGCTTGCTCGTGATTGGTTTATTTACGTTTCCAACATGGCTTCCGATAAACAGCTGATTTCGACTGTCAAAAATCTGAAGAATTTAGTTCACGCAGGCGTCGTTATTCTTGTTACTGGTGCTAAAAGCGACCTCAGTTTCCTACGCTTCTGAGCGAGTGGACAGTTTTGTGTGTCATCATGACTATCTCACTCGCCGATTTACCCGCTTTTAAAACTTAGTAGATAGTAGCTTGTAACTAGTCGTGTGTCATCGAGGAGGTATAATACGAAAACACTGAGCGAGTTTACTAAGATTAGTTGAATTTTCCAGAAAGTAGCTTGTAAACTCGCTCAATGTACACGATGATTTTTTCGTTCAACTTCCTCATGGGTCTTCTTTTCGCATGAATTCGGGAAAAAAAGGACCACTTCTACTTTGGTACCGTTTTTCGTACATTTTGAAATGGCGGACATTGTTTGACGTCTGTCATTGTTTTAATTCACTTTATTATGTGGAAATGCTACATGCTTAAGGCTTATTTCATTTTATAATTAAAAATTGACATACAGACCGTAGTGTAATATGTGTTTATTACCAATTGTGAACGTCTATATATTTCTATTCGGTGTTGTGAATTTCGTCTGTATTTTTGATGATTTGTTGACGAAATGACAAATTAATGCTTTCATGTGATATATGGTTATGTTCAATGTCATGTTTCTATCATGGCAACTATCTGTACAAAATCATAATTAAGTCGGGTCCAAAGCTCGTCATTTGCCTTGATAAAATCATTGACACTCCCACAACAAGTCAATGATTTTATCAAGTTTGTCAATGTTTCGAGTTTAGTTGTGCTTTCCATGTTCGACGGAAAACATTTCCTAAACACTCCATCCCGGGTGGAGCGGGAAGGCAGGTGGGGGCCGGCGGGGGGGGGGGATTCATTTTTTGACAGGA
Organism: Limnephilus rhombicus; assembly: GCA_929108145.2. Classification (NCBI taxonomy): domain Eukaryota; kingdom Metazoa; phylum Arthropoda; class Insecta; order Trichoptera; family Limnephilidae; genus Limnephilus; species Limnephilus rhombicus. The sequence goes on from OV815278.1 coordinate 24,269,479, forward strand.
GCCGCGCGGTGTGGTCATATTTATGGAAGAACAAACCGAACGGCTTTTTGAGGTTACGTGTTATGTGTAATGAGCGAGCTTAAATAATCACGAGTTTAAAATATTATTATACTTACGCATAATATTATAACTAGAAATTTTAACTAGGCTAACTAGAAATTTTAACAATATTAAGTGTATAAAACTTTTATATTTTGCATATGTTAGAAGTCAACTTGAATACAATTCTCCCGTCTGGAACCCATATTACAATATACATGTACAAGCTGTTGAAAGAATACAAAACAAATTCTTACGTTTTCTTAATTTTAAAATGGGTATTCCAGCAATTATGTTGAACTACAATACTATTTTGAATGATATGAATATGCTTAAATTGTCAGACAGAAGAAATTTCACTGACTTGGTATTTCTGTATAAAATTCTAAATGATTTAGTTGACAGTCCGGTATTGCTCGAATTGATAAGCTTCCGGATTCCACTACGTAATACTAGAAGTCAGGATTTATTTCAGTGCAGTAATTCTGGAACTAACTACCATATATATTCCTCTTTACCCCGAATACTAATGGAGGGAAACAATTATACCAAGTCAGTGGACATATTCAATTTATCTTTAAACAAATATAAAATATTGTTACGAAGGCAGTTCAGTTATGTACAATAAATACTGTATATTTCTTACTATTCATATGTAAAAGCCCCGAAAAAGGGCGTTAATAAATAAATAAATATATTTCATAATATAATTATTCAGTTTAAATCGAGAAACGCCTGGAATATTCTCCGCGCGGAACGGGGATGCGTAACATGTTTTTGTGCAGTGCCCTTGAAATGATTTTACACAGAAACGCAAATTTCATAAACAGCCATATATTGTTATTATTATTTTATGAATTTGGGTCTTGCCGCGACCGACGCTCTCGAACAACAATCGTCAGTTGCACTTTGAGCTTTGAGCATTCCTGAGTTAATTCTCCTCACACGACCGCATTGCGCGGCATTTGTCAAAAAATGAATCCCCCCCCACCCGCCTGCCTTCCCGCTTCACCCGGGATGGAGTGTTTAGGAAATGTTTTCCGTCGAACATGGAAAGCACAACTAAACTCGAAACATTGACAAACTTGATAAAATCATTGACTTGTTGTGGGACTGTCAATGATTTTATCAAGACAAATGACGAGCTTTGGACCCGACTTTATGAAAACAACGTTCTTGTAAATGTCAAACAAATATTTTTCATGTGAATTTCGATGTAGTTTCCATATAGTTTACCACGTGGTACACATGTCTTGTGTATATACATTTTGTTTAATAGAAAATACGCCTTCTAGCAGGAATGTCCTGTTACACCATGTGTGAAATATATAATTTAGATATCATTATTTTATAGGCACTAACCACTTGCTTCGCTGGTTCTGAAAAGTCGGCTTGAACGGTTAACCCGACCGGCGCGGCCTTCCCGCAACACACTACGGATTGTTTAAATGGCGAACGTCTCAAGAACGCCATACTGGTTTTAATAAACTCAAGGATAGTGTACTCCTTGGTCATGACTTCGATTATTACTGTGACGAAAGAACTATGGACTATTATTACTATTTATTATTATATTTAAAATCATCAATCAATTCAAATCAAATAGATTCTGCGTATAATTATCGATAATAAATGTTTGTACACGTGTACAATTTAAGCAATATTGTTGGCAAATTAGCTTTGTTAGAAGTGAAAACTTTTTTAGCATCGTTGTGATTTGAAAGTCGATGAAACGAAAAATAGCGACACTAAACGCATACAGGATTTAGCCTGCGAAAGAATGAGATAGTATAATCAGTCTCCTCTTTGTGCGGTGCTTCGTAGTCTCCCCACTCTTGTCTACTTTACTTTTTTTAAGGTTTCACTTCTACCGCGTGTGAATTGCACGCTCTGTATTTTTTTAAATATAGATATTAATTGTTTTCGTGTTTAATTCGTAAAACTCCATTTAATTTAAAAAAAAAAAAAATAATAATTTAATAATGTTATTAGTTATTATTAAATTCCGCAAGTATTTAGTTTTATGACTCTTTGAAAATGGCCTTGTAAACTGAATCAGCTGTCACAATAATAACAACTAAAATACTTGCAGAACTTAATAACATAATTAAATTTAAATATAATTATATTTTATAGAATATACAGGATTTTAACATTTTTTACTTAAAATAATGTTACGAAATTTTGGTCTCCGGTGTCATTATTGATGTCTTTTTCAACTAAAAACATAAAAAAACAGCAGGTATTGGGCAGTTAGGGGCGGGGTGAGGGATTGGTTAGTTAATCGACTGAGTGACCAGTGACGACATACGGAAGAAATTCGTTTTGTTTAATTTGGAAGAAAATTTATTTTTTCAAAATTCACCGGAGATCAAAATTTCTTTTACATTTTTTACTCCAAATAATTTCAGAAATCACTGGTGCCAAAGTAAATCTACTACGTTCCTTAACACTATGTATAATTATATACATAAATCAATTGGCTGAAAGAGGCCAATGAACAAACCCTAAAAAAGATGCTGATAACGACATAGAAGAAAATAAACTCTGATTAAATAACTAGTCCACCTCGGCACAGGATCCCCTAGTGAGGAGGAATAAGAAATGCCATATCTATACTTAATTTCACCATTCTATTTTGTTATATTTTGAATGTATAGTATTTTATATTGTCGCTATAATAAATAAATAAAAAATTACGGAAAAGTCTTCCTATTTTAGCCACATCTATCTATGTTCTATCTATCTATCTATATCAGGGTTTCCCAACCAGTGGTCCGCGGACCATTAGTGGTCCGCAAGAGGCTTGCGATGGTCCGCCGGTCAATAAGCGAGCAAGCGCGCGGCCGGTCCGGGGGGGGGGGGGGGGGTATAACTTCCGAACGACTGAATCAAATTGGATAATTCTTTTATTTGTGTTTGTTATTGTCAGGGCAAGGTTTGTATAAAACTACTGGTGAGCTCTAACATTATGAAATTTGTATAAAGAAATTGCAATAGTTGGCACGCGAGCTGTTTGAAAATTGAATGTATTGATTGGACTGAATGCATGGAATGCGGGAGGGGGGAGGGGAACTCGAATAGGGGGTGTGGTGTGGGGAGAAGGAGTGTGGAGGAGGCGGAGCGAGAACGCGAGAGAGGAAGGGGACGCGGGAGAGTGGGGAAGTGGGAGGGGAAGGTGGAAGGGGAATGAGACGAATGGGAAAGGACACGCGGGGAGAAACAATTTCTTTATTAAATGGCATAGCAACGCGTGCCGGGAACCAGCTAGTCTTACATAAACCAGAAAGCTGGTTCTTCCTGAACTTTCGTTACTATTTTCAGATCGCTTCGTTATATCCATCGTAAGATCTGGAGCATTGAATATCCTTTCACGAGACACGATGTTTTCAATTGTTTCGTGGGAACGAAAAAAAAAGTGTTGAGCTGGTGCAATTATTGTAATCGAAAATATAAAGCGTTTCATTTTGGATGCTTTAGGTGGTAGCCACAAAAGATTTTTTTCATTTGCGGCCATCTTTTATGCATATTTTTATTTATTTATTTATTAATTTACGGACAACAGTCCATTAAAAACATAATAATAACACGAATAAAAAAACAAAGATGACAGTGAAGGGAGAGCACATAAAAATTAAAAGCAATGACAATATAAAATGTACATATAAAGACACTACAAGTCAAAGCATGAAGAAGCATTTAAATATTGCGTATCGACTGCCGAAAGTCATTTAGTTTTACACCAAAAAGTCAATGCTTTGACTTGCGTTGACAAGTCTCGACATTCTGGATAAGGGTGAATGGTATCCGTAATTAGTAGAATGTTGATTGAGGAACAGCATTTCATTATTTCGAAGCCTACGGGAAGGGATGTTAAACTGGATGAGTTGTAACAATGCAGGTGTATCAGTAATACTGTTGATAATTTTAAATATGCAAATTAGATCAGAGTCCTTTCTACGTTTTTCTAAAGAAGACATGTTTAAAATGTGTTCAATTTCATCATATGAGTACTTGCCTCTTTCAAGACCCAACCTCCAAGCAATTCCTCTTAGGAAACGATGTTGTACGGATTCGATGTGACAAATGTGGACAGCGTAGAAAGGAGACCAAATGACACTAGCATATTCAAGGTGAGGGCGAACCAGCGAACAGTAAAGAGTTTTAAGTGTACTTTTATGTTTGAAGTCAGAGGTAATTCTATGAATGAAGCCGAGTAGTTTAAGTGATTTATTTACGATATTATTAATGTGATCACGGAAAGAAAGTTTGCAGTCTAGAGTGACCCCAAGTTAAAAACTTAAAAACTTATTGCTGCATCCTTCTCTTCTATTTAATAAATTAGTACGTACCTAGCTATTTTTTTATCTCTGTTGTTAAATAAAAATAAATAAAAAAACTGCTACTTACCTGCTGAAAATGCTGGTCACACGTTTAAAACTAGTATAAATTACCAACAACAATGGTAAGTACGTTTGTATAATGTATCTAATGACAAATGTGACGTGTGGTTTTTATTTGGTAGCCATTTTATGCTTATTTGCGACACACTCTTATAAAATAATTATTTACACTAGAAATTTCTCATGACTTGAGTTAATTAAACCTTATTATCATTACTAAAATGTTTTAAAACTCCTGGTAATTTTGTTTAAATTGTGGGAAAAATGGATACCGATTTTAAAATTATCAAATGTTTAATAATTCTTTCTATTTGCTAGACAGCCAGTTTCTTCCGGCTTGGATTAACTTTGATTTCATATATTTCATGGTCACAATTCACGCAATCGACCTTGGCTGACGAAGTTGAACGATGTATCTAAGAAATCATAGGCAATTGCATCCACTCTACAGAAAACACAATATTTTAAATATTTTTTGTCTTCTTGTGGTGTCCCCCTCCGTTTGGAGATTGGCTTTTATAAATCTAAACCTACTTATACCTTTCATACTTTATTTTCATGTGCAGCTATTATCGATGTATTAATTTAGCTATGTTCTCTAGAACCAATCGGGCGTTATAGAGGTTTGCTAATTGCAAACATGCTTCACAACAAACTGTTCATGATTATTTTCATTATAATTACAACAAAGTTACACTGTACATTGCTCTGTAACTACTTTCTTAATACCTAATCTATAGTGGGTTCAATTTTTAATGAATGTGGGTTTATACTATGTCACCAAATTGGATTCCACACGAGAATTTTTAATGTAATCTTGTTACAAATAGTTGTTACAAAAGAAAGAAAAAAATAAGCTTTTGGATGCGAGGGGTATTTCACAATTCTCTCGATAGCTAATACGTAGGACAACATATATTTTCGATTTTATGATTTATCTCTACATATTTTAAATTAAAATCCTCCGCCGCGTCTGTCTGTCTGTTCGCGATAAACTCAAAAACTACTGAACGGATTTTCATGCGGTTTTCACCAACAGAGTGATTCATGAAGGTTTATGTATGTAATTTATCAAGGTTTGGTTGAAATATATAATTAAAGGAGAATGTTTGTATGTGGTGGACGAGCATGCTGGCAAGCGAGCGGTGTGGATTTGATTTGTATGCAAATTAACATTGCGGTGTGAGTTAAAAGGTTGGGTAACCATCCAGTAGATGGCGTTGTGTTTCGTTATCCACAGCAACGAGTGTCCGGGTCAGCTAGTTTATTAATAAAGTCGAAGTTTACTATTTGGTATTCGAACCTATGTATAAGTAGTGGCTATACATCGGATAAGTTAGCCGAGTTTTCTAATTGCGAATTATACTACTAAATAGTGTTTATTTATGTTCTCCTATGGGATAAGCTATCAAGAGGATGGTGAAATAGTCCCGTCATTTAATTACGAATATGTACATTATTATCATCATGGTGTAATTAAATAAGCTTAACTATAAAGCAGAATATTTGTCTGCTAAACTGCATAATTCTCAAACAATGGACAACCCTTGAGGTGATTTTTCCAATTATTCAGAATGAAACAAGTTCTTTGTTTGAAACCACTTTACTTAGATATATACTTGTCGACCGGTTTCAGTTGGGCACAACCTTCTTCAGGACAATAAACGTATAATCTAAATTACAGTACAGAGTAAAAAGAATATATATTCTACATATGTTTATTGTCCTGAAGAAGGTTGTGCCCAACCGAAACCGGTCGACGAATATAAATCAAAATAAAGTGGATTAAAACAAAGAAAATGTTTCATTCTGTATAAAATGTCAAGCCACAAAATGTTTCCTTTCTTTGATAACTATCCAATTATTATTATTAATGATACTGCTCTGGGGGCATAAAATAATTACAAAATAAAAAGTTCAAGATGACTTAGGTAGGTAGTGAACTCGGGTAGCTAGAGAATAAGTAGCAAATGGTCACTAGGCAACAAGTAACAGGTAACCGGTGTGTTATTATTATTAGCCAGCGCTATCTAATGGAGCTAATGGGTTCATGACTGTTAGCCGAGGATTGGTCCGGTGGCGAAGTAGTTAGCGCTGATGACCGCATCCCGGGACTTGCTGCCTGCTGCCATCTGTCGGCCGCTGGAAACAGCTCCGACTGGACAACCGTTACTTTGGGCCGTAGAAAAGCAACACATCATTATATTAGCTCTTCACAATCTTGGGTTTTGGGCTAATTAAGGATGAACATAAAATTATTCATAAATTGTTCGTACCTACATATAAGATTCAATTATTGTAGAAAAAAAAACACTTTATGAAAGTTATGCTTTGAAAGAAGTGTTTGTTTGCCCCATTCGTAATATTGGAATAAGGAATAAATAGTTTTGTCCGCGTAAAAACTCAGTTCCACGGACATATGAATATATCTGGACCTGCCCTAAGTTATAAAAACGTATTATTTCCCCCTCCCCATGGAGCCAGCTGGAGCTCCTCCTTGGAGCCAGCTCGCTCCATGGGGAGGGGAGAGAGCCTCGCTTGAATCTAAAATATGTGACGTCATCATTCTTGTCCTGAACAACGCGAAAGTAACATCCATACATTTTTCGAAATAACACGCCAAAAACGGTAGCTTGTGCTCATTCTAAAATGCAATTTAAACCAACACTTTGTGGAATCCTACAAATTATTGTAACGTGGGTATAATATTATATTTAACGATTTGATGTGTTATTGTAATGTTTTATATTATATTTTGATCTATGGTATTGTTAAATATTACATAGTTTAAAATATTTCACAGTTTTAAGCAAGAATATACAAGTGGTTTTTTCTTTAAAAACTACTTGTATATTCTTAAAAGTTTTTTCACTTTTATAACGTTTGATATAAATTCTATGTATGTGTAATCCTCGATATCTTAAATATTATTTTATAATCTATGTAAAAGCCCCTACGGGCGTATAAGAACAATAAATAAATACATTTTACCCAAATATTATATGGACATAGCGAATGTAGGCGGTTCTCCAGTGTGCTCGTCGCTGGTTACAGGGGTAAGTAAATTATGAAACATTTGTAAAAGTGTCTTAACTAAACACGGTAACAAAATATTGCTATGTAAATTGGGGCGAATCTTTTCGGGCGAGCATTTGGCCTTAGCAAATATGTTATTAACGTGGCAAGCAATTCGCGCTCCCATGTAAAAGGGTCTATTCATTCAAAGCAGATTTTGCTTTTAAGAACTAATTGGTGATATTATAATGCGAGATGCCTATATACTGTCAGATTGATTTTTTAACGAATCACAGTCATTTTTCCTCTCTTCGCCCCCCATAGTTTGGTTTTACCCCCCATCTGTATGTTCTAGTCTATTGAATTCTGATGTCTATGCTCAGTTCTTTCAAAAGAGGAATAATATTTATTTTTCCAATTTTTAAATTTGAAAAATACAATATTATGATAATCATAAAAGGAATGGAAGCCCACTGAGGCGCAGCCTGTGCGTGGGTAATATGGTTATATAAATGTTATTATTTTACCTAGAAAGAACAAACAGTGGGCATGTAAAGCAAAAACATAGTTATAATTTGTCTAAACAGTTTGTTCATAAAGTGTATACAATAGTGTAATAATGTGGATAATGTATAGTTTGTGAGAAACTTAAATTGATATAAATTAAATAAATAAATAAACATAATTTTAACTATTTTTAGGTATTGAGGTAGTTTGTTTGTCATTTGAATATTTTTAAAAGTTTCAGTTTTTTTCAGTTATAATAAATACAATATTGTATCTATGGTTTAATAAAATATTGCATTTTTACAATTTGTGCACTTATTACAATGTTTTAGGGTTTTTAAATTATTTCCAATAATAAAATACAACGGATTGTTTATTAATATATCTGATTACTCTAATATCCTTCCCATCCTCGGGACACGCGTTTCAAGTTCTAACAAATCAGTGCCCTCAGTTTTCCAGTCGCACCGGGACAGGAGGACTTCTAGCTGGGGTGGTACATTCGTTAAGATCCTATGTTTATTTATAACTTAAATTGGTTAACAAAAATATTTAAGGTATGCCTAAGTAGGAACAATTAAATATATCAAAACATCGTTGCCAGGGTTATCAAGTCTCACGCAAGTAATAACAATCTTATCTACTAGAAAATCAATAGCTCAATAAAACAATATTTTTCAAATTACTTCGGTAAGAGATAACGTTTATTCATTACAGTTGAATAATGCTTGTTTATTAAAAATCTTGAATCAAAACAGTAAAGTGCCTACCGGACGCCATGTAATAACGCTAGCGGGTACTCGCGACCTTCGCGCCGTTTAGGTACCTAGTGGGTACCTGCCCGAACCGATTCGCGCTCAATCTGGCAACACCGCGCGGCGTGGTCGACCTCTGGTTTGCCGCGCTTTGGCTGCGCTTCCAAATTTAAATGATCATTATAGCGGGAGAAACAAATGAGATTATTATTTGAATTAATTTATGGATAAATCTGAGAATTAATTAATTTCCACCTGCTTTATCTATATTTAAAGATTATGATGAAAGAGGTTTTTTTTTTTTACAGTGAATACCGCACAAGAATCTCAACTGCTCCCGTCTGGAGCCAATGAGACTATGGCATCCCCAATTGGGGTATGTTGTGAGGCTGAAGGTAGTGGGGAGGGGAAGGAGCTGGGGAAGAGGAAGGTTGGGAAGTACCTGGCTATTCAGATCTGGTCACCAAACACGGCTAAAGCCATTTTTAAGCAACGTTTCAATTCTGAATGGTGGTCTTACACCAGGGCGATACTGATAGTATCTTCCACTCTGGAACATGCCGCAAATATACTATATATTATTTTTAAATTAATTAATTGTGAAATAACACAAATTAATCAAATAAAATTTATTTGCGCATGCCGGGTTCGAACCCGCGACCTCCGGATTGTGAGTCAAGAGTCTTACCCACTGGACTACGGAGGTCCGGTGGACCGGATTGTTTGCTTTTACAAGTGAAGAACGTCACTCTAATTATGTATTCCCTAAAGAAGACGTTCCCGAAGAAGAGTTTTGGAAAATCATCAATACAATAACCAACAAAAGCACGAAAAAAAAGTTACCTAAAGAAATTACTCATCACGGAATCAACACTGACGTCGAAAAAAATCCAAAACTGTGTGGTAACATTTATAATGAATATTTTGCTAATGTCGGCCCTAATCTTGCTCGTAATATTATCCTAGACAACAAACAAACACAACAACCAGAGCACAACTCAACTATTGAAGAAGGTTTCCACACATTTGCTTCAGTAACTGAAAAGGAAGTCGAAAGCGCTGTAATGGGTTTGCGAGGATCAGCAAGCCCTGGCTATGACAATATAACCGTAAAAACATTAAAAGCCGTTCATGAGATAATCAGCAAACCGATTGCTCATATAATAAATGTAAGTCTAAAGAAGGGTGTATTCCCGAACAACTATAAGAAGACTATTGTCACCCCTGTTTATAAATCTGGAGATGAAAAAAATATCTCCAACTATCGTCCCATAGCACTCACATCAAACATTGCAAAAATCTATGAAAAAATTGTTAAAAAACAACTCAACAATTACATAAAAGAAAAAAAGATAATGAGCCCAAACCAATTTGGGTTTAGGGACAATCTCAGCACTCAAGATGCAATTGCTAAATTAACTTCAACAATAATACAAAAATTAGATAATGGAGAAAAGTGTCTTGGTATATTCATCGACTTACGCAAGGCATTTGATAGCATATCACACTCCAAACTAAATGAGAAACTCATGCAAATTGGATTGGACGGAACAGTACTGTCATGGTTCCAAAGCTATCTAAAAGAGAGATTACAATACGTCAAAATAAATAATACACTAAGTGAACCTAAAACCTCATCATTTGGTATACCACAAGGAACTGTCATCGGTCCTATCCTTTTTATTATATATGTAAATCAAATGTTCACTCTTCCCATAGTTGGAGATATCATATCTTATGCAGACGACACTGTAGTTATCACTAAAGGGAAATCATGGGAGGAAACAATGAGTATAGCAAATATCAATATAAACATACTCAAAACATGGTTTGACCTAAATTGTCTCTCACTTAATACGGAGAAAACTTATTTTATTCCTTTTTCTTTGAAAGAAAAAAATGTCGAGAACAATATAACTATTAAAATCCATTCATCACAGTGTGAAAATAAAAAGGAATGCAACGATGAAAATTGCCTACCAATAACTTGCAAAAATAGTATAAAGTATTTGGGTGTCATAGTAGATAGACACTTAAAATGGAAAGAACAAATCCAAAATACAGTAACCAGAATAAGAAAACTTATATACATATTTATTAGACTGAGAAACATCTTATCATCTAATATGATCAAAACTATCTATTTCTCTCTTGCCCAATCTATACTACAATATGGTATAATCGGGTGGGGTGGGACTTTCAAAACAAACCTCTTACCTGTAGAAAGGGTACAGAGGTTGATTTTGAAAGTCATCTTACGAAAACCATCTGTATTTCCAACAACACAGCTATTTGACTCTTTTAGGGTTCTCAGTCTTAATAAAATTTTCAAAAAGAACTCATTATTGCAAACTCATAAAGATCATTTCAATTCATCAACAATAACATTCACAAACATAAACAACCGACCACGATCACAGGGCAATTTAGAAATTCCAAAATTTAAAACGAGTGCTTCCCAACACCATTATGCTTATCAAGGTATAAAATTTTTCAATGCTCTCCCATATAAAATCAAGTCTGAAAAAAATTATAAAGTTTTTAAATCCCAAATAAAAACACTAATAGACCAACCCGACACTAATTATAAGTTTTAAATTCACCATCACAATAATAACAACAAAAAAAATAAACTAGGACATAATCTCTAAAAATATTTCATCACCATATTTAATTGAAAGCAAGTACATACGCATTATTTGCAGGCACCAAATTGTTACAACTTTATTATATGTACCTACTCTGACAATATTGTCAGTTATTATGTCCACTTGTCTTCATGAATATATATTTTATTAATATAAGTACTTGTAATAACATACTCTGTGTAACTATGCATTTTACAATGGCACTCCAAAATTCAAGCACGAGAAATATTTTCTCTTTTGAATTGTGAAGTTTCATTAAAAAGAAATTTACATATTGTTATTAGCCTTAAGAACCAAATGTTTTACTATGAATCTGTATACGTATGTATTTTTTTAAATAAAAAAAAAAAAAAAAATGAATTGAAGCTCATGGCTTGAGGGATATTATTAGGATTCAGTGCGAAATGGTGAGGTATGGCTGGTAATTTGAGGGGTATTATTACGATACAACGCAAAGAGATGAATTGAAGCTCATAGCTTGAGGGATATTATTAGGATTCAGTGCAAAATGGTGAGGTATGGCTGGTAATCGGGGTATTATTACGATACAATGCCAAGAGATGAAGTGATGCTCGTAGCTTGAGGGATATTATTAGGATTCAGTGCAAAATGGTGAGGTATGGCTGGTAATCTGAGGGGTATTATTACGATACAATGCAAAGAGATGAATTGAGACTCATAGCTTGAGGGATATTATTAGGATTCAGCGCAAAATGGTGAAGCAAGGCTGGTAACTTGAGAAATAGATATTATTATGATACCATGCGAATTGGTGAAGCAAGGGTGGTAAGGTAAACCCGAGGGATATTTTTACTATATTCGCAACATAGTAAAAATATCCCCTGGGTTTACCTTACCATCCTTGTTTCATCAATTCGCATCCTATCATAATAAAATCCCTCCGGTTACCAGACCTGCTTCACCAATTCGCATCATTTCGTAATGGTAAGGTGAGGCTTGTGAATTACGGGCTTTTATTACGCGAGGCAGGCAAATTAGGTATTTTATTACTATTCATTTAGAAGGTGACATGAGATTGTTAACCTGAGGGATATTACTTCGATGTGGTAACTTGAAGGATTTTATTACGATTCGAAATGATGACGTTTTTTGGCTTGGTGAAGTGAGGGTAGGTGCTCGAGAAGTTTTATTTATTAAATCGGAACGTCTTTCGATCATTCAAATGTTTCGATAACGCACATCACTTTGAGATTGGAACAGTAAAACTTTCCAATTCCAAATAATATTTCGTTATATCCATAATGAATTGGTGAGCCAATATAATCTGTACAGTCGTCGTAGTAAGGCGGTCGCTACACGGTCAACTAGTTTTAACATTTCTGCTTGGCCTTGAAGCTGCTCGACGTTGATTATTGTATATTTTTTACGCCTTTTAAGTAGGTTCACGGACAACTCATTACGTGTTCGTAGTGTGTAGGTACTCTCTTAGTATTCAATAACTACTGTACAACAACTATATGTTGCAACAGTATTCCGTCAATTATATTTAATAATGCACATTACGTTGTATTATTCAATTGATTGCATTGATAAAACTGCATTTCAAGGCGGGGGAGTACCAGCGTCAACACGCGCAGTTTATAATATTTTTTATTATGATTTTCTATTCTTGTAGTATATTTTTATAGTGTGTTTATCACAGATTGTCGTCGTAAGGGAACTTTGTAAACAATACGCAGAATAAGCCATGTCGAAGAAAGATTAATGTCTGTTAGGCAATTGGTTACTTAATATTTTATAAACATACTAACCGCATATGACATATGACGCAAACCTGCTTTTTAGATTTTTTGTGTTCTTATTCCCTCAGGCTAATTTGTTTGCTTTTCGGAACAACTCACAAAGGTGTCATAGAAATCGTCGTGTCTCCCTTACTATCATGGTGAGAAATATAATCTAAACGGCGTTGGAAAGAGAAAGTACCACGCTATATATTCAAATCTAAAAATTAACAACCAAATGATTAAAATTTACACTTTTATGAAACCAAAGTTTGCGACCGCAATTTGAAAAAAAAATGAATATTGGGATTTTTTTTATTAATTACTTTTACATGAAACGACAAAAAGGTGAGGTAATCATAATACATTTGTTTAACAAAATATGTATGTATTTTTTTTTTCGTTACCGGTAATTTTAGTTAGAACAAATATGCGGTGGGCCATTTTAATTACTTTTTAAAGTTATTATTATTATTATTTATTAGTTAGCGATCAATTTTTATTTTATTTTTTAAATTATTTGTTCATTTAGACCAAATAATAAAATTCGAAAGCGTATTTCTTCACCCTTCAACGGCAGTTTTTTCGAATACGCTCAAAAATATTCAGTTTCTTTGGATTTGATTGCAAAGCGGACATATGGTCGAGGCCTGTGGGGTTAATAATATCTTGGCCCGTCGTTAACATCCGTTAATTGTTGTGAAAGTGTTGCGCAAACTAAAAATGCATTTTTCTTTCGATATCTACCAAATGTCTAATATTTATATTCCCTAAATATGGATAACTAGCGCAGACCCGTGAAAAATCAATGGATATTATAATTGTCGGATTTCTGAAGCGTATTTTATAAAATACGCGCCCCAGTATCACTGCCCTTCAGAATACAAATATGTATTGTCAACCCAGTATCACTGCCCTTCAGAATACAAATATGTATTGTCAATTTTCTTTACAATACTCGTATAATTTTTTTGTTGACAAATAGGAATTTACCCTTGGAATGAACACCGTTAGTAAATTTGAAAATTACGAATTTTTTTTGCAATTTAAATAAAATAAATAATATTTTTGAATGTAGCTATTACTTTGTGGTTATCCATTATAGAAAAATGAATAAATGAATCTATTATCAACAAACAAAAAATATTGTCATATAGCCCAATCATGGATTTGTTCCCCTACCCACCCACTCTACACTAATACCTACCCACCCAATCTACATTATTAACTAACAATGGCTCCATCCCTACCACAATAAAACATTGTTCTAAACTGTCAAATTAGTATAAGCTTTCCCTGACGAAGGAACGTTTGTTCCGAAACCGGTCGGATTTGCACATCATATAAGTGGTTTATACAAAGTTATATTGTTTCATTTTTCTAAAATAAATAATATTCAAATATAGAATTGATATGATTTTAGATTTTCACGGCCAAAAGTATTTTTGTTATTAGTTTTTGGGGTGTTATGCCGTGTTGCGCTACCTCCCCCTTTAGCCAACGTTTCGGACAGCGTTGCAATGTCCATCATCAAGGCAGATGTGCCCACATGATGTGACACATCTGCTTGATGATGGACACTGCAACGCTGTCTGAAACGTTGGCTAAAGAAGGAGGTAGCGCAACACGGCATAATACCCCAAAAACTAACAATAAAAAAAGACTGCTTTACCGCAAGTCTGAATAATTCTCACAGTTCCTGCAGGAAAATAGTATGTATGTGGAGGATAGTTTGTTTGAAGAACACGTACCTAAAATATATAAAAAAATTTCAGAAAATTATTATAACTTCCATTTAAAAAAATTGGAACTGATTTGTCGAGAATTCAGACTATCCCAAGTAGCAAAAAACACGAAGCGAAAAATTGGTTGCACTCTTTTACCTCCCATTTAGTCCATCTAAAGCTACTCTAAAGCCGAACGAAGGGAAACTACTAAAGACGGCCTCCGCGCACGGCTACTCGCGTGATAATAATTAAAGTACGCAATAGCTAGCGCCTCTAAGACTATATCCCGTGATATTTCACGGGTCTGCGCTGGTAATATTAATAATACACAACTGGCCCAATTTTACTAATCGTGAGTCAAGTTGTTCAACCAGCCACTCTCCTATATTCTCTTTTCCATTCATAATATTCGTCAATACCGAGCACGATAGCTTTTTATCCCCAGTATTTGTGAAGACCGTTCCCTTGAGCGTATTTTAAGCTTACCTAGTTTCCGCAGGGTTCATTAACTTTAAACCCGTGTTAATCTATTTTTGTCTATTGTCGTGTAAACATACCACTGCTTGCATGTACACTAATAGTTCACCGTACGCTGTGGCCGGTATATCAGTTGATTTTAAGCTCTGTCTGTATACAGGTCACAAGCCTAGATATCACCAGTATTGCAGGGGATTGTTTATAATTTTAATAAGTGTTCAGTAACCCGCGTACAGTAGTAATGTTATAGTTTGCATTTGTCAGAAGTACACTGGAATATGCTTCGCCAATTTGGAACCCGTAGTACAAAGTATGCATAGATAGTATAGAACATTATCAAAAAAAAATTATAAAATATCTTACCTTCAAATTCAACAATAACTTTGAATGCACATTTCAAACTTTGCAACAAAGGCGAGCAATAGCTGATTTCACATTTATACTCAACATTTTAAATAATAACATTGACTATTATTGACTGTACTTCTTTCCCTAGTTAATTTTAACATACCATTAAGACGTACACGTCATACAGAACTATTCCAAATGCTTATTTACAAGACAAATGCAACATCCAATTCGCCAATCAATCGTGCTCTTCATATGTTCAATAATATTGGTCTAAATTCTAACATCGACATTTTCTCCGATTCACTGCCCAAATTTAAAAAGAGCGTAATGTCAATAATATAAATTGTTCAATGCGCATACATACATACATACACGCATACTCACACACACACACACACCCTCACCCTCTCACACACACACACACACACCTTCCCACTACATACATCACCCGGGTTCATGGGGTGAGGTTTGTCTAGGTCTTGGAGGCGGATGACCAGGACATACTGAACCCCAGCTTCCTACCCATCCCTTAAACCCTTTTCCTTCCCAGAACTCTCCTCTCCTTCCTTTCCTTTAAAAAACCCTCCACACAGCATCCTCAAAGATGACATAGGCCCTGAGGGAAATTATTTTCCTCAGGGCCTCCTGTGTGGAGCTCATGTAAAAAAAAAAATTACTTAATATGCATACCATAAATAAGACACTACAATGAAACACATAATAGGTACCCACCACGTTAATATACATATATGTACGGTTTGTTTTTGTTTAAAAATAAAATTAAAATAAATAAAGGGACGTGCTTCTTTTTCTTTGTAAAACCAAAACTTCTCCCTACGTGGATGATTTATCTACGCTTTTACTGTCAATGGGAAGTCGCTACACGCGATCTTTCAAAATATCGACGAAGATGAAGGCAGATAATTTTATGAACCTAAAATAGTTTTTGGTGTTGTTTTTTTTTTATAATTCACTTCAATCAATCAGCACGGTGATGCGATTATACTAATTTTAAATACCTACAGCCTTACTAAAAAAAACCACAGCACACGCCAGATAACCCGTGTTATTGCAGCAACGTGAATAAAACAAAAATACACTAAAACACGATAACATTACTAATAAGATTTGGTCTTAAAACGTATTGTAAATCCGGCAACAATGCATATTTAAGTACTAAATTGTTTGTTTTCCTTCATAAACGCTAGGTGGCGCGGCGCCTGCGCATTCGTTGTTCGCGCTCTATGTGTGCGAAATGATTTTTGTGTGTGCAATATTACTTATGTGATGGTTAATTTATATTAATATGAATAATTTACTCTTATATTTATATCATTCATATATTTACCGTGTTTTTGTGGTTTTTCATAAGTTTTAGTCAAGTTATAAAACAATAATCGTACTTTGAAAATTGAAGTGTCAAAAACTATTTTATATGGTACATGAGAATTCAAATTTACATTTAAAGGTTTTATTTTACGATAATTTTATGAAAGTTGTGTTTTTTTTAAATAATAATATCTAATACATGTGTGCCTAAATGCATCAAAGAAATTAACGTCTTTAGAGATACAATAAATCTGATATAAAATACGGTATAATTTTTAGGTTAGTTTTTTAGCAATAAAAAAAACTTTGAAATTTTTTATTATTTTTTTATTGTATGCACGAGGAAAAAGTGAGGTGATAGTTTCCTTCCAAATTTATTACATAAAAGGACTGTGTTTTTGAAATTTTGTTTTTTTTTTTAATTTCTCTACATTTTAGTCAAAAAAAATTTGGTAAGAAATTTTTTTCCATTTATTTCCGAGTTTGAATCTTAAAATATGTCAGTTTTTTAAAAGTAAAACTGTATTTCAAATATACAAATCTAAAAGGTAATTTATATCTAGTTTTCATAAATGGTATTTGTTTTTATGACACCTTCAAAAATAAGAAATATATAGAACATTCAAAATACTATGGAAAAATTACAAATATCGTTCGGACATCAATGGTTAAAACAGAGATAAACTACCCTCGAGGCCGTGGAAACCATGTGTATTTCTTTCAATGAACAAATTTTTAATTAGTAATGTTTTCACATCCGCGGCCGTTTGTCAATTGAATAAAATTTTCACTGGGTTTTTTAGTAAGGCTGCTAGTGTTTTTGCCGGAGTAGTGCACTATTATGAAATTCACAGTTGAAAACAAACTGTCCTAACGTTTAAAATCCCTTAACAGACTACTTTGGATTGATAATTTAAATAATCAATTAACAACATCGACATTCCTCATCGCTCGATGAATAATATAAAAGTCCATATTTATTAAACTTGGCAATTTACGTAAATTTTGGTTACATGGAAGTTTTCAATAGGCCACTTGCACGGATTTCATAACGACTTGGAAAACATCGTGTGGATAGATTTTTTACTAAGTTTACGAAAATGTTAGTAAATTTTTTTAGAAATGTACAGTTTTTTTTAAAAATAAATCCATTATTTGGGCTCGTGACGTCACTACATGAAAATGTTCCTATTAATTTTGTAATATTCCACACTGATTTATTTTTTTCATATGGAAACACTTTGATTTCAGGCGAATTTTGAATTCGTTCACTAGATTTATTGTTTGTTCCCTGCTAACTAATCATTTGGTTTGATTTTTTGACAGATGTCATGAAGAGAACCCCGTACATTTTATGATGTCTGCATGTGTTTTAGAAGTATAATGGTGATGGTGCTGATTTTAACAAAATCAAATTTTATAATATCCTTATTATTATTATAATTTACGAGTACAAGTATATTACATTGGATTTAGTAATATAGACGTTTTAACATTATAATGATTTATGATCAATAAGATGGATCAAGGAAAAAAATATTTATGACCTGTAATATTTTTGGTGTGCCTCCTTATTCTCCTGGGTCATTCGTGTGAAAAACGTTCTTTTTTTTAAATGATTTTCGGCTATGTAATTATTGTTTTTTCGAACCCGTAAAATTATGTCCCGTCTTTCCGGTTTATAAAAAATGGTCTGATTTTTCGGATTGAAATTTTCAAAAAATCGCCGGGGTTTCAAAAATACGATTAAAAAAAAACGGAATGTCTATTTACGAATATTTGCTTAAACCGGATTTTTTTTTTTTAAATGTGATGCAAGTGGCCTATTGCATACACAGGCACATGTCAGATTTGACATATGTGCTAGCGCTTCGGCGTCTAAAAAGGAAACTATTCTACAGCTTATCAAGGCCTGAGCGGCACATGTAGCCCGCTTATATTTGAGCGAGCGAGGAATGTCATATATAGCGAGGATACTAACTGGCTGATACCGGGCCTACGCGATTTGTTTGTGGCTACCTGTTTGCAGGCAATTAGCGGAAACTCATTGTCACTTCAAGGAATTTTGTTGGCTAGTAATTTCGTAAAAGGTAATCGCCTATCCATTAGTTCCACTGATTATTGATTAGTTCGGTGTGGCATTCCTCGTTTTTTTTTAATGTCATCTCGTCAACTTCAAAAGTTTTTATATTTATTTTTAAACGTTATATTCAGTCAAAATACTTGCAAAATACGCACATAAAGTAAAATTTCCTTATTTAATGTACCAGAAATACTGCAAAATAAACATTTTAGTGGCTTTTATATGCAAAAGTAATAACAATAAAATTTTGATGTCAATATAATTTTATATTAAATTTATAAAACGAAAGTATTCAACTATAAAACTTCTTGTTATTTACCATGTGAATCTTGAAAATGGGTTTTTTTTATTTTTGTTATGTGAATACCGCACCAAAGTCTCAATTGCTCCAAACCGCCTGGAGCTAGTGAGACTACGGCATTCCCAATTGGGTTATGTTGTAAGGTTGAAGAAAAGTGGGGAGGGGAAGGATATAAGAGAGAGGAAGGATATAGTAGAGTGGAAGGTGGGGAAGTTCCTGGATATTCAGATCTCAAACACAGCTAAAGCCATTTCAAGAAACGTTTGAATTCTGAACGCTTATCTTTCACCAGGGCGATACTGAGAGTATCTCACTTCTGGAGCGTGCCCCATTTTTTAAAATGTAAAATTGCACAATAGTCCCAACTAGATCTCATCACCAAACACGACTAAAGCCTCTCTGGAACGTGCCGCGAATGTATCCTATATTATTTTTAATGATTGAATTGTGAAAACACATACATATGAATTATCTAAAATTTACTCGCACGCACCGAGATTTGAACCCGCGACTTCCGGATCGCTAGTCGAGAGCCTTGTCCCTTGACAACAGAGGGCATAAATTATCTTGTAATTTTTATAACGCCATTTTTGTGAAATGTCATCTAAAGAGCAATGTTAGAATAAGGGTACATCGGAGGGTCTATAAATTTCGGTTTAATTAATTAAAAAACAGATTCAATTAAGTGAAAAAAAATTTGCGATACACTGAATGTATTTTTTTTATGTGACACCTCTCAATAATGGGCGGGTTATGGTAGAATACAGATGCCGGTAGCTACTTCCACATACGAGCCGACTTACACAAAAGCGCGTCGAAAAAACGACCCATTCTGAAGAAGCTAACATCAACTGTAACCGGTGTTCTGCTTGTGGCCGTCGAGTTTCACGCACGTGCAACGTGCACCGGGGATCAATGATGTTATTAGAGCGGGCTCCATTAAAATACCTGTATAACAGATTCAGAGATGTTAATAACGGATTGTCAATCAGACAGACCGCCCTCCTTTGCATAGAAACAAGTAGGTATATTACAATTTGGCAGGCTGGAATGGGTACCGCCGCCCCGGGAACCTTTATTGGATAACCAACACCTCTGCCATAGGTCACCCCAAGTGGTTCGCTACGTTTGGTGATTTAGCAGGAGTGTCCGGGTTCATGGGGCGAGGTTTGTCTAGGTCTTGGAGGCGGATGACCAGGACACACTGAACCCCAGATTCCTACCAACTCCTTAAACCCTTTTCCTTCGCAGAACTGTCCTCTCCTTCCTTTCCTTAAAAAACCCTCCACCCAGCATCCCCAAAGATGGTATAGGCCCTGTGGGATTTTTTTTCCCTCAGGGCCTCCTGTGTGGAGCTCATGTAAAAAAAATGGGCTCCAGCCCAGAGGTGGCTGCCAAATTCAATTGTATACTCGAGATTTGTACAGGGTTCGCAGCTGGTCACTATTTAAGAATCTGCTTGCCCTGTACAAGGCCCTACAGCCTTAAAAAGAATTCCCGATTGTTTGATTATCTCTAAGGCCACTGTATTTAGCCACACAATAATCCTAAAGTAACCTCGATTTAAACCCACCACACAAATAAAATTTACAACTTGTCGTTAAGAACAAAAGATTTACCAATTCTTTTGAACGTATTATTTATTTCACAAAATGTCTTCCACGTGTCGGGAGAGTAAAAAAAAGCCTACCTGAAAGTGATTTATGCAGTGCGTCCCTTCTGTATGCAGTTACGCAAGTCAAAGATAACTACGTAACGCAGCTATGTCCCATAAACTACGCACCGCTTTACGCATTTTAAGCATTCGTGAGCAGAACGGTCAACGGCCCCGGAAAATGTGTTTTTGTCCTAAGTAACTAATAGTAAACACGCTCGTTTACGATGTTTACAAAAATAGGTAGTATTTAATTTATTCGTCGAGGATATTAAGAATTTCTATATTATGGACAGTCCTGATTTACTTGAGAGAAACGGTTACTCGGTCCCATACAAAACTTAATTTTTGATTTTAGGCCAAAATACCAAACCAAACTGAATTTTTTTGAAGTGAAAACTTCTTTAGCAACCGTTGTGATTTGAAACTCGATGAAACTAAAATGAGAAAAACGCATTCACCTATAGGATTTAGCCTGCGAGAGAATGAGATAGAATAATCGCTCACCTCTCTGTGCTGTGCTTCGTAGCCTCCTGAATAATTTGACTTCAAATTCTAAAACGGCCCGCACATCCGTTCGTTTTCTTTACATAGTATAAAGCAAGTCGCTCCCGCAGTCTGTACGCTTAGATCTTTTGAACTACGCAACTATGCGGTTTTCACCAATGGATAGAGTGATTTCATGAGGACGGTTTAGGTATACAATTTGTCAAGGTTTTGTGTAAATTGGTTGAAATATATAATATATAAAGGGAGCGGGCGATGTGGATTTGATATGTATGCAAATTAACAGATGGCATTGCTTATAAAGGTTGGGAAATGGCGTTGTCAGTAGACGGCGTTGTGTTTGGTTAGCCACAGCAATGTGTTGCCGGGTCTGCTAGTAATTAATAAATGTAACAACCATCTCAAGACTGAGTATTTTAAAAATTGTGCAAGATATTATCGTAACTTTAAATTATTTACATGTGCATCGCTATAGTTTGCTAAAAACTCTTTTTTCTTAAGAAATTCAATTTGCATGTGGGCGAAGCCAGCCACACCAATTTTACCTAAAATGCGGCATTTTTATAGCTTCCATCAATCTGGGTTCATCGCGCCATTAATTTAGGTTTTCATCTTTCCTGTCACCTTGTGATTTATTAGTAGATATTTTGTTATCACGTTTATCTATTCTCATCTTTATATCTTTTGACGCCAAACAACAATTATTTAACTAAAAATAAAAATGCTCCCTAGCAGTATTCTAATGCACCCTTCAATCATAACATAACTTAGTATTGACATCGTAGAAAAAATGGTGACCCTGCTTTTACAGTCAGTGGAATAGTCCTTTGTATCGACCATTTTTGTTCCAAAACTACCTGCTCCAAATTTCACAATGATGTGCACCCATAATTTTTAGAGTTGTATTGAAAAACGTGTTGCATCTCGGCTACAATGGAGTTAGTTCGTTGTTCTGTGATGCGCATTGATTTCCTTTGTCAAATCGTTTCTTTAAAGTCAGAAGTTAGGAAATTCTGTTTGAAAAGAATAAGAAAAGGATGTAACGATAATATAACAGAAAAAAGGCCACCTTAGTGCTAGTGTATCGGTTTTTGAAGTAAAACTTATTTACGCACGCTTGACCTGGGGAGTAAGCTGGTGAATGCGTAACGAGAGCGTTATGAAAAGTGTGATCGGGCGAGGCGAACGGAAGTTGAGAGGGAGATATAAGTTAGGGAAGTTTTACTTCAGTTATGTGGTCTAAGGCACACTCGTTTTTTTTACTACTTGAGCCGTTGCCCGGAATAACGTTGTATCCAGCAATATTTTTGCTTTGAGAAAAATGGAAAAAAACGAAACCAGTTTACACTTTCACTGCATTTTATATTTACAATACACATACACTACATAAAAGTTTTAAATGAAAAGTTGTAAATTAGGGCAATCAATTTAGAATTTATGTTGACTTATTGGAAAAATGTCGTATGAGAAAATTTCACACAATTGTTTTTTCTTTAACTTTTCTTCATCCAATACGCTCATCAAACATAAATTTACACATGTTATTGAGGTATTTGAGCTAAGCATCAAATAACAATATAAATAAATCAAACGATTTACGTTCGAGATATTCTCATGAGATCAACTTACGACATTATTCCACAAAAATGTTTAGGCGGGTAAAAAGTATTTTTCTGGACAAAACTACTTTTCTGCATCATCATGATCCTTCAGCTTCTTTGCTTTGATGTTATTCTAGTTTAAAACATAAGATTTTTTCATCCTTTATATTCATTAAATAAACCACGCTCTGTGATTTTGACGAACGACACAAACTTACACAAACCAATAAATATAATTAAAATGCTTCCACAGGCTTAAATATTTTTCATTGCCATAGTTCTTACTATCTTAAAAGAAGCGTAATGAGATACACAACATGATTCCACCAATAACCGATATTTTTGTTGGATACAACATTATTCCGGACAAGGTCGACAATTATTATTGTTGTTTTATCCACTATAATTGTCACCAACGATGTGACCACTTCTGCGATATCACGAATGAAAACTATTAAGAAAATTTAGACTAGTCTATTTCACGCGCGCCCCAAATACCAGTTTGAAAATAATATGTTTATTATGAACAGATAATGCCAACGAGTTGTTTGGTTTTTCTTTGTTTATTGACGTACATATTTGCGTTTTTATGGGTTTACTAGTGATGGAGATAATCGAGAATCCATTTTGAAATGTTCGGTCATTTTAAGAATCGAAACATTTATGAATTTTAAATATTCATTCGGTTCAATTTAGAAATTTTCGTTAAAATGTTTTACATTCCGAACTGTTAAATGTTCACAGGATTACTTAATTCGGAAGATATCCAAAAGAAGGTCGATAACTCAGATAAAAAGGTTCTGCTATTAATTTGCTATGAGCTAACTAAATTATCTACCAATTGCCTCTTGCTTCGCTTAGTATTATTTGTCATTCATAATAAAAAAAACAGAGTGTGCGGTAGAAACCTTCTGAAAACTAAAGTAGACAAGAGTGGGGAGACTACGAAGGACCGTACAAAGAGGAGATCGATAGACTACGAAGCACCGATGGAGACCAAATTATACTGTATACCTACGATGGTAGGCTAATGCCCAAATGCGTGTACAGCCCGAACAAAATGATCTTCAGAGTCGCGCCAGGTGGAATGTGGAAGTGAAATTTCCCCTCTTTACGCATACGCAGGTTTGTGGTCGTTTAATTCATCCAGCGTATTTTGAGGAGCAGAAGTGTGGGGACGTGTTCTAGTGCTATGTCAATGCGGAGTTAAACAGCGTGCCGTTATCGATTTTGTAATTGCTGAAAAAGTGACTCCCACTGAGATTCATCGTCGTTTAAAAGATGTTTATGGCAACGATGTTGTTAATAGGACTACTGTAAATCTATGGGTAGTAAAATTTCGTGATTGCGAGCCTGGAAAAACCATAATTGTTGATGAAACACGCAGCGGACTCTGAAAAATGATAAAGAAGTTTTCACTTCAAAAATATACACACATAATTGTATCCTTGTAAGTGTTTGTAATTTTATGAACAGTTCAACACTATCCATCTTCAATTTGCAGCTCTCTACTTAATAATTGTCCAATCGACGGGGCGTCGCGCGTCGGCATGTTTTCCCGAGTTGACGCTCGGCGTCTCTCTGGTAGATAGTCTGAAGTCTGATGTGTATTTATATTTCGGTCATATGTTTTAACTGGGTTAGCCCGGTTCACCGCGCTAGGACTCCCGGACCATATTATTATGTTTGCACCAACAGGGTTACCACTAGACCCGCGACCAATTTAATAATCGACGGGCAACGTCATACCCGCGGGTAGTAAGTACAGGCGTGTAATAATAATAATGAATGGATAATTTCTACAGCGCCATTTTCTAGAGAAAATCATCGATCAGGGGCGCTTTACAAGTTCATTTTTACATTTAACCTGTATGTATTACAAGTGGCTTATAACTAAGGTTGATAACTAGTGATTTACAACTAAGACTTATAACTAGTGACTTGAGTATTCTTATTTTTATGACCGAATGTGTATTTACACAATACTGCTTTACTCTGCTACTAATTATTATGACTTAAAAACTAGGTATTTACGAATAACATGCTTACTTATTTCCATGACAACAGAGTAATTTTTTTGGTCCAGCCAACCTACTTTAAAACTACACATTTTGTTTCATGCGTGTGTTCCTGCCACATTTTGTAAAATCCAGGAAAACGGTAGAAATTGTTTACTGTGGTCCACCTGGTAAACAACAGTTCCAAAACGAAATTTATGTATTTATGTAAATATGCAATAATTTTGTAGACGAATGATAATGAATAATAATTTTACAGCGTGCAATGCAACATTTATATGCAGTGTATATGCCGGCGGCCGATCGTAAATGCAGATAATATGCAGATCATGATGCGCCTAGCTACTTCGTGAAGTGCCTGGCGGCAGATCGTGAAGTGCCTCAGGCGCGTCATGATCGGCCTGATTTTACGATTTGCCTGCGACAGATACATTATTCGTCCGATTTTCTTCTTAGCTGTTTGTTGTTATTTCTCGACCTGATTACTAAAAATCCTAAGTAGCTAGCTTTCCAACAACTAAAATGCTGCCGAAATTCAAAATAATTGTTTTTGGTGATTAAGTTGGCAACCTTGTAATGGCATTGACGCTGCAGGAAATGGAAATGAATTCGCGATTCTTGGCTCAGCATTAAATTTAACTTGGAGCTTTGGACAAGTTCCCTGATTGTATTGTGCGGTTTCCTGGGGTCATTTTGTAGTCATGTATCTACATCATAAAATTTACAGTGGGCATTTTAAAATTTGTTCTTTTGTTCATACTGTTCATCTTGTGATAAAAAATATGACATTCTCTCTTTTTTCGTATTAATAATAATGATGTATAAAATTGTCTAACATAAGCATGACTCTGAATATTTACTAAGAGGCACGACTTGGCGAAGTTTTTTGGGCTATGTTTATTTTTATCCAAGCCGAAACAACTTAGATCAATAGGTTCTAGCTATAAACTGAAATACGATTACAAGATTTTTAGTACGGGCGTTTTTATTCATCGCTAGAATGGTGGAAGAAGTCGAGGAGATTTTAAATTAAGTTTTGTTTGCCTGGAAGATAGCATTATGTACGCTTTTCTTCCAGTTGCAACACGGTCACCATTATAATATAGGAAGCCGCAATCCGTTCAAAACCGTATTTATCTTTTTGACTGTTCAGAGCCTCTTCATATTTTCTAATTTTGGAGTCATATAGCTCCATTGTATTTTATGCATCAACTTCTCAACCAAGTTGTGAAAAAAATGCGATAATTTCTTATTTTATTTCAATGTGAACAATTTCTGGAGCAGTGATTTTGAAATAATATACAAACCAAGTTTGTAGAGGTATTACTGTCTAGGTCTACACGTTTCTCTCACTTGTTTATAAACACCATCGTGTTGCAACTCGCGGCATTTCACCAACTTTCTCCGGCGTTCATTGGTCGGCACATCTCTGCACAACTCTGCACAACTTTGTACCGGCTACCTGTGCGAGGAAAACCTGTTTTTCGCTGCATCGAGTGTTCTACGTTGTATATTATGGTATAATTAACTTGAATCAACCGTTATAACAGCCAACGATTCAGTTATCGGTGCTGGTGAAGTTAATAATGTGCTTCGTCGGCTTATTTTTTTTATGAAAACCGTCTTATTTTTTCAATTTTAAAGTTCTGAAACGGGAGTAAAATGGTAAACGCTGAAAGTTTCCCTCTCGCGCCGTCCGGTTACTAGATAAGTGTCCCACACGCTGTGACCTCACAACTTACACTTGGGATAGTTAAGATATTTTCATCATTATCCAATAACACTCTCTTGTCAGCGTAGAAAAATCTTTGTTGTCAACAATTTCTAGCTCTTCATCGGGACTTAAAACACCTCTTTGCATAATGTCAAGCGTATTTACCACTTCACCTAGGTGGTTGTCGCTGCTTTAATCGTTCGAACATAGGTATCAATGATGTTGTATACCTAAGATTATTTAGAGGTCAATCAATAGCACCTTGAAAATTACTTGCCACATAGAATTTAGAGGTGTACGTGTACAATACGACGAAGTGTTGTCATTTTGCGAAACATCGGCATAAAAATATAGACATTTAAACCACATGGTGCGACAAAAATAATAAAAGTCTTCAAACACACACAGAGCTGTACAATAATGAGAGGCGCTACGTCGTATATGTTATAATATCACATCAAAGTGGGTTCCACAATATGCAGCCAGAGCACCGATAGTAAACCGGGTTCTATAGATTCCATAGCATAGTTCGCTGAGAGAACGTCGGCGCCACCGGTACTACTAGTCCCGACAGACAACCATTTTCACCGGTACAAACTGAAGCCACCACGTCAAAAGGCTCAGACATTCTACAATCCTTTCCATAAGACAAGCCCATTGTTCGATCCCTTCCCACAACATTTTGTTATGTCAACTGTGGTCGATGGTTGTAGGTCAACTAAAGTGATGGAATAGAGCGTTGGATGTCCGACCTCCAACTAAATATGTTCACCCATTGCATATCCATTTTTGCAAACAGTTTTCATTATAAAATAAGTAGTCACCACAAAGATGTAGGTACGTACTCATTCGCCCATTATATTTTCTTCGTATCAACATTCAATAGAGATATTATCCTCTTGTGTCAAAGTTGAAAGACGAATGACCTGATTACTTGTAATTTTAAATGCAACTGCTGCCATTTTTTATTACTTAACCCTACCAAGGCTAATCCGTTCAAATGTCGTCATATTTAAATAAACCTGATTAATTTTGTAATACTGAGTAACGCTGCGTCTCATTGCTGGTTCGAATCATCAAATTGCATCATTTCCAAAATCAATGTTAGCTATTTTAGAGTGCAGCGATTAGTTATAGATCGATTACTTCTTTTGCACGTTTCATTGCATATTTGCTAGGTTTTCTTATTGCTAAGTGTATCTATGTTAATTTCCGCATTGGAAATCATAAAATATGTCTTAAAATACACCAGATGGTTATTTTAAGATACATTGGAACTTTACATTGATTACTAATGTTGTGCTGATAGCAATTCTGATGTAAGGATCATAGGAATGGAACTGGCAGAGGAAGGATGAAAGCAGACTGGATACTGTAGAAATGAGACCCAGGGGCTTAGGTGTGTAAAAATCAAGAACTTGTGTCACAGTGGAAATCTGGAAAGAATACAAGGCTGATGTATGCTTAGTTAATAATAATGAACGGACGAAGCCAGAGTCGGTAAGGGAGGTATAAGACGTGATGGTAGGTGTAATAAGTCGTAGAAGAAGTCGGGGAAGGCATTGCATGATCAAATACAGAAGCAGAGAGTGTGAGTCAAAATAAAGATTGGCAGCCGATTCACTCTGCCAACACTAAACGGCGTGATATAAATTATTGTTCGAGCATTTCATGAAGTTGACCCCCGAAAGAATAATTGAATCTCATATTATGCTAATTTTATCAGTAAGAAATATCCCGACGAGTTGCATGTTTGATCCGATTACCATGACCGCAGAGTCGCACGTTGCTGACATTTTGTAGATAAATAATTAATACGTAGTTACGGACGAGCGAGCGATATTCTATCATCAGTGATTTGATTACACCGCGTGTATCCCACACTGAATATTTGTGTGCCAGACGCTGAATTAAAATAGCCAAATAGCGTTCTATTTATACTGGCTGCTGTCTCCCGCGTGGATTATAAACATTCAACTTCTAGCTTTGTTTGTATTACGTTAAAGGGTTTTTATAAATACGTAGAATCTTGCAATAATAACACTACATTATTGACTTGGTTTTATAATCAAGAATGCGTCGCGAAGCCTAAATTCCTGCCCTCAATCGTTTCTTTCTCGATTCTTAATTCTTAAGTGTTGAAAATAAAAGGAAGTCACAAAACAACTCTTATGAAAATGATTCCATAATTTTTATTATAATGTTATTTTATAATATGAACTTTTATACATGTACATAAATTATATCAGTTCCCACAAGGATCAACACAATATTTGACATAGTGGATTAAAAATTTAACACGAGTCCTAGTTCAGTATCTTGTGGAATTCCCCTCACTTTAATTAAATTATTATCATTATTATTTTTTTTTACATTATGTTAATACTTATTACTTAAATCTCGGTCAGACAAACGTCAAAACCATGTTGGATACAGTACTCAGACTTGTGTAGAAAAATAATTTCCTTATAAGAGTCCTAGTTCAGGACCTTGCGGAACTCCAGATTTCGTATATAATAATAATAACGAAGAGACTCCAATAACGAGTTTTTTAATATCAGCATTTCGGTTCGAATGATTTCATTTTGAATGTGTTTATTTGCTTTATTATGTGTCAAAGTATTAATTTTGTGTTTTTCTTTTGTTACAGATTCTGAACTGGAGTAACTTTGAAGTTTATTAGTGTTGGACGTGCAGTGTATCGCAAGGGATGGTGCTAGGAATAACTACGTAGTCTTTTAAACTTATTTCTAAGAATAATAATAATTATTTATAGATATTGCTATCTTGCACATGTACCAGTGAAAACCTTAAAACAGGATACTGAAAGTATCCGTAAGTGATATTTTGTGAATTTTTAGTACGACTAAAACAAAGTGATAATAGTTCTTTTAAAACTTGTGAAAAGTTCCATACAATGGATTACAATTAATTTCAAGGTAAGTCAATTTTCTCTAGCTTTCTAAGCTTTTTCTTCATACAATTTTTATCCTTTTTTTTTATAAATTTCATTATAAAAAATGTTTTTTGTGGTAGGTACTTCATTCACACTAAGAACATAATGTTTTAATTACTTTATCTTCACATAAAACAATTCCTATATAAAGGTATTTGTACGGTTAAAAAAGTGCAACGTTTTCACAAATAAAAATATCCATTTATAAAGATGTTGTACGCGGAATTAAAAATACACATAATTGTGTTTGATCTTAGCTCTACAATTGAAGATTCTCTACCTTTTCGAGATACTAAATTTATGTTGTAAAGTTCTACCATTCAATCTTTTTGGCATCATTATTTGAAACTTTGGCCGTTTCCAAAAATATGTGTCTTCGGCTGGTTTACAAAATAGTTACTTGTGTGCACATAATGTTACATATTTCACGATTTTCACGGTTCATCTGCTTGTTTTTCCTATTTCCGGTTAACAGATTTTTGTGTACAGTTACGGTATAGGTACCTACCCACAACCACTTTAAAAACTACAAAAAAAAACTTTTCACGCCGCGCGACGCACTGAAAATTAGTTTAAAATTGTTACTTTGTTTAAATAACCATAACAAGATAACAACCCGGTAATATTTGTTGGCATCGTAATTACAATTTTTTTTAAATTCTAAGATATTTTTTTTGTTGGCTCCTCACAGGACCCCTGAGAAAAAAAACATACCTTAGGTTCTACGTCACCTTTGGGGATGCTGTGTGAGGTCTTTTTAGGGAAAGGAAGCAGAAGAACTTCTGGGAAGGAAAAGGCCACAAGGGATGAGTAGGAATCTGGGGGTCAATATGTACAGGAGTGACAGCATTTGAATCTATTACTCCAACTGTGGTGCAAACGATGGGGTCTCCCTCAACCTGTCTCTTCCGATCCGGCCCGCCATGCAGTATGTGGGCAAACCAAGACCTGTACAGACCACAAAGCATGAACCGAGCACCTGTGCACGAAACCAGTGTCACCAAACTTAGCGAACCACTTGGAGATACCTATGGCAGAGGTGTTGGTTATCCAATAAATGGTTCCCGGGGACCCATACCCGCCTCCCAAATTGAACTTCTCACAATGATCACTTATATGTTATATGTTTATGTGACAACTTATTGTTTACGTCATTATTTAAGTGTTTACGAGTGTTCGTGGAATTTGTGTCGGATTAAATAATAAATATGGACTGGGCCATTTTCACGACCTATTACTGTTATTCTGTTTTGGCCATAGACATCAGAATTCAATAGACCAGAACATACAGATGAGGGGTAAAACCAAACTATGGGGGGCGAAGAGAGGAAAAATGACTGTGATTCGTTAAAGAATCAATCTGACAGTATATAGGCATCTCGCATTATAATATCACCATTTAGTTCTTAAAAGCAAAATCTGCTTTGAATGAATAGACCTTTTTACATGGGAGCGCGAATTGCTTGCCACGTTAATAATATATTTGCGAATGCCAAATGCTCGCCCCGAAAAGATTCGCCCTAATTCACATAGCAATATTTTGTTGCCGTGTTTAGTTAAGACACTTTTACAAATGTTTCATAATTTACTTACCTCTGTAACCAGCGACGAGCACACTGGATAACAACCCACATTCGCTATGTCCATATAATATGTGGTAAAATGTATAGCACGAGCTACCGGTTTTGGCGTGTTATTTCGAAAGATGTATGGATGTTACTTCCGCGCTGTTCAGGACAAGAATGATGACGTCATATATTTTAGATTTAAGCGAGGCTCTCTCCCCTCCCCATGGAACGAGCTGGCTCCAAGGAGGAGCTCCAGCTGGCTCCATGGGGAGGGGGAAATAATACGTTTTTATCACTTAGGGCAGGTCCAGATATATTCATAAGTCCGTGGTTTTGGCCTTTCCTTCACCTTCCAAACGCAACGAATATATTCCGTTTCGTCCATCTTTTTATATTACGGTTTTCTTTTTATTCAATACTCAATTCAACAGATATTGCTAGCTCAAAATAAGCCCTTATTCATCACAAATACTCGTTTCGACTACGTGACTATGTTTATTGTATTTTACGACGTTTCTTTGTCCAGAAAGTGTTGGGTTTTTCCCATACTTTTTGATAATACTTTGCAGAGTCGGTGTGGACTAACTGGGTAAAAGTTGTGTAAAGTTTTCCGGCAAATTAATGTAGGTCTATCGGTTGAAATGTGCGGGCGGCATTTTAGTACACTAGGTCAGTATCGTTCGGGGTACGAAATGCTACGAAATTAATTCGGATCGCGTACCTACTGCTGTGTGTGTGTGTGTCTTTTTGTTCGCACCAATTCAAATCAAATGTTTTTCGCCGAATTATCCCGTTTCATTTCCACAGGAAATCGGATTACCTGTGCTTGTAGACTTATTTTATTGTAATTGAAAGGTTCAACCGAAACATACAATGGTTTTTAGGTCAGAGTTTTATTTAGCCATGTACATTATAATGAATCTACATTTTTAACCTACATTTATTTATTTTTTTGAAATAAAACTTTACGCACGCTTGACTTGGGGAGTAAGCTGGCGGATGCGTGACGAGAGCGTTACGAAAAGCGAGGCGAACGGTAGTTGAGAGGGAGATATAAGTTAGTGAAGATAGAAAGCGAGAGCTACGTTTCGTATTTATTACTGTAGGGGCAAGAGAGAGAGGTGCGAGCACACATTTTCTTTCTCTCTTTCTCTCATAGCCAGTTGCGTTTCGTATATAGACACAGTGCAGGCTTATTGTCTGTATCACACTGTAGGAGCAAGAGAGAGCAGTGCGCTCGCACATTTTCTTTCTCTATTCCTATCATATAGATTGAGCTAAAGAAGTTTTACTTCAGTTGTGTGGTCTAAAGCACACTCGTTTTTTTATGTGAATACCTCGCAAGAGTTCCAGGTGCTCTCTTCTGGAGCCAGTGAGACTATGGCAGTATTTATTATACTATTGGGGTATTTTATGAGGCTGAAGGTAGTGGGGAGGGGAAGGAGATGGGGAAGAGGAAGGTGGGGAAGTACCATATTCAGACCTAGTCACCAAACACGGTTAAAGCCATTTCAAGCAACGTTTACATTCTGAATGGTGGTATTATACCAGGGCGATACTGAGGGTATTTTCCACTCTGGAACGTGCCGCAAATATACGTTATATTATTTTAAATGAATTAATTGTGAAATAACACAAATCAATAAAAAAAAATTATTTGCCCACGCCGAGATTCGATCCCGCGACCTTCGGATTGCCAGTCAGGAGGAGCCTTACCTTAGCCTTATGACGCCGGCCGTCTATACCAACTAACTAACGTTTCCCCGCAGGGGTAGGCAAAGAGGACGGACCGCCAAACAACTCGGTCTTGGCACACATTCTTGCCCCATTCACATTCATACATCGTCGTCTATTATTATGTCTCTTGTAATGGCCTGACTCAAGTATCTGATTCACTTTATCGTGCCATGTCTCTTTTCTTCGTTAATTTGTTCTACATTCCCAAACCATCTTAATCCTACTCGTTACCCTTACATTTTTTAAAACACGAGAAATTCTCAATTAGAGAGGTATTATTTATTACCACCATTAAAAAATATTTGCATTACATGTACATAATTAAAAAAATAATTGTACTTATACCTAACTTTGTAAAATTTTAAAAATGGAATAAATAAATAAATAAATTCCCTAAAAAAAAAAAAATTTTAGCCTTGCATTATTTGCAAATCTCCAAATTTCTCACACTATCATAATAAAATTGTTTTGTTTAGGATACGTTTTGAGTACGCAACTTTCCGACTAATTTCTACATATTAAAAATGAAAGTCCTCAAAGTACACAGTATGCAAAGTAACCATTCAATAGGTGGCGTTGTGTTGCGTTAGCCACAGCAACGCGAGTCCGGGTCAGCTAGTCATTAATAAATTAATTAATGTACACTATAGAGGTTTTGGAGTATAGACGGTTTACTCTAAATGCTACATACGGTTTCATGCCAACTCAGAATGAAGCCAACTAAGAAACACCTGAGAAAGGTCATTAAAAGCTATGAAAAAATAATTTTAAAATAGCCGGTAACCCTAACCTAACTTAACCTATTTAACCATTTTTTTTATCATCATTCTTAATGACCTTTCTGAGGTGCTTCTGAGTTGGTTTATTTCTGAGTTGGTTTATTTCTGAGTTGTCCGGTCACCGCTGCATACAGTAAATGAAAATGGTTTATTCATCTTTTTGTTACTTACTGAACTATTGTGTACTATTAGCAATACAGATTTGTAAATTTCATCTCCAAATATACTCGTCAGTAAAGAAAAACATTCTTCCCTTTCTGTAGAATTTTATCTTCCCAATATTCGATAAATAATATATAACCTGGATTGTAAGGTCACCAGTCACCAGGTAGCTGTAGGCGGTAGACATACCTTTTAATATTGCTTGACCTTGTCCCTGAATGGGATACTGTAGGAATGTAGTGACAAGCCAGACCTAATCAATACATTAGTATTCATGAAACGTGAATATTTTAAGGATTTCATAAGCAAACCGGCTTGTAACTTGGTAACATCTGTCACCCAGGTAACTACTACCTGGAATTGAAAGAGATCAGATGAATCTTCGGTTGTATAAATTAATTTAATAAATACAATTAAATTTGAACACTTGTATTACTACAAAGGTTGTTTGTTGCAGGGGTCTCCCCTCAGAAATCGGACGTATTTTTTCAGAAGGTCAAAATATTTTCGCTTTGCTAAAAAATCGAAATAAATTAAATATTTCGAACAAATCCAAAAACTAAAAACTGTTTTTGGAAGGTGATGAAATACGTTTACAAATGTCTTTATTAGAAATAAAAATATAATTTTTTTTAATACAATAAAAAAGTATTTGAAAATAATAGCTCACCTCACGTTTTTTCTGTGTAAAATTACTGATAACGTGATAACGAAAAAAATAAAAACAAACACATTCATTTAATTAGGCAAATGTTTTATAAACGTTATTATAACCTCACGTTTTTGACGTTTTATAAAGAAATTTGAAATTTTATACATTTTTTTAAATTGCTATCGGAAACTTTGGTTTCATAAAGGTGCACATTTAAGTTTTTCTATGGTTAATTTCTATTCTATTTGAATATAAAGCGTGGAGTTTTCTCTTTCTAACACCGTTAAGATCACATTTCTCACCATGACATTAACAGAGATACAACGGTTTATATTAAGATCTATGTGAATTGGGACAAATCTGGTCTCATGCGATTAAACGGGTTAACCACTTTCAGCTGTGACATCGATTAGGGTGATAGTTTTGGTTTTGCGATACAAAAAGAGAAATAAAATTATGCTTAATATCTGTTTAAATAGTAAAATCAATTACCTAAGTATATTTTAATATACCTACACCATACTTACACTAGTAACTAGCAACACCATTTGTGTGAACCTTGGCTTTTGAGAACTCAACAAATCGTTGTTAATATATTTAGACGACAGGCTGCGATTAGAGTGTAATGTGTTTATCTATCGTATTATGCTATTATTTATATTTATTATGGGTACATACTTATGCTACTTAATTTACGACGTAATAAATATTATGCCAATCGACCAGTTATTATACCATATCGATGCAATCGACCCATTTTCTAAAAAACTTTGTCGAAAGAATAAAATTTTATCG
Source organism: Limnephilus rhombicus (assembly GCA_929108145.2). Lineage (NCBI taxonomy): Eukaryota > Metazoa > Arthropoda > Insecta > Trichoptera > Limnephilidae > Limnephilus > Limnephilus rhombicus. The sequence goes on from OV815278.1 coordinate 24,304,999, forward strand.
TACACTTCATCATATTCCTGACTCAGGATGTGAGGAGTTTTTTTTAAATTGCGTCCATATGCCCAGAAAAAATTCCAAAGTTGCCTCCTAAATTCATGGATAAATCGTCATCTTTTGGGGCCTATATTTTATAATTTAAAGCAAAAATCGAAAATCGGATTCACATCCTAACTGTATACATGCCTAACTTATTATTTTAAAAAAATAAAAAAACAATTAATTTGATATTTTAGCCGTAAATCCAAAACAAAATTTTGTATGAAACAGGCCACGCATGCGTTCCTCTTAACAATAACTATTTATTGTAATACCTGAACTAACTAACTAGCCAATACGCCGTATGGGAGAGGATGGGCCGCAAAACAACTAGGTTTAGCACACGTTCCTTGCTTCTTTCACATTCATACACAGTCTCACACAAACATTTGTGTTATTTTGACTCTTGACATGGCCCGATTCAGTTAATTGATTCACTTTTTTGAAATTTTGTCTTGATAATTTTTTATACGTTAAGCGGCCTACACATGACACTGCATTTAGTGACTGCGGCAGTGACTGCAGAGAGGGTGGAGTTAAGCGAACTAGCGCTGTCTCGTTCTAGCGGCCCTTTAACAAACGAGACAGCGCTAGTTTGCTCAACTCCACGCTCTCTGCAGTTACTGCCGCAGTCACTACATGCAGTGTCGTGTGGAGAGCCCATTAGTGTACTGAGCGCTCAGTCATACACATCGCAAGGTCAGCCACTGGGATTCGCGATTGACCTTGCACTACGTATGGCTGAGCGTTTCGCACTCTTCTCGCTCTATCTTAAAAACGGTTAAGCGTACAAAAAATTAATTCAAATAAAATTTGTAAAGAATTTTATAATCTACAACTTTTGTAAAGAATGCAAATACGATTGGAGGTAAAGGAAGCGAGATATTTCCAAAAAACTGATTTTCGCGATCTTTGACCTTGAATATCTAAGCTAGGGAAGCTCACACGTGATCTTATGAGACTTTTGAGGCAACATTTAGAATGCCAAAATAAAGGTTTATACAAGTTTTCAGCTTATTCCGTTTCATTCCGAGGTTGATCCCTTTTTTAACTTAAGTGACTGGACTATTATGACGTCTCCGACTTCTTCAAATAACTTGACATCCAAAAAACATTCCGACTGTTTTCAAGTCTACAAAAAATAAACTGATTTTTTCTTTCACGAAGAAGAAGAATCAACAACGCTTTGTTCTCTTTTCAGCGTTAATTATTTTATTATCAAAGGCGTATTTTGTTTGATAATCGCAACACAATGTTTGTTATCTCACCGCGTTCAGTTACAAAATGAAAACAGCGATGACTGGCCACGTGTCTCTCAGATAAAACCACCACTACAGATAAAATTGTTACAGGTTATATTAGGTGCGAACGTTATCTGTTTGGTATATTATATTGTTATATTATAAAGTTCATTGTGGGCAGGTACCGTACGCAACTCATAGGGTAAGGTTATATAAAAAAAAATTGTAACAAACCATCTTATTGTTATGCAGATTTCTGAGGGTATATTGATTAGTTATTTGATCTCGCATGCTTTCTCATTCCAGCATCGCTTCGTCTCTTATTAATTAGGGCGAGGGATAGGTACTATTGGTTTGCTTTTTCAACCCGCCGCTCAGGCTTAAAGATGTGATCCTGGAAGGGATGTCACAGCTCATGTTTTACCTCTAGAGGGAAAATTGCTTCCCGGTGCTTACCGCACTTCTTCAAGAGAACCTCTGGCAGGATTGATCCAATATATGCTTCGTAAACCGTTTGTTTCCGAGTTCAGCTAACCCAGAGGGAAAAAATACTCGTTGAAACCCTTTTGATAAAATAGAGTTAAGAGAACATTTAGGTTTCTTTTGGGCGGACCGACACGAGTGTTACTTGTTTCTCAGTGAACCCATTAAGTTATTTTTAAAGTTTTGTATTAACTGCTATGTGTCATACTTGCAAATTGATTGTTCCCAAAATAAAGATTAACTACTGTTAAAATTGTGCACTTATTTAATAATCCTGTCACAAATATGTAATGTTGGATCAAACGATAATATATATAACTATAGACGGTTTTTTTTATTAGAATATTTGATCCGGGCCTCTTCGACACCAACTAACTAAATACGTGCAAGAAATAAAATTCCGTTTCGAAATGTTGGCACCTTTCTACCTAGTTAAACTAGTCCTAGTTAGAACTCGTACGGACGTCATCTCTTGTCCTCGTCCTTCTCACGTGTCTTGTTTGAAACCGAAAAAGACAGAAGATACTAGAACGATGACGTAAAGTACGATCTCTCGCTAAGACTGGTAGTAGAAGTTAGGTGAACACAGTGTTACTATGAAATAAAAAATATCTCTTTTTGTAGCAGCAAAACTTTAACGGTGAGCTCTGACATCATGAAATTTGCATAACTGTAATTTATAAGTCTACACCACTATTAACACCCATGTCTGGCGCTTTGAAATATCCATTCCAATTATTTTATCCGTTATTTTTTTATATCTATACTTTTTTGGACATAAGGTCTACTAACTGATCACAGAACTACTAGTTAAGCGCTTTAAACCCAGCGCCCTTGAGGTGATTTTCCACGAAAACGGCGCTATATAAATTAGCCAATTATTATTATTGTAGAAAGCAATCACTTTGTGGTTTGACATATTAATTAAAATAAAATACTTATTTGTTTAAAACCACGATATTTATTAATTTTATAACCGACCGGTTTCGCTTAACTTAAGCATCTTCAGGGTACAAATTAATACTAAACAAGAAGTGCATAATGTGTGCTTATATATAACAAAATATAGAGGGAGACAACACGATACAAATAAACAGTCATAAAATACATTAACATAACTACTCAAGTAATGGGAAAAAACAGAAAGATAATTATGTAGACTAATGGGTTATAATAATAAATTTGGAGAAACAAAGCATCAACTGGCATGGTGGTAGGGAGCACTGGGAATTTTTATTTTTAAGGGTTTATTGGAAACAGACCTAATATAGGACTACTTGATATGTCTAATTGATTATTAAGTATATGACTTTTGGTTTTACAGCTTTTTTTTATTTCTAGCGCCTCTAGAGTGTTTAGTTTGTTACCATGCCCGTTTTTGTGTAAGATGTTAGCACCGGTGCTATGACAGAACGTATGATCTTTATCGATCAAATGATTTGCGAATTCTGAAATCCGTTATTATTGAGGCTACGGAGATGTTCCTTTATCCTAATATTGACATTACGTGTTGTCTTACCGATATAGAAAGCCGAACAATTATTACAATTTAATTTATAAATTCCCGAATGATTTAATTTGTCGTCCTTATCTTTAGAATTAATTAGAAATTTACCTAGATTGTTATTAGTATAAAAGGCCGGTCTGACTTCAGAAGGAAGATTTTTTACACTTAAGGTAGAAAAATAATTATCTTTCTCTTTTTTCCCATTACTTGAGTAGTTATGTTAATGTATTTTATGACCGTTTATTTGTATCGTGTTGTCTCCCTCTATATTTTGTTATATATAAGCACACATTATGTACTTCTTGTTTAGTATTAATTTGTACCCTGAAGATGCTTAAGTTAAGCGAAACCGGTCGGTTATAAAAATAATAAATATCGTGGTTTTAAACAAATAAGTATTTTATTTTATTAGCCAATTATTATTATTTTATTATTATTATTAAGGTTAAGATTACGTACGTCATATTGTATAAATTAAACAACATGACCTTGAAACTTTTATCCTCAAGAGCCAATAGAAGAATGTCCATGAAATTGGATTGTCCCAAAGGATGCATTTATACATTACGATAATAATCTCGTCATCATTTTGTATGCACCTTACTCTTTGTACCTTGAATCACGAACCGTTTTGTATGCACCTTACTCTTTGTACCTTGAATCACGAACCGTTTTGTATGCACCTTACTCTTTGTACCTTGAATCACGAACCGTTTTGTATGCACCTTACTCTTTGTACCTTGAATCACGAACCGTTTTGTATGCACCTTACTCTTTGTACCTTGAATCACGAACCGTTTTGTATGCACCTTACTCTTTGTACCTTGAATCACGAACCGTTTTGAAATCTCGCATTGCTCAACTTTAACGACCAAAGCTCCATTTTGTGACCCATTTCTCTAAAATGGTAGTAATTTAGATGCAAATAATGCAATATTTGTTAATGATAATCCGTGTGTGGAGCATTCAAATTTCTTATTTATGCAAATAAATTTCAGCATTTCCAGTGTTTTTCGGTAATTAATACACATTAGTATAGTGGGAAAAACGTTTTGTGTGATTTTATGAACATACTACACCCACTCTGAACATTAATATGAACTAATGGATGCTCTGCCTTATTTATTCATCCAAAACCTACTTGGATTTGAGTCCAAAATACGCAACCAAACTGAATGATCTTTTTATAATTACTCAAAAAGTGTAATTGTCAAATATTTCGTAGTGCTCAGAAGTACTTTATTTTTGTTTTAAAAGCCACCTCTGTGTTGAAATCCCAAAATACTTAATAAACCTACTAGATTTTGTGCACAGGAAGATGGTTGATTGACAATCCGTGTTTAACAGGCATGCTGAGTCTGTTCTACAGTTATTTTAATGGAGCCTGCTCTTAGGAGCTAGCAGCGTTGATCTCCGATGCACTCGAGGTAAACGAACGGAACACCCGTTCACAGTTGATATTGATTTCACTAGAACGGATCGTTTCTTCGACTCGTCTTTAATTAAGTCGGCTACAACGTGGAACGAGCTACCAGCTTTTACCTTTTTCCTTTCTTCCTTTTTCCTCCTTCATATAATCCGAAAAATCTTTATATTGCTGGAACGAAACTAGAGATGGTACAAAGTATTGAATATTTGGGTTGCAATTTAAATGAAAGATGGGACCCTGTGGTTGAAATCAAATGCCGCATTGAGCAAGCTCGTGCAACCTTTATCCGTGTGAAAAAGATGTTCAGCAGTCATGATCTTAACTTTAGATTACGAATGGTCAGATGTTTTCGGTATTGTTTTATGGAATGGAAGCATAGACGCACACTGAAGAACTGATAATGCGACTTATGGCATTCGAGATGTGGATCTATAGAAGAATACTCAAAATAAGCTGGATGGACAAAGTTACGAATGAAGATGTTATGGTTCGGATGAATAAACAAAAACATGTTATTAAAACAATAAGAATCCAGAAACTTCAATACCTAGGACTTGTGATGAGACATCCAGAGAAGTACGAGATCTTGCATCTCATAATGCAGGGAAAGATTGCCGGAAGACTGGGAAGAAGGACTGGGAGAAGGTGGTTTGGCCAGTCTACTATAGAGCTAGCTGTTCCGGGCCCCAGTAAACATGATAGCCAACATGATAGTCAACGTCCGTTGAACGGACAGGGCACGAGAAGAAGAATATAATCTTGGTTTCTTCAAGGCCCGCATTAATAAATCCATTCCTACAGCCCCTACCTTAACCTACCTTGCTGGCTGCCCAACCGGGTGGCGACGTACGAGTAGTTCCCCCGTACAGACTACAGACGGGGGCGCTCTTGTGAGGTGTCACATAAATAAATAATAAAACAAGGTTGCCTCTAAAATTTTAAACAAGAATGTACTTTACACCTTTTGATTTTAAAAGAATCATTCGGTTTGGCTAAGTTTCTTCGAAGTAAGTGAACGGCTGATGAACTGAAAGAAGGATCAATAATTTTACAATTTTAATCAAATGTTTAGGTGGGTTGGTATATATGCGTTTCTAATTACACTTCCTTAGAATTATTTGTAGAAGTTGTCGAGTATATAACTTATTACAACGGCAGCGTGGACGCATACTTCACTACTATCGTTATCAGCATACACCGATGATTAGTATACTATTTACCCGTTATCAACTAACTGTTGATAAGCGCATTTGGAGGTCATGTCTAAATTCAGTAAGTTGACAGAAGGTTTATAGAACGTTTTAAATGCACCTACTCGTATACTTATATAAACCACTCTAAATTACAATGTAGATATTGTGAATTTTTACATTTCATTTTTATTCGAGTAATCAGAAGTCGATTATATACCTATAGAATATCGAAACCATTTAAAAAACCCCAATCCATTATAACCCTATACAACTCATTGGTCAGAAGCAAATTGGAATATGGTAGTGTTATCTGGAACCCACACTACTTAAAATATTCAAAAACTATTGAATCTGTGCAAAAAAAAATTCTGAGATTGTTATCATTTAAACTTGGACTAAATGCCTTACTCCAATCTTACGAGGAACGACTCCAATATTTTAACTTTACAACTCTGGAAAAAAGAAGAAAAGTTGCATACCTATAGAATATCGAAACCATTTAAAAAACCCCAATCCATTATAACCCTATACAACTCATTGGTCAGAAGCAAATTGGAATATGGTAGTGTTATCTGGAACCCACACTACTTAAAATATTCAAAAACTATTGAATCTGTGCAAAAAAAAATTCTGAGATTGTTATCATTTAAACTTGGACTAAATGCCTTACTCCAATCTTACGAGGAACGACTCCAATATTTTAACTTTACAACTCTGGAAAAAAGAAGAAAAGTTGCTGACTTAATGAGTCTATACAAAATCATTCATGATAAGCTTGAAACAACTCACTATCTGAGCAATATTCTTATTAAGGTCCCCAATAGACGTAATTTAAGGAATCAGAATATATTTCGTCTTGAATTATTTAAAAACAATATTGCATACTTAAATCCACTGTCTCGGATGTGTCGACTGTATAATTCCATTGAATGTAACCATATAGACATCTATGCAAATAGTCTCGCTTACTTTAAAAAGCAAATTAACAATAGACTAACCTAACATGTAATTGAGAATTGAAAATACTTATCTTGAACTTGAATGTGAATGGCTGTTTTTCACTCTATTTGTACTTTACTTTTTTGTTTTTCTGTCTTTTTACACCGTATATCGATCTTTTTTTTTTCTTTTTCATCTCTATATTGTATCATCACTATTTTTGTTATCTCTTTTTATACCTCCGTTTATATTTTGATATTCCTAATTTCTGTTAACAACTATTAAACTGTGCATTCTATGAACATTTTTAAGTGGACTATTAACATGTACGCTTTTTACAAAGCTAATCCCAATGACTTTTTTCTGTTAATACTCTGTAAATGTTCCAAAACAATTACCTAGTTATAAAATGAGATTTTTTGAAGAAAATAAACTTATAATATAATAAACCCACGTAAAAGGTCCACTTAAGAGGTTTCTCTCAAGGTCTGTGCTTTTTTAAAGATGCTGTGTGGGGGGTAAAGCAACGGAAGAAGTGAACCCGGATATTCAATGGAACATAAATCATTTCGTTCTCATATGGAAAATGTCAGCTGTTTTCTAAATTGCACCCTGCAAAAATTATCTTCCGAGGAAATTCAGTTGAAATATCGGTAGAAAAAACAAACAGCATTCCCTGCACTAAATACCTGTTCTAAATGTGCATATCTGCTCTAAATGTTGCATATTAAAAATCACGCCTTTGAATATAGTTTCAAGGGAACACAAATCATCCCAGTCGTTAAAATGCTCCATTTTCATTCGGAAAATGTCAACCGTGTCCTAAATTCATCGTGCAAAAGTGATCTTCCGAGCAAATTCGTTTAAATAACGTTAATCGGTTATCGGTTAATTAAAAAAAGCGTGGTTGAGACCGGTAACTTAGACGTTTGTTGTACCTGTGTGTATTATTCATCGTAGAGTCCCCGGGTCTCAGGGTGTGTCAGGGAGGTCTCAGGATGTGTCAGGGAGGTCTCAGGAGAAATCACGTTAGTGCCAGTAAGACATGAGATACAACACCCTTTGCGTAATGCTCCTTTCCATTGTTCTGAAACAAAACAATAATTCTGGTTTTAACCGGTTAACTCTAACGTACGGATAGCGCGTTATAGGTAGGTAACTCTTAACTACTGTACATTCCAATCTCTTTGGTTAAATTAGTTATTTACTATTGTTTGTTTTGTGAATATAATGACAAGTACATAGTTGCAAGTAATAACACCTTAGTTTTGAATATTCTTGAAAAATGAAACAATACAACTTTGTATAAACCACTTATATAAGGTGCAAATCCGACCGGTTTCGGAAGAAACGTTCCTTTGTCAGGGAAAGCTTATACTAATTTGACAGTTTAGAACAATGTTTTATTATGGTAGGGGTGGAGCCGTTGTTAGCTAATAATGTAGATTGGGTGGGTAGGTATTAGTGTAGAGTGGGTAATATAATAAGAATATTAAATATTCTTATTCCCATTTAAAATGTGGAATAAGCAATATGGTGTTTTGACTTAGTTTTTGTAGTTTTATGGATATTATAAGGAACTGAGTGCGTGCTATGGATTCACGGACGCGTTTTTACGATGCGTATACATTTGCGAACATGAGCGCCAGTCGAGTCACGAATTATGGAAAAGATCTACAATTATTATCTGTTATTTCTTTTCTCTTCCTTGACAACCCCTTCTTTGACAACCTCTCCAAATATCACCGTTAAAAAAATTACAGCCTTACTAAATAAGAAAATACATTCCAACCGTTAAATGGTGTTTTAGTTACACATTGAATAAAGACTGTACAAGCTCTGTTTGGAAATCGTACTAATATTTTTGTTCTTCATTTTAATAAACTGACAACGTCGCATTTAGCATTCTGGTAACGATCCCACGCATGCGCGTTTGTGTTTGTTTCTTCCGCCAAAATTGAGTGACAAATTTTTTATTAATTATTTATATTGCTGTAATTCGGTTCCATGAAAGTTGAACGACGTTTAGTTACGCTTTGAATAAAACTGTACAATTTCAATTTCGAATTATTACTAATAAAAATGTATTTATTTCGCTGCGATAGAACTGGCGTCATTGCATTTTGGTTAATTGGCGCATGTGCGGATGCGCCATGCGCGTCATAGTTCCGGCAAAATAAAAGTTTTGATTTGTGATTATTATCATGTTTTTCAAAATACCCTGGAAATATTTCTAAATTATTAACAGCTTACGACATAAAAGCAACCCTCTTTGGTTGCATGAACAGTGTATATCTTTCCATGAACTATTTTATAGCTACCACCACTAAAAATACATAAATACATATCTACCGGATTTGCCCTGATGATGGAAACTACAACAATGTCCGAAACGTTGGCTAAAGAAGGAGATAGCGCAACACGGCATAACACCCCACAAACAAATAACGAAACTGCTTTAGGCCGTGAAAATCTTAAAACATATCTATTTTATAGCTATATCAGTTTCTATTTTACGTTTCTATTGTGGTTTTTACGCACACGGTTGTTAATCAATTCTATCAAATTTACACCATGTTTATTATTAGTAAGTAGTCAATAAATCGTGGTAAGGCTTGTTAGCCAATTAATCGGCTTTACGAAGCATTTATAAATATTCTTAAGCGACAATTTTTTCGCAGAGTGTAGGCGTACGCCCCTGACACATCAGTATTCAACTTGCATTCGTTTATTTATGCAGATCCACTGTTAGCTATTCTCAGGTCTGGTCTGCGCTTTACAAATCTCAATTACAGTAAAAGACACCACGCAAAAAGGAAAATATTCTCCATAACATTTAAATACTGGTGTAATTGACAATTCATACTTTTTGCTATGCGTTTTTTTTCAGCGCATAAAACACGGGTAATTGCAACGTTTTAATTCTTTATTTGAACTCGGCACCCCGTAAAAAAGTTACATCTGTTACACAATGCTAAAGAGCGGTTATTTGATGGAAATTTGAGTTTTTTACATGAGCGAAAATAACACGTCTGTTAAGATCTAGATAAAGTGAGCGGAACATGAATTATTCTTTGTTTTTATGCGAGCCCATTGTGACTTGTTAAGATATATGTTTATATTATATTTTTATTCGGCGTTGTACAATGCAGAATGCATGAATATTTATGTTCATCTCGTTAACTTAATGAATCTGTGTAAATTGAGGAATACATTTGTACCCTAATTACTTTGATTTTTCTTGCGTACTAAATCATCTTGCTTATTTTCCTGCAAGGTTACTTATAGGGAATGCAATCTCGTTCTCGCGAGATCTCGGCCTTTTTTAGCGAGATTGATCTCGGACGAAAAAAGGGCGAGATCTCGCGAGTTTAACGAGATTGCACTCGAGCATAAAAACGTCTTATTCGAAGCGCGGAAATAAGAAGCCGTTTAGCAGACGATTCTTTGGACATTTTGTGCTTCTTAAGGACCTATTTTCAAAATAATTCGTAATAATGGCTTGTGATTTGAACTGAACAAATCTTTCATTTGATTAGTATATTTTGTTAATTAATCTGTAATATCTGATGGATCTACTGAGTAGATATAGTTTTATTAAATTGATATAGTTTTATATAGTTTATAGTTTGTATATAGTTTTGTTAAATTGATAATAATATCTCAGTTTATAGTCAACTCAACTTAGATAATAAGTTTATTTTTTTTTACTTCTCGTTGTTTTATTTGTTATAAAATAACTTTTTTATTACTAAACGATTTTTGTGTGATATTAGAAGAGAAGACTGGTTGTTTCTTTCAATTGTTATTTGATAGAAACGTACATCAAAGTTTACTACTTAGAAGTTTATTAAAAAATAATAGACAAAGACGTCAAACAATGTTTGATCCATAAAAGTCTGTTGAAAAATTCGTGAAAATAAATGTTTATCTTATAATACTTAAAAAAAAAAATTTTCCTAATTTATTCAAATATTGTGATTATTTGCAAAAAAAAAACACGCAAAACTGCCAATCTCGCGAGATCTCGAAATTGGCGAGATCTCGCAGTATTGTTATTCATAAACTCGCGGGATCTCGCTTGAGCCCCAATCTCGCGAGATTTGCATTCCCTAGTTACTTACTTATGAAATTATTGTTATTCGGGTAAGTTATTAGTTATTATTGAATGAAAAAAGCCGTCTTATTATTTTATGCTTTGGCGATCTGTTTTTTTATGGCTGCTTAATAGAGTAATACTTGTATTTACTGATTGATTACTCGGGTAAAAGTATGTATCATACCTTTGATGCTACGATTCACCGACATTCTTTGAAATGGTACATTAGAGGCCCGAGGAAAATAATTTCCCCCAAGGACCGCCTGATCTTTGGGGATGATGTATAGGTGTGTAGATACGTCTTTTTGGGGAAAGGAAGAAGAGAACGTTTTGGGAAGGAAAAGGTATGAAGGGTGAGTAGGAATCTGAGGATCAGTGTTTCCAAGAGTGAGTAGGAATCCATCCATCCCGCTGCGGTGTAAGACGGATGGGTCGAGAGAGAAGAGGTCAAAGGGTTTCCCCAAACCGGCCTCTCACCAGGTAGCTGTTGGGCAGGCGCATACGCCGCCAAGATCTGAACATACCTCAACCGATGAACCCGGGCACCTCTTCTAAGTCACCAAACGTAGCCAACAACTTGAGGTGACCTATGGCACAGGTGTTGGTTATCCGTTAAATAGTTTCTGAGGCATACCCGTACCCTCCTACAAATTTAATACTCATTCAATTCCAAGTGATTAAATGATATAGCTCAAGTCAATTTACATTCAGAGAAGGTATGCTCGCATCGTAATTGGTAATACTACCCTGCTCGAATATATTCAATGATATAATAAATCTATTGTAAAGGTAGTAGAATACGTCATAACAAAATTATTCGTCTGAAAGAAATTGGCACAATCGTACAACGGAAGAGATTTCTATCTGAATTCACAGGCCAATAACGAACTAGTCAGTCGTGAAAACAAAAAACACCTCAACTTCAAAAGTAAGCTCTGCACGCAGATGTAATATTAAATAGATGCGACAAAAGTGGATAGTCAGGCATAGAAAGGCCATGCCCAATTTCGCCTAGTTGAGTTTGTTTGATGTGTTGCGCCTAGTTGCCCTTTTTTTTACATGAATACCGCACAAGAGTCCCAACTGCTCCCGTCTGGAGCCAGTGGGACTATGGCATCCCCAATTGGGGTATGTTGTGAGTCTGAAGGCAGTGGGGAGGGGAAGGAAATAGGGAAGAGGAAGGAGATAGGGAAGAGGAAGGAGATAGGGAAGAGGAAGGTAGGGAAGAGGAAGGTAGGGAAGTACCTGGCTATTCAGATCTGGTCACCAAACACGGCAGAAGCCATTTCAAGCAACGTTTCAATTCTGAATGGTGGTCTTACACCAGGGTGATACTTCCACTCTGGAACGTGCCGCAAATATACTATACATTATTTTAAATGAATAAATTGTGAAATACACAAATTAATCAAATAATATTTATTTGCCACGCCGGGATTCGATCAAGCGACCTTCGGAATGCAAGTCAAGCGCCTTACCGCTGCGCTACGCCGGTAGTCAAAAGTTCTAGTGCCATCTTCTCTCTCTTCTTTGGGGGCATACATTAATTACGTGAGCAGTTTTTCTTCCAATCTAGACCCCTCCCCGCCTCCCCTTGGTGAGGTAAATTTGGGCCACTTTATATATTCTTTTCAAGTAAGTGAGACTTTGCTGGACCCCCCCCCCCCCCTTTTGAGCTCACGTAATTAATGCATGCCCCCTTTCCTCCGCGGTCTCAGACAGGTTCGCTACTTTCACCGACCGTCGATGGTTCATCATAATAACCATTGTAATACCGGTAGAACAAGGATAGCATTCCCAACCGACGCCTGTGCTCTAAAGATTGCAATCCGTCTGTTAAGATGGGAGAATCTATTAAACGGACCGCCCGTTTCTGCACAGAGTCGAGGGTATTATTCAGGTATTTTGGAGCTCCAGACCAGAGGTGGCTGCCAAATTCAACCGTGGGGCGCACTTGTGATTTGTACAGGGTTAGCAGTTGTGTACTATTAAAGTATCTGCGGGCCCTGTACAGTACGCCCAGTTTTTGGGAGGCTAACTTTACTTTGGCTTCGATGGAGCCCCCAAACCTGTGCTGGTCACTTAGGGTTACACCAAGCATATCAATGGATGGCCTGTTCGGAAGATTGCTTTCGTTGAAAGATAGTAGATTTTCATTTCGATCCCTTTTGATGGTGTGTAGGCAAAATCGCCGACCGAATTAGTATTATTCTGTTGTCGGGTCGCTATCCCCACTTTACCTTCCGACATGTCGGGTGCTGTTAAGAGCCGTTCGGACACGCCAAGTATTTTAGTTGAGTAGAGAGTATAGTAGTAACTAAACGCGTCCAATCACCACAATTTTAGTAGAGTGGGTTAATCAGTTTCAGTAAATCCAATTCATTTCGTTGTATTTTTTCGGCGAATAGCGACCCCCACCACGCGTCCTGCACACTGACATGCGCAAACCCATCGTTTTAGCAGAGTTTATAGACGCGCGGAAATGTCGTGGCGATGGAGCGAAGATGCTACTCTAAAATAATTTTTTATGGTGCTATTAATCTCTTTTCGTGTCCATAGTTTATTTATTTTCGTCTTACTAATTTATTCTTCCACCTCTTCTAAAATATCTATTGCAATCAGCAATAAGCCTATTCACTTTAATGCGATGCGGCCTGTTCATCTTCCAATGCGCCTCTTACCAATGTAGGTACTGTCTACTTGATTGTAATGCGCCGTAGTCAAGTAGCAAGTATACTCGCTACTTGACTTACTACTTGTTCAATGCGAACTGATGGTTAGTGGGGTATTTAGGTAAGTGTGCCTGACAATTCTATTCTTGTCCTTTACGTCTGCATATTTCAATCAAATAGTAATCAAAGTTCTGCTTTACGGATATTAAATGGTCGCCTGAATGCAATGAGAAGAAATAAAACACAACCTTGATTCGAGCAATAATAATATCGTTGACCCGCCAGATTCGAGCGATCTGTTTGACCGACAAAATATTATTTACCGCGCATTTTGTGGCGGACAAAGGCGACACTGGGAAGACAATCACCTCTGCGCGATATAGTCATACGATGGGCTCAAGTTATTGACCTCGCATGCTAGCAACGTGAAGCCACTCAGTAGAATGTGACAAGCATTCCCCCTATCGCCAGGAATGCGCCGATTATAACTTGTGCCGTTTTAATTAGGTGTTGTCAATGCTGGCCCATGTATTGTGAGAAGTCAGCAGGCAAGTCCAGGATAAAAAATGATATTAGTATTTTTCTCAGAATGTTATAGGTAACGGTTTTTTAAATTCGGTTTTCTGCAATGTTGTCACCTACGCCAAAACCTATTCGTTTATATTTTATATAAATAGTTTTCGCAACAGGTTTTAACAAATAATCTGGGGTCTTCTCTTATTTTTGCCAGCAGATAAGTTGTTTTTTTTTGTTCATATGAAGCAGATACCTTGTGATGTGACATTATAATTTCAGTTGAGTATTACACTGCCCTGAAGAAGCTACGGTTGTAGCGAAACCCGTTCGGCTTTAAGTATAAAAAGTAAATGTGGTGTTTACAAAGTTATTGTTTTATTTAAAAAATATATAATTTGTTATTTAAAAACTCTATAGCTCACGCTGGAAATGTTGTGGCTAGCTGAAAATAGTTGAGATGTACTGCAAATTCTAGAGAGAAAAAGTTGTGCAAACCCCACGACGCCAGAGTTCACCGTCCCGAGAGTTTTGGCTTCCCTAGCAAACAGATTTTCTGCTTTATATTTATTCATAGTTGGAAGGATTTTGTCGACCTTGAACTAACAGGCGAAAGTCTATTTTGTTATCTTTATTAAACGATTCTGTGAAATGCGTAGAAAACACAACGCTTGTTGCAAATAATGTATTGGGTAGATTGCAACTACTGAAATATCAACACAAATAAATTATATTTATCGCAAAGTACATGCTTCTTTATCTTTTGTCGCTTGTAGTGACACTTTCATGCGAACATATAAATATGTTGGCTCCATTTAAATGAAAAATACAGTTTTTCAATGTGCGTTTTTGTGTGCCCTTTATTGTAAGACATTCTGCGAAATGACGCAAGTCAAATATGTGAAAAACGATTGAGACATAATATATTAACTAATATACCAACATGTTTGTCTAAATAAAAAATAACTAATTATAATTATCACGTTGTTTCCCCGCAGGGGTAGACAGAGAGGACGGATCGCCAAAACTAGTGTTGCCATACATTCCGTTCCTCATTCACATCCACACATAGCTCATACACACCTTTCTGACTCTTGACGTGGTTCATGCCATGTTTTCCTCAGACGTCTCCGATTTCCTTTTCCACCCACATTCGCGTCGTATATTCTTTGTACACTCTTTTACCTGTTTATTCATCGTAAAGAAGATTGAAATTTAAGAACCTGACTTCGAATACATCTCTGACACCGCGCCTTATGCAAAACCGTCTTCGAACTTGAAGTTCGTTAAAAAGCTTCTTTTGTAATAGAAGCAAGTAGCCAATAATGCCAAAAGATGGCACCACTTACGCTACCAGCTAGCGTGAGGACTATTTGATTCGTATTTTGGTCGACCTCTCCTGACATGGATGGCATAATTATTATTTAAACTGCCAATTGTGAATAATAATACCACTACGTGATTTCTAACACGCGTCTATGTATTACATATGACATCAATGCCTGTCGCGGTTATTTTGTCCCGGTGATTAGCTGGCACTGGTCACTGAATCCGAGGAACCGGCTATTTTTGGAACCAGTTCCTATCGGATTTATAAAATGCTCTCCAAACCAAACCAACACTCAAATTGGGTGAAGAAGAAACAAAAGCCGCCCTCAGGGCCTAGCATCAAAAACCTGCGGAGCGAGTTTTTAACTGCTAGTAATAAAATAATAACACATATCAATTTCAAAGTTTGACAAAGTAGTTTATATGATGTTTTGAGCAGAACGACGCTCTTTTATTAATTATTCAAACAAAGTTATTATTCCACGGCGATGTGTCTAACTTGGTCGTAAGATCGCAAAATGTCAAAGCTTTTTTTTTCTAATAAAAATGACTAATGACTTAATATATAAAAAATGTATTCCCGTTATAATAACTACCCTCTAATTGAATAAACTGAAAGTAATATTTCCACAAGTCAGCTAGAGTGGAATGAATTCATTTTTAATGAGGCATTGAATGAAGTCGAAATGGAAATATATAAATAGGTGTATCAGGATAGATTGGATTGATGATGTGGATTTATTTATTAGTTCAAAAGCCAAAGACGTTTTGTAACCTAGATGGATGTGACGGGTGTCGACTGATAATAGGGTGGCTGCCAAGACGGAAATAGCATGATTCTACCCACTGAACTGGGGAGATGATTACAATATTATCTGAGGTGTGTATTATTATTTTATCTATGGAATGTTTAATTATAGTCACCATTAGAAACACATCTTTATAAATATCCTCGTATATTTAAAAAAACATAACTAACCATCACGCCGTTTCCACGCAGGGGTAAGCAGAGAGGATGGACCGTCAATTCACATTCATTCATCTTCTCATACGTACTCTTCTAATATTCTGACTCTTGACATGACCCGATTCAAGTATCTGATTCACTTGATCGTACCATGTCTTCCTTCTTCTACTATTCACATTTGTGTCAAATATTCTTCTAATACTCCTTTTTATGTTCAGTCGCTCTAAATGCCCAAACCATCTAAGCGTCCCTTTCTTAATTTTACTCATTACGCCACCTTGCATTCTTTGCAGATCTCCACATTTCTCAAACGATCATACATGGTTTTACCACACATACGCCACAGGTTTCTCATTAAAATAGCATTCAGTCTCTTTAAATCTCTACAATACACGACATCTTTTTTCAGCCCGATTCCAATTAGAGACCAAAGTCAAAATTTTTCGCCTTACGCGATCGCTATTTTCATCTCTATTTTCATATCTACGATTTCAATTGTCATCACTGCAAACAACAAACGAACCATGCTGTTTACTGTTAGGGAACGTACCCATACTACGTGACACGTTTAGGGGGGGGGGGGGGTCTTCAAAATGTCACGCTCCATACAAATGAGCGGCGGGTTGCTTAGGTTTTTGGTCACTGGGGGGGGGGGGGGGGGGTTAATAATTGCAAAAAGTTGGTCACGTAGTATGGGTACGTTCCCTTATGCCAATTGAAATCGTGGATATGAAAATAGCGACCGCGTAAAGCGAAAAATGTTGACTTTGGTCTATAATTGGAATCCGGATGAAAAAAGATGTCGTGTATTGTAGGCATCTGCCAGTTCCACTCCCCACTGCCATACATCGTTGTTGGTACCAGCACCTCATTATGGACTGCTAGCTTCGTTTCTTTTGACATTTTTTTTATTAGCGCCAATGGCATTCAGTCCTCCATTAATGGAATCATTGAAATTGGTTTAGAATGAAATTTCCATGCTGATACGCCCGGTCTAGTCTTATTTTGTCGATGTTCCGAACAGATGTAATTTTACAGAATATCTGGGATAATGTTATATCAATTTCTTCCATTGACATGTAGTGGCGAAAACTGTAAGCTTTGTCATCATGAAATTTGCACAGCGTTTTCTTGGTAAACTAATTTCACGTCGCAATGTTATTTCGATTATCATGTAAGAGTTCACCATATTTTTTGTTCAATAAGAAGAGAATATTTCAGTTTTAAAGCTAATAAAAATTACCTATTTTAATAAAAAGTAATAATAATAATGTTTTTTTAGAATATTTTTAATGAAGTATCCAAAAAGAATGTTTTTTACTCGTAGGGTAAATGAATAGCTTAAAGCTATCATTAAATAATCTTGCTTTCTAGGTACTAATATAAAATAAAATTAAGCTTTGTAAAATTAATAAACCAAGGTCGATGTTTACAGAAGTGGCGGGCGGGCTGTGAAAAGGTTAAGGTTTGTAGGATAAACTTCTGTCAGAATTATGGAAATAAAATCTTTAAAAAAAAACTTAATTTACGCAAACGTGTTTTTTTACATCGGCTCCACACAAGAGGCTCTGACGAAACAATTTCCCTATAGGCCTGTGTCATCTTTGGGGATGCTGTGTGGAGGGTCTTTTTAGGTTAAGGAAGGAGAGGAAATTCTGGGAATGAATAAGGTATGAGGGGTGGGAAGAAATCTGGGGGCAATGTTCAGAAGTTACGGACGTAGGAATCCATCCCTCCAACTGTGGTGCAAGGCGATAGGTCGAGGTAGTCTCCCTCAATCATTGTCCCCCGATCCGGCCCGCCACGCAGTAGGTGGACAGAGGCACCCACCGCCAAGACTCAGAACAAACCTCAACCCATGAACCCCCTGCCTAATCACGAAATATAGCGAACCTTTTGTGGTGACCTGAAGCAGGGGTTTTGGTTTATCCAATAAATGGTTCCCGGGGAGGCGGCCAAAAGAACTACTTTATTTTTTTTTTTAAACTTTTTTTATCTAAAAAGAAAGACAAACATTCCCGTGTTACGAATAACGAGACAATATTTGAAAACCTCATACTACCACCACAGTAAGCCGAAAATGTTGCTAGAGTCGTGATGGAGGACTTAGCCAGCCGAGGAATCGAACACGGAACGCCTGGATGGGACCCAAACGCGATACCCACTCAACCACTGACCGGTCGATGCTCAACTCAAATACAAATTTATGTGGCATAATATCGTAGAAATGTTCGAATGGTGCAATTTTCATCTTTGCCCTGGTCCATATTCCTACTTAGAAAAACTGTTTCAAGGCCATGTCGCGCTTTCCTATCACTTCTACTAACAACGCAACAACCGCAGTTGACAAACTCGCCTTTCGACTAGACGCTAGCTGTTAATTCGCCTTATCCGGTGATGGACGCCACTCGAATTGATCCACGGTTCACATGTAATAATAACTGCTGCGACCTTCCGTACTCATATGAACTGCATTCGCGCGTACGTGCATCCATGATACGCCTGCTTGCATTATATGACTAGATACCCACTTGCATTTTGCTGCGTTTCTAAACAGTCGGAATATTGTTGACGGGTACTTGGCACCGATTCATTCAATAACAACTCTCACTCGTGTCAATGATATACACAACGTGCTGTAACTAGTGGATGGAATACTAAAAATATTTAAGGTGATGCACTACGTCGCCCAAAAAAAAAAGTATCAAGTCTATACAAATTGCTTTAAAGCTCAAAATCTCCTTTTTACGAACCCCTTTTCGGTTATGGTTTTATTATACATATAATGTGGAAAATTAAATTCTATAGAAAATGGTCCTTAACCCTTCAAAAATTTGGTAGTTTTTCGGATGGTCAAAATATTTTCGCTTTACAATAAAATGCAAATATTTGGAATATTTCTGAGCACAGCACATTCAAAAACCAAAAACTGTTTTAGAAAGGTGATTAAATACGCTTTCAAATTATAAAATTCGAAAAAAAAACGTTTTTTTTTTAATTATGAAATTTTTGCGTACAAACATAAAAAAGTAATGACTCACCTTACATTTTTTCTAAGTTAATAAAAAAAAATAAAAACACATACATATTTTATTAGACAAATGTATAACAAACACATATTGTAACCTCACTTTTTTTATCGCTCTATGAAAAATAATTTATAAAAAATTCCCGAAGTTTCAAATTCTTTTTTCAATTTGCGTATCAAAACTTTGTGTACATAAAAGTGTACATTTTACTTTTTTGGTGGCTTTTTTTTAGATTGGAATATAAAGCGTGGTATTTTTCCTTTCTAACACCGATTAGAACATATTTCTAACTATGATAGTAAGGAAGTTACGGCGTTTTATATAAGACCTATGTGAGTTGGGACAAATATGGTCTCCTGTGATTAAACGGGTTAAACATTTAAATATTTGTACCTTAGCTTCACAAAATAAAATAAAGCACGCTTTTTGATGGTGTTTTTTCGTGATAAATCAAAACAGGCGGCTGGTGTTAAACGGGAATTTAAACTTTTTTATATTTCTTGGGCATTAACTATGTAACAATTTCTAAACATTTTGTTTTGAAGAGTTTTATTACACACTAGCAGACCCGGACACACGTTGCTGTGGCTAACGAAACACAACGCCACGCCATTACCCAAACTTTATAATCAACGCCGTCTGTTAAATCAAATCCACACCGGCCGCATGCTTGCCCGCTGGCCTCTGCTCGCTGCCTGCTTGCCAGCTCGCTCCCTTTATTATATATTTCAACCAATTTACACAAAAGCTTGACAATTTATATACCTAAAAACCTTCCTCATGAATCACTCTATCTATTGGTGAAAACCGCATGAAAATCCGTTGCGTAGTTTAAAACTTGTTTAAGACTTTACACGACCGACGTCGTGCATCGACATAGTCATCTTAAGATTTATACCCTTTAATATCCTGCACTCCTTTCCCTTCAATCTCTATACTTTCCTCACACTTTGTTAACTTTTTCCATCGTTTTCCTTCGTTTTTTTTTAAATCAATCGCATGGCGCATCGCGGCCAGCTATATTTAGTGCGTTTTAAAGAGAAAACCACCTGATGCACACGACTTGTTCATTTTTGCTACAGGTTTTATTGATACAAATATTTTTGACTGACTATGGCGCACACATATTTACTTTGGCACTTAATATTTTTTTTGGCACCTAGTGCGTTATTTAATTCAGGCAATCCATTTAATATTCCTCATCTCCTCACGAGTCGTTGTTCTTATCTCCTATATTTTATTCGAAATATACACAATCTTGATTATAACTATATAGCCTTATAAAATATTCAAAATATTCTTTTTATTCAAGTGTAACCTTCGATTTCCAAAGGTCGATCGATTCGTATTCTAGATATCACCAATTATTATTATTACTACTTGGTCTACCGATTAAACATAATGGATGATTGATTCCTAAACTTTTAAATTATACTTGTATATTTTTAGTACGCATTTGTAAATTTGTACACCTTGCTGTTACATACTTTATTTTTTATTTTTTACAGTGAATACCGCACAAGAATCTCAACTGCTCCCGTCTGGAGCCAGTGAGACTATGGCATCCCCAATTAGGGGTATGTTGTGAGGCTGAAGGTAGTGGGGGGGAGGGGAAGGAGGTGGTGAAGAGGAAGGTTGAATAGTACCTGTTTATTCAGATCTGGTCATCAAACACGGCTAAAACCATTTTCAAGCAACGTTTCAATTCTGAACGGTGGTCTTACACCAGGGCGATACTGATAGTATCTTCCACTCTGGAACATGCCGCAAATATACTATACAGGGTGTTAAGGGACGTACTTGACTTACTTTAACCTGTGATTCCTGACATTATTTGGAGTAAAAAATGTAAATGAAATTTTGGTCTCCGGTGACATTTTTGTTGTTTTTTTTTTAATTTTTTTCTACAAAAACATAAAAAAATGGTAGTTGTTGAACAGTTGGAGGCGGGGTAAGGGGTTTGTCAGACACCCGGCTGAGTGACCAGTGACGATGTGCGGAAGAATTTTTTTTTGTTTGATTTTGAAGAAAAAAATTTTGAAAAAAAAAAAAGTTGTCAAAAAAAGTCACCGGAGACCAAAATTTCATTAACATTTTTTACTCCAAATAATGTCAGGAATCACTGGTTAAAGTAAGTCAAG
This sequence comes from Limnephilus rhombicus, assembly GCA_929108145.2. Taxonomy (NCBI): domain Eukaryota; kingdom Metazoa; phylum Arthropoda; class Insecta; order Trichoptera; family Limnephilidae; genus Limnephilus; species Limnephilus rhombicus. Next base: position 24,326,577 of record OV815278.1, read on the forward strand.
TACGTCCCTTAACACCCTGTATATTATTTTAAATGAATTAATTGTGAAATAACACAAATTAATCAAATAAAATTTATTTGCGCATGCCGGGTTCGAACCCGCGACCTCTGGATTGTGAGTCAAGAGTCTTACCCACTGGACTACGTAGGTCGTCATACTACCTAATCTTATTCTTATTTATTAATCCTAAGTTTGATCAAAATTGTTATAACACGTTCTCTAATAGTACACCAACAACTAATGTTTACAACAATTTGTTATTTTAATTCTTGTTTATTTATTTATTGTTTGTTTGTAAATATTACATAATACAATATAATTAACTTAAAATGTCCAACTAGGCAATCGCCCGTTTTAGGACATTCCAATATGATAATGTTTTTACATGTAAATTATAGTAAGTTATAGTATTGACTATTTTGTTAGTAAAATAATACATATGTATATTCATATTCTAGAATATTTTCAGTTATACCAGTTTACTTATTATATTATCTAATCTTACACATTTTGTAACATTCTCGTCTTATGTATTTCGTAATGTAATAATAGTTTACTTTTGTTTTAAATTCATACGATAATATCTTTCCATTGTTTATTTTTATGTGCAAATGAGTATACATTGTGATAAGTATTTGTATTGACTTTGCGGTTTCGTTTGATTTTTTTTTTTGATATATTAATGTTTGAAATATTTTCATGATCTTGCTTGTTTTTTTTTTTGTTAATGAGGTCGTCTCGTATTTTTTTTGGTTTGATGCAAATGAGTTATATCTACATATTTAAAGAGTTATTACGGAAAGTAAAACTAGTTTTTTGATATCTCCAAAAATGACGAAGTTACGGGTTTTTAAAGTTGGGTAAAATGGTGTCTCGTGACGTCACACGAGACACGATTTAGTACAATTTAATATATGCGATACATTCCAGAATACACTCCAGTACCGCACTTCTCTAAAACCACCGCTCAGAATTGAAACGTTGCTTGAAATGGCTTTAGCCATTTTTTTTACCATATCTGAATAGCCAGGTACTCCCCACCTTCCTCTTCCCCATCGCCTTCCCTTCCCCACTACCTTAAGCCTCACAACCACAACATATCCCAATTGGGGATGCCATAGGCTCACTGGTTCCAGATGGTTGGCACTCTTGTGCGGTATTCACATTTAAAAAAAAATGTAGATGCTTCATTTCATATTTTTATTAAATAATTTATTTAATTTATGTAAATTATATTATTTAAAAAAAATTATGTTTGCTTATCTGCTTTAACTTATTTTTTATTGTTTCTATACGAAGAACTACGTACCTATTATTATTGTTCGAAATACCTACTTTTATAAAATTATTTGTTAATTGGCCTCTTTTATAATTCCCACGGTTACGGCTTGACGACGGCACAGACAGGCAGTGTGTGGAGGGTCATTTTAAGGAAAGGGAGGAGAGGAAGTTCTGGGAAGAAAAAAGGTATGAGGGATTTGTAATCTGGGGTCAGTATGACCGGGAGTAACGAAATATGAATCCAACCCTCCAACTGCGGTGCAAGGGGATGAGTCCAGTGAGGCCGGCTGGAGAGGTCAAAAGGTCAAAAGGCCTCCCTCAACCAGTCTCTGGATCCGGTCGGCAGAGGCAGCCTCTGCCAAGACCTAGACAAACCTCACCCCAAGAACCCGGGCTTATGTTAGGAAACTTTCTAAGAAGGTAAATAGAAGGGAAATAGGAAGCGTAAAACTCACTGTAGGCTAATGTAGAATTCAATTTCCACATAAAATGTTCCAAACTGTGCACATATTGTTTGGTCACCAACAGTTTTTCACAATTTTTAGACTTTTAATAAACTTGTAATTTACCATTTGATACAAATAATACACATAGACACTGGTAATAAATACACTGCTTGCAAGTTGTCACCGCGCTGATTTGCAATGTCATTCGTAGATAGGAGGAAGTAGGTATGTATTTATTTTATTTATTAGCGTTATAAACAGTCATTACAAGTTCATATATAACAGTGTTAGAGATAGTCATATCATTGACCAATAAAATAACGACATAAAAATAATGTAGGTAGGTGTGTATGTAGGAAAGGAAACAGGATAGAAATATTCCCAAACAGCTTTACTTTAGTGAATTTGCCTTTTCTGTAGTGTATGTGAAATGTGCGGAGTAACTTGGAGTTGGGGAACAGTTTTGTAGTTTGTGTTGTGTCTTTTAGGATTAGTGTCGTAGAGGTAAACATTTTATAATATTGAAATGTACAATTTTTGTCCCTCGATCTCATGGTAAAAATTCCGATTTGGCAAAACAATAAATGGCAACCTTTACATAACTTACGATTTACGATAAGGTCCAAAACCTCAGATTATACATTTATTTTCAAAGTCAAAATGTTCGCGAAATCTTATTATAAAGTTTGGTATTTATTTATTAAACTGTTACCTTTGCTTCTATCTAAAAGGGAGATAGATATCAGTAAAGTCCAAAGTTTTATAATGTTACGCCAGCGCTAACAATGAATACATTCCCTCCGAGGGCAAAGTTCTACAAAGTTCTAACTTCAAACCGAAGTTACTTCCAACAATACAACATGGATGAACAAATTACAGTCTCAAGGTTTATCTCTGATTTAATCTTGCTTCGTCCTATTCCCGTTGGAATGGTCCATTTTATTATGAGGAATCTGTTAGTTTGATATATCAGTATAATATATTATAATGATAATATTGTTTATGTAGATGCTACGCTAGTGCGCTAGTATTTCGATAATGTGCATATTATCGTTAAGCTTTATCTCTACTAAATGGTTTTAACATGGTCATGACATTATTATTTGTTATGAATAAATTAGGAGATAGAAGTCTCTTATCAGGTGGTCTCATGGGATACTGTGATTTAGTTCTGACTGGAGTGTTTATGACGGTAAATAAATCTATTGAATATGTAACATACGAGTTAACTTAGTAATACAGTCACATTAGATCCGGGGTCGAAATGACAATCATTTCTGCAACAATTTCAGATTGCTGTAGAGAAATCTGCAGCGTTTTGCTTTAGCGTCATCAAATATATTATCGTAGTTGCCTTATGCCTCTGATCTCAGTAAGTTAAAATGCAAATACTAAAGCATTTATACACAGAAAGCGTACTTAACCGCAGTCAGTCTATCCTTCACTTCCGCGGGGAATCGATATTATATGTTTAACTTGCACAATTTAAAAGGTTTATCAAAGAAGATCACAGACGCTGCGTAAATTGATTATCTCTTCGGATGTCACTAGAAACTTTGCACGGCGATTTTGTCGAACTGGGAGAATTATAAAGGTCATTCCAGAGCAAAAGAGTATTTTCAACTGACTGCCGCGAATGGATTTGAACGTGTCAAATTCATGGTTCTGCCATTGGCGCAAAACATCACAAGCTCCACCGGGAACCAACGGCATAGACGATTACGAAATAATCACAATTCCACTTGGGTTATGGTTAATAATACTGGCTTTAAGTGGAACCGCTGTACACATTGGTAATTCTATACACATTGGAACAATATTGTAAATGCCAACACATTGGGTTTCAACTTTCAAGTATTACTACTCCGAAATGTTTTTGTAAGATTGTAATATAAGGCGGCATACATTAATTACGTGAGATCAAAAGGTAAGGGGGGGGGGGGGTCAAGCAAAATCTCACGTTACTTGAATATACGAAGTGGCCCAAATTTATCTCACTAAGGGTGGGGGGAGGGGTCTAGATTAAAAGAAAAACTACTCACGTAATTAATGTATGCCCCCTAAGTACCCTTCTAGTCTTGAAAAGTGAAGAAAACACTAACTCATTGCTTTTTAGTAGCTTATCGATTTGGATAAAACCCAAAAAGTAGGTATTCAAATTAAGACTCCGCAACCGGCCCCGAAAAGAAGAAGATGGAGAGATACGAAATTACGAATGTTAGAGGAGAGGGTTAACATCGATGCGACAAAATCGATGCGAAAATTGCGAAAATGTTTAATAAAACACGACGCATTTAAAAATAGAGCAAAAATATCGCGGGCATTGTCTCTAACAGCATTTAATGGAACACTGTGATTTTTTTCATACATATAACTTGTAAAATAACTGAAACAAACGTGTTTCTAATAATTTTTGGAGCATACTTTGCGATTTTTTTCTATCGAGGGAATTTTGTATAATTTGCGTTTCGGCGCGGGCAATGTCTAGATATTATCTTCAAGAATAACATATATTTTTTTAAGAGCTTTAAAACTTAACGTGTTTAAGGGAGATGTGTAAGAAATCGGTAGAAATTTTTCCCTTAAGAATAGTTTATAAAAACCATTAAGACCAAAAAACAATCGTAATTTTTTTAAGAAGCTAGACCGACTTACATTGTTTATTCACTTTACGAATAATATCAATTTCCTCCATAAAGCGGATACTATAATAATGTCATTGACGCAACAATTATTATGTATCAATAAGCCTAAAAGCAAACAAACCTTGTAAAACCGAGCCCCTGGATGAAGTGCTACCGGCACCGGGTGAATGTCAAGGTCGGTCCAATATTCGCCTTGTTAGTTGTCGCCAATCTCCAGTCTCTCGCCGAAATAAGAAATAAATCATCGTTACCATGATTTGGCACTTCGTTAAAAGTAGCCTCTTTGAATCTTTGATCTGTAGTATCTGTGGTGGGATCAATAGTAAATAAGCAATTATAATATTGTATTCATCTAAAAATATCAGAATGTGTTAGACTTGTACAGACATCGCTTTAAAAGATAAAATATCATTTGGCTTGGCCTATTTCAGCATATCGCTCGGCATATATCCCCATTGAGAACGTACGGCGAGCGATATCCCGAAAAAGGCATCACACATTAAATTTGGGAGGCGGAAATGGGTACCGCCGCCCCGGGAACCTTTATTGGATAACCAACACCTCTGCCATAGGTTACCCCAAGTGGTTTGCTACTTTTGGTGATTTAGCAGGGGTGCCCGGGTTCATGGGGTGAGGTTTGTCTAGGTCTTGGAGGCGGATGACCAGGACACACTGAACCCCAGTTTCCTACCCACCCCTTAAACCCTTTTCTTTCCCAGAACTCTCTTTTCCTTCCTTTCCTTAAAAAACCTCCTTACAGCATCCCCAAAGATGACACAGGCCCCGAGGGAAATTATTTTCCTCAGGGCCTCCTGTGTGGAGCTCATGTAAAAAAAACACATCTGCCACATCTGGACACATCTGCCCTGATGATGGACGCTGTAACTCTGTCCGAAACATTGGCTAAAGGAGGAGGTAGCGCAACACGGCATAAACCAAAAATAAATAAAATAATACTTTTGGCCTTGAAAATCTAAATTCAAATACTTCTATTTGCTATGACATCATATTATCTTACAGGCAGGGCTGGGCAGTATTTGAATTACTTGTATTTGAAATACGTATTTGAAATACAAATACGTATTTTGTTACTTCCTAAAAATGTATTTTGTAATTAGTATTTCAAATACTTATGGCTTCAAAATACATTTTCAATTACATTTAGCGATCTTAATGATGAAGTTTGAATCCTAGTTGTAAGCCTATCGTATTCATTTTATTTTATTGTATGCTTATTATATGTACAGCGCCCTTGAGATGATTTTTCATGAAAACGGCGCTTTATAAATCAGCCAAATATTATTATTTATTATTATTATAATGAAAAATATACTGAAATAGATAATGCATAGACTAAAACCGCTAGAATCCAGAGCAATATATTATGTTAATAATTAGAGTTGGCAACACTGTAGGTATGTGAAAGCAAGGATCTTGTCAATTGTTATTTTAATCGTTTCGCGGTATTGTGATTTAATTGATAATTGATAATGGATAATCAAATTCCGTTATTACTTTGAATTGTAAATTTTTGTGACATAGTATGAGATCAAGCACTATAAGAATAATTTGACTGAATACTAGATTATTTTTAAGTTAATTACAGTAGAGCGCACTTGAAATTAAATATAAAACTGTGCTATACAAATGTCAAGTTATTATAATAATAATTATATAATAATTATTATATTAACACCTGGGTCCTATACCTCAAAACTTTACAAGTGGAGCGGAGATGAGATGTGTCTTCTGAGCAATATGATTGATCAATTTTTGCACGTCTCTGTTTCACTCTGCTCAGCTTTGCTTCTATTGAAACGCATCCTTAGATCAGGGCACTTGCGACATTTATTGCAACCAAAGGTTCTACCAAAACCAAATGTATTTTGTAATTTGTATTTTGTATTTCAAATACACGACTTGAAAGTATTTGTATTTCGTATTTTAAATACATGCGACAAAGTATTTTGTAATTTGTATTTTAATTACAGCAAAGCATGTATTTTGCCCAGCCCTGCTTACAGGTAATAAAATCAGCAAGTGTACATTTAAATACAGTTAAGAGATATTTAGTTATTTTATAGCTTTGTATTGAGCTTAAGGTGAGCTTGAGATGAGCTTGAGGTGATATCTACTTTTGCCACTAATCTTCTCATAAATGTAATACTAACAGTGACAGGGGTAGCATATGTAAAATCACGCAATGTCCAGTGTTTTAAAATATAATGTCCTCCGCGTGCAAAGCCGCCTCTTCTCCAAGCATAAATATTCTAATTAAAGTGTGTTTATCGGAAGTGACCTGCCAGGTAATTTCTGTATCTATTTGTGAGTAATAAAATTAGATTGAGCCAAAGAGTTCGTAATAAATTGTACAACTCCCTCGAGGTGATTTTTCACAAAAACTGCGTTCTACAAATTATCAAATAATAATTATTATTATGATATGAAAGTAAATCCTTATTCTGATGATTGAGAATATTATTTAATTATTTTTATTTATTTATTTTATTCGGGTTCTCCATAAAACAGTTATAAACTAAAAAAAATATGGAAATATTTCAATTTTTTTTTTAGGGGTAGTTCAACTATGTTGTGACATATGTCAAGAAATAGTTACTGAATTCTCTGTAGGTGACATTGAAGATGTCGATGCTCAACGCAGAGTCGTTAAGATGAAGCCATAGTAAGTAATGCAAAATCATACAAAATCATATATTTTTATTATGTATAAGTATTATATATACATGCTTCAATTAAATACTGCGTGTAGAACATACCTTGGTGTAGAACATACCTTGGCCCTTAAAAATATCGGTCATTTTTTTATAAAACTTTTAATAAGCCTATAAAAAAATAAAGTATAAGGTCTATAAAAAACACTTTCAAGTCCAAACTCTCCTATTTATAAACCCTTTTCGGATATGATTTTATTGTATAATGTGGCAAATTTAGTTTATTTTATAATAATCCAAAAAAAAATATATTTACGCCCGAACTTCCCAAATTAAAATAAAATATGCATTTTCGCTTTGTTATTTTACAATACGGCCGCTAGTCGACGAATTTGGTTTTTCAAGGTGAACCCTATGGCGTCCACCGAAGAACTACTGTTCACGCCACAGTCGCCAAACCTCAGTCACGCCCCGAACTGAGCGGGAGATGGACGCGTCACTCCGCGTCGCTTGATTTCGTGAAATCAATTTTAAATTTCCGTTTTATTACAATAAACAATGATTAAAAAGGTGTTAATGTTTTTTTACAAGTTTTTACGAAATCAACCTGTAAAAAAAATCTCAAAATACCTTTTCCAACCTTTCCAGAAGCTTTTTCTCAAGTATTTTCAAACTCCTCCCTAAAGGGGCGTGAATTCCGATTTCGATTTTTTCCTGGACTATTGGATCGCCTTAAGCTTTGGAGTCGCACTGCTTAATGGTGCATTCTGAAAGGCAGAAGTTCTCGTAAATAACTATCTCATAATAAACTATGTTGAATTGAGAACATTTTGCTTAATAAATGAGGGAGTGAAAATTATTATTTTATATGTTTTTACGGTTTTTACGTCATTTAATGTAACTACTGGCACGGAATGGCGGAATAATGATTTATTGTTTACATAATATTGTATAGGTATGCCGACCAGGTAGACCGTCCACAATACAATATGAAGAAACCATACCATTGGAATAATTTATTATTGCGAACAAATAATACGTAATTCAATTACGATTCGGTCGAATTGAATCATAAAGTGATCGTAAACGATTTTTCCGAACGCCTGTAAAAGTGAGCGTATTATCAAATGGTATAAATTTTTTTTTTCAATCAACTCGCAACAGCCTTTTTATAGGTTCTTTTTCCTGCTTTTATAGGGTTCCCAAGCGCGTAGAATGTCATTTAGTATTGAATATTCAGATGAATTTTTGCTCAAGAAGATTCCTTATAACACGTGGTTTCTTTTTATAAATTGGTGTGTAGGATTAAGGGCCGGTATTTCGGTTGCCCTTAATGTTCGCTAAGTACGTGAATCCTTGCTAAAATTTAAGCCTGCCATTTCGGCCGCTTAAAGCTCCGCAACGAGATACGAAATTGCGAATGTTAGAGAAGAACGCTAACATTTACAGCGACAAAATCGATGCGAAAATTGCGAAATGTTTAATAAAACACGCCTCGTTTAAAATAGAGCAAAAATCTCGAGGGGGCTGTGTCATGTACAATTTAAAGAAACATTGTGAATTTTTTCATGCATATAACTTTTAAAGTAACCGAAACAGACTTGAAAAAAATAATTTGGATTTAATGGAGCATGCTTAGCGATTTTTTTCTATCGAGGGAATTTCATATAATTACTAAATCACGTATTTTTTTAGTATTTATCTTTAAGTACCCGCTGTTTGGTATAGAAATCATGCGTTCAACGACAAATAAATACCCCCCTTGTGATATTTCGTGATTTTTTACGAATCCCCCCCCCCCCCTCTTTCGAGCCTCACGTGATTAATGGACGATCCCTAAGTAAGTTTAGGGAATTTTTACAAGTTCCAATGCGAGAACATGTTCGTTTTCAATGGCTAGTTCGTCATATTTCATGAATAATGCGCTGACTCAAGCAAAACATATATTAATCTGCATATTATATGCTGAAATTTTTAAACATCTTGATGACAATTTGGTTTTACAAAGAAACTACCTCTATTAAAATCATAGACAAAACGAGTAAAATTGGTGATATCTGATATCTAATGCTTACATTACTTACGACCTATGAACGGATTCTGTGCAAAGCATCGCAAAGCTCGCCATAAGCAAACGGGGATAAAGAGAAATTGATATACACGCCCTAAGTGCCTATAGATCAAGAATAAGACCACAAGAGATGTCAAACGGAAGATCTTAAATAAATTTAAGAACTAGCCCAATAAAGAAAATTACATCAAGAAAAAGGCGTTTTTATGAAAAAGAATTATTCTACGAATGAAAATAGTTCTTTGTTAAAAACCGCCTTGTTTGATTTATACGCGTCAACCGGTTTCGGTTGATCTCAACCTTCATCAGGACAAACGTATAACTATTGTACTGTTGAAGGTTGAGATCAACCGAAACCGTTTGTATCTACCGTGTTTATCAAATAAAGTGGTTTTTAACCAAAAAAAACTTTTTCATTTGTATAATGTCAAGTCACAAATTGTTTGCTTTCTTCGATACAATTATTTTACGTTACATTATTAGTTTTCTATATTTGAGTGGTTTAATTATTTTGCTGGTGCCTTTTCTTGGAAAATTAACATTAATTTATTGGCGTTATGAATGAATATTTTCGTCTAATTAATTATTCATTTATTGTGATTATGTTATTTTCGCATCAGACTCGTAAAAGCAATAATAAATTCTATATTAATTTTTCATCGGCAAGAGGTCGATAAACCTGTGAACAAGCTCACATTCACTACTCGATATGTGAAACTTTAAATTTACACACAGGAAAGTATGTAAATACGGTCATTTTATTTCGTGTGAACCACATAGGTATTAGTATTTGGTCTGTGGTTTTACTTTTAATCTTTGTATTTTTAAATTGAAGTTGTCCCGTAATTTTAATTTTTCTAAGTAAATTTACGAGGGTTTCCTAGAATCAAAGATCGTTCTAATTTTTAAAATCAGGAAAAATTTATATTTACCAAAAGTCGTATGGCATTTTAGGTATATTATATCCCTGTCTTTTTTTTTGTACTGTACTAGCTGAAGTCCCCGGCGATACCCGGGCTTTACCCAGAGTTTTCGAAATCAAATGTAGACAGTGACCTTCCTTCCTTTGCACACTAATCAAATACACACCGCCAGCTTGCCTGCCCGCTCGTCCACCACTTACAGACATTATATATTTGTATATTATATATTTCAACCAATTTGCACAAAACCTTGACAAATTATATACCTAAACCTTTCTCATGAATCACTATACATATATTGGTGAAAAGTTTTTGGGTTTATCGCGAACAGACAAACAGACGCGGCAGAGGACTTTAATTTATAATATGTAGATATTGTACATGAAACTTGCATATTTTATAGCAAAATATGTATGTAAAATTGTACCTCAACCTCCCACTTTTATATATTGTAAGTTCCTACCGTCCTAAAATGAAACTCATCGAGATTTCCCTATTAAAAAATAATAATAGTATTTTTTTAAACGTGAAATTTCGTCATGGGAGAGAAAACATCTACGAGTATGAGCGAGTATGTATATGTTTTCAACAAGTGTTAAACGGCAATGGGGTAGTCTGGTAATCAAAATAGTAGTTGATCGTTCGGATACATTATGTTATTATGACAATTGGGTATTGATGGTAAATGGGACGACGATGGGTAAACCGACTTAACATAATAATGGTGTATGTCTATTTGGTCGTTAATATGACATTTGGGTCGTCTGAATATAATATAATGATATTACAGAAATTGGTTGATAGAAAATGAGCAATCAGTCGTTTGGACATAATATATTGTGGTATGCACAAAACGGACATTTTCGAATGCTAACTAACTGACTAACGACGTTTCCCCGCAGGGGTAGGCAAAGAGATGGACCGCCAAACAACTCGGTCTTGGCACACATTCATTGCCTCATTCGCCTTCACACATCGTCTCATACATATTCTTCTATTATTATGACTCTTGATATGGCTCGACTCAAGCATCTGCTTCACTTGATCATGCGATATCTTCCTCGGACGTCCCCGACTTCTTCTGCCATTCACATTTTCGTAATATTTTCCTTGCATTACTTTCTTCGTTCATTCGCTCTACATGTCCTAACCATCTGAGCGTCCCTCTATAACAACTATAAAATGATTCGAAATTATCTGATTTTTATTTTCCAAGTTAAATAAAGTAAAATAATAACTTTATTAAATGATTTAAAATGTTTAGAAACACTGTTTACATTTAGGTTTCTAATTGGGTATTTCAAAAGGTTTCTGCAAATGCTCTTAATAGGTTAAATAGATCTCGTTTGCTTTAGAAAAACACTTTAATTTTGTACCATTAAAACTCTCAAATATTTTACTTCCCTTTGAGCCATCTGGAAAAGCCAGTCTGGCGAAACACGCTATTTATATACTACGTTTGCTATCTGTATCTTCATTTTGTATTAGACTAGCCAGTTACCGGCGTGCGTTGCAATGCCACCTAATAAAGAAATTGTTTGTCCCTGCGTGTTCTTTCTCCTTCCCCTCACTCGTTCCCCCTCCACCATTCCTATCGCCTTCCCTCTCCCCTCTCCTGCGAACTCCTCTCCCGCGTTCCATATATTCAGTCCCGGTACATTCAGTTTTCAAACAGCTTGCCTTTTTTATATGAGCTCCACACAGGAGGCCATGAGGAAAATAATTTCCCTAGGGCTTATGTCATCTTTGGGGATGCTGTGTAGATGTTTTTTTTTCGGAAAGGAAGGAGAGAGTTCTGGGAAGGAAAAGGGTTTAAGGGGTGGGTAGAATCTGGGGTTCAATGTATCCTGGTCATCCACCTCCACCACACCTATCCCATGAACCCGGGCACTCCTGCTAAATCACCAAAACGTAGCGAATCACTTGGGGTGACCTATGGCAGAGGTGTTGGTTATCCAATAGAGGTTCCCGAGGCGGTGGTACCCATTCCCGCCTCCCAAATTGAAAATTGCTTGCCACCTATTGCAATTTTTTTTATACAAATTTATTCAAAAACTCCGGAATTTCATACGTCATCTGCCAGCACGACGATAAATAAAAATTTATTTTTAGTGAGTAAAATATATTCCCGGGAACCAGTTATTGCATTTGCCATAGGTCACCTTAGGTGGTTCGCTAAGTTTGGTGACTTAGCGGGGGGTGTTCTTGGGGTGAGGTTTGTTTAGGTCTTGGTGGCGGATGCATGACCACCTTCTGCGTGGCATGCCGGATCGAGAAAGACTTTCTTTTGTCTTTGCCCTTATTAGCCTCCAGGCTTTCCTGCCCTATCGCTTTTGCACCACAGTGGAAGGGACACACTGTCCCCAGATTCCTCCCCACCTCTCATATCTCTTTCTTTCGTAGAACTATCCTTCCTTTCCAAGAATATCTTCTTCAGTGCCTAAAAAAGCGAATATTGAAGCGTACCCAGTCCTGGATTTGTCAATAGGCCGTGTAGGCCGCGGCCTAGGGGGGCAGATTTCAGGGGGCGGCGCCAAGCCTACAAGTGAGTGATTATTATATATTATGTAGGTGGCAACTTCTAAGAAGTAAGGGGCGGCGCAAATGAAGTGGCCTATACTCAGTGGCGGTTCTTCACAGGGGGACAATGGGGACAGTCCCCACCAATTACACTCAAAACCTACTAAAGGAAATAACAGTCGATGCTTTGTCTTCACCAAAATGAATGAATTCTTTAAACATAAAAGTAATTAATATTTGCAGAAATAAAATATTCCGAATGATTTTAATAAGACCCTACGCGCGTACGGCGGACAATGTAAGGCGCATAAGAACAGCGGGTCTATTTCTCAGATTCTCAGTGCGCAGAATGTACTGCGCACTTGGGGGATAATCCGAACCATCCCCATACTTTCCTTGCGTTGTTTCGCGATTGTATGCAACGGCGCATGCGCACTCGTACGTGAATTCAAATACCCGCGGGGACAATTCTTTGGATCCCCTCTGAACCATTTGTTTGCGCAGTTACGGGCGGGAATCGCTCGCGTTCAAATTAAGTTCGATAAGTAAGATTACGGTACAGTACGTAACATATGTCGATCCCCACCACTAAAGAAGTGCTCGAACCGCCACTGCCCATACTTATGAAAAGTAAAATCTGCCACTGAGCGTACCTATTCTATGTATGTTATGTTTGCATGCATACGTAGTTCATATATTATGGAGTCTATTTGCGGGTGTGCTGTGCTCATAGTTAATATATTATGTTGTCCATTTTACGGGTTTGTTCATTCTCTATAATCTATAACCCTATTACTGATTGCATGGTGGCCTAATTTCTAAGTGACGCATTATTATCATTATCACTTTATTGTGCTATTAATTATTGTTATTAAAATTGTTAATGATTTAGTCAGCCTTTGACGTCTTGATCTTTGATAACCAAATAACCGCTATAATCACCAGGGTTATTGTGTTACAAACACAACACTGTGAAGCAACTCGGTAGGGTGATTATTCCATCAAACTACTAAACTATGATAAATTCAAACCTTACCTTTTCATCACAACCGATTTTTTTGTTATTTAATAGTTACTCACAATTCACAACGAGTCGTAGAAACGGCCCGTTCTCATGTGACAAACGTCAATCGTGTACATTGGGTGCGTGTTTGGCGTGATTCCCTACTATGCACCTTCACTTGACTTCATCATAATTCTCACACAGATCCATTATTTGCATACAGCATGTTTTGTTTAGACCATAGGTTCTCAACCTTATTTTGCCCACCGCCCACTTTGATAATCCACTTTACGAACTACCGAAACATGTGAATTTTCGCACACGTGATAAAAATGATTACAATACATACAATAACAAAAATTAACAAACATTTTAACAAGTTTAGTTTGCTTTATTAGCACGTGATTAGCGTGTTTTTATTTTTTTTAGGCCATATTTTTTTTGGCCTGCTCCCGCCCTCACTGTGCCATCTCATTGCCACCAATTTTTTTTGGATCTTTTACTGCCCCCTGAAAGTCTCTAACTCCCACAAGGGGGTGTTATCGCCCACGTTGAGGATATATGGTTTAGACTTTAATAAAAATAAGAACAATTAATATTTATTTCACAATTCAGGGTTTGAAGCCGAAGCGTGTTTAAGTCGGTTACGTAGAATGTATTTTGGCATGTACTACTCGTTTCATTGTTATTAACAGATTAACACACTGAAGGTTATTCAAATAGTTTATCTGAATATGATAATCATAAGCACTGAATTCAAATATTTAATAACTAATAAACAATAATAAGTAATAATAAGGTATGCGCTCTTAGAATTCTCTAACACATTGAACATATTATAAACTTGCTGTCCCTTTTCCGCTAGTCACAATAAGTATCCGTGAGCGAGACATGAAATTAATATATTACAAAAAATCGAAAACCTATCATATATTGGTGTGGTGCCGTGTATTATCAGCATCAACCATTGTCCATATTCTATATTTATTAATGGTGTGTATGTGTAGTCCAATGAATAAATGAGTTGAAAAGTAAAATCGACAAATTATAGAATAAAAACTGACACAAATAATGACTTTAAAATAATGTTTAAACTTAGATTATTTATCGTGTACCCGATCGAAGTGGAACCGATATGAATAGGAAAGGCTGTTCATTATATTACTCTTGATGTCCCTCTTCCGCTAAACAAGACAAATGCTGTCCCTTATAAAAATAAAATAAATACATTCACTCGCTGCGTTACCTCTACCTGCACGGGAACACATTAAACATTGTACAGCAGTGAGAAGAGTACCTTTTCATCTCACTTGCCTACCCCTACCCCTACGTAGGTAAAAATTATGGTAAAGGTATAATTTATTAACAATTTGTTTCACAAAAGGAAAATGAATATTTAGTTTAATCCGGTTTAAAGTAATTGCGAACCATTAAGTTGATATCGCTTTCTAGGCCATGCCCGATTGATATAAATAACCTCATAAACTTTTAATACAACCTACTAAGTACCTTAAGTATTATTCTTCCAATTACCCTTGTAATGTTAAATTATTATGATGATTGTTGAACTTTGATAGCAGGAATTCATGCTATTATTATAGGTTATATCTGCCTACTCAAATGCCACATCTTTAGATAAGAGTGAACTAGTTAGTACATGTAAGTTTTAAGATTTTCACGGCCAAAAGCATTTTCGTTATTTGTTTTTGGATCTACCGGATCTGCCGGATCTGCCCTGATGATGGACACTGCAACGATGTCCGAAACGTTGGCTAAAGAAGGAGGTAGCGCAACACGGCATAACACCCCAAAAACAAATAACGAAAATAGTTGGTACATAATCGAACGTTTTTAATAGGGTAGCGTCTGCGTGGTTGAATTTAAGAACCCGGCTTCGAATGCATGTCTGCCGCCGCGCCTTACACGCCGCACAATATAAACTAGTTAGTATTATTTATCGTGTTTTATTGTTTAAATATTTTAGCACGATGTTATTTTGTCGTATTACTTACCTTTATCCAGTACCTTACAAAAATTTACATTTACTTGACAATTTATTGAGGCTGTTGATTTTATTTTAAATTACCCCTACTGTTGTATGGTATAAACTATAAACCATGAACAACCTTTTTAAACGGAGGGCCAATTGAACCGCAGGGGGTAGGATAGTAGGATACCTAGAGCCATTGTTAAATTTGTAGTGTAGATTTGTATTGGCAGTGTCGCAAACCTATTTGTATTTTATAAATGTAATTGCTTATATAAATACTTCTTTATATGTGTAATTGCTGTGTACCTTTTATTTTATTTTTTCCTGATGATAACAAACTTGCTTAAAAATCCTTAAATGTTTCAGATTGTTAACAGTAACAAATTTAATACCCACTGCTCTGTAACTACATTCATAGTACCTACTTACTTCTTTATATATGTAATTGCTGTGTACCTTTTATTTTTTTTCATAATAATAACAAACATACGTACATTTATGATAGCAAAAAAAATAATTACAAGAAAATTACTACAAAACCGGTATGCTTCGAGTATGTTTGGAATCATATTTAGTATGATATTGTGACAATAATTATTGAATCTCCTGTAGCCTGAGCCCAAATACGAATCTGCTGGTTGAACTCCTTTGTAAATAATTTACTATCGAATACTGATACCTACTTATGTTGTGCGTACTTATGTCTTTCATGCTCTGTTTATTATTATTTTATGTACTATAATACTTATGATGCTACATACCTACTTGTTATAATGCACCTTACATTTGAAAGCCATCAAGGCGTAAACAAACAAATAAATTAATTAAATGGTAGTTTCAAATAAAATAATCGTAGAACGTAACAAATAAAGCGCCGCAGGCGAGAATTTTATATCTCCAAGGTCAAACCCACAAATTCTATCAATTTTTATTATTATGAAATACTGAAGAGCATATATAAAGAAATACCTACTTATTATAATTTTGTGCAACTGTTGATTTTATCATTAAGAAAGTTAACTCGGTCGCTCCGAACTCTACGTGTGGGGGGTGCTAACGTTAATCATACCACGACACGTAGATTTTAGGTGGGTAAATTGTTTATGTACGATAGAACATTAAATAAAGTGTGTGTGAACATTGCACAAGGAACAAACTGTAGAAAAGTTATAAACTTTTGGGAAAAAGTGATTTCATTCAGTTAATATTCTGAATTGATTCGTATGATTTATTCGGTCATCAGAAATTCACGGAAGCTCATCAGATATTTCAGCTCTTGTCTGCAAAATAAAAACAAAAATATTTGCGCGTGGATTCACATTTTATTACCCATTCGTAGGGAATACTTTGTAGGCAAATAATAATAAGCAAATTTGTATTCATACCTAACCACAGCAAATATTTAACACATCGTACAAGTAAACGAAGGTTAGATCGTATTGCAACGGTGTTTATTCGACAGGTATGCTATTATTTAATGGGTAAAGTTTTCCTCTGCGCTTCTGTAATATTATCAGCCATGTTGTTTGTTTATTCAGGGCAATTTCCTGTTTCCTTTGGCTCTCCAGAATTTGCTGAGCTATTTTCAGAATTTGTTTTATTATTAAAAGCATTCCCGTTTTCCCACCTCCCCCCCCCCGCAGTTGTCGATCGATGAGAACGCTGCTCCAAGCATCCGAGTGCGTCGTTATAAATATTCTCAAACTGTTACTTAAACAACACGCAAATGTCGTTTATTTCGTTTTAAATCGTAGTAAAATAATTAAAATTTAATTAACTATTGTTATGTTAATATTATTATAAAGCCCTGATTAAGCTTCGGCACGAGCGAAACGTGATCGGCGACTAAATGAATAATAAGTAGTGGGGTTAAAACGACCTGTTTGTATTATTTAATTCTCTCCACAAAGCGTGTGCTTACTAAAATATGTTACCATTTTGCTTCATCGTGTTGTACGAGGTTGGGCAAGAATTATAGAGCTTTATTATTTAAAAAATCAGGAAAAAGATGTTTTTAGAAATAAAGCATGTTAATTTTTTAAGGCACATAGCATTATTTTTCGATATAGTCCCCGTTGCGATCGATGCACATGGTGAGCCGTGGCACAAGGTCCTTTATTCTCTTGCAGCAGAACTCGGCCGCTAAAAATGTTCTCACCTCTTCTTCCTCGACGTAGTCGATCTCGAAACGTTTTCCTGCCGTGCCAAGTGGTGCTTCAGGCGAAGGAAAAGATGGAAATCATGTCATTTGATTGCCCTTTTGATTCCGGGGTTAAGTGGTGAAACCAAATTTCAAATTTCTCAAAATCGTTTGTAAGGTTGACTTACTGAATTCTGGGAACAAATTACAAGCTCACGGACTTCAACAGGACGGACTCCCCTCCTGGTTGAGAAAGCGAATAAGAATGCACCTCGCAGGCGGCGGGATTCGACAGCGGAGCGTCCATCTCAAACGGACACAAAGATCGCACTGAAGCAGCTACCAAGCCGGATCGCTGGTCGTTTTGAAGGGAAAAGTCTGAGCTACATGCTAGTGCCGCAATCTTTTGAGAAATAACGTCCGTGTCGCCAAAAATGAGGAAAAGTCTTTAATTCTTGGACAACCCTCGCAAGTAGGCGTTCTCCTAAATATGCGAAATTTATATGATTTAGTTAATTGAAATGGCGAAATGAAATGCCTGAGTTGATTGACGAGATCTGAATAGCCTGGTACTTCTCAACCTTCTTCTTCCCCATCTCCCTCTCTCCTCACTTCCTACAGCCTCATGACATACCTCAATGGAGATGCCATAGTCCCACTATCTTTGGACAGTTGGGACATTTGTCCGGTATTCACATAAAAAAGCTAATAAAGCTAATGGTACAGCGATTTAGTTCATGTCTCTTTTTATTGAGAGAAATGATGCACTCTTATTTGCGTCCATTGAAGTCCGCCCACAGCGAATTTAAATTTGAAATGCTATTTTAAAACGGGACGTTTTACCTTCTCGACTTCCTTTCATAAACATACTCAACCCTAAATAACCCACGCAAAAAAAAACATTTTTCTAAAACTGTGTTTTTCGTCAACATTAATTAATGGTAAAATTTTTCATTAGAATAACTCTCTTTTATAATAACTTTTGAAAGTTGTTTCCATCAATCTAAAAGAAGAAGATAATACTACTAAATTGAAGAAGATAATACTACTAAATCTGAACGAAAATATGAAAAATAAAAACAGAAAAATAAAAAGATAATGGTCACAACTGGGACATGAACCGAGGATCTCTCGTCTCAACGGGACAAGCGCCTTAACCAACTCGGCAATTGAGACCTCTTTTTTAAATGTCAATTTTGTCAATCTAATATTTCAAATTCAGAATTAAAAATTTTATTATATACTTTTTTTTGTTTGTTCACTTACATATTATATTTATTCATTTATTTAGAATCATTAACTTCAACGTTCATAAGATTTTGTGTTCAAAATGAAATTATTTATCCCTCCGTTTTCAAATTAAATTCTAATTTGAAAATGTATAACATAATTTTATCTCTCGACTGTTGAAAGCACTGTATTGTAATATTGTACAGGTAATAATCCCGTATAAAACTTGTAATATAATAATATACGTAATTAGCTCATAGTTTAAGATACTGAAGTAATAATTTATTGTAGGCAATGAAATAACGAAGAGCGAAACACATTTTAAATTGAAATAGGTTTATTTAGACGCCCAAAGGAATTTAATATACAATGCCTTAAATCTTAAAAAAAAAATTACAATGAAAGGAATATAAGTAAAATAAAATAACAAGAGTTTTCAAAATGTGGGTAACAATAAATATAAACAAGTGATATAAAAAATCAACAAGTAAAAAAGAAAGTTTTTTTTTACTATTATACATCTATTTCCATCTTTCGATTTAGTCGCGCCGTCTCTTCCCCAGGGGCTGGCTCTAAACTGCTAAAGTTGCTGACTGGAATCAACAACGCTAACAACTGAGCCAAATCCCAATTAAATAGGACCGAGATTGTCAGATGTTGTAATTTTTTTCTAATATCAGAAAAAAACATATGTGCGCGCGTGTATGTGAATGAGTGCCACAAAAATTTTGCGTTGGCACATGGGGTATTAGGTCGCATAAGCTCGGCGTTCCGAAGGTTAGGTGTGCTGCTGTTCCGTGCAATGACTCCCGCTGTGTGGTGTTTACATAGACACACAATTCTAAAATGTATTTATATAACACAGACTGCGACACATAATAATATGTAAATAAGGGTTGCATTACTACCCTCCATACACATTCATACATACGTGAACCTCACTCTCATTATTCTCACAGCAGGTGTTCGTAATCCTTGTCCCTAAAATACCTGGAGTAGGTACTCAACGCTGGGATTAAACGATCTCTTTGTATCCAATGATTACTCTCTCCCAACCTTTAAAACCACTGTGTTTTTAGTTCCTCTTTTGGCCGCCTTGGAAGTTGGAAGTTATCCATGCAAACTGAATGCACTTTCACTCAGTATCATCAACGAACGAATTTTCTTTTATACCTGTTCGATAATTGAACGCACCGTCGTCGATGAAGATTATTTCCCTCCAAATTAGCGGCACTCTCTCCTGCCAGGTACTTCTACTTGTCTTACTTTTGGTTTTGAATTCGGAATGTTTTGCCGGCGGCGACAACCTATGCGCAGCAAGGTGGGAGATAAAAAGCCAACCAGCGCCGGTTGCTATCTGCGCCGGAAACTGGGTCAAGGCATGGCCAACTAAACTTTGCCAGCGCCGCGGCCGACGCTAGTCGCTGGCACTAGCGAACTCTGGTGACTAGTACTAGTGGCACTAGTGCTGCGCTCGCGTTCGACCGAAGCGCACAGCGCGCCGCGGCCCGCTCAACGGAATCTCATATTTCTAATTTTAAATTACTCGCTCAAAACTGAAAACTTCTATGGAATGGAATGGAATTTGATTGTGAATGTGTTCATCTTTCGAATAGTGTTGTGCTTCGTGTTTATAAATGGAATTTGTTGAACGCCACGAATGATATTCGAACAACTTTACTGTGAAAACTTATCGCTGCGTCACGAATCACTAATAGTTTTCGAGTCGCTTTAACTACTCTCTAGTATCTACCTAAAAGTGTTTTAATTTATTTTGTGAATATGTTTGTTGTTCTCAATGAAGAACTTGGAGTGTTACGAAATTAAACCGGTATGGTTGTGAAAAAACCATCTTGTGAAGAGTGGCCTTCGTACTTGTCGAATTCAGTTTGTGAAATTCGTTGACGTTATTTAATATTTTTCCAGTGTTGTAAAATTTCAGTTTTCTGAAAAGTTTGTTGATGTTTTCTTTGACATGTATTATAGTTCAGTATTGAAGTTCCACCTTTTGGGCAAGATGACATATTATTTTTCGTTGTACCTACAGCTGATCAAGTATTCTGAGATCATCAGCTGATCAGTTTAGTGATGTTCAGTTACTCAATCAAATTGTTTTTTGAAGAGAAGTGTTTTCAATCATGACGTAGCAAAGAACTTTTGCATTTTAAGGGATTCATTTTCGGTAAGTTAACTGTTAAATCCTTTGTTATATAATTATTAGTATTTATTACCTTTGTCTGAACGTTACATAATGTGTCTCCGGAAAAATCACGCATATTTCAATTTCGAAATTTTCGAATCGCAATCAAAAAAGTTTTCTATTTGTTTTCAACTAATAATAAAAAAATTTCAGGCACATGTGGAATTTACAAGGATATATTATTGAAGGTTGAACGACTGAACAACTAAATAATTTTAAACTAAGGTATTTCCGAGTTGCAAACTTTGTTTTCTGAATAAAATTTGTGATGTTTCGACGTCGTCATTGATGGGTTTCACTTTATAAACCAACTAGCTGAAGTCCCCGGCGTTGCCCGGACTTAAAGCAGATTTTTTCCGAAATCCATTTAGACCTTCCTTTTATTTTGAAGGTTAAGTGTGCAAAATTTCATCAATCTCTGAATAAAACAGCAGATTTGTATAAAAAATAAAATTCACGCCGTCCTCGTCACAGGTTTCACAGGCACTCTTCTTTATATAAATAGAATATTGGTTTACCTAATAAGTGTTTAAAAAATTGTCGTGTATTAAACTATGTACGAGTATTTTAAGATGCGTAATAACAAAAAGTATGAATTTTGTACTAGGCACGATTGTATCAACATTCGAAATCGGCGTGAAAAATTCTCGAACGCGCGACATACGAATTGATTTGTTTTTCCTTTGCAAATATACCGAAATATGTCAGACACGAGTATCGCCTATCAAATCGCGGTTCGCCTGTTATTATCCATACTTTTATTTTATTTACCGCGTCGTTCCACTTCGAGGAATTGTTATCAACTTATTGCGAATTACGGTACCCACCGCGATTATGACGAGTTTTGAGTGTGAGAACATTACTTCTACCATTAACAGCCGCCAGATTGACTATTCATTATAGATTTTTCTTTTTTAATAAATCGCATTTCGCGTTTTCAAAACTACACTGCTTTAAGTCAACAAACCCGTTTTAAGAATCTTTTTGAAAGAACAAAAATTTCAGACCTCACATTAAAACCTTTCCTGGTCTGTAATGCGTAAATACTACACATTGCTTCTAATAACTTTTATATCTCTATAAATATAATGAATTTTGGGTTCAGATTTTAGGTATTCCTCCGTTATACATTTACACACTGAATTAAAAAATAATATTTTAAATAATTAGCAAATTTAATTCAAAATCAGAGATATTTTGTTAAATATCGGGAATAAACCACAAATACAATCAACCGTGTGCCAGTGTGAACCGTGATACGCGAAGAGTATGCGGGGGGAGATGACACGCTATGTGACGTCTTGCTCTACTTTGCTATACGGGAACACGAGAAACAGAGACCGCCGTGTTGTGTTTCGACCGTCGATACCTACGACCGCGTAGTAGCTAAACATACATAGCTGTATATATGTATTGGGTAGCAGCCCAGCGAACAGCGCCTCAGTCGTTCGCGGGCAATCCTTTGACACGGTCTCCTCGCCCGTTTTTTGAGCAACGGACGATGGTTTTTTCATGTTTTCAGCAATTAAATTACAATTATTATCACTTGTAACACAAATTACGAAAAACAAAAGCGATTAGCTATGAATGTTCATATATTTCCGATATAAAATCGATGATTTTAACACGTGAATTGATTACACAGCACCGGAGCGCGCGTATTTTTTTAGCACAGTAAGGGAAAGGTTAACTGAACTGATAGTTGATAGTTAACTTTTTCAGACCGTTTGTATAGTTGAAAATACATAGATTTTAGAATTTTTTCTATTTTGTCTGAATAAAAATGGGCGGTTTTCGTTTCCGAATTGCTGGTACAAACTACCTAGCTTTGCATGCTCTTTTTTAATTAGATTTTAGCTTTTAGTTCAGGTGTAGCGCGTTCTACATAATAGCCAATTCTATATTTTGAAAGATGATTTTTGTATTTAATCTGGACCATTTCTCCCGATTTTCTTGTGAAGGTAAATTTTGAGTGTATTTTTATTAATATTTAATTTTTATGTTTTTTTCATTCGATAAAATTTTATATTTTTTGTATAAATTCAGTGTACGATTTGGCATTTTATGTGAAAACGCCCTATACGATCTAATCTTATTTCAAACGAAAGTAGCAATAACTTCTAAACTATTGACAACAACAAAAAATATCAAAATTTTTCAAATAACTCTACAATTTGTCATCAAGCATCAAATATGTTCTACCACTGCCAGTTTTAATTCAGGTCTTAAAGGGTTAAGACAAGCATTACACGCGTTGTCGCAATTTTTGATTTCGTCCTTCAATAATATGTAAACACGAATGATAGAGGGAGCGCCCGAATAGTTAAATGATCAGAATTAATAAGCGTAAGCGACTGTAGTGAAAATCAAACGTTATTATTACCCCAGCGTCTGCGCGGTTGAATTTCAGAACCCAATTTCGAGTGTATGTTGACGCCACGCCGCGGCCGTACGCGTTGCGCCACAAACAACATGTGTACGTGGAATTTCAAACAAAACCAACGTTGTAATTCGGTTTTGAATTCAAGAATTCATCACAAGATGTCGCCACTTACGTCAGTAGCTCGCATTGGACGTTTCGTCCCTAGGTATAAGTACCTACTACTGATTTGTAGAAATAAAGTATCTTTCCGGATATGGAGAGATTACATAATGGCGTATTGCCTGTCATGGTTACTTTAACTCGGTGACTAGCTGTCATTAGATCACAGTGGATCCGAGGAACGGCCTATTTTTGGAACCAGTTCTTATCGGATTTATAAAATGGTTACCTACACTCAAACTGAACGAAGCCGAACCATAAGCCGCCCGCAGAGCCCAGCAGCAAAAACTAGCAGCATAATACATGACATATTTAAAATAGAGTAAAAACCTCTCGACATCTGAGTTAATAAGTAGGTATTTACCTAGCGTTTAAAAAAATACTGTGATTTTTTCACACCTATAATATATGCTAAATAAGAGAACCAGATGTGATTTTTTTGAATTTTCGGAGCGTACTTGCGATTTTTTTTATCGAGGGAATTACATATAATTTCTTTTTCAATTCGTTATTTGGTAGAAATCATATTAAAAATAATATGTTAATATTTTTTTAAGAGCTTAAATCTTGTTGAAGTGAAGGGAATATTATAATACGTCTGTAGAAGTATGGAAAGTGGGGCCTTAAATATTTTGTGTTAAATTATTACTCGCGCAAGACCTCGAGTCAAACGTGGGTATTATTTGAATTCTGAGATTCACCCCTTTCGACCTTTAAATTCATGAATTTCTCCCACTCTTGCAACAATTTACATCACACTATCTAGGTACATAATGTGAGATTAATAACTTGAAGGTTATTCTAAGACTTTTCTCATATTCTTCTCGTATGGCATTTATTAAATTTCCTCGAAAAATATTTTTTTTGTTATTGGTTACCGCATACCACCCACTTCTCTGAAATAAATTCTAATTCACATTTCATTTTATTCACATTTTTTCGTAATGATTTTACAAAAAAAATGTGGGTAAATATAATTATTATTTGGCTGTTGAAAACATCAATTTCAGTGCCGGCAACCCGGGCGTTTATTTTATTTTCATTTATATTCTTAGTTATCTTTTACCCACCTCACAGTCTGTTCCGAAGCGGGTAAATAACATATTATATTTATTAAAAAAGATATATGTCAACAAATATATGTATATATATAAAAATATTTGCATATATGTACACATACACGCACTGCACAGCACATACATATTGTTGTTATGTTAAATATTTACATGTTGTTTTTTGACATTTGACATATATCAGGAAAAACATATTACGTTTTTTATTATGGATTCAGGTTGATAATGTGCGCTTTTATAATTACCGTGAGGATTCACGGTTACGGTACCGTGACGGCATAAAAAAGCAATAAACATACGTCCCTTCACACAATAATGCTGCAGCTCTTTCAAAAGATGAAATACACAATGTACGTAGGTCTGTTTCCTCCAAAGGAAAAAAATCATAATTTTCATGCATCTCTCTCACACACCGCACCGTGACATCTCCGTAGACCCCTACCAATACCATTAACCATGACGATCATTTTGAAATATGGAAAATAGTTACAAGGATAATATTAAAGTGTGAGTTAATTCCTGAAATTCAAAAACTTCAAATGTCAATGAGCTGATGGTTTTGTTTTTGTTATTAAACATATTATAATTCTGCAACTCTTTCTTACACGCTAAATAACAACAGTCGAAAATGAGACAAACGGTGAACCTATGTCTGCACCCCTCCAAAGGAAACTTACAATGATTATCATACATCTCCATCACACGTTTAAAAAGTGGTACCTACTACTTTGGAGGAAACAGCCACACGCATTTTGTGTGTCTCACCATTAATTGTGTAAGAAAGAGGTGCAGCATTATAGCGAAAAGGAACTTACGTTTATTGATTTTTTTGTTGTCACGGTACCGTAATAATTATAAAAGCGCACATTAGTCCCGAACTAGGTAGCCGTATTGTCTGCTCTAAAGAACAAAATTCTGCAACAGAATTTTCTGAACACAACCTTATAAATACTTGGTAGGTATCTATTACAATTTTTAAACACGATCTTTTTTTTCATTTACTAGATTCTTATGTTTCTTGAAGAGATGAATCATTTAAATTTACTGAATTTAAAGTTAATGTTCTTTATACAAATAGAACGGCGTCATATGCGCCTTGCTATTTTTACCGCATGTGGGTATTTAAAATAGTACCTGGCTGTTATAGGCTTAAGGGTCTTGTGTTTTATCGGTAGGGAAAAATTGTTATGTAAAAACCCTACGGTTTTACACACGATCGATCGTTACCTTTGTCGTAAACGTGCAATTTCAATCAAGAGAAAAGTGAATCCGTATAAAAATGATATAGAGAATAGTCAAATAATAAAATGTTATACGAGAACAATCCGTAAACAAAATATAACTTGTTATTGAACCCAAAATACGTACAAAAATAAGAAATTATAGGGATTCGCGTGGAAAGCTCTCGAATAAAATCAATTGACTGTACTTAATTTGATTTCCGATTTGTGTTCACAGGTGATCATAAATACCTGGCGATCTTTTCGCTTGAACTGAACAGAGCCGCGAAACCAGGTCACACTGCCCGTGGATAAAACCTTGTCCGGACTTGATTAACACAGAAACGAGTCTAAGGCACCTTGTAAAAATGCTTACAATTTAACCTTGACATATGTAGTCTCTTCTTTGTTCCTTTTTACAAAGCTTTTTTAAAAGTGATACTTTTTCCGATAAAGTGCGGAAAACCTATAGCATCTGCACTTGTTAATTAAATACGTACATATTATGTATCTTACCTTTTTACAATCTGTTGGTTTTGTCACGATTCCAAATTCAAGATCTCGTACATTTGACATTTAAATACTTTCATAGAAATATTTAGCTTTCTTGCTCTGTAAATAAAAATAGCTTGAACATCGCAGTACCTTCATTTCAATAACAAAATGTTCACTAAAAGAGGCACATCTCAAGTGATAGTTATTATTGATTGATCGCAGCTAAGTCCCGTTTTAACTCGGAACGCTTTGTATTTCGTCTGTCTGTAAATTTTCCGTTTTCGGTTCAAGTTTGTGGCACGTTTAATTCAGTAAAGATTCTTTTTTCGGAGTTTCTTTTTGGACAAATTGCATATCTATTGCTTTTATTGAAATAAAAAAGGTGTTTCCAATATATGTATGGTTTATAATTAAGTAGGTAAGTATTTGAGTCCCTACTTACGAGTAGAGTATGCAATACCGCAGTATATATTCAATCCCGCGATGTTGCCGTATCGGACATGTAATATCGCAAAATTAGCGATATTGCGAAATAAGTAACAAAGATCATATCTTCTGAACTTACGAAAACTTTAAATGGTAATCCATCTTTTGCCACCACACGGGATACTTTCATAGAGAGAAAGTGAATCAGTTTTTTCGAAATAGTGTGATATCTTGCTTTTTTTTGCCAGTGATTGTAGTTTTTAGATGTGGTCCATCTTCGTCAATTAAGGTTGAGGTTGTAGCTGCTACCTCGGTAGATTGGCTGCGGCTCGTAGTCGTGTTGCGCTAGGACAATCAACCTCTTCTCATATCTCATCGGAGTTAACATTTTTAGCTCCAATTCCATGCTTAGTGGGTAAATGAGTACCTATCTAGTCCGCTTGTTGAGCGTCCACTAGTTTTAATAATAACTGGACAGAGTTTTTACACTTCGTTGATTGACAATCGATAGATCGCAAAAAATGTTTCCACACTATATTACTTAGAACTTTTGAAGTCTTTGAATTCAATACCATTAATTGTATATTCATTTAAAAAAAAGATTGATGCACGGATACGAGTATAATGCGTTAATGTATTATTAGTCAAAATAATAATTATTTCACGCTTTCACGTAGTTGACGACCTCCGTAGTACAGTGGGTAAGACTCTTGACTCACAATCCGGAGGTCGCGGGTTCGAACCCGGCATGCGCAAATAAATTTTATTTGATTAATTTGTGTTATTTCACAATTAATTCATTTAAAAATAATATATAGTATATTTGCGGTATGTTCCAGAGTGGAAGATACTATTAGTATCGCCCTGGTGTAAGACCACCATTCAGAATTGAAACGTTGCTTGAAAATGGCTTTAGCCGTGTTTGGTGACCAGATCTGAATAGCCAGGTACTTCCCAACCTTCCTCTTCCCCACCTCATTCCTCTCCCCACTACCTTCAGCCTCACAACATACCCCAATTGGGGATGCCATAGTCTCACTGGCTCCAGACGGGAGCAGTTGAGATTCTTGTGCGGTATTAACTGTAAAAAAAAAAAAAAAAAAACTTATAAAATAGGACAGATTAGTCACTCACTTGTCCGACTTGCGAGTAGTTGCGAGTGAGACTGAGACTGAGTAAGACTACAAGCAAACGTTTGTTTGCTGTTGGGAATTCCCCGACGCACTATTCGTAGCAGGGATTTCCTTATCACGGTTCGTTTTTAATACTGCGAAATTCGCATTTCTAATCTCGCTTTTGCGGTACTGAAAAATACCGCGAAATTGCGGTTTGGGGTAACGATAAACGGTATTGCATGCTCTACTTTCAAGTATGATTTCAGGTGAAATTTTGGTTTTGATTTATCAAATAAGAGAAAATTAGAAATATACTTTTTTGACGCGAGGTCTGCTGTTCACAGAACTACTTGTTACATACATTAGTTTTTAATATCTATAATCTCAAAATTTCACAACTTTACTCCACTTCAAACACGAAGATATTTGATCAAATATTTTTATACAAAATTCTGAATAACGGCCTGGACTCTCCTGAACTCGTAAATTATTTAAGAATTCACATACCTACAAGACCAACCAGACTAAACCATTTTTTTCATTTGCCCGCGTGCAGAACCAACATTAGAAAAAAATATCCAATCCCCCGTATATGCGCGCAATATAACGTGCAATTTAACAATAACGATATTCATAATAATACTCCTGTGAAATACCGAAACGAAGTCAAGCGTACGACCACAAATGTTAATTAAATTAATGTACAACTATAGAAAAGGTACAGCATGAGCATCTCCTGTCCCCATCCCATCTTCCTCTGCCTCTTGCCCTTTCCCATTCCTTCTTCCTTCTAGTATAATATAAATATTTTTTTGTTATTTTCATTTTCATTTAATGGTTATTAGTTATTACCAATTACAATTTTATATTATATCATAATAACCAACATTAGCATAAGAAACTGTTTTGGCTTACCTCATGTTTAACCTCTTGTATAACTCATCCTGTATAAAAATTTGCTGTTTGTTTCTTTCAATAAATAAATAAACATTCATTAGTTTGTACCTACTGAAATACTGATAACTGATAACTTAACATTTAAATTCATTTTATAAGACGTGCGCTACACGTGTTAATATTTTTTTACATTTACATTAGAATTTATGCACGTCCATCCACCATAATTAACATTTCTGCTCGTTTGCGTTCAGTCTACAGCCTTTCAAATAAAACTGAAAGCTTCGCTCGCACCTCAAAAGGTGTGTCTCGATCACACATTTAATAAAAAGATGCACTGCTGCAGTTTGAACCTTTTGTACAATTTGCGCCCAACGTAGCTCTACTTGTAAGTGAACTTATCCATAATATTGGATACTAATCGCTGCTAATGCCAGTCTCGGCCTTGTATTTAGTACTGTTTGCTTCCTTCCGCATAGAGACTGTAAGCCGACTTAATAATATAATGCAATAAGCCTTGCATCAAACGTTACGTTGAGTCAAGCCTTTAGAGGTCGAATTACGAAACTGAACCCGGATCGAGGCCCGAATTTAAGCCGTTTTCAGAAGGGGCTGAAAGAGCATTCCGGTTGGGTGTTATGGTTCACTTAAAAAGGTCATCTTTGTAACTGCTGGCCAGTGTGTCAACAAGACCTTTTTAGTGACTGTTGCCAAAAAGGTAACACCATCACGACATATTCCGCCATTGTTTTCATTAGTAAAAAAGGGGAACGTTTGGGAGGTTTATTAGTGAATGTTTTTTTTATCAGAAAGATGTAGTGATTCAATGGTGGAGAGGATTTTGACTGTCAGTGGCCAGTTTTTGTTACTCACTTCTGAACGCGGCTGTGGTGAATATGTATACAAATTGAATCGCGAATTTGAAATTGCGGTGTTAAATTAATTGGATTTGTGTGTCGATGTTTGATACTTTGCTTAAAAATAGTTAATATACCAATAGGTACCTATCTAGTTAAATGATAACTCTGATATTTTTTTGTAACTTGTTCGTGTATGACTTTCGTGTTTTGCATTTATTTTGAAATCGTTTGCGAAAATAGTGTCACATTAATTTGAAAGTTTGTGTTTAGCCAAACTGGAAAATTCAATACTTGGTAAAGTTGCCGAATTCCTCTCCGAAAACATGAAAAAACTTAAATATATGACGTCTCGTCTAATTTTATGACATGTGAAATGAAATTCAAAAGGAAAACGTTCCAATCAGGAAAAGTAATGTAAACAGTAATGACTAGAGATGCCACGAATATTCGGATACTATTCGGCCTGTTTGGCTACTTTTTTTACTATTCGGTATTCGGTCAATATTGTAAACCATTCGGCCGAATACCGAATACCAAATCGTGAAGAAAAAACCCACGATATTGCTCATAAATTATATTCTCCTGTGTGTGCTATAACAGCACTGTTTTTTTAAATCTTTGTTCTCTTGTCATTGTTTTGTAAATACTGTATATTCTTTATTTCATATTATTTCATCAATATTTTGTAATGGACTCGTATGGAGTACTGTAAGATTATTTTTGATTTATTATAAGCGCACTTGAAGTGAAATGACTCAAAACTGCGCTATAAAAATATTACGTTATTATTATTAAAAAATATATTTTAACAAAAAAAATCAGCACATTTAATACTTAAAATCTATCAGTAAGTATTAAGTTATGATTTATGGTGAATAAAAACATATTTTTCAGCATTTGTTGATTGATAGCAAACGATTGCGCTTTTCCTCATAAATTATACCTGCTTCCGAAAAAAGCTGCTCACTATATGTATACACTGCTACCGGGAGATGACAAATAAATTTTAGCATTTACACATTATAATTAGTACAGTTTGATTTAAAAATCAACAAATAATGCGTGTTGCTACTCGACCTACTCCCAAACGAAACAAATAGGCTTACGGGTTAGTTACTGCACGCACTTCAATGATGCAGATCGGAACCTGGCACCCGCGAAATGTACTAAGGCCTAAACTACACGAGCGGTTCTCCCGCCGCGGGAAACCGCTCGAGAACGCTGGCGGCTCATATCAAACTACACGGTTGGCGGTTTCCCGCCAAGCTACGCAGCGGTTCTACCGCCGCGGGAAACCGCCCGATCCTTACGCAATCGCGGGAAACCGCCCGTGTAGTTTGAACATGGCGGTTACCCGCGGCGGGAGAACCGCTGCATGTGGCGGGCGAATATTTATTTATTTATTGCTTATGGCGGCACATATCAAACTACACGGGTGGCGGTTTTCCGCCAAGCTACACGAGCGGTTCTACCGCCGCGGGAAACCGCCCGAACCTTTACGCGCACGACCGATCAACAACATTCTCTCGCACGAAATGATGCAATCGCGGGAAACCGCCCGTGTAGTTTGAACTTGGCGGTTTCCCGCGGCGGGAGACCCGCTGCATGTGGCGGGCGAATTTCTCCCGCCTGTGAAACGCGAGCTCCCGCGGCGGGAGAACCGCTCGTGTAGTTTGCGCCATACAACGCTCATAGTAAATTGTGTCTACTGAGGTTTCCCGCGGCGGGAGAACCGCTCGTGTAGTTTGCGCCATACAACGCTCATAGTAAATTGTGTCTACTGAGGTTTCCCGCGGCGGGAGAACCGCTCGTGTAGTTTGCGCCATACAACGCTCATAGTAAATTGTGTCTACTGAGGTTTCCCGCGGCGGGAGAACCGCTCGTGTAGTTTGCGCCTTAGTGTCACCGAATATTCGGCGCTTCGGCCGAGAGCCTAGCGGTATTCGGTATAATCACTATTCGTAGAATCTCTAGTAATGACTCCTAAGTTTGTTAAGCAAAAAACTCTTCAACTATTGTTGGAGAGTTTTTTGCCGATATTCCATTTCTTCGATTATTTCTTTGCCGATATTCTCATTTCAATGTCATTTATTTTGACACTCTAATAATATTACATGAAATGGGTCTATTACGTGATACTTGAATGCAAAAAATGAATTTTAATTTAAGCTGCTTTATGTTAATTATTTCTTCAGTAAAATCCCCCTCGATATATCATACAAAGTGTGTCATTATTTTTTTTTCGCAATATCGTCGCGAATTGATTCATTATCCACTGGCGGCAGCACTGCAAATGTCACCGGGTTATTACTCCACTTGTATTGGCTATTACCCCTTTAACGCCTTAACCACCGGCAAACAGCAACCGAGTTGTTTGCAGTGTGTGCTGTTTTCCACTCCCTCTCCCTGTGCCCGCATCGTAAAACAGCGCTCGAGTGTGAGTACGGCCATGTTTATGTTTATACAAGTTTTTACGGCGTTTTCGCGTCGTGGGCAGACACTATCTACAGCTGTTAGACGCGCCGCCATCTTGGATGCAATTACACGCACATCTTGCCGGTGTTGCTAGCGCTAAAAATAAATCTGATATATTAGTATTATTCCTGGTCGCGCAAAATTGCCCGTCTAATAAACCTGTCTTCTGAATTATTATTATTTATAAGGAAAATCACAAATATAATTCAAATCCAAAATTTACACCTCATGCTAATTTGTTTGCTTTTGGGAACAGCTCACAGGTCTCTAAATCGTTGTATTTCCAAATCCGTCGTGGTGACAAAACGGTGTTAGAAAGAAAACAACACGCTTTACTTTCGAATTAAAAAGTTAAACACAGATTAAAATGTTGACCTCTTTGAAACTTCTTGAAAGTTTTCGAAGTCAATTTGAGAAAAATTATAAAACTTTGAATTTTTTATGAATTATTCGTTTATAAAACGGCCTCAAAGTGAGGTGAAAATTACATTTATAATACATTTATCTAATAAAATATTTGTTTGTTTTTCTGTTACCGATAATTTTAGAAAAAAGAAAGTATGTTGAGCTATTTTTAAAACTTTTTTGTTTTATTATATTCAAAATTGTAGTATTTTAAAAATTATATAATTATTTATAATAATATCACTTGAAAGCATATTTTATGGACTTTCAAAAGCGGTTTCTAGTTTTCGAATACATTCAGAAATATTCAATTTATTTGGATTTTATTGCAAAGCGGTAATTTTTTGACCTTCTGACAAAATATGCTAGAGGCCTGAAGGGTTAAGTTTGTATAAGAAAGGCCACGCAGCCTTTTCTCTTAACTTGCCAACTAATACAATTAACTCAACACTTTTTGCAAAACTGATGCTTTCTCTGAATTCGTTCGCTTATTTCTCATGAACTCTCGTCTATAGTTTTTTTTTAATTCTTCTTGATCGTACCATGTGTGCGTTGTGTCCTCGCCTCGCCTGGCACATCTGTGCTTCGTAAAACTTGAGTTTTTCTAACCGTTACTTCTTCAACCATGTCATAAACCACCCAAGCGATTATTTGCTGATATTATACTTGTAAATGGCTTCCTTTTCACATCCTGGTTTTTAAATCCTTACTCATTCCATTATTATTTGTTATTTCTTGAACAAAATCGATTTGTTTTTTTTTTTTAACAATGTAGTCGTTCGTGGAATGAAAATTTTAGAAGTGGAAATTAACACACTTTTCGACATACGATCGAGCTGAAACTCGACAGATAGACTCTTAGATAAAGACAAATACATAATATCAACTGGTGGTCACGCGCACACTCACACACTTTTCTTTTAAATTGGCTTCTAACCGGCCCACCAAACTGCTTAGGATAATAAAAAATAGATATTAAAAAAAAAATGTACGGGTTACTAATAATTTTGCAAGCGGCAAAAGGTGGAATTAACAAATAGAATGATTGAACTATTTTTCAAATCCATATTTTATGTGCCTCTAAATCTACACCAGCGACTGCAAAATTATCCGCGTCGACTTGCTTTCATAGCAGAATTTTTATGAAATTTCAACTAAAGGGCGCTTAATAAATTTTTTTAAAAGTACCTAAGTCAGTTTAAACAATTTTTTTACAATTTTCATTTAATTTTAAACGTTTATTTATTCACCTCGCCACAATAATTCATTTAATACACAAAATTATTTTGTTTAAAGGCAATCAATAACAATCCAATGTTGTAGATATTATGTCCTCTCGTATAGCCTTGATGACAGACCACCATTCATAACCGAAACGTTGCTTGAAATGGAATTTTTTGGTGACCAGATCTGAGCAGCCAGGTAGTTTTCAATCTTCCCATTCTCTTTCCCAACTTCACTCTCTTCTGCCTCCAAACGTACCCTAATTG
This sequence comes from Limnephilus rhombicus, assembly GCA_929108145.2. Lineage (NCBI taxonomy): Eukaryota > Metazoa > Arthropoda > Insecta > Trichoptera > Limnephilidae > Limnephilus > Limnephilus rhombicus. Next base: position 24,360,696 of record OV815278.1, read on the forward strand.
GGATGCCCATGGAATAAAGAATAACACAAGAAATGCCATGTGGGCGTGTTTTTTATCCAAAAGTCTGGCCATTCAATCGGCCTTAAAATTCCCCTGTACATCTGCACGGTTCCATGTCAACTAAGAATGAAACCAACTCAGAACCACCTCAGAAAGGTCATTAAAAGCTATGAAAAAATAATTTTAAAATAGCCGGTAACCCTAACCTAACTTATCTTATTTAACCAATTTTTTTATCATTACTCTTAATGACCTTTCTGAGGAGGTTCTGAGTTGGTTTCATGCTGTGTTGGCCGGTCACCATCTGCACATACTTTATACACATTACACATATACTCCCACCATCGTTTACATATAAATAACCGTTCCTTTTTATTACATTAATCCTAACTATAATATAATGTAATAATGTTTATTCCAGGATGTGGCGAGGATAGTGCAATCCCACACGTCCCATAAAGTTGTATATATTTACACAACAGATAAAGTTAAAAAAAAGTAAATAGAGAAAAAAATAAAAAAAACATAAGCGATAATAGAAACAAAATAAATAATCAATTATAATGTAGGACGTGGTCTGGAGTGAGCTCGGGCCCAGCGCTCGCTCAGGAGTGGCGCTTGGTACTGGAAGGCTGCGATCACCACTGTGTTATCGGAAGCCATTAGCCGCATCCTGGCTCCAGTGACCCGGCGTCTCATCAGACTAGCAAATCCGTGTAGTCCTAGCTACGTAAACATTGAAGATGCGGTGCTGTATCTTCTGTATCCAAATATAATTCTGCAAGCATCATTATATTGGATCCGGAGTCGTTCTATTGAGCTGGTTCGGTAGTGACACCACGTTTCACATGTATTAGGTCCTTACATTTGAAATTGGCGTTTTGTATGGGGGGAACATAAAGTCGATTTTTTAAAAATATAATATATTTATTTAATCAAAGTATGTACCATTGCTATCTATGCACTTTTGCCATCTCATAGGTTTCATCGATCCCTTTACTAAAAAAACCATTCGGACGGGAATCAATAAAATATTTGAAGGCGGCTTGGACTGCCCCATCGGAGTTGAATTTTTCCCTTGCAAGAAGTTATCCAAATTTCGAAAAAAATGGTAATCTGTTGGAGCAAGGTCCGGAGAGTACGGTGGATGTCTTAGACATTCCAATTGAAGCTCCTCTAATTTGGTAGCCGTCTGCTGTGCAGTGTGTGGTCTAGCGGTCAACGCGCGGTTGTTGATTTGCTTCACTCAATTCGTGAGGTACCCACCTTTCAAGCTTTTTCACCTTCCCAATTTGCTTCAAGTGGATTAAAACAGTTTTATCACTAACACCGCAGCCTGCAGCTAACTCGGACGTAGTTTGCGATGGATCCACTTCCACAATAAATAGGCTTCAATTCATTATCAACTTTGGTCTCCGGCCGTCCACGGGGCTTGTTCTGCAGGTCGAAATTTCCAGAACTAAAACGTTGGAACCAAAAACGCACTGTGTTTTCTTTTGCGGCACTGTCGCCATACACATCATTAATCCTTCGAGCCGTTTCTGCAGCACTGGTGCCACGGTGGAACTCGTACTCGTAAATAACGCGATATTTCAAGTTTTCCATTTTGTAAACTAAGTGACGCAAAGAAAAAAAACAATTAAGGAAAAAATAAATGAATTATTATTTTCGAAACATAAATACATGAGTAAATAGCTGTATAAATTTGAATTTTGAATTCCTAACCAAAGAGAAGATATTTGAGATCAAAATTGCCAGTACGGCAAAACGCCAATTTCATATGTAAGGACCTAATATATAGGCTAGTGCAAAATGCATCGAACAATGTTTTTTTAACATTTTTACTGCATTTGAAGAATCTTCGGGCAATCATATTAGACAGTATACCGATACTTCTCCGCAGTCGTTCAATATTACTGTCATCCGAGAGGTGTTCAGTAATAATGTGTCCCAAGTATTTTACATTCTTAGATGCGTTTGTGTTTTCCTCATTAAGTTTTTTTACAGGGAGCATTTTCTCGGGATTTTTTCTCGGGGTTGGGAGTACGTACTTGGCCACCGTACAACGTTTTCCTGCCGAGAGTGCCATCGGGATAGTGTGTTGATATACATAGTAGGTATATTTCTAGCTTTCAATTTCTCCCATAAGGTTTTATGACAGACCCTAAATATAATAAATGCAAAAGTGTGTTTGTTTGTCCTTCTTTCACGTCGCGACGAAGCAACCGATTGACGTGATTTTTTTGCATAAGGATAGTTGGAGGACTGGGAAGTGACACAGGCTACTTTTCACGTCGGAAAAAAACATTTCTCCCTAAGGGAACGTACCCATACTACGTGACACACTTTTTGCAATTTTTAACCCCCCCCCCCCCTCCCGGTGAATAAAAACCTAAGCCCCCCGCCGCTCATTGTGACCAAGCGTGGTATTTTGAAGACCCCCCCCCCTGAACGGGTCACATAGTATGGGTACGTTCCCTAATACCTGACCAGAGAAGCGGCGGCGGGTAAAAGCTAGTCTTACATAAAGCCGAGTTTCCAAACATTAATTCATTACTTTTGTGGCTGCATTCAGACTGCTTCTCTTTTCTTCTCCCCCCCCCCCCCCCCGTTTCTTTTTAGTTCCGCAAGAAAACGTCAGGATAGGTACCAGGCGGCTTAACACAAGCAATTAATTATTTTATTAACGAACTGGCTTCCTCTTGTTTAGCGAATTTATTTTCCAATTAAGAGAGTGCTCACTGCTTACATCACGCGACACGTGTCAGTGTGTGTTTGATATGAAACCGGTGTGTGTTTGATATGATACTCTCAACACGATACAGATATACTAAAACAAAATTTTCTCTTGCAATTATGGTAGGAGATTTTAAATAATTGACAGGTTATTCGTAACCTAGGAATGTTAACCTAGGAATTGACAGGTTATTCGTAACCTAGGAATGTTTTTTTTACTATATTTTTTTATATTATTTTAAATTTATAAACTAACGTTTAGACAAGATTTTTATGCATAGCACAAAGGGTAACAATTATCATAAGCAATAATTATTAGCCTGAAACACTCATCAACATTGAAAAATCTTCCGAGAAAAGATACTTGCCGCCAACGGGACTTGAACCCGTATCCTTCTGATTGCCGGTCAGCTGCTCTTGACCACTGAGCTATGGGGCTTATCAAATACCCGCCAAATAATTCAATATATACTAGTGTTTCATTCAACAATTACTGCTTATTATATTTTTTTCACCTGAAAACAACCAACTTTATTTTTGCGAGAGAGACATTGTAAGTGTTAAATCCCTCGCTAGGTGGCGTCGAGACAAGTTATGACTACATTTAAGTTTAAGTATTTCCCCAATAAATGTAGTCATAATTTGTCTCGACGCCACCTAGCGAGGGATTTAACACTTACAATGTCTCTCTCGCAAAAATAAAGTTGGTTGTTTTCAGGTGGAAAAAATATAATAAGCAGTAATTGTTGAATGAAACACTAGTATATATTGAATTATTTGGCGGGTATTTGATAAGCCCCCATAGCTCAGTGGTCAAGAGCAGCTGACCGGCAATCAGAAGGACACGGGTTCAAGAAAAAATTTTCAATGTTGATGAGTGTTTCAGGCTAATAATTATTGTTTATAATAATTGTTATATTTTTTTTGCCTAAACGGTAAGCAAGTTAAGTTGAACTTCAAACGAGCGTGTGCTATATCCTGTAGAGTTTAGTACTAGGGTTCCCAATCAATCGATCGTAAGCGAATGGTCGATCGGAAAGGAAAATTTAGTCGATCCCTATTACGATTGTGAATAACCGCTAATGTACCTATTCCATAATTCCATAAAATTTGCAATTTCTTACGGTCACCTTTATGGTATTTAGGGTATTTCCATAAACTGGAAATACCGTAAAAATGTGTGGATTTAAAGTTTATATTTGTCTGATTCTGACAATTTTACAATAAATGTATTAATTTATAATGAATCATTATTTTATAAAACCGCACATTTCGAAACGGTTCCAACTGGCTAATGTCATTATACTCATTTGACATAGAAAAAAACCGCCACTGGCTATTTAAGACGGCTGTCACTAACGTTGCCCGGCGTGACGTCAACGCCGCCGAATTCACGAATAAAAACGAACATGTCGTTTTGGCGGCAAATCGAAAGTGGCACATTTTAAACAGTTATAGAAAAAATATTCGTCGACATAAAAATACCTTCATTATTGCAATTTTCTTTCGAGAATAAAAAAACAGTGAAAATTCCTCTATATTACGAAATTTTTTTTTTTTTTTTACATTAACTCCACACAGGAGGCCCTGAGGAAAATAATTTCCCTCAGGGCCTATGTCATCTGGGATGCTGTGTGGAGGGTCTTTTTGAGGAGAGGAAGGAATGAACATTGGTCTTGAAGAGACCCATGTTGTAGGAAGGAGGAAACACAGAGGCCGGCAAATCATTCCACAGCCGAGCTGTTGAACACAAGAACGAGTCGAAGAAACGACCCGTTCTCATGTGACAAATGTCAACCATGTACAAATGTTGGGCACGCGTTTGGCGTGTTTCCCGACTATGCACCGGTGCCGAAGGGATCAATGATGCTAGTTCCTCGGAGCATCTTCCATCGTAATACCGGTAGAACAAGGATAGCATTCCCACCCGACGCCTGTGCTCTAAAGATTGCAATCCGTCTGTTAAGATGGGAGAATCTATCAAACGGACCGCCCGTTTCTGCACAGAGTCGAGGGTATTTTTCAGGTATTTTGGAGCTCCAGACCAGAGATGGCTGCCAAATTCAACCGTGGGGCGTACTTGTGATTTGTACAAGGTTAGCATTTGTGTACTATTAAAGTATCTGCGGGCCCTGTACAGTACGCCCAGCTTTTGGGAGGCTAACTTTACTCTGGCTTCGATGGAGCCCCCATACCTAAGCTGGTCACTTAGGGTTACACCAAGCATATCAATGGAGGGCCTGTTCGGAAGATTGCTTCCGTTGAAAGAGACTAGATTTTCATTTCGATCCCTTATAATCCCTTATAATATTAAAATTATTAATTTTTTTTTGTGTTTAAATTTAAAAAAAAATAAGAAAATAGACCATTTCAGATTTACCGATACGCATTTTAAAATGAAGAATGCAAACATTCTTATAGTTTATTTTTTATTTTTACGGGACAATCGCCATGAAAATTAAGTTAAAGTAGCCCTCGACCTCAAAAAGATTGGCAACCCTAGTTGTTGTACAGGATGAAATCGTTCCGCAACGTTTCCTTGCTTGAATTGTTAATTCCTTCCGGCCAATGCCCTCCGCATCATTTGACCGACCGACGTCTTGCGAGCTCCATCTGTTCGGGTCGAATTATAAACAGTACTGCTTGCACGAGTCAACGCCCTGTAAGCTCAAATGTATATAGATTAAGGTAATTGTAGGGTTTTGCATTTAAAGTCACTGGTTATGCAAGCAAAAGGTTCGAATTAAATAATAATATATCCTGTGTACAAAAGTCGATGGTCGGATCGCAAGTCTCGATCTAGAAAAAACGTAGTTTACACACAAAGAATATAATATATAAATATAAACGACGAGCGTCATAATATATACAATTCAGGGTGTAACAGCACGTATCCGAAGGGTTTTAACCAGCAATTACTGTGCATATTTTAAGTAATAAACGTAGATGCCATTTTGCTGTCCGGTGATTTTTTTTTCTATAAACAAAAAAATATATTTTTCAATCACATGTCGCTACTGATCCCCATACTTATGGGTCTGTATGTATATATATCTCGTCGCGATTGGTTTGAGTGATAGAGTGATTTTGTATCGCTGTTTCGTGTATTAACGTGCTGCTAGAACGAGATGCAATTATCAAGACCCGCTAGACCAGTGTTTCTTAACCGCATTGAAATAATCGCCCCTTTACCACACTGAAATATTTTCCCCATTTCCCACCTCTCGTACTGATACTACTGATATTGCTCCGTATCAACGAATGAACACACACGTAATAAGTGTCAAGCCTCGGACGGTACAAAACTTTCACTCGCAGGTGATATTTTGAACCTTTTTAGAATAGGTGTTTATATTTATATGAATAACATTGACATTGAGTATTATGTATGCTTCAGTTTAAATTTTTGTGTGTGAACGTGTAATTTATCCTAAAGAAAGTGTATCAGTCAGCTTAGCTCCTGAATGAGCTTATTTTCTATATTGACACATTGCCCACTCGCAGCAACTTACAGCGCCCCCTAAATGCTAAACATTTAACTCGCCGCCATACCTCCAAAACGCCCATAAAAGGGCGCTGGCGCCCAGGTTTAAGAGTCATTGCGCTACTCTCCTAACTAGTCAATTGCGATGTGTGATGGGAAAATGTTTTTAATAGAAAAATATGTCATCGGACAGTAAAATGACATCAACAGTTTTTACTCCAAATATGCTTTAGAATCCCTGCTTAAAATCCCTCGGGTATGTTCTGTTACACTCTGTATAACTGCACACTAAACTCAAATTTCTACTTTTCGGAGATGTTTGAGTTATCAACTGGACGAACGATGTGTGGGTGGGATTTTTTTTTTTACATGAATACCGCACAAGGGTCCCAACTGCTCCCGTCTGGAGCCAGTGGGACTATGGCATCCCCAATTGGGGTATGTTGTGAGGCTGAAGGTAGTGGGGAGGGGAAGGAGATAAGGAAGAGGAAGGTGGGGAAGTACCTGGCTATTCAGATCTGGTTACCAAACACGGCTAATGCCATTTCAAGCAGCGTTTCAATTCTGAATGGTGGTCTTACACCAGGGCGATACTGAGAGTATCTTCCACTCTGGAACGTGCCGCAAATATACCTACTATATATTATTTTAAATGAATAAATTGTGAAATAACACAAATTAATCAAATAAAATTTATTTGCCACGCCGGGATTCGATCCCGCGACCTTCGGAGTGCTAGTCAAGAGCCTTACCGCTGGACTACGCCGGGAATAATGGGCGGAGTTTGTCTATTTGCCTAATAATTATCGTTTAAGCCTCGAATACATTGGGCGAGTTTACAAGCTACATTAGCCGGAAAGTTTAAAAGAATGTCTGTATGCTATGGACGAGCGGGCTGGCAAACGGGCGGTGTGGATTTGATTTTTATGCAAATTAACATATGGCGTTTTGATTTAATTTATCGTGATTATAAAATAGTGATTACTTTACACGGAAATTTTGTAAAATGATAAAACTTTGCCAATTTTTATATCGGTATTTTTTTTTTTTTAAGTATGTTTATTCAGTTTTTAATTTTACAATATTTTTATCTTACTTAAATCTTACAATACTGATCAATCATTGTTGATTTCTTACAATCAGTTTGATTGCAAGAAATCTCTCATTTTTCCTATTTATTTGTTTACAATAATATAATAGTGGTTAAAAAAAAGTTAAATTGTTTAATTTGTTTATATATAATTAAATGCTCATATAAATTAAATAAACGACCTCAAGGGCGCTTTTAAATGCTGACAAAATAAATTACGAATATTGGTATTTAGTATTGATAAAGTCATGAATCATTGCTACGTAAACACTGCCGGTCTTAGGAAAATAATAACATGCAGTCAAATCGATTACGTGACCCATTTATGAACGTTTGTTCGAAGAAAGATTAACCTCAACCACTAAATTGTGGTATGATTATTTCTTTACTGTAAGCAGCGGTTGAACTTAACCACACTTTGGACTTTCAACCTTTAATTATTGGGTTAACAAACTAAGGACGAATTGTTTCACAGAAATTCAAACGTAACGTTGTTACCAAATGGCCGTTCAGCGCTAATTTGTTTTTTTTTTACAGTTAAAAGGTCCCCGTTAAATGCCTACTAAGTCAGTTTCAGCTTCTGAAGAAATGAATACCTGAATTAAATGAAGCGTTAATGCCAAAACTGTTGCGCTGAGATAAAGGGTTTTGACTAAACAAAAGCAAGATTTTTTAATATTAAAAAAAAAAATAAAAATAGTTTTTAAAAAAAAAATAAACATAACTTTTTTTAAATGAACATAAATAAAAAACGTTCTATGAATAAACAGATATAGCTAATTTTATTTAGAATTTATAGAAGGCATTAAGCAGCGGCATTCCGAATTTCTACCATTTTATAACATATTTCTCTTCAACCCTTTAAGTTTTTAGGATTCTAAAATAATATATATTATTTTTGAAGATAATATTTATAAATTTGCCACCCCGAAACGGTATTTATATGAAACTAGCTGGTATCCGGCATGCGTTGCTATGCCAATAAATAAAGAAATTGTTTCTCCCTGCGTGTCCTTTCTCATTCGTCCCGTTCCCCTTCCGCTCCCCCCCCCATTCCTCTCTCGTCCTTTTCCCCTCTCTCGTTTCCACTCCACCTCCTCCACCTTCCCTCTCCCACTCCACTCCCCCCCTTCCCCCGTCCCGCAAACTCCCCTCCCAAGTTCCCCTCCCTCCTCCCAGGTTCCGCTTCCCCCTCTCTGGTTCCCTTCCCCCCCCCCCACCCGCGTTGCATAAATTAATTCCCGGTACATTAAGTTTTCAAACAGCTCGCGTGCCACCTATTGCAATTTTTTTATAGAAATTTCATAAAGCCAGAGCTCACCAGTACTTTTACACAAACCTTCTCCTGACAATAACGAATACAACAAAAATAGAATTATCCTATTTGGTGCAGTCGTTCGGAAGTTATGTGCGTACATACATTTCGGCGATTCATTTTTATTTACATAGAAGATTCCCTGAGAGAAATATATCGCAAAGTATTCTCCGAAAATTATTATAAACACGTTTTTTCCTCGTTGAAGAAGAAGATAACACTTATAATCTAAAAATGAAAATATGAAAAAAGAGAACTACACATAGAAAAATAAAAAGATAACGGTCGCAACTGTTTTTCAATAGTTGCTTTTCTGTTACTTTAAAAGTTATATTTATGAAAAAAATTCACAGGGTTTCTTTAAATGCTAATTAAGACATTTCCCACGGATTTTTCCTCTATTTTAAACGAGTCCTGTTTTATTAAACGTTTTCATAATTTTCGCTTAAATATTATCGTTTTATTAGCGCGCTCTCCCTAACATTCGTATTTACATATCTCCCCTTCTTCCTTTTGTGCGCTTACTACCGGCCGTTAAGTTCCACTACTCTTTTCTCACAAAAGATCTAATAAGTAAATAGCACCATGTGTGATAAAAGATAATAATAATAGTGATTGAATATATTATTTGAAATTCCCAAAAATATTTGCACAACTACAAATAATTTTGTGGCACTTACGTCTCTATGGCATATTTTTGGCACTTAGTGCTTCATTTACTGCAAGCATTCAAAATGTGAACCTGCTGTGTTCGTTTGTGACCTTTAACAAATCAGATCTATTCATTCCGTTGTGGAAGCAAATTGGCTACTAAATAAAGCACGTCGCGTGACCCAAACATGAACATAAATGTTGCAACATGCAATCGACAATCCTTGTATCAATGCCCTTTATCTATTAAACTTAAACCTAATTGCCTATCATATTGTTATCTAATGATAATATGGCAAAGCTCATTAAATTTGCGTTGTAACAAATATACCTAATTATTTCGAGCGCATTTTGAGAAGTGTTCACGCTCGAATACTTTCTCTGTCTTGCATTGGTTGTTCCTTACTACCGCTGCCGCTAGGGCAGCGGGACCATAGGTATATAAAGACAAGTAAAACCTTCGAGTTTTGAGTTTTGGCCTGACGGGGAGTCCCGCGCTGAGCTCCAGGAAAATAGTAAAAGTCGAAGTCTGCCTTCCGAGATCAGCTCGCGCGGCTTCAAGGCACTCGTGAACCTTTTGTATAAAGTGACGAGTGGGTAATTAAGGATAATTAGTGTCCTTTAGAGTTATTATAATAATAATAACCATAAAGCTACTGTTGTAGTTGGTACGTTTCAGTTACTACTGTTTTTTTTACCATTATTGAACTGGCTACTTGTGTAATTGATTGTACCCACCCAATAAATGACTAATTGTGTTTATAGAAGAAAAGTGTGGATTTTATTTAATTACCCCGCTATAGCGGTTTATAATAAATTATTGAAATCAAACAATGCAGAATTTATTTTTGCTATTTGCATTAACAAGAATTCGAATTCGCCAACGATTAATTTAATATTCAAAATAACTCAATTTGGGAGGCGGTTATAGGTATCACCGTCCCGGAACCATTTATTGTATAGCCAATACCTCTGCCATAGGTCGCCGTAAGTGGTTCGCTACGTTTGGTAACTTACCAGGGGTGCCCGTGCTCGTGGGGTAAGTTTTTTCCGGGTCTTTGAGGCAGTTGCGCTTGCCCAACTACAACGTGGCGGGCCGAATCGGGAGATATTAAAAGAGACCTTTAGACCTCTCCAGCACGACTCGGAACATCGCCTTGCACCGCTGTGAAAGAGATGAATTCATACGTTCGTCACTCCTGGACACATTGACCGCAGATTCCTATCCACCCCTCACACCCTTTTCCTTCCCAGAACTTCCCCTCATTCCTTTCCTAAGAAGATCCTTCCCATAGATGACACAGATCCTCAAGGGAATTTTTTTTCCTTAAGGCCTCTCGTGCGGAGCTAATGTAAAAAAATATCACCAATCAAAAAATGTGACTTACTAATAAATTTACAATTTTTATAATTTTATTGACATAATTATGATGCTTAGTGATATTTATGAAGTTGCGTTGTTTAAACTCTTAGATATATTTATTTTAAACGGGGCTCGTTACGTCTGTCTAATAATATAATTATGTATATTGTAAAGTAATAAACACGTACATATTTTTTATTCAGTAATATTGTTAATCAATTTATAAAAAAGGTGTTTATTTATCAACAAGCTCTGCTATGTAATTATTATTACGCGTTATCACTGTTATAGACATTAAAACTGACAGTTTGATAATGCCTTCAGAAAGTGAAACAGCTGTCACACGTAATAATAATTATACAGCAGAACTTGTTTGTAAATTAAACAGGAATTGGAAAGAAAAAAAACAGCACGCTACGTATTAAACTAAAAGTTGTCCAGAAAATAATTAAAATATTACACCTTTATGAAACAAAACTTTCCGACCGCAATATAAAAAAAATGAACCTTTGGGAATTTTTTAAGAATTATTTTTACAGGGAACGACAAAAAAGTGAGGTGACAATAACTTCATAATTCATTTTTAGTTAAAAAAACGTAAGGTGAGCCATTTTTGAAACTTTTTCATGTTTGCATTCAAAATTTTTGTTATTTGTTTTTGGGGTGTTATGCCGTGTTGCGCCTCTTTCTTTAGCCAACGTTTCGGACAGCGTTGCAGTGTCCATCATCAGGGCAGATACGGCAGATCCGGTACCCTGCCCTGATGATGGACACTGCAACGCTGTCCGAAACGTTGGCTAAAGAAGGAGGTAGCTCAACACGGCATAACACCCCAAAAACAAATAACGAAAATACTTTTGGCCGTGAAAATCTAAAAACCTATCTTGCATTCGAAATGTTTATATTTTAAAAATTACACGGTTATTTCTAATAATCAAATTTGAAAGCTTATTTCATCATTCATCACCTTTCAAAAGGAGTTTTTAATTTTCGGATACATTCACAAATATTCCATTTATTTGGATTTTATTGTAAGGCAGAAATATTTTTACCTTCTGACAAAATACGCCCAATTTTTGAAGGGTTAGAAACTAATGCACTCATCTCGTTTTCTATCATAACTGTTTAGATTTAAACCCAGGACTCAAACCAATTATGGAGTTGAGTTACCATCAAAGGTTGGATTGCGATCCAAGAGTTGTCTGATTTGTTCGTTAGATGTCGATAGAATCATTTTATTTTTGTCCCTTTCTCACACAACAAACAAGGTAAATATAGATGTACGAAACCTTTATAAAAAGGCTTGCATCGGTAAAATTAACTTACTTCTTTACGAAAACTTGCACTAAGAATTTAAAATACTACTGAACCCTTGTCCGTTGGGTGGGGAAAGTTATTGTCGTCAGTTTGTAAATATTCAAATCATAACAATAAAAAATCAAGAACTTAAAGTTAAAACCAAAAGGTGCTTCATTTATAAAAAACCAGTCTACCCAAAGAAATTCTCCTGAGTGAAGACCTCTAATTTCTACAATAACCTAGCCTCATTTTACGTTTCTTATCTAAGACTATTAATTATTACATTGCGAGATTTTATGCTATTTAATAATAATATATTATGTATAATCAACACGTCAGTTATGTTATGATCTGGTAATAATTATGGTATCTTCAAGTACGTTTAATTGGTTCTCTGAATTACAAAACGTTTTTATTACCGTATATCTGAAGACCTTCGCAGTAAGACAAGCAAACTGGTTTAATGTTATCGAAAACTTTAGTTGATAATAATAGTACCTACTGATAGAACATCGTATTGAAATTCAAACAACCTTTATATACTCACTTACACTTTATCTTATCCGAAGTAGGAAAACATATTTATGCTTAATCCTAAGTAGTTTTCGATAAAACCTTTATATATTTTTTTTTTGTATTCGGTACTAAAGGTTAGTAAAACGGATCATTATAAATAGTGTTCTCTGTGTGTCAAAAATGAAGCTCTCTATCTGTATCATAATATAAAGAAGGAGTGTCTATGGCGGGCGGCATTGCTCTGTTTTTTATTTGTTTATTTTTTTTTTTAAATATTATTTTATTGGCCAATAATATAACTTTCCGGCACTGTCAGATATGTATTTAAAAATATAATACATAATTTATCGAAAATAAATAAGATAAAAATCTACAATCCTTACTATAGTTTTATGTGCACTCTGTTATTATTATTTCTAAACGTAAACTGCCTCTTATTCTTTATTATAATTTAGTTTTAATGAATTCTTTTTGTTAATATTGTTCTTTGGGAATTGCTTTGTATATAATGTATATTCTTAGTTTCACATAATTTAATCAATTTTGTATTTTGTAAGGACTCGTAAGGAACACTATAGGATTAATTTTAAGTTTATTATAATTAAGCGCACTTGAAGTGAAATATCACAAAACTGCGCTATAAAATACTACGTTATTATTATTATATTATATTACAGTTTTATTCCGAGATTGATGAAATTTTGCACATTTGTCATTCAAAATAGGAGGAAGATTTGTCTACGTGAGATTCCGTCTACCTTTCCAATCTAGCAGAATGTTGATACTTTTAATGAAATTTTGCACACATGACTTTCAAAACAGGAGAAAGGTTTGTCTATGTGAGATTCCCATCCACTTTTTCCAATCCACCAGAAAGTTGATACTTTTGATGAAATTTTGCACATATGACATTCAAAATAGGAGGAAGGTTTGTCTATGTGAGATTCCAATCAACTTTTCCAATCCAGCAGAATGTTGATATTTTTGATGAAATTTTGCACACTTGACGTTCAAAATAAGAGGAAAATTACTGTCTACATCTGATTTCTAAAACTCTACGGAAAGCCCAGGCAACGCCTAGCGGTAAATAATCATATCGATTAATAATTATTAATAATTAATAATTACTTTAAAGTAATTTTATTGAGATATTCTCGGATCATCGACAGCTGCGGTCGGTGAAACGGGGAACAACAGTTCCACTCGGTCCAAACGAAACCATTTGATTGATTGAGTTCCTGATTTCACCGCCCACAACCTGCTGGTGGGAGTGTACAGTTTTTTTTAAACTTGCGTGTGACTCCGATGAACGCGCAACTTGCGATGAGGGAGCGGGTTTTAGGAATTGGAATTTTTGGACAAAATTACTATGACCTGTAAATTTCTCGAATTTGTATAATTCAAGCAGTCGTTCATCATTTTTTATACCTCTCAAAATAGCTTTGTACACACCAGTTTAAAAAAGCAGTATATCCCGCATCTATTGGCATATGGCCGATACACCAATCTGTCAAAATGTTTACTTTTCCTTCTACAACTTTCAGACTGCTTATAAACTGTCGGAACTACTCGTAATTTGACTTTTAAATACTGGCAGTTTTCATTCATTTGCCACACTGTAAGGGGTCGTCCATGAATCACGTGATGTTTTTTAGCAACTTTTTAACCCCCCCCCCCCCCGTGGTGATATGTGAGGTTTTAGACTAATACCCCCCCCCCCCAAATCACGGGTATACTAACCCTCCCCGGTTGATTCGTGATTTTTTCCGACCCCCCCCCGGGCGGTTTTAAAAAACTTTCGCGGCTGTAAAGTTAACCAAAGTCTGATTGCTAAAGGATGCGGAAGCTATAATAGGATGCATTTAAATAAAGAGATTTAATATTCAAAACAATTGACATCGAAAGTGAATAACGGTTGGTTCCAAAACCGCTCCGTCATTCAGAAGCGCAGTCCGACGCGCATGCCTTGCAGTGTGGCAACTGATGAAAACTGTCAATATTTAAAAATCAAATTACGAGTAGTTCATATTAACGATATTTTTGGCATATTTTATGGTTTTCTGCTACACTTCTTTGGTGAAAGCGCTCCACTGTTGTGTTTTGGTATTTAATTTATTATTTTTAATACACCGGTGTATTATATTTAATTATAAACAACACAGGTCTCTATAACTTGTTTTATTATTGTCGCTTTATGATTGGTATTCATTGTAACAACTTTTGGGATAATACATTATTTACGAACACAATTAAAAGGAAGTTAGAATAAACAGAAGTTAAATTTAACAATTACGACATAGCTCGGAGTACCGTTTGAACTCAATATTATGTAAATTATGGAGTACTTTTCTAGTTGGCGGGGCATAAACTACTGGTGTGGGATTTAAGTACATAGGTTGGAAGAAGGAATCTCAATCGGTTTTGCTTTAAAAAAGTGCAAAATGACGCCATGCATATGTTCTATTCCAAGGATGACGAATACGGATGAAAGCAGGCTTTGCTATGAATCTAAAAAGCCATAGACAGAACTAGCTATTCGAGAACTATTTGAAGTGAAGGGGAAAACGTATGAAAAGTGCCGTTATTTTCATAGTTTTTTCACGACAATTCCCAGTTCCTGCCTCGTCAAATACCCCAAAATCAGAAGTCGTTATAATTGTATTAATATAAAATTAAAATAGCTCACTTTATACCTGCAAATCATTTCAAAAGTTTATTTATTTATTTATTTATTTATTTATTAATCATTAACGCCCTTATGGGCTTTTACATACATTTACATTTTTATGTTTTAGTGCATACAGGTGTGTTTAGAATACAAAGAAAACATGAATAGTTTTTACACATGGTACATATAAATAAAGCTGGTAAGTAAAAAGTATAGCATTATACAATAAAGAGAAAAAAATCAGTTTTATATGTATATACGTATATAACAAATAATAATAATGGTGAGTTTTTAATATATGTGCAATTTATGTGTTGAATACATAGCGAAGTTGATTTTAAACAAAAATACATACTACCGACTTGCACCGCACTAAAATTAATATACAAAACAATTGCATTTTGACCAATTACTTTATCGTCAGAATTTCTGCAAGGAATTCAATTTCCGAAGACGAAATACTTTATACCATAAATATACCAATCCCCTTTATACTGAAACCATGGAATAATGTCAGATACTTCAGTAAACTATCACGGAGAGGACAAATGAGTTCGATAATATAATATAACAGAGTATCTAATTACAATCAAATTAAAATGTTAATCAAAGTATAAGTCGTTAAAGTAAATTTGTTATTATTACCTATTACAACGATAAACAAGAACAGTTTTTATAAGGTTTGTTTATAAATTATAAATTACTAACCTTTATTACGCCCTATATTGTAGGTGTTTTGACGGAACTTAACTATGAGGGTTTACAATAAACTGTGCACACAAAATTTCAAGATGGGGATTTATAGTTCTATTGTAACTGTTCCAATATACTGAATTTAAATTTGGACACTGACAGATGACGATAAACATCGATTGAGTTATATTTATTTCCAAGTCGATGAAGTCTTTCGATAGGCGAGTTTTCGAAGTAATTATTAGTAGGCGCGTTAACGAAGTACGGCGCATTCAATCTTGTATTACGGGTAGGTACTCGCAGTTGGATTAGTTTGGTTAAATCCAGGGCGTCCAGTCTGCCATTTGAAATATTGAAAAGACAAATTAAATCACTCATTGTTCGTCTTGAAGTTAATTCATTTAATTTTAGTAAGTCCATTAAAAATGTGTAGTTAAGTTCTTCGATTGGAATTCCTAATTTATAGTTTATAAATCTCAAAAACTTATGTTGCACTCTCTCAATTTTTTGTTGGTGAATCTTATAAAAAGGAGCCCAGATTGTTGAATTGTACTCTAAATGGCTTCTCACTAACCCAGTGAACAGCAACTTAAATGAATTAATTATTTTAAAATCTTTTACCGTCCTCAATATAAACCCTAAGCTTTTCATGGCCTTGTTAGTTATTTCGTTTATATGAGAAACAAAAGATAATTGATTGTCAAAAATAATACCTAGGTCCTTGATTTGTTCAACTCTTTTTAGAAAGATGTTGTTGATGCTGTATTCATATTTAATAGGATTTTTAATTCGGGCAAAAGTTATTGTTTGACATTTTTCAATATTGAGGAAGAGTTCATTATGGATGCACCATTCTTGTAGCCTCACAAGATTTGTTTGTAATACGCAACAGTCATTGAGATTAGTAATTGTTTTGTAAATTTTAAGATCATCAGCAAATAAAAGTATCATAACTCCATCAAAGATTGTAGTTATGTCGTTGATGAACAAGGAAAACAGCACTGGTCCCAGATGTGACCCCTGGGGGACTCCGGAGAAGATTTCGAATTGATTTGAAAAGTGCAAGTTGAGTTTGACTGAAATTTTTCTATTGTATAAATAACTTTCAAACCATCTCAAAATATGCCCCGTTATTCCAAGGGATTTTAATTTGTGCATAAGTATTTTGTGTGAGACTTTGTCGAAAGCTTTGCTAAAGTCAGTGTATACCACGTCTGTTTGAAGACGATTGTGCATATTATTAAATAAGTATTCCTGATAGATCATCAAATTTGTGAGAGTAGACCTTTTTGACATGAAACCGTGTTGTCTATGTGAAATTACTTTATTAATCTCAGGAGATAGTTTAGAGAGCAGAGCAGATTCAAATATTTTCGGGATCGACGACTGTAATCGTTTATCGTGTAAGATGGCTGCTGGGCTATTTCCCCTCGCTTTAAATTTGGCTTCAATGTTATTCATACAAAATCGCACTACTGCTTTGTCCGAGGCTTTTTAGGTTCATGCTTTAACATGATCTATTCAACCATTAAATTGGCTCGGCTACTTGATTTTAAAATAAAGCGATTGTTCGTCGTGTAGGCTCTTTGGTCATTTTGAGATGTGAAAGTGTGCTGTGTTAGAGATTGGATAGTATGTGAATAAAGAAGGTGAAATGTTTACATCTATAATGAATGAGTTTATATATGCATAAGTAGATACATATTTATACCCAAGGCTGTTCGTGGCCCACCTCAATGGAAGTTCAATCGGACATTAAAAAAGGAAGGCAAAAGTTCCCTCTTCTATAAATACTATATTTGTCTTTATTTATGTTTACATACGTTCACGTAATTATATAGGTTATTCTCTACACCCAAAGGAATTTCATCATATCACCGCACCAGAGATTAGCGACCTAGCAATAACACAAGTAGGTACGCCTCATACGTATGTCTAGTAATGTTACATTGTCGTATAAACAAGCTTATGAGTGGTTAAGGCTTCTGTTGCTAATGTTAGGTAACTCCATTAATTGAGGATTGAACGCGGTTGCCTCTAACAAAAAACTGTCCAAAGAAGCAACTTATATGTATCCTGAATCAGGATATATGACAGTGAGGCATGGAACTGACAGAGGAAGGATGAAAGTAGACTGAATACTGTAGAAATGAGATCCCTGAGGCGCACGTTTGTGGTAAAACTATGTATAATCTAATGAGAAATGTGGGGATCCGCAAAGAATGCAAGGCTGACGTAAGCAAGTAAGATTAAGAAAGGAACGCTCAGTTTGGGTATATAGAGCGAATGAACGAAGAAAGGAGTGGAAGGAGAATGTACGACATAAATGTGAATTGTAGAAGTCGGGGACGCCCGAGGAAGACATGACACGACCATGTGAATCGGATACTACACTTACTTCTCTTACGTATTCAAATATCCCACAATATTTAGCTATATCACCGACCTCCTAATCTATGATTAAGAATAAAGTAAATTTAAAATTTAATTAAATGAAGACAATATAAGCGAAACTCTATCGAAAATCTGGAAACAGAAAAATCAGAAAAAGATATTGACACCTCTGGGACATGAACACAGGACCTCTTGCTTTCCGGGCAAACGCGCTAACCACTGCGCCACGGTGCCGATATCAAATTCGGTCATTTTTTACTGTATCATACTTCGACTAAGAACCACCCACATTATCTTCATTTTCTTAATGCATATATTATTGGCAACTATCTTTATGTATGATTTAATTAATTTAATTTAATTTTTAATTTTTCTGATTTTTCGGTTTCCAGATTTTCGATAGGGTTTCGCTTATATTGTATTCATTTAATTAAATGTTACAATTTGAGGTTTTACTCATAAAGTTAAAATAAAAATAAAGTATAAATTTAAAATGTTTTAAAGTCGAATACACGTGTCGTGTCGTAACTCAATTCCCCTTTTAAACAACCTGTGTTGTTAATAATATTACCTAATAGATAACAATTAAAATACCGGTTCTCGGGGGGTTAAATGAATACTTAAATAAATTGTTTGTATGTATACGAATAACATAATATTACATCTTTATTACATTGTTGTTAAAATCGTTAACATTATACTGCCCATATTATTATTAAAGTAAATAATATGTTGCTCACATCGACCGCATTTCATATATCGACGGTTACGCGCCATGAAATTTAATTAAATTCCCAGTCGGTTTCATTATTGACTTGCTAATAGTAACGGTAAACAAATTTACTAACGTTTTAATGTAATTTGAACCTCTACTGATGTTTATGCGTAAGATTTGGCCGTCCATAACCATGATAAAAAGGAGAGTGACTGTAAAGCAGTGTACGTCTGCATACATAAATCCGAAAAACGTATGTATGTAGACGTAAACCTTCTGTGTAACTTTCAGACTTGTTTGAATAAATGTGATATAGCGAACAAAACAAAAAAAAAACGAAAAATATATTATTTTAAAGTATAACGACAGATTAGCATTTAAACTTTCGTAGTATATAAAAAAATACGATTTAGACATAAAATGACACATTATTTTTCATTTAAAAAAGACTTAATATTTTGTAGTTGATTTGTAAGAGGTTTACAGAATTTTGTTATTTTTTTATTACAATATATTTTTTATATATATTTTGGTTTTATTTAAAGTACAAAACCCTAAACTAATTATTCAACTTCCTTTAAACTGTGTAAGCATGATAATATGTCAAATATACACTTTTAAACTTCAGTACGTCTCTAAGACGTATCATTATCTTTAACGTAGGTAAAAATAAGATTATCTTTCTAGGAATGTATTTATTTTATTTTGCTTTGGTACATTCTAATTCAAGATCATTCCATTTGCCGGCATCTGTATTTCCTCCCACTCAAGACACGGGTTCTAACTAACTAACTAACCATCACGCCGTTTCCCCGCAGGGGTAGGCAGAGGGGACGGACCGGCAAACAACTCGATCTTGGCACACACTCCTTGCCTCGTTCACATTCATACATCGTCTCATACATGCTCTTCTATTATTCCGACTCTTCACATGGCCCGACTCAAGTATCTTTTTTTTTTTTTATTGAAAATTTTTGATACAATACATATAATAGATACATGAAATAATGAAAAGTATATAAAAAAGCTTAATATAATAAATGTATGAACAAAGAAATCCCACAAAGGCAATGCCTGTGCGCGGGTATAATATTGATATTTTACTTTTATTTCTATGGTTATAGTGAATATTTTAAGTAGGTATACATAAATTAGGGTTTTTAAAAAAAGTAACTGAATAAATGCATTTAAAAACTACAGCATAATAACAGTCTGCATGATTCACTTGGTCGTGCCATGTCTTCCTCGGGCGTCCCCGATTTCTTCTTCCATTCACATTTGCATCATATATTCTCCTTACACTCCTTTCCTCGTTCATTCGCTCTACATGCCCAAACCATCTGAGCGTCCCTTTCTTAATCTTACTCATCACGTTTACATCAGCCTTGCATTCTTCGCGGATCTCCACATTTCTCACACGATCGTAAATGGTTTTACCACACATACGCCTCAGGGATCTCATTTCTACAGCATTCAGTCTACTTACATCCTTCCTCTGCCAGTTCCATGCCTCACTGCCATACATCAGGGTAGGTACCAGCACTCCATTATGGACGGCTAACTTCGCTTCTTTGGACAGCATTTTGTTGGCGCCAACGGCGTTCAGTCCTCCATTAATAGAGTTGCCTGCGTTTACCCTTCTTTCAATATCTCTGTCAGCCCTTCCATCTCTCGTAAACATACTTCCCAAGTACACAAACTCATCCACCTGCTCCAAATACTCATCATTCACAACTATGTTGCACATTGTTTTCATACTCTCTCTAACAAATAGCATGACTTTGGACTTACTTCACTTACTTTGACTTTAGACTTACTTAAGACACAGGTTCGCTCCTTCATTTCCACAAACTACCATCCCAAAAATGACATAATTATTTTCCTTAAGACCTTCTGTGCTGAAGTCAATTTAAAAAATATATATTTATCCAAAATAACAATAAGGAAAGTTGTAACATTATCAAAACCTTAATCGTTTTAATTCTTATTTAAAACTAACCATTCAGTGCATTGTGATGTATTACATAATTGACCTTGGGCACAAAAATTACCCAAGTGGTAAACAAACAATTTTATTTACAATGTTTAATCAATTGCCCTTGACCCGTCTGTCAAATAATCCAATATAGATTTTTTAAATAAGTATTGTGTAAGAAGATGGAATTTGCAGTTAGTGAATTATATTTTTTATTATAAGTGACTAGAGCAGACCCGTGAAAAATGAAGGGATAGTAGAATTTTGAAAAATTTCTAATAAATTATTTTCTGTTAAAAATATATTGTATAATAGGTAGCTACCTATTTTATCTCTTTTCTAAATTGTTCTCACAACAATTTAGCAAACGGCACTTTAGTGTCCGACCGAACTTTCGGTTTCGGCCGTAGTTTCGGCTGGATGGCGGCCGAAACCGAAACTGAATTTGGGAGGTTTTGTTCTGCGATCGGACATGTTCGGTACACTGAACTACGAGCCACGAAGTGTCATTTGGCTGCGTCCGCGCTTATAGCCTGGCCGCACACATCAGGTTTTTCCATCTGATTGTCTGATCAGACAAAAATCTGATGTTCGACAACGGGCGTGGCCCCGGTATTACAACCAATCCGGTTTTCGAATGCATTTTTGTCTGATCAGACAATCGGATGGAAAAACCTTATGTGTGCGGCCAGGCATAGTGTTTGTGTTCGCTCCGCGAACTTTGCGGTAGTTTGGTTTATCTGTGTGAAATTGGAGCTGTTTATAAGTACTTAACATTATTTCGAAATAGGTAAGTTTTATTTCGCTATTGAAATGATTTAGTTCATTAGTCATTATTTTAGTTCATTTAGTCTTGAGGAAAATAATTTCCCTGAGGGCCTATGTCGTCTTTGGGGATGCTGTGTGAAGGTTTTTTTAGGAAAAGGAAGGAGAGGAGATTTCTGGGAAGGAAAAGGGGTGGGTTCTAGACCTAGACCTAGACCTAGCTTCTAGACCTAGACAAACCTCATCCCATGAACCCGGGCACCCCTGCTGAATCACCAAACGTAGCGAACCACTTGGGGAAGCACCTATGGCAGAGGTGTTGGTTATCAAATAAAGGTTCCCCGGGCGGCGGTACCCATTCCCGCCTCCCAAATTATTTTTTCTTAAGATGAAAGAGTATTTTTTGTTTAGTATACCTAACAAAAAAAAGTAATTTTGTCATCTACCTTTTATTTTATGTTATTTGTTAATAATGTTCAAATAGACGATATCTACTATTTTTTTTAATATGATTTACGAAGCGATTTACGATTACGATTTCAAAAAGCATACATAATTTATTTGAAATAACGAGTGATATAATTATGTTATGTTTATTTTTAGTTCAAATATCAGAGACTGGATGTTTTTTTTAAATTTTTTTTTATTAATATAGTTTTTATACATATAGATAGTTTTTTTTATGATATTTCACCCTCCATGCTAGGGATGACCCTGTGTTATGGCGGGTGAAGTTTACAGTTTGCGGATATACATAAAAAAAAAATTTACGTGAGCTCCACACAGGGGGTCCTGAGGAAAATAATCTCCCTCAGGGCCTATGTCAACTTTGGGGATGCTGTGTGGAGGGTTTTTTTAAGGACAGAAAGGAGAGGAGAGTATTGGGAAGGAAAAGGGTTTGGGGTGTGGGCAGGAAACTTGGGTTCAGTGTGTCCTGGTCATCCTCCTCCAAGACATAGACAAACCTCACCCCATGAACCCGGGCACCTCTGCTAAATCACCAAACGTAGCGAGCCACTTGGGGTGACCTATGGCAGAGGTGTTAGTTATCCAATAAAGTTTACCGGGCGGCGGTACCCATTCCCGCCTTCCAAATTCATTAGTATAGGTTGAAAATTTTCAGTAATTAATACTATGCACACAAATTCTCCTACAATAGGAGAGTTTATGTAGTTACGAGTATATTGGATTAATATATGATTTAAAAATAAAGGCTGATTGCTTAAGATTGACTATTTTTTTTTCACGAAAACATGACCTTATATGGAAGTTTCGGTTTCGGCCGAACCTGAGACCGAAGCCAAAACTCAGTTTCGGTTTCGGCCGTAAAAACTAGTTTCGGTCGGACATTACGGCACTTAAATTCAAGTCAAATTTGAGTTCATTGAGATTTCACATAATACTAACGCACATCACAGACAACTAATATGAGTATATTTGGTAATTGATTATAATATATACATTTTAAATCATTTCAATGAATTCTAACCGATTGACTTTTTCGAGCAATGTGCTTACGAAACGTATCTGAGAAACAGCATTTTGTCTTTAGCGACGAAGTCACGACAATAGAGAACTCCAGTCCAATTTTTTTATTTTTTTTAATGAATAAAGACCTTCAAACTTAAATAACTGCATTTTTATTTTTATTTTTATAGTTAGTTTTAATAGTTAAAATAATTGTCAAAGTTTTAATTTTTAAAGACTCCCAGAAACGCACCGTATCTATGGTGGTCTTTACCCACCGTCCCCACCGTTAGTTTTTTACTTTTTAAGTTGTCATTTTGAATCAGTGATGTCATGTCGAGGGAAATTTCCCTAGATCTAGGGGAGAAAAATATTTTTTAGGGATAAGGGAAATCAGGACAAAATCTAGGGAAATTTCGAACTCTGGCAAAAATTTTGGTAATTATCGGTTCGGACTGGCCACGCTTATTACGAATAATTTTTAGAAAAAAACTTTAGATTCGCCTTAATTACTATAAAAGGAAACTTTTTGGCTTTGGGGCGGCGGAAAATAATGCATTTTAATTTTCAATTGCATAAAACCAAAATTCACTTCGCGAACCGACGCAGCGAAAATCCGCGGCCGTAGCTGTCACTTGCTGTCACTGTTATGGACTGTAGCTGACTTCGTGGGATACCTACATGAAATACCGCGAATCACAAACCATGTTACACAAACCTAGCGTAGCCGCTAAGCCACTTGAAAACTGGGATGTTTTTCTTGCCTTGACGCGAGTAGGCGTTATAAAGGGCCACTTTCTTTTGTATCACAAACCATGTTACACAAACAAGCCCGCTAGACAAATTTCATAATTACGCGCCTTATCCCACGAAGTCGGCTACAGTCGTATTAGCTCTTGTTAATGTATCAAGGATACCAACATCACAGTGACATGTACAGCCGCGGATTTTCGCTGTGTCAGTCGCGAAGCGAATTTTGGTTTTATGCAATTGAAAATTAAAATGCATTATTTTCCGCCGCCCCAAAGCCAAAAAGTTTCCTTTTATAGTAATTAAGGCGAATCTAAAGTTTTTTTCTAAAAATTATTCGTAATAAGCGTGGCCAGTCCGAACCGATATTTACCAAAATTTTATTACATATGACAGTATTACTGGTATTATTTATATATATATACGTATATATATTTTTTGGAATTCCTATGAATCTTAATTATTTTTCATGTACTTACATGCCATGTTATTTTTAACACTGACAACTCAAAATGATATTAGGGAACGTACCCATACTACGTGACACGTTCGGGGGGGGGGGGGTCTTCAAAATACCACGCTTGTTACAAATGAGCGGCGGGTTGCTTATGATTTTTATTTTGCAAAGTGTTTTTTTTTTAATTTGGAATTCAGTTTCTAATTCACTGGTGAGTGTATTCGTACTTTTAAATTATTACTTCACGTAGCAAAAAGTGTTTTATTTGGAAAATCACGGTATTATTAGTATATTTACCAAGTTCCGATATCTTTCCAATTAATTATCATATTAATTAACATATAACAGGATTAGTGTTACACAATCAGGTGGCTACGTAGGTAATTGCGTAAATGTGAAATTCTAGGGAAATTTCACTTCTAACTGTTGGCAACACTGTGAAGAATCCAGAATAATCATGGCGGATAATGACTTTTAGGTGTGAGGTGTGTTTTTTATTCAAGATTAACTGCTTTTAATATAGAAAAACATTGGTAAAATGTCCACATTTCACCGCTACTGTTATTGTATTTAATCAAAGTGCAATATAAAAACAATAAATCATGTCTCATTGCAAATACATGTGACATCGTATTTTGTGTCAGGTGTTACTTTGTAGGTACATTGTTTTATGTATAATACATACAGAAACACTGGTATTTATAATACACTGATCATGACGAGTGTGTAACAACTTGTATAAAAAGCCCTATACTAAAAACAATTTGAAAATACATAAAAACAAACGTCAAAATATGACATGACTTTAACCTCAAATAGACAACATTTATTGCAGATTGTCCGCAAATATAGCCCTTTTCGTAAATTGTTGAGGGCCTAAATTATGTTTCAATAAACACAATAACTATTATTTATCTAAATCTCTATAAACAGTATGAAAATAAACCAAAAACACGAAATGTTGAATTGCATAGGTACGCGTGCACTTCAAGTCATTTCAAATGTCAATACAATACACAGGTGACAGGTTAACTGTGACGTCACGGTTAACCATTTCAGTAATGCCAACTTAACGCTGTGTTTTCCGAAGAGGTTTAAAAATGCACTTTTTAATAATTTATTAAAAACTCTGCATTTAATATTATGAAATAAAACTTATATATTCAGAATCAGCGTTTCTTGGTCTATATGAACATATTTTTTTAAAGCCATAATATTTTTCACTGGAGTTCCTTATTGTATAAATAAGTACATAAAATTTAAATTTTCGAATTATTTTAACGTATTCAGAATTCAATAATAAATCGAAATGTTTCGAGTATTATTTCATAATGAAACTCGATGTATCATCACGCTTCTCGGAAGCACTTATCAAAAAGTTATTTCTGTTTTACAGAAATAAATATGGAAGCCCTTTGACGGGCCGCAAATGGAATAAATTTACATCCGAAGGGTTACTCAATAGAAAAGCCAGATAGTTCGCTTCTGAGAGGGAAGTGGAGCTTTTCGATGTCGAAGTGACGACGCAGCTTTTCCAACATGGCGGTTTGAACGTAAAGCGGCACTGACAGCACTTCTCCTATTAACATTTAATGTAAGCTCTTCCTGACGTTCTAAATTTAAACCAGACGTTACATTTCAATCACGCAATGCACCATTTTCCGTACCGTGTCAGTTTGAATTTGGAATTAGAACGTCGTCGTTGAACAGTTTAATTTTTGACTGAACTTCGGAAGATGGCGTTTGCTAATTATGTTTAATGAATTAGTGCCATGAAACGATCAGGCGCATTGCCAGTTATTTTCTTTTGACTGTGATTATACAACTCACAATAAATTATACAACGCCCTTGAGGTGAGTTTTCACAAAAACGACGCTCTACAAAATTTTCAATTATTATTAGGTAGATACAGGAAAATCCTTAAGGCCCAGCATTCCGATTTTTTTTGCGATTTATAACATGTTTTCCTTGTTAACTTCATAAATGTTTGCTAATTACAAACTTGCTTTATAACAAACTAACTATTTATGTTTAACATAGTTACAAAGCGCAAAACTTAAATGCCGACTTGAACTTGATACTTTGAAGGCTTTATACATTATTATAGGCAAGTTGTTCTTGCGAGTTGTTGAAGGCTTTTACATGTATACATATGTTATAATATGTATACAAGTTGTTCAGGAGTATTATAATAATAAGTGTATAATACACAACACAATAAACTGAAAAAGAAATATATAAGCAGGTACAATGCAAATAGGTTATAGTTTAATTATTACGTAAAGTTGTACAAAGGAGTTGAATAAGTTAAGTATGAGTATAATAAGAGCGAAAAAAGAAGTACTTAAGGCGCCGCTACCCGCATTTTTTACATATCTCCCTTGAACTTTTGAAGTTTTTAAGCTCTTAAAAAAATATATGTTATTTTTGAAGATAATGTCTAGATGCTGCCCACGCCGAAACGCAAATTATACGAAATTCCCTTGATAGAAAAAAATCGCAAAGTATGCTCCAAAAATTATTAAAAACAAGTCTGTTTCTATTATCTTATAAATTATATTTGTGAAAAAATTCACAATGTTTCTTTAAATGATGCTTAAGAAGCCTCCGACTTTTGCTCTATTTTAAACGAGTCGTGTTTTATTAAACATTTTCGCAATTTTCGCATCGATTTTGACGCTTTACATGCTAGCGCTCTCCTCTAACATTCGTAATTTCATATCTCTCCATCTTCTTCTTTTTGAGCCCGGTTGCGCGCCCTTAAGATATTATGAAAGTAGTTACCGAGCAATTTGTAGTAAAGTATACGCCTTTAATACTTTAATACCGACCTGATGTTGATTCAGAAATCGTTCATAAATAAATAAAAGTTTTCTGCTGTACTTGTTGGTTTCCTAACATTTTCCCGGAATTACAACCAGTATTAAATTTTCCGCTCGTTTTAAGTAGATTTTTCCTGCTTTTAAATTAACTTCTCTATGGCTTTATAACTAGGTAAGTCAACATTTTTTTATTTTCCTCTGAACGTTAGGAACAAACAGTGTGGTGTCTAGTCTTATTTATGAATTTTTTGTTTAAATGCATATTTAAAACTATAAATATTCCTTATGACTTATGATAAAAACATTCTAATCAGAAAATAATCGTTTTGACCTGGATATTCCAGATAGAAAAATCTGTGCTATTTCACAATGCCGCCGAAACTCTTAGTTCCAAAGTTTTTCTGCTTTATCAAAGAGATTTATTTACTTTAGGCATGATATTGGGTATTCATACATCATAACTCATAACCTTCATAACCTTAATGACTTAACTTTTTACACAGTAATTTAATACTTAAACTCTGTAATTTTGTAATCGAATGATATTTATATTAGGTATATTTGGATATGAAATGTAAAATGAAAGAAATGTCTCTATTAATGGTATAATTAAAATAATTAATTATCTGCTCTTTCTAGATGGCGCTATTTTAAGTATTTTATGGGAAATCACTTTTTGCGAGTTATGTTTTAAAATATTAAAACAAAAATTTTAACAAAACAAACGACAAAAAAAATTCCCTAAAAAGTAAAAAAATAATTTCGTATTCTTCTACAATAATCAACTTACTTTTTCTAATCATCAATATGTAGGTACGATTGTTATTTTTGAAGTTGGTGTCAGCCAAGGTAGGTTTGTAACTACATACATAGTTATAGGTGAGATGTGCTTGTGTCGCACGAGCGACCTGACGAGGCGATAAGCTAGAGAGGGGTCGCGGCGTGAGGGGAGCTGTCAAGTGAACACGCCGGGCCGGGTACCTTTGCTGACACCGACTCCAAAAATAACAATCGTACCTACATATTGATGATTAGAAAAAGTAAGTTGATTATGAAGTTGTAGAAGAATATGAAATTATTTTTTTACTTTGTAGTGCATTTTTTGAAGTCGTTTTTTTTGTTTTGTTAAAATTTTTGTTTATTTTTTGATTTTTAGTGAATCTGAAATACACTAACTAATTTGTCTGAATATGGGTAGACCTACTAAACGTGCTGCTCATATGAGACAGACATAATTTGACCATAACAACGTTAGGGTTTAATTAAGAGATTCGGCCGAGTATCGTTAATTTGCTCCTAAGAATTCCGTTACTTTGTCATGGATCCAATTATCAAAACTAACCAAACTCTCATCGAACTACCCTTGAAGTACATCCTTTCCAATAAAAAAAGAATCATCGAAATCGGTTTGCGTAATATTGCGTTATTCGTCCATTTTCCGCGCACATAATAATGCAAATTTAAGACTTATATGGTTTTCTCATAAATGCCATTGTCAGAACTAGACCAAATGAAAATGGGACCACACGGGAAGCACCAGCTTTCATATAAAAAAAAAGAATCATCAATATCGGTTCACCCCGTCAAAAGTTCTGAGGTAACAAACATAAAAAATAAATAAAAATAAAATACAGTCGAATTGAGAACCTCCTCCTTATTGAAGTCGTTTAAAAATGAATTATATGTTTGCGCCCATTCATACGCAATATGATTATGAATAAATAGTTTTATCCATAAACAAATCAAATCTTTCAAGAAAGGCTTACAAATACATTGTATTGTATGTCTTTTTTTGAGTTTTATACGTGCAAACGATTTATTATAAACGCAAATTTTCGTAATCAATACTGTTATAGAGTATTTAGTTTGTTTGAAGTGAAAACTGCAAGTAGTGGGTTTTTAATAAAAAGTTACCTGGTTGGACACCTGATTTCAAGCGATCAAAATATTCCCTTTTATAAAGCTATACGTTAATGGCGAAAGTGGAACTGCGTCCAGCGGGGATTATTTGGTACGGCTACACGTGCCGCTACACGTGCCAAAGGAGGTCGCCGGACGAAAGTGTCGTTTTCCCCCATTACACTGGCGCCAAACTGCCGGAAGGTGGTGGCAAAATACATGTAATTTCTCTTTATAACTTGTGCACTCCTGGCAGCTTTTAAAAATTGACTGAGCGTAGCGAAGTCCTGTTTAACTCGACCTTTTTGCATTTCATCTGTCTGTAAATTTATTTGTGCGTTTCGTTTCAAGATGGTGGCCGTTTTAATGGTTCAGTAATTTTTTTTTCAAATGTAAAATCGTAGTGTTTCATTGGAATTTCTTATTGGCAATTTTTATTTATTTTCCTATCTATAGTAGATACCTATCTGCCCGAAGAAAATATGAAAACAGTGTGGACGTTTCTTTAGAAAAATTATTGCTTAAATCATCATTTAAAATTAAATTAAATGGTTTATAATTAAGTAGGTTGGGTACCTACTTACAAATCTTTCGAGTTGAGAAGAATTTTTGATTTAGATTTATTAAGTTGCAGAAAACTAGAAGCATACTTTTTTGGACGCGAGGTCTACTAACTTCTGTTCACAGAAGCACTAGTAGTATGAATCTATTATATTTATATATATTCTTTGATAGTAATATTATTGTTTATTAAATTCTTATTGAAAACTTTCGTTTGGATTTTCTCAGTTTATAGCGTCATTATTTCATTTATATTCCCTCGTGACTGTCAGTAAAACGAGCACAAACCATATATTTCACATTAACTTCTTTTATCTCGAGATTATGACATGCTAGGCCATTTTAAGTTATTCCCCTCCTCGAACACACAAAATAAAACAAACTTCTCGCCTCCGCTTACAAGAAATGTGAAAGTGACAAAACAAAAGTAATGACGCTAATAAAAATTCAAGTTTATTTTTACATTTCAAATAAATGTAATCTTACAACCTTTTGTATTATTTGGGTCCTTTCACATCATTCCTTTACGGCTCTTAACGCTTGATTCTAGGCTTTTATGCTAATTCGACCTTCACCTTCCAACAGCGGTTGAATTATTTACACCACAGAAACTCTGACTTATTTCTTATTTATCGTATTGATATTACGA
Source organism: Limnephilus rhombicus (assembly GCA_929108145.2). Lineage (NCBI taxonomy): Eukaryota > Metazoa > Arthropoda > Insecta > Trichoptera > Limnephilidae > Limnephilus > Limnephilus rhombicus. Next base: position 24,390,966 of record OV815278.1, read on the forward strand.
TATTTTAGGGCCCTTTTTTTACAATAGCTCCCTCCACACATTAGGCCCTGAGGAAAATATTTTCCTTCGTGGCCTATGTCATCTTTGGGGATGCTGTGTGGTGGGGCTTGAAGGTCAGGAAGGAGAGAAAGTTCTGGGAAGGATAACGTATGAGAGGTGGGTAGGAATCTGGGGGTCAGTGGGTCCAAGAGTGACGGACGTATGAATCCATCGCTCCCACTGTGGTGCAAGGCGATGTTCCAAAAGACTTCTGCTTGAGAGTTCACAAGGTCTCCCTGAACCAGTCTTCCGATCCGGCCTGCCAAGCAGCTGGTGGGCAGACAATTCCCTCCGCCAAGATCCGGACAAACCTCACGCCATGAACCCGGCACCCCTGATAAATCACCAAACGTGACGAACCACTTGGGGTGGCTTATGGCAGAGGTATTGATTATCCAAAAATGGGGCGGCGGTATCCATACCCGCCTCCCAAATTGTAAATTTACACATTAGTTTTAATCTACGGCTCTTCTCAACAATCGAGGGATTGATTTGTTTATAGGCGAACTAGCAGACCCGGCCACACGTTGCGGTGGCTAATGATACACAATGCCACGCCATTACCCAACCCTTATAACCAACGCTATCTGTTAAATTAAATCCACACCGCCCGTTTGCCAGCCCGCTGCCCGCTGCCCGCTGCCCGCTGCCCACTGCCCGCTTACCAGCCCGCTCCATTTATTTATATAATTCAACCAATTTACACAAAACCTTAACAAATTATGTACCTAAAAACCTTTCTCATGAATCACTTTTATCAGCAATAGCTGAAAACCGCAAGAAAATCCATTGCATAGTTTAAAAGATCTAAGCGCACAGACAGCGGGAGCGACTTCATTTTATACTCTGTAAAGATGTAACTTGTCACGTGTCACGTATCATATGCTGTATTTCGGAACTGATCTAATTGCTATTTTAGTCCCATATATTATCTACGAATCAATTTGTAGACTACTCAATAATTTTAAATACGTTTCAAATTGACACAACTATGGGAGTTGGTACAGATTGTGATATTGTAAAGGACTGTCTTACCCTTGTCTTCTGATATTCTTGTTGATAAGAATCGTTCTTATGACCTTGGGGGGTACTGATACGCTGCACAATCGCACATAAAAGTTTCTAAATTATGCACACCGAGGGAGTGCTAGGTGACCACTGCCCAGATTTCTTAATTGAGTTATTATTAAATTGCACTGCTAGATCGATTTGTTTTTCATTGCACGGGTTTCATTAATTATATGGCAGACAGAGTATTGCACCCACTGCTCTGTTCAGCTGATATAAACAAACTTTATTAGACTGATTGTGCCATGATTTATTGTTGCAAATGTCCACACGTATGTAAATTGGCCATACACTGTCAGATAGGGACAGGTATTTGGATAGCAGGTTGGGTTAGAGAGAGATGCGTATAGTTGCGTCAACAGCTATAAAAAGATCACTAAAAAGATTTGTAAGTGATTTGGCTTTTGGGCACTATTGGAGGTGATTTATTATTTTACTATTTTTCAAATCAAGCTTTAATATCTTTTTTTGTATTAAATGACATTCTGAAAAGTCTTCAGATGTTACAGGTCAATTTTGTAGTCATGGAACTGTATAGTCACAGGCGATACTTTCGCTAGTTAACATGATTTAAAAATATATTTCGCCTACACAGTTCTGTAGAGTTAATAATTATAATTGCAAAACAAGATAGAAAATTAATTGTTCTTGGTGTACATTCCAAGAGTTGCTAAGTGACCAACTGTTGTAGATATAGCATAGGAATAAAATTATCTTTGCAATGGAATCGCTCACACACACAATGCTGTGATTATTCTTATATAATTACATAATTAGTGCAGTTCAGTGATAAATTACGGAATATTGTATTTATAGAATTAGTGAAGCTGAAATATTAATTAAAAAATATTTGCATCGGGCTTGTTGCCTTTCATAAACAAATGTATTATATCATAATTTTATTTTTTGTTAACAAATGAAAGACGATCAGAAATTTATCTTTCGAATGAACATCGTTATTAAACCCCAAAAATTGCGAAATCTGTCAAAAATTTAAACAAAAGAAATACAGACATGATTTGAGATTCTCACGGCCAAAAACGTATTATCGTGATGTATTATTGGGGTATTGTACCTAAGTTGCACCAACTCCTTCTTTAGCCAACGTTTATTTTTTCCACATCTGCCCTGATGATGTACACTGTAATGCTGTCCGGAACTTTGGCTAAATAAGGAAGTAGTGCAACACGTAACATAACACCCCAAAATAAATCACTATAAACGAAAAACACATTTCAAATATAATATTATTAAGTACTATAAAATAAAATACTTTTGTGGGGAGGAACTAGGAACCTTCTTTATCGTTTGTCTGAATTGTTCACACCACCATTTCCAATTTTGAAATGTCACTTAATTTCAAAGCAAATTTGAGTTCATTGAAGTTGAATAATTTCACGCAGGAATATCCGAAACTAGTAGGTAGATATATTAGATGCGTTGATAATCTCCCAGCACTAGGTACATAATTACATCTATACGTGATGCAACCATTGTGGTTGTAGGTAGGCATATCTAGGAATATAGGAAAATACATAGATAAACTGCAGCCACAACTCTATTGTTACTATCTGCTTATAAATAAAGTTATTTGTAGGGTCCTTCCACACCAGTTTCCATCACGATTGTCTAGGTTAGGTTTCTATGTTAATTCGACCTTCACCTTCCGACCGTTCCGAGCGCATGCGGCCGATTTGTTTACGCGTACCCGGAGCAACATTTCCATTTCATTATGCATAATCCGATACCAGGCTTAAGCTAGCTTTTGTAAATCGTTCTCTCACTATTTCCTTTTCCTTGTACCCGCTGGTTTTAGTTTCATTTGCACGCTGGTTCCGTTATCAAGTGCGAAATTGTATTAGAGTACAGTTTTGAAAATAGTTATATATTTCAATGTTAAAATAAACAAAGAAGTTATTTCACAGATTTTGAACAATTTTTATTTACAGTACCTATTACGTAAATTTATAGAATATCAGTAGTTAATTTCCCCTGAGATATGATAAGAGAAAAATTAAACATAAGTCGTTTTAAAATAATTTATATCACGCTAACAAATTAGTTTTGTATGTTAGCAAGGAATCATGCAAAATGTTTAAGTGTAGTAATTTTTAGTTGTGATTATAATGTATGTATGTATCTATTCTCAGTAAATGTATTAATTAAATTTGATGTATCTTCAATTTTTTTCAATTGCCTTATTCAATTTAATACTTCGTCGGTCTACTGGCAACGTTCATTAAGTCACGTTTTTTCATGAAATGACTTAAGTGTGAGTCTTTTGTTAAAAATCGTCCTCTTTCGATTGACATACTCCATTACGTCGTATATTTAATTGTTTTCGATTTAAACATAAGTCATAAATCCGACACTATGGTCAAGCAAAACACATCAAGTCAAACATTATACTCTAAATGTCAATAATACATCGATTTAGACCGTTAAAACACAAGCAAAATCCACTAAGTCGGCTTTCAAATAATCTTAAAGCCGTTTTGCGGCATTAAAGTCAACAGTAATCTTAACAAGCAAAGCACACTAAGTCATTATTGACTGGTAAAACCCACTAACTCGGGCTCATTTTTTTGTAAATGAGTCCTATAATTTCAATACCCGCTATATCCGATTTTTTGACAAAATGATCTGAGTATGACATCTTGTTCACATTTTTGCGAGGAACAAGACTAATCTAAAATTGAGTTTCAAAACATCCTTTATCACGACCAAAAACCATGTTAAAACTGCGAGTGAGAAACAAAACCCGCTATATCATCCAAGAAGTTACTATCCGCTATATCGGAATTCAACTAATCATAAGCAGTTATTTTGCCAAGATGGCGGGTGTAGAAACACGCCCCTCAGGTCAGTTTAGTTTCAAAAGCCTCTACATTCCATATAAATCACGAAGTGAGTATCAAAATCCGCTATATCCATTTTATTTATCCAAATTACTTAACTATTTCTAGACATGTATTGAAAAATGAACTCTTTTCAAATGTATATTACTCCAATCCATTATATAAAAAAAGAAAATGCAATTTTTTATTTACGCTAGAGATGCGACAGTTTTTTATTTACGCTAGAGATGCGACAGTTTTTTATTTACGCTAGAGATGCGACAGTTTTTTATTTACGCTAGAGATGCGACAGTTTTTTGCGGATTTCTCCGAATCAGTGAAAGTTGATATAGCGGAAATAGAAATTGAATGACTCAAATATTTGATTAAGAGGGTATGACCAGAGAAAACCAGAAATATGTCATTTTTAAATCAGATTTTAGATGTATTGACTCTTTTCCACAAAAAATTATAAATGGATTTCGAAAGATTGTTCTTTTATCTAGCATTCGCATGTTTTAAATTTTGAGAAAAAAAATGTTTATTTTTAGTATAATAAGGTTATACCATAGGTGGTTAACATTAAAATTTACATGGTTAAATTTTCAAATAGGATTTTGTATGATACCACACCCATTTCAAATCATATAATCATGCAGTAAAATAAATCAATATATTATCTGGGTATCGCATGTTTTAGAATTTTAATTTTAGTTTAAATAAAATCATTAAAAAATATATATGTACCTACATGTGTTTCTTGACGAAAATTATAATTATAATTAATTTATTTATTTGCGCACTTACAAACTAACATATATCAGATTTTTTTAACATTCTTATTTAACTTAGACATTATTGAAAAATGATAAATACTTATAATATTAAAAAAATATAAAAAATAATTAATTAATTACAAAAAGTACATTATTTTAATAGTTTTATCATCACGCCTTTCAGCATTTTTGGATGTAGGTATAAATTAAAGAAAATTTGGAATGAAATAAAATCGATATTGAGTTATAATTTTAAAAAGCTGGTACGGAGAATATTTAAACTTTCTCATTGTAACCGCCCTGCACGATCGTAAGAACAACTTTCGACGAAATGTGGATTTTCGTCCGCTGGCTGGTTCAACGCTCTTTGTTTGGTTGCTGTTATTGTTAGCAACTAATATTGTGTATTGATAAGTTACTTAAGACTCCGCTACCCGAGTATTACTCTTGAAGATAATATCTAGACTTTCCCTGCGCCGAAACGCAAATTATATAAAATTCCCTCGATAGAAAAAAATCGCAAAATATGCCCCAAAAATAATTATAAACACGATTGTTTCGGTTATTTTCCAAGTTATACATATGAAAAATTCACAGTGTTTTTTAAATGCTGTTTAAGACAATCCCCGTGCGATTTTTGCTCTATTTAAAACGATTCGTGTTTTATTAAACATTTTCGCAATTTTCGCATCGATTTTGTCACTTTAAATACTAGCGCACTCCTCTAACATTCGTAATTTCATATCTCTCCATCTTCTTCTTTTTGAGACCGGTTGCGGCGTCTTAAGGGTTCATTCTAAATTATATAATCTAAATTATAAAATATGTAGACGGACGACATTATTTATGTGTGTTCGTGACCTTTCATACAAAATGTCTTTTCGTATGGCGTAGAACAAAAATAACTAATGAAATTGCATTTTAACTTCAAACTTGATTTAAAAGTTTGTCTAGCATTCTCAGACTCAACATTATTTCGGGTTGTATGCACACTATCAGCAATAACGACTATAACGATAAACTGTGCTGAGTAAACTGTACCGAGTAAATTTATAGTAATAAACACCTATGTATACATAAGAAATGATGAAAGTTGTGACCATCTAACACCACTTATAAGCGGTTGTTTAGTGTTTTATTGTCCTCGTACGAATGTAAAAAATGCACGACCCAAAAAAAAGAACCGTTGTAATTAGCACAAACTTGAACAATGTGTCCCCATTTTGGAAGGCGTGCAAAAAGCAAAGTTGGTCGCACCAGTTATCAGCGCTTGTAGGTTTGGGAACAAGTAGGTACACAGATAGCTAATAAATTACCATTTCGTAACACTTACTTGTAGAATAAGTGGGACAGGGCAGCGAAAGTGTCGAGGAAACGCTTTTACCGCTTGGTTTGGACTTCTTCCACGAATAACGTGATAAAATCAATACCTAAAGTCGGGTCTTCGACGACAAAATGTTTCAAAACATCTGACAAACATTGGGGCAGGGTCGCAATGTTTTTATTTACCCTGACCTAAGCATCGACCAAAGGAATTTTAAATGGATTGAGTCTAACTCGGTAACATTTTCAGACAGATGCATTGATTTCATATAAAGTGTGTAAAAGTTGTTATTTGTCGCAAAGGAAAATCAAAGTAAAATAAAAAAAAATCATAAAAATAATAAAACGAACATCCTCTGAAACTTAATATTAAATAACTTATAATTATTCTGAAACCGGTTGGATTTACTCAAATATATAAGTTGTTCAAAAAAAGTTAAATTGTTTCATTTATCTAACTTAATATTAAATTCGATGATCATGTATATACACGACCCTCACGAGTTGCAACAACAAAACATCAATCAGGCGTAAGCTAGGAATAAAGGCTGTCAAAAATGAATACAAATGCACCAATACATACAACCCTGAATAAGTTTCGACCCACAACGTCTAATTGCGCTACACATGTACGTACTCTATTTGTAAATATTTGGATACTTTGGGAAATGTCAGCTTTGAAATTTAATATTCATCTTCTTCTTCTGGTGCCTTACCCTATCGAAGATTGGCTAGCATTAGGGCAAACTTCACCCTGCGGACTGCGGAACTGCACTCGAACCAGTCAGGTACACAATAACAGAGATGGATCCCATTCTTCATCATTTTGTCATAATTTTCCCTATATTATTGGTTGAATGCTACTACACGTCAATAGTTTTTTTTTAATGAGTAAGTCCTTCAGTCGTTGTTCAACCGGTATTTCAATGGAAAATGCACCGGTGAACTGAACGCCAAACGCGCGCCCACCATTTATACCCGATTGTCATACATATTTGTCGCATGAGAACAGGTCGCTTAAACCAAGTTTAACAGCTCGGCTGTGGAACGATCTGTGTTTCCTCCCTCCTACAGCATGGTTCTCTTCAAGACCTAGGTTCCCTCCTTCCTTTCCACAAAAAAACCCTCCAAACAGAATCCCCAAAGATGACGTAAGCCCTGAAGAAAATTAGTTTCCTCGGGACCTCCTGAGTGAAGTAAATGTAAAAAAAAGTATTTTTTTAATATCTTTAGAATCCGGACACGCACCACCAAATTCGGATACCTACTTGGCAACCCTGCTCTGAAGTAAACCCTTTTCCGAGTTGACTTGCGCCCTTTATTTACACAAAGAGTTTGTACTTTCGTGTTTACAAGTCAATAAGAAGAAAATGAATATTGTGTTCTAGCCGTGGTCCGTTAAAAACCCTCTTTAACCGGATGTCGTTCGTTCTCTTGGAAGATAAAGCAAATTCTAGATAATAATGAATTAGTACGCAAGGTTGCCTACAAGGGCGGATCAAGGGAGGTCTTGACCCCCCCCCCCCTGGGCTGGGTCCAGGACCTAGGTGGACTACTAATTAAAATTGTTAAACGTAATGTTTTTGTATCTATTATTATCAAAATTACCTACCTACTTTTTAATTGTATCGATTATTATCAAAATTAAATTATAACTTCTTGTGACTTGACCAAGACTATGTGACCCCCCCCCCTGGCGCTATGTGAACCCCCCTGGCGCACAGTGGGCTGAAAATCGCCTTTCATAGACATAGAGACTTGAATTTTCAAGGGTATTTTTTTTCGCTAGAAATGGATTTTGCTGACCATTACTATGCTATAAAATTTCGTATGAAGCAATTGCGTGTACAAATGAAGGTGTTATCATTTTTTTAAGAAAAATTTGTATGGCACTGACATTAAAAATGAGGATACCTCTGGAATCATAAGGTTGGCCATTCCATCCTTACACACAGATTTACTACTATTTATTTGTATTTTTTGACATACTTCGTATTGTGGCGCAACGTGCCATTTTTTTTTTTTAAATCTTCATTGTTGAAAAAAAAACTTTTTTATGTTGATGATTCATTTTAATGCTTAAATGCATTATCATCCTCTTCTACAATATTTATCATGATTACTGATTAATAATCAATGTTGAAGCACCCATTTCCGTACATTACTTCGACCAGAACTGTCAAATATGCCAATAATGCCAATATGGCGGAGTAACTCTAGAGTAACTATCAGCTTTCGGAAAGTAAGTACAAAAGTTAAAATTAACGTACACCAAGCAGTCAAATTGATTGAAAAACGTATTTTGGTAAAATTTAACTATAGTAACGGCCTTTTGTTTAACTTTCACTTTTAAAGTTCAAAACAAAAGGCCTCCACGAGACGAGTGGATTAATGCTCAAACAGAGTACAGGGCGAGATTAAGTGAAAAAAGATCTGAATACTGGGTCAATAAAATTGACTCTGAGCGGAAAAATCCACGACGTCTCTGGAACTCCGTTAAAACTGTCATTGCTAATAATACCGTGCAAACCTCTACAGACATTACTCCGCAGGCCTTTTCTAAGTTTTTCTATGAAAAAATAGAATCCATACGCGCCTCCACATCTTCTGCCCCCCCACCAATATTTACAGCCAATTCCAAATGTTCCCTGTCATCATTTAAACCTACAACGCTAGAAGAAGTAGGAAGGTTAATTTTAAGTTCGCCTAATAAACAATGTGTTCTTGACCCTATCCCAACTTGGCTCCTCAAGAAATGTAGCGACGTGTTGGCTCCCTTCCTGGTTCACGTGTTTAATAAGTCCTTAAGTACAGGTGACTTCCCAGAACCACTTAAGTCTGCAGTAGTCACCCCAATCATTAAAAAACCGCAGCTTGATGCCGACAATTTGGGTAACTACCGACCTGTGTCAAATCTGCCTTTCTTAGCGAAACTACTTGAAAAAATTGTTGCTTCCCAAATAACTTCCCACTTAAACGTGAACAAATTATTTACTGATCATCAATCCGCATATCGCAAGTTCCACTCAACAGAAACCGGATTACTTCGTGTCCTGTCAGACATAACTCTTGCCATAGAATCAGGTAAGTTAGCCCTTCTTTCGCTTTTAGATATGAGCGCCGCATTTGACACCATTGACCACAACTTCATTATTAAGAGACTAGAAGTAACATTTGGTTTACAGTCTAACATAAAAAAAATGGCTAAAATCTTATCTATGCAATCGCTCTCAAGCGGTAAAAGTTGGAAACAAACAGTCCAACTTCACGAAACTCTCTTCAGGGGTACCTCAGGGATCCGTTTTGGGTCCACTTCTTTTCATTCTTTTTACAAATGATGTCGCAAAAATTATCGAGTCATTTGGTCTCTTATCTCACTGTTATGCTGACGATCAGCAAGTATACTTTTACTGCACACCAGATGAGATCAACGGTCTTAAAATTCGCACAACTGATTGTCTAGAAGCGATCAGTCTTTGGATGTCCTCGAACAAACTTAAGTTGAATCCCACAAAGACCGAGTTTCTCTGGGCAGCCACGAAAAGACGCCAACATTTAATAGACTACTCACCAATTTCTATTTCCGGCAGCGACGTAATTGCAAAAACAACCGTCAAACTTCTAGGTGTTTATCTGGATTCAGACCTTTCGCTAAAAAGTCAGGTAAATAGGACCGTCAGTACTGGTTTCTTCTATCTAAGACAACTTAAATCAGTTCGTAGGAACCTCTCAACAGAGGCAACTAAGCTTCTTGTGAACTCATACATAGTATCACGTCTTGATTACTGTAATGGCATTTATGCAAGACTTCCTAAATGCCAAACTGATAAACTACAATCAGTGTTCAACGCCGCAGCACGGCTTATTACTGGGGTACCCAAGTTTTCGCACATTTCGGAACACCTTCGAAATCTTCACTGGCTGAAGTGTCCTGAACGGATCCAATACAAGTTATGCTGGATGGTGTTTAAAGCTCTCAACGAAATGGCTCCACCCTATATCTCTGAACTGTGCATTCCGGAAAATATTGGTCTAAGACATTCAACTCTTAGATCAGCGACATCATCTGCAATCGGAAGGTTGAAAGAACCTAAGCGAAATCCGAACACTAACTTTGGTGATCGTGCTTTCGAAGTATCCGGCCCTGAGGCTTGGAATAAACTTCCTATGGAATTAAGATGTATAACCAGTCCAACAGAATTTAGATCCAAACTTAAAACTCACCTATTTAAACACTCATTTCCATAAATTCGCTATTTCATTCAAACATTGCTATCCAATCTGTTGTTGAGCGATGAATTATCTTATTGCAGTTGAGATCGACGATTAAATTCATTAATTCATTTAAGATACCTATGCTTTCCTTTAAAAACTGTTAACCCATTACAATCATTTTCACAACCGTGTTATAAAATTGTAATATTATGTACGAACTTCCTTCTTCTTCTGGCGCTAACAATATTAATATTAAAATACGGTATAAAATAATTTGTAAAATGTGTAGAATAAAATATCTATGTATGTATACATGTATATATAATATCCTCAAACTGCTTCGACTCTCTTTCTCTGTCTGTACCTATATCTGTGGAGTTTTGTTGATCACTTGGTAATATTAGATACCTGGCAAAACTAAAAATATTTATTGTTGTATGTAAATACCTATTTTAATTGTAAATCTCTAATTTTAAGTCACGGTTGCAAATATTTGTATGTCACCAGTTTTAAGTCAGTAGTAATAAGTCTTAGTTGTAAGTCACTAGCTACATATAAGTCTTAAATGTAGGTTCCTAGTTATAAGTTTGAATCCTAGTTGTAAGCCTATCGTATTCATTTTATTTTATTGTATGCTTATTATATGTACAGCGCCCTTGAGATGATTTTTCATGAAAACGGCGCTTTATAAATCAGCCAAATATTATTATTATTATTATTATTAAATTCTAGTCTCTATGTCTATGAAAGGCGATTTTCAGCCCACTGTGTGGCGCCAAAGCTGGATCCGCCCTTGGTTGCCTAATGGTGTTCTGTAAAATAATGGCGACAAAATTGCCACGTAAGGTAATAGTAATTTAACGATATTAGCATTTGCTTCCGGTGGTTGTGTAAGTTAAATATTCTTTGTATCTAAATTTCGGTTAACATCGTTGTTACGGTGACTGTTGTTATTCAGTATCCATTATTTTAACCCATATTTCAATGCAAAAATGATGAGATATTTAAGTCTGAAGTATTTGAGACGGGATGGATTTATCGGCCCTCGGTGATAGGTTATGTAAACTTATTAGTATTTTGAGGCAAAAGACGGCCTTCGTAGTCTATGGGTTAGGCTCTTGACTCGTAATCGGAAAGGTCGTGGGATCGAATCCCGGCGTGTGCATATAAATTTTATTTGTTTAATTTGTGTTATTTTTGTCGGTCCAATTATTCCGATTTTGCCTCCAATGCTCCCGATGCTCTAACGCCGACAGATCTGAAACTACAAAATCGCTAGTGGAACAAGTTTTGGCGAGATTTTGGTGCGCACTAGCGCCTTAGTTGTAAAATCTCTGAAAGTGGCGAATTTCTCATAAAAATTCGCGTTATCGCAAACGCGAATTTTTCTAGTCTCTAGGTTAGGTATCTACTGTTCAACGGAGGTAATCCGCGGGCATTGTAACAATGAATTCTCTCGCGAAAGGTCGTGTCATCCTCGCTGTAGGCCACAGGTTACTCGACTGTGTATTGCGTAGGTATCTGTTCGCAATCGGCTGCCTCGAACCTCCTACAATCCGCAGTCACACATGCGTCATTATACTTAATTTAGTTTATATCTCTTGTATGCTTGCGGGCGCGGCCGTAAATATCCCGGCCAGTTATTAACGTTCTAACTCGTCCGTAAAACCGTAATGCGATGATGGAATGTGTAAATGCGACTGCAAAATGTGGGTTTTTTTTACAATAATAATAATTTATTTCAGAACGTGTTGTTGGGGTCAGTACAATAGGTTGCATAGCTTCAAACGTAAACATATCGTTGTACTGCTCGCAGTTCTCACCTCAAAAAAGAGCGGTAGATGCTCTCAGTATCGCCCTGGCGAAATAACACCATTCAGAATAGAAACGTACATGTGATATCTTTGATAATTGATATACCAGGGGAAGTAATTAAGAAGTTGATATCTTTGATAATTGATATACCAGGGGAAGTAATTAAGAAGTACTGAACATTTCACACAATGATGTTAACTTAAAAAACAACACACCCGACCTGTCACGCTCAACCCCAAATTTTACCAATGGCAGGTTATTCCAACAGTTGTATACACGCGCTGAGCGCTCCCATCCTTGCATCATCTCACTCTTCCAAACTCACATATTCATTATCGTTATTTGTTTGTGGGGTGTTGTGCCGTGTTGTGCTACCTCCTTCTTTAGAGTGATGATGGACACTGTAAAGCTGTCCGAAACGTTGGCTAAAGAAGGAGGTAGCGCACACGGCATAACACCCCAAAAACAAATAACGAAAATACTTTTGGCCGTGAAAATCTAAAACCCTATCTCACATATTCATATTCATGCTACAGAAAATAAAAGTTTTCAAATGTTTTTTCAATTGAAAATAAAAGCAAAGTACGACACCTATATTCTTTTGAGTGCTACAGATGAATTCGTCTTTCAGAGTAATTTAAATAAATAAATGAAACAATTTAACTTTGTTTGAACCACTTTTATGTTTGAGTAAATCCGATAGGTTTCAGAACGAACGTTCCTTCTTCAGGGCAAATGTATATTCAAAAGTATAATTTAAATAACTTTATTATTGCTGTTTCAGAGTGCCAAAATTTTACCGGTTAAAATTATAATTCAACATATATTTACCCCGCAGCATAAAGAGAAATTAGAACATAAATACAGCACTAGATTCAAGCGCAACGATGGGTTAATAGTTCCGAAATTTAACAATAAGTACGGACAGAGAACGTTTGAATACATCATACCGAAGATATTTAATTTATTACCTGATACTATAAAGCAATGTAATTCTATGAATAAGGTTAAATATATGGTGAAAAAATGGCTATCGGAAAAAATATTTATATTGATATGTATGAAAAAATGTTGAATCTGTAGATATAAGATGTACATTTTAAATGTAAAAATCTATATGTACCTAAAATTACCTATTGACAAGCCAACGCAATTGGCTTAGCAGGACTTGTTTGTTGATTTTAATATGTATTATCTATTCTTTCAATAAAAAATAAATAAAAAAATCATATTTCCACAAAAGAACTTTTTCATAATATGTTTGAAATAAACTTTATTTTCGCAACGTGAAGGGTTGTTTACATTTCTTCACGTTGATTCGTGAATGGTTCGAAAACTCGATTTTCATTGAGATGATTCACTTGGTTATCTTCATCACCGACATCCTTGCCTTATTTGTCTCCCGTCCTGTTTTGTGATGTTTAAAAAATAATAATTTTCGCAATATTATTCACACATGTATCGTGTGCCAAAATTTCATTTGCTACCAATTTAATTGACAGCCTGTATAGTGGCATTGAAGCGTTTTATATACAGGTTCATGTTCACACCTTGATACCCTGATTACTCTGGGTACTTTGATGCGGTGATACTGTGTACAGTGTGTACTGTGGTGCGATTACATGACTCACCGCCTCGGGACGTGAAGACACAAGGGGACCGTTGTTGTCGTGATCCTAGGAATCGTGTCTTATTTGACTCTAAAGTCAGCCTTAATCTATTTAATTGAACAAGTGCGCAATGTCGCAACATTCAACTTCGTATTTATATCACGAAGACATTTTATCTTCATAACTCGCGATTCGAGTAACTACTAGTCTATTATAACGTAATAAAGGTAATATTTGATCATTGACAAAGATAATATCAACAACTCTCAATGAAAATATGAACCAGACACAGAACATAAAACTGTTATTACATTTATTTAGATTTTACAGATTTTTAGACGATGTTTGAATGTGAGTGAGGCAAAGAGTGTGTACCAATACCGAGTTGTTTGGCGGTCCGTCCTCTCTGCCTACCCCTGCGGGGAGACGGTGTGATGGTTAGTTAGTTAGATTTTACAGCGAAATTTATACGCTTCATTAAATTATCCCTAATAAGATTGAATAATGTAATACTGTTTCCATAATTTCAACGAATCTCCTCTTGATCTTGATTCCTCTTTAGTTGGCGGTCTCCAATTCTTCATATTTTAGTTGTTCCCATCGAGTTGTTCCCATCGAGTCCTTTCCTCTGGTATTACGTTATTTCTGAAATCACGTAAAATATTATTTGTATAATGTGTAACCCCATCTATTATCATATTATGTATCACCGTCCGACAATTTTCCCCAATCTTTCAATTAGTGGACATATTCCTTCTTTATATGCCATCAAGTTAACAAAAAAAAAGAGTAGGCCTTCAAGCACGAGCCTTGTGGAACACCTCATTTTAAAGGACTTAATACCAAAGCAATATTTAAAACCAACCTCGAACAAAAAAATGTTTATTCATAATATTATTATTGTTTGAATTTATAATTTTAAATAACTTTGGTCCCCAAACTAAGATAAATAACATTGCTGGGAGTTTAGAAATCACTATTATCTAAATAACATCCAGTTGCTATTTATGTAGATGCCCATTCATAATTTATTGATTGATCAGAGCCAACTCTTGGTGATAAAAATAACATTCTATTTGAAAATGACTGCAGTCTATAATCGTAATGTTGCAACCTTCATCTTTCGTTCATATTCACAATTATCTCCCACACTCATCAATAAAAATCAATTTGTGTTAACAATACAAACTTTTCTTTTCCGCGTTGTCCAAATTTCAATTCAAACACATCGCGGTCCTTATTGTTTGTGTAATTTAGACATTGTATTATGCTGCGTGGCTATTCCTATGATGAAAAAACAATAAAGTCTATTGACGCGTAGAAAAGGTTAGTAATGTTGGTAGTTTCAACTTTTTGTTTTCTTTTTGAAGAATTATAAAATGGAACAAACAATATAGTGTCTTGTATGATTTTAGATTTTCACGGCCAAAAGTATTTTTTTTGTTTGTTTTTGGGGTGTTATGCCGTGTTACGCTACCTCCTCCTTTAGCCAACGTTTCGGACAAACAACAAAAAATATAGTGTCTTGTCTTACTTTTGACACTTTTATGGATATTTCAAAGCTAACGTGAATTTGCGACATAAAAATAACTGCATTACTTGCACAAACTTCTTGACGTCTGTGGTCTCCGTTCGAGAGTTTTTGCCATTTCATAAATATTATGTGAGTTCTGATTTAGATATTTTTCTTTCATTTTGCTGGATCTGAATGTGAAATAGTATATGCATTCCATAGCTTTACGTATCAGCATAACATTGACTTGACAAACCGTGTAATCATCAGCAACTGTAATGTAAAAGGCGATGTGCAGCCATTTTAATGTAAATGTTTGCTCACCGGTTTGCATCGTAGTCCCACGCTCTATGGTTCTTTATTCTCGTGCCCGAACCCGAAACGTAATCTGAATTGCTAAGGAAGGAAGCCATCGTCTGTGAAGTACATAATAATATTTATGGTGTGGAGTTGCGGAATCAACGGCGCAAGGCCGCGTATTAGCCAATCCATTACGTCATCTTCATGAGCCTTCGTGGGCTGGGTGCGGTTTAGGACGATCTCACTGAAATTGTGTTTTGTACCAGGCGTTACACCTAATGCTGTTTTAATAAGCGGTCGTTATTGTTTTTCGATTTGGTTCGGTGATTATTTTGATTACTATTCTTGAAGAAGCCATACCCTTTCCCATTCTTGGAGTCCCTGTTCAATAAACTGTATTATAGTAATTAATGATTTCCTTTTTTGTCTTTTCTCGAAATACCGCTCTATATCCCTACTCATTCATATTCTGGTGTTTCGTTTTCCTAATCCTATTCAGTTATTTCCTTTTCCCGATTCGTATATTTATTTTTTTAAATTTATTAACGTATTAGTGGGCTTTTTCATGAAAAATTACAATTAATTACAGTATTTATATATAATGACCCTCACATGTTCCTTTATTTCAATTGTTTCTTTGTGTCCATAAAACAAATTGGGCCTCAACCTTGAACCTTGCGGAACCCCTCTTTTTTCAAAGACTCAAAAACAAGCTCTTGCATATACGTACGTAAAAGTGATATTAATAAGTTAATTGAAAAATTGATAATATATACTGTTATCATGTCGATATTTAATTTTCTTTATTATTATTTGAAACCCTCGTGTTAATCCGCTTTCGTTACCAAACGAAGATTATGTACTTCTCATTTTATACTTAAATAATATTGTTGGTATTGCTTGGGTTGAAATCTTTTGAGTTATTGGTGGTTTCCATTATATAATTATTCTGTTTTATTCCAATTAATACGTGCATTCATTTATATTGTAGCTGATTGTTTTATTTATTTTTTTATTTATTTTATTTGTTATAAAATACATTTAGTATAAGGAAGCTTTGACTGTCCAACTAGGAAGGTCTCCCGTTCTAGGACAATCAAATTGACAATTGTTTGTTTGCTTGTTTTATTGATTGTATTGTTTCTTTGCAGGATGGGTGAAAATTGGATACGCGAATACGCCTCTTGTGGCTTCAGCTCGACTCGTACTGAAAGTTCTTTCACGACGGGATAGTCAGATAAACTGTCCTCGCAGTGGTGAGTTTCATTCATTACAATTATTTCGTAGTTTATTATTTTAGTATTTATAGTTTCATTCATTACAATTATTTCGAGGACCGCCGTGTCGTGCTTATGATGTTAGGTACTCCGGATCTGACCCCATTGCAATGCAAGTGAAAAAATATTGACACTATATTTCCGATATCGTTGAGTTCCACGCTTTCCAGCTTTTACAAAATAACGTATTTCAGTCAGCGTTATCGGTCACCTATCGCTATTTATGGGACAGCTTCACCTCCCGCAACTATTTCCCCCTGATAGCACCGCACCAGCAGGTTTTGTTATTATTACCGCTATGATATAGGTAATTTATAACACAGCAGACCGTGCTACCCATGAGATCATCTTTATCAGCAACCTTTCGTAGATATTTAAAACAACCATTAAATTATTTGTTGATTAAGTTTAGAGCCTTAAAGTTTTTGAAAATTGAAAATAGGACGTGGAAAGTAAAAAAATAAAGGAATTAAAACGTATTTTACAAAATTCTTTGAGCGTAATGAACTGGCTAACCAGTCTATACCCACCCTACTTATTGCTTCCTAAATAAGCACTTGAACCAGTGATAATCAACCTTTTTTAAACCGGAGGACCTATTTATCCATTTTCAATTTGTTCGCAAGCCGCAGGGGGTATATAGGGTATTTACCAGAGATGGACTATGACTTTTCAATCAGCTAGGGTGGTAACGAAAGAAAAGTAAGATTGAAAGATTGGTAAGATTGAAAAATAAGTCATGATTGATGTTGTAGCTGTAAATGTATACGCATATATATATTTTTTTCAAAATTTTAATATTTTGTGTGAAGATTTTCAGGATTATTTCAGTTTGGGGCTCAGCACCCTCAAAATTAAAAAAATATATATATGTACAGCACAGCATCCTTTAAAAAAAGCTTTTTCACCTACAACACTAATAATGTCGAATTTTTCAATCTTAGTGAACGTACCCATACTTACTACGTGACCTGTTCAGGGGGGGGGTCTTCAAAATACCACTGTTACGCGGGTTGCTTCGGTTTTTGGTCACGGGGGGGGGGGGGGGTTAAAAATTGCAAAAAGTTGGTCACGTAGTATGGGTACGTTCCCTTAGCACTCTAGCTCATTGAAAAAAGCCACTGACCGCCCTTGACGTTGTACATGCCTTTAGCTTGACTTTTAAAAATTTACATTACTTTTCCTTTGAAATGTGATGAAAAATATAAAACTTTGTTAAATAAGTTACGTTAGGTTATGGGCCGTTTTTCTTTTTTTTTTACAGCTTTTAATGACTTTTCAAAGAGGTGTTTTTAATGACTTTCAAAGTTGAGGAGTTGCTTCTGAGTTATCATGGAACCGCCAAAAACCTATTAGTATTTTCCATAACTGTAATTTTTACTAAAATAATTTAAAACGTAAAAAACAAAGCGCCGCAGGCGATTATTTTATGTCTCCAAGGTCAAACCAATAAATACTGTCGATTTTCACATTCAGAAGTATTAAAGAACAGGTGTAAAAAAAATACTTACAATTTTGGGCAACTGTTGATATTTATCTTTCGGAAAGATAAATAAAATTTAGCAAAGAAAACTTAAGATATTTTATAAGACGGAAAGCCGGGAAGGTGATTTTTAACTGCAAAAAATTTAATTTGGTTTTTTTTTTTAAGAGTAAATAAAATTTTTATTATTTTGAGCGCCAGATTTAAAACTTTCAAGAAAGTCTTTCACTAAACCCTTTTGCCAAACATAACAGTAGCCGTTGAATCTTATTTACGGTATTTTTTCGATATTTTATTTAGCCAAATGGGCAGTACGAAAAGGCTTGCGGGTCAAACGAAATAGACTCATCTGCCGCGGGTTGTTCAACACTGACTTAGACTTTACGGTATCCGTTTGGAGTTTAATTAGAAAGATTTAAATTTAATAGAAATACTGTATCAACAAATCTGTTTAAATTTCCCTTCATTATTTTTTACTTTGCGTTTTAATTAGTTTACTAATAATAATATTAACTAATAAATGCTACTATTTGTGGAAGGAAATATAAAAAAAAATATTCCGAGGCATGAGTACAATGAGAAATTAACACGCGCCCATTCCATAATTATATTACATTTTAACTGTTATAATATATTTGTACCAGTAATCAATAAGCCATGTCACAAAATTAACTAATCATTATAACCCCGCCATTTCACCGCAGTGGTATTTAGAGTGGATATAATGTAATGTTCTCCTATTCACACCACACATCACACTCGTATTATTAATTATTCCAACCTGCTAGTATACGATTTTCATCTTGCTTCTTACATAAATATATATTAATTGGCATTATTTCATTACCGAAAATCTTAAAAGTAAGCGAAGAATCAAATCAGTTTTATTCAGACTCAGATCTATTGTTAGCAGATTATATAAATTAAAATTCTACGTTCCAATAAGCACACTTCGAATAATTTATTTATCATTAGCTGAATCTATTTTAAGGTGTGGAATTACAGCCTGGGGACTTTCCTGTAACACAAATGTAAATCACGTACAATCGGTTCAAAAATCATTAGTTAAATTATTGGCGCATAAAAGTTTATACGAACAAAGTCATAATGTTCCGTACTTTTAACAGAATCTCAAAATTCTCTCAGTAAGAGCAATTCGTGGTATAAAATTATATCTCAGCATATAAATAGCCCTATATACATACATAAACTGGACCAAACTTACAATACCCGTTTTACGCTAAATGAAGGACTAATTGTACCTAAGCACTTAAACAAATACGGACAAAGAACGCTGCACTACATGATACCAAATTTATGAAATATGTTACCTGCTGAAATTAAATGTACAAATGGTAAAACAAATATTATGTTGAAGAATTGGCTCGCCCAAAGAAAAAAATTGTTAGACACTAACACAAAAATTGTAACTGCAAAATAAAGTAAAATAAGTTTATTTATATCTTCAAAGTAAAAGTACCCACTGAGAAACTACTAAAAAGTAGTTTATTGGGACTTTTTTTTATGTAAAATATTTATATTTTTTTCCTGTCATATTGTATTACTTTGTCTTTATAATAAATAAATAAAAAAATATTAAAAATTAAATAAAAGGATTAAATGAGAATGCCGAAGAAAAATATATCAATCCTTAACTTTTCTGTTCGCTGAAAAACATTTGTTTCTTCATTTTATCTGTTGAGTATCAACCCTTATTAATTACGTTAGGAAGCTTCAGAAAAGTTACACTCCACAAACTTGTCTTGGATTATCTGTGGTGATGAGCGTCATCGATTCATTTCATTATCTTTTTCTATTTTTATGTGTCTTGTTCTCTTTCATATTTTCGTTTAGATTATTAGTGTTATCTTCTTCTTCAATGATATATTACATTGACGGGAATAATTTTCAAAAGTATTAAAAAGAAACTTGTTAAAAAATTTAATATTCATTTAGACTTTTATAAAAAGGTCAATATGCTTACCTATGTTCCATATAAATAAAATCGGATATAATTATCCGAGACGCTATCTAGGTTACAAACCAGTTCTTAGAACGATTGTTTCCAATGAAAACGGTAGTTAGTTGCCATATAATAGGGAAAAATTAGTCGAAGATAATATTGTTGATTTTAAAATTTGAAAATAGGAGAATGACAATTATGACGGTTTGATGGAAGGTGGCAATGACTGAATTTGTAAAAGCACACGTCCCGGTTAGACGAGGTTCTGGGTTCAGAGTCCCAGTTGCGACCATTAAGTTTTTCTATTTTTCTGTCTTGTTATCTTTCATATTTTCGTTTAGATTATTGGTGTTATCTTCTTCTTAAATAATTCATTTTAATAATCGAATGAAATAAATCACGATGTCCCCTTCAGCGGCTACGACCAAACAATTTTATTACCCACACACCCAGGGGAGGGGGGATTTTCTGAAATTATTATATTTTTCGCCCTTGCACTTGTGGTAGAATTATTGTCGTATCTCTCCCCTAGTTTCCATACCTTAATCGTTATATTTCATTAAAATTGATTATTTTGAAATGGATATCTCGATTATCCCAATTTTTATTTTACGTCCAAGTTCGTTCATATCCTACTATATGTATATTATTTTTCCTAGAGGTAGTACTTAACAACAAAGAAATTAAAAAAAAACCTTCATCTCATTTGAGGGTCACCTTCTGTACGGCAGAAAATAAAAACTACGTTTGCAAAACATAAGTACACCTTAGTAAAAAAAATGTCTCTTGTAATAATTTAAAAATTTTGCTGGATTATCTTTAACGGTGACAGCTGTTTTTGCCAGGATGCCTGGTGAAAAAAATAATAACCTGACAGAACTTAATAAGAAAACATTTTGATTTAATAATAAATTACGTTGGTGTATTTATTGAAGCGTTGATGCCGGAGAAGAAAGGAAATTTTTTCATATCCATACGTCTACGTCGTTTTTGAGATATTTGTTTGTCCTTGAGTAGAAAAGCTGTCTAAAAAAGCTCTCTCAAACGGCTTTTCGAAGACTCTTTAGAATTAATAAAAAGAAAGCGTCTGTATACGATTTCGTTGATCAAATTATAGAATAAACCTGCAGCGGATACGAATTCCCGAAGAAAGTATATTTTAAAAGGCGTGAGCTAATTATACGAGTTATAAGCTAAACGACGTCAAGGCAAATAGAAGTATTTTACTAAAAATTAAGTAATTGCTTTATTATTTTTCTTTCTTTACTTCTTTTCTTTCTTCCTTTTCTCTACTGTGAGTACTATATATTATTTACTATGTTTTATATTTTAATTTGCTTATTATTTTGGTTATTTATTTCACTATTGGGTAGTGTGTTTACGAGAGATAATGCAGATGTAAATGCAGGTAATTCCATTCATGGAGGACTGAATGCCGTTGGCGCTAATAAAAAACTGTCAAATGAAGTGAAGCTAGCAGTCCACAATGGAGTGCTGGTACCTACCCCGATGTATGGCTGTGAGGCATGGAACTGACAGAGGAAGGATGAAAGCAGACTGAAATAAGATTCCTGAGGCGTATGTGTAGTAAAACCATGTATGATCGTGTGAGAAATGTGGAGATCCGCAAAGAATGGAATGCTGATGTGAGCTTAATGATAAATAAGAAAGGGACCCACAGATGGTTTGGGCATGTAGAGCGAATTAACGAAGGAAGTAGTGTAAGAAGAGTATATGACGCAAATGTGAATGGTAGAAGAAGTCGGGGACGTCCGAGGAAGGCATGGCACGATCAAATGAATCAGATACTTGAGACGGGCCATGTCAAGAGACAGAATAATAGAAGTGTATGTATGAATGTGAATGAGCAAAGAGTGTGTGCTAAGACCGAGTTGTTTTTGGTGGTCCATCCTCTCTGCCTACCCTGCGGGGTTAGTTAGTTCTGTTTTTCACTGGTAACTTCTCCACCTAGTAACAACTAAATCTTGATTTACTCATGCTTTGAAAACTTTTATACGTTAAAACTTTATCTATGCAAATCCCAATGGCAATTTCATTAATGTAATAATTTTGATTACTCTGTAAAAAATTCAAACAATAAATAAATAAAGTCGTAACGTAAATTCGGACATGTTGGAGCAACGCAAACTTTTTAATGAGTGAACACAATCCGTTAGATGACCTAGAAATAATCTGGAGAGTCCGCAAAGCTAATGGAAAATCGATAATTCCTACAAGTAAGGGTAGCTAAATAACTTGTACGTTTAAGGTTATCTCTGTCTCCTCCATTCTCATTTCTTTATACTATCTCAGTTCCCGGCTCCTTGGTTCCCTGATTCCTGGTTGGGAGAATGAATCCGGGCTCTGCGATAAAATCCAAAAGACCGTTTTTCATTCAGCCATAGCTATTTTCTTCCGATTTTCATGCTTTTGAATTTCAACATTATGTTTTATCCGTTTTAAACTAGCCGTTGAAAATCTACTTTAATTTAAAAATGCCAACTGAGTACTAAAAGTGAATATTGCCTAAGAATTATTTAAAATATAATTAGTGTTGATAATTAGAATTTTCTAACACCTTGCGATTATTGCAACTGTTTCTTCGAAGTAATGAAGAATCAGCATGATATTTGCGAATCATCATTTTAAATGAATATAAGTTGCAATACAAATAAACAATCGTCAATTAATATTGTAGACCGTGATATCTGTTGGTTGCAATATCGCTTTAATTGGAATCTGAAATTCATATTCATCGCTCATTTGTATTCATACAATAAAGGCGGCTGGTGTTTATTGCGGGTTCACGCGATGTTCGCCGATTCCCTGAGGTTCAGAGAAATGGTGCCAACAGCCAACATACACCTTCCGAATGAACCGGTTTGCCGCTTTATATCCCGTTCACGTAGAAATGACGGTAGAAATCGCATTTAAACGGCCATCGCAGGCTCGACCGCTCGGGGCCGAGTGCCCGCGGAAAGTCGCTTTGAAAGTGTGCCGAGGCGGGAGAAAGCTCGCGCTCGGGAAACTTCGGAAACGCCCGAAGCCTTCCGAAGTTTCCCGAACTTGCCCGAATGCACAATCGGGCATTCGGGCAATGGGCATTCGGGCAATCGTGACGCTGCGTGTTTACCCACAAGACGCCATTGAACGTTGATTGAACACGATTGGTTCCGAAACGGCGCTTTTCAGCGTACCAGCCGGCAGAAGGCAGTGGATTCCAACTACTTTCTTTTGTGAATACATTTTACCGTTTCGTATTGCCGATAAGCGATGGATTTCATTCGGATGAACAGTTCGAAATTTTACTTTCTTACGTACATTTCAATATTGGAAAACTAATTCTAGTGCTCTGTGTTGCCTCGTTGATTGAAAATGTTACCTGATTTAGATTATATTATATAAATACCTACGTACCTAACTTGTAGTATCTAAATCGAATGAAAATAATATTATTTTTATAATAATTATTAAACACAATAATAACGTTTTTTTTGCATGGGTGTAATATTCTTAAAATCCATAATATTCCTGCGTAATTCGTAATATTATTCAAGTTCAACGTACTTTTAATTTTCACACTTGAAACTGATAAGTATTAATTCTTTTTATCTGAAATGAATAACAATGCATTGAAACATACTTATTAAACACATTAATATAGGTTGTAGATGTTAGGGTCAGAAATGCCTACAATACACACGATTTCAATTGTAATCACTGCAAACAACACATGAACCATGCTGTTTGCTGTGATGCCAACTGAAATCGTATAAATGAAAATAGCGATCGCGTAAAGCGAAAAATGTTGACTTTGTTCTCTAATTGGAATCGGGTTGAAAAAAGATGTCGTGTATTGTAGTCATTAGAACCTTAATTTTAAGCATTTTTTTGTTTTTATTATTATCACTTAATCCAAAATATTTGTTTTATTATAATATATTGTAATGGAATTCCACCCTGAATTGTCAGTTTCAAAACTAAAAATGTTACCACTTATTCCATTAACATTTTTTTCATTGTGTGTTAGCAGGAAGAAAAGCGTAGTCCGATTCTAATTAGGTTCTACATAGACTGAATTACTAGTAAGCATAATATAAGTAATATTAATTGGTAAAAAAAAGTTTACCACTTAAAAACCCGTCTGCTTGGTTCAATATATTCGCACCTCACATTCCGGAAGCCTCAGTTTCGCACGTAAATTCGGAAACCGTCACTTTGGATCGAGATTGTAAAATATCTATGCATGATAGCTTTCATATTTCAAAGACAATAAGAAGCATTATTTCGTTCTCTTTCTGGTTAAAAGAAAAAATACATATGTTTGCATGAGAGGAAGAGAGATATATGGCTTTTAAAATGTACGGTCGCTCGGGACGTTTTTGGTCTTATGAAAGTATAACGCGATTACGTATTTTGGGATGTATTTATTCCTAAACAAGCAGACGGGTTTTAAGCTTCTACCATATCTTGTCAGAAGGTCAAAATATATCCGCTTTGTAATAAAATTTTAAATAAATGGAATGTTTCTGAACATGGAATGTATCCAAAAACCAAAGATGTTTTAGAAATTCAAATTTTATAATTCGGTTTTTTGCAATCTAAAAAATTTGCATTCAAACATAATTTTTTTTAAATGGCCCACTTCACGTTTTTTCTAACTAAAATTACTTTTAACGAAAAAATAAAAAAAACTCTTACATGTTTTATAGGGTTCCATGGCAACTCAGAATGAAACCAACTCAGAAACACCTCAGAAAGGTCATTAAAAGCTACGAAAAAATATTTTAAAATAGCCGGTAACCCTAACCTAACTTAACCTATTTAACCAATTTTTTTATCAGCCTCGATGACACACGGCGAGTTACAAGCTACTATCTACTAAGTTTTAAAAGTGGGTAAATCGGCGAGCGAGATTGTCATTATGACACACAAAACTGTCCACTTGCTCAGAAGCGTAGGAAACTGAGATCGCTTTTAGCGCCAGTAACAAGAATAACGACGCCTGCGTGAACTAATTCGTCAGATTTTTCACAGCCGAAATCAGCTGTTTATCGGAAGCCATGTTGGAAACGTAAATAAACCAATCACGAGCAAGCGGAGCAAGCGTGTAGGCGAGTTAAGTTGACGACCTTTCAACTTTTTTTCGTAGATTGTCAACAATCTGCTAGTTGCTGCTAGTTAGCAAGTGACACGATGACACTGGGCGAGTTTACTAACAGATAGTGAATTTCCCAGATAGTAGCTTGTAAACTAGCCCTGTGTCATCGACGCTTTAATGACCTTTCTGAGGTGCTTCTGAGTTGGTTTCATTCTGAGTTGTCTGGTCAATTAATTAATTTGACAAACGAAAAAAACTAAATTATTTCATAAACTTAATTATTACCACACTTTTTTGTCGTTTCATGTAAAAATAATTAATAAAAAAATCAAAAATTTGGAAAGTTTGGACTCATAAAGGTGTACATTTTACTTAGTTTGTGGTTATTTTTTACATTTGAATGTAAACGTGGTGTTTTCTCTTTATAAAACCGTTTGGATCATATTTTTTACTACGATAGTAAGGAAGACACAACGATTTCCATGAGACCTACATGAGTTGTTTTCGAAAAGCGAATAAATTAGGCTGACGGATTAATATTTGTATGTTTGAATGTGGATAAAGAAAGGAGTTTGTGCCTACATTATTATTTCAATATAATAAACTATTTTAATATACCTAGTAAACCTAAATATGCCTGCCGTAGAATAATGTCGCCTTGCTACGTAAAATATTATATCACACTTTCAATCATAATTTATAGTGTTTTCATCATAAATAATTCTCTATGATGCTCATTAACGAAGTGTATATTGATGAATTATTATCAATAGTTACGATTAGCCGTTATATATTATATATGTATATATCGTCATTATTAGTCATTGCTTGTTTATGATTAGACATTTATTATCTTGCGCACATGAGGTGATTTTCTCATTAAAAGAAAAACGAAGCTGTGTTTTCACATATTATCCAAATATTGCTATCATTATTATTATTTATCTACATAATGTTATTTATGTAATAGCACTAATAACGCAATAAAATGTCGTTAATTCACTAGTAATTGAGTTGATATTTAGAAAGTTTTCGAAATGTGTAAAATTGGCAATGAATCGATGCCAAAAGTGACATTACACATTAATAATAATAAAATCGAATGGTGTTTCGTGTGATTCGATCGAATTCGAATGATAAAGATTGATGTATAAAAATATACTCATCGTTATTTTTAATGTTATAAAAAACTACAACAGGAATTTTTATGTTGTTTGTTTATGAAACTATTTATTTCACGGTGGAATATCTCTACATATTATAAATTAAAGTCCTCAGCCGCGTTTGTCTATCTCAACTCAACTCAAAAACTACTGAACGGATTTTCATGCGGTTTTCACCAATAGATAGAGTGATTCATGAGGAGGGTTTAGGTATACAATTCGTCAAGGTTTTGTGTAAATTAGATGAAATATATAAAATAGAAAATATATATTTTTTTTATATAAAATAGAAGTCTGTATGTGGTACCTAGACGAGCGGGCTGGCAAGCGGGCGGTGTGGATTTTATTTGTATGCAAATCTACAGTTTTATGCCAAGGTTGATGAAATTTTGCACAAATGACCTTCAAAACAAGAGGAAGGTTACTGTCTACATTTGATTTCGAAAACTCTTTGTAAAGCCCGGGCATCGCCGGGGACTTAGCTAGTGTTTTATATTTTTTTTGTTGACGATTATTGTAGGAATGTCTCAGCTTATTGTGCTAATAATAGATAATACAACGTTTATAATGCGTATTTCTGATGTAAAACGTATTTCCAAGTAGGTATTCTTTTTATCCTTATTACTTATTGGTCTTATTATCATTATCACATTATGGATTGTGTAATGGTTTCTCAAACCCATAGTTCACCACTTTCCGTGAAGCTTTCGACGTGTAGGAAATGCATGTTGAATTTTTAATTCACTGAAACCATGGGAGTGGGTTCATTTTCACTCAAATGAAGAGGAAGGAGAAGTTCGTAAGTGAATGACAATCCAGATTTGATTATTAAACATAGTTAAACTCATTTTCATCAACTTCACTTTCACATAATGAACTTCATTTAATAAGCATAATAAACTCCACTTCCACATGATGAACTTCATAATCAATTTCACTTGTTCACACACGTTCTTTACACGTTCCACACAACGAACTTCATTTCCGCATAATAAACTTCGCTTCCACATAATGAACTTCATTTCCGCATAAAGAACCTCACTTCCAAACTTAATGAAAATTACTTCACTTGTACATAATAAGCACATCCACAGATGTTGAATGCAGTGACAACAGAGCACATTTCATTTTAAATTGATATTTTAATTTCATTTTTGCTACTGTCTGAAATTGAAAAAAAAATTGTATTCCTGCCATTACTTAAACTTCCTGGAAGCCGTCGAGGTAAAACGTGCCATTGCGCCAACCTAAAGTAGCTAATTATAAATTACACAGCTCCTTTTTTTCCATAAATATATGATCTGTGCGCTTCTTCACTTTAACCGTTGCTCCGTGACGTAATCCCGCTGCCAAGATGGCCGCGGCCGGTAGATACCGTTTCCCGCCGAATTCCGTCCACACTTTACCGTAACCAGCACACCAGCAGGTTGTAACACTTACCGCTCTATGACCGCTTTAGAGCCAGAGCAGAGATGGCGATGATGGTGAAATGGCAGCCAATTATCTCCTTATTATATTTCACCGACCGGAGATCGACAGTGATTTCTGCGGTTACGCCTGCATTTCGCATTGCGCAATTGTACGATGATTTTGCCTCGGTAATTACGCATTGTGCGTCTCTTTTCAAGAGCTTAGCACGAAGTTGTAAACTTTTGAAGTGGTGATGATATATCATAATGCAGTAAACCGTTGATATCTGAAGCAGCAAGATATACAATTTGCATGGTTTTTGTTCCTCATTGCACGTCTAGGTAATTTCAGATTTTATGTACATAAAAAAATCTCGTAGACCGTATGAGAATCTTATATGAATCTTCGTGAATATCTGAAACTCTGTCAAAATCACAACACACTTAAAACACGACTTGTGTTTGCTTGAAGTGAGTATCCTTGCATAAAGTAGGTACTGAAGGTTGTACCTAACTACATTTATCACTACTATACAATTGGCATAAACTCTATGATTCATTTTTATTCATACATACTCTTCTGTTATTCTGCCTTTTGACACTTGACGTGGTATTTGTAGGTGGTGTCTTGACATTGTATTTTTTCATCGAGGCTTCTGACTCACACAATGTTGTCATTTTTGCCACTCGTATTAATTATTATTGACTAATGTTTTTTTAAAATAATTAGTCCTTTAAGTAAGAATTCACTTTCAAATATTTTCCAATTTACATGATCTAACAAATTTCTTGATTCTTGATATGGCATAGAACTCGGTTGAAGCTATTCAATTCTGAATATCCGTTGGCTTCGAGGTCATCAATATTGTCACTGTCTGTTGTTCATCTTTAATGCACTTCGATAGTGTATGTCCTTTATAAATGTTATGTGACATTGTATTTGATGTACTTGATCACGCAGTGTTTTCCCCTGACATTCCCAGCTATTCCCAACAGTTCTATCATTTAAGGGGGCATACATTAATTACATGAGCTCAAAAAGGGGGGGTCCAGTTAAATCTCACTTGAAAAGAATGTACGAAGTAGCCCAAATTTATCTCACCAAGGGGAGGGGGGGGGGGTCTAGATTGGAAGAAAAACTGCTCTAATTAATGTATGCCCCCTAACGGCCGTGTTATATATTGTCTTGTTTCTTCATCAAAATGATAAAATGAAAACATTTAAGTATTTTAAGTATTTCATGAAAAAAGGAGATAATACCAATAAATCTAAACGAAATATGGAACAGATCTTAGGCGGGTATGTATTTTAAGTACCGGGTTGCTACCTTCTTCCTTCTTGTATTCATGCTATAGTGTCAATTCTTAATAATAATAAATCACATAAGATGATAATATTATATACAATTAATACAATGTACAAAATTTCATACCATCCAAATTAAAGTTCATTTCCATTTCCATTTTTATTTCTATTTTTATTTAAAATGTTGTTATTTTTTTTCTCTTAATTTTTTCACTAAATTTTATTTATTTTTTAATTTTAATTTATTTACTTATATGTTTTAATTTATATATTTGTGTAGAATTCTTGAGTTCTTAACATTTAATCTTTATTGTTAATTTCTGTATTTCAAAATTTGAGTTTTCATTTTTATTTCTACTTTTCTTTAAAATATGATCTTTTTTCTCTTTATTTTTCACTTACTTTTAAATATTTCATAATTTTTATTTAGTATATTTAATCATCTGTTTTAATAAAATAGTATTTGTCTTAATTTAAATAAATATTAAATATACGACTACCATAACACGGGCATGAGCCCAATGTGGTAGCCAAAAAAAAACAAACATCTGTAACTAATAAAAAATTTATGAAATTAAAAAAAAAGAAAAAAAAAAAAAAGATCTGAATATAATGAAATCTTTCAGTTCAATTTTCACCCACGTCCCGAACTACTGAAATATGTGAATTTTCACACACGGGATAAAAATGATTACAATACATACAAAAATTAACCAATATTAAAGTTTACTTTGCTTTATTAGTACGTGATTAGCGTGTTTTTTTTTTATCTTTTACACCATATTTTTTTAGCCACCATGCCCTCACTGTGCAATCTCAACGCCCTCAAATTTTCTCTGGGTCTTCTACTGCCCCCCGAAAGTCTCAAACACCCACATTATCGCCCACGTTGAGAACCTATGATGTAAAACTACGTATAAATAATATTAAAAAAATTATGACGTTATTGCAAGGAATCGACCTACACTTTCAAAAATACGCGTGAAGTCAAATCGAAGCGTTGCACACACCCTACTGACCGCCCCGAAAGCAGGAACTGAGTATGCAAAATGATGCACATGTCATATTCAAATATTGACTGTATTGATATTACATCAGAAAAAATTACATTCGTGCGTAATGTTGTTATTATGTTCACTTTCTTTCAAGCAATTGTGCGGTCACAAAAATATGATTTTTTTTATATGTCCAGCAATTGGCTAGTAAAATGGTAGACACGGGAAATCCCAATAAATATCGGCTAAAGCCAGTAGCTTAGCCATTCTTAGCGAAAACTTATCACGTTTGTCCTACTGCCTATCTGATTAAAAACTCCGTGCACGCCCACTGATTGTGTTGGTGTTACACTATGATTTCCTCATCTTCATGTTTGTTGACCATGTTTGTTAATTTCCTCATCTTCATGTTTGGTTACTATGTCGGTTGTGTTAGTGTTAGGTACTTCATAATTTTTATGATTTCCTCACCTTCCTTTTTTTTCGTCAGCTATATTTTGATATTGTTATATTTAAACATTCAATGCATACATAATTCATTCCCGAACTTTACCGATCCGTTCTCGGTTGCAAAGAAGGGAAAAAACCTGCAAACATTAATTTTTTTTTTTTTTTTTCAATTTAAAAAAAGGGGAACGAATAAGAAAACTAATATGTGTTACAAAAATAATATAATGTTGAAAAGGCAACTAAAGAGAAAACAAAACAAATGGTTAGTCAAGTTTGCCAATGTTGGTGGTGTTGATTGCCTCGGGCCTTGGGGAGTTCAGAGTGGAAGTGGGTCAAGTCCAAATTGCACAAAGCGGTGTCAATATTAATATCGAACACACGTACAACTGAATTGCACAATATATTTTAAAGAATTGAGACTCGTGAAGTGACTGCATTATTCATTTCGTATCTTGTTGTCTTCGTTATATCAACAGCCTACGTTGATATTTTGCAGAATGAAGGGATTCAGGTCATACAAATTTTTATTTTGTTTTAAATTAGAATTAAATAAATGATTAAACTTAAACTTAACGATTCATTGTTATGTTAATCATTCGTACAATATCAATAATACTAAAAGACAATGAAATGCTAATATTAGGTATTTTTTATTATTATTTTTTTTATTGAAAGAATAGGGAATAGATAATACATATAATCAACAAACAAGTCCTGCTAAGCCAATTGAATTGGCTTGTCAACAGGTGCTTATATTATACATATACATTTTTAAAATTTAAAATTTATCTATAGATTTAACATTTTTTCATACATATCCAATATCAATATAAATATTTTTTTTTCCGATAGCCAATTTTTCATCATATATTTAACCTTATTCATAGAATTACATTGCTTTATAGTGTCAGGTAATAAATTAAATATCTTCGGTATGATGTTTTCAAACGTTCTCTGTCCGTACTTATTGTTAAATTTCGGAACTATTAATCCGTCGTTGCGCGTGAATCTAGTGCTGTATTTATGTTCTAATTTCTCTTTATGCTGCGGGGTAAATATATGCTGAATTATAATTTTGTGCCTTAACTGAACACTTTCGAGCATGTAAACTTGGCCACCCTGACAAATCGGCAATCGCCGAGCATTTAATTGAAACCGGCCATTACTTTGGATTTGTTCCTGAAGTCCTGGGAAGACCCAGAACTCATAGAGCACGCCTGATAACGGAGGCAATTGAATTCACAAAAATCCTATAAATATTAATAGAGACGACGGAGCTAAACTCAATAGTTCTTGGTATCCGGTAATTGACGGTTACATCAAGGCTAAACGCAAAAAAACATGTTGAAGTATATTGTAGCGCCAGCTCGTAGAGGAGTGGAGCTGGCGACACGGTATCGCTCCTAAGTAGATAAGTACTAACATCATCCCTAACTATTACACATCTGCCCTGATGATGGACACTGCAACGCTGTCCGAAACGTTGGCTAAAGAAGGAGGTAGCGCAACACGGCATAGTACCCCAAAAACTAATAACAAAATTTCCTGACAGTTCGACATTCAAAGTACGATTATTTTGCTAATTTGATTAAAACTGATGTAAAACCACTCAAAAAACACCAAATATATTAATTACTTGAATATAAAAGTGCATTGGTCATTATTATATAAATAATAATCATATATAAGTAAAATTAAAACACACATCCGCGGAGCCAAAGTTTTTCGCGGCTTTAATTTTTCCCAGCGCGAAGTTTAATTTTTCCCAGCGTTTTCATTCACACCTAGCGGGTGTGAATGAAAACAAAGAATTTTATAAGTAAATTCTAAGAAATTACAACGTTGTCAGATCTAAAATATATTGAATGTATTTTTACAACGTGATCACGCAAGAAAGTTATTAGTAATATATCGTGTTTTAGCTTATACGGGGTTTATTTATGTTATTGCAATAACACAGGTTATCGGTCGTGCTGTGGTTTTTTTTAGTAAAGCTGTAATACTTTATCAGTTGTGTAAAAATTAAAACACGTTTAATAAGCCCCCCATGAATTCTGGCGACCTTTGTATCTTGTCAATGCAAATTCCTTTTGTAAAGTTAAACAAAATAAAACGTCAAGTAGACAAACTGTTGCATTTCAATAGATAATAATAAATGTTCAATATCGTATAATATTCTATAAATAGCGGCTCGTGTAGAGTGTAGATTATTCATATATTGATTGTATAGCATTTTTGCTGACTGGTGCCAATTCCCAATTATTATTGAGTAACGATTTATTTCTGTTATGAATTGCGAAAGTGTTTGTTTTGCAGTTTTCACTGTATTTTCTTCAAACAAAGTGGGACATTACGGTAGTTTTGCTTCAGTTATTTGTTGTCATTTGTCGCATGAATACACCGCATTGTCCGAGAGAGTTGAATTATTAAAAACAGAACTACTGTTCCTAGGCGCACGTATGTAATAATTTATTCTTTATTTTTTACATTTTGATTGGTCGTAACCACGTAAGCCTTATCGTAATTTATTTTAGGGGTATTGCGCTACCTCCTTCTTTAGCCAACGTTTCGGATTCATTACAGTGCCCGTAATCAGGTCAGATGTGTGAAATGTGTGTGCTTTATGTACGTAGAAGCGATACCGTGATGCCAGCCTCTAAGAGCTGGTATTACATTATTATTTAAAATGGATTTCGGCGTTTAGCTTTGGTATAGCGTCAATTACAAGAACTATTAAATTACAAGAACTATTGAGCCTAGCTCCGTCGCCTTTATTACTTTAATGTGATTTTTGTGAATTTCAAGTACCTCCATAATTAAGCGTGCTCTATGCATTTTGGTTCTTCCCAGAACTTCAGGAACAAATCCAAAGGTTGGCTTAAGTAGGAGTGCCAGTTCCATGCCTCACTGCCATACAGGGTTGATACCAGCACTCCATTGTGGACTGCTAGCTTTGCTTTTTTTGACAGTTTTTTTTTTATTAGCGCCAACGGCATTCAGTCCTCCATTAATTACCTGTATTTACCCTTCTTTCAATATCAGCCTTCCCATCTCTCGTAAACATACTACCCAGTTACACAAACTCATCCACCTGCTCCAAGTTTTCATCATTCACAAATATATTGCACACTAT
The DNA here is from genome assembly GCA_929108145.2 of Limnephilus rhombicus. Classification (NCBI taxonomy): domain Eukaryota; kingdom Metazoa; phylum Arthropoda; class Insecta; order Trichoptera; family Limnephilidae; genus Limnephilus; species Limnephilus rhombicus. The sequence goes on from OV815278.1 coordinate 24,424,741, forward strand.
TTTAGTACTCTCTCTTTCGAACACCATGACTTTAGACTTACTTACGTTCATCATTAACTCATTCTTCATACATACTTCGTTCATCCTAGACCCGAGTGACTGTAGAACTTCCATACTGTTAGAAATCAGCACCGCATCATCAGCATACAATAGGCAACATACTTTCAGATTACTCAATTTCGTGCCCAATCCCACCCCTTTCAATTCTTGCATACAATCCATGTATAGGTATATTGAATAACCATGGTGACATTACACACCCTTGCTTTAACACCTTTTGTGATTTCAACCATCCCGTAAAACTAATACCATTCACCCTAACACGCAACGCTTTCCTCATACACAGAGAGACAATTGCCTGTATGAGATTTGTATTCACTCCATACTTGGACAACACCTTCCATAGATTTTTCCTATCGGCTCGGTCGTATGCTTTTTAACCTTATTTTTTTTATATAAATTTAAAAATGTACATCTGCAATCTGTCAGAAGTTCGTGGTTTGTCCAGTTTGTGTGCGGTTAACTAGTAAATTTACAATGTACAAAAAAAAACAAAAATGGAACAGTTAGTTCTGGAAAAAAGTTACCCCTGAAGTGCAGGTAATAATTAAAAATAATTTGCTTTGTTTTTAGATGTAATTTTGTGCAGAAGAATTATTATGACTACGTACTCACTCATAGTAAAACATAATTGGAGTTAAATCGTTTTGCATGCATTATACATTTTAATTCAACTTTATCCGTAGCTTAAGCTAACAGCGTAACCGTTAAAGATTACCGCAGATAGTTAATTGTGATGACTTGTTCGGTCTGTAGAGAAAGTTGAAGTGAGGCGATGCCGCCGAACATGGCCAACTTCCCGAGAATAGGTTTAACTCGACAAGATTGCCCTCAATAGTTACACTCGTTTTTATATCTGATCTTAGTGGATGCTTAACACTCCCGTTCCGAAGGGAGGTAATACACTCACTACAAACGTTTATTTGTATTGCTAAGAAAACCATTCGGAATATTAATCGATCTGTATTTGAAATATATATCGACTGCGGCTTGGTAAAACCCTTCAAGCCACAAATTGAAAACTTAACAGGAGACGATAAAAGCGAACAATTATAAATACGTAAAACCAATTAAAAATCATGAAATTTATATTACAGTGACTATTTTTTCTTTTCAGTATTTTGATGTAAAATATTGCAATTCTATTAATAATTATGAAAGATTTGAGGGTTAAGGAGCTTCATCTATGTTTTTTTCGAAATAACCTAAAAAAATTAACGCATAAATTTACTTTTTAGTATTAAAAATGCTTAAATCAGCAAAAATTATTTTACCATGTTGTACATCGACGACTATTCTACATGAAAACACTAAAAAGTAACTTTCTCAAAAATGTGGCTTGAAGGATTTTATAAAAAATAAATTATAAGAGTATTTGGGTCACGCTCGCTTTATTATTATTACTTTGTATTATTTTAAATATATTATTTTTAATAAATAAGGTAAGTGCATAAAATATAGAATCACATTGTTTTTCTTTACGTCCAAATATGATTGACGACTGCTGGCTAAGATGGACGATGTCCTGTTAAATCGGGTAGTAACTAATATCCGAGTGTTACTAGAGAGGGCAAAATGAATATTAAGAGACACGGACAATGCTTCGCGATTTTATGGGGGACCCTAGTGACCCCCCTTCGCATCGTACATAATTTCCCCCGTAAGTTAAAGGTACGCAAAGGTGAAAGGTAAATTCATTTTACAATGAATGTCTATTTTCTACTAGTTATACCTACCTTTTTCCATGAGATAACTACAGAATACTAAACTGACATGATTTTGCAATTATTATTTTCTATTTAAAACTTTTAATCATAGTTTAATATTTTTGAATTATTAACATTTGATAATAATATGTTAATATTGGCATTCCAACTTACCTCTACTCGCAAATCCACGATTTAACGTAACTTCCCGATATATCTACCGAGTATAAATGTCAAACTATCATCGACTGAAATCGCGTTGGCGGCAAGTTCATAAGTGGTTCTAGTGCTCGTTGTGGATTGCTATGCGACGACTCCAATGCCAAAAAGTCTCTGCGCCGAACATTTTGATTCCTTGTTAATAAAACTTTTATTTCTTCTAGAACTCCGAAATTATATTTTTATAATCGGCAGTTTAACAAAATTCGTGCCTTTTGAAATTCACAAAGAACGCAAGGCTGGTGTAGGCGTAATGAGAAAGATTAAGAAAGTGACGCTTAGATGGTTCGGACATGTAGAGCGAATTAAGCCGCGGCATACCCCATTTCAACCGATTTATTACATAAGTAACTTAAACACTTTAAGCCTTACTAAAAAACCCAGTGAAAATTTTATTCAATTGACAAACGGCCGCGGATGTGAAAACATTACTAATTAAAAAATTGTTCATGGAAAAAATACACTTGGTTTACACAGTCTGAGAGGGTAGTTTATCTCTGTTTTAGTAATGATGTTTGAACGAAATTTGGATTTTTTCCTAAGTATTTTGAATGTTGTATATATTTATTATTTTTGAAGGTGTCGTAAAAACAAATACCATTTATGAAAACTAGATAAAATTACCTTTTAGATTTGTGTAATTGAAATACGCTTTAGTTTTAAAAAACTGCCTTATATTAAGATTCAAACGCGAAAAAAATGGAATTTTTATTTTACCAAAACATATTTGATGAAAGTGTACAGAAATATATAAAAAAATAAAATTTAAAAAATACAGACCTTTTATATAATGAATTTGGAACAAAACTGTCACCTCACTTTTTCCTCGTGCATACAATAAAATAGTTCGGTCGGTCCGACTTCTACCCACCCCTGCCGGGAAACGGTGTGATGGTTAAGTAGTTAGATACCAAGATAGATATTTGCTAAGTCATGAACAATTAAACACATACAGCCTTACTAAAAAAACACACAGCACGCCAGATAACCCGTGTTGCTGCAGCAACATGAATAAAACAAAAATACACTAAAACAGGAAATATTACTAATAAGGTTTGTTCTTAAAATGTATTGTAAATCTGGCAACAATGTTATTTTAAGTACTAAATTGTTTGTTTTCCTTCATAACCGCTAGGTGGCGGTGCCTGCGCATTCGTTGTTCGCGCTCATAAACGACGCTGGAAGCGCGAAATGATTTCGCTTCGCGGATGTGTGTGCAATATTACTTATGTGATGGTTAATTTCTATTAATATGACTAATTTACTCTTATATTTATATCATTGATATATTTACCGTGTTTTTTGTGGTTTTTCATAAGTTTTAGTCAAATTATAATAACGATAATCGTACTTTGAAAATTGAAATGTCAGTAACTATTTTATATGATACATGAAAATTCAAATTTACATTAAAAGGATTTTATTTTTTGAGAATTTCATGAAAGTGGTGTTTTTTTTTAAATATAAATATCTAATATACGTGTTCCTAAATGTATCAAAGAAATTAACGTCTTTAGAGATGCAAGAAATCTGTTATAAAAGCCGGTATAATTTTAAGCTTAGTTTTTTAGCAATAAAAAAAACTTTGAAATTTTTATTATTTTTTTATTGCATGCACGAGGAAAAAGTGAGGTGATAGTTTCCTTCCAAATTTATTACATAAAATGATTTTTTTTAAATTTCTCTACATTTTAGTCAAAAAATTTTTGGTAAGAATTTTTTTTTTTTTTTTTCGAGTTTGAATCTTAAAATATGGCAGTTTTTGAAAGCTAAAGTGTATTTCAAATACACAAATCTAAAAGGTAATTTTATCTAGTTTTCATAAACGGTATTTGTTTTTACGACACCTTCAAAAATAAGAAATATATAGAACATTCAAAATACTTTGGAAAAATTACAAATATCGTTCGGACATCAATCGTTAAAACAGAAAAACTTAAAACTACCCTCTTAGGCCGTGTAAACAATGTGTATTTCTTTCAATGAACAAATTTTTAATTAGTAATGTTTTCACATCCGCGGCAGTTTGTCAATTGAACAAAATTTTCACTGGGTTTTTTAAGGCTGATAATGTTAGATATATAAATATGCCTAATGTCTCTTACGGTGGATTTAAACATGTCTGACGTATCGTGTTGTGACGCGTCAGAACGGTATCGGTTTTATACATTTAGTACACGAGTAGTTACCTTTACATACGAGTAGTTACCTTTACACACGAGTAGTTACACTCTCGTAAAGGTTATATATTATATACATTTATATGTTTATACTGTTTCTAATCAATGTTGCATGTTAGTACTTAATGATTTGAGTTTAATCCGATTGTAACCTGAAAATGTAATTACTCATGATTATATTACATGTATATGTATGTAAAAACAAATAAAAAAAAATAAAAAGTATGTTGAGGTTTATAAATGTGTGTCGCATAGATATGAACTAGACGTGGGCAGAATGATTCCCAGGAGTGAATCGATTCAGTCTGATTCCCATGGCCTTTTGAATTGATTCCTTTAATTCATTCCTTTAATTCAATTAAATCCCAAAAAAAAAAAAAAGAAAAAAAAAAAAAAATTGAAAATTGAAAATTAAATGAATGGGGAGGCTAACACCGAACACGAGACCGGGAGGCCACGGAGTACCCGGAGTACCGCAAAAGAGGAGACTGATAGGCTACCAAGCATCGCACAAAGAGGAGACCGATTATTCTATCTGATTATCTCGCAGGCTAAAACCTATAGATTAATGTGTTTGACTCTTTTTAGTGTCGCTTTTTCGTTTCATCGGTTTTAAAAATCACAATGAGTGGGGAGGCTACGAAGCACCGCACAAAGAGGATACCAATAGGCTACGAAACACCACACAAAAAGGAGACCGATCATTCTATCTCATTATCTCGCAGGCTAAAGCCTATATTGTTTGTCTTTTTTTAGTGTCGTAATTTTTCGTATATAAAATGTATTTATTGCTAGCAATTATATCTTAAAATTATACAAGTTTTCGTTTCACCCTTAAAATTTTATTGATTTTATTTTATTTATTAAACTAATATAAGCATACATTTTAACATTAAGATGAGTATTTTATGACAGCTAACCACAGCTAATTGGCCTTATAATATCTGCAAATTTACATATTATATCGACCTAAGATCTACGTATAAAAGTAGGTAGGTACAATATCTTTCGTACGTACCAAAAAACAGATAAGCATCATTTTAGCTTCTCACTTTTCTAGCCGATGTTCAGATTCAAAGTCGAAAGTTTTCGACTAACTATGTAATGAAATTGACGGCTTGGCGCGCGGGGGAATAAATGAACCGCGCGGACGGATTAAGGGCTGGCATTGAGGAATGAATTAGTAACTTTTGACTAATGTTTTGTGTCTTACCTAGCAGTGACTTGATTTACTCACGAGCTGCGGACCTAGGACTGGGATGCGTTTGGGACATATCGTGACATTGACGTGACGATGACGCCTGACGTCATTTCTAGGTCTGAGATTTACAAAAGACCATGACGTCACAAGTGAAAAAGACTTTTGTTTTAATTCCTCTGTCTGTCGGAATCGGACAATCTCGATTTCGACAGACTAGATACCTGGGACGCGGACATTGAACACAGACCTGGGACGGCGGGGACCTTAGGACAATCTCAGGACTATTGATTAGGATAAATGATTAATTCCTTGCGTGAAAGAGATGCTCGGGCAACCCGGATGAATCGCGGCCGCGTTTTGGCCATTTTGGGACATGGACTTTGATGATGTTCGGGTGTTTTTAGAATGGCGGCGCGGCGGTAGTGGAATACAATCGTAATAGGCGAGTCGTTCACAATACCGTCCGTCGACCACTTCGCGGCGCGCGGCCCGTTTAATAATATTTTAATACCTATGAAACAATATAATATTTAAATCGTTTACAGAACACATTATTCATTGAAATAATTTAACAGTAAAATAAATGGACATTAAAAATGTATGGTGTCCTTAAAAATCGTAGGAAGCAAGGCCAAAGATAAGGAATGAAGAATCAATTCCTTTTGAAATTGAGAATTAGATTGAGTGTGTCACAAGATTGAATTTATTCATTTAATTCGGTCATTCAATTTTGCCCACGTCTAATGTGAACGCTAGCCATCACGTCAGAGCACATCACGACACGGCACGTCAGACAAATATAAACCCACTATTACTGTCTCATTGTTGTTTCGCACAGGGTTAACGTATTCCCAACCGGGACGTATTATTAAACTGTAATGTCAGACACTTGAGAGCATCGCACTATTTCGTCCGACTCTTTTCCCGTCCAATTAGACCCGCCCGTTATTTATTATTGCAATCCGCCGCTAAAACTCCCGCCCAAACCTCCCGCCCAAACCACCCGCCCAAACCACCCGCCCAAATGTTCCGCCTAAGTCTGAATAAGGCGTGATAGTCGAAGAGCGGAATCGAGGCAAAATGGTGCATAAATAAGGCCCGATTGCAGAATAATAGGGCTATTGAGTGGGTTACTAATTCTGTTCTTTTACATCTTTCTAAGGCTTGGTTCTCACGCGTGTCACACAAACTCATTATTAAAAAATACTAATTTCGGTTGTGATTCTGTCTGTAACTCCGGTTCAGTCAACTCTGGTACTTGGATTTGCTTTGAATTTAAGTGTCATTTTCAAAATGAAACACGGAACTTATTGGTAGGTACCAAAATTATGTTTTTTTTCAATTATTTCTGGCTTTCACCCTTCAAGGGTGTTCTAGGCCATCATTTAAATTACGGAGAAAGGAAAAATGAATTTTTATATTTAAATTTTATTTAAATATGCAAATTTCAGAATTATAAAATGAAAGATTGGAGTCAAGTTCAGACTGTGTTATTTTAATTAATAAATAATAATTCTGTATTTGAGATGTTTATTTCTTGTATTTAAGTTTTTGACAGATGTCGTAATTTTTCAAATTTACTGGCGGTGTTCATTCGAAAGGTAAATTTCTGATTGTCCCCGAAATTGACAACGTTTGTTTTAAAAATGCAAAATGATATCCTCGGGCAATTATTATTTTTATTTAAAAAACTAGCTGGTTCCCGGCATGCGTTGCTGTGCCATTTAATAAAGAAATTGTTTCTCCCTGAGTGTCCTTTCCCATTCGTCCCGTTCCCCTTTCGCCTCCCCTTCTTCTCCTGTGTCCTCTTCCCCTCTCGCGTTCCCACTCCGTCACCTCCACCTTACCTCTCCCCACTCCACTCCCCCACTTCCCCCGTCCCGCGAACCCCCTCCAGAGTTCCCCTCCCCCCTCCCGGTTTCTCCTCTCCCCTCCCAGGTCCCCCTACCCCCTCCCAGGTTCCCCTACCCCTCCCTCCCTCCCGCTTTCCATACATTCAGTTTTCAAACCTCGCGTAATGCCAGAGCTCACCGGAAGTTTTATAAAAATTTTGTCCTGACAATAACGAACACACAAAAAAAAAGAATTATCCAATTTGGTGCAGTCGTTCGAAAGTAATGCGCTTAGCAACACATTCAGCGATTCATTTTTATATTCATAGATTCAACTTCACAAACCCTACATTTATAATAGCCCGCGATTTTTCACGGGTCTGCGCTAGTTATTAATATAATATAATGAATTTTATATGTATAATTCTTGTGAATACAATACTAGGTATAATAATGTATAGTAAATATTTAAATAAAATATCGTCAGTTTTTAAATACGCCTTTGACAATGGACAGTATTATGTTCGAGAATGGTATCAAGTAATGCGTATGCTGTGATTCATTTTTTTAGAAAGGCTTGTTATAAAGAAGTAAAGCCATTTAAGAAATGGTGTAGCTACACGTACGAGGAATGGCTGCGAGGCCTTTTTCATACAAAAATTAAATTTGAATTCGAGGCCAAAATACCCAAAGAAACTGAATAATTATATTTAACAAATATCTACTACGCTGTGCTACAAATATGTACTAATATGTTCTACTTTATTTTTTGTGTGTTATATTATGATATACAATAGCCCATTAATGAATTCATTTTTTAAGATGTTAGAGACAACTTTTGAATTTTTTTGTGAGTTGATTGTAATTATTAAAAAAACTGGCTCCACCTATTGTTTAATATAATGAAAAAAAAAATGAAAAAAATGTGTTTTGGGTAGAAATTTTTATTTATATTTGTCAAATTGTATTCCAACGTAAATCTGTGTTCTTGTAATTGAAATTTACGCACATGAAAATGCTTTTTCAATAATTAATCATTTTTTAAAGTGAAAACCTCTTTAGCACCGTTGTGATTTGAAACTCGATGAAACGAAAAAGCGACACTAAAAAGAGACAAACACATACATCTATAGGATTTAGCCTGCGAGAGAATGAGATAGATTAATCGGTCTTCTCTCTGAGCGGTGTTTTGTAGCCTTCCCAATCTTATCTACTTTAGTTTTCTGAAGTTTTCACTTCTACCGCGTGTGAACCACACACAGTATATTTTTACTTTCATTATATTTACACAGCAAATGGAATAAAAATAATTTTTTAAATATTTTTATTTCATTAAAACCCGTCTGCTTGTTTAGGAATAAATACATCCCAAAACACGTAATCGCGTTATACTTTCATAAAACCAAAAACTTCCCGAACGACCTTACATTTTAAAAACTCTATATCTCTCTTCCTCTCATCCAAACATATGTATTTTTCTTTTAACCAGAAGGAGAACGAAATAATGCTTCTTATTGTCTTTGAAATATGAAAGCTATCTTGCCTAGATATTTTACAATCTCGATCCAAAGTGACGGTTTCTGATTTTTCGCGCGGGTCTGAGGTTTCCGGATTGTGAGGTGCAAATATATTGAACCAAGCAGACGGGTTAATAATTACCACTCTCATAAATATTTTTCAAATTTGCATCTAAAATGATGAAAAATAAATTCTTTAATAGCCTTTATTTTATATTTTAAAACACAAATAAATAAAATAGCACATATCCGGTTCCATGCCAACTGAGAATAAAGTCAACTCAACACCTCCTTGAAAAGTCATTAAAAGTTATGATTTTTTTTTTAACCACTGGAAATTAGCCGATAACCCTAACCTAACATAATCTATTTAATCATTTTTTAAACGACCAAAAGGGAGGAGGTTCTCAATTCGACTGTATTTTTTTTTTTTTTTACCTCAGAACTTTCGACTGGGTGAACCGATATTAATGTTTTTTTTTATTTGAAAGCTGGTGCTTCCCATGTCGTCCCATCTTAATTTGGTCCAGTTCCGACAATGGCATCCATGAGAAAACCATATAAGTTTTAAATTTGCATTAAGTATGTGCGCGACAAATGGACGAATAACTCAATATCACGCCAACCGATTTCGACGATTCTTTTTTTATTGGAAAGGATGTACTTCAAGGGTTGTTTGATGAGAGTTTGGTTAGGTTCTGATTATCGGATCCATGATAAAGTAACGGAACTCTTCAATTCTTAGGAGCAAATTAACGAAGCTCGGCCGAATCTCTCAATTTGACCCTAACGTCGTTATGGTCAAATTATGTCTGTCTCATATGAGCAGCACGTATAGTAGGCCTACCCATATCCATATTCAGACATATTAGTTAGTGTACTTCAGATTCACTAAAAATCAAATAATAAACAAAAATTTTAACAAAACAAAAAAACGACTTCAAAAAATGCACTAAAAAGTAAAATAATAATTTCGTATTCTTCTACAACTTCATAATCAACTTACTTTTTCTACTCATCAAAATGTAGGTACGATTGTTATTTTTGGAGTCGATGTCAGCAAAGGTACCCGGCCCGGCGTGTTCACTTGACAGCTCCCCTCACGCCGCGGCCCCGCTCTCGCCTCTCACCTCGTCAACTCGCTTGTGCAACACAAGCACATCTCACCTATAACTATGTATGTTATAGGTGAGTTACAAACCTACCTTGACTGACACCGACTCCAAAAATAAAAATCGTACCTACATATTGATGAGTAGAAAAAGTAAGTTGATTATGAAGTTGTAGAAGATTACGAAATTATTTTTTTACTTTTTAGTGCATTTTTTGAAGTCGTTTTTTTGTTTTGTTAAAATTTTTGTTTTTTAATATATAATTTTTTTACACTCTAAATGACTTATCTGAGATGGTTCTGAGTTGGTTTCATTACGAGTTGTCCGGTCACCCACATATCCCTACTAAATATTTGCTGTACCTTTTGTTTAAAAAAAAATTTTTTTTTCAGTTTGGTTGGGTACTTTCGTAAATTCGTAAATTCAATTTTAATTTTATATGAAAAAGGCCGCGCAGTCATTCCCCATAATATCTGCAGTCTAAATTGTGATTTCAGCTTTATGTAAAGGTGGGTTCTCACGCGCCATCAGAAGTTTAAGCACAATGGCACGAAGCGCGGCTAAATGAAGAGTTCATTATTTAAAGGATGGAAACAGTTGTGATAGTTCAAAACGCCTCCTGGCAGATTTGGAAGTTGGATGTTTCATGAATAAATTGCACGTTGCGCTCAAGTAAATGGACTAATTATGTAAATATAGTGGATATTTCCTTTAACGTTGGTTTAATTTTTAGAAAATGAGGAATCGATGTACCTACCTATAAGATTTGTTAAACGTGGGAAAAGCAGTTAGCGTAGATTAATACTATGTCGATACAATTAATAGAGACTGGATAGCGTCCGGGCTAGGGATTTTACGATATATCGGAAAACCGATAAATATCGATATGTTTACCCCTAAAAATATCGATATTTATCAATATCGAAAAACTCAATATTATCGTATCGGAATAATATTGAAAAACCCGCCCAAATTAAAATACCCACAAAATCGAGTAAAACGCTATTACGGCAATACTGACTGTCTAAAAAAAATTATTCTGTTCTCTACACTAATCTGGTAGGTGAGTGTTGTTTGTGGTCTGTGTGCGGTCGGTTCTCTTCTGTGTCTACCAATTGTGGCAACGAATGTTCCTTCTGGGGTCCTAGCATGGTCTATCGATATAGGTTTTATCGAAAATGTCGGTAACTTGCCATCGCTCCCGAGCACGACTGCAGACCGCTAACGAACAAACAACAGTTCACAATGACCAGGGGTTTCTAATATATTTGACGTAAACTGTTGTTTATTCGTTAGCGGCCTGCAGTCATGCTGGGGAGCGATCGCAAGTTACCGACAGTTTCGATAAAACCTATATCGATCGACCATGCTAGGGGGCATGAAGTCTCTTTTCAAAGGCAGGAGCCACTATAACTCAAAGCAGAAACCGGTTATAAGGAAGCAAACTGTCAAAGTTACTATTTTTAAGTTCGATAGCTGATACAAAATACTGGAATTAATTTAAAAAAAACACACACACACATTATATATGACTATCGAAATTTTGTGATTATTCATATAGGTAAATATAAAAAAATATACACGTACATAATCGATAAAAGTTTGATATAACTAAAACTACATTGTATTTTTCTATAAGCTTTAAAAAAGAAGAAATATCATTATATCGACCTGTTAGACCGATATATATCGATATATTAAAAACCTTGCATCCCTAGTCTGGGCAACCGGTTCAACGCATAATAAGCGGGGTTCAGAGTTTTTTCTTTGGACGACTCCTCGACCTTGGTTGTATTGTTCTAACTCAGTAAACATTGCATTTCTATGGTATTACGTTCTTTCAATGTTTAATCCACTCCACGATCGTAATTTATTCTTGAATATCGGGTATGGCAAGAATTCTCGCATTATATCCAATAAAATATGTAAGTGGAACGGCGATAAAACTGCACAAAGCGGAGAAAAGCAGTTCGTGTTAAATTTTCTCACGAGAAGAACGTCAGAGGAAAATATTATCTGATATTAATACGTGCTTTCCTGAATTCGATATTCCTTGACCCAGAATTGTGTTGATATATCGCCGAAGTAGATCGGGTCAAAGCTGTAAACCTTTTGCTTCCAAAACATTCATTATCCGCGACCATTCCGGTACCCCGCACCGCTGGGCGTCTCGCGCCAGACTGTTTGGGGTTGGCGGGATCCCCCTTTATATAGGGTTTGGGTGGGTGTCTCCCTCTTCCTCTGGGAGGGAACACAAAGGAAACAGCCGCGAGCGAGACAGATCGATAGCCTTCGGAGGGAAGGCGTGCAACAGTCGTAGACGAACCCAAACCCCGCGCTCCAGACTCCAGACGCAATTGGCGCCCAATCGTGGGGTATAGGGCATCCACCCTATACTAGTACCTACCTAATGCACATTAGACAACCTATAATAACCTTCGAATAACGTGTCCAAATCCACTATTGGAACTTCTAAACTTCGCTCGTTTGTGAAACATATAATCGCCCTTTACACTGTTATCTCAATACAATATCTTATAAATGCAAACATGGTCATTTTGTAGAAAGAACATAATTTCATTGAGTTACATGTCTTTTTTTATTTGATAGTAACCATGATATTTTAACATCCCAGGCCTCGGGCGTATTTTGTCAGAAGGTCAAAACATTTCCGCTTTGCAATGATATAAACATTTAATTTTGGAAATATATGTTTTTTATGCGAACATTAAAAATAGCTTACCTACCTAACGGTTTTTCTAACTAAAATTACTTAAAACGAAAAAAAACACGTTTTTTATTATAAACGTTATCTTCACCTCACTTTTTTATCGTATCATGTAAAAATAATTATTTTAAAAATTCCCAAAGTTTCATAATTTTTTTGGAAATTGCGGTCGTAAACTTTAATTTTGTAGAGGCGTACATTTTAATTATTTTGTTAATAACTTTTATATTTGATTATAAAGCGTTTGTTTGCTCTTTGTAACACTGTTTAAATCATATTTCCCGCCATGATAGTAAGAGAGACACAACGACCCAAAAGCGAACAACTCAGCCGGAGGGGTTGAATAAATGGTCCACCAAGCCAAACAAACCATCGAAACTTATTATTTATGCACTTACTGATTGAAACTTTTAACATGCTCTCCTGAGAAATTTAATTGTAGCACTTCTCGCAGCAACGGCAAAATGTGCAATGATAAATAAAACGTGACCCCTATGCGAAAAGAAGCCCAATTTTCTATAAAGTAATATCAACAAATGCCATCTTTTCATTTGATAAGGGAAATCATATTTAGTATCAACAAATCATTGAGGTGAGGTTTGTCCGCGAGGATGCGTCTACCCACCATCTGCATGGCAGGCCGGATCGCGAGATAATGGTTGGGGGAGTCCCTTTGACTTCTCCAGCTGTACTATCTCGAAACATCAGTGGGATGGATGGATTTAAACGTCTGTCACTTCTGGTCACACTGACCCCCAAATTCCTACCCACCCCTAATACACTTTCCATTCCCAGAACTTCCTCTCCTTCCTTTCCTAAAAAGATCCAGCACACAGCATCCCCAAAGATGACATGGGCCCTGAGGGGAATTATTTATCCTCAGGGCCTCCTGTGTGGAGCTAATGTAAAAAAACTACAAGTGTGCAGTTCATACATGGTAGAAGTGAAACCTTCAGAAAACCAAAGTAGACAAGAGCGGGGAGGCTACGAAGCACCGCACAAAGAAGAGATCGATTATTATATCTCATTCTCTCACAGGCTAAATCCTATAGATGTTTGTCTCTTTTACGTGTCGCTTTTTCGTTTCATCGAGCTTCAAGTCACAACGGTGCCAATGAATTTTTCACTTAAAAAAATATATGGGTTAAATTTTTTGTTATTTATTTTTGGGGTGTTATGCCGTGTTGCGCTACCTCCTCCTTTAGCCAACGTTTCGGACAGCGTTACAGTGTCCATCATCAGGGCAGTCACATATCTGACCTGATGATGGACACTGTAACGCTGTCCGAAACGTTGGCTAAAGGAGGAGGTAGCGCAACACGGCATAACACCCCAAAAATAAATAACAAAAATACTTTTAGCCGTTAAAATCTAAAATCATATCTAATATTTAAAAATTGTCAATTTTTATAAGGGGTTTAATCTTGAAAATGCTAAAACAACCAGTATACAAATAAAAAACATGCTCGTTTATAGAAATACGGCGACAAAATTGAAAAAAGTAAAGTCAAAAAGGGCTTTACTGAATTATTGGTGTGCTCTCGGAGGGGGCCCAACCTCTCCTAGACAAAGACGGCCTAGACTTCAGGTCAATGGATTGCGTTGAACCAATTTGACATTGGTATTTCGTACGACTATATTAGGCCATTGTTCACCGCTTGTTCAACGACACCTCCCACGTGCAGCACAGTGGTTACACATTTTTGAATTAATCACACAGGTCGATTAAAAAACACATCACTTTTTATGAATGCATTGTGGGTTCGACGAATTCGTGTGACTATGATTAAAGACTGTTTTTGTCAATCCAATTGAGTGATTGAAATGTATAATGTATATCGATCGAACAACAGCTGAAACATCTCTGTTGGTATTCATCATCTTGTATTGTTGATAAGCTGTCAGAACCGTTTTACAGGTCAAATCTTAGCTTTATTTACTAATTTGTAATATATAACGTAAACATTGGTTTTATTGCATTTAAATATTATTTATGTGAATACCGTACACAAGTCGCAATTGCTCCCTAACGTCTGGAGGCACTTAGACAACGGCATCCCCGATTGGGGTATATTGTGAGGCTGAAGGTAGTGAGGAAGGGAAGGAGACAGGAAAGAGAAAGGTAGAGAAATGTCTGGTAATTCGGATCTGGTCACCACACACGTCTAAAGCAAAAAAAGATCCTTTACACATCATCCCCAAAGATGACACAGGCCCTGAGGGAAATTATTTCCTTCTTCAAAGTTTCATTATTTATGCATTACTCCGCTTACTGGTTAATACGCAATATTTCTTATTCAAACATTAAGATTTAGCTCTATTATCACGAAAAGTGAGTATCTATGTCGGGGAGACAAAAAAACATGCAAAAAATATGCATTCAACATTTTAATTTTGTTTAAATTAATTCACTTACGCGGTAACGCCATTTTTATATGTATCGTTTTTATTTGACATTTCAAAGACAATCAATCAATGCTGCCAATAATAGAAAAAATATTATTGCCATGTAAAACAAAGTGAATGCATTATTGACAAGTTTGTACCTGTATTGTAGAACATGAAAGAAATGTATTAGAATAATTACACAAACCCTGCTTTGCCAAACAAACCATTCAAAACCTGGGATGTTTTTTAGAATTATGATGACATGCGAGTTTATTTTAGAGAATTTATTTTATAAGATTGGTACTTCCGACAAATGTCACCAGGCAATACTGAGAATATCTTCTACTCTGGGTACCTACTTTTATGTATTCATAAAAGCATAATAAATTATCGTAAGTAGGTATTAACTCACAGTTTTTTTCAGCGGGTGGGTGGGTCGAAAATTGGTTGCATTTTTGCATTAAATCGAAAATCCACGACGTGTTGAATATTTGACATTTATTTTGAACGATTTCCATCAGCATTTTATATATTTTTTACCAACTCAGCGTTCACTGTAATAGGTTTAATTGGTAAATACGACGGTAAATAAAGTTCTCGTTGATTGCACAATAATAGAATCGACAATTCGGTACATTTTTTCTTACCCATTATTATTTTTCGGCTTAATGAATTAGATTAAAGATTTTAATCAATGAGTAATAGGGGTTTTGAGCTCGCTTTTTATTACAGATTTTTATAAGCAATAAAATCTGGGAAAGGTCGCACATTTATTGAGTTTTCCAATTCGACGGACTTTATACGATTAGTTAAACGCTAAAGCAGACGATTTCGCATTATCTCTACTCTTTAGTGGTAGTTACACTTTAATGTTCGCTTTTCAAAAGCTCATTCAAATAAAAGACACATTTTAGAGATTTAACACAATGGACACACTGGGTACATTACTGTGTATTTTAAAGACAGCTTTAAATTACTATAAGGTCTTAAATAAATAGGTCATGCTTTGAAAGGCATAATTTATACCTACTATTTGTTATAGTTCAAAACGTTCACCATTCTTCAAATGATTGCCAGCAGTTGTTGGTACGTCAAACACTACTTTTTTCGATTTTTCAACAAATCAGTGCTCCCTTGTGTACCGGTCTCACCGGGACAGGAGTGCTCCTGGCTGGGGTGGTACAATCGTATCGTATTTGATTTTCATTTATCGCAGATACAATGTACATGTTATCATATTATTTAGTGCTTTTTATGTGAATTCCGCACAAGAATTCCAACTGCTCCCGTCTAGAGCCAGTGAGATTACGGCATCCCCGATTGGGGTGTATTGCGAGGCTGAAGGTAGTAGGGAGGGGAAGGAGATGGGGAAGAGGAAGGTGAGGAAGTATCTGGCTATTCAACAAATACATCTAAAGCCGTATCAAGCAACATTTCAATTCTGAATGGTGAATTCCTAAAACATATATTAATTTTAATTAATAAATTGTGAAATAACACAAATTAATCTAATAAAATTTATTTGCGCATACCGGTATTTGAACCCACGATCCCCGGATTGCTAGTCGCTTTTACTTAATCTACATTATATATATGTTCTAACTTTCCACCCTAGAAGCGGGTATTTTGGCTTTTATTTCATATTTTCAAAAAGAAAGGGTTTTGATTGGTATTTTTAGGACCGAAGAGATTTTTCTCTGCGCCGAGAAGTTATCTTCCTTCAAAAGAGTTGTAATTTGATTTAAATTAGTTTTTTTGGTAGGAATTCAAATACTCCTGCATTAGCAGGCCACTGCAAATTTAGGAAATTTCCTCAGGGCCTCCTCCTGCGTGGAGTTAATGTATTTTTTTTTACTCTTTTGCGGTTAAACTGTACTTGAAAATGGGTTAACGCTTCTTGTACGATTTATTTTTAATTTATATTTTTAACAATTTATAGTTTCTGATTTTTATTACTTTTACTCATAGATACATAAAAAAACGGTTCTTGAAAATTTTTTAAAACATCAGTCAATAAATTGGATTCTCACTGCTTTGTAATCACGTTTAAAAAAAAATCTGTTATTGAAGTGTAATTTATCCCCTCCTCCGATGTCAAAATTATACTGACACCCCGTCAATTGTTTACACGCGTTGCAAAAAGAGCTATGGTATCCACTGTGTCGAATCTCCAATAGCTCGAAAAGAGCTGGTATCACGTCCCACCATACACTAACTGTACTGTATGTAGCATGTACACCCAGCACAATGCGAGGCGTCACATTCACACCGCGATCCGCCATCCACCCGACCGTTGTAATATTTTTTGAACAACCCTCTCCCACTCTGAATCGTGAGCAGGGCCGTGTTTAGGAATCATGTCGCCCTAATCAATTAAATTTAGGAAAGTGGTTTAAAAATTTCACTGTTGCAAGTACATAATTAAATACGCATCTCAGTACGTATAATACGTATTACGTATGCTGAGATTATTCGACATCATCGGGAATGTACAGATGTTCCTTCGGGAAACTGAAGAAGTATATAAGAAAACTTTTACGATTATTGAATGTGTCCAATTGTCCATATTCCATATTCGTCCATATTCAGAAAGGAACCCCAGTGAAAAATATTATGGCTGTAAACAAAAATGTATATTATATCTGGGGCTTATGCCCCCGCATTCCGATTTTCTACCGATTTACAACATATTTCTCTTGGACACTTCAAGTTCGTAAAAAATATACTTTATTTTTGACGATAATAAGATAATATCTATAAATTTGTAGAGCCTAAACGGTAATTAGAAAAAAATAGAAAAAAATCGCAAAGTAGGCTCTGAAAATTATTAAAAACGCGTTTTGTACCGTTATTTAATATTTTATAAATAGATTTGAAAAAAAAAAAATTACATTGTATCTTTAAATGTGGTTCTCAAAGTGGTCCGTACGGACCTCCAGGGATCCCCAGGATCATTCAAGGGGCCCGTGGAAAATTAAAATTGAGTTGGGGGTCCGCGCTAGATTCTCAAGCTTTTTTTTGCCCACCGCCCACTCCACAACGGGGGCGCGTGATGCGATGGGATGGATGAGGTGAGATGGGCTTCCACAGCGGAGGGGGCGTAATGGAATAGGATGAGGTAGGATGGGATGGATGGGCTGAGTTGGGTTTCCACAACAGAGGGGGCGTAATGGGATGGGACAAAAGGGGTTGGGAACCACTGATGTGGATCATAGGTTCTCAACGTGGGCGATAACACCCCGTTTGACTTTCAGGAAGGCAGTAGAAAACTCAGAGAAAATTAGGGGGCGTTGAGATGGCAAGGTAAGGGCGTTTGCAGGTAAAAAAAAACGTTCTAAAAAAGACAAAAAATACACTAAAATGCTAATCGTTATTGATTCCGTGCTAGTTGAGCCCACCCCCATAACATGTTGTTGTAAATATAATTGTGGCTATAATAATAGCTGTTTCAGATTCGCGATAGTAAGTAAAAAAAATTGGGGGTCTCTAGAAAAAAAAATATGCTCAAAGTGGACGGTGGGCAAAATAAGGTTGAGAACCTATGATGTAGATCAACAATCGCCGATTTGGAATATACACGTTTTATTATAATATATAATCATAAGTAAAATGAATGAATCGATATCTATTAAAAAAAAACACACACACACACACACACCACCACATCAAAACATATCGCATTCATTCCCTGACAGTTGCTGTTTCTCGTCTAATAGTTGGCGGTGCGATGTTCGAGAGGATTGGAAGTTATTGTAGTGGGATAGAGTCAAGTGTTAGTGTTTTGTTTACCCCCTCACATTAGTGTTTTGTTGCACCTAGGTCTTTTGCTTGAGCACACAATCTTGCTAATATTATAAATGCGAAAGTTTGTATGGATGTATGAGTGTTGTTACTCTTTCACGCAAAAAACTACTGAATGGACTCTAATGAAACTTTACAATAATATAGCTCATACATCAGAATAACATATAGGCTTTAATTTATAAAGCTTGTTAGGAAGGGAACGCGGGAGGGGAACGGTGATGCACGGGAAAGGTGCTTAATGGAGAAACAATGTATTACATTGATTATGGCATTGCAACGCATGCCGGGAACCAGCTAGTTTAAAATAAATTAAATATAGTGTTCAGAACTTCGACGAAATAGCCCCACCCTAAAATTAGCCGCCCTAGACAACTACCTCGGTTGCCTGGGCTTAAATACGTCCCTGGTAGTGGGGGCTGTTAACCCCTGCAGCCTGTAGGGCCTCGGCCGAGGCGGAGGGCGGTAGTTCATTCACTCTGTGCCACGTCTCGTATAGTTTGTAAACCGATTTCGCATTTCGGTTTAGCCCGTTCTGAGCGAGTGCCTGCGGTGTTTCCCCTCCTGGGAATAGGCACATGATTGTAATTATTGGATATTATCCTTGTCTCGATATCTATTATTCAATCTAAGGGGAGATGATATTTATCTTGTGTTATTAGATGGCATTTTTTATATTTGCGAGATTGTCTAGATTTCTAGGTTGGTCCATACATATTTACAAATACAGAAAACATGTAATCTTGGGAGAGTTTTATTTAATATAAAAATATATAACAAAAACGATTTTTGCGAACGCTTTCTATCTACATTACTACATGCTTGCTAAAACATAAATCTTATATTAAAATCCTCATTTCCTTAACTCTCTTTTCACCCGATTGAACAATTGAAAGATTTAGATGTTTTCAAACGTTAACACATTTCAAAGGGTTCCACGATAACTCAACAAAGTGGCATTTCAACGCCCCTTTGTAAGCCATTAAAAGTTATTAAAAAGTTACTTAACCCAACCTAAAGCTACTAAAGTTAATTAACCTAACCTAACCTAACGTAAACTATTAGACAAATATTTTTTCATCGCTTTAATTTAAAGAATTTTGAAAGGAGGTGTTGAAGTTGTATGTTGTTGAGTTGTCCGTCAAAGCACCATCACACGATGGAAATGTCGTTAATTGTTGGAAGTTTGCTGCGTTAGCATGCTCAACATAGAAAACAACAGAGCTTACCGTTCGAGATAATCTTTGCTGCTTCATACAAACAGATTTCTAGTTCATAGTTAAGAAACATTTATTTTTTTATTTGGGGTCAACCCTTGAAGGTTACAGTGTCCTGAAATCCATTCATAAATTACTTTTCCATTGTCTTTAGATGGAACTTTTAACTTTTTCGGCGTCTGCTTTCCCCGGGCTGGGGAGAGGACCTTTATGACACCAAGGCCAGCAACTAAAAAATATTAACCGTCTTACTAGATTCTTTTGCGTCAGTTAAGCCGGTTTCAAGCCAGGTTTAATGTCGGTTCAACCATAATACGCCGTATTAATAACTCAAGTTTTTCACTGTACCGACGTTAAGCGCCTTTTAATATTTACACCGCGATTATAACTATGTAAGGGGGTAAGTCTATAAATCCTCTCCGAAACTTTACACAAAGATATAATTATTTCTTCTTGTGACTTTTCTTTCAGCTTCTAACCAACTGCTATTTAGTTTTTGTACGTAATCTGAAACTGTGTTACTTGTGTGGTTCGTATTTGATGTTAGTTGTTCAGGGGTCTATTATTTCGACAACTAAGTTCTTAGATTGAAAGTTAATTAATGGTTTATCCAATTTTAATCGCACTTGGCACACATTAACCGCAATTATATAATATTAGTAATTTGTTACGCAATCAGATCGACGGTCCCGAAGAACATGTCGGCTCTGCTAAAAATTAAAAAATCGTTGTGTTGGCTTAATTATTGGCTTATTTTGTTGATTTTAAAGTCTGTATTTTTGGAATTTTTAATGAAATGCACAATATCAAAACAACACTATATATTTATTGATCTCAAAAACAGTAAAAATGCAGAATCGATACATTAAACAGCTCAATTGCAAAACTACAATTTCGCACATCCGACATTGTTCTTCGGGACCGTCGATGATGAATTAAAACTTTTTCGCTAGCGTAGAATACTACCGTAATGTATTTTTGCTAGCGTAGAATAATACCGTATGATATTTTTGCTAGTTTAGAATACTACCGTAATGTGTTTTTGTCAGCGTAGACTACCCTAATGTATTTTTGCTGGCTAGAATACTACCGTAATGTATTTTTGCTAGCGGAGAATACTACCGTAATGTATTTTTGCTAGCGGAGAATACTACCGTAATGTATTTTTGGTAGCGTAGACTACTACCGTAATGTATTTTTTTAATATGATAGTTTAGTATTTAGGACAAAATGGTATTCCTAAAAACACAAATTTGAAGAAAACAAAATTGTCTTAGATATTATATATCTAAGACAATTATCCCAATTGGTCCCAACAATACGTATGTTAAAAAAAAAAACAAATAATTATACATTTATGTATATGCGATACAAGATGGGAAATTCTTCTTATCTCCTTGTCTTTTGTGTGGAATAACATTTTATCAAAGAGGCCATCCATAAATTACGTCACACCTTAAGGGGTGGGGGGAGGGGGGGAGGGGGGGGGGGTAGAGAAGTGTGAGAAGGGGTATGGGAGGGGCGGGGGGGCATCAACTCAGTGACGTCACATGTAAAAATCTAAATTATTAAATGTAAACGAAAAAACTTTAAAATATTACCAACTTTTTCTATACGCTTATAAGGTTTAAATAGGTTTTATTCATTGGCAAGTTCACAAATTGAGGGGTCTCACAAATATGACGATGTGTGACAGGGACGGGGGGAGGTAAAAAAATCATGAAATTCGTTTGACGTAATTTATGGATGGCCCCAAAGGAAACTAACTGACACTGGAGATGCGCAAATTGTTTTTTTTTGTAATGATTTATTTGGACCAAAGTGAAAACTATTTTTATAATGGAGTAATAAAATACGTACATTTTTTACAAATAAACGTCACTAAACGACCCAACACTAAGGGGTCGTCCATTAATCACGTGATGTTTTTTTTAGCTACTTTTTAACCCCCCTCCCCCCGTGGTGATATGTGGTGAGGTTTTAGACTACCCCCCCCCCCAAAATCACGTGTATTTTTTTTAATACAAAGTATTTTGAAATTTTCAGAATATTATCACGAAAACTAAATACACGTGATATCTCATTACACCCCCACCCCCGGTGATATTTCGTGATTTTTTCCGAACCCCCCCGTCCCCTTTCGAGCCTCACGTGATTAATGGACGACCCCTAACTAACTTTTGTTTATGGAGTGCTATTACAAAGTAGGCTATAGTTAGGACAATAATTTTTTGTTATAATTTCTGTTATTTAAATCAACCATGTATATAAATTTTTGGGCATAATGCCTGTTTTATGTGCTTAAATAAAAAATAAATAAATAAATAATACTTGTGTAGTTGGGGTGTGGCGAGTACTATAGAAAAAAATCATTCAATCGTACGTAATAATATGTACGTACGTACATATTATTTTCGAAGAGAGATCGATTTAAAACAAATTCAATTTTCTCCGACGTCTTTCTTGATGTAGCACGCCTGAGTGTGATGGTGATAGTAAAACGAACGACATATGAAAACAAATAATAATTGGCTAATAATGCCAGCGATTTGTAAAATATCGTTTTGCATTCCATTAAACATGAATGGAATACAAACAATTGTCGGACTATTTCATGAATGGAAGTTGGAGTATTTAATCTAGTACCTGTCCGGCAGCTACTTCTGCCTCGGAGGCCGGAAGCTCTGTCTCCTCTCCTCCCACCTCACTTCCTCTCTCCCTCTCCCCCCATCTGTCTTTTTGCCTCTTTCTGCCTGTAACAGAATCTATATAATAAGTAATGAGCATAGAATCTCACCACCCTTTCTAACTATGTATTTGTTTTCTGCAACTGTTCTACTTAGGGCTAGTTTACAGAAATTCGAATGTAACTTCAAATGTTCTAGGGTGCGTTTCAGCTTTCTATCAAATTGTAATAAGCTGACAAGCTTAACAACATGATAGTTGTCCTCTTCTGCTAATCAATTTTCAAAATTCTCAATCACAAAAATAATCTACTTATCTTTTATTCAAAAACACAGGAAAATTCACATTACTCAAACGTAAACATCGTTAAAGTTTAAACTACTGAGAAAAAAACTACCGCCTTTCTTATGGGATATAAATAAATACAATAAATACTTTATAAACAATATGTTATTATTATTTAACGATTTATAATTCTCTCCAACTTTTTAAACTTTCTGAAAGGTTTTTGTTTGTGCAGTTCATTAGGTCACTTTACACTTTTACTTGTATGAAAGTCACAGGATATTATAACTGTATGATTTATAAAGCTGTATTTATAAAATATTAAAATCAAAATCTATCAATTTTCTTAATTAAAAAAAATATTGACAAATTAGAGACGTCAGAAATTCACCTTTCGAATTAACACCATTTCAGTAAACTAATTACATGATCTGTCAAAAGTGTACACAAAAGAAATACACATTTCAAAAATAGAATTATTAATGAAATAAAAATAAAATAATATTCTGATAGGGAGATAGGTACCTATTTTACCTCTTGTCTGAATTCACACAATCATCATTTCCAACTTTAAAAAAATCAAATTAAATTTGAGCTCATTACACAGGACTATTTCACATCACTTACAGCATCACAGAAAACCAAAATTAGTATGTTATGTTTAATTTTTTAGGTATATAAAATAATTATTAACACGATATTTTTGCGGCGCGTGGCCTTTGTTTCTATCTACACACCAAATGCATAACTTTGATAGTCCGTGCAGTTTGGTCGTAGCTAGACGACAGTCGGCATAATACCTACCTGTGTTGGGGATGTGGGAAGTAAACGTGCCTTGCCGTTGCCAAGTTTGACAAGTCCTGGAGTTGAACCCAGTTCCGCGCCCTTACTTTCTACTTTGTAACCCTCGTGTCAGCCAAACAACCCCCTCAACCCCCCAACCCCCTCCACTTTTCCCACTCCCCGTGTTTTCCCGCCAAAATCGATCGCGGAAATTTATGACTTGAGGTATGGCTTTGTGAAATTAATTGGGTAACCTATTTCCATTTTGTTCTATTTGTAGCGCATCAAATTACAAAGTTTGAATAACAATAATAATTGTCAGAATATAATTATCGTATTGCGAGGGTAATTTCTAGAGTGAGGTCTCCTATTTTAAAAAAATACAAAGATAGATGTTTTTAAACAATTAAATAAGAAGATAAAATTAATGAATTTCAACGACGCTTTCAAAACATTGTCATTTAAAATCTTTTATATAGGTCGTCTCAATGTGGATTAACCACAGTTTGGAAATGGTCTTGTAAACCGAAACAGCTGTAACAAAAATACGTACTAAAATACTCTCAGAACTTGATAATAACATTATTAAATTTAATTTTAATAAAATTTCAAAAACCTTTATTTTAAAACCTTTATTTTTTTGTCATTTTTGTTGTAACCGTTTTTACGAATATTCAGATCCCGTGCAGAAAAGTACCACGATGGACTGCGCTACAAACCTTTGCCTTACTTTAGTGAACTTTACTTTTCTGCGCAGGGTTTGATTATTTCAATGCGCGCCCTTCTATGGTCAACGTACGACTGATGTCGATGTCATAGTTTATTCAAAGCAATCTCGAACTCATGTGGTTTGTCTCCAGCTCGTCGATGAAAAATGATACCCATATTTCGTGTTAGGGCAATTCTTTAAACGACTTCAAAAAGGAGGAGGTTTTCAATTCGACTGTATTAAAAAAAAATATATGTTTGTTACCTCAGAACTTTCGACTGGGTGAACCGATATTGATGATTCTTTTTTTATTTGAAAGCTGGTGCTTCCCATGTGGTCCCATTTAAATTTGGTCCGGTTCTGACAATGGCGTCCATAAGAAAACCATATAAGTCTTAAATTTGCGTTAAGTGTGTGCGCGACAAATGGACGATGTACTCCAAGGGTAGTTTGATGAGAGTTTGGTTAGGTTCTGATTATAGGATCCATGACAAAGTAACGGAACTCTTCAATTCTTAGAAGCAAATTAACGATACTCGGCCGAATCTTTTATAGGCTGATACGTTTTTAGAATTTCACGGTCAAAAGTATTTTCGTTATTTGTTTTTGGGGTGTGTTATGCCGTGTTGCGCTATCTCCTTAAGCCAACGTTTCGGACAGCGTTGCAGTGTCCATCATCAGGGCAGATCCGTTAGATATAGGCTATCCGGATCTTTGAGTCACCTACCGTAACGTCGTTATGGTCAATTAATGTCTGTCTCATGTGAGTTATGAGTAGCACGTTTAGTAGGTCTACCCCTATTCAGACAAATTACTTCAGATTCACTAAAAATAAAAAAATAAACAAAAATTTTAACAAAATAAAACGACTTAAAAAAAAGTAAAAAAATAATTTCGTATTCTTCTACAACTTAATAATCAACTTACTTTTTCTACTAATCAATATGTAGGTACGATTGTTATTTTTGGAGTCGGTGTCAGCTAAGGTACCCGGCCCGGCGTTTTCACGTGACAGCTCCCCTCCCGCCGCGGCCCCGCTCTCGCCTCTCGTCAAGTCGCGCGTGCGACACAAGCACATCTCACCTATAACTGTGTATGTAGTTACAAACTGGCTGACACCGACTCCAAAAATAACAATCGTACCTCCATATTGATTAGTAGAAAAAGTAAGTTGATTATTAAGTTGTAGAAGAATACGAAATTATTTTTTTACTTTTTAGTGCATTTTTGAAGTGGTTTTTTAATTTGTTAAAATTTTTGTTCATTTAAATTGGATGTCTGTGGAGGCACCCATATTTCGTGTTAGGGCAATTCCTTTAATTTGGATGTCTGTGGAGGGACGAGGGACCCATATTTCGTGATAGGGTAATTCTTTTGTATTATTGCTTACGATCGCATAACCAATCTGTACAATAAATAATACATGAGTCATGATAACATGACTGTTTTAAAAATACATAAGTCCACTTTATTTGATTATTTTCTTAGAGGTCTTAATGACTGATATTTCTAACCAACTACTTTATCTCAACTCAAAACCTCATAACTTTTTCTGTCAGTCTTAACATGAATGTTTGTAATAAATCCTTGTCTTATTGTTTTTATAAATTGACAGAATTAAAAACTTAATTGCTTTTCCTTCTTTTTCAGATAGTTTCGTGCGTTTACGCAAAGGATGGACGTGAATTTCTCCAACGTATTAGAGGGGACACGACAATACTTCCAAGGTCTTCCCAAGGATTCTCCCAAGGACGAGTCGTCCTCCCAGCCGCAGCAGCAGCATGAGGGCAGCGCTCCCTCCCCCTTGCGGCCCTACTGGGCCCCCGGCCCCCCCCCCGCCCGCCGGGGAGGGCGCCCTAGCTCAGTCCGGTTGCCCCGCCATGGCGGAGTCCCGCCCTCCTTCCGAGGCTGCCGTGGGCGGCGAACGGCCCCCCTCCTCCCCCCTGCTGGAGCCTGAGCCGCACATCATTCACAAAGCCACCGTCATGCAGCAAGCCCAGCAGCAAGCAGCCCGCCAGGCCCAGGCCTTCCTCAACTCCTCCCCCGGCCTCGAGCGACCCTCGTCCGCCAACCTCATCTCCCCGCCCTCGCACATCATCCGCAAGCCGCAGCGGCCTCCCGAGTCCCCCGCTCCCGCCCCAGCCCCCGCGCCTGCGCCCCCTCAGGCCACGCCCGTGGAGGAACCGCGGATACCGCCGCACTTTGCCGTAAGCGAGGGAGGCGAGGCCCCACCGCTCGCGCCCTCCCCCGCTCGAGACAAGTTCGTCCCGCACATCCCCGCCCAGCCACAGCCCAGTCAGCACAGCGGGCCCCACTACTCTAGCCGGCTGCAGGGCTCCTCGCAGAGGACCCTCACTGTCCTGGAGCCGCGCAGGGCCAGCCTGGTGCAGCCGTACACGACCCGAGTGTACCCGGAGCTGGCTCCGTTGCATGTAACGGATGAGCGTAAAGTTCCGTGCAGTGTACCGTCGCAGCAGTTAGAGACTTATAATCACCGGCGTTACGAAACGCTGGAATCCTATCCTCCCCCGGAGGCGAGGCATAACCTTCCCCCCTCTAATCATTATTTAAAGAACCCGCACAAGTCTCAGTTACCTGTGCAGCCCGTGCCGCAGCAATCCAGCCGAGTTGCTCAGCCGCAGTACCCGAGGTCGTCGAGCTACTACCCTCCGCAGAATAATGTGGACCATCGGCAAATGACTGATCGTGATAAGTCTACTCACCATTTGCCTGTGCGAAGTTACACCCAGCTGGTGCAACCTCAGAAAGCCAGAGCGCTACCTGTATCCAAGGCCATAAACATTCAACAAGCGGAAGTGAGCCAGCAAGTTCGACAGCAGGCCTACAACAACCACAGGGTGGCAACTCACCAAACTCACACTCCTTCTTCCTACAGTCGCTCTCACGAATATTATACTTCTCAAATGAATAATCATAAACCCACAATGGCTCAAGAGAGCTCGTCTCGTGCTGCGAAAGTGATCTCCTCGCAGGAATATAACTATACGAGCCGCGTACCTCACCATAAGGCTGTGAACAATCATCTAGCATCTGCATCTAACTATCAAGAAAGAGTGACTCCGGTGAGCGTGGACCACCAGAGGCATCCGTCCTTAACTCCCCAACACAGTGTGAACTCGAGTAGAACTCAGCATAGTGTGAACTCCAGTGTTGCCAATACTTCAGTTTCCGGAGATAACCCTAATCATTACAGTAGAGTTCCATCAGTGCATCCTCACCATCATAGTTCTAGATTACCCGAAGATTATCCACATCTCAAATCTCATTTACCTAATAGTCAGTCATATACTCTGGATGGGCAACAGTACCACATCCCCAACTCATCTAACCACTCTTCAGCACCCAGCAGTGCCAGTTCAGCGGCGGCAGCGGGATATCTCATGCAATCCTACCAATCCAGTTCTACGGTTAAAGCCACTTATGATATGTCACCAAAACACAACCCTACCAGCAGTAGAAATGCGGCCAAACCTGCTTTACTTGTCCACCAGCCTCGGATGACTGTGTCCGTGACTTCATTGGTGAATCAGATGAATGTCATGAGACAGCACACTCGCCCAGAGTCCACTACCTCAACAGTGCACAAGAGCAAGAAAGAATCTCCCTTGGATCTATCCGTCAAGACTGTCAGGATACCGGCTGACTCGACGGCTAAAGACGAAATGGAGAATGTCACCTACGACAAGAGAATTGAGCTCTTACATCACAACAATGTTAGTAATGTAAATAATGTTAGAGACCTGCCTCCTCCCAATAACATGGTCAATCATAGACAAAGGTTTCCCGCTAAACCTAACAATGTCAACTCTCATAAGGTTGATTTCCTACCAAACTTCAATGCAGCACCCAATACGCAGGCGGAGAAGGCTCCCGCTCAGTACAGAGAACCTAACCAATCATATTTAGCTAGTAGATTACCACCCTCGCATTATGACCCAGCTTATTCCAAGCCACATCACAGTGCTGTGTACACCTTACCAAAAGGACTAGCTAAAATTGAACCTCAAGGCTATGGGAATCGATACGAGCAAGCGCCTCCTAAGCCAAACTATGGATCGCAAGGTTATAGCCGTAGAATTGATCCTAGTTTACCAAAAATTGATTTGACAATAAATTTGGATGACCATGAAAAAGAACACAGTCGCCATCCTCAAACCGCACCTAGTAAAGAAGACAACCGCAAGAGAGATGACAGTCACATTCCAAATCACGTCATACCGTCTAAGGTAGCGAGGTACGAGTCGTGGAACCACGATAGACACGCACGAACCAACATGGCTCATCAAAAGGAGAGCGTATCTGCTCCCAACCATTATAATATTCCAAATGGAACAAGTTTACCAAATCCAATTCAAAGAACTCACTATGAAAATCATACATATAAAAAGTCTGAAAATATTGAACCGCACTCTTCCAAGTATCATCTGTCACATTCCCAGCCAATGCACCCTCACCAAGAGTACTACCAACATAATCACAAAGCCGCTAGCGTCAACCATCACAACTATGATTACAGTTTATCTGAAAAGACTGTTGCAGCCAAGCAAGACACTATTCCATTGAATCCTGCCAGTTTTCACAATCAGAACACAACCCCCGCTGACAAGCGCGTCCTGAGCATTTTAAGAAATAGTTTAGAAGCCAAAAATACTGAAAGCCAAAAATTGAACGATGATGATTGTATTGTCATTCCATCTGATGATAGTCCTCCGCAATCTGTCGACAATACTGAGTACCAATCAAAGAAATCAAAACATTACAATGAACATAATAATCGCTCAACTGCAGCGCTTCATTTGCAAGAAATCAATTCCAACAATGTTCCATATAAAGTTCATGTACCTAGAGCTGTAGATTCAATCAGATACGATTCAGACTCTTCACAAAAGTCCTTGCGAATCAGAGATGATTTACAGAATAATTCTATAGTTCCCATAAAGACTGAGCCTTCCGCCAATATCTCTCCCAATGACCCGTCTATACCCGAGTTGGATATTGCTGCTAGGATTAGGACTAAAGCAGAACTCAAGGGATTCATTCAACCCATCCCTAATTCTGATAACAAAGTAACTATTACAGAAACAAAGAGTGTTGAGCGTCCTCCCAATACTGAAAGTGATTCTGTCCCCCACAGGCGGAGACTTTTTAGTAAAACAGAGAAAGACAATAACGGTTCTGTTATAAATGATAACAGTGAATCCAAAAAAGATTCTACGGTTCGAAATTCCTCCGATTCATGTGTATTCGATTTTCAAGACAGTGGATCTGAAAGCGAAGTGACTCCTATGGAGAAATCGGCGCCGAAAATAAGTTTGAAAGAAACTATCACTGAATCTATAACACAAATTAGAGAAGAATCTTTAGTGCAAGTGAAGTTCGAAAAAGTTTCCGATGAGGACTCATTTTGGACGGAAGCGTGTGATAGCTTTTTAGAAGAATTGAAAACTGGTAAGGTAAAAAAGGCCAAAAGAAGGAAACACACCAACTCTGTTGTGGATGAACCCCCTTTGGGCAGTACGGAAATCTTAGAATGTTCAATAAAGATAGAAAAACCTGTGATAGTTAATGTAGTTGATAATATTAAAACAGAACAATTGACAAATCCTTTACTTGTGAAAATAAAGGAGGAAGTTAAAGAGAGTCCGGAAGTTAAACCTGTGTCAGATTCATCGGACGAAGATCTTCCATTGATCAACAAAAAAGTCAAGAAGGAACAAATGGCCAATAATTTGATTGAGAAAATTAAGAATATAGACTGGAAATCTCCTGTTATAAAATTAGAAGCAAATGATGACATCGCAAAACGATTTTTCAATCAAAATGCTAATAGTAAAAATAAAGAAAACAAAAGTGATGATCGAGCACCATCGAGCGATGACGAACAACTCATAGTTAAGAAACGGAAACAAGAAAGGGCAAAAGAAATGCTTCCAAGTGATTCATCAAGTGATAGTGACTCCGAGGAGTTGATAAAACTAAACAGATTAAGGAAAAGGAAAAGCTTGTCAGTCAGTAAGTCTGCTGACGGAATGAAGTCTATGAAAACTCCAACAAAAGAAGAGATCAAGACGAAAGAGGATAACTTGCAACTGAAAAAGCCGGGATTTGGCGACGGTTCAGATTTTCACCCCGGGTGGGAAGAGGAAGTTTACAAATACAAAAGGTCTCTAAGAATGCCCGCCACTCTCATACAAGTCACTCGGCCGCCGCACTGGCCCCGAGTGTCGACTTCTCTGCCGGATCTCGATCCTTGTCCCAACTCCCCGGCTCCGTCAACTTCCACTGAAGAGCTCTACACGCAGAAGAAATACGCTCTCAATATTTTCCATGATCGGTACAAGTGCAAACAAGAACTGGATAGTGACTCTGAATCTATGTCCAGTTCTCTTTATGCAATCAAAAATTCTAATTACGATTCAGAAGCCTCGTGCTCCACTGTTATTTCCACTGCTAGCAAGAGAAACGCAAAGAAGCAGGAAATGTCTTCTATTACAGATACTTTAATTCAGAAATATGGGAAGAAAGATGTCAAAAAGAAGAAAACCAAAGAGGAAGGGAACGCTAAATTGATACCTAAATCCACCAATCCTTTAGAACTAATGGCCACCCCCAGCCTTGGCTTAGAAAAAGTTAACAGCAACAGTAAAAAAGGCAACAAGCATGTTCCCAAAGAAAAAGTCATGGAAGAACTCTTTTATTTGGGCTCTTTCAGAAAACAAACTGTGTCTACCTTCCGAGATGCTTTCATCAACAATACAGATGGCGTGTTAGGTGCTACTGAAGAATTTTCACCCATGGTTTTAAAATCTAGGACAAGAACCGAAACGAGGGTCCTTAAACATCGGGCCACCATGAAGGAAGTGTTTGGTGACGAGAGACCCGCCTCGGCCCCCCCGGTGGCCTGCACTAAAGAAGAGATCACCGAGGATGCCATGGAAATCACGGAAGATGTCAAACCCGTTATTGAAGAAAGTAAAATCAAAGTAATCACTACAAAGAAGATAAAGAAGTCTATAGTTTGCAGTACGCTGCGAGAAGGTTTGAGAAGTTCTCGGCTTAAAAGATGTGATGCAAAGGGAAGACTTTTGAGAATGAAAAAGAGAGACAACTTCTTAAAATCTCTAGCTTCAAAGAAAAATAAAATATCAGCTTCAAGCGGTTCTAAAATAATAAAGAAAGAACCTATTTCCCCCCCTCAAATTGAAGTAGATATTGCAACAGGACTTCCTAAAGAAAGTGAGATTCCAGTTCTTCCAATTAAAAAGAAACGATTTAAGAGGCTATTCAACAGACGGAAGTTGAGTTCCGGATTTGATTATATAAGGAAGAAGAAAAAAATGATTAAAAAAGGAGACCCTCCAAAAATACGCAGAAGAAATTTCATACCGAGACCGAGCCCCGAGTCGGTTCAAGATATTCAAAAGGAAATTAAAAACTGGATCATAAAGAAGAGTGTGGGAGAAACTGTTCTGCACAGAGCTGCCCGACTCGGCTATATTGTAAGTATTATGTCGTTTTGATTAAAACTACAAAACTTAAAAAAAAAAATAACTTGGTTTTTTTTATCCAATTTTCTCACTTTTATCTTAAGAAGGATAATCTTTGATAACTAGCTATTCAGCAATTAAATACTACTCCGTTATTATGTTATCAAGTTAACCAATTACCCACTAATGAATATGTAATGTTTAATTGAAGGACTGCGTGGCTTACTGTTTGGAGAAGATGGACATTCCGCCGTCTTGTCGGGACAATGCGGGCTACACCCCACTGCACGAAGCTTGTTCAAGAGGACACATGGATATTGCGAAGCTTCTGCTGCAGTATGGAGCTGATGTGTCTGAGGCAGCGCAAGGGGGAATAAGGTAAAGCATATCACATACTCGTTAATTATCAGAAATCAAACACTAATTAAAACATTATGGTTTTCTTTTTAATAGGTCATTTACACCTCATACGTCATACATGTTTCTGGTAATGTTATATTATCGTGACAACAAGCTTATAGGTCCGATTGGTTAAATTCTAACTTCAAAGTATTCGATAGGGATCGGTGTTGCCATTATAGTTTACTTTGTTTGATATTCCGATTTTTACATTCATATTATAGTTTAAAAAATCTGTAATCTTTAGGTTTAGTTATTTGTACCCTGTTCTATTTGAAGTCTTCATAAATGGCAGAATTCATTAATATCAAAGTAACCGACTAATAGGGATTGTTTAAATGTAAAAAATGGCTCCCATTGGTTCATCTAAAACGTGACGGATTTCAAATATCTAAATAGTAGATATTTCATCCAAACAAATTTGCACATGAAAAAGAAATGACGAATGAATGTTTAATGTTTTCAGACCACTCCACGAGGCGTGTGAGAACGGCTACCTGGAGATAATCCGCCTCCTGCTGTCGTACGGAGCAGACCCGCTGCTGGCCACCTACTCCGGCCAGACACCCATCTCCCTCAGCACGGGTAAAGCGGCCAGACTACTGCAACTGCACCTGAATGATGTGCAAGGAAATGTTCCTCAACCTTGGCTCTTCCAAGGGCCGTGCAAACTGATGGGTAACTACTTTTATTTTCTGTTATTTTTGCAAAGATGCCTTATAATTGGCAAATCTATTAATATTTTTTTTACCAGTCATCCCCAAAATGGGAATTAATTCTTTCTATTTCACAAAATAATGCTACATGTTTCGTGAAAGTATTAAGAATGTAACAAAATGATGAATTCTAATTAAAGATGCTGTATGCGTTCAGTCCCCATTATGTATTTATTTGGTGGTTCTTTCTGCACCTCATGTGTATAATATATGTACCATATTACTTATGATTAATCTTCTTTTCAGATCCTTTGGAGAGCGGATTTGACCCGTTGGCCTCTCCTCCTGTCTCACCACCGTCCCCACCCCCCATGCCCCTGGAGATCATTGCCGCCCACGCCCCGCTGCCCCCTCTTTACCGCCTGCGTCCCCACTCCCCCGCCACCTCCGCAGACAGCCCCGACACCGGCCTCTGGTGTCTGCTGCAGGACCTGGCCTCGTTACTCCAAGTCAAGTCCCGAGATGCACTCCTCAAACAGATCCACTGCGGAGCAGGTCCTCCCAGGGATTCCCTCAAGGAGCTCCGCATGCAAGAGTTCTTGGACCGCGCCCAGTGTCAGCAGCTGATGGCCGCCGGTGAAAAGATCAACATCCGAGCGTCCAAAATAGCGCTTGTTCGCTACACAGAAAAAGTGAAACAACTCTTAAATATGGAAACCGTCACAGTTAGATGATAAAAGGAGAACATTCCAAGTGGTGACAGTATTTGTAAAAAGTGATAGTAAGATCACAGTGTAAATAACCCGATGTATTGTATTGACATTTGAGTATGTCATGTTGCAAATATTTAAAATATTTTCAATCTGATTCATCTCAGTTACCGACGATAGTTTGTGTTAAAGTTTGTTTAGTATTGAGAGTGCAATTATTATTATTGTTGTGTTCTATATGTTGGTATTGACCAGAAAGTTGTAAAGATAAATAGGACATTTATTAGGAAAGGGAATTGCAATGTGCAAATCAAATTGATCTATATTACACAGACATATTACGAATATATACTAAAATATATTATGTTATAATTAATTTTATTTTTATTTAATGACCATTACGACAACATAAACATTATGTTAGTTGTTTTTATTTTTTATCGTTATTTAGGTACTTAAATTTTATTTAGTCACATATCTGACTAACATGCGTTATGTTTTTGTTCAAAATTAACAGATAGCTATTAAGTAATATACGGTTAAGGGAACTGCAGAATCGTAGACAAAACCTCCTACTTTATGTATGAAATGTATGTCGTTTATCCTTGTATTTATATTTTCCTAAATGAATTCCAAGTGTAACCCTAATTCGTTTTAAGGTGCTTCTATACAATTGTATTTAATATCAAATAAACATAAATAGCATATCACACTATTATACGAAACGAATGTACAGCTCATCTAATCGTTAATTCATTTCAAGTAAATATATCGAATACGCCGACATGTGAAATGGATGGATGGAAAGGACAGAGGACACAACTAAACTGTGATTTTATAAGTTTGTTAAGGGAGAATGCAATTATATATAGAGTGAAATTATATTAAGTCTTGTTCTATGATGTTTACATAAAGAAGATAAATAAATGTATTACCTACGTGATTTGTTTATTATAAAAACTACGAGACTAGAAAATTATTACGATTTTTTTAATAAAATATTTTTTCCAAATGAAGATTTGTTTCAATTTATT
Organism: Limnephilus rhombicus; assembly: GCA_929108145.2. NCBI lineage: Eukaryota > Metazoa > Arthropoda > Insecta > Trichoptera > Limnephilidae > Limnephilus > Limnephilus rhombicus. The sequence continues at coordinate 24,459,471 of OV815278.1, forward strand.
CACCAGCACGAAATTATAAGTACTTTAAGGTGATACTTAGAATAATTCAATATTTACTCTTTCACGGCTAGTTTAATTATTTTGGGAAAATAACACTTTTTGCAAGTTATGCTTTAAAATATTACGATGAGTTGATTGTTTGCTTCCGTATGTATGCCATGTGTATATCGACTCGACGGTCCCGAAAAACAATGTCAGATCTGCTAAAAATTGAAAATCGTTTTGTTGGCTTATTTTAGTTTATTTCAGTTGATTAAAGTGTGAATTTTCGTAATTTTGGATGAAATTAAATGAAATATATGTATTTTTCTTAAATGCTATAATTCTTGAACTCAAAAATAGTAAAAACGCAGAAATGAGACTTTAAAAAGCTCTTCTGCAAAACTACAAAATCGCACATCCGACATTGTTCTTCGGGGCCGTCGATATGAATACATAAATAGTTTTGTCCATAAACAAACTCAATAAGCTACTTGCATCACATTTAAAAAAAAAATCCGGTTTAGGCAAATATTCTAAGACATTCTGCTTTTTTTTTAAAACCTTGTTTTGAAACCCTGGCGATTTTTTGAAACTTTCAATCTGAAAAATCGAACCATTTTTTATAAATCTGAAAGATGGGACATAATTTTATGAGTGCGAAAAAAAATAATTACATAGTCGAAAATCATTTAAAAAAAAAAACTGACGTATTCCACATGAATGGCACAGGAAAATAACGAGGGATACCAAAAATATTACATCTCATAAATATTTGTTTCCTTGATCCATCTTATTGATCGTTAATCATTATAATGTTCAACGTTCATAATAAAAAATATTTAATGTTTATTTAATAAAATCAGCACTATTACCATTATGCTCCTAAATCAGCCGCTGTGGAAAGCATCTTTGCGATATTCACTTTATACCATCTGTCAAAACGTCGAACCAAACATAACATCGCAAGGTAACAAACAATAAATCTAGTAAATTTTAAGTGTCAAATTAAAAAATTCGCCGGAAATTTGCCACCTCTTACCAGACCTGACGGCTCACTAGCAAACACCGCCACCGAAAAGGCTAACTTACTAGTTAAAATGTTTGCGGATAACTCAACCCTCGGATGACCAAGGTGCTGTCCCGACGTCGGTTCCTCACTGCGGTTTTCGTATGAAAAAGCTGAGGATCCGGCATCGGGAAGTACTCCATGTTTTACGAGAGCTTGATGTTAATAAAGCTAGTGGGCCTGACGGAATACCTGCCCTGGTACTATTCCAAAGAAGGGTGACCGCTCCAACCCGGCCAACTACCGCCCCATAGCGATCACATCAGTTCTGTCTAAGGTGATGGAACGTGTGATCAACGACAAACTGCTCACATACCTCGAGAAGAACAAAATTATTAACGACCGTCAATACGGATTCCGGCAGAACCGCTCGTGCGGTGATCTTCTCGCGTATGTGACGCATGTTTGGGGGCGATGCCTGGAACGTTTCGGTGAGACCCAAACGGTTGCACTGGACATCTCCAAGGCCTTTGACCGGGTTTGGCACCGAGGACTTGTCAACAAACTGCATTCTTACGGACTTCCCGCATCCTTGTGTACGTGGATTGCCGACTTCTTGAGGGAGAGGTCGATTCAGACGGTAGTCGATGGTTTCACCTCTTCCTCACACTCGATAAATGCTGGCGTCCCGCAGGGATCGGTTCTGTCTCCGACTTTGTTTTTGTTGCACATCAACGACCTTTTGTCATGTGCACCAATTCACTGTTATGCGGATGACAGTACAGTTCATGATAGATTTTTGTTTGACAAGCCCCCAAAGGGCTCACAAACTCCAACAGCTCGTAGGGCTTTGAAGCAAAGAATGGACGGTTACCTCGAGAGTGTTTTCTCTTGGGGTAAAAATAATCTCGTTGAATTGAATGTTTCAAAGACCCAATCTTGTCTGATTACATCTAAAAGGGATCGAAATGAAAATCTAGTCTCTTTCAACGGAAGCAATCTTCCGAACAGGCCCTCCATTGATATGCTTGGTGTAACCCTAAGTGACCAGCTCAGGTATGGGGGCTCCATCGAAGCGAGAATAAAGTTAGCCTCCCAAAAACTGGGCGTACTGTACAGGGCCCGCAGATACTTTAAAAGTACACAACTGCTAACCTTGTACAAATCACAAGTACGCCCCACAGTTGAATTTGGCAGCCATCTCTGGTCTGGAGCTCCAAAATACCTGAAAAATACCCTCGACTCTGTGCAGAAACGGGCGGTCCGTTTGATAGATTCTCCCATCTTAACAGACGGATTGCAATCTTTAGAGCACAGGCGTCGGGTGGGAATGCTATCCTTGTTCTACCGGTATTACAATGGAAGATGCTCCGAGGAACTATCATCATTGATCCCTTCGGCACCGGTGCATAGTCGGGAAACACGCCAAACGTGTGCCCAACATTTGTACACGGTTGACATTTGTCACATGAGAACGGGTCGTTTCTTCGACTCGTTCTTGTGTTCAACAGCTCGGCTGTGGAATGATTTGCCGGCCTCTGTGTTTCCTCCTTCCTACAACATGGGTCTCTTCAAGACCAATGTTCATTCCTTCCTCTCCTGAAAAAGACCCTCCACACAGCATCCCAGATGACATAGGCCCTGAGGGAAATTATTTTCCTCAGGGCCTCCTGTGTGGAGTTAATGTAAAAAAAAAAAAAATTCTAGTTACATATTTGTAAAAGGCACAAGGTTACATAAAGGAGAGTCCGGTCTATCCATCAATATTATTTATTCGGTGATAGATTAGACCGGACTCTTACAATTTGATATAAAACACTAAATCTTCATTGCATTCTGATGCCAAAAATACCTACTCCTCCAGATGGAGCGTTCCTATTGGTCCGCCCGGAGGGTAGGTGCGGGGAAGGGTAGGGAAGCGGGGCCCGCCCGTCCCCCGCGGGTAGTTTTTGCCCCTCGGGGTGGACACCAGTGGCGTGCGGAGAGATCGAAAACGAGAGTTGACCCAGCAAAAACCCGCTCCCGCCTTTGACCTCTCTAGATGGCCCGTTTCGGAAAAATAGATTCTTTTTATTAAAGCAAAAAAGGTACATTATAGCATATGAACATAATCAACATAACATCGCCTCCATTTCCAACTCATCCATTTCGAAGGAAACCATTCCCGAGTACTATTGCAAGATATTCCCCGAGTTGCAAGATATGAAAGTTTCAGACTACGTGCTGCAAATACCGGAGGAAAACCATTTTCATGTTATGGGTGTAGTTTTAACTAAAACGAGTTACCGAATTCACTCTTAAATTTAAACCAGTTTTGAAATAATTAATAAGATTCAATTATAATTTAGGCCGGTGGACTCTTACCAGATCAATTCTTAAGTTAAAACAAGTCTTGTGTTCAGAATTTCAAAAAAATATCCAGATGCGGATGCATGTGCTGACGCATTTCGAAAAAACCATTCTCATTTTCAATTCAATTTTATCACTACACTCTGAACATAAAACATGGTTTTAACTTAAGAATGGGTTGTTAAAATTATATTTTCACGCCAGCAAATGATTTTCCTCGGAATTTTTCAGCATATTAGAATTGAAGACTCCATTCGGAACTTTAGAACTGTTTCGAAATTTATCCTGCATTTGGAGAACAAACTGGTTTTAACTTTTTGTGTGCGTTCAAAACTGCATCCAGAACTCAAAAATGGTTTTCCTCAGATTTTTGCACCACATGGTATGCAACTTGAATTTGATTTACAGCGCTAGTAATCCGAAGGTGACCTCTTATCCAAAGAATCGCGATTGATCGAAATCTGAGGGTGCTCTTACATTTGGTAGACGAATTACCTTAGCTTGCGAAACTACCCCAGTGTAAGCAGTTAATCGTTTGGTGTAAATACTGTCGGCAGTTGACTTGGTAATCGGTGTAAATAGCGCTTCGTCACAAATTCAAAATGCATATTTGGAATTTATAAAAAACGTTTTCTGAAAACCTCAAAATTACTTATTATTCCTCAAGTATTTATTCATGTACACAAAACAATATAATACGATACGATTGTACCACCCCAGCCAGGAGCACTCCTGTCCCGGTGAGACCGGTACACCAGGGGGCACTGATTTGTTAGGACTGGAACACATGCTCTGAGGATGGGAAGGAGGTTGGAGTTTAATCGACCGGTATACATGGCAACCTAATAAGCCAATATTGGAATTAAGGATGGGCAGGAATAAAGGAACGGATTGAGCGTTGTTTTTTTCCCCCCTTTCCATGTATCTTCCTTCTTCTTGCCTCTTCTCGGCTCTTTTGGATCTTCTTGACTCTTCTTGTTACTTGTATCTTCATGGATCTTCTCTCTTTTTTTCTTGCTTCTTCTTGTCTCTTCTTGGCCTTAGATTTTCTTGGCTCTTCTTGCCGCTTTGGCTTTTGCTGTCTCTTCTTGTTTCTTCTTGTGACTTCTGGGATCTTCTAGTCTCTTCTTGGCACTTCTTGCTTCTTGGATCTTCTCGCTTCTTCTTGACTCTTCTGGTTTTCTGTCCCTTCTTGCCTCTTGAATCTTGTCGGCTCTTCTTGGCTTTTCTTGTCTCTTCTTGCTTCTTCTCGCTTCTTCTTGTGTCATCTTGTCTCTTCGGAGGTCTTCTCATCTCTTCTTGGTTTTTCTTCGATCTTCTCGCCTCTTCTTGGATCTTTTGGTATTTTGTCTTTTCTTGCCTCTCGCCTCTCTTGAATCTTCTCGTCTCTTCTCCTCTTTTCTCGGCTCTTCTTGTCTCTCCTTGCTTCTTCTTGTGTCTTCTTCTTGTCTCTTCCGGGATCTTCTCGTCTCTTCTTGGTTCTTCTTGTCTCTTCTTATCTCTACTTGTCTCTTCTAGTGACTCGTGACTCCGCTTACATTTATTTATTTTATTAGCGTTATAAACAGTCTGTACAAAATTCATAAATGACAGTGATAAAAATAAGTATGTCATAGACCAATAAAATAACGACAAATTTCAATTTGAACCATAATTCAAAAATATACAATACCTACACCTGATATAAACAATTATGATAATATCTTCTTACTTAAATCTACAAAAAGTAATTAACTGAAAATTTTCAAGGGATTACAGTTAAATTTTGATGCATATCAATAATATATTTCAGGAAGTGATTTTATTTGAATTGGAACTGCTAAAAGTAGGAGAGAAAATATGGTGATACTAAAAATAAAAAAGAGAAATACAGAAATCAATGAAATATTAAGTTATTAGTTAAACATGTGGCATTCAATAGTGTTATTTTTTTATGCATGCTGTGAATTTATCAAGGTTTGTATTAAACACATCGATATTTGGGAATAATCTGTTAAAAGTGCTACAGCTTCTTCTTACAAATACATTTTCAAGATAATTTGTCTTGCTCTTAGGGATATAAAAGGTGTCTGGAGATCGAGTAACTCTTAATGGAGTAACTCTTAATGGACATCTGAAATGAATATTTTGTAGTAAGTACGGGCTATCAATGAAGTTATGAATAATCTTATAGAGCATTAATAGGTCTCTGATATCTCGGCGTTGATCAAGAGATTTAAGGTTTACGGGGACATAGTTTTCATCATTTCGCACGCGATAAGAGACATATTTCATAAACTTTTTCTGAACTCTTTCTATATTTGCTTTATATGTAGAACAATGAGGGAACATCTCCCCCCCCCTGGGACCCCTTCCGCACGCCTTGTCTCCATTGGCTCTTCTTTACTCACCTTTTCTCCTCTTGGTTCTTCTTGACTCTTTTTGAGTCTTCTTACTTTTTACCGCCCATTCTTGGCTCTTCTGTACTCTTCTTGGTTTTACAGCTTCAATTTACTGTTACTGTCTCAATATGTTTTCATATTGCTCTGTTTTATTATACACGAGTGCTTAGGGGGTCTCCAGCATCTATTCATTTTGTCCATAATGATTGGTGTATTATTATTTTTTCTTCATATTTTTTTTTCTTTCGATGTTATACAGTTTATTTGGAGGTTGGAACTGAACTTCGTTGTTTATTTTGTTTTGTCCTCTCCCCCATTAAAGGGGTTGGACTATGGGCCTTGTCCCTATCTTACTTGTCTGGGCCGGCCTTTTGGATTTGGTAAGCTCCACCCGACGCCCGCGCCACCCCCCCTGACATGATGAGGTTGGGGAAAGACTGAGCGGCATCCGAAGGCTGTCCGTCCCGCCTCCGGCTACCCGACGCTTCTCTTCCTAGGGTCTTCTGTAGAGTCGTCCAATCACTTCTTCTAGGCACCACCGGCTAGCTGGCTAAAGGACGACTCCGTTGGATGTCGTAACGTTGGACAAACAACCTTATTCATTCTCTCGGGGACTGCCGGGCGCCCGATGGTTACTTTCACCATCTCAATCTCAAATTTTTTTTATGTTTACTTTTATTTCATTGTTTTTTTTTTCCTCACGCAGATGCCTGCAGTTCTGGAGTGTGTGGTCTCCCTCCGTTTATCAGCAAACCGCATGTAATGCAACTCAAGACGGTTGCTGATTTATTTTGTTATGTTCATTGTACCATGTACTACTAACACCTGTATTATTATTATGTACCATGACCATTACAGTACAGTCTTTAGGCGAGCCTACATTCCGCCACCTAACAAAGTATGCAGGGACATTGAAGGTCTAGATTCGTTTATTTAAATGTAGAGCCGTTCATTCAAAAAAATTAGATTCTTGCAAGAGCTCCGAAGGGGCGACCATAAGTCGCCTATACCGGGGCGGGACAGTGGTGGGCACTTCAATGTACTCTTCTTGGATCTAGCTTTGGATTGGAACTAGCCACTTTGTTCTGCCACGAAACCCCACCCCACTCCCACCCATTCACATTCTCATTACTTTTACCCAGTGGTAATGGCTTCTGAAATAATTCAATTTCTTCCTCCCGAATCTTCCAGTTTCCGTGAAATATACAAAAAAAATTAAATCAAAAAAAAAAAAATCCTCACAAAGAAATTAAAAATTAAAATTCTCTATCTATACACAAATTCCACGTACGAACAAAATGACACTTCTCTGAAATGTTAATAAGTAAAGACCGACTGGAAAAAAACATAAACAATTCAGAAAAATATCTTTAAAACAGTGTTCTCTGTTATAAATGATGTTTTGAGATCGCAATTGCGAGGCCAGTGTATTATGAAAATAAAAAGTCTTCACCCCATCAACAAAATTAACAAAACTCTTCAACCAATAAATAAGGGAATATACGAGTATCTTATCTTATTGTTGTGATGCATTCCTTGTTTCCTTAATGATTGGTTAACACAACTTGAGATGTCGAAAACTGTCTGTTTACAACATCACACAAAGAACACGGATTAAGTTTTAAAATATGTTAGTAAAATTGAGCGTAACTTCGTTCCCGAAAGATGTAAGATTATTTCGCGAAATTTAGCTGATATTATTGATTATTACGCGTGTCTATGATAATTTTCAGAAAAGTAGCTTAAACAAAACAATAGTTATTTGAAAAACAAGAATGTAGAAGCGGCTTATTCCAACCGCACATAAACAAATTTATAAATGAAATAAAGGAGAGTCCCAGAGGTACCAATATCCCCTTCTGACCCCTCCGTCTGCAGTCCCTGGATTGAGTTTCGCCAAAGTTGTCCTCATTCAATTAAAAAATTAAAGAATTTGTTAGTCAAAATCAATAACTGCTTCAAGTGTATTCTTTAAGGGGTGTTCAGACACGGCTACTAACCGCGAGCAGATATTTGTTGAGCCGCGAGCGCCCATGTCTAGCACAGTTCACGCTATCAAATATCTCTTTCTATGGTAGGAGTGGGGATCAGATGAGTCAGCCAGCGGCCACGGAATGTACAGCTTCTGTACTGAATCTGTCAACATGACATCTATCATCCACCGGTCCAGGCAGCTCCGTAATTAAAATATTAAAAATGACTCCCTCTCCCGTTTTCGTCGCAGGAGCGGATATGGCATAAGATGTGTACCGCCCATGGCCGATCTATGCTCACACCGCCTAGGTGTGAACGGTCTCAAGAGATTGATCCTTTACATTTCATAGCCATGTCTGAACACCCCTTAACTCATGTAACTGTAACGTAGGTACATTCACGAAATAATATTGAAATAATTCAAAAGGAATGAACTTGTAAATAAACAAAATCGAATAAACCTGATAGCAATAAATTTGTTTGACAAAAAATGGGGTTATTGAATAATAAATATATCTTATCTTGAGCTTCAAGTGGCGTCTCGGGTCGCACCGCTCCAATTTTGTTTAGTCTGAGGTCACAAATCACTTAACACCATAATTGTCATTGTCCCTCGGTTCATTATAAATATACTAACGCTTTAGGCACGGACCATTTTTGAATAATTCAAACAAAGGGATTGGATAGTTCTTTATAACACAAACTTTCAATCGAACGTAACTTCTTTTATAGGATAGATAAATTTATTTCGCGAAATGTGGCTAATTATGTAGATTGTTATGCGTGCGTATGACAAAATTCAGATTTGTAACTTGAACAGAACAGAAGTTAGAAAAAAACATACAGATGATTGATAATTTTTCTTCAATCAGCTATCGATCGATTCTGGTGTAATTGTATTCTAGTTTTGCGTCTATTAGAAAAGTGAACTATCAAATCCAATTACCTTGTTTCCTTAAAATGATCTTCCAGCACTAATAAAAACGCTAACAGAATAACAACTTTTTCACTAATTCACGTCAGTCAGTAGATAACAATTCACTTCACGAGTTTAGGTTTACGATAATAATAACATTACGAAATTAGAATGACAAAAGGAATATTTCAGGGAAATCCCCGACCGAGCAATACTTCGAGCTAGGAACAAAAATAAAAAAATTAAACATTTTTTCAGGAATCCGGGCGGTCCGCCCCCCCCCCCCCCCCCCCATCTCACTACGCCACTGCACTCAGTGAAGCCTCAAAAAATGTTAACTGAATATTTGAGGTAAAATACCCGAAGACTAAAAGAAAATTCAGGTTGGGTTTTTTTTTTTTTTTTTACATTAACTCCACACAGGAGGCCCTGAGGAAAATAATTTCCCTCAGGGCCTATGTCATCTTTGAAGATGCTGTGTGGAGGGTCTTTTTGAGGAAAGGAAGGAGTGAACACGGGTCTTGAAGAGATCCATGTTGTAGGAGGGAGGAAACACAGAGGCCGGCAAATCGTTCCACAGCCGAGCCGTTGAACTCAAGAATGAGTCGTAGAAACGACCCGCTCATGTGACTAATGTCAACTGTGTACAAATGTTGGGCGCGTGTTTGGCGTGTTTCCCGACTATGCACCGGTGCCGAGGGGATCAACGACGCTAGTTCCTCGGAGCATCTTCCATTGTAATACCGGTAGAACAAGGACAGCATTCCCACCTGACGCCTATGCTCTAAGATTGCAGTCCGTCTGTTAAGATGGGATAATCTATCAAACGGATCGCCCGTTTCTGCACAGATTCGAGGTTTTTTTTTTAGGTATTTTGGAGCTCCAGACCAGAGGTGGCTGCCAAATTCAACCGTGGGGCGCATTTGCGATTTGTACAGGGTTAGCAGTTGTGTACTATTAAAGTATCTGTGGGCCCTGTACAGTACGCCCAGTTTCTGAGAGGCTAACTTAACTCTGGTTGGGTAGTCAGAGGCAGGACAAAGGACAGTCAAGGTCGTCTGATCAAGCCTCAAGCCTGCACATATCATTGGGGGAGGCGCAGATAGATTTGAGAAGGATCTGCGAAATTAACGATGTAACTAAAGATGAAGCAGGGACGAGGTCCAGCTGTCCCCCATATGGGGATAGGGAAATAAAAAATATATAATAAAAATTTAGAGTTCAGTTCATCCAGTAAAACATTGAAATAGTTAAAGACAAACAAAACAAAACATGGCATAATTTAACAGGTAGTACAGTAATTAATAACAAAACAAATCGCAAGGCAATGTACATTTTTTAAAATATAGTGAACGAAATAGATAAATAAAATATTCCAAAAGATACATAATACAATAAACAAAAAAAAATATTGATAGATAAATAAAGAATAAACATAACGCAAATGTAAAATAGAAATGAAAATTTTTACACATAACTCATAATATATAATAAAATAAATGTTAATAAAATAAAAGAAATAACATATTACAGAAACACAAAACACATCAATCTTAACAAATAATTCCAAACAGGTAAATATAAAGGAATCATGAATAGTGTCCGTGAAATCAGAAGCAAAATTCACCTCGTACCTAAGTTATTTTACAGCTACTCAGAGACTCTAAGAACAGGTCATCTCTCAACCCAGACTTTCGTGAATTTCCTCAGGCACTCAAAGTTCACCTTATTCGAGACGAGATCTGTATTCCAAGCAGGTCTCGTAATAACTTGTAAACCATCAATCATTACGTCTCGAGCATCCGTCAAAATCTCACAGTGCCACAAAATGTGCTTGGATGTTTGGTCGGTATCACCACAAGCGCAATTGGGATGGGATGATAGAGCTAGTCTGTGAAGTCTACCTCTAAACTCCCCATGCCCAGAAAGCAATTGGGTGATATGGTGGTCCATTAAAAGATATGACCCTTCCATTCTGATTTTAACTGATGGAAAGAAGGAGAAGGTCCATCTTCCCATATTCGATCTATCCCATCTCATATAAAGCACAAAGTGAAATGCTTTTGAGCAGTGGCGGATTTGCAGTCTTGGCCGCCCTAGGCCCCAGGCTATGAAGTAAGTACAAGCCGCCCCATTCCCAGTACCCAATCATATAGAATACGTAATGAATTTACGTTATTGGTTATTACCAACTTTTATCGAAATCGATTTAGAAATTTAGTTAACAATAATAGCTGCTAGTTTGTAATACTTTCTAAGGTTTCAAGGATAATTGTACATTTAAACAAAACATTAAAACGTTTTTAGGTTTTATTTATTTAACTTGTTTAACTGCAGGTTTATTCTCTTACAATATATAATAAGTGTTTCACAATGTGTTACAAAACTCGTCTGCACTTAAGTGCAGTAAAATCATTAATTAACTCTTCGCAATCCATTTCCTTAAAAATCTGCTTCTATGTTAAGCAAAGCAAGATCGTTTAACCTTTGTTCCGTCATTGTTGTGCGTAAATAAATTTTAACTTGTTGCAACTTGTTGAAAACGATCGTTCTGCAGAACACACAAACAAAGAGCAATATCCACGTTTGGATAAATGGTGTGATGACCTTCAGTTCGTTACCATTTCACTGTTTCGATCCTGATTTTTCACACTGCAGTGATCACGAAAATGGAGACATTCTTCTGAAAAATTGTCTTCTAAGTCAGTAGAATAAACCATTTGCGATGCTTTGTCCTTTTCTTCCACTTCAGATGCGCTTAGTTTCGTCAAGTTCGTAATTTATTTTTATTTTTATTTCTTGTTATCATCAGTGACTTTTTTGTCATGATTGGCCGCCCCTAATATCTGGCCGCCCTAGGCCCGGGCCTACTTAGGCCTTAGGGCAAATCCGCCACTGCTTTTGAGGATGAATACTTGATGCCTGTCGAGGTAAGATTCAATCAACAAACCTCCAAAGCTAAGCATATTGATAGCTGTTTCGCCTTTTGGAGGCAATATCAAACTGATGAAACCACTTGCAGATATTCCATTTGCTTATAATTAAAATCTAATTGCCTTTAATTCTATTACATTATCAATGCCCTTATTGATTTCTGTGCAATTTGTCAATTAATTGCAAAATGAGTAAATTACTCTGCATATTACATTGGACACCTGTTAAATACGATTCCGCAATGCGCATAACTCCAGAGTTGTGAGAATTGCATGAATGTGATACAGCAGGCGTTAAATTTTTTTTTTTACCTTGAAGCTCTTGGACCCCTAGCACGGTCAATCAATATGGATTGTATCGATAACTTTTCATCGTTCACTATCATGACTGCAGATCGCCAACAAATAAATAATACATCTACCAGATCTGCCCTGATGATGGACACTGCAACGCTGTCCAAACGTTGGCTAAAGAAGGAGGTAGGGCAACACGGCATAACACCCCAAAAACAAATAACGAAAATACTTTTGGCCGTTCACAGTTCACAATGACTAAGTGTCTTTAATATATTCGACGACAACTGCTGTTTGTACGTTAGCGATCTGCAGTTGTCCTAGGGAATGATGGGAAGTTACCGAAAGTTATCGATACAATCCTTATCGATCGACCGTGCTAGAGGTCCTGGAAGATTTTTGATAAATTTAATATTAAAACAAATATTCATTTATTAAGTGATTTGACACAATTTAAAAAAAAAATAGTTTTGATTTTGGGTATCTAATATTTTAAATAAGCATGTTATAATTATTATACTATCAATATTTTACCACTTCAAGACCTGCGCTCTCTGAGTCTAATTGTCTATAAATATTCACAAGTGGACTCTTGAGGATAATCATTTTTAGGTTTATCTTGCTTCCCATCGTTACGTGATTGTGGCTAACGAATAACACAGCAAATTCGATTATCTCCTTTTGGCCATTCGTACGCCAATAACGGACACGTGCCTTTTTACCACCGAAGCTTACCAACGACGGGTGCAGACCTAAATTGAAAGCGTATCTGACTGCCGTGTGTTTGTATGCTAGTGATGTTTAAGGGCGTTTTTCAAAAAATTTGTACATTGGTAAAAGTCAGTGTCCGATCACTTTCAGGATCAATAACTTATATTGTGTCGGTTTTAACCTTCGGCATGCCAAGATGCAAAACAAAACGTTGGGTACCATGAGGGGTGACGCTACAACCCCAGGGATTTTATTATTTAAATGCCACTTTTCCCATTTATTCATTAGTTTGATGGAAAATTACTCTTTTGGCCTACATGTTTAATGTATTTCCGTTAAAAAAATATCATTATACAGTTAATTTCATAATATAAAACCTATTCAGTTAATTTCATACAAAATCATTGATTAAAAAACGCTCCGGCCACGACGGCTTTGACTAGCTTCCTAGTCGGTACTTTGGTACCTGCTGGCAGGTCAGTGTGACCGGCGGCCGACGAAGCGAATTGTAACCGGGTGGTTCCAAAATAACAAAAATAAAACTAAAAACAAACACCGATTTTTTTTAACAAAAAGGCTCTCGGATGGTAGTTTTATTTTTCCCCTCATTTTGAACGCCAGGATTCGTATTCGTATTTCGTATTTTTGCCAGTGGTGATGGCACTGAACTCCACTTCATGCCCGATTTCGAGGTCATGAAAACTTCACTAGCCGCAAATGTTGTTGTGTTTTTATCTTCTCCGATGTCTTCATCAGATTCTGACTCCTCCTGGACCTCAACGTGGTCCTCCACGTCAGAAAAATCCTCTTGATAAATTGCTTCAAAATCCGTATCATTATCATTATCCCTTTCACTAATGTCACTGTCATCTTCGAGAAATTTTAATAATTCTTCAACAGTTAGACCCCTTCTTGTCATTATGGACACAGTTATTGAATGGCAATATCACAAGAATGGAACGATATACTAAAAAAACCGCACTTCAAACTTTTTAATATTCAAATTATTTTTTTCCCGTCCGCTGTAGTGTTTCGGCACGCACTGTAGCTAAACCCCAATAAACAGAGCTGGTTGGGTCAGCCAGACCGGCGACGCCCTAGGTGGCCTAGGTAAAGGACCCTATGTCGTTACACCCTTATGCAGTTTTCGATGTAGTGCGTGGGAACGAGATGCCGTAAATTGCCGAGGTGCGAGTAGAACAGGGAACCATATCCATAAGCGAACTAATGCGGAAGAGAGATGGAGCATTTCTCATAGTTTATTTTGTCGTAGATGTGGTTCCAGCGAGCAAGAAATATCATACAAGGCAAGGAATGATACCTACACAGTAACAAAATATTTTTTTACGCTTTAATCTAGGACAATTTAATATTTTTTTTAATGACTGAATATGTGTTTATCGGTTTTGCAGGAATACAAAAAATATCGAAATCGTAAGGTCTCTATTAAAAATTCTACATGGAGAATAGTAAATTTAGAAATTATGGGAACCCCTGTCAGCAACGGGAGGGTTAATGACCACCCATATATTTTTTCCAATATAATTAACAAATAAATACCTTTATGGACTAAAAATAATGAAAGAATCTATTAAAATTCTATATTATTTTAAAATAAGTAAGACTACAGGTCACTGTTTTTGGTATGTCCTACACCTACCGCTACCAGTTAGAGTTCAAAAATTTAACATTATTTTATGTTATCCTAGTATTTATTTCTAATTATACTAATACGATATGATTGTATTTTCGATTTGAGACCTTAATATTAAGGTTTATAAGAGATTAATTATCGTCCAAAATAATTTGAAAACCAGATTTTAAGTCGTCCTGCGATATTGTGTATGGTGGAATTTCCGCCTACGTGACCGCATTATTGACTTCTATAGACAACCAGGACACTGTAAAAAGAACATTGTAATTTTTTTATTCCATTTTCTGAAAGATGCATTTGTTAAGAATGCTGTCACTGAATGTTTTAAAGCAATTCTAAAAATTGATGGAGATACAGCATTTTATGTGAAACCGTTTAAAACAGTTTGTAGGTTGAATTATTATCCTTCAGCAAAACTTTGAATGCGTTTTTCTCAAAACTTTTTTAACATGTTTTTCAACCTGGTTGACAACATATTAAAAAAACTATTCATCCGATTTGCATGCACCAATGCTTAAACTGAATGAATATATACATAAAAAAATATATCCTTCAAGTCTTAAACTGTTCGAAAATTCAGTGTCTATGGCACCACACAGGGAAATTTTGGTATCTAAAAAAAAGAAAAAATGGCAGACCAGCGAATTTTATTTTCGATTTTTTATGGAATATTTTCATCATTCATAAAAAAAAAATAGAAGGGGGCCCTTTATAAAAAAACCTTGCTGAAGGATAATAATTCAACCTACAAACTGTTTTAAACGGTTTCACATAAAATGCTGTATCTCCATCAATTTTTAGAATTGCTTTAAAACATTCAGTGACAGCATTCTTAACAAATGCATCTTTCAGAAAATGGAATAAAAAAATTACAATATTCTTTTTACAGTGTCCTGGTTGGTGTCTTACAACCTTGTTTAGGATTTTATCAAGGGAACAATGAGGCTTTTGAAGGCTCCCCAGGACCAGAGGCCCGGGGTGGGCCGCCCCTTCCGCTCCCTGTTAGTCCGCCACTGTTTGGGAGCAAAAACTTCAGTCTGTCCGGCATCATTAAAACACTCATATAAACTGGCTACACCGGGCCGGGCGATGTTTCGTTGAGGGATAATCTTGGGACGGATTGTTTAAAAAAATTTGAACAATTCATCAAACATTTGAAGTTAATTTTCTCGTTCTGTGAAAGTTCTGTTATTATATCATTATAGGTCAGCTGCTTCATAAAACTGAAATAATCACAGAGCTTGAATCTAAATTTCACAGAATGGGAAAATTAACTTAACCTTTAGTGGTCTGTGAGTTTGCAGCGAACTTATTTTACTGATTATGTGCTAACTATAAACAATAGACAATTGCGCTTCCATGATATCCTCAGGAGGATGAGGTACGTCTCCTCAGTATCCCAGTGACATTCGTCGCAAGCGCACATGCTCTTTTGTTTATATTGCGGTCTCAGATTCCGTGTGCGACTGGTTGTGAACTTGAAAAATCTCTTGAATAATATTGAGAGCTGGGTGAGTATTTCATGATATTTGTATCATATTATCTAAGAACTTAGTTTTATTTTATGTAAATACGTTATACGCAAAAAAGTAGTTGTAAAATTTTATCTTGTTTCATTATTATATTGATTTATAGCGTTGTTTTGGGTCAGATGTCTAAAAAATTGAGATTTCACAGACTTAAACTATTACATACAAATTAAAAAGTGATTAACAATTAATGTTTTATTTATTTATTATTTATAAAGATAAAAAAGGTTTTAATTATATGCTATATACAAAATCAAGAAATATTCAGTCGTCTTCTAAAACCAGACGTCTAAAGTTGCGGAATCACCGACCGTGCGTGACTGCTTATGTTTGGCACAAGGGTGCGACTACTGGAAGGTTAAAATTTTTTAATGAATTGTTCAAATTATTATACTGAGAATAGTTTCCGTAGACTCACTCAGGAACGGCGTGCCCAACTGAAATGTAAACTGTGCAAAAATACGAAGACAACTACGGCGAGCGCTACAAGCGTAACTGAGACAATAAGCGGCAACGAACCTTTGGAGCCAGGTAAAAAATTGAACAATAAAGGACCGTCGACCACCGCTCAGGCCCAGACAAACTTGGAAGAACTGCAAGGGTTAGTCTTGGATAAGACGTCTAATCTCGAAAGAAAACAAAATGACATCATGGAACAAAACAATAAAATTCTAGAAAGCATTCAATTCATGAGTGCACAATACGAAGACTTCCTAGCAGGCGCGGCTGGCGCTAACGTGCAATGGGGCACTGAACCCCAAAAATTATAATTATTTATCAATCTAACAATTAACAATGTATTACGGCCAAATAAACGCATTGTTCCCACCCACCAGTTACGGCGGCTACCCGCTAGGAGCGAGGAACCGAGGTAGGTACAATGCCAAACCGCGCGCCAGAGCTAAGCGCCCCGTAATTTGAATGATGCTCGTAGTAAAAAATCCCAAAACGTCAGAAACATGTCATACTAAAAATAAGAGCTTCGGCATTCTTCGGAAATATTCCGAAGCTTTGGTTCCAGCGGTAGTAAGGTTTGAACAAGATAATATTAAGTAATAATATTTCTCTTCTAAAATGTAACCATTAGTCAAAGGGTCAGCTATGCGTCTTGTGTGACATTATCTTGTTCGAGCCCTTGGGATGTACCTTTTTGACATTATTATTTGTTTGTCACCCATTGATCGAAGTTGTCACGACAGTAAATGGCGATATTGGCGATCCACGCCGCAGAGTGAAACGTTTCTTGTGTGTTAATTATTATTATTGGATTATTGCGTTATTATTATTATCTTTGGAAGGTTGAGTATTTTTAAATGGATATCACACCCACCCTTTCCACTAATCTTCTAATAGATGTAATATCAATAGTAATGGAGTGTAAAATGCTTCTAAAAATATTGATACCAGAATAATTCTATAATAATTGGATAATTACTAGAGCGCCGTTTTAGTTATGTTGCTTTGTACAATTTATTATGAGTTCCCAGGCTATATGTATTTTTATTATTTGAATTTACAAACAGATACATAAAACATACCTACTTACCTGGCAGGTCAATTCACTATATTAAACTCTAGACATCAGCATGTTTTTACATCGCATTTTTACTATTACAGTTACATGATATTTTTAGATACTTAGCAAATAATGTAAAATTATGCATGATGTCTAGATTTTTTTTTAAATACAATATCAACCTTTCGTTTTTTATGAATGGCTTGGTGAACCACCTATAATTTGAGGCACCGGCCGCGCCTGCTTCCTAGGCAGGATCCGTGAAATTGAATCAAGGAATGAGGAGCTCACAAAAAAAAACATCGATTTGGAAGCCAGGATTATTGTACTGGAGAACTGTCTTGAATTCCAGGAGCGGGCCCTAAAGGCCAACAACCTAAAAATCAGAGGTATCCCAGAAAATAAAGGAGAAAAACTACAAGATGTCGTATTTAACATTTGTCAAAAAACTAAATCCAACATCCAAATCAAAGACATAGACGCTATTCATTGTGCAGCAAAAAAAATAAACAAAATTCATCCGAGAGAAATTATAATCAAACTAAAATCGAACATAGCCAAAGAACAGCTGTTAGCGGATGTGAAATCATACAATAAAAACAACCCGAATTTGGAAGACAAATTAAATACTTCGAACATTGGAATTGCGGGACCAAGTACCAGGATCTACGTCTCCGAAAGGTTATCGATTCATTTGGACGAAGGAGGGTCAGGTGTATGTTAGACGAGATACGGGGTGAAAGAATCAAACTACCGAGGTATGTACCGGCTCACGCGTTTCCAGGTATATGCAATAAATCGTTAACTCGGCGAGATAGCGAATTTAACAATCTTCATTATACTATTAACCAACTTTTTAATCGATTAGCGATAATTAAATATTTCACTTCACAAAGGAGGTACGAGCACACCCCGTTTCGCTCATTTACACTTATTATTTTGTTAACATATATATATAATAATTTGTTATCACGACTTTCAGTTACTTTAAACATTCTGCATTATATTGTCAAATTACTGTTAATTTATTTCCGTACATTTCTTTCTATATATGCAATAGGAAATAGTTTGGGAATAGTTTATAAATTTAACAATATATTAGTGGGACACTGTTCGCTATTTCACATACAAATAACTTTTAATTATGTTTGATTTAACTTGTGATATTGGTAACCATTCAGGTATATTCTGTAACATGAATATTATTGATGATCTGAATAAAAAAAAAAACTATAAGTGGGGCTCTTACAGTCTAAAAATTATACATCAGAGCATAAGAAGCATATCCAAACTTGACGATTTCCTAATTTTTCTAGATCAATTTAATTACGCATTCGATGTCATAATTTTATCAGAATGCTGGATAAATAAAGAGTACACCTCAAAAGTAATTCACAATTATTCAGAACATCACACAAACATATATTTAAATAAATCTAGTGGAATTGTAATTTACATCAGAGACGGTATACAAGCACAAGTCGACGAAATTTTACTACCACAAGCAAACTGTATGAAAATCGTATTGAACAGTAACTTATGTATTTTTGCAATCTATAGATCACCCCTCTTTCCAAAATATTGACACTTTTTTTAATTCTCTACAATCAGTCATCAACAGTTCAAAATAATTAGAACAGCAAATCATTGTCGGCGATTTAAATTTTAATATGATTCCGGAGTACCACCGTCAATCCGAAGATTATCTATGTCTGCTTACGGAAAATGGGTTCACGCAGACAAATACTCGAGAACAGGGTAGGAGTAAATCTTGTCTAGACCATATTAAGGTTAAAAAAATCAAACATTTCGACTCATTTGTTATCCACATCACAATTTATGACCACTACACTACAGCCCTCTGCTTTAAAAATAAGCCTCTCACCGCAGCCAAAATTAAATACATACCTCGAATAAACTACTTCAATCTACTTGAGGACTTAAATTCAGAAAAATGGGAAAATGTTCTAGACCAAAGGGATACTGACTCAGCAATGACGGAATTCATCACCAAGGTAAATGATTATATATCTAAACACACTAGTAACAAACTCATATCTAATAAACAATTAAAACTCACGCCATGGATCACCCCTGGCCTTGTTAAATCAATTCATAGAAGGAACCAACTCCACAAAAAGGCGAAAAGGAGCCCTGAGAATAATATATTACAAACTCGCTATAAAAAGTATAGGAACTTTTGTAAAAATTTAATCATCTCAACTAAAGAAAACTATTTTAAAAACATTATTTACGAAAATAACTATACACCAAAAAGGCTATGGGAAGCATTTCGCAATATAACTAAAACCAAAATCAATAAATCATCGGAAATTAAATCACTGCACACTATCACGACAGATCTAAAAAAGATTGTAAATTTTGCAAATAACTATTTCACGTCAGTAGGAACTACTCTGGCTAAAAAAATTCTCGATAAAAATAACACAACTGAGGCTGATCTCGCTAAGAAAACTGGCTGTAATCTCGAGCATAAAATAGATAACATTCGAACTACGTCACACGAAGTGAGGAAAACAATTGACGAACTTAAGTCATCCAATGCGTGTGGCCCAGATAAGATCTCTACAAATCTGTTAAAAATTATAAAATCCACCATAGCATCACCCATAATGTTCATTTGTAATCTAAGTTTTAACTCTGGAAAATTCCCCAATCATTTAAAACAATCAATTGTTATTCTACATCACAAAAATGGGGATAAATCACAGACCAATAACTACCGACCGATTTCTTTGATCAACTCTGTATCTAAAATTATTGAGAAAATTATTAAGAATCGGCTC
Organism: Limnephilus rhombicus; assembly: GCA_929108145.2. Lineage (NCBI taxonomy): Eukaryota > Metazoa > Arthropoda > Insecta > Trichoptera > Limnephilidae > Limnephilus > Limnephilus rhombicus. Next base: position 24,479,523 of record OV815278.1, read on the forward strand.
AGCCTCTACCTAGAAAACAATGACATCCTTTCCAATAGTCAATACGGTTTCCGTCCAGGTATAGGCACTGAAAATGCCATTGCTAAATTGATAAAAATTATCTCTAATAACATAGATAGAGGTACAAAATGCATTGAGCTGTTCCTGAATCTAGCCAAAGCATTCGACACTATCTCTCACAAAATTCTGTTGAACAAACTACAGCGCATTGGTATACAAGGTCAGCTCTTCAATCTGTTGTGTAGCTATTTAGATAACAGGAGCCAAAGAGTGCTTATCAACGAACTATAAGCGATTCAGCTAATATTAAATTCGGTGTACCCCAAGGAAGCACTTTAGGACCTCTTTTATTCAATATATATATAAATGATCTATGTAACAGTTCCTTTACTGATCACATTATCACCTTTGCCGACGACACAGTTTTATTATTTGAAGAAAAAAGCTGGAATGTCACAGTAAAGCAGAAGTAGGTTTAAACAAGGTTAAACAATGGTTCGACAACAATCTCCTCACTCTTAACTTAGATAAAACCAAATTCATCCGTTTCAGCGCAACTCAAGCAGGAAAACCAAAAGAAATACACAACATCCTTATACACCATTGTAATGACCAAACCAATTGTAAATGCTTAAACTTAGAATGTGTCGATAGTATAAAATATCTAGGAATCATCATAGATAAATCTATGAGATGGGACGAACATAAAGTCTCAACTTCAACAAAGATCGGAAAACTTACTCATCTATTCATGTCTGTTAGAAATATTCTTGCGTAAAAGATATGAAACAAATGTACCATGCCATGTGTAACTCATTGCTAGAATATGCATCCTTGGGATGGGGCGGCTGTTCCAAAACAATAATGGATCCCTTAGCAAAAGCACAAAAATCACTATTAAGGGTCATCCTTAAGAAACCCTTCAGGTATCCCAGTGATCTATTATTTGAAGATATACGATTCTAGATGTACGGCAACTATACATAAGAAAAATTATTTTACATAAACAAAAACACCGACACCACTATTCATCCATTGATCATCTCCACAACACCCGCCATGCAGGGAGGAACCCAGCAGTTCCACCTACTACAAACACATTACATGCCCAAAGACAATACTCCTACTTAGGGCCCAAATTGTTCAACATCATACCTGATGCATGGAAACTGAAAAGTGCAAGCACTTTACGGAAATGGGTTAGCAATTGGCTTCTGGACAGGGGGAGAGTCGAGAGCGAACATATGTTAACACAATCTCACATACCTAATATGTACTAAAAGGTTTATGTTATTGCATAAAAAAAAAAAATACTTTTGCTCTGTTTTTTGATCCGTGTAAAATAAAGACTACTCTTTGATTCTTGAAAAATAACGGCTAGACATTTTAAAAATAAGTTTTGAAATTCTCTATATTAATAGATTGGAAATTCATATTCATATATTCTGGTTTATAAATGGGTAATTTCTATTACTTAGGAAATTCTAAAAATTATAGTACATTTATTAAAAATTAAATAGTCATAAATGCATTTCGAATTCATATGTCATGTATTGGTGCAAAAAAAGTGTAAATTCTAATTATGCAATTGCAAATGTTCATCAAAATAACCTGGAAAATTATTAATGTAATTAAATGTAAGGCCTTTGCAATTTCATTGAAAAAAAAAATTGTTAACTTTTTTGCCTAAAATATTAAATTCAAAATTAGATAGTTCCGTACTCCAGCAACTGTCAGAGAGAGGTACAGGCAGTAGCGTAGCGAGGGGGGGGGGGGGGGGGGGGGGGGGCGGTCCGCCCGTTGGTCTTTTTATAGGCGAATATATAATAATTTTTATATATTGATTGTATTTTTATATTATGTACATATGTTTTTTTTATCGTAACATATTGATATTATATATCTCACTGTACTAAATTTTTGTTGCTTATATTTTTATTTCATTTATATACCTTTTATTTCCATCGTAAATTTATCTAAACTATTTTTTTTTTCTCATGTTAAAGATGGAGGTACAGCCTTTATTATTTATGTAAAAGCCCTCCGAGCGTAAAATAAAAGAAATAAATAAACAACTAAATAAATTAATGTTCTCCAAAACGAGCTTGAAAAAAAATCATTTGTCATATATTTGGTTTATAATTATGTAATTTCTACTATTTAAGGAATTCTAAAAATTATAGTACTTCATTAAAATTAAATAGTCATAAATACATTGGGAATTCATATGTCAAATATTGGTTTATAAATCTGTAAATCCTAATTATGCAATTGTAAATGTTCTCTAAAATGGCCTGGAAAGAATCTCCTTCTTGTGATCTCACTAAAGAAACCACTTATTCACTCTGAATGCAATTATTAATGTTCTCCAAAATGACCTTGAAAAAAAAATCACATCTTTGCGATTCTTTCAAAGACATTAAGAAACCATCCCTTCGTTCAGAATACAATTTTTAATGTTCTCAAAAGTTGTCTTGACAGCAGCAAATTTCTGTGATATCTCGAACGAAACCATTCTTTTGTTAAGAATATTATGAACTAAATATACAATTTGGCTGTCCTCAAACGGGTATCCTTCCCAGTTGGACAGACAAAGTATCATTTTGTAATATATATGCATATATAAATAAAAAAATAAAAAAAAAAATATTTAAAACAACCCATCCTTAGACGAGAGTTTCTGGGTTCGAGTCCCAGTTGCGACAATTATCTTTTTCAGTGTCTTGTTCTCTTTCATATTTTCGTTTATATTATTAGTTTTATCTTCTTCTTCAATGATATATTACACTACTACTACTTTTGAAAATGAAAAATATGACATTCAACACTTAATTTGCGAGGCGCTTTTTCACAGATAAAAAGTTAATGTTTCCAAGTGATGAAATGACAAGGTAGATCAATATTAAGATACATTATTTTCTTAATAATTATTTAGTATTATTTTAGTGTGCTAGGAGCATTTTTGAAATTTCAAAAGAACATAAAATCTAGACTAGTCGGTGAGTTCCGTGCATATCCGCTACGGATTCGCTGGCATTCCAATTTCTCGCTGGATCTTTGGGGATGCTATGTGGAGGGTCTTTTTAGGGAAAGGAAGTTCTGAGGAGGAAAAAGGTATGATGGTTGGGTAGGTATCTGGGGGGTCAATGTGTCCAGGAGTAATGGGCGTATCAATCCATATTGTGGTGCAAGCGGTTGAGAGAATCTAGTTGTAGAAGTGAAATGAAAAATGAACCCTCAACCATTCTCTCCCGATCCGGCCGACTGTGCAGTAGGTGGGCAAATGCATTTGCCGCATATGGCAGGGGTGTTGGTTATTCAATAAATGGTTCCCGGGGCGGCAGTAACCATCCGCTTCCCAAATTGGGCAAGGAATTTCGGGTAAGGATCAGGCGCGGCTGGCGCTAACGTGCAATGGGGCGCTGAACCGCCAAAAAAATTCAACATCATTTTACAACTCATCGTATTTCTACGTAATGTGTTTATTTATTAAATTGATAAAATTGAGCACAATCTTTAAATTTAATTATAATTATTTATCAATCTAACAATTAACAATGTATTACGGCCAAATAAACGCATTGTTCCCACCCGCCAGTTACGGCAGCTACCCGCTAGCAGCGAGGAACCGAGGTAGGTACAATGCCAAACCGCGCGCTAGAGCTAAGCGCCCCGTAATTTGAATGATCCTCGTAGTAAAAAATCCCAAAACGTCAGAAACATGTCATACTAAAAATCGGCTGACCGTGCACTGCACGGCCGACCCGAAGAGCTTCGGCATTCTTCGGAAATATTCCGAAGCTTTGGTTCCAGCGGTAGTAAGGTTTGAACAAGATAATATTAAGTAATAACATTTCTCTTCTAAAATGTAACCATTAGTCAAAGGGTCAGCTATGCGTCTCGTGTGACATTATCTTGTTCGAGCCCTTGGGATGTACCTTTTTGACATTATTATTTGTTTGTCACCCATTGATCGAAGTTGTCACGACAGTAAATGGCGATATTGGCAATCCACGCCGCAGAGTGTTTCTTGTGTGTTAATTATTATTATTGGATTATTGCGTTATTATTAGTATCTTTGGAAGGTTGAGTATTTTTAAATGGATATCACACCCACCCTTTCCACTAATCTTCTAATAGATGTAATATCAATAGTAATGGAGTGTAAAATGCTTCTAAAAATATTGATACCAGAATAATTCTATAATAATTGGATAATTACTAGAGCGCCGTTTTAGTTATGTTGCGTTGTACAATTTATTATGAGTTCCTAGGCTATATGTATTTTTATTATTTGAATTTACAAACAGATACATAAAACATACCTACTTACCTGGCAGGTCAATTCACTATATTAAACTCTAGACATCAGCATGTTTTTACATCGCACGATATTTTTACTATTACAGTTACATGATATTTTTAGATACTTAGCAAATAATGTAAAATTATGCATGATGTCTAGATTTTTTTTTAAATATAATATCAACCTTTCGTTTTTTATGAATGGCTTGGTGAACCACCTATAATTTGAGGCACCGGCCGCGCCTGGTAAGGATCTTGAGTTGGTGAAGAGAGGCGAGAATAAAAAAAATTATTTAAAAATGTACAATGGTTTTATTATTTATAATTTCATTTTTAATATTTTCATTAAAATATATTTGCTGTTAACAATCATGTATAATATAAGGCCATTATTTAACTTGTTAAAATTTGAAAAAATAACAATAATTACCTATTTTAAGATTTGTTACATAAAAAAATGTTTATCAGATATATTATTATTATTTATTGCTTATTGTTCTGATACGTTACTGTTACTGTTACTGTGGATGGTCCTTATATTAAATTTGATTTTGATTAATTGCAGTTCATTTTGTAGAAATTGAAACTTTCTTTTGTATTCGGCCGCTTCTGATTTTGCTTGCTTCAGTTCTATTCGTAACCTTTCAACTTCACTCACATTAACTACGTTCTTTGGAATCAGTTGGTACTCTTCTTTGAATTTCTTTAAACTATCCTCCTGCGGGAACAAGAAATGAAACATGTGATTACCATTGCACAAAATTTAAAAGGTAAGAATAAAAACATGCAGTGATTTCAGGATGAAGACGGCAATTAAATGTGTCTTCAAAAATACTCATTTCGGTTGGTTCTGTCTGTGTAACTCTGATTTAATGAACTCAAATAGCTTTGAATTTAGGTGTCATTTTCAAAATTGGAACTGATTACTCAAGAATTCAGATCATCTTGTGATTTTTCAAAGGTCTAATAATAAAAACACATGAATATTGAAGACAAAAGTTGATAAAGATGGTAATTAAAAGCTAATAATAATTAAAACATGAGATAATTATTGAAGACAAGAATGGAGGAATGTGTTTTGTTACAAAATCAATGTAGTAAATAATTGTCCTACACAGAAGGCCTCCGTGGTCGAGGGGTAAGACTCTCGACTAGCAACCTGAAGGGGTTATTCCACCATTAACCTCTTGTTTGCCGGAGTAGGCCAGCAAAAAGCTCCACCAATTACGACACGGCATCCGGCGGCAGAAATGACACTCGTGTCCAGCGATTCTGACACTGTCCTTTACAAATTCGTAGGGTCAAAGGGTCAAACTCGTAGATACACATATTTTTCCCGCGCATGCGCAAGAACTGCGCACGCTCCCGCGCTCCGGTAAATTATTAATATAAATTATTTGGAGTGACTAGGCGCATTGCAGTTTTCTCTATGGTAAAGGGCGATAATAGAGCAAGCGATTCTGACCGTGTTCTTCATACACTTTCTTTATACATAAGGGTCAAAATCGCGTGTAAATCTCATGACACACCGGTGCACGAGCGGCAAACGAGGGGTTAATTAATTAAAAATAATGTATAGTATATACGCAGTACGTTCCAGAGTGGAAGATACTCTCAGCATCATTATTGATTGATTGATTATTGATGATTACAATTTGAAAGGCGGAAATTGGTACCGCTCCCTCGGGAATCATTTATTGGATAACTAACATCTCTGCCATAGGTCACCCCAAATGTTTCGCTACGTTTGGTGATTTAGTAGAGGTGCCCGGGGCCACAGGGTGATATTTGCCCAGGTCTTAACGCGGATGCATCTGCCCACCAATTGCATGGCAAAAAAGATCGGGAGGGACTGAGTGAGGGCGACTTTTTGGCCTCTATGGCAGGACTCTCCCGGACCGTTTTGCACTGCAGTGGGAGGGGTGGATTCATACGCATTCCTGGACACTTCGACCGCCAGATTCCTACCCACCCGTGATACCTTTTTCCTTCCTAGAACTTCCTCTCCTTAAAAAGACTCTCCATTCAGAATTGAAAAGTTGCTTGAAATGACTTTAGCCATGTTTGGTCACTAGATCTGAAACTGAGGATGCCTTCCTGGCTCCAGACGGGAGCAGTTTGACCTGTTGTGCGGTATTCACATGGTGGATGGGTTAAAGAAGAAAACAACTTTATCAACTCTTGTCTTCAATTGTTTAAATATAATATGAATTGTGTAACTTACCGAAATAATATTATTAGTGACACCGTTGCTAATTGTTTGATTATCCTTAGCTGGCATCTGTGCTATGAATTTTCCTAAACTATTTTTATTGACTACAATTTTGACGGCATTTCCCAAAGTGGTGCCACTCTTCAGCTGGATTAGTTTTGTGTTCTTTCCTTGGTTGATATTAGTCAGTGCATTGAGGTTGATATTCCCGGGGACTTTGGATATGGTGTTCCCTTTAAATGACAATATGTTGCCTCCCTTTCCTTGCTTCACAACTGTGATGGTGTTGTGCCCCTGTTTTACGGGAGTTTTGTTCATAATGTTCACAGTTTTGTTTAACTTCGTCGCATTCATATTTACAATTTGAGCTGTTTTAGGTAACTTAACTAGGTTGATTCCTCCGTTTTCTTTCTTGATTTCTATTGGAACTTTTTGTAAGATGTTGGGTTTACTCTGTCCCGTCATGGCTAGGAATTGACTGCTGCTCATGGTGTATATTTTGGTACTTTTGATCTTTCCCGTTGGTAATATGATGGGTTTCGTCTTTATCTCCACAGGTTTAGGGGGTTCTGTTTGAAATTTACTGTCTTTAAGGATAAGTTTCCCAGCATCTGAAAAAAAAGACATAAGATTCATAAATAAATTGCTTAGCATAATTTTTATTATTTTTATGTGACACACCTCACAAGGGTGCCCATGTTTGTACAGTGTAAAGACAGGGGAACTATATCGCCATCCAGTTGGGAAGCATTGTGAAGCGGGTTAAGATAGGGGATGTAGGTAGGGATTTGTTAATTGTAGGTCAAGGAGAAAATACAGACGGAAGTAGCTCGTTCCACATACAGGCCGACATACACAAAAACGAATCGAAGAAACAACCCGTTCTCATGAAGCCAACATCAACTGTTTAACAGGTATTGTGTTCATGTCCGTCGGTTTCGCGTACGTGTACAGAGTAGGCTCTTTTTAAATAATTGTAGAATAGACTCAGTATGCCTACAGTGCATCTTTGCATTAGAAATGGCAATCGGTCTGTTAACAACGGATTGTCAGATGAACTGTCCTCTTTTGCCCAGAATCAATTAGGTTTATCAAGTATCTTCAGGCTCCAGTCCAGATGTGGCTTCCAAAATCAATTTTTTGGGCATAAGTATGTCAGATTAGAACAGGGTTAGTTAGTAGCGGGTCACTTTTTAAGAATTTGCTAGCCCTATATAAGATGCTCAGTTTCTCGGAAGCCAGATTTACTAGAGTTTCTATAGATCAAATATCACCTACGTCGAGAACGACAGTGTCTGCGCAACTCCATGCAGCGAAGTACCGCTGGATTGGAGGAGTCTAGTTTATCAGGGAAATCAGAGTACGGGTCAGGATATTCAGCAATGAGATAATGACTAAAGAAGAATTATGAGCACCACAATCAGCTGATTTGGTATGCACTCCTTAAGGTTAAACGTCACGTACGTCATAATCTACACATTCACAGATAGCGCTAATTAAATTATTTTAGGTTTTTAATACTTTTTGCATGTTACACTTTAAAATATTAAGGTAAATTAATTGTTTGCGCCCATACATATTTAATATGAATATAAATAAATAGTTTTGTCCGTAAACAAACCCAAATCTTTCAAGAAAGGCTGAAAAATTCAATTTTGATGACACAATCTAATATTGCATTTTTCAGCCTTCCTTGAAATATTTGGGTTTGTTTATGGTCTAAAACTATTTATTTATATTCATATTATATATGTAAGGGTGCAAACAATTAATTCACCTCAATATTTTATAGCACAATGTGCAAAAAGTATTAAAAACCTAAAATAATTTAATTGGCTCCATCTTTCAATGCGTAGATTATAACGTACGTGACGTCCTTAGGGGCCGTTCAAGTATTACGTAACGCACTTGGGGGGGGAGGGGGGGGTCTTGTGAAACGTTACTGTGCGTTACGGGGGGGGGGGGGGCGGGCGAGAACAAAGCGTTAGGTAACATGTTTTCTTTATTTTGATAAAAAAACTAGGGAATTAAAATCTTCCAAGTTGGCAATCCTTTTCGTTCTCGAAATCTCTTGTTTTATTTATTACCGCAAGCGTGATTAAAACAAGAAAAAGGCATGTAAGCGACTTTCCAGTACTTTGCGCAACTTAATTGTAACTTTCAGGTAAAAATTGTCACTTGGGCGTTACGTAACGTTTAGGGGGCGGAGGGGGGGGGGGGGGGGGGGGGGGGGGGGGTGATACGGAAAAACGTTACGGAGCGTTACACGGGGGGGAGGGGGGGGTCTTAAAATGGGGGGGGGAAAAATCTTCAAAAATTGCATTACGTAATACTTGAACGCCCCCTTAAACGGTCTCGCAATCATTTTCACAAATTTAACATTTGAAATTGAAGGCCTGGTGGCATCACTAATTGGCTGTGAAATTTCGATTTACATGATAATTATGTTGTATTTTTCCTAATTTACTTCGAATACCTACCTCAATTTGAAACGACAGTCGCAACTCGACCATGGTTGATTAAAATAATACTTTTTTATTTCAAATTATGTATGTGCATTAGAATTAGATTTTCGAGATCCCGGAGATTTGGAATTAAGGGGGTAGTGTAAATGACTAGTTACCAGAGAGCACTATTCGCCTCCCACTCTGAAGGGCTGAAGTAACAGTGTTGGTATTGTCTGCTGGTATCATGGTAATGCCGTGTTCCTTTAGGAGTTGCATGGTGGCTTCATTTGTAAATTCCGCTCCCTGAAAAAAATATTATACAATTCAAATCAAATTTATTATACGTATTATGTATTTTTGAAAAAGTGGGCTAAAATTTTGCATTAAGTTTAAGCATTAAGAGGAACGCATGCGTGGCCTGTGTCATACAAAATTTTGATTTGGATTTACGGCTAAAATATCAAATCAATTGTTTTTTTATTTTTATAGGTAAGGCATGTATAAAGTTAGGATGTGAATCCGATTTTCGATTTTCAAAATTATAAAATAGGGACACAGGACTCAAGTGTATATTTCAGAAAAGATATTTATGCCAGCAAAACGTCCCTCTTAAGTTTATATTTAAAAAATATACACCTATACAGGGTGTCAAGGGACTTACTTTAAGCAGTGATTCCTGACATTATTTGGAGTAAAAAATGTAAATGAAATTTTGGTCTCCGGTGTCTTTATCGATAATTTTTTTTAATTGAAGAAAAAAATAAAAACAAATTTTCAATAAAGTCACCGGAGACCAAAATGACATTTTTACTGAAAATAATGTCAGGAATCACCGGTTAAAGTAAGTGAAGTACATCCCTCACCTGTATATATTCAAATACAAAGCTGTTATAAAATGACAAGAAGGAACAAAGGAAGATCTGGGTAGAAGGGTGGGTAGGAATCTGGGGGTCAGTGTGTCCAGGAGTGACGGATGTACAAATTCATCCCTGCCACTGCAGTGCAAGGCAATGGTTCAGCGCAGTAAGTCTCGCTGGAGAAGTCAAAAGACTTTTTTATTTATTTTATTTAAACGCCCATACGGCTTTTACATAGAATGCACTACATTTTTTTAAAATTACAGTGTAAAGAATGGGTTTACAAAATACAATACACAATACAAGTAACATAATATTTGTTAAAAACAAAATATAGGTTAGAAAAAATATAAGGGTTAAAAAAAAAATATAAATTTAGGTTACATAAAATATAAGCGTTAGCAAAATAAAGGTAACATAAAATATAAGAAACAAAATATAGTCCATAAAATAATAGTAGTTGACATAAAGTAGGTAATGTTTAAAATTGTTGTTTTCATTAGTTTATGGGATAGGTAGAAATAAATAGTTGGCACATATGGCGTTTGAAGTTTGCTAAGTTCAAACTATTGTCAAATACATCCAGATTGTTTAAGTATTTGTTACCAAGACTATGCAAAAGTTGTATTGGAGAATGTAAATCATAGTTCGAATGAGATGTACGTATATAAAATGTCAATGTTTGTCTAGTTGTTCGTGTAGGTACATGTAGATTTATTAATTGCAGGAGTTCACAACTGTCGAATTTAGAGTTTAATAATTTTAATAAAAAAGTTAGGTCGTTTATTTTTCGTCGGTTTTTTAATGTTGGAATATTTAAAGTATTCATTAACGACGGGTAATTTATGTGCTCTAAAGGGATGTTAAGTTTAAAATTTACAAAACGTAGAGTTCAACCAGCCTCTTCAAATCCGGCCTGCCACGCAGTAAGATGGGCAGAAGCATCTGCAGCCAAGACCTAGACAATCCTCACCCCATGAACCGGGCCTGCTTTAGTCACAAATGTAACTAACCACTTGGGGTGACTTATGGCAGAGGTGTTGAATATCTCAGTTCCCAGTTATCCATGTTCCCAGGGCGGCGGTACCCATACCCGCCTACTGCTTTAAATTGTGTTATGTGACAGTCAAAATGATATTTTTTAAATACTTTAGAGACTTTTAAGACTAAAATATATTTTCTAAATATAAGTTATACTATAAGACTGCATGTAAGAAATTGGGGATGCAACATACGGGTGGTCACAAAAAACAAATTTCGAAATTCCCTGATAACTCCAGGTTTTTCAGAGCAATTTTTCCATTTTTACCTAACATATTTTAAATGATTTAGGAGCATATCTAACAAAATTTTATTTTATAAACTGCAAAAATTTTTGATGTTTCATCCACACCAGAAGATACACGATACAATACGATACAATTGTACCTCCCAGCCAGGAGCACTCCCGTCCCGGTGAGACCGGTACACCGAGGGGCACTGATTTGTTAGGACTAGGGAGACGTGCTCTGAGGATGGGAAGGAGGTTGGAGTTTAATTGACCGGTATACATGGCAACCTAATAAGCCAATATTGGAATTTAGGATGGGCAGGAACAAAGGAATGGAATGAGCGTTATGATGTTTTTTTATTTATTTATGTTTTCTTTGTCTTCCTTCTTCTTAGATTTTCTCGTCTTTTCTTGACTCTTCTTGTCACTTTTTGCTTCTTGTTTCGTCTTTTTGACTCTTCTTAGCGTTTCTTGGCCATTCGTGACTCTTCTTGTTTCTTCTCATCAGCTGCCTGGTAGGTTGGATCTGGAGAGAATGGCTGGGGGAGTCCCTTGGACTAGTAATCTAATCCCAGCCGTACTCTTCAGAAGATCGCCTTGTACCACAGGGAGAGGGGTGGATTCATACGTCCGTCACTCCTGGGCACACTGACCCGCAGATTCCTACCCACCCCTCATACCCTTTCCTTCTCAGATCTTGGATCTTCTCGCTTTTCTTGTCTTTTCTCTTCTTGCTTCTTCTTGTCTCTTCTGGGTTCTTTCTGACTCTCCTTGGCCCTTTTTTGACTTCGTCTTGCCTCTGCTTGCTATTCCTTGTCTCTTCTTGGGTCTTGTCGTTTCTTCTCGACCCGTCTCGGCTCTTCTCGCACCTTCGTGACTTTTGTTGTCTCTTCTCTTCTTGCTTCTTCTTGTCTCTTCTGGGGTCTTTCTGAGCATAGTTCCTCAAAACAAGGTTGAAGTTTCGAAATTGCCACTCTCGTCTCTGCCTCCAAATTTATTTTCGATCTGTACTTGTTCTTAATTACTGCAACTGCAGAGAAACCTGTCTCGCACAAGTATGATGTCGCAAACGGTAATAAAACCCTCAACGCTGCAGTGCTGATGGAACGATATTCTTGATCAATAAGTGGCGCGGGACTCGGTCGCTCCGAAGTGTGCGTGTGGGAGACGCTACAAAGATTGCCTCACGACGCTCCTGGAATGACACCACGGCGCCCCGGGGCGTCGCGACTCACAGTTAGGGAAGCCCTGGTCTATATAATAATCTGAATAATCTTCCCCAAAATTCCTCCTCCCCATCCTTGCCCTCACTACTGAATTCAGCCTCACAACATACCTAAATTGGGGATGACATAGTCTCACTGGCTCCAGACGGGAGCAGCTGAGACTCTTGAGGTGATCACATAAAAAAAAATTTGACAGAGTGGCCGCAACGGTAATTGCCAGGGAAATTTCAATTGAAATACATCATATTTTAGAGTTTACTTTGAATATCTGAATTCGAAGGGCTGACCGCAAAAATTCTATTTACTCGGAAATATGTCGTAATCTTCTTGAAATAACTTTGAATATGTGCATTTGAAGATCCAGCAGCAATGGCAATCGGCTGTGAAATTTTGATTTAAGTACATGGAAATATATTGCAATTTTTTTTTAAATTTACTTCGAATATCTGTATTTGATGGCCCGGTCGCGACGGTAATCAGCCCCGAGATTTCGAATGGAAATGTTTCTATTTTCAAATACATCTATTTGGATTTGGATTTAATTTTCGTGAATAAATTAATGCAAATCTTGGAAGTGAAAATTAAGCCATTTCCTGATATCCGATATCAAGCTAAAACTCAGCAGATAGACTCGTTGTCTATCTGTCGTTACTACTCGTTGTCAGGTTATCTCATCAGTGTAACGGTAGAATATGTAAATGAAGCCAGTATTATGTATGAATGTACACATTATGAAAATAATTTACCTGTGGTAAAAGTGATGCCAAATTATTTTGCGCTTCACTTTCTTGGTCCAATTCATTTTCCATTTCCTGAGAATTTTCCGATTCCTCCACTGGCCGTTCTGCAAAATAATCTAATGAAATAAAGAGTGAAAAATAATATAACATACATTCATGGGTCATTAAGAAACACACATATTTAATATTAAGCAGGGTCGGTCGGAGATACTCTGAGCTAAGCAAGCAATTTTGAAAATCGTCAGAGGAAATGAGAAGGCTTCTAGGGTGGTAGACACTCAATACCACCCTGGTAAAAGAAATTGCTTGAAATGAATTGACCCGCATTTGGTGGTCAGATCTGAAGAGCCAGGTACTTCCCAATTAATACAATCTTAGAATGCATAAATTTGTATTGCTTACCATTTTCAATATTTAGTACATCTATGTTGTGTGTCATAAAGTTATTTTCTGCTGTCTGCTCCATATCTGAAAGAAAACGAAACGACATATTACAATCAATCAATGAACGGCTCATGCTATTTGCATCCAGTAAATTAGTATTTAATTATTTATGACATTTGACATGTGAATGGCCTTTCAAAGTGCAAATTTTAATATTACTACTGTGCTTGGATATTCATGACCACGTCTCCTTTCAGTCGGTCTTCTAAGCATGTTTTTTAAAAATTTCATATCTCATCCTTGAAGAGGACATATTGGCGGCCAGTCGAAATCAGATTTATCATATATACACACAGATTTATCATATACACACAAAGGGCACAAAAGCAACATAAGGTCGCAAGAAAGCAATACTGCTGTAACCGCCAATACGTACGAAAATACTTTTAGAGGATTTTGAGGTGATAAAACTTATTGTTAAAATGATTATTTTTTCCAACTTCGTATTTATCATCGCAGAGTCACGGGATCCAGAAAGATCGATGCAGAAAAAAGAAACATGCAGAAATGGTGTTTATAAAGTATTTTTGTAGGTGGTGGCGGTTACAGCATTATTGCTTTCTTGCGACGATATCGAAATGACGTTACATATTATAAAGATCTGAACCCTTGTTTCACAGGTCTCCCAACCTGTCTCATTTTGTATTATGGTGAGACATATGATATAGAATAACGCACTTTTAGTGCGCATACAAAAATTTACCATTGATACCCCTGAAAAATTTGACATAATTCTATGAAACAACATTTAGCTTGTCAAGGTTTGCAAATTTTTTATAATAAAATATATAAAATGATAATAACTTTTATAATACATTTGTCTCATTAATCTCAAATAAATAAATATGTTTTTTAGGTTCTTGTAATGTGGTAATTACAGTTGACACAATAAAAACTATGTAAACTATAAAATTTTTATGAATGTTTGATACGATTTGAGATATTCACGGCCAAAAGGATTATCATGATTATAGCGCCGCGCCATGTTGCGCTACCTCCTTCTTTAGCCGTTTCAGACAACATTACAGTGTCCATAATTAGTGCAGACGTGTAATTAAAGATTGTGGCGAAATGTGTGCTTATATATATAGACCCGATACCGTGTTTCCAGCTCCAATCTTCTACGAGCTGGTATCAATGTTTGCATTAGAATTTTTAGTATTTTTAATTTCATATGTCGATTAGTAATAATAAAATCTGAAAGAGTCTTTCACCTGTTTTCAAAAACAGTATTTTATTTTGAAAATATTCAAAAACAATGAATTTATCTGGAATCGAATGTAATATATATACATATATATAAATATTTTCCACACAATTTTTCCACGCATTCTGACAATTCTCCCAAGTACATTACAAAATGTCAGAAGCTTTGAATAACCGGTTAGGGGTCGTCCATTAATCACGTGATGTTTTTTTAGCAACTTTTTAACCCCCCCTCCCCGTTCCTAAAATAACGTGTATTTTTTAGTACAAAGTATATTGAAATTTAAAAAATATGGTTCAACGAAAAATAGATACATGTTATGTCTTTAAACCCTCCCCTCTCCTTGTGATATTTTGTGATATTTTGTGATTTTTTCCGAACCCCTCCCCCCCCCTTTCGAGCCTCACGCGATTAATGGACGACCCCTTAGCAGAAATGCGTCTGGTTCCCACTGTGGCGTTGTTTGTTCAATTTCTCTGAAAGCTAATTTTTCAAAATGACATTTTCTGCCTATAACGATGATATGCAGAATTGTTACCATAAAAAATATATTTTTTTAAAATAATGAAATGCCTTTTATTCTGTATGCTCATGGTGGCTTTTCGAGTTGAGCTGGACTGCAGCACATCCGCGCAGTCAAAAGCTCATTTCGGTGGCGATGGACAGCGGCATCTTCAGGAAGATTTTTTTTTTTTTTTACATGAGCTCCACACAGGAGGTCCTGAGGAAAATAATTTCCCTGAGGGCCTATTTCATCTTTGGGGATGCTGTGTGGAGGGTTTTTTTAGGGAAAGGAAGGAGAGGAGAGTTCTGGGAAGGAAAAGGGTTTAAAGGGTGGGTAGGAATCTGGGGTTCAGTGTGTCCTGGTCATCCACCTCCAAGACCGAGACAAACCTCATCCCATGAACCCGGGCACCTCTGCTAAATCACCAAACATATCAAACCACTTGGGGTGACCTATGGCGGAGATGTTGGTTATCCAATAAAGATTTCCGGGGCGGCGGTACCCATTTCCGCCTCCCAAATTGGATGCTCTCCGCGTGAGGGTTAGTTCGTTAACCTACCTTGTGCCATATCCTGTATGCTCATAGTGGCTTCCCGGGTGGTGTTTGACTGCAACACCTCTACCATGGAGTCCCAGCCCATCTCGGCGGCGATGGACAGCGGTGTCTTCAGGAACTTGCTCTCGGCACGAGGGTTGGCCCCCTCGTTCAGCAGCACCAGGACGCATTCCTCGTGGCCACGCTCCACCGCCCAATGAAGAGGAGTCATTTGCAACTGAAAGCCATCAACACAGATATGTATTCATGGGGCGTAAAAGCAGTCAAATTTCACTTTTTTCTACCAATGATGGCACATTGTGATAAGGATCTTTCATTAACCTGTTGAACTTGGGATATTTCGAAAACCGCATGGAAATTTCCTTGATGAGTTCTGGTCAAATGTCGAAAAAAAAAAACTTTAAAAATGTCACCAGAGGCAAAAATTTCATTTACATTTTTTACTCTAAATAATGTCAGGAATCACTGGTTAGTAATTCAAGTACGTCTCTTAAGTAAGGGCATATCCCAATTTGGTAGGCGGGTATGGGTAACGCCGCCCTGGGAACCATTTATTGGATGACCAACACCTCTGCCACAGGTCACCCCAAGTGGTTTGCTACGTTTGGTGACTTAGCAGGGGTGCCCGGGTTCTTAGGGTTATGTTTGTCCGGGTCTTGATGGTGGGTGCGTCGGCCCACCTTCTGCGTGGCGGGCCGGATTGGGAGATGCTGGTTGAGGGAGACCCTTTACAACCGGTTACCGCTGTCCGGGCCGCTCGGTAGTACAGGGGCCCGACCCTCAGGCTCACGACTGAGGGTGGGCTGCCCCATCAACGAGTGTAAAAACCCCGCCGCTGCTGTTGTGCCGGTTTGTGACCGGAGGGGACCCAGCAGCAGCGTTTGGGGCGCATTGGGCGACCTCTCCAGCCGGACTCTCCCTGCCCATCGCCTTGCACCACAGTGGGTGGATTGGATTCATCACTCTTGGACACTCTGATCCCCAGCTTTCTACCCACCCCTCATACCTTTTCCTTCCCCCACATACTATCATAAAAATAAAAAATCAATAAAATCATGACAACACAACCAACACAAATTAAATTCATTACAGCGGCGAGTAGTAGGAGACCCCGGCGCAGGCCAAAGATGTTGGTGAATTACACCAACATTCGCGGCCTGCATACCAATTTAAACTCTGTCCACCACCACCTTTTTTCTCCACGCCCCAACCTATGTCTGAAACGCAGATAGCCGAGCCTGTAGACGCCTCCTATCTGGACTGCCCGGGCTTCACCCTCGCAAGCAAGTTCAGACCTAAAGGAGGTGTCTGTCTCTATAGTCGAGCTGACGTCAACTGTGTGCGACTGTTGAATCTGGAAAACTCCAGATTCGACGTAATGTGGGTACGCGTCAATCTTGCCAGTACGGTAAGATTCTATGCGTGTTTATTCCGCTCACCGAACCTTAGCGAATCAGACACGTCCGAACTCTTCAAACATTTAAGCGACACTATCGATGACCTCTTGCCCCGTTACCCTACGGCAGAGTTTGTGGTCCTGGGGGATTTTAATGTTCATAACGAACCTTGGTTGAAGTTCTCAGGATCAACAGACTCGGCTCGACGACAAGCGGAATCCTTTGCCCTTTGCTAGGGATTGGAGCAAATGGTTCAGGAGCGTACAAGGGTTCCTGATGTCCAGACTCACCGTTCCAATCTGTTAGACCTATTTTTAACCACTGTGCCACACGGTTACAGGATTGAAGTCACAGCGCCTTTAGGATCGTCCGACCACTGCCTGGTGACGACATCAATCCCTGTAAACTTCAGACCGCCAAATGAGAGGCTGAAGAGAAAAGTGTGGCACTATAAGTCAGCAGATTGGTTCGGTCTTCGGGCACATTTTAATGCTTTCCCGTGGTCAGCTGTCTGTTTTCGGACTTCGGATCCTTCAAGATGTGCCCAGGAAATTGGTGAAGTTATCACATCCGCGATGGATGGCTTCATCCCATCTACTGTTAAGGAAACTGGTGTAGGCTCAAAGCCGTGGTTCAGTCGACAATGCGCTGAAGCAGTACGACGAAAAAACGCGGCTTACCGAGCCTACAACACATCTAGAACATCCGAAGACAGAACAGCTTACAACAAAATGGCAAAGGAAACCAAGAGAATCATAAATAGGTCAAAATTGGAGCACGACCTGCAGATCAGCAGGAAGCTGGCTGCATGCCCGCAGGAAATTCTGGTCGCTTGCGGGTTCAATAGGCCACAATTTCTGTAAATCCAGTCTGCCACCTCTCACCAGACCTGACGGCTCATTAGCAAACACCGCCACCGAAAAGGCAAACTTATTAGGTAAAATGTTTGTGGATAACTCAACCCTCGATGACCAAGGTGCTGTCCCGACGTCGGCTCCTCACTGCGGTTTTCGTATGAAAAAGTTGAGGATCCGGCATCGGGAAGTACACCATGTTTTACGAGGGCTAGATGTTAATAAAGCTAGTGGGCCTGATGGAATACCTGCCCTGGTACTGCAGAGGTGCGCTGCAGAAATAGCTCCAATTTTGACGAAGCTTTTTAAAATGTCCCTGAAGACTGGCTCTGTGCCCTCTGGTTGGAAAAAAGCGGTTATCCATCCTATTCCAAAGAAGGGTGACCGCTCCAACCCGGCCAACTACCGCCCCATAGCGATCACATCAGTTCTGTCTAAGGTGATGGAACGTGTGATCAACGATAAACTGCTCACATACCTCGAGAAGAACAAAATTATTAACGACCGTCAATACGGATTCCGGCGGAATGCTCGTGCGGTGATCTTCTCGCGTATGTGACGCATGTTTGGGGGCGGTGCCTGGAACGTTTTGGTGAGACCCAAACGGTTGCACTGGACATTTCCAAAGCTTTTGACCGGGTTTGGCACCGAGGACTTGTCTACAAACTGCCTTCTTACGGACTTCCCACATCCTTGTGTATGTGGATTGCCGACTTTTTGAGGGAGAGGTCGATTCAGACGGTAGTCGATGGTTTCACCTCTTCCTCACACTCGATAAATGCTGGCGTCCCACAGGGATCGGTTCTGTCTCCGACTTTGTTTTTGTTGCACATGAACGACCTTTTGTCATGTGCACCAATTCACTGTTACGCAGATGACAGTACAGTCCATGATAGCTTTTTGTTTGACAAGCCCCCAAAGGGCTCACAAGCCCCAACGGCTCGGAGGGCTTTGAAGCAAAGAATGGACGGTTACCTCGAGAGTGTTTTCTCTTGGGGTAAAAATAATCTCATTGAATTTAATGTTTCAAAGACCCAATCTTGTCTGATTACGTCTAAAAGGGATCGAAACGAATATCTAGTATCCTTCAACGGAAGCAATCTTCCGAACAGGCCCTCCATTGATATGCTTGGTGTAACCCTAAGTGACCAGCTCAGGTATGGGGGCTCCATCGAAGCCAGAGTAAAGTTAGCCTTCCAAAAACTGGGCATACTGTACAGGGCCCGCAGATACTTTAATAGTACACAACTGCTAACCCTGTACAAATCACAAGTGCGCCCCACGGTTGAATTTGGCAGCCACCTCTGGTCTGGAGCTCCAAAATACCTGAAAAATACCCTCGACTCTGTGCAGAAACAGGCGGTCCGTTTAATAGATTCTTCCATCTTAACAGACGGATTGCAATCTTTAGAGCACAGGCGTCGGGTGGGAATGCTATCCTTGTTCTACCGGTATTACAATGGAAGATGCTCCGAGGAACTAGCATCATTGATCCCTTCGGCACCGGTGCATAGTCGGGAAACACGCCAAACGCGTGCCCAACATTTGTACACGGTTGACATTTGTCACATGAGAACGGGTCGTTTCTTCGACTCGTTCTTGTGTTCAACAGCTCGGCTGTGGAATGATTTGCCGGCCTCTGTGTTTCCTCCTTCCTACAACATGGGTCTCTTCAAGACCAATGTTCATTCCTTCCTCTCCTCAAAAAGACCCTCCACACAGCATCCCAGATGACATAGGCCCTGAGGAAAATTATTTTCCTTAGGGCCTCCTGTGTGGAGTTAATGTAAAATATATATATATCCAAAGCTAGTAAACTGCTGTTTCGCTGAAAACCTTACCTGTTATATTTATTTTTGGTGCAATGTTTTTGAAGGATTTTATTTTTATAATATTGCCAGAATTAATCATCTACAATCGTTCTTGGAATTTGGTAAATGAGCAGGGTGCAAAAAAATTGTGACGAGGCAGTTGAAAGTTCTTGACGTTCAACTGGTTCTCAATAGTGTAATCTCAATAATTCTGTTTGCAATACAAATTTCAGAAAGTGCAATTTTACGATGTTAGGGCTCAAGTTGGACAGTTTTTGCTGCTTCATCCAACCAGATTACTGTTTTATAGTGATCATTTGGCAGTACATTCATGTGGCCGGATCCTTTATCGTTGCTGAATCTCGAGTATGGCGTAAGACCGGTATTTTATATTTCAACTACGGTAATCCGCTGCTCGATTATCTGACAACCACTATAATCTGCCGCTATTTTTACAAAGTAGTTGAGCATAAAATCAAGCTACACAATCCACCAATATTCGTGGGGTTAAATTCAGTGGTCCGCCATGTGACCAGACTCGAGCGCAAAGCAGTTATCTTATTCTTACACACTCAGTTACTATACCGCGGTCTAGCTTGCTCTCGCCGAACATTTTACCAATCACCAGGGTTCATTATTGTTGTTTTAGAACACTTTAATTTTTTATGTGAATACCGCACAAGAGTTCTAACTACAGACAATCAACCAACAGATGGTTGAAAAACAATCAACCAACCAACCGGCTAGAGCCAGTGAGACCATGACATCATCAATTGGGGTAAGTAGTGAGGCTGAAGGTAATAGGGAGGGGAAAGATGGGGAAGTGGAAGGTGGGGAAGTAACTGACTCTTCAGATCTGGTCATCACGCCATTTCAAGCAATGTTTCAATTTTGAATGGTGGTCTTACACCAAGGCGATACTGAGAGTATCTTCCACTCTGAAACGTGCCGCAAATATGTATACCTTAATTATTTTAAATGATTAAAATGTGAAATAACACAAATTAATCAAACAAAATTACTTGCACACTTACGGACAGTGGCGGATTTGCAGTCTTGGCCGCCCTAAGTACAAGCCGCCCCTTTCCAGTACCCAATCATATAGAATACATAATGAATTTACGTTATTTCCAACTTTTATCGAAATCGACTTAGAAATTTAGTTAACTATAATAGCTGCTAATTTGTAATACATACTTTCTAAGGTTTCAAGGATAATTGTACATTTAAACAAAACATTAAAACGGTTTTAGGTTTTATTTATTTAACTAGTTTAACTGCAGGTTTATTCTCTTACAATAGGTATATAATAAGTGTTTCACAATGTGTTACAAAACTCGCCTGCACTTAAGTGCAGCAAAATCATTAATTAACTCTTCGCAATCCTATTTCCTTAAAAATCTGCTTCTATGTTAAGCAAATCAAGATCGTTTAACCTTTGTTCCATCATTGTTGGGCGTAAATAAATTTTAACTTGTTGCAACTAAGAAAACGATCGTTCTGCAGAACAGTTACTGGCGGGAGTACACCCACACAAACGAAAAGCAATATTCACGTTTGGATAAATGGTGTGATGACCTTCAGTTCGTTACCATTTCACTGTTTCGATCCTCATTTTTCACACTGCAGTGAGCACGAAAATAGAGACATTGTTCTGAAAAATTGTCTTCTAAGTCAGTAGAATAAACCATTTGCAATGCTTTGTCCTTTTCTTTCACTTCAAATGCGCTTAGTTTCGTCAAGTTAGTAATTCTTTTTTATTTTTATTTCTTGTTATCATCAGTGAATTTTTTTGTCATGATTGGCCGCCCCTAATATCTGGCCGCCCTAGGCCCGGGCCTACTTAGGCCTTAGGGCAAATCCGCCACTGCTCACGGATTTGAATCCGTGACCTTCGGATTGCTAGTCGAGAGCCTAACAAAACAAAATGGAGTCTTCTCGCAGGCGTAAACATGACACCTTAACTTTTCATACTAAAATTTTTAAATTTTATGAATGATCGATAAATAATGGTATTTGTGTTTTTACAAAAAACTTGTTTTAATTTGTAGCATATTTTGAACGTCTATAATCTGCCGCTTTAACTAAATGGACACTTCCCAGCTTTTGAGGTGGCGTATTAGTGAAAGCGTACTAATTTGGGTTTTATAATACTTTATGTAGTTTAGGAGCTGGGAAAATGTTGATGTCCCTCACATCACATTATGATTGCAAGGGATAATCTCTGGAAAATTATTGAAAATGAATTATATTATTTTGGGAGTGGTTAAAGAGAAAAGTAAAGTATTTATACCATATCTTTACAATGCACTTCTACTCCATGCTCCAGAAGGAGTTTGGCAACTTCCGAATGACCCTCGTAAGCTGCAAAATGCAGCGGTGTTCTGTCCACTTTAGTCCTTCCATCCTTTCCGATACCAGCCCGCAGTAATACTTCACAAGTCTCCAGATGGTTATTCATGGCAGCCAAGTGCAGAGGAGATGTTCCCAGCTGAAACCATTAAATGAAAATATGCATAAAAATGACAGAATATGAATATACAAATTTTTTTAAAAGAAAGATAACATTCCCAGATTAAGATCTTGACAAAATTATGGCTTAAAAAAAATAGATCGCCAAAAAATACTTATTTTGAAAACGCAAACTTTATTACACAATATGTGATTGTATTTAGAATTGATAAATTATCACGTATAAGAGATTTAAACGCCCTGTGATTGGTCGGCCGCGTGCATTAAGAATGTGGGCAATTTTGCAAGATGTCGCACTGAGTCGACTCGAAAACGGGTCACCATTGTGGTATGCAAATTACTAAAAAAATTACTTTGGGTTAGCTCAGGAGCTTAGCACATAAATCCATATTTAGATCATTAGTGTAATGAGTAAAATAAGAAAGGGACGCTCAGATGTTTTGGACATGTAGAGCGAATGAACGAGAAAAGAGTGTAAGGAGAATACATAATGCAAATGTGAATGGTAGAAG
Source organism: Limnephilus rhombicus (assembly GCA_929108145.2). Classification (NCBI taxonomy): domain Eukaryota; kingdom Metazoa; phylum Arthropoda; class Insecta; order Trichoptera; family Limnephilidae; genus Limnephilus; species Limnephilus rhombicus. Next base: position 24,502,338 of record OV815278.1, read on the forward strand.
AAGTAGAGGACGCCCAAGAAAGATATGGCACGACCAAGTGAATCAGCTACTTGAGTCATGCCATGTCAAGAATCAGAATAATAGAAGAGCATGTGTGAGACGATGTATGAATGTAAACGAGGCAAGGGGTGTGTGCCAAGTGATAGTTAGTTAGTATAGATATCATCAAAATTACATGTTTTGTCTATGATTTTAATAGACGAAGGTGTTTCATTTTTCTTTGCAAAACCAAACTACTGTCATTGCGATGTAGTATATTTTTAGGCGGGTTTCATTTAAGAGTTGATTTTTGATGAAGTTCTCCACTTTAATCAGCATGATGCTATAAGTGAGGGTACTAATTGTAAATAGTATTTGTTTTGCTGGAGTTGGTGCATTATTTATACATGAAAGCATCGCCATTAAACATTCTAGCAATATAATTATTTTAAAATATTATACCCAGTCAGTAGTGAATGGAGCTCCTTTGCTCATGAGGTCCAGCACGGAGACGGTGTCTCCCTCCCGAGCGCTCTGCAGCAACTTCTTGCCCAACTCCAGTACGGAGGTGCATTGGGCCCGACTCCGCGACACCAGAGAGCCGCCATAATCAATCTACAACAACATATTTACATTATTTTATTTACCTTCCCGTTACCAACTTTGAAAACATCCTCTCTCTCTAAGATGACAAACGTCAGTCAAAAATCAAAAATCCCTTGAACTGAGTAATGAAATACCACTGAAGAAATGTGGTCATTATTTTGGATATGAAAAAAAAAGTGAGTCTTTAGTTTTGCTCTGAACTCAAATGATGTTTTGCAAATGTGAAGGTTGATTGTTCCAAGCTGTTAGGTTTGTTGTACTAAGAGTCCACCTATGGCTGTTAACGATTCTGATCGAAAGGGTGCTTGCCTAGTATTAACATCGTTTAGAATTCACAATCCAACTGACAATATCGACCACCGTAACAGGGGTATAAGCCTAGCATGGTGGTCGAAAAATCCACAAATGATGTAACCATTCAAAGTAATAAAGAAAAAAAATAGGGTGGCGCCATGCCATGTATCACTTTAAAAAGCATACAGCAGAGTTAGAATTGAATTCTTTCAGGACATTTAAGCCAATGACGGCTCTGCAGATGTTGCGATATATAGAAACATTAATTTAGGAATGCCAGTTATAAGTCTTAAAACCTGACTGATTGCTGATAGCGTATATTTTAGGGAGACTCGCATATTCATGCCGTTGCAATAGTCAAGTCGTAACATAATTTTAAAATTTTTATTTTGATACATTTTAATTTTCATTGTACAGTCCTCAATGTTGGCCTCACTGGGTGGGTTACGTATAATATCTACATACATAGGTAGACAGTTATAAAATATAATTGTTTGTACATAAATTGGGGTCTACCTTCGGCCCCAGTTGGCTGCGGAAGAGTTAAAAACCAAAAACATTTATATTTACCGGAATGAGTGTAGCCCCATCGAGTCCGCTTCCATCTTCACAAATCATTTTTACTGGAACAGAAAGAAATAATTAATACAAGGTATATTACAATTCATTTTCAAGAACAAAGAAGTTTGATAGATAACCATTTACAACTAGCTTCACACAATGAGTTTGTATTTGAAAAATTCTGAGAGAAAATAAATCTGTTTTTGGGAACGGAACCGATGTCGATCGAACGTGTGGCGTCTGCTTATTTAGGGTAACTTCACATGCACGTATTTCAACCAGTAAGTAGCCCAGCCCTATGGGATCATAACCAGTGTGGCCCATCACAATTCCGAAACTGTTTGCCGGTTGCAAAGGGATAAGTGGAAGACGGTGTTAAAAATATAAATTCAGATATTTTCATGATTGTACTTTACATATTTTAAACTCACATCAATTGGACGACACCACTGCATTTAAGATTTCTCCCATCACATTCCTTTTCAGTAACTATCTTAATATTGAATTAATTAATTAATAATTGGACTATGGTGGTAAAATTCTTGAAAATATTATTGGGTATCTTATGGGGCCGTTCAAGTATTACGTAACGCACTTGGGGGGGGTCTAGTGAAACGTTACTGTGCGTTACGAAGGAGGGGAGGGGGGTTCGAACAACACTTTACGTAAGATGTTTTTCTTTATTTAGTAAAAAAAAACTAGGGAATTAAAATCTTCCAAGTTGGCAACCCTTTTCGTTCTCGAAATCTCTTGTTTTATTTATTACCGCAAAGGCGTTTAAAACAAGGAAAAAGGTATTCAAGCGACTTTCCAGTACTTCGTGCAACTTATGACTTTTAGATAAAAATTGTCACTTGGGCGTTACGTAACGTTTAGGGGAGTTAAAACGTTACGCCGCATTACATAAGGGGGAGGGGGGGGTCAAAAATCTTCAAAAATTGCGTCACGTAATACTTGCATGCCCCCTTATGTTCATTATTCTGTAGGACGTTTTGTAAATAAAGCCTGCAATAGTTTCTTTTGCCACAATAAATGGAAGCATGAAGTTAGAGTAAGTCGATCATCGCAACCGTGAACATAATATAAAAAACAATACTTCTTTCAAAATATTATTTGCATAAAAATTGTACAAAAAATTTAGGTAAATATCGGTTCGGACTGGCCACGCTTATTACGAATAATTTTTAGAAAAAAACTTTAGATTCACCTTAATTACTATAAAAGGAAACTTTTTGGCTTTGGGGCGGCGGAAAATAATGCATTTTAATTTTCAATTGCATAAAACCAAGATTCGCTTCGCGACCGACACAGCGAAAATCCGCGGCCGTACCTGTCACTGTGATGTTGGTATCCTTGATAAATTAACAAGAGCTAATACGACTGTAGCCGACTTCGTGGGATAAGGCGCGTAATTATGAAATTTGTCTAGCGGGCTTGTTTGTGTAACATGGTTTGTGATACAAAAGAAAGTGCCGCTTTATAACGCCTACTCGCGTCAAGGCAAGAAAAACATCCCAGTTTTCAAGTGGTTTAGCGGCTACGCTAGGTTTGTGTAACATGGTTTGTGATTCGTGGTATTTCATGTAGGTATCCCGCGAAGTCGGCTACAGTCGTATTAGCTCTTGTTAATTTATAAAGGATACCAACATCACAGTGACAGGTACGGCCGCGGATTTTCACTGTGTCGGATCGCGAAGAGAATTTTGGTTTTATGCAATTGAAAATTAAAATGCATTATTTTCCGCCGCCCCAAAGCCAAAAAGTTTCCTTTTATAGTAATTAAGGCGAATCTATAGTTTTTTTCTAAAAATTATTCGTAATAAGCGTGGCCAGTCCGAACCGATAATTACCAAAATTTATTAATGTCTCTAGAGAAAACTTTTGTAGTTAAAAGAGTAAAAACGATTTTATATTTTCCATAATTATATTTATGAGAAAACCCATCTATTTTGTTTACAACTAAAAAAAATATTACTATATCAGCATAACCTTCAAAATATGACAATGTCAGAAAGTCAGCAATAGTTCGGGAAGATCTTATCTTTATTATTATATATGACTGACTTATCCGTTAGGCTAATTTACAGAAACTAATATATTACAGGTGTTAAGTTATGTATATGACAGCGAAAAATATATTTTCATATTAATTATTAGACAGCCATGTCGTATCGTGATAACTGCGAAATAAAAAACCAATTTGTTTCATAACAGCCAAGGGGAATAGGCGATTATTTTCATGCTCGACAGAATTATACAATGCTTATAAACATCTTCATATCTGTTTATCAAACGTCAATGAAGTTTCAAATGAATGGTGACAGGATGAGGATGTTAAGAACTACAGAAATACGCCATATTTGCGATACTTCCTGTTCCTGTAAAGTAGCATAAATATCGCCGCCTAAATATTCGCCATCACGTCGTATCGTACAATTAGACTATTAGAAGCACGGCACAACATTAACTCGGTTAACTTACAGAAATCTGTGCACTAATATCCTAAATAGTAACCACATTGACAAGAAGCCATAACAGTCCAGCACAAATAAAGTGGTTTCACGGCCTTCTATACTATCGCAGTTTTGAGCGCGAAACAAGATTGTCAATTTTTTGACATCGGATATAACCGCCAATGTGTAAAGATATGTTTTGTTTTTTCCTCATGAATTATGACAATTTCTTATTTGCAATTTACTGCTAAATGCAGAACTTGCGAAATAATTAAAACGATAAAGAAGTTCGGGAACGTAGACGTGATGTGGCACATCAGTTATTTGTTTTTCAGCCAGTACTCTACAATGCTAACTTCGCGAGGAAACAGGGGCTAGATGTTTAATTTTAATGTTATTCAAAGTGCCTCCGTACAGAGTATTTTATGCCCCTCGCCCGGGGTTGCTAGAATAAACAAGATTCTTTCTTTCAACACCCCAAAAATAAATAACTAATATACAAGATTTGTTCATGTAGGCATTTTTCAAAAAAATAAACGCCTCGGATTGATTGCTCGTAAGCTCGTTACACACCTCGAAGTCCGAAACAAACGATCTCTTTCAACTTCCAATTTATTCAATTTAATTTTTTTGTAAATCCTTAATTTCCTCTTACTTATTGTTTTACATACACTACATATTTGTATCTTTATTTAGTCCACTAGCTGAGGTCTCCAGTATTGCCCGGACTTTACGCAAAGTTTTCCGAAATCAGATACATTATTTTTACATTTAAAATATTTCTTAACCTAACAAATATATATATATATTTTTTGTTGTTGTTTGTTTTTGGGGTGTTATGCCGTGTTACGCTACCTCCTCCTTTAGCCAACGTTTCGAACAGCGTTACAGTGTCCATCATCAGGGCAGATGCATAAATGTTAGTGGTAAAATGTGTGCTTAAGTACTTCGAAGCAATACCGTGTTGCCAGCTCCACTCCACTGCGAGCTGGAATTACAGTATACTTGAAGATGGTTTTCTGCATTTAGCTTTGGTGTAGCCGTCAATTACCGGATACCAAGAACTATTGAGCTTAGCTCCGTCCGTATTTTTAAATTACGGATAATTTAAAAATAATGCTTTAAATCCGGATTTCTTTGTTTGTTTTCTTTTAATTAGTTAGGTACTATGATCGTCAGTAATAATTTATAAGAATTTGACCAAAAAAAATCAACTTCTGACTCGATTTACTCGAAAACGAAAGCTCAAATAAAAAAAAATTATACCACAAAATCGACTCCAAATGTGATAAGGATTCCCCAGTTTCCCGCTTGTACTACGAGTTTTCGGACACCTTGTATATATATCATCATCATCATTACATAGTATAAAATTAAGTCACTCAAAATGTATGTGCGCATAGATCTTTTAAACTGCCCAACGGATTTTCATGTGGTTTTCACCAATAGATAAAGTGATTCAAGAGAAAGGTTTATATGTATAATACATACTCATTAAAGTAGATAAAAGCCGAGAAATTAAAATATTAAATTCAAGCAGCGGGCAGCAGGCAGCTGGCAAGCAAGTGGGATGGATTTTATAAAGGTTGGGTAATGGCGTTGTATTTCATTAGCCACAGCAACGTGTGGCCGGGTCTGATAGTATATCATCATTACATAGTATAAAATGAAGTCGCTCAAAATGTATGTGCGCATAGATCTTTTAAACTACGCAACGGATTTTCATGCGGTTTTCACGAATAGATAGAGTGATTCAAGAGGAAGGTTTATATGTATAATACATGCTTATTATAGTAAAGAAAAGCCGAGAAATACAAATATTCAATTCAGGCAGCAGGCAGCGGGCAGTTGGCAAGCGGGTGGTGTGGATTTTATAAATGTTGGGTAATGGCGTTGTGTTTCGTTAGCCACATGTTATTAACATTGTACACTTAACATTATTATCTTTATTGTGTTAACATTATTCATATACACTGAGAGTTTTAAATTCTAATGATTTGTAAACGCACCTTAACTCATTTCGGAGACGATCCAGATTAAAATTGTGTGCAGCATAAGTATACACTAAATCATTGACCAATGTATCAGGGAAATTGCCATTATATTTATCAAAGTTTTCGTACGTCAGTAACTGGAAAAATGTCAAATTTTTAACGTTGCCGTAGCGGTCACGGGATTCGCTAAGGACATTGTCAATTATTTCAGTAAATATCCGCTTGCAATGTGTTTTAACGTCTTCAATATTACGCTTTCGTTTGGGCTGACCACACTCTATAAGGACCATGTTATATAATATGTCCTCGAAATTAGAACTAAAATTTTCCAAAAAAAATTCTAATTCTTTAATTTTTCGAACGCAGTAAACTATATCAGAGTTTTTTTTGCATTATATCGTAAAGAATATCTGTTTCCGCGAATACCTGGTTGAAGATTTGTAGGAGGAAATTAAAATCAAACTCTTTCAAAGTGTTTAGAAATGTATTTGCTTGTGTCATTGTATCACCGTCCCATATATCAACGTTTTCCAGTATGTCCTCGAAAAAATCTATTAAATGGGTCCTATGCGAGAGTTAAAGTCCACCGTGTTTCCGCGACGCGTGGCAGTTTTTTTACATCTGCAATTTGATTATAATGAGTTATTCTTTTGGTACTACTGTGAAAAAATTTTGCCATGGTCTTTATTACATTGAAGAAACGTTTAGTTTCACCAATCCTTTGGCAAGATTTTGAAAGAATTAACATTACATTGCATTGCATAACATTACATTTCGTACAGACATGCGCTGAATACCAAACGTACATGGCTAGTGGACAATGTTGTCTAATGATAGATTGAACGCCGTTTTGTTCAGAAGATAAAACTGCAGCGCCATCATCAATTTTGATAAACAATTATATTCTTCTAAAACTTGCAATACGAAAGAACTTAATGTTTCCGCTGTGCGATTAGAGCTGACGTCACCATATTTTATAAACCGATCTACGATTTCTGATTTATGGAAATATCGCAAAATTATAACTAACTGCTCCCGACCGCTGACGTCTGGAGTTTCATCGATCATTACCGCTACGAAATCTGTCTCCTTTATTTGTTTTTTAATATCGTCGTTTATTACGGATGCTACACTGGAAATTAAATCATTTTGAACTCTATTTGACAAACCCGTGAACGAAGTAGTAGACATTTCTAGGTGATGCTGTAAAATACCGTCATATTTTGCTATTAAATCTACAAGTTCTAAAAAATTACCTTTATTCAATGAAGAACTTGTCTCGTCATGTCCACGAAATGATAATTCTTGTTTCGCCAGAAAACAAGCAATATCTATTAATCTTTGAAAAATATTTCTATTGCTAACTACTTTAGCGTTGTGACGTTCAATGTCTAATCTTAAATTATTATCTTAGATATTTCGCCAAACACTCTATATGATTTTCTGACATGTCGTGTTTTTTAGCCGCGTTAGTAATCGCAGTAGCCGCCGTCATTCCAAACATTTTTATTAATAGGAAATAATGCACAAGGAAAACAGAATAAACGATTACTATGAATACATCCTGTTAACCAATTATACTCTTCATAATATTTCATATTGAATCGTCGCGTAACTGATGGTGTTTTCATTTGATTTAAATTGTCTAATTAAGGCGTACGTCTCCCCACACAAATTATTCGTTTTTTTTCGTTAAAAGATAACCGAGAAAAACCATTGTTTTTTTAATTATTTAAACACACAATATTTCCTTCACTATAACAAGTTTCACAGGTTGAAATTTCCATATTTTACCCGATAATTCACAATTAAAATACGAGAAACGTTTTTGAACCGACAATTTGTACTGGCGAAAGACAACTGGTTGGTATAAATAGAAAACAAGATGTCACTGTCATCACTAATTGCCATATTTGCTAATTTAGTTCCAGAAAGCACTGCTTCATACGAACAAAAAAACCTCTATCGGCGAATTCAAAACGACAGTTCGTAAACATTGATTTCATAACTTTCACAACAGGCATTCCCCAAAAAAATGGGGAGCAGCAGATTGAAATCGTAAAAAAAGTTGCGGCGGCGGCAGGAATGGATATCCAGCACAAGGAGATAATTGAAGTAAAAAGGACTCCTGATAGAAGAAACAATGCGCCACCAAAACTGCTAGTGGAATTTGCTGATAAAACGACTAGAGATAATCTAATCTCTAAAAGGAAAAATATTAATTATGAAGACATAAAAGACATCACTACTGAAACAATCTATATTGCAGAAGAATTGAGCCCATATCAAAGGGAACTGCTCTGGAAAACAAAAAAAGCTGCCAAAGAAAAAAACTATTCTTACGTTTGGTGTAAAGATGGAAAAATAATGACTCGAAAAATGCCAAACGAAAAAATAATCTACATCAAACATATAGATGATATTAAAAATATTGTGTAAAAAAAGGCACTTCGAAACAACATTTATGAATTAAAGTAAAAAATGACTGACACTATACTAACCTCGGAACCAAGTGACCTATCAATGATAAACAACAACTCTTTTAATATATTGCACAAAAACATAAGAAGCATCAGAAAAAATTTTGATGAATTACAAATTTTACTGAAATATTTAAAAGTTAATCTACACATAATAATACTTACTGAATGTTGGATAAATCATAAATACATGAATTTGGAAATAGCTGGATATACCACTTACTCAAGTTTGAATAACAAAAGACAAAACGATGGTGTAATTATATACATTAAAAACGAAATAAAAGCCGAAGTTGAGGAAATTATTATCACAGATGCCAATTGTCTAAAAATTAAAATCGGAAAAGAAAAGGCTATATTAGCAATCTACCGATCGCCTTCTACAAGAAACATCGACCCATTTCTTAAATCCGTAGACGAGGAACTCTGCCTTCTAAAAGACACGAAAAACATATTTTTTATTGGAGATGTAAATATAAATATCCTAGAAAATGGACATCCCAAGAGAATTCAATATCTGCAGATGCTAGCATCCCATGGACTGGTAAGCTTAATAAATGTACCTACTCGAAAAGTGGACAGCACTGAAAGTTGCATAGATCATATAATGAGTAAAACAAAAGATATTACTCGAACTATTGTATTTAACTCAACTATAACAGATCATTATACAACTATACTTTCAATAAAAATAAACAAGTCAAATAAAATCAAGAAAAGACCACAAACAATAGAAAAAACTGAAATAAACTGGAATGACATTAAACATAATCTACAATGTACCGATTGGAAAAAACTGCAAAGTATGAACAATGCAAATGATGCATGGAATTTCTTCATAGAACTCTTTCAGAATAATATTCTCTCTAATACCACAAAAATTATTAAGAAAATCTCACATAAAAATGTACACATTAAACCATGGATTACACAGAATGTTATAAACTGCATAAGAAAAAGAGACGAGTTACACAAGAAACTAAAAAAAAATCCATACGATATACACATGTTAAGATTCTACAAAAGATATAGAAACATTTGCAAAAAAGTTATTACATATACAAAAGAAACCTACTACAAGAAAAAAATTGTAGATTGTAAACAAAATCCACGGAAAATGTGGCAAATAATTAATGAAATAACCAGTTCTAAATCTGCTACCATGACATCAATTGACGTGCTGAATATAAACAATGTCCCAAGGACATACGCTGATAATCCTGACCAAATTCTTGAATACGTCAATAAATTTTTCATAAATATAGGATCAAATCTAGCAAAGCAAGCTACACAATGTAATGACGCTATACTAATAAATGAACCCCCTGAACAAGGAAAGAAACTCGAGTTTAAGCAAATTACAGCTGATGATATCAAAAACACAATTTCTTCTCTAAAATCAAATGTTTCTTCGGGGGAGGACTTAATCACAACCAATGCAATAAAATATCTCTGTAAAGAACTTATCATACCTCTAACATACTTAGTCAACCTGTCTATAACTGAAAGCATATTCCCTACGGCTCTCAAAAAGGCTACTGTTATACCAATTTTTAAACAAGGATGTAAAAATGACATAAACAATTACCGACCAATAAGCCTACTCAACACATTTTCAAAAATATTGGAGAGAATATTAAAAAAACAACTCTTATCCTACTTAGAAGACAATAAAATATTATCGGAAACACAGTATGGTTTTAGGGAGAACTTAAGTACTAGTGACGCCATAGAAAAAATTACAGATATGATCACTAAAAGTTTAGACAGTGGAGAAAAAACTTTGGCAATCTTCATAGACTTACAAAAGGCTTTTGATACAATAGACCACAAAATACTTTTTGCTAAACTTACAAAAATTGGTATGACAAATACAACACTAAACTTGCTAAAAAGCTATATGATGGAGCGTACACAGAGCGTTCAAATTAATAAGAGAAAAAGCGAACCTCTCCTAATCAACCATGGCGTACCGCAAGGAAGTGTACTAGGACCAATATTGTTTTTGATATACATCAATGATATCTGTAACCTAGAAACAAGAGGAAAAATTATTAGTTTTGCTGATGACACAGTAATTTTATTTAACGAAAAAGATTGGATAAATACTTACAAAGAAGCGGAACACGGGCTTAGTCTCCTGCAAACCTGGCTTAAAAGAAATTCCCTCACGCTTAATGTTAATAAAACAAAATATCTTACATTTTCTATAACAGCCAGAGGGCAGCCGTCGGAGGACTTAAATCTCAAATTACACACATGCCAAGGAATTTATCAACAAAATCTAGGCTTATCATGCCTCTGTCCCACTATAGCACACTCCAAAAGCATCAAATATCTTGGAATTGAGATTGATGATAATCTCCGATGGAACTCACAAATTGACGTAATTACAAAAAAACTAACCAGGTACATATACTTCTTTAGAAACATTCGTAATATCCTCAACATAAACGATATTAAAAAAGTATACTATGCTTTGTGTCAATCACAAATAGAGTACGGTATAACTGGATGGGGGTCTGCCTTGAGCACTCACACAGAGCGACTCAATATAGCCCAAAAAGGAGTACTAAAGACAATACTGAAAGTTCCGCTTAGAACTCCGACGGAAGAAATATTTAATAACTTTCAAGTCTTCAATGTACAGAAACTTTATTCAAAAAATATTTTATTTAAACTGAAAAAAAACATATATGTATACTCCACTGCCCAACATAAATACTCAACCAGGGCAGTAAGCAATAACATCCTGGTTACTCCCAGTTTGAACACATCTTTTGGACAGAGAAATAATAAATTCCATGCTATGAAATTATACAATGCTCTACCAGATCAAATCAAAAATATAAAGGAAATGAATATATTTAAAAGAAAAGTAAAAACATGGCTGAGAGATCAAAGTGATAATAAAATTACAAACATCGTGAAGATGATATAAAGACAATCCATAACCAAATACAAATATTTAAAAAAAACTACAGGCCACCTCAGAACAGGAAATCCTAGTGAGGAGGTCTGTGAAAAAAAAAAAAGAATCTATACTTATACTATACATTATACATACATGTACAAACCTTGCTATTGAAACTAATAATAAATAAATAAAATAACTTTGTATGAAATTAGCTCGATGCAGTCATAATTCCTGCCTATGGCCGCATTTTTAGTGGAGGGCGCACGTGTAGTTTTTAGTTACAGATTATGCGATGTTTTGTGGTTAGTGCCGCGTGCCGCTCGCGTAGTTTCGCGCTTATTTTTGAAAGTGTGTATTTATTTTTAGCAATTATTTAATAAATTATAATATTATTTACATGCTTATGTTTTACAAAACCGGTAGGGTAGGCAGTGCTTATGTGCCTCTATGGAGTGCACGCCCCTGGCCATAGGTCACCCAAAGCTACTTTTACGAGGTTTGTCCAGGTCTTGACGGCGGATGCGTCTGCCAACCTGCTGTGTGGCGGGCCAGATCGAGAGAGAGACTGGTTGAGAGAGGTTTTTTTACCATTCCAGCCAGACTCTCTCGACCCATCGCCTTGCACCGCAGTTGGAGGGATGGATTCATAAATCTGTAACTCCTGGGCACACTGACCCCCAGATATCTACCCACCCCTCATACCTTTTTCCTTCCCACGACTTCCTCTCCTTCCTTTCCATTAAAAGAACCTCCACACAGCATCCCCAAAGATGACATAGGCCCTGAGGGCAATTATTTTCCTCAGGGTCTCCTGTGTGGAGCTATTGCAAAAAAAAACAAAGTTACTGGATTAATCATCTTGATCAAAAAATTATATTCATCCTACTCGGCAAAATATTAAGGGGTATTGAAATACTCTTCTGTCACATGCACTCACTAACTTTTCATATTTTATGAGATTAAAAAATAAACTTATAAGAATTATAAAAAAAAATTCAGTTTGATTTTATTTTATTTTCTTTAATACAAACCTTTTGTCAATGTATTGACGATCTCTCACAGTCAAAGATATTCAAATACAGAATCAATATCTTTGCTCACAGTCTTCTGTCTCATTCACGCACTCACTTTTCATATTATGACATTTAAAAAAAAAACAGATTTTTAAATTTTTTTCTTTCATACAAACCTTGTCCTGATAATAACGAACACAACAACAAATAATTATCCAATTTGGTGCAGTTCAGCGATTCATTTTTATTTATATAGATAGATAGAATAGAAGATAGAAAGATTTGATGTTGGATCTTTTTTGGCTGGTAATCCAGGACTCGGTGTCAGATTTATATGATACATTGTGTTTTATCTAACGACCAGTGGAAGTGCATTGTACAGTTTTTGTTTTAGCAAAAGGGATAAATAAGAGATTATGCCCTTTGGTTCTAGTATCTCGAGCAGTTTGGAAAATTTCAAAGGTAGTTCTGTATTAAAGTCGTACTTTCATTAAAATTATTATTGCACTCCGTAGATTTATTATGGTGAATCATAAAAGCAATTTTTAAACACCCACATTTTATTTATTTTGGAAAGTCAACAGTTTTTTTTACATCCATAAAAACTTATAAAAAATACTAAATATTAAATATTAACTATACATTATTTGTAACAGACGTATCAGCGTCTTCACAAGACTGTAAAAAAGTACCGGGTTTTTAGTGCACGCCTTCAGAGGTACACGCTGATGATGATGGTTAGAGTTGGCTGGCCTCCCTACATCCAGTGGTAATGGTCCTGGATGCGCCTAGTTTCTGCCTGAGCGGTGCCTTGGCAGTGCCCAGAGTTAGGGCCGACTGCAGCGGTAGGCACCAGGTACTCGTTCAGGCAGAACTTCAGCAGGAGGCAGCAGGTGGTAGACTTCCAAAGGTAGGTGTTTGGAGGAAACTTCCGAAGAATAAAGACAAGTATTTGTTGAGTAGAGATGTGAACTCATTTATTATGAAAAGGGTGGGTCCTTTTATACCCAAATTTGGGGTAAAAAGTGCCCACGTGGTACATTTTTGTGGTGGGAGGTTTGACCTTGCCCGTATGTATAAATAGGGCGGCGTTTCCGTCATACCTTATTTTGCCGGTGCCGCCCGTAAAAGTGGTCGCTTGAAATTGCGATTTACAAATAATTATGCAGGTTACATTTGGAATATATATGTACATGTCTTAATGTTAACATATTTGTGGGGGTAATATTTATCCCTAGATTTTTGGTTTGGTGAGTTTTTGGTAATTTTACAGTTTATTCTAGGTTTTTTTTGTTTTGGCTAATTGTGAGAAGTTGTATAAGGAATCTACTATTTTTCCCAGGTCCCTCGCAAGACTAGCTACTGAAACCTGTTTGTTTCATTGTCTTGCGAGGTCCCTGGATTTTTGAAATGGGAAAAAAACGGATTTTTGTAAGGAATTTTTCTAAGTCTTTTTTCTGAGCTAAAAATGCCCTAGCATTGCGAGTTTAAGGGTTAGAGGTTTAAATTCTCTTTCCCTGAATACCCGGCAGGACTCTGGAATGAAATGTGTTAATTTCATCGTCCTGCGGGTGGTGAGAGTTTGATTAAGTGAAAAAACATATATTTTTTAAAGTTATGGCCCCTTTGGCAGGTCTGGCTCGCAGGCGAAACGTGCGAAAGTTTTGACATAATAACATAACAATGAAGTTAAAAATGTCTCCCGGTGGCAACCTTAGCACGCAAGTATTTATTTGTTGCACCGGGGCATTGTACATAAAAAAGGGTAAAAAATGATTTTTACATAAATATTTCGGCGAAAAGATCGTCGCTGGCGGCACGGTACTAACGAGCTTAGTGGCCAGAAATTTCAAGGGAAATTTCAAAGAAATGACCACTAAATGTAGAGGTTGCCGCCAGCGATGACTTTTGCCGAAAAAACAAACGAGGGTACGTACACGTCCGTTACATTATTTATATTAAATCTTATAAAAGTTCACATAAACATTAGATTAAACAAAAAGCTAAGGGTCTAAAAAATTAAATACAAAAAGTACCTACAAAAATTAAAAAAATTATAACAATTATTAAAAACTTATCCTCACTACACTAACAACAGCAACATTTTTTAATACCTACAACTCACTGAACATAAAATGTGTTTATAAAATGAATAGTTTGTAACTGGACAGGATTCACAGCAACAATCTCGAAATACATGTTTATTTAAAATTATTCAATATTAGCTAAGATATATATTTTTAAATGCTGTTCTTAAATTACACGAAAATATGTCCTTGTCGAGTTTATCGAAGTGTAAAATATTATGTCCACGTCATTTTAAGGTTATATGCTCTGAATAGTAAAGCGTTTTGTTTAAGATTAGTAGAACTTTGAAGATGAAAATGTGATATTTCTATAATTCTAACGCTTGGTACTTAATGTCAGACAAAATGGGCAAACAATCAATAAAGCCCGTATTCGCTGTGTATCAACAATTCTCGGGTTTTTCATTTCTATATAAGTTCATACAGTTGAAAGACTTCAATATTTGATTTTTTAAAAATTTTATAGTGATACCTCACAAGAGTCTCAGCTGCTCCCGTCTGGAGCCAGTGAGACTATGGCACCCCCAATCGGGGTATGTTGTGAAGCTGAAGGTAGTGAGGGAGGGGAAGGAGATAGGGAAAAGGAAGGTGGGGAAGTACCTGGCTATTCAGATCTGGTCACCAAACACGGCTAATGCCATTTCAAGCAACGTTTCAATTCTGAATGTTGGTCTTACACCAGGGCGATACTGAGAGTTTCTTCCACTCGATTTGTCCTATCCTCAAAATTATTTATTATATTATGTTGTAAAATTGTAACCTTGTTAAATGTTTCAATAAAAAATAAAAATTAAACAATCCATTTTGTGTTTATTGTATATTTGTGTTTATTTGTTTTGTGTTTATTGCATATTATGAAATATTTTATCTATATTTATTTTGTTAACTATATTTTCAAAATTTACAGATTTACCTTGAGAATTGTTTTTGTTGATAATTATGTTTTGATATTTATGTAACCTATCTATTTACGTCATGTTTTTTCTGTTTTGTTTGTTTTTAACTATTATTCATTGTTTATTGGACGAACTGAACTCAATTATTATTTTTAAATTTATCCCCATGTGGGGGTGTGCTGGACCTCGTCCCTCCTTCAAGTTAAGTTACATATGTTTTTCTTGCAGATCTATCTCAAATTTATTTGGGCCACCCCCAATAATATGTGAAGGCTTGAAGTTTGCTTAATAGTCTTAACTTTCCTTTGTCCCGCTGGGTACTACCCACGGACATATGAATATATCTGGACCTGCCCTAAGTGATAAAAACGTAATATTTCCCCCTCCCCATGGAACCGGCTATAAGCTCCGCCTTGGCGCCAGCTCGCTCCATGGGGAGGGGAGAGAATCTAAAATATGTGACGTCATCATTCTTGTAGTGACCAGCGCGAAAGTAACGTCTATACGTTTTACGAAATATCACGCCAAAAACGTCAGCTTGCGCTATACATTATAGGTACATATTATATAGACATAGCGAATGTGGGCGGTTCTCCAGTATTCTCGTCGCTGGTTATAGGGGTAAGTAAATTATGAAACATTTGTAATAGTGTTTTAACTAAACACGGCAACAAAATATTGCTATGTGTATTGGGGCGATTTTTTTTGCGGCGAGCATTTGGCCTTAGCAAATATGTTATTATCGTGGCAAGCAATTCGCGCTCCCATGTAAAAAGGTCTATTCATTCAAAGCAGATTTTGCTTTTAAGAACTAAATGGTGATATTGTAATGCGAGATGCCTATTTACTGTCAGATTGATTGTATAACGAATCACAGTCATCTTTCCCCTCTTCTCCCTTCATAGTTTGGTTTTACCCCCTCGACTGTATCTTCTGGTCTATTGAATTCTGATGTCTATGGTACTACCCAACGCTGATTTTTTTTCTTTAAGTCTTCAGGTATTTTATCTATATTATTCACTACTTAACTTTCTTTGAGGCTTCACTGGGTGGTTGGCGAAGGGTCACGGATGTTGAGTGTGGTTTATATCAGACTGAATGCAATTTACGTTTTTTATTGGTACTTGCCAAATAATTTGAGACTTAATTGTTGATCGTATGTTCTCTATCTATTTATACAGGTGCTTACAAAGTTTTTCACATGATGCAATGCTGCCTCGTGAGCTTCTTGAATGAGTTTTATTTTGCTTTAACTATTATTTTTGCTAACTTTGTATTACTAACCTGATTTGTTGTATTATGTTTTTCCTATTAAGTACTTGCATACTGCTTTCTAACAACGTATGCTTCGTTTTTGTTTTCTTCTATTTTATTTTCAAGGGAAAGACTATTGAATGCTTTTATAGCATGATATTAGTGCCTTTGTTCAAAGCTTGTATTCACTGTCGGAGTTTTTATGTTATTTTTGTACGATTATCTTACGGGTCTATTAGTGATATTTTGAGATTGTTGAAATTTGTTTTTTTGGTCGAAAATGTAGTTTAGTAGAGTTTTAACGTATAATTGGCGTATATCTAGTACGTCACAACTGTTGAATATTTGGTCTGTATCAGTTAGTCTATATTTTTAAAGTATTACCTTTAAGATTGTTTTGTGCGCGATTTCTAAGTTATCGATAGCTGAGTTTGTTGCTCCTCCCCAGACAATTATTCCACATTCTATTATTGATTGACAAAAAGTGCAAAATATATTGTTTTCATTTGTTTTATTTTATATATGTTCCTTATGTTTAGGAAAATGTGTATTATTTTG
This sequence comes from Limnephilus rhombicus, assembly GCA_929108145.2. Lineage (NCBI taxonomy): Eukaryota > Metazoa > Arthropoda > Insecta > Trichoptera > Limnephilidae > Limnephilus > Limnephilus rhombicus. Next base: position 24,519,430 of record OV815278.1, read on the forward strand.
AGGAGTTTATTTGTGATTTGTTTGATATGATGTGTCCATCTTAGGTTATGGTCAATTACGATTGCTAGATACTTTATTTGTTCTGTTTTTTCTAGAGAAGGGCAATTGCAGATGTAGTTATTTAAACATTCGTGAATTTTTATGGTGTTTGTGTTGTTTTTTGGTTGTCCCGTGCTGATTACACCATACGTTGTGAATTTTGTTTTCGATATTTTTAGTGTAAGTATGTTTGAGTCTAGCCATGTTTTCACTCACGTGATTTCTAAATTTGCTATGTTAAATACATTATTTCAATCCTTAGATTTAAATAGTAAAACTGTGTCGTCTGCATAACTAACTATTTCACCATTTATTTCCATGCTGCAAAGTTCATTTATGTAAATAGTGAAAAGAACGGGCCCTAGTATGCTTTCTTGTGGAACTCCGTATGTAATCGGAAGTGGATTGTTAATATGGTTGTTAATTTTGACTTGTTATGTTCTATTACTCATATTACTTTTTGGTAGTTGGAGTTCCTTGTCTTTGATACCCATGTTTTCTAATTTTTTAAAAAGCGTATTGTGGCAGATTGAATCAAAGGCTTTAGCTAAATCTAGATGTATCGCTTTGCATTTGTATCCTTGGTCTAAGTTGCTGTGTATGTAATCCATAGTACATGCCAAAGCTTCTTTTGTGCCTCTTTTTTCTCTAAATCCATATTGTTTATCAGAGATTAATTTGTTTTTTCCAGGTATTTTATGATTTGGTTTAAGACTTTTTCGAAAATCTTTGATAGCGAGTTTAATAATGTGATTGTTCTATAGTTAGTTATTTCCATTTTGTCTGCGGATTTATAAATAGGGATCACCATTCCTTTTTTAAAGGAACTAGGAAAGCAGGTGTTTACTATACTAAGGTTGATTAAGTGTGTTATAGGTTTAAATATTTCATTTTTTATTATCTTAATGCAATCCGTTGTTATCTCATCTAATCCAGGTGCAATTCGGTTTTTTATTGAGTTTATTATTTTGTCAATTTCCTCTTCCAAAGTTGTTTTCATTATAAATCTGTGTTGTGTCGATTGTGTATTGTTTGGTATGTTTGTTTGTGTTAGTGTGTTTGTGTTATGTATTTTACGGTTCGCTAAAATTTTTTGTACCCTTGCAAAGAAGTTATTCACATGATTTGCTATAGTTTTATATTTGTATTGGCATCTATTTTAAAAAAAATAATATTTAGATGTTCGATAGTATATTTATTGTATTTTTGTGTGTACATATGTAACTTCTTTTAATATTTTATTTTCTTTGGGTTATTGCTTTCTTTTTAAAGTTTTTCTCTATAGTAAAACTCCTTTGCTACTCTAATAACTTTCGTGCAGATGTTTCTATATCTTTTATAGTAATTAAGTTGTTTCATGTCATACGGCGTGTGTTTAACTTGTTTGCGAATTTTTTCTCGTTTACGAATACATTTTAATATTCCCTTTGTTATCCATAGTTTATTTTTTTTTTGCTTTGTGTGTAAGTTTTACTTGTTTGAAAGTAGTGTTATTATTTATTTCTTGCGTTAACACAGTTGTAAATCTATCCCAGGCTTCTTCAGCATTTTCTATTTGGTAAATTGTACTCCAGTCCATTTTTTGGAGTTTTTATTTTAATTTTGAGAAGTTAATTATTTTTTAATGAATATTTTATGTTAATTAAGTTTTGTTTTTTCGGTGTCAATTGCTATCATATTCATGTAGTGATCTGTAATTGTGCTTTCAAGTACTATGGTTTTGGTTTTTAGTTTTGTTTTGGTCATTATGTGATCTATACAACTTTTTGTATTGTGTGTGACTCGTGTTGAAACATTTATCGTTGGCTCCAATCCATGCTGTGCCAGTATTATTAGGTATTCTATGTTTTGTGGGTGTCCGTTTTATAAAGTATTTATGTTTAGGTCTCCAATGATGATGATATTTTTGTATTGGTTGAGATCATTTAATGTATTGTTAAGCATTTAGGAAATTTGTAATGTTGTTTTTGGATGGAGATCTGTACATCGCAAGAATACACGTTTTTTTTATCAAATGTTATTTGTATGCAGTTGGAGTCTATGCTGTGTATTTCTTGTACGATTGTATTTATTTTATCATTGATATATACACGGTGTCCGGAAACTCGTAGTACAAGCGGAAAACTGGTGAACCTACATCACATAGAGAACCCAAATAAACATAAAGATTTTCAATTTAAGCATTTTTAAATTTAAAATTAAGAAAAAAAAATTATTTTAAAAACATTTCGGCTTTTTAGGGTTAAAATTTTTGAAAAGCGGAAATGTCATGATGACAGATGGAAGATGTTATTCTAAAATTATTTATAAGTTGCTTAATCTCTTTTCGTGTCCATAGTTTATTTATTTTCATCTTAATAATTTATTCTCCCACCTCTTCTAGGCATTACAATATGGTTAATTAGCGGGTAAATATGCAGTTAGTCCACCTCACGGATAACACGGAACGTTCGTGTTGTCGCAGTTTGATGCACGGATAATAAGGAATGTTCCTTTTTTAACTAATAGACAATCAAATATGACATTTGTCGGAAGTACCAATCTTATAAAATAAATTCTCTAAAATAAATTCGCTTTTCATCATACTTTTAAAAAACATCCCAGGTTTTGAATGCTTTGTTTGGCTACGCAGGGTTTGTCTAGCGGGTTTGTGTAATTATTTTAATACATTTCTTTCAATTTTCGTTATTTGTTTTTTGGGGTGTTATGCCGTGTTGCGCTACCTCCTTCTTTAGCCAACGATGTCCGAAACGTTGGCTAAAGAAGGAGGTAGCGCAACACGGCATAACACCCCAAAAACAAATAACGAAAATGCTTTTGGCCGTGAAAATCTTAAAACTTATCATTTCTTTCAATGTTCTACTGTTATAAATACAGGTACAAACTTGTCAATGATGCATTCACTTTGTTTTACGCAAAAATATTTTTCTATGATTGGCAGCATTGATGAAATGTTAAAATAAAAACAATGAATAAACATGGCGTTACCGCGCAAGTGAAATTTTAACAAAATTAAAATGTTAAATGCATATTTTTGCATTTTTTTTGGTCTCCCCCGACATAAATACTCACTTTTCGTAATAATAAAGCTAAATCTAACTGTTTGGATCCGTATTAACGAGTAAGCGGTTTAATGCATAAATAATAATTAGCGTACCAATTTATTTTATTGTGTGGCAGCTCCGCATCTGGTTGCAATGTTTTCAAATCCAAAAACACATCACAAACATTTGTCACCAATTGTTCAACTTATCACAACTACATAGGAGGGTACACACCGCTTTCCCGCCCTGGTATAAATAACAGATTACTCACTAACTAATAATTCAATTAATTTCATTCACAATTAATCACACAAAGAAAATAACTTAAAGAGTCACAATGTTACGCTATAATTAATAACGCACTATTATTTACGTTTCAAATAAAACACAAGAAACATCCCACGTCAAAGCGTAAATACAAACTGATACAAACTAATTGGGCGGTCCAAAACACGGAACTGTTTGCATACAACTCGAGTGAAATAGCGCTGTTTCGTTTTTTAAAACGGTGCTAAAGGGAGACGCATGGGGGAACTCTCGAGCGCATTCCTTGTATTTTTGAATGAATTCGACGCGATCCCGAGGATAAAACGGTCCAAGTCCGAAATTTGAAGAAATGAGTTTTTGATGATAATTTACTTGAAGTAAATACGTTTTACGTGAAGTAAAACATGATAATTTACTTTAAGTAAATACGTTTTACGTGAAGTAAAACATGATAATTTACTTGGAGTAAATTATCATGTTTATCAGTGGCAGAAAAATGGAAGTCCCATTATGAAGAAAAAATACGATTTTCAAAATTGCATGTGGATGCAAGTACCATGATGCAACAACTATCTTAGAAGCAGAAGGGTGTACCATGGACTTTATTCCTTTTATAATACACCACATGTCATAACAAAATAGTCCACTTCATTTAGAGGCAGTAGGACTCAAGTCCATGTTTTTGTTTTTTTTTTTACATGAGCTCCACACAAGAGGCCCTGAGGAAAATAATTTCCCTCGGGGCCTATGTCATCTTTGGGGATGCTGTGTGGAGGGTTTTTTAAGGAAGGGAAGGAGAGGAGAGTTCTGGGAAGGAAAAGGGTTTAAGGGGTGGGTAGAAATCTAGGGTTCAGCATGTCCTGGTCATCCGCCTGCAAGACCTAGACAAACCTCACCCCATGAACCCGGCACCCCTGCTAAATCACCAAACGTAGCGAACCACTTGGGGTGACCTATGGCAGAGGTGTTGGTTATCCAATAAAGGTTCCCGGGGCGGCGGTACCCATTCCCGCCTCCCAAATTGAAAAGTTGACTCAAGTCAGCGTTTTTTTTTAAACAATTATTTTTAATGGCTTTACTATAAAAAATTCGTTTCATTTGCTCCTTCTTAAAACAAAACTAATTGAGTTAATAATTAGTTTTTTTGTTATCTATCATACAACATCTCCTGAACATTTACCTTTTTGGACTTGCTTCCGTACAGAATTTGGTTCGCAAGTTCACAGTTCAAGGCCAAGCCATTAGTAGCTTACCCCTTCTATTGTGTTGATCGAACCGAGCGCAGAAAGGGACAGCAAATTTCGCATTGCACTTTGACTTAGAAGCGCGAAAATAATGAACAGCTGTTTTTAACCGTGAAACGACCGTACTACACGGAATAAAATTATGAATAATTTCAAAATAATGCTTTAAATCCGGATTTCTTTGTTTGTTTTCTTTTAATTAGTTTTTATTAGTTAGGTACTATGAACGTCAGTAATAATTTATAAGAATTTGACCAAAAAAAAATCAACTTCTGACTCGATTTACTCGAAAACGAAAGCTCAAATCAAAAAAAATTATACCACAAAATCGACTCCAAATGTGATGAGGATTCCCCAGTTTCCCGCTTGTACTACGAGTTTTCGGACACCTTGTATAACTATGCCATCATTTTGATTTTTGTGTTTCTTTGTGTGGTGTGTATTATAGTTTTCAATTGTTTTAGGTATATATTTGTCATTAAACCAGCATTCTGTCAGCACAACAATACCAAAATTATTATTAAGCTGTTGAAGGTATATTGTAAATTCATCAAAATTTTTATTAATCGATCTAATGTTTTGGTGTAATATTTTGAATCTATTTTTTTCTTTTGTGATGTCGATCCATATATTAAGATCGTTTGTACTTACACAGTAGTGTTGGTTGTCCTAGTCTATGTATTACATGTAATCAGCCATGTTGGTTAGTATTATTTGTGTAAATATATATGATATGATTTGAAGTGATGTTAGTATAGTTTGAGGAGTGATTCTTTGTTTTTTTATAAATAGTGGTGAAGATGTGTTATCTTTTCTTAAAAATATGTGTCCATGCTTGACCCACACGTAATTGAATCAAAGATTGTTAGCAGTTTGTCTTGCAGCTTCGTATATATCCTTATTATGCGGAGAAAGATATTCGCACACGAAAATTGGGGAAGAGGCCGGGAATCCAAGATGTTAATGATTTAATTTATTCCTAGTATTCCTTCGATTAAATTCTTTTACCGCTGTTAGAAGTTCACCTGTATACGAGGGATAGGTGGAGCCAGAATAATATTTTTAGGTCGAGAACCTTGAACGGCGTACGGATGATGAGGAGTTCGGTAGCAGGACTTAATGTCTTCTTCCTTTAGTGGGTAGTTGACTGCAGTACACAATTTTAACACTGAAGTCTTGATAAATTCTTCATTCTTTTCAGGTACCATCTGGATCTCTACGTTGCAATTCTTTTAATTCAATTCAATTCAATATAATCAAATAAAGTTAGTTCAAAGGTCTTGTGTAAATGGGGACATCTGTTTGGTTTTCAAATCGACCCACTTGACCGACTAGGGCTTATCTATTCAGTGCAATAATACAAACAATTCTTGGCTCGTCATACTTTTCAAGTGAACGGATTTTATTTGATTTGAACGGAAATACCAATTTCAAAAAACAATAAATCATAGTGCAAACCGCAAACTAATTTATAATTATTTTACTTACTTATACCCTTCAAGGAATTACAAAAAGTGATAACTTATTGTAAATTTATTTAATAACGTACCTATATAGGGTTTCCGGGTGTCTAAAACTTTTTAACTTGACTACCTTAAATCGTTGGAATTTAAAAAAAAAAATAAAACCTTTTTTACTTGTCATGCAGAATCACCTCCCGAAGTTAGTATTTTTATCCCTGACACCTAGTATGTGCCTGACACCCTATATAGTAGGTCCCACAATGAGTTTATTAACTCTTTGGAATACAAGATAACAGGTTTGCGGGATAGAATTTAAAAATCCCACCGGAACCCGCGGGATTTCAGGGATTTTTGTTAAGGAAAATTGAAGTAATGCCAACATTTCATAACATTATTTATTATTTGGTATTAATTATCTTTGGTATTATTGTGAAAACGACATTGAAAAGGTGAATTACAAAAAAATTCAAGATAAATTTTAGTATACATAATATTTGATAGTAGTGAGGGAGTGGGCCGGATCGGCAGAGTCGGGACGAGAAATAAAAGGCGTCAAGTCGATGTATGAGTCAGTCTTTATTGTTGCGCTACGTAGCGAGGTCGGAGTGGAGCGGAGTGACAGTGGTGCCATTGGTGTTGCTGCTGCGTGATGATGAGTGAAAAAGGTCAGGAGACTACGGCGGTGAAGATCACTGGTCTTCAGGGAGCCGGCGTGTTGCTCTACACCATGGCGGTGTAGAAATGACCTTGGTCCAGGCGGTCGACCGTCGTCGTGTTGGCGAGGTATGGCGTCTGTGTGGCCTTAGAGTCGACACACACACGTGACGCAGGAAGGAACCTTGAGAGGCGATGAGGATGCTGGTTGCTGGCTCGTTGCCGGTTGTTGCTGGTTGCTGGCTTGTTGCCGGTTGTGGTTGCTGGTTGTGGTTGCTGGCTTGTTGCCGGTTGCTGGCTCGTTGCCGGATGCTGATTGCTTGACATCTCATGTCGAGATGGTAGTTGGAGATGGAGTCCTCGAAGGTGTTATGAAGATGTTCCTGAAGTCACACTGGATATGCGTTAAATCACTTGCTGCGAGAGCGATATCAGCCCGCGTGGGCGGATATTGCGTAGCGACACTGAATCACTGCCCGGTATGTAGATGTCGAACCATGAATGAAAACTAGACTGAACTGGTACTCGCGCGCTCGAGCGCTTGCTTATATACTCGCGGCGAGTAATTACTCTCACGGTAGGCAAGGCTGGGTGAATTCACGCAAAGCTGAGAAATCTCTCGAACCTTCTGTGGGCACTTGTATGGTACAGCCACATGTTCTAGGCCTTTCGCGTAAGTGGCGGAATTATTATTTAACGAGGCGGCGCGGTCGTAGAAACTGACTGTAGATACTTCGTAGTTTCCAGCCTGTTCGGTCGGAGTTCAGTGGCGGCGCAATTAATGCGGCACAAGTGGCCGCCACAGTAGTAATAATATTATTAAAATATATTCAAGGAGTAACAGCATAAGTATTTTAAGAAAACTTTGATAAAAAAAAATTATTGTAAAAAAGTGACTATGGAGAGTAAGTCACCCATAAGTGAATCATTAAAACACAAAAGGAAAAACCACAGTGGAAAACGCTGTCTCTGCTTCCACATAATTGGTGGGGCTGGGGTGGCAATCAAGAAGACTGTGCCAACTGAGGGCATCTTCCTCCGATACCTCCGTTCCCAACAAGGTACATCTTTTTCTTCAATTCGATTCCAGGACTTGAAGTTTCTCTTGAGATGCATCTCTATCCTCTCTTTCTAACATCAAGTTCAGTTCCTCTTTCATTGTTGAAAATTGACCGCTTATTTATATAAACAGCTGACTTTTGGTATAATTTTAGTATCTTTTTTAATTCCGCAATCTCGCAAATCCGCGGGATGAAAATCATGAAATATTGCTGAACTCAGATGAAAGATGCGGGGTTGCAAGATGCGGGATTGCGGGATGCGTGATTGCAAACCATAATTAGCTACGCATTTTGTTATTTAAAAAAAAAAAACAATAAAACCTACTTCTATGATAATGTAACTACATACCGGTGTCGGTATTATTTTGTTCAGGATTATTTCTACTGAAAGATCTTCATACAAAGTTTAAATTTTGAAAAAAACTAAATAAATTTTCAGCAACAACATCAGTAATGTCGTATTTTTCAATCTTAGCACTCTAGCTCATTGAAAACTCACGGACCGCCACTGCTACATACTTGTGTTTTAGTTTCTGTTTCAGTGCCGGCAACCCGGCCGTTTATTTTATTTTCGTATTGTGCCTACTTATATCTTTCATACTCAGTTTATTAAGTTTTGTACAATACATGTTATGCACTGTACTGTTATGTACTACACGTATACAATCAGCACTCCAATTTTTTTAATCCTTTATTTTCGATTTAATTTATTCATCAACACTAAAAGAAATAGATAAAAACCAACACGCATTCGTTAATGGAAAGTCAACTGCTACTAATCCATTAATGTACCAAAACTACATTAATTAATTTACCATAACTATATTACGGAATATTTTACCAACAAAAACAATATGACAGTATGTATACAGACTTTTCAAAAGCTTTCGATAAAGTATGACATAAATTATTATTTAGTAAACTGTATGCATTAGGACCAAAGGGGTGAGTTGTTGGATTGGTTCTGATTGAAGTATTTCAAATCTAAGTTATTATATGCAACTAGTGGTCAACCGCAAGGCAGCCATCTCGGCCCCATTCCATTCCTCACATTAAAAAATGATATCATAAGTTACATATTTCGACGATGTAGAAGTTCTGCTTTTTGTCGATGACATCAAATTATTATTATTATTTTTATTTTTATTTTTATATGAGCTCCACACAGGAGACCCTGAGGAAAATAATTTCCCTCAGGGTCTATGTCATCTTTGGAAATGCTGTGTGGAGGGTTTTATTTAAGGAAAGGAATGAGAGGAAGGAGAGGAGGGTTCTGGGAAGGAAAAGGGTTTAAGGGGTGGGTAGGAATCTGGGGTTCAGTACGTCCTGGTCATCCGCCTCCAAGACCTAGACAAACCTCACCCCATGAACCCGGGCACCCCTGCTAAATCACCAAACGTAGCGAACCACTTGAATTGCACAAATTATACAAAGAAACATCCAATATAAGCGACTGCCTAATCTTACAGCCAAATATCGACAAATTACTCAATCGCTATCGTTATCAATAGTATCGCTAACAAATTTTTCCCCAATACCGATAAATTAAGACACTAAAATTTTGTCGAACAAAGACTCCTCTATCCTTCAAATACCAAATAGAAAACTAAATCTTAGAAAAAGTCAACTAAATTAGGGATCTTGGAGATATGTTTCACATTCAATTAAATTTGTAAATCACATACAACAAATAACTAACAAAGAATTAAGACATTGGGATTTATTATCAGAATGTAAAAGATTTGGATGCGTTGGAAGTTATAAAAATCGTATATTTGTCGCTAGTACGCAGCTTGTTAGAATACATTAATTCAATAGTGTGGTCCCCATACTATCAAATTCATGTAATAAATATTCAACGTGTACAGCAAATTTTTTTTTTAAGATTGGTACTTCCGACAATAATGTCATATTTGATTATCTATTAGTCAATAATGGAATATTCCATATTATCCGTGCATTGAACTTCGACAACACGAACGTACCTTATTATCCGTGAGGTGGACTAAATTCACTTTTACCAAAAAATAAATAATAGTAAAAAATTCTAAAAAAAATACAATAGAAAATACTTTTTATTTTGTATTTACTTTTTACATTTTAAAGTGTTTTTATTCTATTTTATTAGTAGGGCTGTTTGCGTTTTATTGCCCAATTGTGCGTGTATGCACACACTTCTTTTTTTATGTTATAATCACGTTTGGAGGACGCGTGCCTCGTACTGAACACGGGTTTGGAAAGAGAATTGGCGTAACAAACCCATGCACAATTGGATGCCTCTTGCCTTCTATTGAACACGGGTTTGAAAGGTGAAATGCGTTACAAACCCGTGTTGATTTCGAGGCATGGTTGCCTCCTATTAAACACGGAAAAAGAAATACGCAACCAAGGCGATACTGAGTATCTACTACACCTAGGCGCAAATAATAATGTACCAGCTATGTATTATTTTAGGTTAATTATTTTTGAATGAAATAATTAACATAGAAAAATTTAAATTAAAAGAGATGATTCTATTATTTTTATTCACTTCTTTTTTATATTTTTTCACAAAAGTTTAAAAGAGGGTTAGGAGCTTTTTGGTGACGACCCAAAATATAAGTATCTTAGGCGTTCACTCAACATCCAAGTGTTTGTTATAAGTAAATTAAAACTCATTTGTAAAAGTGACTTATCAAAATACTATAACAAAATATTGGATCTTGCACACAAGTGGAATTTGGAATTTGCAATAACGTTTATTACTGCTGCTAGAAATTCGCGTGCAATTGTTAAAAGATTTTAATTTCGAAGTCTAAAGATGCGAGTTGCCTGAAAATTGTCCGATTCATATAACGGTCCGTTAACCAGCAGCTGAGAATTTAAATTTCGTTGAAAGATGGTCTTGCGATCGTATACCCTTGCAACTACAGGGCGGTTCGGATGAAAACAAATTATTATTCTCCGTACCAGAATTTTGAACTAATAATTTGATAACGATTTTATTCCATTAAAAATTTGCTTTAATACTCGTTTTCAAGTTAGCAATAAAAATGCTCAAAAGCGTGATGATAAAATTATTAAAATAATGTACTTTTGTGTTTTTTTAATCATAAGTAGGTATTTATAATTTTTCAATATTGTCTTAGCAAAAAAGTGTTTAAAAAATTCTGAAATATATTAGTTTGTAAGACCGTAAATAAAAAGACAAAATAAGATATTTTCGTCGCAGAACACGTGCGTGGATTTTTTAAAATGATTTTATTTCAACTAAAAGTAGCTTTCCTAGATACATTATTGTTTTATTTTATTGAATGATTATATTATAATTAGAAATGTGTGTTGTATAATACATAATTTTGTCGGAAAATTTAATAAATCTGCCAACGGTACAACCTTATTATAACAAAAAATAATACTTTTGTTCAAAATTTAAAACAAAACGAAAGATTGTTATTTCATCAAAAATATTTTATAGTTATTTTATCTAAAATAACAATCTTTCGAAATCAATTTATATTTTTTGTAGAAAAGAGTCGATTCTTCTAGAATTTGATTTAAAAATGTCATATTTCCGGCTTTGTCTGGTTATTCCCTCTTAATCAGTCATTGAAAGGGTGACGCCCATGTCACTTCCCCGCCCCTCGCAACATGGTTTGTTCCCTCACTCTTATCCTGTCAACTGTTTGCCATGTCTGTAGGCATCCCCTGGACCTCCCCAGCGGGAGTAGGTAGGTAGTAAGTAAGGAAGTGGAAAATTTGTTATTTTAATTTAATTTAATTTATAAATAGAAACAAACAGTACATTAGTTACAGGTGATGTACGTAGTGGGTAGGTGTCTTTGTGTGAGTATATTTTGTAGATGTGAGAAGTGGTGATGTATGTATTGTTAGCGTCAGCGGTCGGCATACGGCGCCAGTGTCGGCATACCGCAGGCCTACGGCCTCTAGCTAAACCAACCCTGGAAAGGACATGCAGTAATTAATGGGCCAACACGCTAGCTCACAGTCGGCGCGAGCAAGATTCTCCTAAAACCAGGGCGAGTGTTTGTGGTTCGCTGGGTATTTCTCTTCCTCCCTTCCTCAAAATCTCCGGGGTCTCCTTCCTCAATCAGAACACAGTATTGCACGTAAAGGGTTTATTCAATAGTAGGAGACAGGGTTATTACAATCGCCATACGGGCACACTTCACATGAACATGGATAGCACTAAAATACCCTAACCTAACAGGGACTGTTTCTCTCAATCTCTCCACACCCGTTATTGGCTTTAAGAGCGGGACATGGCACACAAAAGAGGGTAAGTGTTCATTCTACTCACTGTAGCAGGAAATGCAGTAGCCAGCAGCTTCTGGTTGCACAATTCACAATATAAAATACATCGCGAGTTTTTAGGTTCTCGAGTGCGCGTGAGAGCGCTCCCTTTGGACACTGCTGTCTTGCCGGCTGGCGGCCGATCAATGAAATGCTTGCCGGGCTCCGAGGGGAGCCGACGCGCGAGTCGATTCTCGTAGTGCGGGAATCTACCGAAGCTATTCTTGGGTAGAATGGGGCGACCGTGAATCTAGGGGGTAACCTTGCTACTTTGTAACGTAACACTTCCCCCCTCGCCGCAAAAAAGGCGACGTGGTAATGGAGCAGTAGGGCTAAGAAATCCTCTTACCCTTCTAGCACTTGTGCCAAAAAACAAAAATTTTTTTAAGAAAGGAGGAGAGAGCTAGAGAGAAAAGTTGCTAGCTACACAATAGTAGAAAACAAAAACAAAAGAGAAAAAACATGGTGAACAAAGAGTTAACTATAAATGTACATGAAAGAGCAGTGACATACATAAATGTGAACAAGGACCTGCTGAAGAAAGGTACAAGGGTTGTGCAGTGATAGAAAAAAAATGACTCTAAATTGTATCATTGGTCTGTGAGCTATGTTTGCGTAGCGTGGTTTTTGCGTAGAATGTCTGGGGTGTTTGGACGTTACACTGAAGTTACACGGTTACTTTGTCACAGTAACCTGGCCCGTTTGAGATTACACTCAAGGAACACTAGGGCCTTAAAGGAGACACGAAGAAGAGAACGCAGGATGAGGCTTCTTGGTGGTGGAGAGGGTTCTACCTGTCACAGAGGTCAAAAAGGTAGCTGCTTCCGGGTCCTGTGGGTGGGCCAGTATGACATCATTGAGGTACTGGAGAGTGGAATTGTAATTGGTGGTTTGTCCTTTTTGTAGAGGAGGCGGTTTGTGTGCATGACAGCCGTTGTTGTGATGGTGGTTGGTACACTGGTTTGTATACAGTGGGATTGTTGTGTGAACAATTGTTGGTATTGTTATTTGCGCAAGGGCACAGGAGCATTGGCATGATGGCAACAGAGCATTTGCAAGGTGCAGCTGGAACATTTGCAAAATGGCAACATTTGCAAGATGCCGCAGGAACGTTTGCACCAAGGCAACAGGAACATTTGCAAGATGCCGCAGGAACGTTTGCACAATGGCAACAGGAACATTTGCAAGATGCCGCAGGAACATTTGCACAATGGCAACAGGAACATTTGCAAGATGCCGCAGGAACATTTGCACAGTGGCAACAGGAACATTGAACCAACCTAGAGCTGACGTGCTCGGGTTTGTTTGAGTGATGGTTTGTGATGATACAATTCGCAACTACACGCACGACTCACACTAGGTTAATTTAGGTGCGGTCGGGTGCTTTTGGTACGCAGGGTTTTGAAGGCATGGGACCTCCGTGACGGTAGTGAAGGCAGCATGAAGGGAGGCGCAGGTGTAGATAGGGTGAAGAGCTGCGGGTCTTCTTATTAATCCGGGGAAAAATTATTATTAGGAACAAAATTCTTGAGGTTTACCTGCCTAGTAGACCAATGATGAAAAGGTTTGGAGAGAAACAAGGTGTGCATGTTGAGAAAGATTGGATTTGGCGTGTAGAGAGAGAGAGAGAGAGAGACGGAGAGTGAGTTAACTAAATGCAACTACGGACTTATACATATTACAGGCACGTATTCAAGGAAGGTTCTGTTTAACCCATTTAGTTTTTTTGAAACTAAATACATTTCCAAGAACACGTGGGTAAGGGTTTGTACGTATGACAAAATGCCCCGTTCGAAAGAAGTTGGTCTTCCATAACCTATGCTCACGTCTATGCGGTAGCATTTTTTCTACTTTCGAAGAACAAAAACATTGAGTATAAATAAGTTATGAAAAGTGGGAAAGGAGTAGGAAGTTGAAAGGATCCGTGTATGAAGGTTGTCCCATTGACAAACGAAACGCCATGTGCGTAACGCATATATCCCCACTCACGGATAATTTCGAGGAAGGGAAAGGGTGACAATTGGGAACATTTGAACGAAGAAAACTGCTGAGGATTCGGCTATTTCCGAAATTCGACCTCTGAGTGGAGGTGAAACAAGGTCTACAGCAGTTATCCTGGCACATTACAAAAGGAATACACTGACATAAAAGAGTCTAATCCTCCACGTGTATTGGGTAGAAGATTAGAGGGTCGTTTTATTCTCCTACTAGTTTGCGAGAAATGACAGACCCTTGCTCAAGTCTCACAAACCTGGGGGTTTTCTTATTCGTCTCCCAGACAACGAGTTAGGTGTTTTTGTGTCCATCAACTTAACTCCTACGACACGATGCCCCATAATCATGAGTGAAGCGCATGATTAGTCCTTTTGAGATAATGGATAGTTCCTGGGTTCTTGTGACAGGAAGTCCATGGGCATGTTAATGAGTATTCTGCTGCAAAAGCAATAATTTTCTGATAACAGAAAAATAAAAGGCGTGTGGTCTACACTTGGTAGGTCACACAAACATGGGGTAGATATTATTTCGTTCGCACGACTCATGGTGAATATTGTCACGTTTTCACGTCTCACGTGACAGGAATGAACGATTTACAACAAATTTTGCCCAGTATTGAAAGACAGTAGCCCAATCTGCCCAATAGGTATTTAAAACAATTTAATGAGATAAATCACCCTCTCGATCAACAACCCTGTGTTGACGAGCAAACAATGAGTAGTTATGACGGACTCCCCGTGACGTGTAAAAACACAAAGATATTATAAGATTCGCATCTATAGCGGTGGATATTGTAAGGTTCACACCTATAATGGTAGATATTGTAAGGCTCGCGCCTATAATGTTACAAAAGTTTACGTTCGAAAATGTGGGTCCCCATTCAATACAGACGGCGGGTTACAATGATGTGATTAATACGGCACTGCTGTAGCTTAATAAATTCATATTAGCATACGTTACAAGACTTGCCAAAAGGCGATAAACACAAATTTTTATTGAAGATCTGGCCAAGATTTTAAACTTCAAACAAGAATAATGGTACAATAAGGGACAAAAGAACTGATGTCATGATAAAATATTGTACCTCATAATGAAGTTGTATGTACACGGAACAATGTTAATGAAGGGACAAAACGTATTGTCACTTTTATAACAAGAAAAAAAATTTTTTTTCTCAGAATTCGACAAAAGTGCGATTCTGGAAAAAAATAGAGCAATTGGGTTGAGCGCCATTCTAATTTTTGGAAAAAAAGAAGAAAAAAACACAAGTAGCAACGAGGTTGCTCCTGAATAGTTTCGAATCCAGCGAATGTGACCTGATAGGTGTGTTCATTTGGTGTATTCGAGACGATCCCCATATACAACATTATTATGAATGTGTAGGATGGGGTGAGGAGGAACAAGAAAAAGGTAAGAAGAAAAAAAAACGGGAGGATTTCCTATTATAACAGAAATCGTCGCGGCATTCTTACAATATGGTACTGTGATCATAGTAGCGAGCTGCGGCAATGGTCTGAAACCAATGGTTATTATACAGACTTGCACTTATGATTTTTATTTACAACATTAGGGTAGGGACGTACTGGTACGACAAAAACCCGACAAAAAAAACAATTAAAAAAAGGTGATATGACAAGATGAGACGATGAGGTGGAAAAAAAAACGCGCGGATGCTGCAAGAGTTGTGAAAAGGAAAGCGACGTCTTGGAGCAAGAGTTTTCCGGAACCGTTGATGGTAGGAGGAAAAGGAGGCCCTTTCCCGAAGTGATCAATTTCAGGAAGAGGATGCATACAAGTTATGAAAACGGTGCCCCAAGAGGTGCTCTTGTGGTACAGCAGGCAAAGCACGCAGGATGTACAAGAACATATAAAATTATGCAAAAAGAAAAGAGTGTACAGGAGTTAGGCTACCGTTGACATTGATATGCCTTCGGGTGTAAGGATTACCTTACGAATGCCCGTATGGGTGATTATTTACATTTAATATTTACAAGTAACTCACGTCATTTATGACAAGAATTATACGACTTCTAAAGAGACCGCGTCGCACTGATTGACGACTGGCCAAGAGAGGTCAGGGGGGGTAATAATGATCAGGGTTAAAACAAGATGCATGTTTTGCCAATTTGATAACGCCTGAGTACTTGATGTGATGGAATTTACTGATTCCGTATTCCCAATTTTGGCAATGTCTTTCACATGGTAATTTCCGATGTGTTTACCAGAGATGTCAGATAATCGATAAACAAGGTCTGAGATCTTTTTTAGGACTTTCGTTTTTACAAAGCGGGGTGCCAGTTTGGCAGAGAAGTACAGCGCACCTTGCGACAAGGTATTGTTTTTTCTCCAAACGATGTCTTCTTCCTTGAACGTGACGTGCTTTCTGCGAAGGTTATACCTGTCGGCGCTCTTTTGGTGGGCCAATAGTAGAGCGTCTGTTACTTCACTATAGATAGCGGAGAGTTCCTCTAAGCGGTGGGCGTAATTTGCTGCGCGGTCTGCTGTGGAGGAAGGGGTGGGTGGAAGGCGAATGTCAGGGTGTAATGAACCGTGAACTACTTGCTCCATGCCGTGTTTGAGAAAGAATGGTGTATAGCCT
Organism: Limnephilus rhombicus; assembly: GCA_929108145.2. NCBI lineage: Eukaryota > Metazoa > Arthropoda > Insecta > Trichoptera > Limnephilidae > Limnephilus > Limnephilus rhombicus. The sequence continues at coordinate 24,536,089 of OV815278.1, forward strand.
GTAGCGAGGTTCACCGTGTTGTTCATGGCTGCTTGTATTTTGTCTAATTTTTTGCACCATGTACGTTGGTCCTTGCCAACCAGAATTGCCAGAGCCGTGTTTATGGTCTGGTTGTATCGTTCGACGGTGTTGTTCTGTGGTGTGTAAAGGGTATTGTAGAATATATCCTTTATACCATATTTAGACAAAAACTCTTTAAATTCTAGAGCTATAAATTGTTTGCCGTTGTCGCATATTATAGTACGAGGAATACCGTAGGGTATGAAAATATGCTTTTCTAACAGATTGATTATTGCTGCCGCTGTCGCCCCTTTCAGAGGAAACAACCAGCAATATTTGGAAAAAACGTCCACCACACTGAGTATATGCATGTAACCGGCGTAGCTTCTAGGGAATGGTTCGATGAGGTCCATTGAGAGGGATTGAAGTGGTCTATCGGCACGCTTGGGGTTGCCCATTAGACCAGACGGTGGTGCCGTACTGTGTTTGTATGCCTTACAGATGTCGCATTTGGAGATGTATAAGCGTACTTGTTTGAATAAACCAGGCCAATAATATCTTAAAGATATTTTTTTGTATGTTTTAAAAGTTCCAGGGTGTATGGAGTCTGCGGCACTGTGGTTATTGTTAATAATCTGTTCTCTATTTTCGAGAGGGACTACCATTTTCCAGGCATAATCCTCTAAGATTGACAGTGGTGGCTTGCAGTTGCGGTATAATTTTCCGTTTTTAATTGTAAAATTCGGAAATTTTTGTGGGTTGTCGCTGCATCCTTTAAAGATTTTTTGATACCATAAATCTTTTGTGGGGAGACTAGAATTGGATAACTCGGCATTTAGTATTGCAATCTCGATTCTAGAAAGGGCATCCGGGACGATATTATCCGCGCCTTTGCGGTGGATGACATTGAAGGTATATTGAGATAGGCGGGACGACCAGCGAGCCAATCTTCCGGAGGGATTGTCTAGCGAGATCAGCCATTTTAGGCTGCTATGGTCTGTAACCACGGTAAACTTGCTGCCCTCAATGTATCCACGGAAATGTTGAATGGATTCCATGACTGCTAATAATTCTTTCTCGGTGATTCCGTAGTTCTTCTCGTGCTTGTTTAAGGTGCGAGAGAAATATGCCACGGGGTGTTCGCCGTCCGTAAAATTCTGAGTGAGGACTCCTCCGATTCCGACATTTGATGCGTCCGAATGGATTGTAAAGGGGAGGTTGAAGTCAGGACAATTCAGTACCGGGGCTGAATGAAGGGCTTCCTTCAGGGAGTTGAATGCTGACTCGGTCTCTGCGGACCAGGCAAAGTTACTGGTACCTTTACGGACGCCCGTGATTTTGTTGAGCGGTGCAGCGAGTGTTGAGAAGTTTTTTATGAATCTTCTATAATAACCGGTTAGTCCGAGGAAAGCTTTTACCTCTTTTGCATTCGTGGGCCGGGGAAAGTTTGTCATAGCCGCAATTTTTGCGGGGTCGGTTCTTAGACCTTCTTCATCTACTATGAAGCCCAAGTATCGTAGGCGATGTTTGCAGAATTCCGATTTCTTTAGGTTGATAGTCAGACCGGCTTGTTTGAGTTGTTGAAAAACCTTTTCTAGTATGAGTATATGTTTTTCAAAAGTATCGCTGATGATGATCAAGTCATCTAGGTAGCAAAATAAGTTGTTGTCGAACTCTGGGCCAAACAATTTATCCATGAGCCTTTGTAGCTCCGCTGGGCTGTTTTTTAAACCGAAGGGTAGCCTTTTAAAGTGAAACATACCCCTGTCAGGCACTACGAAAGCAATTTTTTCGCAGGAGCTGGGATCCAAAGGTATTTGCCAAAAAGCTTTGCTCAAATCTATAGATGAGATGTATTTAGCGTTTCGAAGTCTGTCGAGGATGGAGTTGACCAAAGGGAGGGGGTAGGCGTCTGACACTGTACATGCGTTGAGGCGTCTGCTATCGAGGCAGAAACGGGCCGAGCCGTCTTTCTTTGAAACTATTAAGGTGGGGTTGGTCCATGCACTGCGGCTGGGTACCACCACTCCCATTCTTAGCATATCGTCCAATTCTTTTTCTAGTATTTTTAATTTTTGTGGAGCGAGGTTGTAATACCTTTGTTTGATTGGGGGGCCTGTTGTTTTTATATGGTGTTCTACTAAGTTGGTTAGGCCTAACCCGCACCTTTCGAAGGAGATTGATTCAAACTTGTTGATCGTCTGATCCAACTGATTTGTTTGTAGGGGGGTCAAATTTTCGTACGGTATTACTGTACGGATTTCGTTCACTTGGGGAGGGACGGAGGGGTTGTTAAACAACTGTGGAGCAATTTTGAAAGCCATCCAAAAATCCACTCCCAGGATAAATTTTTGTGAGATTGTAGGTACAACCAGAAATTTGATCCGAACTGTTTTTTTCTCGCAATTGATCGGCAGGGTAAGAGAACCAATGACACGTTGTGAAGTGTTGTCTGCCGTGGTGACATGTGAAGAATGTTTTTCCATTTTAAAACCACAGTTTGTGAATAAGGTGTGAGCGTTGTCGCCCAGGCAGCTGACAGACGCGCCGCTGTCGAGGAGGCCGGAAAAACCCACATTGTTTATGGAAAAATGCGCGAAGGGTCTACCGTCTATTGCCTGTTTGCAGCAAACTGTAGAGAGGGGTAAGGCCTGCTTGAAGAATTTGACGTGTTCCAACCACTCCGACCATTCCTTCGGCCTATGGGGAGGATGGCCCTGGGGGTTGGGTTCTAGTTTTTTGTCCTCTTGGCTGTCCAATTGGGAGGGGGTCTGGAGAAATCTGTAGGGGGTTTGATGAATCTGAGGTCCGGGATGGCTGTCTCAGTATTGTCTTGGCGTGGTTTTTTGCCAAACTTCCTCCCTTCGTCTCTTTTCGGAGAACGATCAACGGATCGCCTTTTGTTAGAATGGGGGTCTCTTGAAGATAAAAGTTTAGCTTGCTTGAAGCAGGAGGCTTGGGAGTGACCAACCTTGTGGCAAAAATAGCAGGATTTCTTTTCGTTGTGCTCTGGTTTTATGCCGGACGAAGTGCTGGGGCGAAAGTTTTCCTTGGGGAACCTTTCGTCCCTCTTTCGATCCTGGTATGCCTCCAGTAGCTGGCAGACATCTTTAAGTTGCTCCAGCGTGGAAATTTTCTGGGAAGTGATGATGTTTTCGTATCTGGGCAGGAGACCGTCGATCAAAACTGGGAGGAGTTCCATTTCAGGGACGGGTTGGGCAAGCTTAATATTGATGGCCTCTGCCCTTTGCGTAAATCTAGCGACAGGCTCTCCGGAGTGCTGCTTGATAGCGAGTAAGGATAGCCTGATTCTGTGCTGGGCCTTTTTTTCTCCGAAACTTGTTAAAAGTGCCGCCCTGAGTTCCTTCCATGAGTTTGTTTTTCTCTTATGTATCCTGTGCCAGGTAAGCATTTCAGGAGCGATGAGGTTTCTAAAGGTCTATGAAATTTCTGTGTAGGATATTTTCGGGAATTCCTCTGACTTGTGCTGTTTCTTCTATTCTGTTGATGAAATCCTCCACATCCGTGAGTCCGTTGTATTTCGTTTTCCAGGATGTCAGATCGTATATTTTTGTTGGTTCCTGGGCTTGCACCACCAAGGGTTTTGCTTCGGAGACTGTGAGGGGGGTAGGGATGATTTCCGAGGTGACTTCCGGTTGAAATTGCAATCTCCTGATGTATTTTTTGTTGTAGAAAGAGGCATATAGGGACAGGCATTTTTTGGATTTATTCCTAGGAGAAATCTTTCTATTTCTCAGGGCCTGTAGTAGTTCTTCCTTTCTTGAAGTAAAAATGTGCGGGATTATACCCAGCGTGACTTGAGGAACTTCCATGGTGTATAGGAACGTGTCAGAGTGACCTTATGTTGGAAAAAGTGGGAACTAGACTCGCAATTGGAAAGAAATTGACCCGAGATTGACCACTTAGGCGTATTTTTGCAAAAAAAGACGCGTTTTTTTTTTTTTTACAAGTGTTTGGATTATTTGGAAATTTGGGCAGGGGTTTGCCTCAAATAACGAGTTTTTGAGAAAAAATCCAGACGTTTTGGAAATTTGTTGAAAAAATTTTTTGAAGTCCAAAAACGGGAAAAAAAAATTGGGCAGCGATTTGCCTCAAAAAACGTGATTTTGTGAAAAAATCCAGATGTTTTGGAAATTTGTTGAAAAATTTCTCAAGTCCAAAAGTCCAAAAACGAAAATTTCACGGGCCAGGATTCACCTTAATGGAACACGTTTTTAGAATTTATTCCGATGTTTTTGAAAAAGATTTGCAAATTTGTGAAGGTCCGGTGAATAAAAAACGGAACGAGGTTCGCCTTAAACGAACATGTTTTTTGGAATATTTCCATTTGCTTTCCAAAGGGGAATTGTTCAGAAAAGAAAGAAATATTTTTTCTTTTATACGAGTTTTCGTGGAAGTATTTGTTTGAAGATTCAACAATGTCTTGGGGAATGGTTTTTTAATTTACGTGGCTAGTCTGTAGCCTGATTTGAGCATCACCAATTATTGGTATTTATCCGCCAAATTCCTTTCGTCAAAACAAGTTATTATATACAGATGTATGTATACGGATTTAATGTTTGTTTTCAGGGAATCGACGTCAACGCGAATTAGGCATTTTTGAATTTATGTCGTATGTTTCTTTTTATGAGAAAAGGACGGCAAAAGTAGAAAAATGGCCTATTGTCAAATGGCAGAAAGAATTTAATCCACCTGTTTCCCTAGGCTGCAAAATATGTCGTAGAACAGACCAGTACTTTGCGAAATTGGTTTATTATAATATAATATGTTAATTAACTTTCGGGAAACGAAGCGGTTAGTCGGTTATCATATGCAGGATTTTGATTGTTGAATAACGTTGTTTTAAATATTTGTGTTCATTTCCACTATTAACTTGTACTTGAAACTAGCAAATTTAGTCGGTCGACACTTGTAGACACTGTGTTATTCGCGGCGACAACTTTCTTGGTTGAGCATCTTGCGTGGGAATACCGGTGATAATGTTTTGTCGAGTGACGACTCGAAAATGAAGGAATCTTGCCCGTGATAATTTAAATTGCGATTCGAAGTTACGTACGCGCCGGTGTTTTTGTTTGAAATGCTAGACGAATTAGGAATAACACAAAACATACATTATAGGTTATAAGTGTAAACAATAGCTGATTGAAGAATGAGACTGTGGGACCGTGAGGAGGGAGAAAAAAATGAGCCTCACGTTGAAGCCAGTGTTAGCGTCAGCGGTCGGCATACGGCGCCAGTGTCGGCATACCGCAGGCCTACGGCCTCTAGCTAAACCAACCCTGGAAAGGACATGCAGTAATTAATGGGCCAACACGCTAGCTCACAGTCGGCGCGAGCAAGATTCTCCTAAAACCAGGGCGAGTGTTTGTGGTTCGCTGGGTATTTCTCTTCCTCCCTTCCTCAAAATCTCCGGGGTCTCCTTCCTCAATCAGAACACAGTATTGCACGTAAAGGGTTTATTCAATAGTAGGAGACAGGGTTATTACAATCGCCATACGGGCACACTTCACATGAACATGGATAGCACTAAAATACCCTAACCTAACAGGGACTGTTTCTCTCAATCTCTCCACACGCGTTATTGGCTTTAAGAGCGGGACATGGCACACAAAAGAGGGTAAGTGTTCATTCTACTCACTGTAGCAGGAAATGCAGTAGCCAGCAGCTTCTGGTTGCACAATTCACAATATAAAATACATCGCGAGTTTTTAGGTTCTCGAGTGCGCGTGAGAGCGCTCCCTTTGGACACTGCTGTCTTGCCGGCTGGCGGCCGATCAATGAAATGCTTGCCGGGCTCCGAGGGGAGCCGACGCGCGAGTCGATTCTCGTAGTGCGGGAATCTACCGAAGCTATTCTTGGGTAGAATGGGGCGACCGTGAATCTAGGGGGTAACCTTGCTACTTTGTAACGTAACAGTATGTATGCGCATTGAACAATTTATATTATTGACATGATGCTCTTTTTAAATTTGGGAAATGAATCGGAGAAAATGTCGAAGATAGAATTTAGACAAATATTATTAAACATATGAAGAGCACAGTTGAAAGGTGAATTAGTTGTTGCATTTGTTTTATAATAATAATAATAATGTTTAAATAAATGAACACAATATAAGCGAAACTCAATAGAAAATCTGGAAACAGAAAAATCAGAAAAACATATTGAAACCTCTGGGAATTTGACCAGTTAACTTTAAAATAATCCACCAAAGTTTGGTAATTAAACATAACTTGATTGTACCATATTATGAATATGAACCAAATTCATTTTTAGAAAATGAATTTTATAAAATATATTATAATAAAACTATACTAACAGACAGAACAATTAGTCATAATAGACCTGATATAGTTTTACATGACAAAATTTAAAAAAATAACTTATATCATTGATGTAGCTATTCCAAATTCCTGTAATATTCAAAAAACTGTTTCTGAAAAAATTAGAAAATACACAGATTTAGGAAATGAAATTAAAAGAATTTGGCATTCTCGGACTATAAAAATATTACCGTTTGTTATTTCGGCTACTGGCATTATACCTAGGTCTCTGATTCAAAATTTAAGCGTATTAGATTTGTCAAAGAATTTATATATAAAAATGCAAAAATCGGTAATTTTAAATACATGTAGGATTACAAAAGATTTTTTAAATATTTATATTGAGGGATCAGTAGGATTTATAGGTTTAATTAGGAATTCCACAGAGCCGAACCCTCTGATATGAAAATATCTGGAGTCGGTGAATTATTTTCCCATCTGGTCTCTGGTAGGTTGACATGCTGTTCTTGTATTGTTTTGTAATTATAATACTTATAAAGTGCAATTGCATAACGTGGATTGACCAGATGATCATTTGGGAAGTGTGTGAAAGGGTTTAGTTTTTCCTGTGGGGAAAATTAAACCCGGACATTTAAATATAGCGCAGTTTTGTGTCATTTCACTTCAAGTGCGCTTAACTACAATAAATTTAAAAATAATCCTACAGTGGTCCTAATAATATTGATAAAATAATAAAAAAACAACATACAGTATTTACAAAAACAATGACAACAGAACAAAAATTAACAAAGACAGTGCTGTTATAGCACACACAGGACAATAATAATAATAGAAAATAATGGTGCTATTGTAACACAGGACAAAACAAGAACTTTAAAACTAAAATATAATATTTATAATTAAGACCATTGTTTGCCGGCGACCGAACTATAACAGTAATCTCATGTCTTTCGTTTGTCCCTTTCTAACGAAATATTGTATTTGCGGTGTGTAGCGGGGAGGCGGGAAGGGAAGATTTCTATGTAGTGGTATTTAGTAGCAGCGCTAGCGAGCAAAATGTGTTGTTATAAAGTTTTAAAGAAAAGGGCGCGTAATTATTATGTAACATCATTTTATCGGAGAATACGAGGAATGATCTTTTTGTGTAGTGCTTTGAAATTAACGGAGATATTATATTGTTATAGGAGATACGGGAATCGGATGCATGACGTAAAATTGTAAATAAGTAAAATAGAGCGTTAAACAAAATAAGGCATTTATTTCCATGCCCGAATACTTGCACGAAGACGGTGCAATGCCTCTTTTGTTGATAATATCTTTAGCGACACGTCCTATAATATGGGAGACTCCCGACATATTTCGTAATGGTGTTAGTGTGTCCGGTGTCCGGCGTTTCGACGTGTAGACAGTAAAAACGCGAGAAACCACCGAAACAAAATTTTAATTTTATATGTCAATATATTTTCGTCAAGACGAGAAATCACCCTTTTGCTTAGTTCATTCAATAATAGTTGAGACATGTATTGTTAGAAGAGCTCCGGAAATAATAATGATAATATTATACAATTCTGCAAGGAACTCTAGGAAACATCTATGTATAAAAATCAATGTATGTTTGCTTGTATGTATGTTTGTTCCATACGCGTTGCTAAACCAATCATCCTATTGCGATGAAATTCTGGGGATTTGATGTGCGCATGCCCGCGATGGTTAATATATATAGTGGTGAGATTTTTTTTATATGAATACCGCACAAGAGTCCCAACTGCTCCCATCTGAAGCCAGTGAGATGCCTCACCGCATCCCCAAATGGGGTATGCTGGGAGGCTGAAGGTAGCGGGGAGGGGAAAGAGATCGGGAAGAGGAAGGTGGGGAAGTACCTGGCTATTCAGATCTGGTCACCAAACACGGCTATTGCTATTTCAAGCAACGTTTCAATTCTGAATGGTGGTCTTACATCAGGGCGATACTGAGAGTATCTTCCACTCTGCAACGTGCCGCAAATATACTAGGTATATATGCTTTAAGTGGCACGCGAGCTGTTTGAAAACTGAATGTACGGGACTGAATTTATGGAATGCGGGAGGAGGGAGGGGAGTTAGCAGGACGGGAGAAGCGGAAGATGGGAGTGGAGAGAGGGAAGGCAGAGTAGGAAAACGTGAGGAGAAGGGTACGAGAGAGAGGAAAGGCAACGGGACGAATGGGAAAGGACACGCAGGGAGAAACAATGTCTTTATTAAGTGACATTGCAACGCATGCCGGGAACTCGCCAGTAAGAAATAAAATATTGTACCTTTAGAAAACTTAAATTCAAAATAATAACAATTTCAATTCTCAGCGAGTTAATTCCAAGGAAAAGTTTATCAATATAATGTCGTAGAAGACGTAGAATATTTTTGGAATAAAAAAAAACAGCAATAAAAACGCCTATAAAAATTTGAGTGAATACTCATTTTGGGAGACAGGTATGGGTGCCGCAGCCCAGGGAACCATTTATTGGATAACAAACACCTCTGCTACAGCTCACACCAAGTGGTTCGCTACGTTTAGTGACTTAGCAGGGATGCCCGAGCTCATGGGGTGAGTTTGTTCGGGTCTTGGCGGCGGATGCGTCTGCCCACCAATTTCATGAGAGGTCAGATTGGGAGAGACTGGTTGAGGGATACCTTTTGATTTCTCCAGTAGGGCTCTCTCGGAACATCGCCTTTCACCGCACGGGGAGGGATAGAATCATTCGTCCGTCACTCCTGGACACACTGAACCCAGATTCCAACCCACCCCTTCTACCTTTTTATTTCCCAGAACATCCTCTCCTTCCTTTCCTAAACATACCTTCCTCTCAGCATCCCCGAAGATGACATAGGCCCTGAGGAGAATTATTTTCTTCTGGGCATGTGTGGAGCTATTGTATAAAAACATAATCTTGTCCTTTGTTAATATATCAGATTTGAAAGTCAAATAATATGTGTAACTTCACATTCAATTATTCTGTAAAGTTCCAAAATCGGCGTCTCGGAATTTACTATGTATATATATATTTGTTTTCTATACATACGCCTCAGGGATCTCTTTTTACAGCTTTTTTTAACATAAGCTCCACACAGGAGGCCCTGAGGAAAATAAGGGGTCTTTTTAGGAAAGGAAGAAGAGGAAGTTCTGAAAAATAAAAGGGTAAGTATTGCGGATGATTAGGAATCTGTGGGTCAGTGCATCTAGGAGTGACGGATGCAAGAATCCATCCCTCCCACTGCGATGCAAGGCGATGTTCAGAGAGAGTACCTACGGCTGGAGCCGTCAAAGAGTTTCCCTCAACCATTCTCTCCCGATCCGGCCTGCCATGCAGCTGGTGGGCAGACGCATCCGCCACCAAGACTCGGACAAACCCCACCCCATGAACCCGGGCAACCCTGCTAAGTCACCAAACGTAGTGAACCATTTGGGATGACCTATGGCAGAAGTGTTGGTTATCCAATAAATGGTTTCCGGGGCAGTGGTACGCATACCCGCCTCGCATTCAGTCTAGGTACCTACTTTCATTCTCCTCTGCCAGTTCCCATGCCTCACTGCCATAATACCTAGGTAGGTAAGTACCCCGATATCGTAGAAAATATTTAAAAAATAAAAGCTGAACTGCAAAAAATGATAATCTTACTACCTACCAAGTAAACACAAATACGTTGAATATGGTTCTCGGTTTTTTCGGTAAAAATTAAGAGTTCTAAAACGATTCTAAAACAACGAACACCTGCATATTGTCAACAAACAAAGACATAGATACACCCATTGTTAATGTATGGCGATTGAGTTATGTATGTATTAGTTTGTCTGGCGCGATTTTACTCCTTCCCCCGGCCCGCGCAAGCTACCACGTACAAGCTGCCCCGTCCGGCTGGCAAATGAGTGGATGAGACAACAACAAAAAACCTAAGTAATTTTACTACAAATCTGCGCGTATCTAAATTCGGTTTTTTACACGAATAAAACTGTTTTCAGTGCAGAATAAAATTTTATCGTATACTTCATCATATTCCTGACTCAGGATGTAAGGAGTTTTTTTTTAAAAATTGCGTCCATATGCCCAGAAAAAAATTCCAAAGTTGCCTCCTAAATGCATGGATAAATCGTCATCTTTTGGGGCCCATATTTTATAATTTAAAGCAAAAATCGAAAATCGGATTCACATCCTAACTGTATACATGCCTAACTTATCATTTAAAAAAAGAAATAAACAATTAATTTGATATTTTAGCCGTAAATCCAAAACAAAATTTTGTATGAAACAGGCCACGCATGCGTTCCTCTTAAGGGCCCGCAACCCGGATTTGTACCGATTTATTACACATTTCCCTTAAACACGGTAAGATTTAAAGCTCTTAAAAATATATGTTATTCTTGAAGATAATATCTAGACTTTGCCCGCGCCGAAACGCAAATTATATAAAATTCCCTTGATAGAAAAAAATCGCAAAATATGCTCCAAAAATTATTATTAACACGTTTGTTTCAGTTATTTTACAAGTTATATGTATGAAAAAATTCACAGTGTTTCTTTAAATGCTGTTTAAGATAATGTCCGCGAGATTTTTGCTCTATTTTAAACGAGTCGTGGTTTATTAAACATTTTCGTAATTTTCGCATCGATTTTGTCATTTGTAAATGTAAATGTTAGCGCTCTCCTCTAACATTCGTAATTTCGTATCTCTCCATCTTCTTCTTTTCGGGCCCGGTTGCAGAGCCTTAAGCGTGAGGAATAATTCTGTATGGCGTGTACGTTTTAAGGGTATGTTAAAATTAATTAGGGAAAGAAGTTCGGTACAGCCGATGTTATTACTTAAAATTTTGTATATAAATGTTAAATCAGCCATTGCTCGCCTTTGTTGCAAAGTTTTAAATGTGCGTCCAAAGTTATTGTAGAATACGAAGAGACATTTTATAAATTTGCGTTGAATGTTTTCTACGCCATCAATATTGCACTGCGGGTTCCAAATTGTTGAGGCATATTCCAGTGTGCTTCTGACTAATGCAAAATATAACATTTCCTACTACTGTACGCGGGTTACTGAATACTTTACTGAAACGAAGAACAAAACCAAGCGTTTTATATGACCAGTTAACGATTGAGGCGTTCTTATTAAATATAAGTAATAATTATTATGGTTATAACTTTCACTAACGGAAAAGAGCTGCAGGTGATTTTTTTTAACATGGTACCTATTCCCAATTGCGGTACCTACGTCACACACACCGGTTAATAAGTAGTTTGAGTTTATTTACAATAAAAAACAATTAAGTACTTGATTATTTGTTTGAAGTAACTGCTATGCCCCGCTTACGAAATAGAAAGAAGTAAGTTTAGTCCGGTCTCCTACAACCTCCGATATGATCATTTCCTTACAAATTACTATAAACATTGGCGATGGGGTCGTGGCCTTACTGCAGATGCGCATATAAAAAGGTGGCAATGTTTATAGTAAGCGTAATCAAATGTTTATGTTCTTGGTCGCAGAACACCAGAATTTATTCAACCCATGGTTTTTATAAAAAACAAGGGTAAACAAACAACATGCAACAACAAAGAACTTACAAATAGAGTTCGAAGTAGCACTCGAAATTACCATACAAACAAGAGAACTGCTTTATCTTATAACTGATAACCAGTGATTCGCAGAAATTACGAAAAACTTTTAGTTTTACCCTATAGAGGGCAACAGTTAATATTGCTTTTTGTGTTGCGGGAGAAGCGAGTGGAATATGAATTATTACACACACAAAAGCGCAGCAGGCAATTTTTTTTCGGAGTCGGAAAAAGTCGGAGGCCAAACCAATAAATGCTTTCGATTTTTGTTTTTCGGAAAGTCAGTATCACAACAATATTTCGACGGAAACCTTTCAGTATCTTCTTAAATGGAAATCTTTCAATATTGTTTTTAAGCCTTTAAAACTTGTCAACTTAACCGCCTAGTAGCATGGCCGGATTTATACTTTTTATAAGTATAGGCCACTTCATTTGCGCCGCCCCTTCCTCCTTCCTAGAAGTTGCCACTTTTTATAATCACTCACTTGTAGGCTTTTATTAGGTGACAAAATAAATGTTCAAATATACGAGTACGTCAAGTAGGTATTCAATAATGAAATAAACGAGTGTATTAGTCATAAAGTAGAAGTGTAACATGAAACAAGAATAACATTTTTTCGGGATTTTTTATCTACAATATCATCTAAATATCTTCGTAGTTTATAATATTCATTAAGTCTGCTTCTATGCATAGAAGAGCCAAAGAGTTAAGTTTAAAAAAAAACTAAATGAAGACAATTTTAGCGAAACTCAATCGAAAATCTGGAGACATAAAAATCAGAAAAAATATATTGGCACCTCTGGAACTCGATCCCAGGACCTTCGGCTTTCCGAGCCACAGCTCTACCAACTGAGCTAAGGTGTCTCTATCCGATTCGGTCATTTTTAACTGTATCATACTTCGAATAAGAACTACCAACATTATCCTCGTTTTCTTAACGCATATTTTATTGGCTAAAAACCATCTACATAGTGTCTGGATAAATTGGGACAATGAAGATCTTTGATTCGTCCCTCGCTAAACAGGAAAAACTCCTTTCTCCAGAATAATTTGTGGCCGGAGGGCAGAGTGCGATGCGGAGAGATATATCCAAGTTCCGGTAAACGTTGCGTAGAAATTTCTTTTTACATGAATACCTCACAAGAGTCTCCGCTTCCGTCTGGAGCCAGTGAGACTATGGCATCCCCAATTGGGGTATGTTGTGAGGCTGGAGGTAGTGGGGAGAGGAAGGAGATGGGGAAGAGGGAGGTGGTGAAGCACCTGGCTATTCAGATCAGGTCACCAAACACGGCTAAAGCCATTTCAAGCAACTTTTCAATTCTGAATGGTGGTCTTACACCAGAGCGACACTGAGAGTATCTTCCACTCTGGAACGTGCCGCAAATATACTATATATTATTTTCACGCCGGGATTCGCCGGGGAATATTGTACAAGAGACTGAGCTTTTTTGTGTTGAAAGTTCACCCTTTCGTGTTAAAAATGAAAATCTTTGAAGTTTAAATACGCATTAAGCCTTCTCTCCAATTCAGCTCTCAGTCTATCTAGGTCTAGGATGACGAAAAAGGTGTTTACTCTGAAAGAACCTCTGGAAGTTGTTTCAATTTTTCTCTTAGGGTTCCACTTACTCCCTATGTCACCCTGGTATTGCTTAAGTGCGCTAATTTCAATTGCACTTTCTTCGAAATAATCAAAGTTTTCTCGCACTGCTAAAATAAACTAAGATAAGAAGATATCCATAAGAGAAGAGATCGATAAAGATCAGATACCGTCAGAACATCTAAAGATGAGCTCTGAATCTGAGCACTCAATTTATTTAGTCTTTCCAAATAGCTTTCCAAAATACGACCATAACTACAGTTTCAAGTTTTTCCAATTTCTACTCCATACTAAACGGTTTGTCAACAGATCAAGCACTTGCATACTGCTCGCTTACAACATATGCAGGGACAATGGGGGTCTAGTTTTGGTTAATTATAAATGTAGAGTCGTTCTATAAAAAAATAGAGTCTTTGTGAGAGCCCTGAAGTAGTAACGATCTGTTACTTACACCGGGACGGGTATGTGGTGGATAACCTCCAATGCACTGTGAATAAGAGAATATTTTCCTTCGAAATGTGTCAGCAGGTGAATCCAAAACTAGAATTTTACATTCTGAACCCAACACTGGTAAAAGTTAAATCTGTATGCGGCGAATTAAAACTATACTCAGATGAAAATAGTTTTTCTTTATTCTGGCAGCACCATAGTCTGCAACAAGAATTTTATAACTGCACTTCAAATAAGAAAATGTTTCCCTGTAAAATATGTCAACAGATGAATTCACGGCTTTACATTAATTTAATTTTTTTTTTCATTTAAATTCTTTAAATTTACATTCTGATCACAAAACTGGTATTAAATTAAGGGTGAATCTGCCTTCGAGTCCTCAGCTTTAATTAGTATTACTCTCATACAATGCGTAGTATGGTTTTCCTACGAATTACGAATTTTAAAGAATGGTTTGAAACAAAAATTTTAACTCCATTCGAAATATTAGAACGGTTTTCTTCGAAATGCGTTGGCAGATTAATACACTACTGGATTTTTGACAGATCATTCGGAAAATGAAACTGGGAAACCCAGAACAAGAAAACGGTTTTCCTCTTACTTTTGTTCTTGGAACACATGGATGGTTTGATGATCCATTGGAACACATGATCCACGAAACTTTCCTAGAATTGTCGCGCACCGCCCACGGACCTCTCTCAATCATTATCGCTGAATATTAGTCATGTCATAAACAATTAAAGCGCAAAACAAAATTCGACCTAGACGGTGTTGCCAGTCGCTGCAGTGATCAAGATGACGTTATTATACATTCATTTAAAGAAAGGGGATTCCCCAGGTCTCTCACAGAATAAGTAATGAAAAATTCCGTGCCCATTTCAATCGGTCTGAATCGTAGGTGCAATAAAAATATGAAACGAAGGGTTAAAATTTTTTATAAGATATTATTATTATTTATTGTGAAATTTTGCCGCCCCTGGCAACCCTTCCCCCCAGATCAGATCAAATTTAATTTTTACTTGCGCCCTACCTATAATCACCGCTGCCCTGTCTTCAATTGCATCCCAAACGACATTAAAAACGACAAAAAGCTGGTAAATTAAAAAAAAAATTATTAATGTTTATTCTTGATAAACAAAGTAATGACATAGCTCAGTATTATTATTTTATTTAGTTTAGTTTAATGTGTTTAATTATTTCTAGTTAAATGAGTGAAAATGTAATTTTCTTTTTTACTGGAATAAAAAAAAAAAAAAAATCAACTCTGGCAAAAACACCAAACAATTGACTTGCTTTCCACCACCGCCGTGATTTGAGCCAACACCTCCAATCCTTTAAATACAGGAAAAACAACTATAGTCGAAATTTGAAATGCTGTGTAAAGGACAAAAAATCCAAAAATGAGTTAAATATTATGTCTGTTAAATTCTCTCCGTTTTTTTTTCTCTTTCGATCTGCGTCGTCGAAACATTTCTGAGAAAATAAGTGTGTACTTTACGACGTGCATTTTAAGAGAATTTTAAAATGAAAAATGAAAAATAAATTAAAGTCTGTTATTAATGATAATTAATATGATTTCTTACATATCTCCCTAAACACGTTAATTTTTAAAGCTCTAAAAAAATACATGTTATTCTTGAAGATAATATCTGGACATTGCCCGCGCCGAAAAGCAAATTATATAAAATTCCCTCGATAGAAAAAAATCGCAAAGTATGCTAAAAAAATTATTGTAAACACGTTTTTTTCAGTTATTTTACAAGTTATATGTATGAAAAAATTCCCAATGACAATGCCCGTGAGATTTTTGCTCTATTTTAAAGGAGTCGTGTTTTATTAAACATTTTCGCAATTTTCGCATCGATTTTGTCGCTGTAAATGTTGGCGCTCTCCTCTAACATTCGTAATTTCGTATCTCTCCATCTTCTTCTTTTCGAGCCCGGTTGCGGAGCCTTAAAGAAATTAATAAAAACATGTTAGGTATTCTTTAAGATCTATTCAATGTTATTTCACAATAAAAAATTCGGTGTGCTATTTATTCTATTAAGTCCTTAAATAGTCCTTAGGAGATATGATTTTTTGAAAAAAAAAACTCTCTCTTCACTCTCCTAAACAATTAACATTGTGTCGTTTACAGCATTTCAAATTTCCAAGACCGTTTTTGAGGCTGTTGTTCGTTTTTAACGTTCTTTTACGAGAATTACGACGTGACCCCTATGCAGACAGTGGGATAATGGAGAAGAGACTTCTGAAGAACCCCCGGGACTAAATAACTCACACCAACAAGAAAACGGGAGATCAGGCCGAAGGGAAACTTTCTTTTCACTGCTGTAGCGCAGTGTACAGTGCGGGAAGCGAAGCTAATTGACATTCCGAAACGTCAAACACCAAACAATTTCGTAAAAACATTAATAAAATGGCAATGCTGAATTGCAATATTGATACTTAATGAGCATAAAACAATAAAAACAAACACTCCACCATGCAAGATGGAAAAATAGTAGATTGGGAATAGTACCTACAATAAATAAATGAAATAAGTCGAAGCTGAGCTAGGCAGTTTGTTCAATTAGATTTGTTGTTTTGCTTCCCGTTATAAATTCTACTAAGTTCTGTTTACATTTAGTGATTGATACCTTAAATATGTCAACGTAGGGTGGAGCGGTCTAGTATGGAGAATTTTTTTTTCGTAATATAGAATTCGGCATACGCGGGATTGGTGCTCCGTTATATGCTTTTCTTAAATAAAAAATATAAAAAATAAATATTTATAATTAGGACATCGCCACCACTTTCAATTTTTCATAAAAATATCGAAAACACAAAAATGTTCTCCAAATTCTTAGAAATGCTTGTATGTAACAAAAGATTATGTAACAATTATTACAAGCAATAATTGTCAGCCTGAAACACTCATTTACATTGAAAAATCTTCCGAGAAAAGATACTTGCCGCCAACGGGACTTGAACCCGTGTCCTTCCGATTGCCGGTCGAATGCTCTGACCACTGAGCTATGGGGGCTTATCAAATACCCGCCAAATAATTCAATATATACTAGTGTTTCATTCAACAATTACTGCTTGTTATATTTTTTCCCACCTGAAAACAACCAACTTTATTTTTGCGAGAAAGACATTGTTAGTGTTAAATCCCTCGCTAGGTGGCGTCGAGACAAATTATGTCTGCATTTATTGGGGAAATACTTAAACTTGTTAAATATTAATTATTATTTTTTAATAGGCAAGTATCTTTTCTCGGAAGATTTTTCAATGTAAATGAGTGTTTCAGGCTGACAATTATTGCTTGTAATAATTGTTACCCTTTGTGCTATGCATAAAAATCTTGTCTAAACGTTAGTTTATAAATGAAAAAATAATAATTAATATTTAACAAGTTTAAGTATTTCCCCAATAAATGCAGACATAATTTGTCTCGACGCCACCTAGCGAGGGATTTAACACTAACAATGTCTTTCTCGCAAAAATAAAGTTGGTTGTTTTCAGGTGGGAAAAAATATAACAAGCAGTAATTGTTGAATGAAACACTAGTATATATTGAATTATTTGGCGGGTATTTGATAAGCCCCCATAGCTCAGTAGTCAGAGCATTCGACCGGCAATCGGAAGGACACGGGTTCAAGTCCCGTTGGCGGCAAGTATCTTTTCTCGGAAGATTTTTCAATGTAAATGAGTGTTTCAGGCTGACAATTATTGCTTGTAATAATTGTTACCCTTTGTGCTATGCATAAAAATCTTGTCTAAACGTTAGTTTATAAATTAAAAAATAATAATTAAAAGATTATGTATTTACTTATTGTTCTTTGATATAATTATAAAGAAACACCGTAGCAACAGTTAAACTATTCATAACCAGAGACTAAATCCTCCCACCCCAAACGTGTTTCAAACACAGTGATTTGATCTAGATGAATTTTCCATCATATCTAGCGGATTGGGCTTCCCTCTAAACCAGTGGTTCCCGACCATTTTTTGGCTGGTGACCAGCATGACATTTATTTGTTCTCATAGGGACCACATGGTACAAAAATGAGCTCTTCTTGGATTTCTTCAGCTACTCTCCAACACTAATACCAAAAGGGTTACGAATCAGCTTCAGGACTCCTTTCGATTCGGTTTTGTAGTAAAATGAACAAATGTTTCGCTGACCACATTTGAGATCTCGCGGACCACCTGTGGTCCATGGACCACCGGTTAGGAACCACTGCTCTAAACGGACTAGGACCTTCCCTTCTGAAGGAACTCAGAGAATTGTTGTGTTTATTGGGGGTATGTGTTAGGCCTTCGTCTCTTCGATGATTTTTGTTTATCAAAGTGCGCGTCGGTCGAGTTACAGTTTACGTAGTATTTTTAATTGTGTGCTGCATTAGAATTTTCAACTATTTTTCGATAAGCTATTTAAGAGTTTATTGTGTTTACTGCTCTTTGAACTTTGAACATATGGCAATGTGACATCTGGATGAGAATTACCTTTGAATGTTTTGCCTACTTGTGAAGATGTATTACGAGGTTTTTTGTAAATGAAGCATAACAATTTGGTAGGCGGTAGGGTATGGGTACCGCCGCCCTGGGAACCATTTATTGGATGACCAACACCTCTGCCACAGGTCACCCCAAGTGGTTCGCTACGTTTGGTGACTTAGCAGGGGTGCCCGGGTTCTTGGGGTAATGTTTGTTCAAGTCTTGATGGCGGGTGCGTCGGCCCACCTTCTGCGTGGCGGGCCGGATTGGGAGATGCTGGTTGAGGGAGACCCTTTACAACCGGTTACCGCTGTCCGGGCTGCTCGGTAGTACAGGGGCCCGACCCTCAGGCTCACGACTGAGGGTGGGCTGCCCCATCAACGAGTGTAAAAACCCCGCCGCTGCTGTTGTGCCGGTTCGTGACCGGAGGGGACCCAGCAGTAGCGTTTGGGGCGCATCGGGTGACCTCTCCAGCCGGACTCTCCCTATCCATCGCCTTGCACCGCAGTGGGTGGATTGGATTCATTCGTTCGTCACTCTTGGACACTCTGATCCCCAGCTTCCTACCCACCCCTCATACCCTTTCCTTCCCAGACCTCCCTCCCCCCACACCCCATCATAAAAATATTTAATAAAAATCATGACATCACAAACAACAAAAATTAACAGCATTACAGCGGCGAGTAGTAGGCGACCCCGGCGCAGGCCAAAAATGTTGGTGAATTACACCAACATTCGCGGCCTGCATACCAATTTAAACTCCGTCCACCACCACCTTTTTTCTCAACGCCCCAACCTACTATTCCTGTCTGAAACGCAGATTAGCGAGCCTGTAGACGCCTCCTATCTGGACTGCCCGGGCTTCACCCTCGCAAGCAAGTTCAGACCTAAAGGAGGTGTCTGTCTCTATAGTCGAGCTGACGTCAACTGTGTGCGACTGTTGAATCTGGAAAACTCCAGATTCGACGTAATGTGGGTACGCATCAATCTTGCCAGTACGGTAAGATTCTACGCGTGTTTATACCGCTCACCGAACCTTAGCGAATCAGACACGTCCGAGCTCTTCAAACATTTAAGCGATACTATTGATGACCTCTTGCCCCGCTACCCTATGGCAGAGTTTGTGGTCCTGGGGGACTTCAATGTTCATAACGAACCTTGGTTGAAGTTCTCAGGATCAACAGACTCGGCTGGACGCCAAGCAGAAACCTTTGCCCTTTGCTACGGATTGGAGCAAATGGTTCAGGAGCCTACAAGGGTTCCTGATGTTCAGACTCACCGTTCCAATCTGTTAGACCTATTTTTAACTACTGTGCCACACGTTTACAGTATTGAAGTCACAGCGCCTTTAGGATCGTCCGACCACTGCCTGGTGACGACATCAATCCCTGTAAACTTCAGACCACCAAACGAGAGGCTGAAGAGAAAAGTGTGGCACTATATGTCAGCAGATTGGTTCGGTCTGCGGGCACATTTTAATGCTTTCCCGTGGTCAGCTGTCTGTTTTCGGACTTCGGATCCCTCAAGATGTGCCCAGGAAATTGGTGAGGTTATCACATCCGCGATGGATGGCTTCATCCAATCTACTGTTAAGGAAACTGGTGTAGGCTCAAAGCTGTGGTTCAGTCGACAATGCGCTGAAGCAGTGCGACGAAAAAACGCGGCTTACCGAGCCTACAACACATCTAGAACATCCGAAGACAGAACAGCTTACAACAAATGGCAAAGGAAACCAAGAGAATCATAAATAGGTCAAAATTCGAGCACGACCAGCAGATCAGCAGAAAGCTGACTGCATGCCCGCATGGCAGCAGGCAATTCTGGTCGCTTGCGGGCTCAATAGGTCGCAATTTCTGCAAATCCAGTCTGCCACCTCTTACCAGACCTGACGGCTCACTAGCAAACACCGCCACCGAAAAGGCTAACTTACTAGGTAAAATGTTTGCGGATAACTCAACCCTCGATGACCAAGGTGCTGTCCCGACGTCGGTTCCTCACTGCGGTTTTCGTATGAAAAAGCTGAGGATCCGGCATCGGGAAGAACTCCATGTTTTACGAGGGCTTGATGTTAATAAAGCTAGTGGGCCTGACGGAATACCTGCCCTGATACTGCAAAGGTGCGCTGCAGAAATAGCTCCAATTTTGACGAAGCTTTTTAAACTGTCCCTGAAGACTGGCTCTGTGCCCTCTGATTGGAAAAAAGCGGTTATCCATCCTATTCCAAAGAAGGGTGACCGCTCCAACTCGGCCAACTACCGCCCCATAGCGATCACATCAGTTCTGTCTAAGGTGATGGAACGTGTGATCAATGAAAAACTGCTCACATACCTCGAGAAGAACAAAATTATTAACGACCGTCAATACGGATTCCGGCGGAACCGCTCGTGCGGTGATCTTCTCGCGTATGTGACGCATGTTTGGGGGCGATGCCTGGAACGTTTCGGTGAGACCCAAACGGTTGCACTGGACATATCCAAGGCCTTTGACCGTTTTTGGCACCGAGGACTTGTCAACAAACTGCATTCTTACGGACTTCCCGCATCCTTGTGTACGTGGATTGCCGACTTCTTGAGGGAGAGGTCGATTCAGACGGTAGTCGATGGTTTCACCTCTTCCTCTCACTCGATAAATGCTGGCGTCCCGCAGGGATCGGTTCTGTCTCCAACTCTGTTTTTGTTGCACATCAACGACCTTTTGTCATGTGCACCAATTCACTGTTACGCGGATGACAGTACAGTTCATGATAGCTTTTTGTTTGACAAGCCCCCAAAGGGCTCACAAACTCCAACAGCTCGTAAGGC
This sequence comes from Limnephilus rhombicus, assembly GCA_929108145.2. Classification (NCBI taxonomy): domain Eukaryota; kingdom Metazoa; phylum Arthropoda; class Insecta; order Trichoptera; family Limnephilidae; genus Limnephilus; species Limnephilus rhombicus. The sequence continues at coordinate 24,557,294 of OV815278.1, forward strand.
TTTGAAGCAAAGAATGGACGGTTTCCTCGAGAGTGTTTTCTCTTGGGGTAAAAATAATCTCGTTGAATTTAATGTTTCAAAGACCCAATCTTGTCTGATTACGTCTAAAAGGGATCGAAATGAAAATCTAGTCTCTTTCAACGGAAGCAATCTTCCGAACAGGCCCTCCATTGATATGCTTGGTGTAACCCTAAGTGACCAGCTCAGGTATGGGGGCTCTATCGAAGCCAGAGTAAAGTTAGCCTCCCAAAAACTGGGCGTACTGTACAGGGCCCGCAGATACTTTAATAGTACACAACTGCTAACCCTGTACAAATCGCAAGTGCGCCCCACGGTTGAATTTGGCAGCCACCTCTGGTCTGGAGCTCCAAAATACCTGAAAAATACCCTCGACTCTGTGCAGAAACGGGCGGTCCGTTTGATAGATTCTCCCATCTTAACAGACGGATTGCAATCTTTAGAGCACAGGCGTAGGGTGGGAATGCTATCCTTGTTCTACCGGTATTACAATGGAAGATGCTCCGAGGAACTAGCATCATTGATCCCTTCGGCACCGGTGCATAGTCGGGAAACACGCCAAACGCGTGCCCAACATTTGCACACAGTTGACATTTGTCACATGAGAACGGGTCGTTTCTTCGACTCGTTCTTGTGTTCAACAGCTCGGCTGTGGAATGATTTGCCGGCCTCTGTGTTTCCTCCTTCCTACAACATGGGTCTCTTCAAGACCAATGTTCATTCCTTCCTCTCCTCAAAAAGACCCTCCACACAGCATCCCAGATGACATAGGCCCTGAGGGAAATTATTTTCCTCAGGGCCTCCTGTGTGGAGTTAATGTAAAAAAAAAAAAATAACGAAAAAATATTCAGCATCATGCTGACCATGCTGCAGTGAAAGCCTTCCCTGTTGTAGCCAGAACGTTAGGCAGATATTTTTTCTGCTGTATTACAAGATGTTGACTCAATTTCACAGAAATGTTGTCATAGGAGTAATATTATTCGTCGATATAGTTTGTTGCAATTGGAAGCGATGGAACTGCATTCAATACGGGCTACAAAAGAGTTGTGATTTGGTGCCTTGAATCACTTCTCAAACGGCCTTTACAGTGGATTCTCTGTCAGTTACACGCAAACGAGCTCATTTTGAGACTACTTTTTAACTGCATTGACTGGACCGCAAAGTTTCATTGGAATTATCGGAAAATCCTTAAATAAGTGTGAACAACTTCCTATCCTGAAATTTAAAGTCATTCAATGTTCTTTGGCAAGTGTGAAAAATGAATAGGATCTAATTTTACAGCTCAGCTGTATATATGGAAAATCTGTAAAACCATTGACTGATTGATGAGATTGATGATTCCAGATTCCGCAATGAAAACTTGTCAAAAAAACCCGGTAAAATTGTACATTCCAGGTGGCTCACTTAAACGAAGCGGGTTACCCTAAAACCATCAGAAAATGTCTTAACTTTAACGACAGTTTACGCACCTATGTGTTTCAACGTTAAGACCAAACCAATATGTATTTCCGGAGTTAGACATTTGCATGAAACAATATTGCTTTCACGGCATTTGTCCAGTGATTTTATACATATTATTAATACAGTAATCTAGCACAATGGTTTTTTGGATATCTCAAACATATTGTTAACCATTTTACCCGACAACCGAAAATGATTAAGAGAGTTGGCCTTAAGAAGAATATTGCAAGCCTGGCAAATGAAAATAATTATATTGGTGTTATGAATTGGGGTAATGTAACGGAGTCACCGCTCATTAAATTTGTTAGGAACGAGACAATTTGACAAGCCGTTACCGATTAAACGATAATTGTCGATGTCATGGTAAAGAATTTTCCTTGCCCACTCAAGGCATAGAGGGATGTGTGAAAATTGTAACAGAAGCCTCAGCTGCTGTCAGTGAGACGAGATGACTTAATAAAAACAAGGTTTTAGTCACGAAACCTTATGCCACTTTTTTACACCAAAATGCAGTACCGTTCATAGCAACTTTTGCAATTTTCAAGTTTTTCAATGCGGTAAATAATATGTGTACATTTTTTATTTCCACTATTTGTTCCGTTCTACCAATCTATGAATGTATTATCTGTAAAATAAATGGTAAAATACAAATTTTATGTGTGTTTTATTTCGCGTGTATAAGCTATAAATACTTAGGTAAAATCGTGAAAATGATAAAATACAAAGCTTTGGCGATGTCCAAGTTTTGTGAATATATTTTTTTTTATTATTTTTGTAGAAATTGTTAATATATGGAGCATCTTTTCCAACTATGCCGATTTCGAAATTCTCAAAAAAAAAATTTTTCTCTCCATGCTAGTCAACAGCATCCTTATAATCACCACCTAAATTCTGTTTACGGCGAAAAGGAGTGTACGAATGTGATTCTGTGTCGGAGTTGTCACAATATAAACAAAAATTTTAACAAAACAAAAAAACGACTTCAAAAAATGCACTAAAAAGTAAAAAAATAATTTCGTATTCTTCTACAACTTAAAAATCAACTTACTTTTTCTACTCATCAATATGTAGGTCCGATTGTTATTTTTGGAGTCGGTGTCAGCCAAGGTAGGTTTGTAACTACAAACATAGTTATAGGTGAGATGTGCTTGTGTCGCACGCGCGACTTGACAAGGTGAGAGGCGAGATCGGCCGCGGCGGGAGAGGAACTGTCAAGTGAATACGCCGGGCAGGGTACCTTGGCTGACACCGACTCCAAAAATAACAATCGGACCTACATATTGATGAGTAGAAAAAGTAAGTTGATTTTTAAGTTGTAGAAGAAAACGAAATTATTTTGTTACTTTTTAGTGCATTTTTTGAAGTAGTTTTTTGTTTTGTTAAAATTTTTGTTAATTTTTTGATTTTTAGTGAATCTGAAGTACACTAAATAATTCGATTGAGATTCGGCCGAGTATCGTTAATTTGCTTTTAAGAATTGGAGAGTTCCGTTACTTTGTCATGGATCCCATAATCAGAACCTAACTAAACTCTCATTAAACTACTCTTAAAGTACATCCTATCAAATAAAAAAAAATCATCGAAATCGGTTGGCGTGATATTGAGTTATTCGTCCATTTGTCGCGCACATACTTGATGCAAATTTAAGACTTATATGATTTTCTCGTGAATGCCATTGTCAAAACTGGACCAAATTAAAATGGGACCACACGGAAAGCACCAGCTTTCAAATAAAAAATAATCATCAATATCGGTTCACTCAGTCGAAAGTTCTGAGGTAACAAACATAAAAAAAATACAGTCGAATTGAGAACCTCCTCCTTTTCGAAGTCGTTTAAAAAGGGTAGACACTGCTTCGATGTTGGTTTGCGAGGTATATTGAAAGGAATCAAGTATAATAGTTCAGGGCTGTATCGATTCAGTCTGATTCCCATGGCCTTTTGAATTGATTCCTTTTATTCATTCCTTTAATTCAATTAAATCCCAAAAAAAAATAAAATTAAATGAATAGGGAGGCTAACACCGCACAGGAGACCGGGAGTCTACGGAGTACCGCAAAAGAGGAGAGTGATAGGCTACTAAGTAGTTCTGTGTCGATCGTGAAAGACCTGATCGTCGAAACCCGCTCACGAGCCACCAAAGAGCGAGCGGGTTATTTATTCGTCAGCACCCGGGTCTCACGATCCGCAACTCGACGAGAACAACGCGGCGCACTCCCGTGACCCGTGAACCGCGACACACTCCCGCGACTCGCGAACTACGACACATTCCTGCACCCCGTGACTCACGGACCCGTCGCCGGGTGCCCATGTGGCGAGTGGCGAGACGTGTCAGCTCCCGGAACTCGCGAACTGTGAACTGCGACACATTCGGTCGCTGACTGCCGATCAACGCACACACGTGCGTGACGTAACAGTATCTTGCTTCTTGCCCGTGTGTCACGTCATCGCGGGATTGTTTAGTAGATTCGATTTTTGAATATTCGACTAGACACGGAGACGTTTTTAACTAGAGCGTATCTTGGTATTGTTAATCAAAGTGCTAAGTGCTGTTTTCATAAAAACTTTTAATTTTTCGTGTGGGTGTGAATGTAATTGTACATTGTAATAGAAACTATAAACTGGTAAAAGTGTAAAATGTCTGACCTTAATAAAAAGAAATTATAATAAAGCATTACAGCTTACAGCTAATTTACTTATTTAAATTCTCAATAAAAGCTTCAGAACAACACGTTTTTTACAAGGTTTTTATATTCTTCAAAACATGATAAAACATTGTTTTTTTTACCCCTGAAGCATGTCTTTTTTAAAATTTATTTCTGGGACATGACATTACTAGTTGCAGGTGTGAGCAGTGAGAGAACGTTCACACAATTATAACCTGGGTTTCGTATCGCGTATGACTTGACCGGTCTGGGCGGCGAGCGTCTACCGCACGGCGCGCCCGTAGAAAGTCACTGGGTAATGAGTAATCGAGTTTCGTATTTTGTGTCGCGAAAAGAGCGGGTCTTCGGGACCCCCTCGAGACGCCAGTGTGTCGTGAGCGACCCGGGTCGTGTAAAACGATCGATCGACCCAGGACTACTACTAAGCACCGCACAAATAGGAGACCGATTATTCTATCTCATTATCTCGCAGGCTACAACCCATACATTAATGTGTTTGTCTCTTTTTAGTGTCGCTTTTTCGTTTCATTGAATTTCAAATCACAATGAGTTGGGAGGCTAGGAAACACCAAACAAAGAGGAGACCGATTATTCTATCTCATTATCTCGCAGGCTAAATCCTATATATGTATGTGTTTGTCTTTTTTTAGTGTCGTAATTTTTCGTATGTAAGATGTATTTATTGCTAGCAATTATATCTTAAAATTATACAGGTTTTCGTTTCACCCTTAAAATTTTATTAATTTTATTTTATTTATTAAACTTATAACTTATAACTGTTCCACTTTACGTGATCTAGTATAAACATACATTTTAACATTAAGATGAGTATTTTATGACAGCTAACCACAGTTAATTGGCCTTATAATATCTGCAAATTTATGTATTATATCTACCCAAGAACTATGTCTAAAAGTAGGTAGGTTCTTGTATTCCGATATCTTTCGTACGTACCAAAAAATCGATAAGCATCTTTTTAACTTCTCACTTTTCTAGCTGATGTTCGGATTCAAAGTCGAAAGTTTTCGACTAACTATGTAATGAAATTGACGGCTTGGCGCGCGGGGGAATGAATGAACCGCACGGACGGATTAAGGGCTGGCATTGAGGAATGAATTAGCAACTTTTGACTAGTGTTTTGTGTCTTACCTCGCAGTGACTTGATTTACTCGCGAGCTGCGGACCTAGGACTGGGATGCGTTTGGGACAGATCTGAGATTGACATGACGATGACGTCTGACGTCATTTGTGGGTCTGAGATTTACAAAAGACGACGACGTCACAGGTGAAAAAGACTTTTGTTTTAATTCCTGAATAAAGCGCTTCGGACAATCTCGATTCCGACAGACTATATACCTGGGACGCGGACATTGAACACGGACCTGGGACGGCGGGGACCTTAGGACAATCTCAGGACTATTGATTAGGACAAATGATCAATTCCTTGCGTGAAAGAGATGCTCGGGCAACACGGCTGAATCGCGGCCGCGTTTTGGGTCATGGATTTTGATGATGTTCGGGTGTTTTTAGAATGGCGGCGCGGCGGTAGCGGGATACAATCGTAATAGGCGAGTCGTTCACAATACCGTCCGTCGACCACTTCGCGGCGCGCCGCCCGCTTAGTAATATTTAAATACCTATGAAACAATATAATATTTAAATCGTTTACGAAACAAATTATTTATTGAAATAATTTAACAGTAAAATAAATGGAAATTAAAAATGTATGGTATTGTTAAAACTCGTAGGATGCAAGGCCAAAGATAAGGAATGAAGAATCAATTCCTTTTGAAATTGAGAATTAGATCGAGTGTGTCACAAGATTGAATTTATTAATTTAATGCGGTCATTCAATTTTGCCCATGTCTACTTTGTAATACCCATTCTGCAAATAATAAATCTTAAGAATTTATTATGAATTCTTTCTATCGCGATAAAATGAATAACATAACTAGGTGCCCACTTTGTTGAGTTGTATTCGATTTGACTCCCAACTAATGACATGTAGGTACAATTTGAATATATGAAAGACATAGACGATATGACTGGTCAGTGGTTGAGTGGGCATAGCGCTTGGGTCCCACCCGGGCGTCGCGTGTTCGATTCCTCGGCTGGCTAAGTCCTCCATCACAACACAAGCAACATTTTCGGCTTTCCGTGGTGGCAGTAGGAGATTTTCAAACATTGTTGGGTTATTCGTAACCCGGGAATGTTTGTCTTTCTTTTTAAAAAAAAATAAAATATATATATATATTATATATATGGGACCAAAAAGTAGAGCAATAATTATTAATATACGGGCCGGAATGCTCTCAAGGCGGTTCTACCAATAAGGCGACGATGACAGAAATTTACTCTTGACAGTACTGCTCTGTACACACCTGAGTTGTGGACAAAATACAGAGCAGTGCAATCGGACATGCTGAGGGTGTACTACAATGCATATATGCAACTTATGCAACTTCCAAGGTTCTGCAGTGCCTCCATTCCTTCATTGAAGGGATGGAATAAATAATATTAATTTTCTTCATATATTTTTTTACGAATAAGGTAGGATAGGCAGTGCATATGTGCCTGTATGGAATGCACACCTTCGCCCATTATCATTGTACACTAAAACAACATTCTTCCCCGGTCTTTTCTCTGCTTTTTGCATGGCGTTCAATATTCGTACCCACAAGCAGATTACCCGTATTTAGCGTAATAAGTACTCCTAAAGCTATGTTTCATTCAGTACAACATGTAGGCCCTGATTCGCGTAGTTTGTAATAGATTATCATAAATCAAATGAATTAAATAATAATACTATTCTCACTCGAATAGAAGATCCGCGAGTTGTTTGACTGCGCTCGTCCAAGTCTAAAGGGGTGGGTATAAGTTGCGCCCTTAGTCGTGCTGTGGCAGTTGCCGCGAACAGACGCCGTCCGAACGGCGCCGAATGCACCCGAATCGGTTCGGAAAACCTCGATTGGCAAATCGCAGCCTCCGAGAGCCGCTCTCAGATGGCACTGGAGTTTCACGTCAACCGCGATTGTTCATTTTTCAAATTTTTTTTGAGCGATCGATTTATCTTTTGAGCTCGAAGCGCTCTAATAAAAAATCGGTCATCACGAAGTTTAATAGGCGCTCGAGGCGACAGATAAATAATGAGAATTCCACGCGCTTATCGAGAGGCGTTGCGTAATAGTTTTACGGAAACTACGAACAACTTCGTCGAGTGATCCGTTCTAATGCACGATAAATATAGTGATTATTATAATAAAAGTAAATAAATACTATTTTTATAAATTGATAAAAAATAAATTATTAAAACATAAAAACAAGAGTTTGTTTTCGTAAAGTATTTTTAAAACACGTGTAAAATAATGATGTAAAATAAAATAATTTTGCGGATGTAAATTAAAACAATTAATGATATAATCAGCGACTATATTAAATTTAAGGACGTGGAAGTACAAGGAAAGTCACGTGAAGGAAAGAAAGAAGGAAGATGTATTAGAAAGTAGACCAGCGCAAGTATGTGCGGCCAGAAACGGGGTCAGCTGCGAGGCTCGCAGGGGCCGCGCGGGGTGCCCGAGGACCCCAGTGCAGTTACATAACAAGCAGCACGCTCCTCACGATCATCCCCTCATTCCCTCATCCCCTCATCATGCTCAACACCTCGCTATATCCATTCGGATGGACTAAAACTTAAATACATTATCTTTCATGGAGATTTCATCAATAAATAATCTTATGACACAGACTACAAAATCGCACAAACATATGTTTAAAAATAATAATAAAATATATATAAATTAAAAGTAAAAATATTTTTTATCGTCACCTTATGAGTATATCGATATAAAATACATTTCTACCCCGTAAATTAAATATTTTGTATTATATATTATATTGCAAAGCGTTAAACGCCCAATTCATACTAATATTTGTATTTTTAATAATATATCTGTATATAATATAATAAAAGCAAATAAAATATATTGTAGATTTAACGTAGTGTGGTGTGTGTAACTTTTAGTGCAAAATATAATTTTTATAATTTTTACTGCCGATGGGAGGTCGTCACGAATAAAGCTAAATTCTAAATGATGTACATAAACCTTAAAAGTAAGTTGTATGATATACCTAAAATAGGCTACATCTTATAACATAACACGCGGTTCGTAAACTAGTATTTTCATATATCGGTTAACGATAGATAATTAAAAAAATATCGGTAAAATGTAACGCAGTTTGATATTAAGATAATAATTAAGAAAGCAAGTGCGAAATCTGCGTATGCCGGCAGGTATCTAACGAAACTTAATTTAAATTAAAGTAAAGATTAACACTGGTAAAGGAATACACATTCTAAAATAGCTGTGATCGACAGCGCTTGTAAAACGTGGCATAAAGTTTCTAGAACTTTTTAAAATGGAACCACCCAGTTTCGCGCCGATTAAATATTCCGTCCGGTCCCGTTTCCGGCTAAAAAACAATGATCACTCGTTCAGCATATTTGCCATGGCTCTCAGAGCCTGGCTGGTGTGTGCAATCGTGGTCCAGACGGTGGTGGCAGGCAATCCTGACGCCAAGAGGCTGTACGATGATCTCCTGAGCAACTACAACAAGCTGGTGCGACCGGTGGTGAACGTCACAGATGTGCTGAGAGTTTGCATTAAACTTAAGCTGTCCCAACTAATCGATGTGGTAAGATAAACAATAACTTATTTACTTAGTCCGTCCATTAACCATCAGATGAGCGACAAGGTCTGGCCCGATCCTTTCGATTTTAAAACTTGCGTACTTTATTTTCTGGTTTCTTAGAAATAAACGGTTTCATGACTTCCTCAAAGTCGGTGAAGCGTACATTTCGTAATGGATTTTTTTTTTCAAAAACGATTTCGCGTAGAAACACTACTAGGTCTGTGTAGACCGAAAAAGTATTTTGCAGGTAGTTGGTGTGTGCTCTCGTGTTGGAACATGTTATCGAGGAATTGTTTTTTTCGCTTATAAAATTGAAATATTTTTAACTTTATGAGTAAAACCTCAAATTGTAATATATAATTAAATGAAGACAATATTAGCGGAACTTAGTCGAAAATCTGGAAATAGAAAAATCAGAAAAAGATATGTGCAGAAGCGCCCATTTCTTTTTCTGATTTTTCTGTTTCCAGAGTGTCTTGACTTAAGTAGAAATCGAAATATTTTCAGATTGGCAGTTGAAGCTAGCGAAAATAAAAAGCAACGCAAAACTCGATTCCATTGCGTTGTCTTTATTACACACACACTCACAAACACACACACAAACCCACACACCATAGTAAACACATGTGCATGTAAATTCACATCTTTGGCACATCTGGCCATGCCTAGCCCTACCCAACGAAAAATTATATATAAGTTCTGCACAGCTTTTTGCACCACATCCGAATGTCGCTCATCGGGGGTTAAAAATGTCAATGTGTTATAGGTAATGTAAACTGTATTTTAGCAGAAGTTACCTCACGTTGGTAAAAGTGAGTATCCACTTCTGAGGGAAAAAGCAGTAAATGTCAGTGAAAACTCGCACTCACACTGATCTCTGCTTTGTGTCACATGAACCACACAGTATCCTGCCATACAATTTATTTTGGTAGCAAAAAAGGTCTTAATTTTAATGGCTGACGTAATTTTATGTTTATTTTTTAATTTCTCTACATTTTGATTAAAAATTTTTTTTGTAAGCTTTGTTAAAAAAAAAATGACGTGTTTGAAACATAAAATATGGAATTTTTAAATACTAAAGTATATTTAAAATTCAAAAATTTAATAGGCAATTTTGTCTAGTTTCTATAATGGTATTTGTTTTTACGACATCAAAAAAAAGAAATATATGGGACATTCAAAAGACGTTGGAAAAATTCCGAAATCCGATGATGAATTATTTTTCTTAACGGTGTATACAACAGATAAACAACCCTCTTTGGCTGTATAAGAAATGTACATATCTTTCCATGAACTATTTTTTGTCATTTTTTAATTAGTAAAGTTTTCACATGTACGGACGTTCATCATTTGAATATAATTTTCACGACGTTTTTTAGTAAGGCTGAATATGTACAGATGAATAAAAACGACCCAATATTACTAAAAACATTACTTTTAATCGAAACCTGAAAGTAGCAAAGAAAATCTTAAATTGCGAACGGAACACAAGATCCCAAAAAGTCACACTGGTAATAAGTGATTTTTTTTTTCAAATGGTTTTTGGAAGAACATAGGTAGGTATGTTCAGATACGTGTTATAACACGTAATGTTAGATTTTTGTTTAATTGATAAACCTCAAGAGTAGGTATATATTTATAGTAAAATAATGTTTTCAACGTATTTTGGTTTCATATCATGGCCTTTCCGCGACAATCGTTTGACAAGCTTTTATAAAAAGTAATTAATCGATTGCAGGCCCTCCATTGTTTTAAATTTTTTTTGATCTCATCAGATGTGCCTACATAGATTAATTGAGTTTAGATACTACTACTCCTTTAGCTATGCCGAAACAGCCCTCAAGCAAAATCAATGCTATTCGCAATCATTGTTGAATAAAAGTTGTAAATTATTTGCTGCGTTGAGCTTGATTTTAAAATTGCACAAAAACTAATAATTAATTTATTTCTACACCAATTAGAGCTTTTTTTAAAGAATTTATAGTTAGATAATGAATTACTTTATTCCTATATGACGCAACTCTACATTTCTGAAGAAGATTTTTTAATTAAAACAGCACCTTTCAAAAATACAAAAAAATATTAGGCACAAATACACGTCACCAATTTAGGACAACAGGACTACCAATATGCAGGAATAGATTAATTATTAATGTCTAAATTTAAATAATTTCTAACACAAATAAAGTACACTGAAAACTAAAACTAAAAATAATAATAAAAAATAAAAAAATGATAACAACAAGAACATAATAATGGGAACAACATAGTAAAAATTTGTCAATGACTAACTTATTATTACTCCCCAAAACACAAAAGCACAGCTTTTATGGGGTATAAATTTTAATTAAAATGTAATAATAAATTAAAAATAATAATACCATATTTTTTAAAAATAAATTTATTTAAAAAAAAACATTTATTAAATTTGATTAATATTGATTTATAATAAACATACATTTTATACCCACGGCAAAGTTATCGCACGATAGCTTACATCCTTTGAAGTATCATAAAATAATAATAAGCAGGTTTAAAGTTGAAATATTCTAGGAATGTGGGCGCTTTGTACATAATTTCATGAGGGTGTTTTAAAATTGTTTTGTGTCCTGAGCACCCGAGTCAAGTTTTAAATTTCCGCGTTATATTACGTTTATAAGATGTTAAAAATCCTTTGTCAGAACTTCAATTTTATTATAATTGACGAAGTTTGCCTTCATCTTGATAGCTTTGAAAATTTAATAAAAGTTTTTTTAACAACTCACGAGACTTTTCTTTGCTAATTTCCATTGCTTACTCAAACAAAGGAAAATTATACCAATCTCCAAAAGGAGTGAAAATAATACTTTTGAGAACATTTTGGGAGATATAATTTCAGTCTCTCACAAGGAAACAAGTATTAGAATATTTACTAAGATTTTGGTCCTCTTTGCTTCATATACTTGTAATTCAATTTATTATTAACTAGCTGACCCGGCGAACTTCGTACCGCCTCAGAATCAATAACTTTTGTGTTAACTTATCAGCTGAATTAATTTCAGATTTTTTCAAGTTAAAAATTACACAATGAAGCAATTATCGATGCGCAACTGTCCGTGTTTTTTTTGTCAGTATCAGAGATGGCGTTGTTTACGGATTTTTGTTTTGTGATTTTCTTACTTTTCCACTTACTTACGGAAATTACGTGTGATTTTCTTTATACGTGTGAGGGAGAATTATTATAATTATTGCATTTTTCCTTTGGAGGAGTGCAGACACACGTTCACCGTTTGTCTCATTTTCGACTATTGACATTTAGTGTGTAAGGAAGAGGCGCAGCATTATATGTTTGTGAACAAAAGCAAAACAATCAGCGCATTGACATTTGATGTTTTTGAATTTTTGGAATCTACTCACTGTTCAATATTATATTTATCACAGCTATTCAAAAGATGAGAATTCGTTCCGTACAAAGTGTATGAGGAAAAGAATTTTCTTCATATTTTTCCGATGTTTTAATAGCTATTCTGCTATTCGGGGCGGAGTCAAACCCAACAAATCAAATGTATTAAAAATCGGTCCAGTCGTTCTTGAGTTATAAATGGTGTAACTAACCCGACTTTGTTTTATATACTAAGATTAAGATTATTGTAACTCATCGTTGCAAAAAGAATGTTGTGATGAATGGTGTGCTCATCTATATATAATTGAAATCATCGCTGAAACCCAACTATAGCAATATTGAAATGTTAATTAATGTAATAATTATCCGATATATTCTGTTGGCGAGCCAATAAATAAATAAAAAAAGCCGACAGGCCTCCTAGGAGGGAAATGACCATGTAGGTCATACGATCAGGTTACCTAGGCAAATCACCGCAAAATATCTTGGAGTCACACTGAAGAAATCACTTACATGGTCACCGATCCATATAATAAATAAAAAACAAGTAAAATTTCTGGAGTTTTTTAGCCACTATCCACAATCATATAATTTTTCGTGGAAAAAAATTGTATTATTTCACAATTTATGCCCGTGAAGTCTATTGTTTTATGAAGGGTGAATTTTACAGATTGATAATAGTACCTCCTTTGGAAAAAGACAATCGAAATACATAATATTTTGCATCTGTTGGGTCAAATCTAGCAAAAAACATTTTATTAGAAACCCAGCAAACGGAAGACTCTTTAGCATTGACAATTGATACAAAGGAACAATCCTTTTCATTTGATATTAAACCAACTACTGTAGAAGAGGTCTTAAAAATAATCAACAGCCTTAATACTACACATGCAAAGGGTCCAGATAGTCTAAATACACAAATACTAAAAAAAATTAAAAATCAGATTTCTGCTCCGCTATCATATATTTACAACTTAAGTTTTGCATCAGGAATATTTCCTGATCACTTTAAAAAATCAATAATTGTCCCAATTCACAAATGTGGACCTAAATCTCTTGTAGAAAACTACAGGCCAATATCACTTTTAAGCGCGATATCCAAAGTCATTGAAAAGCTTTTCAAAACTAGGTTAAACGAATATGTGGAGGAACATAACATTCTAAGTCCAAACCAATACGGCTTTCGGTCGGGTAAGGGAACGGATGATGCCATCGCATGTCTCACGGAAACTATTGCAGGGAATATGAACCGTGGCAAGAAAACTATTGCCCTTTTCCTGGACCTGGCCAAGGCATTTGACACAATATCTCATAAAATTCTTTTACAGAGACTTAGAAATATAGGAATAAAGGGAAAAGCTTTTCAATGGATAGAAAGTTATATATCTAATAGATTTCAACAAACCAGAATTAACGAGGCTATTAGCACTTCACTAAAATACACTTTTGGGGTACCACAAGGAAGTACACTTGGGCCCCTTCTCTTTATTATATACATAAACGAACTTTGTAACCAACACATTGGTGGCAAAATTATCACGTTCGCTGACGATACAGTTATTTTGTTTGAAGGAGATGATTGGAAAGAAACACACCACCTTGCGAACACAGGTATAAACAGAGTAAAACAGTGGCTGGACAGTAATTTGCTTACACTAAACATACAAAAAACAAAATATCTCACATTTAGCGCTACCCTTGCAGGGCAACCCAAAACACCTCATCACCTCACAATACACAATATTAAGTGTAGCCTTGGAAATAATAACCATACTTGTAAATGCGAAACCCTTGAATGTGTTAAATCTATTAAATATTTAGGTATAATAGTGGATAACCACCTTAAATGGAAACAACAAATTGAAAACACAGCTAATAAAGTGCGCAAGCTTATTTATATATTTATAGCATTGCGGGAAATTATAAAAACTCAAGACATTAAAAAAATATACTACGGGCTCTGTAACTCCGTCATAACCTACGGTTGCATTGGATGGGGTGGAACAGGATTAACAATATTATACCCGCTACTGAAGGCACAGAAATCCATTCTACGCGTCATTATGAAAAAACCCTTCAGATACTCGAGCGACGCTCTCTTCAAGGAGTTTAATGTGCTTGATGTTCGACAGTGTTACATAAAAAAAATAACAATCTACGTCCACAAAAATATAAGCAAAACGACAACAGTCGATCATAATCATCAAACCAGAAGTAAGAGCAGAAACGACCTTTCCATTCCTACAAGCAATACTGCGGCTTATCAAAAAGCTTTCTCATACCTGGGACCAAAAATATACAACAAAATCCCCTCTCAATTTAAACTGTGTGATTTATCATCCTTCAGTACTAAAATTACAAAATGGTTATTAGAATTAGGTAGGACAGATTCCGAAAAATTATTAAAAAACGTAGTTTGAGTTGATTTCTTCGATTTTGTATTTTTTATTTTCCTAAAAAATATTTTTTTATTTTTCTTTCTTACATTTATATATTATATTTTTATTTTATATTTTACATGTATCTATCTGGATTTTATTGTTTATTACTGCTAATTAGTATTTTCCTAAAAAAATACTTTTTTTTTATTTTTCTTTCTTACATTTATATGTAATATTTTTATTTTATTTTATATTTTACATGTACCTACCTGGATTTTATTGTTTATTACTGATGTACACCTAGAATAACACAACTTTTATCTGATATTGTACCTAATATCTAAGTAACTCCCCCAATATGTACCATTATTGTTTATTATTATTGAATCCATTAATGTGAAATTATGTACATGCAACCTGCCAATTTGACTGTCCTAAAACGGGAAACCTTCCTAGTTGGACAGTCAAAGCTTCCTTTTATATTGTTATTATCTTGTATGTAATAAATGTAATAATAAATAAATAAAATAAATAAATAAATAAATAAATAAACATAGCTTGCAAACTACACAATACACTACCAGCTACGATCAGATAAACTGAAAACTGACTCGTTGACAAAATTCAAACAAGATATAAAAAAATGGATTATAGGCAGGGCTGGGCAGTATTTGAATTACTTGTATTTGTATTTCAATTACTTCCTAAAAATGTATTTTGTAATTGGTATTTCAAATACTTTTAGCTTCAAAATACATTTTCAAATACTTTTAGGGATCTTAATAATGATAATGAAAAATAAACTGATATAGATAATACAAAGACTAAAAACGCTGGAATCCTGTACTATTTTCCTGTGCTATAGCCCTCTCAGTAATGATTATTAATTTGTAGTTCTCTTATCATTGCTTTATAATGTACTGTACCTTTTTTATGTCATGCTAGTTATTATTATTGTCCTGTGCTATGATAGCACTGTTATTGTACATTTTGTATAATATTATCCTTGTCATTGCTTTGTATTGTACATTTTTGTATCATAGTATTAGATCGAGCTCTATAGGAATAATATGACTGATTACTAGATTGTTTTTAAGTTAATTCACTTGAAGTGAAATAACACAAAACTGCGTCATCTATATATAAAAAAATGAATCCCTGTTTCCTTCCCTTGGTCACGCCATGACTTCAGAACGACTTTACCTATTTCATTAATTTTTGAAGTAAAACTTCTTTACGCACGCTTGATTTGGGGAGTAAGCTGGTGAATGCGTGACGAAAGCGTCATGAAAAGTGTGATCGGACGAGGCGAACGGTCGGGCGAGGCGAACAGAAGTTGAGAGGGAGATATAAGTTAGTTAAGTTATACTTCAGTCGTGTGGTCTAAAGCACACTCGTTTTTTTTAAGTTTTCTAATACTTTGTAGAAGGTTCTTACGGAAAGAAAAATTGAGAAAATTACGCAGAAAATTGGATAATTTCAGACAACTTAACGACTATTTTAACTTTGCACGTTTGACAGTTCACGCGTTTGATGAAATTGAATTTAACAGGCAAACGTTTTTTTTGTAACAAAAGAATCGTCTATGGATTTTTTTTATTTATAGATATTTTAAATAGGTACCTATATTAGGTACCAGATTTGATTGATTGTTCTTATAATATACAAAAATGAATATTTGTAATGTATGCAAAATGAAAAATTGAAAAAAAAAATTGTAACAACTGGCACAAAGTTGTTTGAAAATCAATGTACTGGGACTGAATATATGGAACGCGGGAGGGGGGTTGGCGGGACGGGGGAGCGGGAGAGGGGAGAGGGTAGGCGGGGAAGGTGGAAGGGAAGGGGATGCGGGGGGGGGGGGGGGACACACGCACGGAAAAGGACATGCAGGGAGAAACAATTTATTTCTTTGAATATGGCGTAGAAACGCATGCCGGGAACCAGCTAGTGTTTTTATAATAATAATTATTATTATCTAAACCTGGGTCCTACACCACAAAACTTTACGATTAATGAGTCTTCTGAGCAACATGATTGGTCAGTTTTTGCAGGTCTCTGTTTCACTCTTCTCAGCTTTGCTTTTGCGGAAACACACCCTTAGATAAGGAAGGGCACTTACGACAATTTATTGCAACCAAAGGTTCTACTAAAACCAAATGAATTGTGCAATTTGTATTTAAAATTAAAAAAAAATGGTTAATATTTTGTATTTGAAATTATATACACGACTTAAAAGTATTTTGTAATTCGTATTTTAAATACATGCGAAAAAGTATTTTGTAATTTGTATTTTAATTACAGCAAAGCGTGTATTTTGCCCAGCCCTGATTATAAGTATTGGACGCCACACTATTACAAACATCTGTAAAATAAATCACACATAGACAGAAATAACTATTCACATACGAACTAACCCATATAAAATAAATGAAAATAATAGAATCCTGTCAAATTTAACTCCATGTTAGACAGAATTTACTTATTTATTTCATCTCCTCCAACAATTATAAGCTCTTTAAATGATTTACCCACCTTTCCAATCACCCTATTTTTTGAAAATTCAATTCAAATTAATATGTAGGTATGTTACCTTAAACACTCTTGTAACTAGGCTATTCATTTATGTACTTGTACGCTTGTCTCGACACAGGTATATATCCTAGTGAGACAGGCATAAAACAAACCCAATGTACATATACTATTTTATAGATAAATAAAAAAATATATTATTACACAATTGATGTACAAATATTTTATATGATTATTAAATTAAATAGGGAATACGAGACAAGTACGTAGGGTATTTGTGGTGAGAATGTAGAATGTTTGAAATGTGAGGATCCACAGAAATTTTTTTTGTTTTGAAAGTGAATTGGGTTTTCGATGTTGTTATCAGGGAGAAGGTTGACAATTTTAGGAGCTAGGTAGATAAATAAATTATCTTTGTGTTGATGTAGTATGTAGTTTACGTACTTTGTAGTATGGGTTGATTATAAATAGTTCTGTTGCATAGAAAGGAAAAGGATTCACCGAAAAAGGATAAGAACTTGTAGTCTGGCAATGCGCTTTTCTGCTTCCTTTCCCCATCCAACAGGCACAATCACAGTAATAACCGTGAGGTTCGTTATTTTGATAGTACCCAGCGGAGTTATTTATAATGGCGGATACACGGCGGAGCACAGTGGTTGTCTCGCGGCGGGAGTTTTATTACAGACTGATTAAGATTGTGGGTAAGATTGACGGGTAGGCAATTGGGAATAGGTAGGACAAAGGACTTGCAACAATAATTAATACCAATCCCAAGCAGTGACAGTATGTATGCGTGCTATGTAGGTATGTGTATGTGTAGGTATATGTATGGGCGTAACCAGTTCTGGTGGTGTAATTATGTTGTAAAAGAGTTTTTTTTTATTGTGTGTTTGAACAAGAAGTAGGTTGACGTAGCTATTAGATGGATTTTTTTTTCATATGAATAACTCATAAGAGTCCCAGCTGCTCCCTCCAGGAGCCAGTGAGTCTATTGCATCCCCAATTGGGGTATGTTGTGAGGCTGAAGGTAGTAGGGAAGGGAAGGAGATGAAGAAGAGGAAGGTAGAGAAATACCTGCCTATTCAGATTTGGTCACCAAACACGGCTAAAACCATTTCAAGCAAACGTTTCAATTCTGAATGGTGATCTTACACTAGGGCGGTACTAAGAGTATCTTTCACTCTGGAACGTGCCGCAAATATATTATTCCGCAAATGTACTCAAATATAATTATTTTAAATGAATTATTCGTGAAATAACACAAATTAATCAAATAAAATTTATTTGCCCACACCGGGATTCGATATCGCGAACTTCAGATTGCGAGTCAAGAACCTTACCGCTAGTCCATGCCGGCCGTCCTTACCTCTAGACCACGCGGATTTGACGTATGTGAGACATTATCGATGAAGAGTCGAATGGAGGAATATCTTGTCGGTCGCTTATTGGTAACACGTAATACCATTTTTTGGGAACTCAAAAATTTCACGCCTAATGGCAACAAAACGACTTGAAATATTCCAAGATTCCACACTTACGGCCGTGGTTCCTATGATCAATCTAAGTTTTCTATGATCAATCTAAGCTTCCGATCAGCTACACTATTAAACGTAGAGTTTAAGAAAAAGATTAACTAGTCAATTTTTAATCGTGTCATTATACCACACTCTCAAGTTGGTATTATTGAATATTGAATGTTTAGTGCTGACGTCACTGCTCACCATAATTTTACAGTCATTGTATTGAAATGTTGGACACAAACCATCGGTATTAACAACATTTCATGATATTCTTTATTTACATACTGTTTATAGAGATTTAGTTGTTGTGTTTATTGAAACATTATTTAGGCCTAAACAATTCAGTATCAAAAATAGAGGTATCTCTATTATTTAAAATATCCAAAAACTAAACTGTACAAAAAAATCGTAATGCTAATAATTCTCCTCCAAGTCTGAACTTCAAAATGGCAGAGGTCGAACAACTGATTCGGCGCTGTATGCTGTGGTTGCCTACAATTCCATAATATTGAGCCAAAGCCAAAAAAATATAAATTAAGAAAAAAATTTATACCGCTCTCCCGTAATAATATTGAAAAATATAATAATACTAGCTGACCCGACGAACTTCGTACCGCCTCAGAATCAATAGCTGTTGAATTAAATTCAGTGTTTTTATTAGGTTAAAAATTACGCAATGAAGCAATTATCAATTCGCAACTGTCCGTGTTTTGTTTTTGTCATTATTAGAGATGGCGTTGTGTACGGATTTATATTTTTGTGATTTTTATTGTATTTTTCCTTTGGAGGTGTGCAGACATACGTTCACCATTTGTCTCATTTTCGACTATTGACATTGAGTGTGTAAGAAAGAAGGGCAGCATTATATGATTAAAAACAAATGCACAACAATCAACGCATTGATATTTGACGTTTTTGAATGTTTGGAATTCATGCACAGTTCAATATTATACCCCTCACAATATTGCTGCAGTTCTTTCAAAATAGGAGAATTCGTTCCATACAAAACGTATGGGGAAAATAATTTTCTTTATAACTATTTATTTCGTTAATTTTTTCGATGTTTTAATAGTTATTATCCTATCCAGGGCGGAGACAAATCCAACAAATCAAAGATCATCAAAATCAGCCCAGCCGTTCTCGAGTTATAAATAGTGTAACTAACCCGACTTTGTTTTATAAAATAATATAAAAAAATATAGTATAATAAAAAAATTATTCCACCTAAATAATGTTTTTACTTATTGAATAGTTTCATAGCTTCTTCTACATAAATGTCAAACAAAATGACAACACCTGTTTCACCTAACACATCTCAATCTCTACATATTATAAATTAAAGTCCCCCACGTCGTCTGTCTGTCTGTCTGTCTGTTCGCGATAAACTCGAAAACTACTGAACGGATTTTCAAGCGGTTTTCATCAATAGATAGAGTGTTTCGTGAGAAAGGTTTAGGTATGTAATTTGCCAAATATTTGTGTAAATTGGTTGAAACATAACGATAATTGTTAGAAGTGTCGGAAAAATCAAGCCGCCTGGTAGCTTTTATCGAAAACGCTGCCTAATCCTTTTGGGATAAAACAAAAGAACGCATGGTGGGATATTCCTCTTTTATAGATCTACAAAAAAGTCCGTAAAGGCAAATATCTATCTTTTACGGATAGCTTACTATACCCATTCTAGCTTCTAAAAAATGGTCACGTACATTGCGGTAATTGAAAAGTTATTTTGACGGGTACAGTATTAATCCTTATTAACTTAAATACGTTAGTTACCCCAATCATTTTATGCACATTATTATAATCTTTCACACTATCTCTATCTTCTCTATCTCTACATCTCTACTCTCTACATATAATAAATTAAAGTCCCCCGCGTCGTCTGTCTGTCTGTTCGCGATAAACTCGAAAACTACTGAACGGATTTTCATGCGGTTTTCACCAATAGGTAGAGTGTTTCGTAAGGAAGGTTTAGGTTTATAATTTGCCAAGGATTTGTGTAAATTGGTTGAAACATAACGATAATTGTTAGAAGTGTATTAAAAATCAAGCCGCCTGGTAGCTTTCATCGAAAACGCTGACTAATCCTTTTGGGATAAAACAAAAGAACGCATGGTGGGATATTCCTCTTTTATAGATCTACAAAAAAGTCCGTAAATGCATATACCTATCTTTTACGGATAGCTTACTATACCCATTCTAGCTTCTAAAAAAATGGTCACGTACATTGCGGTAATTGAAAAGTTATTTAGACGGGTACAGTATTACCTATTATAGAGTATGAACAATAGACCTCTATTGTTCATACTCTATATTAATGACATGGTGAAAATATTTTCAAAATGCCAAGTACGACTATTTGCCGATGATACACTAATATACATTATTGGAGATAACTATGAAGAACTAATACACATTTTAAATAATTAACTAAATGATGTATCAAGATGGCTAAAAATAAATAAGCTTAAATTAAATACAAAAAAAAACAAAATATATGGTTATTGGATACAAAAAGATATCCAGTGAAAGCAAAATTAAAATTGATGGTTAAATTATTGAAAAGGTTACTGAAATGAAATACTTAGGTGTTATATTAGATTCCTAACTAAACTTCAATAGACATGCTGAATACACCCAAAAGAAAATTGGCAAAAAGATATCTTTTTTTGGAAGAATTCGGCCAAAAATTTCTAGAAAAACTGCAATCACCATATAAAATTCAATTATTGCTCCACACTTCAACTACTGCTCAAGTATCCTTTTCTATGTAACGAATGAGAACAAAATAAGTTATAAATTCTCCAAAACAGGGCAATGAGAATAATTCTTCGACGAAACAGATTTTCAAAAATAATTAAAATGTTAAAGGAACTAAATTGATTGACCGTGAAACAGATGCTGACCTTGAACACGATGGTATTTATCCACAAAATATTGAACAACACGTTACCAAAATACTTCTCAAATAAAATTGTATACAATAAAGACATTCACAGATATAACACAAGGACGTGCAAGGAAATTAGGCTACAAAAAAAGGACAAAGCGAATACGCAGAACAGTCTACTGTACAAGGGAATGAAGTTGTATAACACACTACCAGAAACTTTAAAGTCCACACCAATTGGAAAGTTCAAGATGTATTGTAGGAGCTA
This sequence comes from Limnephilus rhombicus, assembly GCA_929108145.2. NCBI lineage: Eukaryota > Metazoa > Arthropoda > Insecta > Trichoptera > Limnephilidae > Limnephilus > Limnephilus rhombicus. Next base: position 24,579,100 of record OV815278.1, read on the forward strand.
CATAAAACTTGAAAAAATATAGTGAATATGAAATATTATAATCAATTAGAAATTTGTAAACTTAAATGTACAAATTACTAAAATAAAAATTATTGTTATTATTATTAATCCTTATTAACTTAAATACGTTAGTTACCCCAAGCAATTCATGCACATTATTATAATCTTCCACACCATCTTTATCTTCTCTATCTCTACATCTCTACTCTCTACATATAATAAATTAAAGTCCCCCGCGTTGTCTGTCTGTTTGCGATAAACTCGAAAACTATTGAACGGATTTTCATGCAGTTTTCACCAATAGATTGAGTGTTCCATAAGGAAGGTTTAAATATATAATTTGTTAAGGATTTGTGTAAATTGGTTGAAACATAACGATAATTGTTAGAAGTGTCGGAAAAACTCAAGCCGTCTGGTAGCTTTCATTGAAAACGCGGCCTAATCCTTTTGGGATATAACAAAACAATGCATGCTGGGATATTCCTCTTTTATAGATCTACAAAAAAGTCCGCGAAGGCATATATCTATCTTTTACGGATAGCTTACTATACCCATTCTATCTTCTAAAAAAATGGTCACGTACATTGCGGTAATTGAAAAGTTATTTAGACGGCTACAGTATTAATCCTTATTAACTTAAATACGTTAGTTTTTTTTATTTTTATTTTTTTATTTTTTATTAGTAATAGAAGGTACATAAATTACAAATTAATTTTATACAGTAATTAATTACATAGTAGATATATTTGATGTACCCCCATAAATAAGCAAGGCTTGTGTGTATGGGGGGGTGTTATTGTATTGCTTTTTTTATCATTCAGTTTATTTATATCACATTTAAATTACCATTTAAACGAAGTTACTCCAAGCATTTCATGCACATTATTATAATCTTTCACACCATCTCTACGTATTATAAACTAAAGTCCTCCGCGGCATCTGTCTGTCTCTTTGCGATAAACTCAAAGACGGCGGTGGTTATAAAGGTTGGATAACCATCCAGTAGATGACGTTGTGTTTTATTAGCCACAGCAACGCGTGGCCGGGTCAGCTAGTTCACCACACATACGGTAGTTTTCGGGGGATCTTGAAAAATTAAAACTTTGACAATTATTTTAACTATTAAAATTAACTCTAAAAATAAAAATAAATATGCGGTTATTTAAGTTAGAAGGTCATTAAATGGCAATAATAAACCTTCCTTATTCTCCTGTTCCGGAATTCTGGAGTTCCTTATTCTCCTGTTGGTTAGTGAGTTGCGTTGTGAAGAACGTATTCGTCCATTTGAGGAGTGTTGAGTCAAAATTTCGACTCAACAGTTGATCAACAGTGGTCAACAATGGGAACAACAGTGGTCAACAAAAGCCCTTGTTTTCTCCAAAACAGCATTACCAATTTGGGCACGAAATTTCTTACAAAACACATCGCAAAATTATGTAGCTAAATCATTTAATTTCAAACTTGTTTTTAACTCAAATCCAAGCATATCGTGTCTCGGGCGATCCGACGAAAATCCTACATGTCCACGTCCAGTCCATAATATTTGGCCTTGATGTGCTTGAGATTTGGTTTTCTGTAACTCGCCAATCGCTCTGAACTATGACAGAGGTCGGCAAAGTGCGGCTCAACCCCCTTTGAAATACAATTTCTGGATTTAAAAAACAAGGAAATAAGGAGCTCTAAATTTGACCGTCTACGTGTTGATTTGGAAATATTGGGGAAGAACAAATGTGAGTTTAGTTCACAACACAAGTGGTCTGCTTTGAAAGACCAGATGAAGGCCAATCTTGAACGCCTAGAATAATATTCATGATCAGCTGAAAAAAATTAGAGTTTGCTGATCTTTCCCTTTTTGGTTCTACATATTCATGCGAACTATCTTTTTCAATCATGGACTTTATCAAGAGTTAACTGAATAGTCGTCTTATTGATGAGAACCTGGAATTGTGCCTAAAATGAAGAATAACAACATTCAAACCTGACTTACTCAAACTTTCCAAAGAGATGCAAGGATGTTGTTCTTTGTCAGTCATTGTCACGATTTAAATATATGAATTCCTTAATTACATATTATTTTTTATCAATGAATAAATTTTTTATTAAGTGTGAAGTCAAGTTTTCTTTAGCGTCCAGTTTGTCAAATAAGAGTAGAAAATATAGGAGGGTGCCACTGTGATTCAAATGGCAATACTAAACATATAACTCATGGTGTTGATGTAAAGCTGTGTAACGTACATTTTTATAAAAAAATTTAAAAGGCATAAAAGTGAATTTTTTTTTTTCGTTACAATATAGCTACCCACTGATCTCAAAATTAGAATTGCCTATAGGTATATTATTATTATACCTTCCCAATTTTATGTTAACATAATGAAGAAAAACGATAATGTAATAAAATATATATAAAACCAATGACGTTATATAAATAGACTCGCCATAGTCTCACATGCTCGCAAAATAATGTGGCAAGTAAGCAACACTCTTTTATTTTCAGCGGTTTTCAGTAATTTCTTAATTCAAAAGTTATTCATACATATATTAAAAAGTTATGCTACATTCACACTGCAGCCAAACTTCCAACTCGAACTTCCAACGCATGAACTACCCTTCTACGCAATCGTCCGAAAGTTTGAAGTTGGAAGTTGACCTCAGTGTGACCGTACCATAAGACAATTAAAGAATGTGTGTTTTTTCTCAAATGACGTACAAAATTGTCGGACGGGGAACATGAAAATTAATTGTATTGCTTATAATAATCGATAATAATAAGTAAGTTGTGTGTACATTTTTATTTTTTTATTTATTTACAAAAAGATACATAAAATATAATAAATTTTACACAATAATTAATTACATAATACATGTATTTGATGTACCCCCATAAATAAGCAGGGCTTGTGTGTATGGGGGGTGTTATTAAATTGGTTCAATTTATTATTTTTTATTCAGTTCAAATTTTCAGTATAATTTTTAAGTTGAGTTTTAAATTTTTTTAAGTTACTGTCCATGTTTCTGATTTGTTCAGGTAGTGAATTAAAAAAATTAACTCCGAGATATTTATAATTTAACTGTCCTATTGTTTTTTTACATTTTGGAATAGGAAGTTTTGATGTTTGTCTAAGATTTCTGTTATTTTTAAAGGGTGCAACTTTATTTTGAATATTATCATTATAAATTTGTAATGTTGCGTGATAAAAGTATAATGCACTTAATTTTCTGACATTAAATTGTTTGAATAACAGTTCTGATGAATATGAGTAGGGTTTTTTTAAAATTGTTTTTATTATTAGTTTTTGTGATATGTAAATTGTTTGTATTTGATTTGTATATGTACCGCCCCATCCTATAATGCCGTATTGTATAATTGATTGACAGAAAGCGAAGTATGTAGTTCTAAGTAATTTTTCGTTTAAAATATCTCTTAAGCATCTAAATATATATGTTAGTTTCCTTATTCTGTTGTTCAGAATATTTATGTGTGGGGACCATTTTAAACGCTGCTCTATTACGACCATTTTTAACGCTGGTCATATAAATTAAATGTTATTTCTTCACTTTTACTAATGTTCGCCGTGTAATGGAAACATTTTCTCATCATACGGGAGGGCATATTGGCGCTTTTTAAATTCAATTTTCCTATTGGTAAGACATGACCTTACTTGACGAGTGACAGTTTAGTACTAAAGTACTAGAAATCGAGAACAGTGCAATTGTCTTGCGTTTGGCTTCCCACTTTGAGATTTCTACCCCGCGTCTAAAGTATGTAACGTCTTTGTATAAAACAAAGTCGGGTTAGTTAGACTATTTATAACTCGACCGATTTTGATGATCTTTGATTTGTTGGATTTGTCTCCGTCCCGGATAACAGAATAACTGTTAAAACATCGCAAAAGTTCACGAAAAAGAAAGTTATGAAGAAAATTAATTTACTCATACGTTTTGTATGGAACTAATTCTCATATTTTGAAAGAACTGCAGCAATATTGTGATAGGTATAATATTTAACTGTGCGTGAATTCCTAAAATTCGAAAACTTCAAATGTCAATGCGCTGATTGCTTCGCCTTTGTTCTTAATCATAAAATGCTGCCCCTCTTTCTTACACATTAAATGTCGATAGTCGAAAATGAGACAAACGGTGAACTATGTCGTATGTCTGTGCACCCCTCCAAAGGAAAAATACAATAATAATAAATCTCTGAAATGAAACGCTTTTTTTTACGTAAGCTCCACTCAAGACCTATGTCATATTAGGGGATGCTGTGTGGAGAGTCTTTTTAAGGAAGGGTAGAATAGGAAGTTCTGGGAAGAAAAAAGGCATGAGGGGTGGGTAGGAATCTGGAGGTCAGCGTATCCGGGAGTGAATCCATCCCTTCAACTGCGGTGCAAGGCCATTGCCTTGATCGGAATTGACCTTTTACCTTGACCTTTCCAGCCGGACTCTTTCGACCCTTTGGTCGAGAGAATCCGGCTGGAAAGGTCAAAAGGCCTCCCTCAATTATGTAGTCTCTCTCGATTCGGCCCGCCACGCAGCAGGTGGGCAGATGCATCCGCCGCCAAGACCCGTACAAAATTCACCCCATGAACCCGGGCACCCCTGCTAAATCACCAAACGTAGCGAACCACTTGGGGTGACCTATGGCAGAGGTGTTGGTTATCCAATAAATGGTTCCCGGGGCGGCGGCTCCCGTTCCCGCTTACTTTAAAAAATTCCCGTAAGTAAGTGGAAAAGTAAGAAAATCACAAAAAATATAAATCCGTACACAACGCCATCTCTGATACTGAAAAAAACAAAACACGGACAGTCGGGCATCGATAATTGCTTCATTGTGTAATTTTTAACTTACTAATTTAAAAAAAAAATAATTCAACAGTTATTGATCTGAGGCGGTACGAATTTTCTTGGGTCAGCTAGTAAAGTAAATATAAAGTACAGTTTGAAATTGCTCACATTAATTTAATACTAGCTTAAGTACCTAGCGTTGCGCGGCTTTTAGATCTGAATATATTTAACTCATTCAGATCTAAAAGTAGTGTAACTAAACCCACCGTTAGTGATTCTTCCTTTCCATCTATTGTTAAATTCAAATTTATGTTAAATTAAATGAAAGCAAATCGCTTTATAAAACACCTTTTAACCAAATTTATGTCATGAAGAAAAAATGTTTTTTTTTTTATAAGAAGCAATTACTTTGTGGTTAGACATTATATTATAAAAATAAAACAACACTTTGTATTTAACCACGAATTTATTATTTATGTATCTACCGGTTTCGCTTAGACCAAGCTTCCTTAGGATAAAATAATAACTACTAATATGTCAGAATTCCTCCTTAATAATCAAATAAATTTATCAAATCAAAAAAATACACCCTATAGCCCTATATTTAACTTGTTCCCTAAAATCCATTCCAGCCCATGATGTGTATATACGTATTATATTGTTTTTCTGATGTCCTTAATTATTAATAAATTAGCATTACTCTAAATATTGTCCTAATACATCAAAAACTTTATTAGTTAGTTGAATCCCGTTAACTGTTGGATACTTGTGTTTAGATGTATATTGTTGTTGTCTCCTTCCCTCTAATTGATTATCTATTGTACCGCCTTCAAATATTTTGTCTCTATCTAACTATGTTCTTTTATCATATTCTTTCTCCCTCTGTCGCTCAACTTATATATAACTGATAACTCTGCCTTAATATTTAGTTATTATTTTATCCTGAGGAAGTTTGGTCTAAGCGAAACCGGTAGATACATAAATAATAAATTCGTGGTTAAATACAAAGTGTTGTTTTATTTTTATAAAAAATGTTTTTTAAAATGTGGTTTACTGTGTTCTATACATTCAGTGACATTGCATTTTAAAATAATATTCGACAGTTAAATTGGTGTTGGCAGCCTACAAATTTTGTAGTTCAATTTTTTATATTTTTCTACTCTTTTTTGACAGACTATACCCATAATTTAATGAAGTGCTAAAATTATAATTAATGTTAGCTAAACTATAAAAAGATTTGACTCTCAATTTTTTTTTAACCGATGTAATGTACATATTTGGCTCTTTGGCTAATAAGTTTGCCGACCCCTGAACTATGATAACACGACGGGAAGTTGTTTGGGTAAGTAAGGGATTAATGAGGAATTCCGCACAAGTCCCGAGACGGCCCTGGTTTGGATTAATTATGCACTCGTTTGCAGATGTAAGATCCCTCCCTGAAACATCCGCCGAGATCATTTTGTAAAGTCGAAAGGGTATATTAAATTTCTCCATTCTCGCTGCTTTCGAGCGAGAGCAAATTCTTAATTACTTCTACAGAAGTTTTTATGACTCGTGAATCAAAATTTGTTTTAATGGTTTGAGAAAATTCATAAAATGTGTATTTTTTCACGGTTCTGTTCCAATATCAAAATAATTTTTTTTATTTTTTTTGAAGACAGACAATAATTTTCTGCAAGTTAATACCGAAAACAGTAAAAAATTAGCCCGTCAAAAACTTTTTTTTTTTACCATAACAGGTACATCTATTTTCTAATGCCTTTTCATTCTATTTCAATTTTTGGTATTCCTGAATATTTAACCATCTTATCCAGGAATTGGAGTCGACAGCTCTATCAAAAGTGCTAAATCCCGAATGGATTATATCGACATTTATTGGGCATATTAAGTGTTTTATTTTCTTCGAACTTCAGAAAAAGCGTATATTTACACGTGTGCGAGTGATTGCCACCAAAAGTTGATAGAATACATTGTCATCGACAACGAGTTTGAGCTTGATCGGATGTTGGAAAGCGGGCTAATTTCTACTTCATTCAGACATTTGTTCATTCATTCAAACAAGAAAACGAAATCAAAATTCAGATAGATGTATTTAAAAAATATAGAAAACATTTCCTTTATATAATGTGCATATGCTATGTACCTGTCTTCAACCGATATTTACAATATCGAAATGCCAAAAATACAATCTATTGTTATTTCTTCATACAAATATTTAAATCAACCATCAATAGTAAATTACACAATTTCAATACAAGCGTAGATACTTAAGCGTCATTTTCCAATAATGTTTAGTTCCGTTCATGCACTGTATACTTGTAAATGTTTTCAACCTTCAAACGTTCTGCAAAAAATATGCTTACACCAAAGACGTTGCTTACACCCTCCATGTTTAATTTAAGGTTTTATGGCTGGTATCAGCGGGTGCACGAAGGATTATTATGTTTGGACGAATAAAAAAGAAAAATTGTTAATTTAAAAGATGATATTCATATTGTAACATTTAAATACACACGCGGTTCTAGCACGAGTCAGAAGTATGATGTAGGGACTATGACATTACGAACTGTTCGAAACTGATGGTTGATACGCAATCTCGAATGGTTCGTCAAATTCCCGCTTGACTGTAGTGCGCGTTTTTTTGTCCGGCGCAGGTATAGTAATCGGGTAAATGATTACAGCAAAGAAAAATCTTATTTAATCCTAATTTAACAGTTTCTTATCATAGTTCCTACACTTTGAACAAAATATTTTTTTTAAATATACAGATTTTGGGCAATAAAACCAGCAGCTAATATTGTCAACAGATATCTCAGTGGTTCTATTTAAATAATAAATGTGGTTCTATTGATTAATATCAATATTATATACAGATACCCGTTTTATCATCTCAACCCCTTTTCTATTGTTTTTACGTGACAGAATTTTTTCTATTCAAATTTGCAAACTCATCGAATAGCTTGTGACCGAAGTGTCCTTCTGTTATTTAATTTTATACAATAAAAGCATTTTATAATATATATGTGATTGCCCTTTATTTAACACTACATCTTCTGAAAAGAGAGATGATTGTAGCTGAAACATCTAATTTATCATCCCCTAAGTTGTTAACACAATAAACACAAACACAAAAATTATGTTTACGTGAAAATGCTTAAACTTGAAAAGGCTGGGACTCCCATGGGATACCCTAAAAAGATTAAATGCCACTCAAACCTTTTTACACCGCGTTCTGGTCAAAAAAATTCCTACCCCTTGTGTTTAAAATACACTCATCCTGTTAGTGTCATATGACATTGACGAAAACTATAATACTACAACGCGACCTTAATGTCACAGTGTTCTAGCAACCGTTAAAACAATAGTTATAATATTTAAATATGATATTATCTAGCCTAGCGGTTAGCAGTATTTACATTTGTTTTTTGGTACAGTAATATTATTTATTTTCAAACATTATATGATAATGAGGGCATAACTGGTTTTTTTTGCCCGTCTGAGGACCCCATTTTACTATTTAATATAATTCAATAAAAATATAAGATTAAATAATATAAAATACAATAATAAAAGAGGCAATGAAATAAAATCGCCAAATCTTATGAGGTACGGTTGTATACAAAGATTGGTTGTGTATGATGAAGTGTGCATTGTTTACTACCTACATATGTTTAATTTTTTCTCGTTATACATTTTGGTAATAATGTTTTTTTTCGTTATTTGTTCTTGGGGTGTTATGCCGTGTTGCGCTACCTCCTTCTTTAGCCAACATTTTGGAATTGCGTTACAGTGTCCATCATCAGGGCATATGTGATGATTACTGTTGATAGACACTGTAACGCTGTCCGAAACGTTAGCTAAAGAAGGAGGTAGTGCAACACGGCATAACACCCCAAAAACAAATAAAGAAAATGCTTTTGGCCGTGAAATGGCCCCAAATCACCCCCAAAACAAAAACATAAATGCCTTTTTTGTTCTTTTAATTCTTTTAATTTTCCATCTTTTAATTTTGTATCTGAATATTAGTTGTTAATTATCGTTATACAATTTTACTAATAAACAACACTTCCCAGGCTGACACCCGAAATTCCTGCTTTGAAAAGTGAGGCCATTTCAGACGCATTATTTTTTAAATGACAGTTGTCGCATAAATTTAATAAGAATTATTTAATAGTGAACTTAGAAATCAACATTTGTATTCAAATATAAATCTAAAATGTCTAATGCTTTGGCACGGGAATATTTATAATATTTTTGGAATTAATATTATTTTTTTATTATATATTATATTATATTTTTTATTGTTTAAACGAGATAAAAAGTGAAGTTACAATTTTCTTGCAGATTCCCTAAATAAAAGGAACGCGATTTTAAAATTTTGTATTTTCCACGATTTTAGGAAGTTTGAAGTAAAAATATTTGTGGAATTTGTTTAACCTCTTTTTATGTTTCAAATTAAAATATTACATTTTATAAAATATTAAAGTATATTTCAAATTCACAAAACTAAAAAAAAAAATCCATCTAGGTTCCATTCCACAATGGAATTTTTTTACGATATCTTAAAAAAAGTTTGGTAAAACACCTTGGAAATATTTCAAAATTTGATGAATTTAAGAAATTATTATTAATAACAGTGTATACAACAGATAAACAATCCTCTTAGGCTGGATAAGCATTTGAAGGCTGTATGTGTCTTTATAAACTATATTTTTTCTTCTGGAGTTGAAATTCAACTCCATAGAAACTCAAACGATTAGTTGGTTTTATCTGTATTAACAACACCGCGATTAATGAATTTTAAGACCACCTGATAAATGTGCATTTCCGACGGGCGGAGTTCGCGTGCCAACGACTCGGTTCCACCCCTGTGCAGTGTGCAGTGTGCACCGGTTTGGCCTGCTTTATTGGTGCGCATTGCGGATCACTATGGTCAGGGTGCATCACTTGTTCAAGTTGCAGAGTTGGTTCTCCAAAGCGGCTGCTCAAATATCATGCCATCGCAAACATGTTGAAAATTATTGTGTTTTATTGCAAGTATAACATATCTTAAAAGGCGTGACACCTTAACCCTTAATCAATCAGACGAGTACAATCAGTATCGCAAATTTCCAATTTCACCCCAAGTGGTTCGATAAGTTTGGTGACTTAGCAGGGGTGCCCGGGTTCACGGGGTGAGGTTTTTCCATGTCTTAGCGTCGGATGCTTCTGCCCACATACTGCGTGGCAGATCGGATCAAGAGTGATTGATTTAGGGAGATCATTTCGCCTCTCCTACACGACTCTTTCAACCCTTGCACCGCAGTGGGAGCGATGGATTCGTACGTCCGTCCTGGGCCCACTGATCACCAGATTCGTACCCACATCTCAAACCTTTTCCTTCTCAGAACATTTTTTAAAATATTTTATTTATTTTTTTATTTAGAAAAAAAGTAAATGTTTACAATAATAATAAGGTAGATACATATCATTCATCAGTTTTTTGGTTACCCAATTAGTAGAGAAATTTTCTCGGGTCTAACTGGGGAGCTAGTCTATGTACTTATGCTCTCTCTCCTTCATTTCTTCCTGGGCCTCCTGTGTGGAGTTATTGCAAAAAAAAAAACGTTCTGGTAAAAGACCATTGCTTGAAATGGCTTTAACCGTCCTTGGTGACCGGATCTAAATAGCCACGTAATAACCCCACCTCAAATCATTCAGTCTCACAACATACTCATACCTCAATGCCAACGTCCCACTGACTCCAGATGTTTGAGAGCAGTTGGAACTCTTATGCGGTATTCAACTAAAAAAAACAACAATATAGAGTGAGCAGCGGACTGCATACATTGCTTTAAACAAAAGAGTAGGAAATTATCTACATCCACTGTTCCACAGTCTGTAGCTATGTACACACGTTTATTTATGCACGCTTGACGGACTCGATATCGAACAAAAAAGCATCAAGCGAGATGGTGCACACCTTGAGACATGTTCGAATGAGCTTAAAACCACCGAACATGAACGAGCGAACGAACTCAGTTTAAGTTGATGGGAACGAATCTGAAAACTAAAGAAATAGCGGTTAATACGTACATGTGTATTTGTATATAGTGACGGTTTTCTAAGGTGCTTTCGTGCAGTAAACTTTCATAAAAAAAGATAAGAAAATAAGAAAAACCCGTGACATAATTTTATCACATTTCAATTCCGTGTTAAGAAAACGATCCCTCCGAATTACTGCCCATATTTTTAACATAAAATTTATACGGAATAATCTTTTGCAAAAATTACAAGTTTTTTTTGTGATTATCGTGTTTTAAGGCCCGGCCCGGCTTTCCACGTTTCTACCGATTTATTAAATATTTTTCTTAAGCACTTTAAGTTTCAAAGCTCTTAAAAATGTATGTTATTCTTGAAGATAATATCGATAAATTCCCCATGCCGAAACGGCAATTATATGAAATTCCCTCGATAGAAAAAAGTCGCAAAATATGCTCGGAAAATTATTATAAACACGTTTTTTCAGTTATTTTTAAGTATGAAAAAATTCACAGTTTTTCTTTAAACGCTATTTTAGACATTTCGCACGAGTTTTTTGCTTTATTTTAAACGAGTCGTATAAACATTTTCACAATTTTCTCTTAAAAATTATGGTTTTTAATATTAGCGCGCTTCCTCTAACATTCCTATTTACATATCTCTACTCCTTCTTCTTTTGAGTTTGGTACTACCGGGCTTATCTCCGTTTGAAAACCCAAGGAGATACGCCATGAACCGCCACTGGTTGTGTATAATCTTGACATTGGTTGCAAATCACTTGCTGTTTTTCTCGATCTCGCAAAAGCATTTGATACGGTCTCACATCCCTTATTGCTAAAAAAACTACAACAGGTTGGAATAACTGGAGTAGCCTACACATGGTTTGAAAACTATCTAACAAACCGAACACAACAAACTCTCATCCAATCTGACAAAATACATATAAGCAACTAATTATCTGTGTCCTATGGTGTACCCCAAGGCGGCATACTAGGAACAATTTTATTTCTTATATACATTAACTCATTATGTGCCATGAATATTGGAGGTAAGATATTATCATTTGCCGATGACACGGTCTTAATATTCGAAGATGAAACATGGCAATCAGTTATTAACAAAACTAATAATGCTCTAATAAAAGTAAAGCATTGGCTTGACACAAACCTCCTCACACTTAACATTGACAAAACACAATATATGACATTTTTCATACGCAAACAAAATATACCAAATAACTGCCCTAAACCAATCATTCACCCGTGTCCACTCAATTTAGAGACTTCAGAAAGCACACATAATATTAATTGTACATGTTCGACCCGCAAATCATCAAAAGTAGTTAAATATTTGGGAATAATCATATACAACCAACTACGTTGGGAAACTCATATCACTGACCCAGTAAAAAAACTCCGTAAACTGCTATATATTCTGCTCCCTTAGATTTACAGACTTTAAGAAGCGTATACTTTGCCCTTTTAGCAACATACGGTATAGTGGGATGGGGTGGTTGTGCTGAATCCATTATTAGACCAATTATCATTGTTCAAAAACTAATTCAGAGAATTATATTTAAATGTCAACCTGCATCCCTCAAATTAACTCTTTGCCAAAACAAGGTTTTAGATATTCGGCAGCTATTTTCTAAGACAAGCATTTGTTATATACGAAAAAATAACCTACCAATAGTTCCACAACATTAAGCACACACCCGCTTTTCATCAAATCTAAAAATTAAACCTCAAAAATCCCAAAAATTAAACCTCATTCGCTCTACGACAATTCTGGTTCATCGCTCCTAAAATATATAATGCTCCGAGTACTGACATAAAATCAAGTGATTCTATATCACTTTATATAGCACATGTACAACATTGGATATTTGCAATGGGACGAGCGTACTTCAAAGAATACATGAGTTCTTAAAACCCTTCATTTTAATTACTAATTTTTCCATTTCAAAATTTTTATTTCTATTTTCTTTAAAATATTTTATTACATATTTGTATGGAATACATGAATTCTTAACACTAAATCTTATTATAATTTTCAGTATTTCAAAATTTTAAATTTCATTTTTATTTCTGTTTTTCTTTAAAATATGATTTTTTACTTAGTTTTCACTTTCTTTTATGTATCTATTTCTTAATTTTTATTTATCATGTTTGTTATCTGTTTCAATAGATTAGTACTTTTTAATTCCTATATAAAATATTAAATGTTAGTCATACACAACACGGGCATTAGCCTAGTGTGGTAGCCAAAAAAAAAAAACTAAAAATCTGTAACAAATAAAATATTAGAAATAATAAAAAAAAAAATAAAAAAAAACCCAATCGTTCGTTATCCATATATTTGCCTAAGCGAGACTTAAATTTCCAATACCAAACTGTGATTACAAAATTCTAATGGGATTGAGATCTACGATGTCAGGCGACTGTATGTAAGTGCGATAGATATTGGACTAAATTGAACTAACTAACTAACCAACTAACCATCACGCCGTTTCCCCACAGGGGTAGGCAGAGAGGATAGACCGCCAAACAACTCGATCTTGGCACACACTCCTTGAATCGTTCACATTCATACATCGTCTCATACATGCTCTTCTATTATTCTGACTCTTCACATGGCCCGACTCAAGTATCTGATTCACTTGGTCGTGCCATGTCTTCCTCGGGCGTCCCCGACTTTTTCTACTATTCATATTTGCGTCATATATTCTCCATACACTCCTTTCCTCGTTCATTCGTTCTACATGCCCAAACCATCTGAGCGTCCCTTTCTTAATCTTACTCATTACGCTTACATCAGCCTTGAATTCTTCGCGGATCTCCACATTTCTCACACGATCGTACACGGTTTTACCACACATACGCCTCAGGGATCTCATTTCTACAGCATTCAGTCTACTTTCATCCTTCCTCTGCCAGTTCCATGCCTTACTGCCATACATCAGGGTGGGTCAGGGCCGTAGCTAGGGGGGGGGGGGGGCATTTGGGGGCAATGCGCTACCTTAAAATACCTGTGCCCTACCTTAAGAAATACCATCGACTATGATAATATACTAGTAAACTATTTGTTTGTTCATTGTTTGATATGATTGAAAAAAAAACTTCCTATTTGCGTAGCGTAGAGACATCTAACTAAACAGCTTCGAATTAACCAAAGAATCATATCATATCAATTCTTTATTCTGCCCATAGATGGAATTGAAGTAAGTGGTGAGAAACTGTGCACGTATTGCAATCACTGCTTAGGGGAATTCCCAAACAGTTTGGGGATGTTATTCAACGGTTGAGTCATAAATAAACCAATACCTAGATCGATATCTTCGGGCCTTCTCCATACTAAACGGTTTGTCATCAGATCAAGCACTTGCATACTGCTCGCTAACAACGTATGCAGGGACAAAAGGGGTCTAGTTTTAGTTAATTATAATTGGAGGGTCGTTCTTTAAAAAAATAAGTGTCCTTGTTAAATAGTAACCTTCTCTTATTTACACCGGGCGGGTATGTGGTGGATAACCTCCAATTCACTTCGAATAAGAGAACGTTTTCCTTCAAAATATGTCAGCAGATGAATCCAAAACTGGAAATTTACATTCTGATCACAAAACTAGTTTTAAATTAAGGGTGAATCTGCTTGCGTGTCCACAGATTTAATTAGTATTACTCTCATATAATGCGTAGTATGGTTTTCCTACGAATTACGAATTTTGTGGAATGGTTTGAAATAAAATTTTTAACTCCACTCGAAATATTAGAAAGGTTTTCTTCGAAATGTGTCAGCAGATTAATCCGCTACTGGAATTTTGATAGATCATTCGGAACATGAAACTGGTTTTAACCCAGGATTTAATCTGCTAAGTCCTCAGCTTAAGCTCAGATACTACACCCAGAACAAGAAAATGGTTTTCCTCTTACTTTTGTACTTGGAACACATGGATGGTTTGATGATCCATTGGATTTGACGATCCATGAAACTTTCTTAGAATTGTCGCGCACGCCCACGGACCTCTCTCAATCATTCTCACCGAATATTGGTCATAAAAAATCCAAGCGCAAAACAAAATTCGACCCGGACGGGGTTGACAGTCGCTGCAGTTATCAAGATGACATTATTATACATTCATTTGAAGAAAGGGGATTCCCCAGGTTTGTCACAGAATAAGTAATAAAATTTCGTGCCCATTTCAATCGGTCTGAATCATATATGCAACAAAAATATGAAAGAAATGATTCAATTTTTAACAAGATATTATTATTATTTATTGAGAAAATTTTGCCGCCCCTTAAAAAAAGTGCTTTGGACAGTTTTTTGTTGGCGCCAACGGCGTTCAGTGCTTCGTTAATAGAGTTGCCTGCATTTAACCATCTTTCAATATCTCTGTCAGCCTTCCCATCTCTCGTAAACATACTTTCCAAGTACACAAACTCATCCACCTGATCCAAATACTCATCATTCACAACTACTCGTATGTTCCACATTGTTTTCATACTCTCTCTTTCAAATACCTTTAGACTTACTTACATATAATACTTTAGACTTACTTACATTTTAATTTGTATGAAAGGCACTTCTATTGATATTATTTATTATGAGCCAGATTGACTCCAACTCGGATCTTTACTGATTCTACTTGCTCGGTAGAACAGCACCATGTCTCGCTGTCAACTGTTATTCAACACACACGTCTTTAAATCCAGTTCGCTAGCTTCTCGCATTGCATTCAATTCTGACTGATTTATCATTACATGAAAATCATGCGCTAATTGGAGCATTTATGACCAATACAGCTCGCATTTCTGTCCGAATGAATCGCCTGATTTGAATGCACATCATTGTGCGCTAGTCCTGCGTGCATTGTATGAATAATTGCTTGGCAATGGAGTTCCCCTCATCAATATTTGGACTCAGTCGGCTTAGAATACAAGCCTCATTAATATACCAACACCGAGCCACGAGATCCCACTTACCTGTTATATAATGGTCCATGCAACGATAAGGATTACAACACATTAATTTAGATTATCATGACATGTTATTATCTAGGAAATCTCATTAATAACCCCAAATCGCATAGTATTTTAACAAATTAGTTGCCTGCAACGGGCAAGAAGCTAATAATATAGTATCGTTTCAATTTCGTTATTATTAAGATGGGGTCTAGCGCGTGAAAAACGACCACTCTGCCCCTCAAGTTTAACCCACGTTAAGGTTCACTTTCGGTCAAAAGTTGGCATGGACAAAAAATCGTGGGGATAATTAAGCCGTATAAATTGCTCATTTCTGTCTAGCGAAAATGGACCTCTGCGCGTAGTATTTTGGAAGATTTTAGGGTTCGCTTTACTTAGACAAGTCTCACACTTTTAAAAAGTGTACTTCAATACAAAAAAAACATTTTTTAACATTAGCTCCAAAGAGGAGGACTTGGGGAAAATCATTTTCCTCAGGGACTAAGTCATCATTGGGTATGCTGAGTGGTGGTCTTACATAGTACATTCTTCTCACCTTCTTAGAACAGGTTATACCTGATGAGGTAGGTAATTTAAAGTACGCAGTTAAATTATATAAAAAAATAATTATGGTAACTACCATTATTGTTGTTTAAAAAAACTAACCCTTTGCGAGTCGTAAAATGTGATGAATGTAAAATAAAAACAAAACTAAAAAAAATGGATCAGGTGCTTCTTGGCGGAAGAAAAACGAAATAAGTATTATATGTATAGCACAGCTGTACGCGTCAAACGAAATTTTCTTTTCTCCAACGTTTTACAAGTAATGCAAATATTTCTCAAAAATCAACCTCAAACACGCCCCGGCTCCCTTCCAGTTCGCTTTCCTCTGACGAAGATGGCAATTCATACTTCCTGAAACCTTTCAATCCAATTTCCCTAGCGGCTTCCGTCTTCGTCAAACATAAAACAAATATTATATGGTAAAATGTGTGCTCGCTTACCCACACATATTACTCGGACGACCAAAACACGAATCGGGAGCGTCGTAAAACTTGTAAGAAGGCTATTTGTTACGTCCTTGGAAATATTTGACAACGTCGCAGGACATTTGCTGGTTTCTCTACCAACGTGCACCAATGTAGAAGCCGAGAATATTCGAGGATGTATCGAAATGAACACTTTACGTTGAATTTTCAATGGAATAACTCTTGTTATAACAACTTTTGAAGGTTGTAACCATCAATGTAATACATCGTACAATTTTTCCCATATTTTTGACTGATTTCTTTTTAAATGATCACAAAGTTCAAAAGAAGTTTTTTGTTAATTTTCGGTACGGCGCGGCGGTGGTTAAAAATGGAAGAATCTCTCATACAAACCCAGATTTTTAAACCCTGCTTTCGCGTTGTACTTAAGTCAGTGATATACTTTCACTATTATTCAAAAATCTACGACCTACGTTCATTACATAAATTACAGCAGAAAAATACGTTATCCCCTTTTCCTGAAATCTCTTGTTATTTACTACTAAAACATCTTACGTTTGTATGGATGTATGTTTGTTACTCTTTCACGAAAAAAAAACAGAATGAATTTCAATGCAACTTTACAATAATATAGCTCATACATCAGAATAACATGCATGCTCTGGCATTATGAAATTTGTATGAATAAATTGCAATAGGTGGCACGTGTTTGAAAACTGAATGTACCGGGAATGAATGTATGGAATGCGTGAGGGGGGAGGGAGAGTGGAGTGGGGAGAGGGAAGGTGGAGGAACCGGAGTGGGAGCGCGAAAGGGGAAGGGGACGCGGGAGAGGAAGGGTAGGCGGAAGGGGAACGGAACTAATGAGAGAGGACACGCAGGTATAAACAAATTATTTATTAAATGACATAGAAACGCATGCCGGGAACCAGCTAGTCAATAAATATGTGCTAAAATACCGAATAGACTTCCTTCGCTGCCGAAATTCACCTCTCGTAAAAACATTGCAGTATCAACCCTGTCGGCTTGTATTTCACACTTTCTCGCGGGGCACGTATACGCAAACATAATTTTGGTCGATTGCCAAGTCAATAAACTATCCATTCTCTTTCGAAACTAGGACACCTTGTTGTTGAACCTCTGGACTCTGGACCAGTGATTCCCAAATGGGAACACAGTGAGAAATGCCAAGAGGTAACGGGGTGGCGGAGGGTGGTGGAAGCGATGCGGAAGGCTTACAGCCTCACTGTGAAGCTGAGCATGCTAAAGTTAATCTTTCTGAGTTAGAAAGTTTCCGGTTTGGTTATAAATCAACTAATTTTAATTTACAGAGATAAGAAGAACTGGCTCGTTAAAACCGGGGTTTTAAGATCGACTGCCGGCAGTATACGACCTGGTTATAGAAAGCAGAGGCGGCCCTTGACTGATTAATAGTGTATTCCACTTTTAAAATGTTCCTAGTAGTGTAATATGGGTGTAGCAAAAAATCATTCACTTGACTAAGTTATATTTGAAAAATAATTGAACCAACAATATCTACTGCTTCGTCAGCGTTCGCAAAATCATCTCAAGGGTTAAAACCACGCAATTTATGAAAAAATTTCAAAACCGTTTAAATTCATGAGTGGCGATATGTGAATGTTAGCGCTAATATTGTTAATTAGTATTCTTTCACAAATCCATTCCAGAAGCTTTGGATTACGCGTGATCGAAGTGTTGCAAAATAAACTCGTAAAAAGGCACTTCGCGCTCGAGTCGATGGTGCACGGAATGAGTTATATATCTGCACTGCTCCAACACGTGATTTGCCGTTATGATCTTAATCTGTCTCGCTCATGTCGGGCCGAGCTGTCTCGATAATAGTATGGTAAAACAAAGTTTGTGCACATCGGAATATGCACGACTCCTTTGAGCTTTCGCGGGAGTCTCGTTCTAGAAGATAGCTCAATTAATGACCAGCCCCCCTAGCATGGTCGATCGATATAGGTTTTATCGAAAATGTCGGTAACTTGTCATCGCATCCAGCACGACTGCAGGCCGCTAACAAACAAACAACACTTCACAACGACTATGAGTTTCTAATTTATTTGACGAGAACTGTTGTTTGTTCCTTAGCGGGATTGTATAAGGATTAAGGATAAGGATTGTATAAGGACCGATAAGGATTGTATCGATAACTTCAGGTACGAACGAACCCATACTTCGTGACCCATTCAGGGGGGGAGGGGATCTTCAAAATACCACGCTTGGCCACAATGAGGGGCCGGGGGGGGGGGGGGGGTTAGGGTTTTATCACGTAGTAATCTAGAAATCTAAATTTTGACATAAGTTTTATCTTGATAACATTTTTTCCACTTGTAATTAATTATAATTGCCGGTCACGCAGCAAGCGCCGTATTAATAAAGACAAATGTAAGCCAAATAATATTTTTTTAACTTTTTGTTAGCAAGAAATGGTTCAGAACCATATTTATGAATTACTACGTGAAAGCTATAGGGGAAGGGGGGGTCTTGGAATATATTACACGTGGTCACCGAGGGGGGAGTGGGGGGTTAAAAATTGCAAAAAGTGGGCCACGTAGTATGGGTACGTTCCTAACTTCTCATCGTTTCCTAGGAAAACTGCAGATTGCTAACGTACAAATAACGGTCGACATCGAATATATTAAGAACACTTATTTAGGTGGTTTAGCAGGGGTACCCGGGTTCATTGGGTGAGGTTAGTCTAGGTCTTAGAGGCGGACGACCAGGACATGCTGAACATCAGAATCCTACCCACCCCTTGAACCCTTTTCCTTCCCAGAACTCTCCTCTCTTTCCTTTCCTTAAAAAAACTCCCCACACAGTATCCCCAAAGATGACATAGGCCCAGAGGGAAATTATTTTACTCAGGGCCTCCTGTGTGGAGCTCATGTAAAAAATATACATATATGCACAGTCGATCGATAAGGATTGATAGAATAACTTTCGGTAACTTCTTATCGTTCCCTATCATGTCTGCAGATCGCCAACGGATTAGTATGTCTATATACAGGGAGTCAGGGGGTAAAGTGCAATAACTTCGGGAGGTAATTCCAAACGATAGTACACGTAAAAAAGATAAATAACTTTTTTCGAAATTCAAACTTTTAGGGGTACTTTTGAGGTAAAACGATAAAATTCGTCCGGCGTGTGCGGCCAGATTTATTATTTTCCGCTGTTACGATACGGGCCAATCGCAGTCGAGTCGGGCGCCCGGCAGGATTTCAGCGAGTAAGATCGTACCTCATACTAAGGATTTTTAGTAGGTACGTCTTTTTGTATGGGAAAAAAAAGTTGGAATTTCAGAAAAAGTTGTTAATCTTTTTTACTCCTACCATCATGTAGAAATACCTCCCGAAGTTAATGTACTCTACCCCCGGACACCCTATACATAGCAAGCGTAAGATCCGACCAAATCGGTTAGAATCCTTGGAAATTATCGGAAACATAAAATGAATGCGCAATGCGCATAAACCACAATTTGGATGAAGTGAATCGGATAAAAATTCGATGAGCTACGATTCCAGCCTACTGGAAAAACCGTAATTTTGAGAAAAACACAGCCTTACTAAAAAACCCAGTGAAAATTTTATTCAATTGACAAACGGCCGCGGATGTGAAAACATTACTAATTAAAAAATTGTTCATGGAAAAAAATACACTTGGTTTACACAGTCTGAGAGGTTAGTTTATCTCTGTTTTAGTAATGATGTCTGAACGAAATTTGGAATTTTTTCAAAGTATTTTGAATGTTCTATATATTTCTTATTTTTGAAGGTGTCGTAAAAAAATACCATTTATGAAAACAAGATAAAATTACCTTTTAGATTTGTGTAATTGAAATACGCTTTAGTTTTAAAAACTGCCATATATTAAAATTCAAACGCGAAAAAAAATTGAATTTTTATTTTACCAAAAGATATTTGATGAATGTGTAAAAACAAAATTTAAAAAATACAGACCTTTATATAATGAATTTGGAACGAAACTGTCACCTCACTTTTTCCTGGTGCATACAATAAAAAAATAATAAAAAATTTCAAAGTTTTTTTATTGCCAAAAAACTAACCTAAAAAATGATACCGACTTTAATAACAGATTTCTTGCATCTCTAAAGACGTTAATTTCTTTGATACGTTTAGAAACACATGTATTAGATATTAATATTTAAAAAAACACCACTTTTATGAAATTCTCATAAAATAAAATCCTTTAAATGTAAATTTTCATGTTTTATATAAAATACTTTTTAACATTTTAATTTTCAAAGTATGATTATTTTTATTATATTTTGACTAAAACTTATTAAATATTACAAAAAACAAGGTAAATATATCAATTATACGAATATAATGGTGAATTAGTCGTATTATTAGAAATTACGATCACATTTAAGTAATTTTATACACACATCCGAGGAGTTGCGAGGAGCGATTTTTTTTCGCGCTTTTAGCCCGAACAACGAATGCGCAGGCGCCGCCACCTGGCGGTTATGAAAGAAAACAAACAATTTAGTGCTTACACTATGAAAAATTACATTGTTGCCAGATTTAAAATACATTTTAAGAACAAACCTTATTAGTAATATTTCATGTTTTTAGTGTATTTTTGTTTTATTATCGGGCGTGCTGTGGTTTTTTTTAGTAAGGCTGTTATTAAAGTTTTCGCACGGTGTGCACCGCTCCTAACAACTATATTTCAAAGATGAATTTGATGCTATAATTTTAAATTAAAAAAAGAAAGACAAACATTCCCGGGTTACGAATAACCCAACAATGTTTGAAAATCTCCTACTACCACCACAGAAAGCCGAAAATGTTGCTTGTGCTGTGATGGAGGATTTAGCCAGCCGAGGAATCGAACACGCGACGCTCGGTAAGCGCTATGCCCACTCAACCACTGACCAGTCGAGTTCTTTGTATATGTATTCTCCACACGTACAGGAATATTTTTTAGGCAAAAAGTCAATTTGTTTGGATCGGCCGGGCCAGACTACCGCTCTTAATACTTAAGCATAATAACGATATTAGAGGCACAAAACATAGCCGGTGCTCTGAAAATGAGTTTTAAAATACAGTATATCTGAACGTGATAATCTTCAGGACTGAATTCAAATGCGTAATAAAAATGACAGGGTGTACGCTCTTATAATATTCTAAGAAAGTGAACTTATAAACTTACCACCCCTTTAGCGAGGTACTTTAAAATTATGTTCATTATATATATATATTGAAAGAAATGTGAATATATTATTATCATTATCAGCATCGTTGTCTATATCCCATTGTTAATTATTGAAACAGCTTTGACACTTTTCCATATATTAGGCTTGTTGAAAAAGTATCGATATATCTATATATCGATATTTTTAATTCAATTCATCGATATTTTTAGCCGATATATTTTGATCCGATATATCAATGTATCGATACAAAATATCCAATATCGAAAATTGTATCAAAAACGATATTTTTATTATTATTTATGTAACTAAAGTCACTAGAATCCAAAACCGTATATGAACGAACGGAAAAAAGTAAATGTATTGGGTCATGACATCTGGCGGTTAAAATTTTAACTATTAATAGCTTAAAAATCTATTGTCTTTGCATTAATTGTCATTAATTTGCATTGTCCCTAATATTTTCAAACAGAGACAAAATAAACCGTTGCTGTTTCAGAGTGCCAAAATTTTACCTGTTAAGGCAATACTTTGGCACAAAATTATAATTCAGCATATATTTACCCCGCAGCATAAAGAGAAATTAGAACATAAATACAGCACTAGATTCACGCGTAACGACGGGTTAATAGTTCCGAAATTTAACAATAAGTACGGACAGAGAACGTTTGAATATATCACACCGAAGATATTTAATTTATTACCTGACACTATAAAGCAATGTAATTCTATGAATAAGGTTAAATGTATGGTGAAAAATTGGCTATCGGAAAAAAAAGATTTATATTGATTTTGATATGTATGAAAAAATGTTGAATCTGTAGATATAAGATGTAAATTTAAAAAATGTATAAATATGTAACTAAAATATAAGCACCTGTTGACAAGCCGATTCAATTGGCTTAGCAGGACTTGTTTGTTGATTATATTATGTATTATCTATTATTTCAACAAAAAAAAAAAAAAAAAATTGGTTTTTGTGATCACTAATACTATCTCATATGTGTAGGTACAGACATAGAAATGTATGCTATTTTTCGCCATTTTTTTCTAAGCCACTCCTATGTGTTGGTTCCCAATTGTCTATGATTATTGACTATACCTTTTTCCAAACACTATCCTTGACAAGAACTTTTTGACAGATTAATACGCCAATAGAATGTTACTGAGACGCATACAACTGTGTCTAAGTTTACATATAAGTTAGAAGACAGCGTTTTAGTTTTTGATATTTTTGTAATTATTACCCAATAAAAATGAATACTGATAAAAATACCTTCATTTTAATGCACATTGTGTATAAAAATTACTATTGATAATATTGAGCTAAATACACTATTATTTTAAAAACGCAAAGTCTTTTGAAAATTTGACCGATATATCGATACATCGATATTTTTTCCTCGATATATCGACGTCGATATTGACATTTTAATAAATATCGATACATCGATATTTTTTTTCACTTTCGACATCCCTATCGTATATCCTTAGGTCCTGTTTAATGTATTACATTACATTGTCCCTATCCTTTCTTACAAAGCCCTACTTGGGCAAATCCAACTTACTGATGCCAGTTTTTTTATTTTTTTATTTTTATTTTAATGACAATATAAGGTAAAGTAAAATTACAAAATAAGTAAAAAATACAAAGTAAAGTGGTTGTTTTACAGTCCTCCTCACTCCTCACTAGGTATTCCTGTTCCGAGGCGGACTGTATGTTGCTGAATGGGTGTAGATTTTTATTTCCTCGTCTTCTAGTTTTTTGATTTTCACAAAATAACAATAAATAAAATAAAAGTATTTATGTTTGTTGTCTGCAGGTTGTATTGGGGCTACTTCATAATTTTAATGATTTCCTCATCTTCCTGTTTACTTAACCATAATTTGATATCTTTTTTAAACATTTCACAGATCACAGAAATTATTGAATACCTCATAAAATCGCGTTCTTATAATTTTTGACCCCCGACGCGACGCAAGGAGAGGTGTTATAAGTTTGACGTGTTTGTGTGTCCGTCTGTGGCATCGTAGCTCCTAAACGAATGAACCGACCGATTATGATGCGGTTTTTTTTTGTTTGAAAGCTGACGTGATCGAGATGGTTCTTAGCTACTATTCATGAAAATCTGTTCAGGCGTTTCAAGATATCAGCTCTTTTTTGTGTTGGGGGTTACTTAAAATTTTGAAAATTTTACTTATTGGATTTTTACACGATCCTTTTTTATGGTGTGAATAAAATGACCAGTAGATGGAGGAGCAGATCGCCATATTAGAAGGTAGGGTTTTTTTCCGTTTCTCATCTTTTTTCTGTAATAAAAAAAACCGCAATCAAATGTTTTTTCACTTCTTGGTTAAGTATTTACAGTCTGCGCTTACCATCGAGTATTAAACACCTACATTTATTAGAAGTATATGTAGTCCAACACGTAAATGAGACGAAAAGTAAAATAAACAATTTGTAGCAGAAAAACTGACATCTATTATTAACGAAACGTACTTAAAATAAAGAAAACTGAGATTACATTATTCGCGATCGAGCAGGAACTGATATGAATCGGACCCGCTGTAAGCTTCCTAGCAATATTATTTTATGACGATCATATACACTTGGTGTCCCTCTTCCGCTAGTGACAATAAGCACGCGTAAACAAGACAAAGGGCTGATCCTCGCCGGTGGAAGAGTATACCGATGCACAAATGCATTCAATGCTAAGCCTTTTTATTGCAACCAACCATTGAGGCCAGGGCCGGATTAACCATGTCGGGGCCCCTAGGCAGCGCACGTCTCGGGGCCCCCTTTACCAATGGTGGACTACCGGGGGTGGAGGGGGGGGGGCGGGGGGGGGGGGGGGTTGCAGGGGCCTCCAAACGCCTCCTTGTTCCCTTGATCAAATCCTTAACAAAACTTTAAGGGCGGGGGGGGGGGGGACCAGGTAAGGTTTTAAAACTTTATTTTTTTCTGAATGTAAAACATGTCAGTATATTGAGTATTGTGTCAAAATTTTAAATAAATCGGAGCAAAACTAACGAAGGTATAGCGTTTCAAGCGACCGGCCCTCATGCTCGATTCAACTATAAAAAATTGTAAATCGGTTTTCTCGCAAACAATATTTCTGAAGTTTGTGAACATCATAACTATCAGAACTCAATGACCGATGCGATGAGTTTTTTTTACCATTTTATAATAACAAAAATCGCGTTTTTCACTTCAGAATGCTGCCAAAAATAAAAATAAAAAATCGAAAAAAAAAACTCCCTCTGACTACCTAGGAAAACATATTACGTTATTTGGTGATGCAAATCGAATGTATAGTTTTTTAAATATGTTGTCAACCAGGTTGAAAAACGTGTTAAAAAACTTTCTAGAAAAACGCTTTCAAAGTTTTGCTGATTTTTGGATAATTCAACATGTTTAAAACGGTTTCATATAAAATGCTGTATCTCCATCAATTTCCTCAAATGGTGAGAGCATTAAAATTACATCAACTTCACTAAGGGGGGGGGGGGGGGGGGGGGGTTCATTCAACTTTGCCGCCCGGGGCTTCTGACGGGTAGTCCGCCACTGCACTTTACCCTTCTCTAACTTCCAAAATTTTTTTTCTTTTTACTATCAAAACGTAATTTTATTCATAATTAATTAGTTCTTTTACTACGTTACAAAAGGTATGCCATCACCCCATTAAGAAAACGAATACAATACAATAAAATACAATAACCCTTTATTGCACATAAAAGGACACATACATATGTAGAAACAAAAATATATATTGTTAAAAAAATAATTACAAAGAGCCGTCTTGTCACTAAAGTGATCTCTTCCAGACAACCTTTCCCAAAGAACTTTAGCAAGCAGACAGGTAGTACATACTGAAGCTTTTACAACATGTATATTTAAAACATATAATTAGAAATAAAACAAAACAAATGCCAATATAAACCACACACGGCACCTTCAATCACTTCAGATACTAAGTAATGTTGCAACAAAAAGAAGGAAAGAAAAGTAAAATACAACTGTGATTATATATTTGTTTTAATTATACACTTTTTTATTTATTGTTTGTGCATGATATGAACATTAGTTATTTATTGGGTTATAAGCTAATTATGATTATAATTTGTTGTTTACTTTAATGCGTGAACCTAATGTTATTAACCTGTAAATGTTTCTAATAAAAAAAATGAAAACATCTTGAAAACCGATTTTTTACGAAACTTCATTGCTCACTAATTGAAGCAAGTTAGTTTTTCTCGGGACGCGGGGCCCCTAGCCAATGCGGGGCCCCTAGGCAATTGCCTACTCTGCCTTAGGGATAATCCGGTACTGATTGAGGCAACCAACTCTCGCTGCGTTACCTATACCTGTTGTGAGTTTTACACTCTACGTCTACAAAATACAATATTATTGTTTTATATTGTTCTTCGTAGAGATTTGATCGTCTAATTTAAAATAACTAAAGTAAATAAAGTATTCAAGTAGTTTTAAATCATATTTGAGCCAAAATAAGTATAACTGACCTACTTTGTCACCGCACTATAAGATCTATTAAAAAAAGAGCACAAACTTTTAAGTCATGAATATGTTAAGGATTAATATAAAACCCAAAATTAATAAATCTGTCCGACAGAGGCCTTTGAAAATACATTAAAAGTTATGAAACCAATGAAATGCCCATAACCTAATCTGACGTAAGCAATTTAATCATGTTTTATAATACCTATGTTTGTTTTTTCATCACTTTCAATGACTTTTCAAAGGAGCTAATACTATTGAAGTTGCATGATTACCCGGTTACCCCGATAGAAGATTAGTATGTGATGTCATTTTTATTTTTTAAAATTGATTAATTTTCTCATTGACAGCCTTGCAATAATGAAATTGATTCATTTCATGTTCCTAATGGAGTCACACGAACTAAAATATCTTTCACTGAAATAATAGTATCAATACCAATTGGCCACCCCTGGTCTGGAGCTCCAAAATACATGAAAAAAACCCTCGACTCTGTGCAGAGACAGGCGATCCGTTTGATAGATTCTCCTAATTTAACAAACCGATTGCAATCTTTAGAGCACAGGCGTCGGATGAGAATGCTCTCCTTGTTCTACCGGTAGGTATTTCAATGGATGCTGCTCCGAGGAACTAGCGTCATTGACCCCTTCGGCACCGGTGCATAGTCGGGAAACACATCAAACGCGTGCCCAACATATGCACACGGTTGACATTTGTCACATGAGAACAGGTCGCTTCTTTGACTCGTTCTTTGTGTTCAACAGCTCGGCTGTGAAATGATTTGCCGGCATCTGTGTTTCCTCCTTCCTGCAACATGGGTCTCTTCAAGACCTTCATTCTTTCCTCTCTTCAAAAAGACCCTCCACACAGCATCTCAGATGACACTATTTTCTCAGTGTGGAGTTAATAAAAAAAGTAGCAGATATTTTTAATGGCACCGAAAAAACTTACCAAAAAGCATTTCATATATTTTTCATAACGGTTATTAGTTTACATTGTGTTTCCCACAGCATGAAAATTTAATGCTGTTTTCTGCATTTAAAGGCACTTGCACCGTAAATAAATAATTATTTACACGTTTTATGATACAATGCAATGATTGAATATATTTCGAAGAGGAATCAATATAAAAGATAAAAATCACTATAAAAGATACTATCTTCTGTTGAAAATGCCTTAGGTAGACGTGTAACATTTTGGCAAGTTCGAAGAAAGATTTTCTTGCGAACCCAGCTTTTTGGCAGCGCCATACTTGAAATCCTCCAAGTCGAATGTAAAAAGCTCAAGGAAAGCAAAAAATGTGAATGAGTCTTGCAGTCAGTCGATTGCTCGAGAACCGCTAAACAAATTATATCTCAAAAATGTACCTCGCTTTGAAGTCGAATTCCTGCCAGCAAAAAAAGTGTATTTTTTTAAATACGTGTATTTGAATTTCACTTATGTTTTCTTGATTGAATGAATGAATGAATTAGAAGTGGAAATTAAGCCACTTCTCGGCAGATAGACTCGTTGTAGATGACAATGCATTCTATCAACTGTCGTTGGTAATGACACACACACACGCGGACGTACACGCATTTTGTTTATATAATTCGAAGAAATTAAAGCACGAAATAAATGTCGGTCTGCCCAACTCCGGATTTGATCCGATTGGTAGCGCGGTTGATTTCGATCACTGGGTAGGAAGGTTCAAACCTCAGTTAAACCTAAATAATATATATTTTAAAGTATTAAAAGAAACATCCAAATAAATAAAAAACTTTGTGTTTTTCAGGGGTTGATTTTTTTTAAGTAAGGAGAGAAAATCTTTTGAATATAATTAAAATTAGTTTTAATTAAAATGTGCCAACAGTTTCCCCTTAGATATTAAAGTTAATTATAGTATTGATGACTGTCTTTTTTCATAATTTTATTTTGTATATAGTCAATAGTTTACGTTTAAGCTATAATAATTCAGATCCTAGTTTAAAATTCAATTCAATTTAATTTCCTGCAAAGGTTTTGATTTGAAAAATACTAACTTTGGACTTTCCTTTAACATTCACCATTTTAGTATTAACGACATCTTAGCCAAGGTTGTATTTTAGTCACGTAGATACTGATTTCTTTTTCGTCCTTTTTTATCCTGGAAACATTTTCCACTATATAAAACATATCGCGTAGACGTTTAAAATTATGGAGGTTTTGTGTTTACCAGGCAACAGATTCGCGAACAGAACATGGAAAACCTTAGCCTGTGTAGTAGAATGAGGCATGACCTGAATTTAAACATTTTTTCAGATAATTGTCAAAAAACCACTTTGCAGGTGTGATAATTTATTTGTAGAAACGATTCTCTCCTTGAAAATCTACATTTTTTTTTTTTTTCATAAGTTTTTATTCCAGTAAAAAAGAAAATAACATTTTCACTTACTTAACTAGAATATTGAATTATGTACTTTTTACATTATATAACATAGTTTTTACATTACATAGTTTTTACATTTCATAACCTTAGATTACATTAGATTGCAATATTAACATTTACATGATATTATAAAATATATATTAAAAAACTCCAGAATAGAGCGACGAGACAAATATTGAAATATGATAAATATAAAGCAACGCAGAAAATGCTTTGAGGCACAACCAAGAAAGACCAAATAATTTTCAATAAATATTTAAAAAAATAATACAAAGTTTGTAACAATTTACTACAACTTACTTTTCCAATTTTGTATCAATCAATTATAATTATGGATACCGCCGCCGCTGGATTATTTTATTGGTTAACCAACACTTCTGCCACATTTCACCCCAAATGGTTCGATTGGTTAACCAACACTTCTGCCACTTTTCACCCCAAATGGTTCGCTACGTTTGGTAACTTAGCAGGGGTGCCCGGGTTCATGGGGTAAGGTTTGTTCGGGTCTTGGCGGCGGATTGTGCCTGCCCACCAACTGCGTGGCAGGCCGGATCGGGAGAGACTGTTAAGGGAGTCTTTTGATTTCTCCAGCAGGAACATCTCCCTCGGAATATTGCTTTGCACTGCAGTGGGTGGGTTGAATTCGTACGTTTTTTACTCCTGGACACACTGACCCACAGATTCCTACACACCCCTCATATTTTATTCCTTCCCAGAACTTACCCTACTTGATTTTCTATAAACACAGCAACCCCAAAGATGTCATTGGAATTATTTTCCTCGAGGCCTCCTGTGTGGAGCTAATATGTAAAAAAAAACTTTAGAGACAAACCACATTACAATAAATACATCCGCACACATCACACAATACATAAAGAAAACATCAGACTGAGGTAATGAGCAAAACAAAAACACAGAATTGTTTGCTGTATAAAGGAATCCAAATGTATGGCTTAGTTCCTAATGAAATTAAAAATGCACCTAGATTAAGAAAATTCATAGAAAACGTAGAAAACATGCATGTAATAAGTAAGAGAAGTGATAAATTAAAATGTCTATGGTGCATCTCTTTCTATTACATGAGAGATGGTTTGATTATGATGAGAGAGGTTGTATAGGCCAAACAGTTTTGCTTGCTATCTTGTTTATGAGTCTTTTTAGTTTAAGTAAATGTCCACAATATACAAATCTATACAAAATAATAATACTAATACAAAATTTGTTTAAAAAACTACACACCATGTCAGAAATCGCATACATTCAAGGCCAGTCCGACAACCATTACGTATTCTATCCATCTGACATCTGACGTTTCGCCGTAACCTCACTAGTTTTGTGCAGGTATGTTTATTGATTTCGCGTTATACGATAATTGTCTAATCATTGTAATATACGAGTGGTGATGGCTTTTCATTATTTCATCTTTTGCTTACCATATTTATAGGCACTGTTGAAAACCAACTGAATTCCAGGAGAAACCCTTTTGTCAATAGAATCTATGTGAAAAAAATAGGTTCAATCTACCGTGCTGGGAAAAGTCTAGACGGGAGAAAAAATACTAAAAATTAATTTATCTATGAAATCTTGATCAATATTTTATTTTAAATACCATTAATTCTGATAGACGGTTAACATTTATAAAAAAAATTAGGTACTGGAATTCCTTAATGAAGAATTAAAAAATCCCCATACAAAATGCCTAAGCGACGTGTTTTTAGAGCCCAAATGACGTCACACACACACACACACACACACCCGCCTCTTACCGCTCGGTTTCCGCTCGTTTTGGCGGACTTAATAAAATTTAAACTTGGAGAAATAATTTAATTATGAAAACGAACTTTAAAAAAAATACTAGTATTTAAGTTTGAATGTGAACACTGATAAAAAAATTCGAGGGCAGCTTACACGCGGTGTAAGCGAAACTTTACCAAAACAATCTCAACCAATACTTGAAAAGCGAGGTCATAATCAAAGCGACCAATGAGCGCAGACCTCGCGTAATTTCCGTTCCATATCACGACCTTGTTAAAAGTGATATCATTATCAAAGCGGCCGATTAGCACAGTTGATGCGTCGCAGGTGCACTAATAGTCATATGCGTTTCATCCGAGATCCAAATCACAGCCGTGCTATAGAAGTTTCACTTAGAAAAAAATGGACTCAACTTCCCTAAGTTGCCTCTAAAATCATGGAGAAATAAAATATTTAGTGGCCTATATCTTAAAATTTAAATAAAAAATAAATAAAGTAGCTCCCATCCGTAAGAGATATTTGATATACCTTTTGAATACAAAAATAATTTTTGAGTTTGGTTGGGTATTTTGATCTCAAATACAAAAATAAGATTTGAATAAAACGGGTCGAAACGGTCCTCGCAAACGTTCCTCTTAAGTGCCTTAAATGGACTACCTAAAATATGGATTGAGCTCCGTTGGCTCAGTCAATTGATTTATTATAAAGAAAGGTTTCTTAAGGATATAACACTACCCTTAAATATCTGAAAAGGGGTTAGAAGTGATTAATGATTCCGGCGCTTTGATCAATTAATTTGGAATTTTAAGCGGACTCTAAAAATATTATAAATGAAAAGATTCAAAATTATTTCATCCATCGAGTAAGATTTTTCAATTAATGTTTCTTCGCTAAATTTTACTCCGTTTTTTCCGGATTTTTAACTAGCGCTCTCTAGTGTCTAGGCCGCATTCATTGAAAACATATACACAGTTTAGATTTGTAATTTTTACTTTTTTTATATATATTTTTTTATAACGCACAAGAGTCCCAACTGTTCCCGTCTGAAGCCAGTGAGACTATGGCATCCCCAATTGGGGTATGTTGTGAGGCTGAAGGTAGTGGGGAGGGGGAGGAGATAAGGAAGAGGAAGGTGGGGAAGTACCTGGCTATTCAGATCTGGTCACCAAACATGGCTAATGCCATTTCAAGCAACGTTTCAGTTCTGAATGATGGTCTTACACCAGGGCAATACTGAGAGTATCTTTCACTCTGGAACGTGCCGCAAATATGCTATATATATTTTTTAAATGAATAAATTGTGAAATAACACAAATTAATCAAAATAAAATTTATTTGCGACGCCGGGATTCGATCCCGCGACCTTTGGTGTGCGAACCAAGAGCCTTACCACTGGACTACGCCGGCCGTCACTTTGCTCCCATCAATAAATATTTGGTTTTGAGATGAGAATATGTTTAGTTCCCACTGGGACCTTGCTGACAAGTATTTGAAATTTGGAACAGTGGCAAAAAAATAGCAAATTCGAGTTCATTAGCATTGAAAACAGAAGAAGATATGAAACTAGCTTGGAATCGAGTTGTTTGTGTATGTCAATAAATAAATTGACCATCTCGGAAGTACATAATATCATTTTGCACTTATTCGTTTTCTTGAGGTATTATATTACTTCGAAGTATCGCAGAGGAACCGCCCAGGGTGTTCGGAGGTAAAGTGCATTAACTTCGGGAGGTGATTCTACACAAAAGTATAAGTAAAAAAAGTAAAATAACTTTTAACGGTATTCAAACTTTTAGTTTTACTTTTTGGGTAAAAAGATAAACTTAGTCCGGCGTGTGTATTATTATTATTATTATTTTCCGCTATTACGATACGGGCCAATCACAACCATGGTAAGTGATTGGTCATTCCCATTTCCTTGCATACCTTGTTCTTTCCTACACATACTGTCACCCAATTTCAGCAAATACCATTTTGTCTCGATTGGTTTATAGTATTTAAATCAATTACAAGCTCATCTGAAGCTGTAATTTCTACGTAGTTTTGGATGCATCATCAATAATATAACATACGAGTATATTAATAACAAGACACACGATCGTGCCATTGAAACTCTGACGACTTTTTTTATTATTATCAAGTGTAATTTGTAGAACTCCGTTTTAATTTTAAGTAGTAGATTTTCTTCCATGTATTCAATAATATTACTATTCAATTAAAAAAAAGTTTATTTTTTATCAAAAAGTTCTGATGTGTAATTATTATTACGCATTACAATTGTGTAATTATTGTTTTGCCTTCTACAGGCATTATCAAACAGTGGTATCATGGTGAAAGCATGGTCAGGAGTCTTCTGAATGCATTATCAAATCAATTTATATTACAACAATATATGTACATAGTTGTACGTAATGAAAAACAAATTGCTTCCATCGGTCGTGTTCTGGTTCGAACTTATTTAATTCGGCCTGATTTAACACGACTGAAATAAAACCACGACAAATTTGGCAGGACATGCTTGCAAATGTGCACATTAATACTGCATACAGAATGGTGCCAACATCTCAAATAAATAAATTATTTACCTAAATCTTTTATAAACAGTGATGAGCAACCTGCGGACATTCCAACCGTGTCCATTTTGCTTGGTCCATGAGCCTTTTTGTACTGCCCACTTGAGGAAATAAAATACAAAAAAATCGGTACAGAATATTGAAAGGCTTAGTTCTGTTTTGCAAAAGGGTTTAACTGAACACTTCAGTCTTTCTTCAAAATTTTGAATCAGCCTCTCCAAATAACAAGATTTTAAAGACAAAATTTTATGGTTCCTTCGCCACGCAGCGATTTTTTATTGCGATCCATGTTTGATGCATTTTAAAAGATTCCATTTTATAAAATAACAAAAAAATTCTCCACAAAATTTAGTTTAACTTTCTGAACGATAAAAATCAAAAGTTGCCCAAATCTAAAAGTATTTTATTTCAGAATGATAAAAATCGACAGAATTTATAGTTTTCGGCTTGGAGATAATAATTGATTTGCCTGTTAGCTTACGAGTATACTAATATACTAATAAACGTAATAAAGCCACGACTTATCAATAAATGCATGTATCGTATGGTGCTGCGGTGACCCGACAATTCGTCCTGCGACAATTCATCCGGCGACAGTTCATCCTGCGACAGTTCATCCGGCGACAGTTCATCCTGCGACAGTTCATCCGGCCGACAGTTCATCCTGCGACAGTTCATCCTGCGACAGTTCATCCTGCCGACAGTTCATCTTGCCGACAGTTCATCCCGCCGACAATTCATCCGGCGACAATTCATCCTGCCTGATCATTTAGAAGATTTTTATTAAGTAAGTATGCAAAGAGGATATACGGCCGTACAACCAAAATCGATATACTTATATCTGAAGGCATCTTGAGTGGAAATCCGCTGTAAAAATATTTTTACTAACAATAATTTCGACTCTCCGAAGAAGCATGCGTGAAAAACAAAATACGACATACTTATTCTTATAGGTTATACTTATAGGTTAGGTTAGGTTAGGTTAGGTTAGGTTGAATTGTCAGGATGAATTGTCGCCGGATGAATTGTCGGCGGGATGAACTGTCGGCAGGATGAACTGTCGGCAGGATGAACTGTCGCCGGATGAATTGTCGCAGGATGAACTGTCATGGAACCGGTGCTGCGGACTGCTCGCTACAACAGTATCACCTTTCTGAGAGACATAATTTGCATGTTAGCTTATGAGTAAATCATACTAATACACATAATAAAGCCAAGACTTAAATAAAATACATATATCGTATGATACTGCGGACTATTCGCTACAACAGTATCACTTTTCTGAGAGGCATAATTTGAATGCAATCGAACATTCCCATACATGTGAAGGAAAAACTACATGTGCATGGCAACTTCGTTTTCCGGACACAACATTAAATGCACTTCTCTGAGGATGTTTGGCTTCATTTCGATTTCAATGGTTGTCACGCTGCGTTACATTCATGGCACCCGTTTCCGTTCAAAACTCCGTGCGCCAAGGTGTATTGACGTTAACAAAATATTTCATTATATAATTTACAAAAATGTTGGTATTTTCAATTTCGTTTCGAAACCACGTTAATTTAGGTATTTTACTGTATAATGTGTATAATAAGTTTGTTGTGTAATTACATATAGATTACATATAAATAAACTCTGCATAAGTCATCTCTTTGGTTCTGAAAATAAATATATGAAAATGATAATTGTTTAGGTAATATTTACGTTCTCCACCCTAAAGCAATGTTGCAGTCAATTACAGCCAAAGACATCAACATATTTTCATTTGCTAAAAACACACATAAATTATTGGACGGAAAAAAGCTTTTATTTATTTATTTAAACGCCGTAAATTGGTTTTTACATTAAAATGATATGTGAGATTTTAAGTATACAGTAGTACACAGGAGGGTATCAGTAGTTTTAAGAACAATGTAAGAATGAATGAATACACAAAAATAATTTCGCTGAAGTGATTCAGTAGTTATTAGAAGTTCAACGAGATTATATTGAAACGAAGTACAAAGGAAATGTACTCGTATAATATAATATTCTAATTTTATTTAAGATCTGACATAAAACAAAGTATGTTGTGTGTATATAATAATTCATTGAAGAAGAAGATAATACTAATACATAATTTTTTTTATTTATTTATTATGAAGACAAAGTAATACAATATGACAGGAAAAATCCCAATATTTTACAGAAAAAAGAAAAGTCCCAATAAACTATTTAAGTAGTTTGTCAATGGGTGCTTTTACTCTGAAGATATAAATAAACTTATTTTACTTTATTATGCAATTAGAATTTTTAGTGTTAGAGTCTAATGCAAATTATTTCTTTCGGCGAGCTAATTCTTCAATATAATATATGTTTTACCGTTTAAATTTTTTTTCAATTTCGGCAGGTAACATATTTAGGTAATTAGGTATCGTGTAGTCGAGAGTTTTTGTTCATATTTGTTTAAATGCTTAGGTACAATTAGTCCTTCATTTAACGTAAAACGAGTATTGTAAGTCTGGTCCAGTTTATTCACATTGCTGGAATATAATATTGTACCACGGAATTGCTCTTACTGAAAGAATTTTGAGATTCTGGTACAAGTACGGAACATAATGCCTTTGTTCGTATAAACTTTTGTGAGCTAATAAATTAACTAATGAATTTTTTAACTCATTGAACATGATTTACATTTACGTCCCTAAGCTGTGATTCCATACCTTATAATAGATTCACCTAATGATAAATAAATTATTCGAAGTTTGCATTTTGGAACATAGAATTTTAATTTATATAATCTACTAACAATAGATCTTAGTCGTTCTCAGACTTTATTTATTTAAAAATCCCATTTGAAAAAGCAGTCAATAATAACATCTTAATAAACATATTCTTTACCCAGTTCAAATTTTCACATTAACACAATGCAGAGATACCAACATGTAAGCAATCTGAAGAGTGTGTTTTTATTTCAGGTGTAATAATATTTGCCTTGGCATTGGGTGATCTAATATGAATCAATTTATTTTTTTTGCATTTATGATTAAACCAATCTAGACGAAACATGAAACTGAACAAGTCACAAACAAGTAACGGTCGCAACTGGGACTCGAACTCAGGATCTCTAGTCTTACCGAGACACAGCGCCTCAACCAACTCGGCCAATGAGACCAAATTTTTTCTGTCATTTTATTTCCTTCTCTTATCTTAAATTCAGAAATAACAAAATTGTCCTCAACTAATTATCTCCATGTTTATGGCAGCTCTCTTTTTGAATGATTAAAAAGGTTTTTAACGAATTTAATAATAATCGTGTTATACTGCCTTGATGAAAGGACGTCAGTAAGGACGAATCTGGTTGGCACTTTTTACAATAAAGTGGCGTTTTTACGCCACTTTTATTGTTTTGTCGTTTTAAATTGTAATATATTGTTATTCATGTTATTATTACAATTAATGTTAACGGTGAACATCAAAGGATTAGTGTATTTTAAATGCGTATTTATTGGACAGGGCTGTTTTAAATATTTAGATTTGGGAGGCATGAGGCATGAGGCATTAGGCATGACCAATTACCACTCCCTAGAGACACGTAGAGGTATTGCTTTGCTTAAATATTTTTTTCAACTAATAAACGGTCACTTATCTAATAATGAGATACTGGCCCAATTAATTTTTTTTGTACCACAGTCTCACTCTCGAGGACGTCATCACAACCTCCTATATAGTAGAGCAATCCGCACTAATTTATTTATGAACTCACCTGTGGGGAGAGCTACGGGCTTTTTGAATGCGGTGAATAAAAAAATAGATTTATTTTTTGTGTCCTATAGCGCATTTGTAAGACTTTTGGCATTGCATATATACTGCATAAATGGTACAATTATAACGTCTTACGCTATATTTCCTGTAATTGTTATAAATAAATGTACAAATTATATATATATATATATATATATATAAATATGGGTACCGCCGCGCCGGCAACAAACAAACAAGCCCCTGCCATAAGTCACCTCGAGTGGTTCGCTACTTTTGGTGACTTAGCAGGGGCGGGGTGAGGTTTGTCTAGGTTTTGGCGGCAAAAGCGTTTACCCACCTACTACATAACGGGTTTGACGGGAGAGAGTGGTTGAGGGAGACAAAATTTAGACATCTCCAGCGGGACTCTCAGGACGACATCTTGCGCTGCAGAGGGAGGGATGGATTCATACATCCGTCACTTCTGGACACGTTGACCTCCAGATTCCTACCCACCCCTCATAACTTTTTCCATATCAGAACTTCATCTTATCCTTTCCTTAAAAAAAACTTTCGCACAGTGTCCCCAAGGATGACATAGACCAATGGAATATTTTTTCCTCAGCAGGAGAACTTAAAAAAAAGTTTTTAGAGAATTGAGAAAATTGTATTAAAGATTTTCTACTTTTTAACCTCAAAATGTTTTTAGGTGCCATTTCCAATTGTTAGCATTGTTGGATGCGGAAGGGATGGATGGTCTGAGTGGAAAGTTCCGGAGGATGGAAAGAGCGTAAGTGGTGATCCGTGTTAGGGCCCCCCGCTAATGGAAGGAACCCCGCGCCGTTATTATCCATCGCCATCGCCCCAGACTTTCAACCAAACCACTAAAATGAAAATATTGAATTTAGCGAATTTATTAGTTATTTAATATTTCAACGGATTATGAGACTTGCTAACGGCGCATTAGCATTACATTGTTTCTAATTAGTTTTAAGCTAAAAAAACTTTGCCCCAAAATCATTAGACCAGATTCAATTTCAATTTCATTGACTCATTATTTTGATTTATGTACATGGTTTTCATTGCCCCCTCCTCGCTGGACAAAATCTTGTCTCTCCGACGCGGGTAATTACAATTTTATATTTAAAAAAAAAATTATAACCAGACTTCTTTTTCGGTTACGAATAACCCAACAATTTTCGTTATTTGTTTTTGGGGTGTTATATGTTAACCCAACAATGTTTGAAAATCTCCTATTACCACCAAACTAAGCGGAAAATGTTGCTTATGTCATGATGGAGGACTTATCCAGCCGAGGAATCGAACAAGCGACGTCCGGGTGGAATGGCACCAAATGCGATACCCACTCAGCCACTGGCCGGTTTTCTTTTTACCTGTTATTTAATGTGAAAACCAAACAAGAGTCCCAACTTCTCCCAATCGTCCAGAGCCGGTAACACTATGGCATCCCAAATTAGAATATATTGTGTGGCTAACGGTAGTGAGGAAGAGAAAGCGATGGGGAAGAAGAAGGTGGGGGTATTCCTGGTTATTCAGATGTGGTCACCAAACACGGCTAAAGCCATTTCAAACAAAGTTTCAATTCTAAAAGGTGGTCTTGTACCAGATACTGAGAGTATCTTTCACTTTGGAACGTGCCGCAAATATACTATATAAAATTTATTTGCTCAGTTATGCATCAAAATGTTAAGATGATTTGTTTGTACCGAGTACCGAAGAAGGTACTAACAGGACACCCGGGAGGTAAACGAAAGGCGGGCAGACCTAGACTAAAATGTTAAGATGATTTGTTTGTACCGAGTACCGAAGAAGGTACTAACAGGACACCCGGGAGGTAAACGAAAGGCGGGCAGACCTAGACTAAAATGTTAAGATGATTTGTTTGTACCGAGTACCGAAGAAGGTACTAACAGGACACCCGGGAGGTAAACGAAAGGCGGGCAGACCTAGACTAAAATGGGAGGATGATGTCAGGAAGGATGTAAGAGGACTACTGTATGTTGCAGATTGGAAGACGAAGGCCGCGGACAGAGGGCGGTGGTGGCTGATTTTGAAGGAGGCCAAGGCTCGAAATGGGCTGTAGCGCCATTGAAGAAGAAGAATAATTGTTTGTATGAAGACATACACGTACATGTGATTCTATCCAATATTTTATTTGTATGCCTTTCTTAAAAAAACATATTTATATACGAACAAAACTATTTATATACCTATATATTGATTTACCATAGGAATAGGGGCAAACGAACAAATAATTAACATTTTTTAAATATAACTTGTCAATTTTTTTTCCTTAAATAATTAAATTAGCGCCATTTCTGAACGCGTAGCTAATGAATAATTTTACGTGTATCCTTAAGGCAATGTAATCACGCCTCAAAAGGGCTCTTCGTGAGTGTCATCAAAAGCGATTGCCATTTGCGAAAAATGCCCAGGAGATTTTAATATGAGAAAGGTTCCCCGGAGAATCTGTTTACGAAATATGCCTCGGAGAATCTGATTGAGAAAAATGCCCCAGAGATCTTCGAGTACAAGATTCCCCGAGCCAGGCGTAAGAAAGTAATCAAAGTAAAACCCTTGAGAATACTCTGCGAGTAGAAAATTGATTGATACAATATTTACAATGAAATATTGTATCTCAGTTTACAGCTCTTTTAAAAGTCCATGTTTTGTTTGGTTTGTGCTGCGGTAGGTTCACATTGATAATAATTAATAAAAGGTTAACGTTAGGTACTAACGACAATACCTAAATGAAATAGAGAGCATGGACTCGTATAATTTTCAATAATTCATCAAATTTGTGAGTAGTTTATTTAATTTTATTTATTTATTCTTGGCTCGTCAAAAGAATACATCACATAATTATTAGAGTAATTAACATTTTCAATATGGTTAGAGTGATGATTCCGATTATAGGTGAGAACACCATTCATCAAAACATTCCCCAATGCACAGAATGTACCTGACAATTATAATGGGATAATTTGTACGCTGTTTTTGTGAAAAATCACTTTCAAGTACGCTGTACAATTGATTGTGAATTCTTAGGCTCTAGCTTAATTTAGTATTCACAAATAGACACAGAAAACATACTTACCTGGCAGGTCACTTCCAATAAAGAAAGTTTATGCTTGGAGAAGATTCGACTTTGCACGCGGAGGACACTTTAAAA
Source organism: Limnephilus rhombicus (assembly GCA_929108145.2). NCBI lineage: Eukaryota > Metazoa > Arthropoda > Insecta > Trichoptera > Limnephilidae > Limnephilus > Limnephilus rhombicus. The sequence continues at coordinate 24,619,223 of OV815278.1, forward strand.
CACTGGACATTGCATGATTTTACATTTGCTATCCCCATCACGGTTGATAACATTTATAAGAAGATTAGTGCCAAAAATACAAAAATTACAAAGGCTCTAAGTGAGGAGATCATCAGGTATATCGATCATCCAGTTGATTAGCCAGACATCTCCGAAAAATCTAAATTTGGGTTGAGTATGCAAATATTCTTATAGTAGTGGAACATATTGTACAAGAACTACTATTAAAAAGTGGCACTTAAATTAAATTAAAGGTTAGATATAAATCTTCCCTAAAAGTTTTACAATTTAAAATTTCTTTGTTTTCGTCCCTAATATTTTGCAGCAAATACATAATTAATCATAAACATTATGAATAAAATACTGTGTCCGTTTTCTTGAGAGAATATAACGCTTTCACGGGACGTGAACAAAAAAAATTAAAGCACGTATCGCTACTAGAATTAAAAGTTATATTAAGAACCCTTGTGCAAAATTGGTAATGATATTGTTTACGAATTTTTTTCTGCCAACCAGCTGATTAATAACCATTATATGAGAGGACTAACAAAAACACAATTCCCCACTGAGAGACAGCCTGGGTTCTCATTGCCTCGTAAAGTCTGGTCCGCCATCAATAGGATAAGGTTCTCCTGTAGCCGCTGTGCTCCATGATGCATAGATGTGTGGTCAACTGTATAGGCTATGTGATATAGGTGATGTGTGGTCAACGAATGCCCGCTCCATTCATTCCCGGATTGTTGATGTACACAGGGCGATGCCTGAGGCCCTAGATTGGCTCGCAGATCTAGATGTCCCCCTGTCCCCCTCATACGAAAGAAGAAAACTAAGAAACAATTGATTTTACGATTACACGACAGTTGATCCCCCTACAGATGCCCCCCCGACGTAGGTACTTATGTAAAATATAGGATAAGGAAAGTTTACAGGAATAAGGATACAGTTGGTTTAAGGAAAATACGGTATACATTCTTAGGGAACGCACCCATACTACGTGACCAACTTTTTGCAATTTTTAACCCCCCCCCCCCGGTGACTAAAAACCTATGCCCCCCACTGTTGTACCTGTTGTACGTTCCCTTACACAAAATGTAAGGGAACGTACAACAGGTTTGCATTTAGGATGTACTACCGAATCGCAAAAGCATAATATAACATATTTTCATTGCAATGCGTCAAGGATATGGCAAATAATGCACAAAAAATAAGAATTATTTTATAATAATTATAATTTCAGGGGGCCAACTGTCGGGGGATCAAATGTCTGGCATGTATTTAAATAAAAATTTATATTGATTTCACATCCGCCCCGATGATGGACACCGGAATGATTTCCGAAAAGTAGCTGTAGCCAACATAGCATAATACCCTTAAAAATAAATCACGATAAAACGTTTCATATTGATGATAATAATAGCCCTCATAAAATTTCAAAGTCGACATCAATATTTGGAGAATTTCGTTTGAAATGTAAATATTGCTTTTACAACAATGGATACGATACGTGCGCACCTTTGACCAGGCCGAGATATATCGGCAGAGGGTAAAAGGCTCATTAATTTACCAACATCCCCAATCCCGGGTAAGTTATGGGAGGTTTGAGAAATCAAGGGAATGTGGGTTGGGCTGATAAAACAGATTCAATTCTACAATATTGCTTTTGGCAACCGTTCTAATTTTCATGAAACACAATGTAAATTTTTAAACAATCGTGCAAAATGAAATTTTCTAAGAAAATTTCAGTAAACGACATAGATTTTACTTTGGAAATTACTAATTTTATGTCAGATAAGGTTCTATTTGGATATTTTAAACAATTCTAACAGAACTTGGTAAATATTTTTTTTTGTCTCGTTTCTATTCAATTATACAAACCAAATTTAGAATCCGAAAAATAAAATATCAAATAAATGTTATCAATCATTAAAAATGAACTCTCTAAATTAACTCCACTCGAAGAAAATAATTTCCTTTAGGGCCTATATCATCTTTGGGGATGCTGTGTGAAGGGTCTTTTTGAGGAGAGGAAGGAGTGAACATGGGTCTTGAAGAGACCCATATAGGAGGCAGGAAAGACGTTTGGCAAAACGTTCCATTGAACTCAAGGAGTCTCAAAACGACCAGTTCTCATGTCACAAATGTCAACTGTTTACAAATGTTGGGCCGGTGTCGAAGGGATCAATGACACTAATTTCTCAAAACATCTTTTTTTTACATGAGCTCCACACAGGAGCCCCTGAGGAAAATAATTTCCCTCAGGGCCTGTGTCATCTTTGGGGATGGTGTGTGGATGATTTTTTTAAGGAAAGGAAGGAGAGGAGAGTTCTGGGAAGGAAAAGTGTTTAAGGGGTGGGTAGGAATCTGGGGTTCAGTATGTCCTGGTCATCCGCCTCCAAGACCTAGACAAACCTCACCCCATGAACCCGGGCACCCCTGCTAAATCACCAAACGTAGCGAACCACTTGGGGTGACCTATGGCAGAGGTGTTGGTTATCCAATAAAGGTTCCCGGGGCGGCGGTACCCATTCCCGCCTCCCAAATTGAAATGCCGCTAAAACATGGACAGCCAGAACTACCTTTTCTCGTTACGTTATTCATAAACCTGTGTGTCATTTAATGTTTTTACTGATTCTTGATCGATCCAAACACCGATCGTTCTTAATAACTTTTTTTATCTTATTAATAATAATACTTCTTAAAAAGGTTATGCCAATATAATAAGCCATTGAAAGTTATTCCAATAAAATTAATATTCATTTGGACTTTTAGAAAAAGCCAACAGGTGTCCCGCATAAATAATATAAGATATGTTTAGGGAACGTACCCATACTACGTGACAAACTTTTTGCAATTTTTAACCCCCCCCCCCCCCCCGGTGACCAAAAACCTAAGCAACCCGCCGCTCATTTGTATGGAGCGTGACATTTTGAAGACCCCCCCCCCCCTAAACGTATCACGTAGTATGGGTACGTTCCCTTATCCGTTAAATAACTTTGAAATCATTGAAAGTCATTTAATGGAGAAGATAGCTGTCAAAAATATGGGAATATTAATTGAATGTAATATAAATTCTGAATTTAAAAAACGAGATCGAGAAAAATGACTGAAAAATAACATTACGGCCACGTTGTTTAAAAGGCGCTTTTTAACAATAAGACAAGAGATTCTGAGTTCGAGTCCCAGTTGCGATCGTTTCCTTTTTATTTTTGTATCATGTTCTGTTTCATGTTTCGCTTAAATTTATTAGTATTATAATTTTCTTCAATGATATACTTAAGATACTGTCTAGGTAGAACTTCATTAAAAAAGTCACGTTAATAAAGTTCTGTGCCGTTCGCCAAGTGCAAATTTATTCATTGTCAACTTAAAAGGTCTGGCGTATACTTTAGATAGCGGTCAGCGTCATGTATTATTCAGGATCTCGGACTTGTTACAAAGTACTAGGAGTAAAGAGGATGGAGGCACCAGGTGTATGCAAATATGTGTATTTTTATTGTAATTTATTTTTGGGGTGTCCTCCTCTTTTAGCCAAAATTTAGGACAGCATTACGGTGTCCATCTTCAGGGCAGATTTGTAATCTCCAGCAAAGATTAATATTACATACCTGCCCTGAAAACGGAACCCGTTATGCTGTCTGAAAAGTAGGTGCCGCAACACGGCATAAAAAAAAATCACGATAATTCATTTTTATCAATTGTCTTCAAAGAAGATGTACACCTTAATTTTATTCTTAAACCTTAGATATATGGTCATAAATACATGGGTAGCGCTGAGGCTTCGCAGAATTTTTTGTTCACTATTATACTGTATTTTTATTTTGATAACTGTTCCGATGACGTGTATCAAAATTATTCAATTAAAAATATGTATTTTTCTAACATTAGTTTCATACAGGAGGCCTTGAAAAAAATAATATCCCTCAGAGCCTACGTCATCTTTGGGGATGCTGTGTGGAAGGTCTTTTTAGGGAGAGGAAGTTCTGGAAAGAAAAAGGATAAGAGGGGTGGATAGGAATCTAGAGTTCAGTGTGTCTAGGTCATCCGCCGCCAGATCCAGACAAACCTCACCCCATGAACCCGGGCACCCCTACTTAGTCACCAAACGTAACGAACCACTTGGGGTGACCTATGGCAGAGGTGTTGATTATCCAATAAATGGTTCCCGGGGCTGCGGTACCCATTCCCGTCTCCCAATATACTCAGTTCCATTCCCGCCTCCCAATGTCTCAGTATTAAGATCTATTTTTTTATGATAAACTAGTAAAAAGGAAAGAAAAACATTAATCGGTTTTTAGTATACTTTATAACAATATCATCACCGCTGGAAGAAATCTGTTTCTCAAGTGTTCGTGTTCCATTTATCTACGCCAAACTGGGATCCATTGTAACTGAATATTTTATATCACTGGCATATTTGAACCTGACATGTTCTCCCGATTCGCCATGTCCCCAATAAGGATCAGGGTAGAGAGATGAGAAAGTTTAATATAATTCGAGACTCCGGTATTTTGTATTGCCCTCATGATGGTGGATGGTGGCGGGCGAGTAAAGGCGGAGTAACTTTGTGGTCAGAACGAAACTTTCAAATTGGATGACAGGCATAAATTAGCCCATGATTAACACTCACTTTCTTGTCTTAGTCCCGGGATCGATATTTGTGACTCGACTGGAACCGGACTACGTAATATACAGAGTAGATCTATATAATAGGTAGTATAGTACAGTAAAGTTAGTCACCATTAGTCCACTTTGTTGTTATAAAACTTTTATATTTGCTCATAATTTAGGGTAATCTGATTTTATTGTGAGACAGAAAGATGGCTCTGGGTTCAGGATATTAAATATTCAAAGCCGATTTTTAAGAAAACGTTCTACGTTCGATAACTCTTCGTTCAGAATAGTAGGTAATCTCAATAGAATACACTAGGGCGGTCCGTAAAATAAGGTCTCCAAGGCGCTGCGGTCGCGAGGAATGATTTCATGCACAATCCTGCAACACTGGCGTGTAGCCTGGTTTCCCCTTGTCAAATCCCCACCACGTTGCATCATCTTTGACGCTTAGTTTCGGCGTGGCAATCACTCGCGATGGGGCTTCCACTCGCCGCACCCGCCAGGTGTGAGTTACGCTTTGTAATTCGTTTTTAAACTTTGCTTCGGCGAATCTGAATGATGCCACTGGGATGTTCCTTTGTCGTATAGTGTATCCGGGTCTCGTCCCCAGTCACAATTGAGTTCAAGAATTCTTCGCCATCAATGTCGTAGCACTCAAGGAATCTGGAGGCTGCTTCAACCCGTTGGCGTTGCTGTTTGTGATCTTCGGCGAGCATTTTGGGACCCACCTTGGGTAGACTTTGTAGTCTCCGAATTTTTTTATCAAAATCTTGTCAATAGTGGTCTTACTGACAGCAGGGATCACAGAGCTCCCGAACCGTCACCCGTCGATTTGCAATCATTGTTTTTCCCACTTTGGCCATTTTTTCATCTGAAACCGATAGCCGTCCGGCACGCTTTTAAATTCTCTGTTTTCGCACTCATACACTGTTCAAATAACTTCAAATAACTGAGAATGAATTTCAACCGGGGTTTTGTTCTTCGCACAAAAATCTAATTATAGAGCGTAACTCACCCCTGGCGGGTGCGGCGAGCGGAAGCTTCATCGCGAACGGCTGCCACGCCGAAACTATGTGTCGCAGAGAGTGCTGCTTTGTGGGGGATTTGGCGTAGGGAAACAAGGCTACACGCCAGTTTTCCCGGATCTCGCGTAAAATTGTTCCTCGTGACCGCAGCACCTTGGAGACCTTATTTTACGGACAGCCCTCGTATCTGAGTGAGAGAATACCAGCAAAATTGAAATATGTTTACAATAGGTATAACCAGTAACGATTGAATTAACGGTTTTTGGAATTAATTTGTAGAACTCATGTTTACAAATATTTGCAGTACAGCAATTATTTTGTACTTTTGTACTATCATATTATAAATTTGTCAATCTCATTTGTATAACTTTTTATGATAATGCAATTAATGTAATTTTTTATTTTTCCATGTGAACTATTTATAGCTCTATTAATTTTGCTAAGTTCTTTAAAACTTGCTTTAAAACAAACTATTCACGACTAAGTTAAAGCCTTAAAGGCGTAAATAAATAAAAAAAATCATTTCAATCGCAAATATTTTACATTTGAAACGTATTTTACTTTTTCTAAGGGTGTGTTTTATTTTTTATCTATTAATACATAAAGATATAATTAGTAGGTACTCCGGTATCGGTGTGACCAGTTAAACATTAGCGGAGGCTATGAGGTTTTTTATCCAGTTAAGAATTTTTTCTCATAAAGCACAATAATGTAACGTAAACTCAGTCAATTAAATACAACCATCAGATGGTAATAGTAATAAGGCCAAATGAGCCGCAGTACTAGTCAGCTAGAAACATGAAGGGTATTGTTATAAGCCCTAGCTAGTTAGAGGATTACGAAAGAATCCATAAAATCAAAAAAAAAAAATAGCGGAGGCCGTCTTATGTCATGAGGGGGAACCTGATCACACTGAGTTTGATGGCCCCCTAATTTTTAAAACGAAGGGGAAGGTATGACTAGAGAATTTTAAAGAGAAAATTCTTAGGTTTGGGCCAGACAATCAGGAAGATAAAGGAAAACAACTAAAACACAAAATAATGTCTCTGTACTACGAGTTTCTGGGTCCCCTGAACTCGAGCCCCGTGTGCCCCGTGTGCCCCGGTAAAGACGGAAGTGGTTACCACTAATAGAAAATCACACTCAGCAATTTTAAACATAGCGCAACACAAATCGGTGAATGCACCCGTTAGTTATTCTGATTAAGAATTCACGTAATACTTCAAATTCAAGTCATGCTCTCCAGAAAACATCGTTTAAATCAGATCATCCAAAAGCCAAGGAAGTTTTAATGAGATTGGGAGAGTGTCGACGTCTTCTGAACTTAATCTAGATTCTGATAACAGGGTAAATATTCCGCTGTACTACTCGATTTTGAGTAGGTATATATAACATTTTAGGTATCAATGAAATAATTTAATTTAGTCTCCGGTTATAATACAAAATGTTCGATTATTCAAAATAATTTACTTAATAATATATACATACAAAAAGAAGCAGGGAATTTTATTTTCAAAATTTAATTGACCTTTAATTAGTCGCGTGGGGTCCATTGGACACCAAGCGTCATAATATTTCTGCAAACATTACACTTACGCGACTGTGCTAAAAGGTTAAAATAGAAATCATCAGGTTACTTTATGATTTAAGGCTCCGCAACCGGTCTGGAAAAGAAGAAGATGGAGAGATACGAAATTACGAATGTTAGAGGAGAGCGCTGACATTTATAGCGACAAAAACGATGCGAAAATTGCGAAAATGTTTAATCAAACACGACTCGTTTAAAATAGAGCAAAAATCTCGCGGGCATTGTCTTGAATAGCATTAAAAGAAACCCTGTGAATTTTTTCATACATATAACTTGTAAAATAACTGAAATCAAAGATATTGAAATATAAGTAGATGTGCTATTTGCTGTTTTTACTATGTGGGTCTGCGCTTCCGGGTGTCGCCGATATTGTTTACCAATTAACAAATAAACTAAAAGAACAAATACTTAACGAATAAACCAAACGGACGTTAAACTAAATGAACGAATTCTTTCCTTATTCAAAATATATTGTTAACTAATATTAATGCACATTTTCAAAAAATCAACAAAATGAACAAATTCTTTTTGTATGAAAACTACGCTAATTAGCGCGTAGTCCGGCGACAGTTGCGCGGACACCATAGCATATCTAGTCTGTATTTGAATATCTTTGACTGAAACAAACGTGTTAATAATAATTTTTGGAGCATACTTTGCGATTTTAATATGTGTTATTTATTATTTAATATGCGTTTCGGCGCGGGCGATGTCTATCAATCTTCGATACGATTATCTTCAAGAATAACATTTATTTTTTTAAGAGCTTTAAAACTTAACGTGTTTAAGAGAGGTATGTAAGAAGTCGGTAGAAATTCGGGTTGCGGGCCCTTAATATTTTCTTTGAATGTTACTTAATGACTTTTTGCATGACCGAATTATAAACATAGTCTTTGGCCAGAGGCAAAAACGTAATATAACCCGAACGTAAGATTTTATTTTCGGGATTTTATTTAACATTACATCCGACAGATACAAAAGGTTTCATTTGCTACAGCGAAATGCTTTTAAAATGTAATCTAAGATTTGTCGATAAAATATTCCCTTGGAAAGATTGGCACCAGGCCGGAACACTTTTAGCTTTACCAACGTTTTCAATGTTCAAGCCAAGAAAGGTGAAAAGTGCCGAACTTACGAGTATAAATAACTAGGCTAGGATGTAATAATTGTTATTTCTCTTTTAAAACATTTTTTTCTCGATTTAAAAAAATATAAATTCCCCTTAATTTTTTATGCTTTTTAGAGTCTCTGAGAATATTGCTAAAATAAAAATTTTATATCATTGAAGGTAAAGATTTTTTTTATTATTGTATAAAAATTGCATACAATTGGACTTTATTACACGCTAAGCTACTGAAAGTAGCTTGTCGCCAGGAGATTAGTCCACAGATTAGTTACAATAACAAATGAAATAATCATGAATGCCTTAGCGTAGCAACAACATACACATATTGACCGGTCAGTGGTTGAGTGGGCATAGCGCTTGGGTCCCACCCGAGCCTAGCGTGTTCGATTCCTCGGCTGGCTAAGTCCTCCATCACAACATAGCAACATTTTCGGCTTTCTGTGGTGGTAGTAGGAGATTTTCAAATATTGTTGGGTTATTCGTAACCCGGGAATGTTTGTCTTTCTTTAAAAAATATGTATTTTTATGGTGAAAAACAGTGGAATAAGAAAATACATATTTTTAAATGTCATGAAACAGTTGAGAATGCAATACATATATAATAACATATATAATAATAATAAAAGCAATAAATTAGTAGTTAATCACACATTTGCAATTTAATGCATGATAAGAATGAGCAAAATATTATCTTAATACCTAAGGTTACTCTCTAATAGCCACGATTTTAACATCAGGGAGAATTTTGTTAAAGAGTAATTTTCTTTAAATTCGTATGGCAATAATAATAATAATCTATTCTGCGTCTTGTTCTCTTTCATATTTTCGTTTAGATTATTATTGTTATCTTCTTCTTCAATGTTATATTATAATGGAGGGAATAAATAAATCGAGAGCTTTTCTTAAAAACTTGAATAAATTTTTTATTAATTACATTTAATTTTTTTATTTAATACGCGACGTCTATTGAATTTTCTGCAAGTCTAGATGAAATGAATAAATTTATCCAAGACACTATCTAGATAGAATTTAGTTCTGGTTGAATCTTGCAATCATACATAAAGATAGCAGCCAATAAAAATATGCATTGGTCGAAGAATGATACAATGATATTTTAGCCAGAGTAAAGTTAGCCTCCCAAAAGCTGGGCGTACTGTACAGGGCCCGCAGTTACTTTAATAGTACACAACTGCTAACCCTGTACAAATCACAAGTACGCCCCACGGTTGAATTTGGCAGCCATCTCTGGTCTGGAGCTCCAAAATACCTGAAAAATACCCTCGACTCTGTGCAGAAACGGGCGGTCCGTTTGATAGATTCTCCCATCTTAACAGACGGATTGCAATCTTTAGAGCACAGGCGTCGGGTAGGAATGCTATCCTTGTTCTACCGGTATTACAATGGAAGATGCTCCGAGGAACTAGCATCATTGATCCCTTCGGCACCGGTGCATAGTCGGGAAACACGCCAAACGCGTGCCCAACATTTGTACACGGTTGACATTTGTCACATGAGAACGGGTCGTTTCTTCGACTCGTTCTTGTGTTCAACAGCTCGGCTGTGGAATGATTTGCCGGCCTCTGTGTTTCCTCCTTCCTACAACATGGGTCTCTTCAAGACCAATGTTCATTCCTTCCTCTCCTCAAAAAGATCCTCCACACAGCATCCCAGATGACATAGGCCCTGAGGGAAATTATTTTCCTCAGGGCCTCCTGTTTTTTTTTTTTTTTTTTTTTTTTTTTTTTACATGAATTCCACACAGGAGGCCCTGAGGAAAATAATTTCCCTCAGGGCCTATGTCATCTTTGAGGATGCTGTGTGGAGGGTTTTTTTTTAAGGAAAGGGAGGAGAGGAGAGTTCTGGGAAGGAAAAGGGTTTAAGGGGTGGGTAGGAATCTGGGGTTCAGTATGTCCTGGTCATCCGCCTCCAAGACCTAGACAAACCTCACCCCATGAACCCGGGCACCCCTGCTAAATCACCAAACGTAGCGAACCACTTGGGGTGACCTATGACAGAGGTGTTGGTTATCCAATAAAGGTTCCCGGGGCGGCGGTACCCATTCCCGCCTCCCAAATTGTAATTAAATTGTGTGGAGTTAATGTAAAAAAAAAAAAAGTTAAATATGAACGAATCGGATAGGGACACATTAGCTCAGTTGATAGAGAACTGACCCGGAAAGTCATAGGTCCTGGGTTCGAGTTCCGATGTGACCGTATCTTTTTCTGATTTTTCTGTTTCAGATTTTCGATGGAGTTTCGCTAATATATTGTCTTCATTAATTAAATATATTATAGATAATTTATACATTGGTTCATAGACCACAACGATATTTCTTGGTAACGGGTACCATAAAGACCCCTTACCCCTACTTTCTCATGAAACGTTCTTTTTTATGTGAATACCGCACAAGAGTCCCAACTGCTCCCGTCTGGAGCTAGTGAGACCATGACATCCACAATTGGAATATGTTGTGAAGCTGAAGTTATTATGGAGGAGAAGGATTTGTTTTAGAGGAAGGTGGGAAAGTACTTGGCTATTTAGATCTGGTCACGAAACATAACTAATCTTACACCCGCTCTGAATTAATTATGAAATAACACAAATTAATTAAATAAAAGTTTATTTGAGCACGCCGGGATTTGAACCCATAACCTTCGGATAGCTACTCGAATACGTAACCCTTAGACCACGAAGGCCTTTAAAAATGTTCGGCACAACTATTAAATCGTACTCATCCTTGGGCATTATTATGCAAACTTATAAAGCATAATATAAGGTGTAATTCCACGTAATTTAAATCTTCTGCCGGTTTTGATTAGAGTAGAAAGATTATTTTTTATCTAAAAATATTACTATTTATGCGAAAAGTTGAAAATATTGTTTCTTTTAAATATTGTGACTGAGCCGTTTGACAGGAGTGCTGGTAAGGGCATTTAGTTTTCATGGCATTTATTAAAATTTCCTAAATATCCCAAAGAAAACTGTGAGGATGCAATTTTAAAATGTTAAAAACTATTATGTGTATTTTAAAAATGTAAATAGTCAAATGAATAGAATACACAATCAGTCTCTGCGTCACCTTTTCGTTGTATGCAAAAAATGTTATATAGCTTACTTTATGATTTGGTAAACTTATTTAATGTACAATTTTCTTTCATTATAGAAATAGTTCAAATTAATATCATGTTTTTCTAAAAACATTCACGTTCGTTATAATCTACGCATTCACAGATGGCACCAATTAAATTATTTTAGGTTTTGAATACTTTTTGCATATTAAGGTAAATTAATTGTTTGCGCCCGTATACATTTAATATATAAAAAATAAATAGTTTTTTCCATAAACAAACACAAATATTTCAAGAAAGGCTGAAAAATACAATATTGGATTGAGTCAAAGATACAAAATTGCCTTTCTTGAAAGATTTGGGTTTGTTTGTGGACAAATTCATATTAAATGTGTACGGGCGCAAACAATTAATATAACTTAATATTTTAAAGCATTACGTGCAAAAAGTATAAAAAATCTAAAATAATTTAATTGGCGCCATCTGTGAATGCATAGATTATAACAAAGGTGACGGTTTCTTCTCTTTGGAATCCTTATATCAACGTATTATATTATACAGTTATAAATTTTCTTTTAATTTTTCGGGCCTATTTTGTTAGAAGGTTAAAATATTTCGGCATTGCCATAAATTCCAAATAAATGGAATATTTCTGAAAACTAAAAACTCTTTTTGAAAGGTGATGAAGTACGCTTTCCAATTTTGTAATTCGAAATGAACATATAAATATTAATATTTTGTAGTTTTGAATGCAGATAAAACTTTGTGGTTATCCATTACAGAAAAATGAAACAATACAACTTTGTATAAACCACTTATATAATGCGTAAATCCGACCGGTTTCGGAACAAACGTTCCTTCTTCAGGGAAAGCTTATACTAATTTGACAGTTTCGAACAATGTTTTATTATGGTAGGGGTGGAGCGTGGAGTCTTTGCTAGTTATTAATGTAGATTGAGTGGGTAGGTATTAATGTAGAGTGGGTGGGTAGGTATTAATGTAGAGTGGGTGGGTAGGTATTAATGTAGATTGAGTGGGTAGGTATTAATGTAGAGTGGGTGGGTAGGGGAACAAATCCATGATTGGGCTATAAGACAATATTTTTTGTTTGTTGATAATAGATTCATTATTTTTAAGGGATTTTTTAATTTCCAAGGCTTCTAAGTTATCCAAACGTTTTCCTTTATGATTAATATGAACAATATTTATCCCTGTATTTTAACTGTCAAATTAGTATAAGCTTTCCCTGAAGAAGGAACGTTTGTTCCGAAACCGGTCGGATTTACGCATTTTATAAGTGGTTTATACAAAGTTGTATTGTTTCATTTTTCATTAATATTTTGATTGCAATCTCCAAATTTTTAAAAAAGCCCCACCTTACGTTTTTTTAAATTAAAATTGCTTATAAAAAAATTAAAACACTTATTTTATTAGGTAAATATATAACAAACGTTATCGTGAACTGACCTTTTTGTCTTTTAATGTAAAAATAATTAATAAAAAATTTAAAATATTTTATAAAGCTCTTTCAAATTACGGTTGGAAACTTTGATTTCATAAAGGTGTACATTTTAATTATTTTGTGGTTAACTTTTGAATTTGAAGCGTAGTGTTTTATCTTTTGAACGCCGTTTAGATCATATTTCTAACCATGATAGTAAGGGAGACAACGATTTCTACGAAACCTATATGAGTTGTTCCGAAAAGCGAACAAATTAGCTTTAGGGGTTAAAAACCTATACAATACGATGCCCCTTTCAGTCGCGTGTGTGTGTGTGTGTTAGACATAATTAAGCACACATTTAATTTTCTTTTTTTTTTTGGTTTTATTAAAACCCCGATGAAGCCTTATCATCCCCAAATATTTTTTCTCCCTTAACAATAATTCAGGTCCGAAGGGGTTAAAACAACTTTACACTTGGAGTTCAGCTTTTTATTTGGAACCAGAAAGGTTTCTTTCTCTATGTATCTATGCATTAATAATATCCAAATTCGGTATGAAATACCGGTATAAACACACTTTAACTGATTTATATAAATTACTTATATTTACCTACATTATATTCTGTAGTACGAAGTTAATAAATACTATACTTTTGAATGTAGCTATAACTTTGCGATTATCCATTATAAATAAATGAAACAATATTTCTTTGTTGGAACCACTAACATATTTTATTAATGCCGATCGGTTTCAACACGACCGTTCTTCCTCAGGGCAAACATGTAATGACTTGACAGTTACAAAACAGTGGGGGAGTACAATGTATTACTAAGTGTTCTGGTAGGGGTGTGCGCGTGCGGCTAGGGATTAATGAAGAGTGGGGGGGAGGAAACAGAACTGACATTGAAAGGGAACATATTATCTAAGGTAGGACTATAAAATAATATTTTTTAGTTAATGGAATGGACATTATTATTAATGATTTTATTTTATTTCTAAGGCTTTTAAGTTATCTAAGTGATATGAAAATATGTATTCATTTATTATTATTATTATTATTTATTTTCCCTTTAAATTATGGTTACGAGTTGTTTTCCCGATATAAAATGAGGAAGAGTAATTACATTTGAGTTTATATTGTATTTATCTTTAGCCGTCCTCAAAAAATTACCAATATTATTTCTTGTATAAAAAGTATTAGACGTGAGATTTTTGAAACATTGAACTGAAAAATAATTAACAAATAAAATTTTATGCCAAAGTTTATTTTTATTTTTGTTAGAATTATATAGAATTTATTAATTTATTTATTTTTAGATTTTTTTTTTTTTTTTTTTACTTAAGATGTTATCTATTAAATTTGGTTCATATCCGTTATTGACAGCAATAATTCATTATATTATTTAATTAAATGAACACAATATTAGCGAAACTCAATCGAAATCTGGAGACAGAAAAATCAGAAAAGATATTGGTTCCGCTGGGACTCGAACCCAGGACCCTTTGCTTACATGGCAACAGCTCTACCGATTGAGCTACGGAACCCATATTAATTCGGTCACTTTTAACTGTATCATACTTCGACTAAGCACTACCAACATTATCTTCATCTTCTTAACGCACATATTATTGGCTGCTATCTTTATATATGATTGCAAGATTCAACTCAAACTAAATGCAATCTAGATAGTGCATGGATAAATTTTTAGTTCGAGTTGAATCTTGCAATCATATATAAAGATAGCAGCCAATAATATGTGCGTTAAGAAGATGAAGATAATGTTGGTAGTGCTTAGTCGAAGTATGATACAGTTAAAAGTGACCGAATTAATATGGGTTCCGTAGCTCAATCGGTAGAGCTGTTGCCATGTAAGCAAAGGGTCCTGGGTTCGAGTCCCAGCGGAACCAACATCTTTTCTGATTTTTTTGTCTCCAGATTTCGATTGAGTTTCGCTAATATTGTGTTCATTTAATTAAATATTATAATTGGAGATTTTACTCATAAAGTTTAAAAAATTTAAAATAAAAATTCATTATATGTTTGCCCTGAAACCGGTCGGCGTTAATAAAATATATAAGTGGTTCCAAAAAAGAAATATTGTTTCAGTTTTTAATACTTTCTTTCCCGAGGAACATTGATGATTTATGGAACTGGTATTGCCTTTAAATCGGACTCTACCACTAACTGATACAATTCCCATTGCCGTATTGAGTTTCATAAAGTATAATGGAGGGACAAGAAAGAGAAAGAAAGGCGATGCATCAAGAGTATTGATGTTCCGTGTCAAACGACCACTCCTCTGAAACCTCCCTTGGTACTCTGCCAAATCTCGCCCCTTCACCCCACACCCACACCCCTACTGTAGCGGATAACACCCCAGACCCAATACCGCTCTCACACAAACTCGCTTTTCCAAAATTACTCCACAAAAAAAAATACTATTACATATAATATAACAAGTGAAAAAGATTATATAAAATTTTCAATGCTTTTTTCAAAATATTCAAGTTTTAAACACACCAAATAATTAAAAATAATATTTTTTTTTTTTTCTCTTTTCATCTTTGTCCTTGTTAAATTAATGGCGTAATATATGATTTAAAATTAAATGTCAACAAATGGTCACCAGTGGCGGTAGGTCACTTTTGTATAAGGGATGCTCCGCAGGTTTTTGCTGCTAGGCCCTGCGGGCGGCTTTTGGTTCCCCTCCCCGCTCCCGAGTTCCCCTCCTCCCCTTCCCCTCCGCACCTTTATAAGTTACTCTTTTCCCCCTCCCCTCCGCACCCTCCCGAGTTCTCCTTTTCCCCCTCCCATTCCCCCTCCCTCAACCCCCTCCTGCAGCCCCCTCCACCCTCCCCCCCACTCCCTCCACACTCCACCCTCCCCCTTCCCTCCACCCTCCCCTCCCCAGTCCACCCTCCCGCTCCATTACCCCACAAATCCCCAAATTTTAATCGCAATCGGAAGAACGGTTTAGCAATGCATAATTTCATGATGCCAGAGCTCACTATTGTACACAGAAACCATAGCGGGCATGCGCACATCAGATCCTCAAAGTTTTATCGCAATCGGATGAATGGTTTAGCAATGCATAGCTGACATACATATATACATACATACAAGCCCAGAAACAAACATATTTTGATTTTTATATATATAGATAAATACCTACAAACTAGCTCTAGTACAAGATACGATTACCGCGAAAAATAGTATGTCAAATTAGCTCTTAAAATCCTTTATGCAGTTCTAAAATTAAATTAATTAAGTAGATATTCGAACGATCAATTGATGTTGTTAATTTGCAGCATTATTTATTGCTGTTTAAGGCTAGAAAAAATTACTTCAAAGCTTTTTTTAATGCTGAATAAATAAATAACAATTTTAATTATATTTATTACACGTCCAAAAAGGAAGGGTAGCGCCGCATCCACAGTATGTATGGAGGGAGCGCGCCTGATGGTCACCTGCATGTTTACTCCAATATAATGTTTTAGTTTCCTTCAGATTAGTAGGTACCCAGTACCCCACTACTCTATTTATAAGAAACATTAAGGACACAATATTTAAAATTTTTATTTTTTATTATTGTTATAAATTTACCCTCAATACAGGCTTATCTTAGTGTGGATAAATAAGGAAATGAAAACAATTATAACAGAAACAAAAAACAATAAAAAATTAAATTTTTATGTTAGTTAATTCAATGCAATTGATTACCAACTCCAAATGCAACACACTAAAAACATACTGTATTGTAATTTTTGTGTTTAAATGACAAAAGACCCAAATTCCCGGAGCCATATGGTATCACTATTTTGGGGTGGTATGATGTTTGACTGATGGAAGTAAGGAGGGAAATAAGATGAGAAAGATGAAGCTTGGAAAGCACCTGGCAATTCAGATCGGGTAGTGACTCAAACACAGAAAATGCAATTTCAAGCATTGTTTCGATTCTTATGGGTGGTTCACTGGGCGATACTGAGAGTATGTACTGCGAATATTTGCTTTAGTAATGTAAGGTAATATTCAACACTTACACTTACATTTTAAAAAAAATTTATTTATTACAATCATAAAGGTACTTAAATTAACATGATAATACATAATTCAAATTATAAACTAGACATATTTACCTTTACCATTTTATTTATTTATTTTATCTAATCATTAACTCATTTCCTTTTTCAAAACCGTCCCTATTTTAAAACAATTATTAACAATCTTTCATATTGTAAATTGCTCATTAACCATATTGTGAATTGTTTCCTACTAGCTGACCCGGCCACGAGTTGCTGTGGTTAACGAAAAACAACGCCATCTACTGTTACCCAACCTTTTAACTAACTCTGCCATCTGTTAATATAATTATATATTTTAACCTTGAAGAATGAAGGAATGATTGTTCCAAAATATAATAATAACTACGGACGGCGAACCTTGGAATATAACGTGCCAAAAATATTTAACATGTTACCGATTAATATAAAAAATTGCGATTCTACAAATAAATTCAGATATATGCTGAAACAATGGCTGCTAAATAGAGATAGTTTATATTAATTCATATGTGTTAATTGTTATAATCTGTATGGTTATAGTAATAATATTATGTAATGTTTAAATTGTAACTGAACATTAACATCCTGTTGACAAACTGCTTTATTGCGGTTTAACGGGATTGTACCTTGAAAACCAATAAAAAAAAAAAAAACCAATTTGTACAAAACCTTGCCAAAAATCACTCTTATCTATTCCGATAAGAGTGATTTTCAGTAGTTCCGTTCAGTAGTTTTTGAGTTTATCGTGAACAGACAGACAGACGCGGCGGAGGACTTTAATTTATATTATGTATAGTTGTGTTTGTGTGATAAATAGCATCACCGAGAAGGGTAAAATTAAGTTTTGAACCCGTAATATCTGGATTCAAAGGCTCGAACCGCTCTGTCAAATCGTCCAAAAACCGTTTTTTTATGTAGGTAAATACTACACCAACTAATAGACTCAAGATTAATTCAACTTTTCTCGCCTGTGAAACAGTACCTCTATAAGTTTTTCAATATCGAAAACATCTCTTCTTATTTCGTTATCGAAAGCGGGTGTTATTTGAAATTTCATTTCGCATCATGGTTTATAGGGAAACTTACCGGATCGGAGAAAAATAAAATTTACTCCCTGGTTTTTTGGCGCCATTCGCTGGATATTTTTCTCCTGACGCGAAAATCAAAAATTGGCTCTCGGTAAAAATAACAGAGAGCCGATAAATTCCCATTATATGAAATGGGGCATTTGCCATGGTTCATTGACTTTGTGAAATATTTCAACTAATATAATTATTTCTTTATTTGAGGATGATTATCGAGCGGTAAAATGCAAGAGAATATAAAAAATATGCGCATTTAAATGCTCCAAAATTTGACAAAAAATATCAAAACCTATTAAAAATGATAAAAAAACGAACGATCGATTTGTGTAATATTTTTTTGCCCATGTGGTATTTTGCCCATTTGTCTTTGAACAATTGGACATTCACTCTGTCAATTTTATCCAACAATATTTTATCCAATTGGATAGTCATAATGTCCATCAGGATATGTTCATAATGTCCATTTGATGTTTAGATTTTATTGGAATATTATTTTTAATGACTTTTGAAGGTCATACCCATCAAAGTAATATATCATTGAAAAAGAAGATAATGCTAATCAATCTAAACGAAACATGCGGCAAAACAAGGTACGGAAAAATAGAAAGTAAACGGATTGGTAGATACTTTCAGCATTGCCCTGGAGAAAGACCACCTTTCAGATCAAATTTGATACAGATACTCTATCTCAGTAATTTTAATACAGATCTCTTTCCGCTCCTCACTATCTTAAGCCTCGCAATACACCCTGCTTGAGGATGATACAGATCTCTTTCCCCTCCCCACTGTCTTCAGCCTCACAATACACCCTGCATGTGGATGCTATAGTTTCTCTGGCTCAAACGGTTGAGAGCAGTTGAGACGTTTACGTAAAAGACACTGTGGACGGTACCCACGCACAACACACAACAGCCAAAAAACATTATTTTTAGTACGGCAATTTTGGTACTCTAGTGCCTTCTACCAGCCGATGACAGAAAGGCAAATAATCGAACATTCTTGGTTGTTCGCTGGTTCAGGTTGCTTGTGTTGCGTGGTTAACTATCCTCTCGCTTTACCCTTCAGGTAGAAATTATTGTCGTGTATTGCCGTCAGGCAAATGTGAGATTCAAATACATAAAGTCAGTAAACTCTAATTCTACTTATTTCTTTAACACCCGTGACATCCCCAAATTACATGGCGAATAGATTGAGTAAGAATCGATCCACCACCAGTTATAGCACTAACATTAAAACTAATGACTAGCTTTAGGATTAAGCTATCTCTATTTATTGAACCCCGCGACCTCTTTAGCGAAATAATTGTTATTTATCGCTCAAAGCATGATAAGATGAGAAAGTTTATGTGCTAACCTTGAGCCCTAATTCTGGGAACTAATTTTCCCTTCGAGGAGACATCGCTAATAAAACCGCCCGTCCCCTAGTACCTCTTATATGCGATATCCGAGATCCGAGAGTAGCGACGATTTATGTATTCCTGGGCGTATATCAAATCATCTTTCTTTAAATAAGAAGACAAGACACCTACACTTGTGAGAGAAGAGTTAGGATAAGGCGGCCAACAAGAGAATGTTTTCCTAATTTTATGACTGCACTTCGAAGAAGAGAATATTTTCCTTCAAAATATGTCATCAGATGAATCCAGTTAAAATTTTTCATTCTGAACACAAAACTGGTATAAATTAAATCTGTATGCGGTGCATTAAAATTACACTCACAACGTGAAAATGGTTTCTCTTTGATTCTGGCAGCACATATGTACATAGTCTGCAACTAGAATTTTGTAACTGCACTTCGAATAAGAAAATGTTTTCGGTCGAAATATGTCATCAGATGAATCCAACTAGAATTTAACATTCTGAACACAAAACTGGTTATTTATAATTTAGAATATCTGTAAGCGGCGCATTCAAACTAGAAAAGAACGGAAAATCTTTTTGAAATTCAGTGAACTTATTTTTTTATTTATTTTTATTTTTTATTTTAGCATATAAAATATAATGTACATTTAGATTATGTAATAATTTGCGTTCATTCATGTTCAAATATCTTAATTAATACCACTCTTCCATGGAAGCATTAGCTTGTGTCTGGAAGAGTAGTGTACATTTTTTAAATGCTATATTATATCATAAGTTCTTAAATTACAATGTGAATGTAAAAAAAAAACAATAAGTTGTAAGTTCGGTGTTATGTAATTATAAGTATTTATCAACTATCAAACAATTTTATTATTTGGATAATGTATCTAGAATTATTGTAATTAGTAGTATCACTAGGAAACTGAGTTATAAGTTATTCTTGAGATTAGATTTTTTATTTGTTATTATCTTTAAAATATTTTTTAACAGTGTTTATTAATTGGATTTTATCATTAATTTTTCTAATTTCATCCGGTAGTCGGTTGAAAATAAGTCTTCCTTGATAAGTATAAAAATTTTGTGCGAAGGAAGTGTTTAATTTTGGGCATGAAAAAATATATTTATGTCTTGTACGGTTTTCAGTTATAAATTGATACTTTTATTTTTCTTTTATAATTTGAATCAATGCATTTTTATTGTACAGATCTTTGAATGATGGTACTTGGAATTCCTTAAATAATTGATCCGTTGGGTAGTCAGAAGGTTTTTTTAATATAATTTTAATTATTAGCCTCTGCACAACTTCAATTGGGGAAAGATTAGTGTATAACTTCGCTTTTTCGCGGTCGGCGGAATTGTCAAAAAATTATTTGATTTGATTTAAATGACAAATACGGGTTATCAATTACGTGTTACAGCTTACACTTATTCTATACTACACTGGCGCTCTTTGACTCTTGCTTGACTTAACTAAATTAATCAGTCTTCGATATCTTCGGGCCTTTTCTAGGGACAAATATTGTCATCAACCTACCATAAATGAACGGAAATGGTTAAAATGGACTAAACATAGAGTAAGTTTATTTGTCTACTATAAACAACATTACAAAAATAAAGGAATGCGGGACATGCGGGACGCTGCAGACGATTTGCGGGACTATTTCATTAAATATTTCAATGCGGGACGGTTGGCCGCCAGTTAGGATGATATTGGACATTGATACAGTGTTTCACCTAGCCAAAAAATCCTAATTTAAGAATATATTTAGCAAGATTTCCGCAATGTTGAACCGTGTGCGAGTCTACACAGTGCAACTGTCTGCATTCACCCGGCAGGCCGACCCGTGAGGTAGCGGTGTGAGTTATGTTAGAACCTGCCGACCAATCCAGGGCGTTTAGGTCTCTTACAGTTTAAATCGTTTTTAAAGGACATTTTTAAAATTCTACTTATATAATAAAACGAATATATTCAAAATCAGCGTTGATCTTGTGTGTGACTTGTGATATACTGGCATACAGAGCTCCGGGCCAAAAAGGCCCCTTTCTCTTTCATCATGAAGTTATAATTAAAAATTATGTTTGTAGAAAAAAGTGGAAATTAGGTGTTTGTGAAAAAATTATTTGCAAGGGGGAGACATGGCTGCAATAGGGGGGGAGGATTCTTACGGAGGATTTGTTTGGGTTTTTTATGCTTGGAGATTTCATTTACGTCGTATCGGGTGAGGCAGTTGATAGACGGGTTTACATGGGTGGGAATTCCCGCGTAGAAAGATTCCGCGAGACTTACGATGTGGGGCGTTGATCTAGATCTATATGAAAATACGTTTTAAGGGCCTTATTGCCAATTAAGTGGTGAGTGCAGAATGCAGAAGATGGTGAAAGATTTTTAGGATATAGAGCGTCAGGTCTAGTTTTTTTTTTACAGGAGGCCCTAAGGACAATAACTTCCCTCAGGGCCTATGTCATCTTTGAAGATGCTGTGTGGAGGGTCTTTTTGAGGAAAGGAAGGAGTGAACACGGGTCTTGAAGAGACCCATGTTGTAGGAGGGAGGAAACACAGAGGCCGGAAAATCGTTCCACAGCCGAGCCGTTGAACTCAAGAACGAGTCATAGAAACGACCCGTTCTCATGTCACTAATGTCAACCGTGTACAAATGTTGGGCGCGTGTTTGGCGTGTTTCCCGACTATGCACCGGTGCCGAGGGGATCAATGACGCTAGTTCCTCGGAGCATCTTCCATTGTAATACCGGTAGAACAAGGACAGCATTCCCAGGTAGAGAAGCGGTGTGAGGTTTTGATTGGGTTCAATGTTCAATGAAATGATTTATAATAAGAATAATTTTTTACGGATTCTGTAATCTTAGACGATTTCGATAAAAAGAAGTTCATTAAGAAATCGCACGCAATTATCTCAGAAGGCATGATATACGAGAGCGGGAACGGTGAGGGGGGGGGGGTGAGGGAGAAAAGTTACAAGTTGGAGTTGCGGAGAAGTGCGGTATCCTTCAAACTTTCGGATTTGCAAATAAGACGTATGCTGATGGCATCGCGGACGGATATTTCACAATCAATCAGATAAACAAATATTTTTCAGTAAATCAGTTGAAATGAATTTTCATTAAAATCTGACACAAAATAAAAACAGATTCTTTCCAGATATTAATAATAATATAAGCTTGTAAGTTTCATAAGAATTGAAAGATGAGACGAGTTTTCATGGTGTAAGTAACAGTTAGCGAAGTATTCAACCAAAAACTCATAAAAACATGCGAAACAGAGATCTGTTCGAATAAAATTTAAACCGTCATTCAGTTGATTTAAAAATCAACAACTACCAAAAACCAACTACAATCAAAAACTCATAAAAAACATGCAAAACAGAGATCTGTTCAAATGAAATTTAAACCGTCATTCAGTTGATTTAAAAATCAACAACTACCAAAAACCAACAACAATCAAAAACCCATAAAAACATGCAAAACAGAGACCTGTTCGACTGCAATTTAAACCGTCATTCGCTTGATTTAAAAACCACCAATTATAAAAAACCAACAATAACCAAAAACTCATAAAACATGCAAAACAGAGATCTGTTCGAATGACATTTAAACCATAATTCGTTTGATTAAAAAATATTGATTGAAAATTGAAATTTAAAAAAATATCCTATACATACTGTGTGAGTCATCAAGTAGCCAAAGTGACTATTTTCTTAAAGTTCATTTTAAATATGTAAAATCAAGGGTTTTAAAGTTCATGTTGTTTAACACTCGAAAAACGTAGAACGAATATTCTAAACACGTAAATAATTGGGATGCATGGGATGTTTTACGTTTTGTTTAACGAGGGTAGGGACCATAAATCTCGTTTACCGCGAGATAGCTGTTTCAAAAGATTACCGGGGCGTACTTTTACTTTTTACCTTAAAATGTTGTAACCTGGAAGGATTCTTTCAGAAGATAACGTTTTATTTTTGGTTGAGTGCTAACAATGTCTGAATTGCATACAACTTGGATGTAACTAACATATAACATAATCCAGACGTTTTTTGTGATTTAGAATTAAGAGCATGGTAATATTAATAGTAACAGAATTTAGAAGAATCCTTTTTCATATGTTTGGAATAACTTAATGAGTAAAACCTCAAATTGTACTATTCAATCATTGAAAACTTTAGCGACTCTCAAACGAGAAATTAAAACAGAAAAATCATAAAAAAGCTATTTCAAAAATAAAAAAGGTTTATTGTTTAATTTAAAACACTATTTTCAAAGAAAATCAGTTTTCAACAAACTTATGAGAAAATGACACCAATTTATAACATCTGTTTTTAAAACAACCCAAATGCAAAACCATTATATTTATCAAGCCACAAAATTTACAATAATCTCCCTATTGAATTGCGCTGTATTGTTGATAAATCTGAACAAATAAATCACATTGAAAATCAAATCGACAAACTTACAAAATATTAGGTAAATATTAAAAAAAAACATCGATAGGAATGCAATAATTCAATTTTAAGAACTCAATTTCAAAGAAAGTATCGTGGCTCCCTTATCAGGCACTAGAGATCCTCTTTTCTGGAAAATATATGCACTAATTAATGTATTTTTTTACAATATCAAAAATTTATTACTTTCTTAATACAGCTAAGGGTACGTGTCCATCTGATATTAGATCAGTCTGCCCTTAAATAAATGTCATCTTCAGATGATTTTCTTTCGTGCCTATAACGTAGAATATAAAAATGATAAAATGAACGTTAAATCTTATCATTCAACGGCCAATGAGAAATTACGTGTCACCCGTAAAATTCGAGGTGTAATAAATATAATATAATAAATGTGGAAAAACTTTATATCCAACGAAAACGATAAAATAATCCTTTTTTACGATTTTCCACATCAGCTATGATCAACTAGCACTTTCGTTTAATTCATAAAAGAGGTTTTAATCTTCGCGCATAAAATGTTTTATCACAACAGTAAATAAGATTCCCCGCGGTTTACGTAAACTGCCTTCCATTAAAATAAATTCTACAATATGTGTGGCTTCGATAGTCTTAACAGACTCGAGATGTCTTTAGAAGTTAGGGAACGTACCCATACTACGTGACCCGTTCAGGGGGGGGGGGGGGTGGGGAGGGGGATCTTCGAAATACCATGCTTGGCCACAATGAGGGGCGGGGGGCTTAGGTTTGTATCGCGTAGTCAATTTAGAAATCTAAATTAATTTCTAGTTACAATATATTTTGACATAAGTTTTATCTTGACAATATTTTTTCCACTTGTAATTATAGGTATGCATGTACCCTTGCCGTTACGCAGCAAGCGCCGTATTAATAAAGACAAATATAAGCCTTTTTTTAAACTTTTTGTTAGGAAGAAATTATTCAAAACCATATTTATGAATTACTACGTGAAAACTGTAGTGGGAGGGGGGTCTTGGAATATACTACACCTGGTCACCGAGGGGGGAGAGGGGGTTAATAATTGCATAAAGTGGGTCACGTAGTATGGGTACGTTCCCTTATCCTATTAAAGTATGGGATCCACGACAACTCAACAACGTGGCATTTCGACACCCCTTTGAAAAGTCATTAAAAGTAACGAAAAAAAATAAAAATACCTAACCATAACCTAAACGTAACCTATTTAACTATTTTTTTGTATATTTTTTCATCACTTTTAATAACTTTTCAAAGGAGGTGTTGATGTTGTGTTGTTGGCTTGTCAGGTCTCCCTGGAGCAGTGGGTCTTAACCTGGGTTCGATCGAACCTCAGGGGTTCTGTGAGTCAATCTCGCGGGTTCGGCGGGGGTCAAGACACACCCACGACTCACTTGATTTGGTGAATGAGTGGTGATGAGAAGGGTTCGGTGAATGCGCATATGAAACTGGTGGGGGTTCAGTACCTCCAACAAGATTAAAAACCACTGCCCCATATTAGAGTATGATAATAGTGTACTCTCAAAGCGTTTAATAAATATATACTAATATTAGCAATGCAGAAGCAAGGGATAGAAAACAAACCAAAGCAACATAGTTTTTCTACTGATAAGTTGTTCAGTCGGTACAAGCATTTTTGTATTTCGTTTCGTAATAAGAGCTATGTTGGTTTTCCGGCGATCTTTAATGATTTTGGTCCACTGTTATGCAGAAATCTGTTTGTTTGTATAGTGAAGCAAAAAAACTACCTAACGGAGCAGACGGTGAGCTTTTTGTCATAAAATAGCGTGTCTTACTTTTTATTAGTTTTTACGGCAAAATTTGTACATGTTGTTTGTACATACATAAGTATTATAATGCATTAAATAAGAATAAGTTTCACAATCTTCCTCACTTTTTTCTGAGGCGGCCTTCAGCTTCATATTTTTGTATTTAGTTTCTAGTTGTTGGTTAAATTATAATAATAATAATAAAAGTTTTATTATCTTCCTTTTTTGTTAGTAGAGATAATGATATCCGTACTGGGATCTCCCGCGCTGAGGAATTAATTTACATATTAAAACTTAAGTATGTAAATAATAAGAAGTAATTATAAATATATTATGTAACAATTATTATAAGCAATAATTATCAGCCTGAAACACTCATCAACATTGAAAAATCTTCCGAGAAAAGATACTTGCCGCCAACGGGACTTGAACCCGTGTCCTTCTTGGCGGCAAGTATCTTTTCTCGGAAGATTTTTCAATGTTGATGAGTGTTTCAGGCTGATAATTATTGCTTATAATAATTGTTACCCTTTGTGCTATGCATAAAAATCTTGTCTAAACGTTAGTTTATAAATTAAAAATAATAATTAATATATTATGTAGCATTTAAAAAAAAAATTATGTAATGTAGTGTTTTATAGTTAAAAAAACACATTAGAAGGTTTTTTTAGTGCAGTTGAGTGATTTCGGTGTCAGTCCGGATTTGCTGTCATTGTATTTTCTATTTCTGATCTCCCTATATTTTGTATCTGGATTTGAGATTTAAATGTTGTACCTACTGTTGTTGTGATTTATGATTAACCCCCTTCTTGGCAATGTATCCTATAGTATACATAGTTTTTGTATTTTCCTCTTAAACTGGTACACGGGTAAAACAAATTTTAATTAAAACTGCTGTACCGTATTTTTGACTTGATAATTAGTACCACTAGAACCATCTACTGTTGAATTAAGAAGAACAGTGACAGTTCAAATTCACACCGCTGCAATACTTCTGCCAACAGAAGACGCACAATTAATTTGTCTGTAAATAATCTGTATTTAATACCTGCATTATTGGATATGTAGTTATTTTAGGAATAAAAGCGTGTTTATAAGGGTTAAGTGAATAATAAAAAAATAACATTGTGTCAAATATGTGACAAATCTTGTTTATATTGCATTCCAAAATGGTGTCTTTCTTCTTCCTTGCGCTGTCCCAACTCATTGCCTAGGTAGGCTGTTGGGGTCGGCTCTTCTCGTTCTCAGGTTGTAATATCTTCTGTTCTGGGTATCGCCTTCATCCAGGCCGTTTCTCTAAAGAATTTTGGAACATTGAGTCATCCAGGAGTTCTTTGGTCTTCCTCTGGATGACTGTAGATGAAGCTCCATAGACATTGCCTACCTCACTGTGTGGTCTGATGGTCTCCGTCTTATGTGTCCATACCATCTCAACTGTCGTTCTTCCAGCTTACTATTTATGTCTGTGACACCCAGGCTACTATTTATTTTTTACTATTTATTTAGCTTACTATTTATGTCTGTGACACCCAGGATACTCCTGCCGACCATCTAAGCATTCGCATTTCTGCTGTTTCAAGTTGCCTAGTGTAGGAGTTGTACATAGTCCAGCATTCGGAGCCATACATTATTGCGGGTCTTACAATAGTATGGTATATCTTTCCTTTCAGTTTTATAGGCATTTTGGAGTCACACAATATTCCTGTTACGGATCTAAATTTAATCCATCCCACACCTATTCTATGGATGACTTCCGCTGCACATCCTCCGTCTCTGTGGATTAGTGAGCCCAGATACTTAAATGAATCACAGTTGGCTAATGTTACTCCATCCAGTTGCATCGAAGGAGTTACAGCATTTGTGTCTTCAAATGGTAAATACAAATATTCAGTCTTTTTCCTGCTAATTTTTAGGCCATTATCCTCCAGGATCTTTCTCCACCTTTCCAAGCTATTCTGTAAGTCACAATGATTATCTGCTATCAGTACTACATCATCTGCAAAAAGCATAGTCTTGAGAATACTGTTCATTTCTTGACTTGTTAGATAATTTATGACCATTATGAATAGCAGTGGGCTGAGGACAGATCCTTGGTGTACCCCCACTTTAATTGGAAATTTTGGTGATGTCCCTGATGTGCATCTTACTTGAGTTTCAACGTTTGTATACATATCTTGTATGGAGAGCACATATCCTTCTGGTACATTGTGGGCTCTCAATGCCGCCCATATCAGACTTCGGGGAACCATGTGCAAATCTTTTTTTACCATTAAATACCATGTGCAAATCTTTTTTTGCATCTCGATGTTTGTCGACTATTATTCTGACTGTTTGAATAGCATCTATTGTTGATTTTTCCGGCACAAAACCGCATTGATCGTGGTGTATTTTACAATATTCCTTATTCGTGTGTTGATAATTCTCTCATATATTTTCATGGTGTGAGACATAAGCTTTATCCCTCTATAATTGTCGCACTTCCTAGAGTCTCCTTTATTTTTGTAAAATGGAAGAAAGTAACTCTGCCCAAAGTTTTCTGGCATTGGTTCTCCATTTAGTACTTTATTGTACAGAGTGCACAGCTATTTATGTCATAATTGGCATTCCAAAATGGTGTGTATCCTATGATATACACCGCCAAGTATGCAGGGTATTAGATTTGATTGAATGTGTATCCCCTGAGATATAATGCCAAGTTATTAATAGTTTATTACAGTTTATTAATGTCAAGTTATTTATACTTTATTGTATTATGTAGTAAATCAGTTTAAAAGCTATATATTATGATTTTTTTAATTTTTCCATAGACATAGAAATCGAAGAAATACTGACTATAATACCAAAATTTGGACCAGATTCTGATATTGAAAGTGACGAAGATAATGAATTACAAGTTGATTCTTCTGCAATGCGCTCTTCAAACTTTGGAATCGTTTATGATGCACTGGGAGCAGATAATGAACCAATGACTCATGTAATTCTGGATAGACGTCTGTATTTTGCATAAAATATAGCATAAGGCTTTTTTTTACTGATTAGAGCAATTGATTCCCATCATATCACACAAAATAATAGTTTTAATTAGCTTTTGAGACATAATTTTCCATAATAAAATATTTGAATGTTGATTTGTAACAACCTGGCAATGTATACTATAGGATACAACTCCAAATAACATATATAAAAAACAATAAAAATATTTTTCATTTGTTTTTGTGATTCTGAAGCCTAACAAACTACAAATACGTAAAAACATATGTTTTAGGTTGCTCAATTCTATCGGTGCCAAGAAGTGGGTTAATAGTGTGATTTCAGTGTAGAGCTTAGTATGAACATTAAAAGAAGTTTTTTTGCCCAAATGTTGTAGTCGTATTTGTGGTTAATTTTTGGATATTTTTTTGACCTTGATGTCTAGTTAAGTGTCTTAATGTCTCCATATTGATAGCAAACGGATTACCAATCTGTTCTCTCAGTATGTAAAACATCTTCTTTAAAATGTGCTGAAGTTTTTTCGTGATTTTTTTCAACAATAAACTTATATTTAATGTTTGGTACTTGCCCTCCTTCTCCCCCAGTTCACACCCATCGCACTTTGATTGATACGATAATTGTACTGGGACCCAAACTCTGGTCTATTTGGCAGACTGTATAATACCTCGAGCGAAACCAGAGCAGGTTCTGGAACCAAATGCACGGTCAGATTTTCGGGAGATTTACGGTGTGGTTCACAATGGGAATTATTTTTGAGCAATTTATTGATCTGATGGTAAAACAAAGTTATGAAACGGGGGATGGTTAATTCATCACACACATTTTAAAACTAAATCAATAAAGCTTCTTGACGTACGATCAGTGTTGAAATAGGGAGTAAAGTTTTTGAAGTCAAACTTCTTTACGCACGCTTGACTTGGGGAGTAAGCTGGTGAATGCGTGACAAGAGCGTTATGAAAAGTGTGACCGAGCGAGGCGAACGGAAGTATTAATTTTCCTACGTATACATATAGATCATGCGCATCAAAAAATTGGTTTTGAACATACAACTTATATTAAGTTTAATTGTATTAAGTAAAAAATATATTAATTTTTATTTTTAATTTAATCAGTAAAACCTCAAATTATAATATTTAAAAATTTTGAAAAAAGTTTTAAAAAATGCAGTTCCATGGAGCATTTTTGAAGTGAAAACTTCTTTAGCACCGTTGTCATTTGAAACCCGATGAATCGGAAACGAGCGACACTCAAAACAGACAAACACATACATCTGTAGGCTTTAGCCTGCGAGAGAATGAGGTAGACTAATCGGTGTCCTTTTTGTGCGGTGCTTCGCAGCGTACCGACCTCCTCTTTGTGCGGTGCTTCGTAGAATAAAAAGTAAAATAATTTTTAAACTTGGTAACAATATTACGATTAATAAACCCTACAATTATCCTACTCTCGATACTCAGCATTTGTCTCATTCTCCCGAAGTTTAGTTTTCTGAAGGTTTCACTTCTACTCATAAACGATTTTCAAGATTAATAGTTGACGGTATCATTTCTAAAGTATAAAAATCGTACCTGCATCAGACATTATAAACTTCACCCCTTTATATCAAGGATACGTGCGGCTTAGAGGTTCTTCTTTTGGTATTTATTTTATTTCTCTGTGAATTAACAAATATGTTTAAGATATGCTTGTGGTATTTATTATGTTTTTATTGTAAATTTTCATACTAATTATTTACTTTCTATTGTTTCAGGTAAGCACATCTTTTGATACCACCACGTCTTAATTTCCCGCTGTAAGCGCCTTTTGGTAATATGGATTAACCTATCTAAAAATGTATATACATTATACATTATATATGCTTTAACTCCAAGTCAACACAAAATACTTTGTGTACACTACACTGCACAGTGCACACTCTGATTTTTTTTGTTATTAACATGGTAACTCAAATAACATTTGAAATACGTTTAATTGTGTTTTTTCACTAGTATTTTCAAAATGTTGTAAGAAGTTGAGTGCTTTACTACATTATTATGAAATAAATATGGTAACGTTTCAGTCGGATGCATATTTTTGGTGCCTTAGTGTTTTTTTAAACGTATTTGATATACTAAGGGCCGTCTGTTTAACTATGCTAGAGTTAAAGTAAAGAGTAAAAGAAATTGCTTAAGTAAAATTTCACTATTAGGCGTTTTTCAATAAATTTTAACGTCTGTATTACGTCAATCTTAACATTTGCTTTTACTTTCCGAAAACCGATAGTTACTCTAGAGTTACTCCGCCATTTTGACATATTTGACAGTTCTGTTAGAGGTAAAGTACAAAATTGCGTGCTTCAACATTGATTCATGGTTAATTTAATATAGAAGATGATGAAAGTGACGATGAATTCCTCAACCAATATGTCTTGCAGGGGAAACCAAAAACATTTTCATCAAGTGTTAATAACATGGTTATATTGAACGATGCTGAATATTTGGTGTGGTACGTCAAAATATGTTGTAAAATTTGTAACACACTAAGTTCAAGGAGATATTAGAACTACTTCAAGGTAAATTATATTTTTTTCAGTGTAATATTATGCAAATTATGATAGTTCGTCGTTTATTTTAAAATACTCACACAAATATTTTTATAGGAACAAAGCAGTCAGATCCTATAACGACGCGGATTTCAAAATACAGAGGTCTTCAAATTAAAATTTCGGTGTGGCCGCACCAAAAAATAATGCGGTTCGTTTTTTCACATAATTTCGAGGAATATTTTTCTTTTTAGGCTGGCCACATTAATAACTATTACTTGGAAAAATCACATTTGAAACAGCGAGCGGTCTTATTCATCATACTTGTTACTTTAACTGACCGTTAAAATTAAAATTTAGCTCACGATTTAGCTTTCTGTTGAAGCAGACGCAGACTTACCTGAAGTAACTTCAAACGCTGATATCACAAACAATGCTTTTTGACTTAAAACACTAATGTTCTCACGGTGCGTTTTGCACAATTGTAGCGTGGTTTAGATTCACCCAATACGCTTAGTTGGTTTAAGTATGCTCACGATAATTTTCACATTAAACTTTCCTATTAAAACGAAATTCCTAAATTGCAAAAAATAATAAATTAAACAGGTTAATTGATTTTTTAAAAGGGATGCTCATCAAGTGATTCAAAAAGATTCGAAATAATTTACTATCTCAAATAAATGGAGTTTCATTTAGCGTCCGTAACAACTTTGGCGCAACCATCCAAAAATCACGAAAACTATTCACTACGAGTAGTTTCGCCGATCTCTCTTCCATCAAAATGTTGAAAATAATGAATGAATCACCCGAGTACCAATAATCTGATATAGTCCTGCCAAAAATAAACACGTTGTATACACTGCGAAAATTCTACTTAATTAAAATACTTATATTTCGTTATAAAAACGAATCACTTATATTTAACAACAACATCTCTGTGATTTGCTTCCAGGAGGGACAATCCGGTTTTTCATATTTCGTGAGGCCTGTGTAGAATTTTGTTTATTTTGTGAATTTCTGGTGTAACGTGGACCCGCGAAAAACGAAAACCTTTTCTAAAAATCGAATATTTTCTTCAGATTAGATAGTAGAAGACAATCCAATGTTGAGGTTAAATGACAAAAAATATATATATCATCGAAAAACTGACATTGGCCCAAGAAGCACACTGTCAAAGTCACTTCAATATCATCTAGGGTGGTGGACTTTTTATTGTAAAACACTTTTTTTACTGAAGAGTCGTTTTATTTACAAACACTTTTGAGTAACAATGAAATCAACACTTTTTGAAGCTAATTTTGGCCCGGACCTCGCTTGGGCAACACGGGGTCTATACTCTAAGTATCGGTTAATGCGAGAGAAGGAAATATTTGAGTAGCACCCCCTTTATACTGCTAAAAACTGTAAAAATACCGTCTTTCAGACTGTTAAAAAGAAAAGAATAATAAATAATGGCACTAAACAACTACTGGGTCACGTGCTCTAATTTAGTTGGTCGGTAACACTAGCTTCTATAAAATTCCTACAGAGGTCTCTAATATGCATACTCTTTTAATAAACTAAGAATAATTAAACCAATGGGTTTAACTATAGTATTTATCTCATAGATGTCACTATTCTTAACATACACTAAACATATTTTTGTTAAATATAAGTGGATAAAGCCGTATTTTTTTGTTCATTTAAAATTGATAAATAATGTATTAATAAATTTCTCAACCTCTTTCATTCTTCAATTAACAAAAATAGTTCTTGCACTACACATGTAAAACCCGAAGCTATATGCGAATATTTTATTTACATTATTATATCCCTATACGGGCTTTTACAAATATGTGATAAACATAATAATTTTGTGGAACAGGAATCATGAAGTAAACCAGAGTATAAAGAACCTACGCGGAAGAATAGTATTATGCTAACATTGATTATTACTATTGTGGTATGTTATTATAGCCTTCTTATAACTAATTCCAAGCAGTTGAACACGTCTCAATAAAAACAGGTATTATTTAATAAATAGGTATAGCTGTGCGTATATGAAATGTGCCGCACTTTCCTACACTTTAATTCAACTCTCAAATTCCAACACACATCATCACAACGCCGTGTTTGTATATCTGCGGTCTGCGTTAGTCAGAACTATGTGAGGGTGCTTTGGAGATAGTTCGGGTGTAATGAAGTACAAAGAATTATTTTTTAATTTATAAACTAACGTTTAGACAAGATTTTTATGCATAGCACAAAGGGTAACAATTATTACAAGCAATAATTGTCAGCCTGAAACACTCATTTACATTGAAAAATCTTCCGAGAAAAGATTGGCGGCAAGTATCTTTTCTCGGAAGATTTTTCAATGTAAATGAGTGTTTCAGGCTGACAATTATTGCTTGTAATAATAAGTACAAAGAAGTTTTCGCTTAAGAAAGTTTCATCAATCCACTCGGCAGACAGTCGCACAAAGGCAACACAAGATTTTTTTTTACATTAGCTCCACACAGTAGGCCTAATAAAATAATCCTCCCTAGGGCCTGTGTTATCTTTGGGATTGCTGTTTGGAGGGTATTTTTAGGAAAGGAACGAGAGTAAGATCTGGAAGGAAAAAGGAATGAAGGCTGGGTAGGCATCTGGAGGGGCAGTGTGTTCAGGGTGACGTATATATGAATCCATCCCTTCCAATGCAGTGCGTGGCGATGTTCCGAGGGAGCCTTGCTGGAGAGGTCAAAAGGCCTCTCTCAACCATTCTCTCCCCATTCGGTCCGTTACGCAATAGGTCGGTAGGCGCAACCGCTACCAAGACCCGGACAAACCGTACCGAATGAACTCGGACACGGAATATGTTTAAATACACTTTAAAAGAATGAAAAGACAATCTAAAAAATTAAGTACAAAACACGTTTTGGAGAAGAAGAAAAAAAACTTTTTTTTATTTATTTTAAAACAGAAAAATCGGAATAATATAGGTCACATCTAGGAATCTTAGAACGTTGGAATTTTCAGGACATTATTGTCTGCGTATTGTGATTAAAACTTTCTATTTAATTACCCGCATTTCGATGTCATTGAGATTTGCGATTTCATTTCTGGCAAACTGATTATATTTTTTTGCTTACCCAATTTACTAGACAACATGTGTTCTGAAGCGGTAGGTATTAGATTGTAATACAACAACATAAATTTTATTTTAGTGAGTATAAAACATTTTATGTACTAAAAATTATGGTTAATTTAAGTACAGTAGTGTTATTTCTTAGTACGCCTGTTTACCAATTGTAAAACATTCATTTATTATTTGAGAGCTTTGATGAACCGGATGATTTGTGAATGAGATTTGAGTATTTTCAATTGTTAACTCGTCTCTGGCATGTAATTAAGGAATGATTTAGAATTATTGTAATTTCGTTAATGATGTTCCAAATTTACGCGATTCATTATTACGTTAATTTATACTTACTAGCTGACCCGGAAATGCTGTGGCTAACAAAACACAACGTCATCCATCTACTGGATGGTTATCCAACCTTTATAACCACCGCCGTCTTTGAGTTTATCGCAAAGAGACAGACAGATGCCGCGAAGGACTTTAGTTTATAATACGTAGAGATGGTGTGAAAGATTATAATAATGTGCATGAAATGCTTGGAGTAACTAACGTATTTAAGTTAATAAGGATTAATACTGTATCCGTCTAAATAACTTTTCAATTTCCGCAATGCACATGACCATTTTTTTAGACGATAGAATGGGTATAGTAAGCTATCCGTAAAAGATAGATATATGCCTTCGCGGACTTTTTTGTAGATCTATAAAAGAGGAATATCCCACCATGCATTGTTTTGTTTATCCCAAAAGGATTAGGCAGCGTTTTCGATGAAAGCTACCAGGTGGCTTGACTTTTTCCGACACTTCTAACAATTATCGTTGTTTCAACCAATTTACACAAATCCTTGACAAATTATATACCTAAACCTTCCTCACGAAACACTCTATTTATTGGTGAAAACCGCATGAAAATCCGTACTGTAGTTTTCGAGTTTATCGCGAACTGACAGACAGACAGACGACGCGGGGGACTTTAATTTATAATATGTAGAGATAGACATGGGCGTAGCCAGGGGGGGGGGTTTGGGGGTTCAAACCCCCCCCGAAAAGTTAAGATATCAACAACAATAATATTAAAATAAGGAGAATTAAGAGAATGTTATTTTTGACACTAACATCTCAAAATGATATTATGTATCTAAAAAGATAAATGGGGACCTCTGAAAGAAAAAAAAATAACTTGCAAGTTCCATTTTTCGGTGACCGCGGTTGATTTTTATTTTGCAAAGTGATTTTTATTTGGAATTCCGTTTCTAATTTCCGTTTCTAATCAGTGGTAAGTGTATACGTACTTTGAAATTATTTTTCCACTTAGCAAAAAGTGTTTAATAAACATATAACAGGATTAGTGATACAGTCAGGTAAATACGTACTTGCATAAATGTGATTATTTGACTAATTTGACTGCTTAAAATGTTATAACATGTATAACTAACGTTTATTATGTATTTTGTTTTGAAAAGTTTATTTTTCTATATACATTTGTTACTTTCATTTTATTAAAAAAAAATTAAGTAACCAATGTACATAGAAAATAAAAGTTTTCAACACAAATACAAAGTCCGACAATACCCCCCCCCCCGACACGAGTTTTGATTTTTATTTTCTTGAACCCCCCCCCCCGAAACTAAAACCTGGCTATGCCCGTGGAGATAGATATTACATTCCTATACTTACGTCTAATAATAGTTTTATGTATTTTATTTGACATTTCATGTAACATTTGATATTACTGTAAAAAAGGTAAGGACTTGACAGAAGAAGAAATGGATGTGTTGTTTTTTTAAATAAATAACCCTTTGAGAAATTAAATCCATCGTTTTTATTGCTATGTTTTTAAAGTTACAAGTTGCCGATGTATAACTTATTTCCCACTCAACGGACAAAGGTTCAATCAATACTTTAGGTTTTTTGTGCAAGTTTAGTTAGAGAAGTGTTAAATTTTAGCCAGCGTGGGCTTTTTATAGTTAAATTCCTTTGAGAAGGGAGGAAGTTCAAAAAATGATTAAACAACAGCGACATCTGTATGAAAAAATTACTGGCGCCATCTTTGGTCTAAATTTAATAAACTTGTTGATAATAATTATCACTATTTGTAATCCTTGGTTTGAAACTTAATTAGAAAACAAAACAATTATCACTGTTTTGATTTGCCCCAATTGTCTCCAAAGTATTTAATAATGTTAACGTATGTATAGTATCAATGCATATGATTTTTTTAATAAAACTTGTAATTTTTTATTCAATTCATTGTATATATATTTAGAGAAATCCAGGAGTAATATTACTATACTTTTTTCTTAAAACCTTTGATTGGGATCTGTTAAAGAAAAGCTCTCTGTTGTGTGATTTTGTATAATTATTATTTGGTTACGTCGAAGGACCATTGATGTGTGTAAAATAATATGTAAAATCACTTTATAAAGGAGAAATATGTCACATACAGGATACAGGTAAGGAACGAAACGGGACTTGCTGCTGAGAAAATAGAACTGTGTAAGTAATAAAGAGCGCCTAAGAGAGTGTTCAGCAAAGGGTAGCAAATAGAAGTTAAGAACATGTGTAAATAACAAATAAAATCAGGTTATGTTTAAGTAATACAATATCGGAATACCAAAAAATAAAATATACTAAAAGACTTGCATATAAAAAAATATATATAGATATAATCTTGACAATTCAAGCATTTGGTGTCTTCATTTCAACTCTCATTGTTTACAAATTGAAAAAAATTCAAAAAAAAATTTTACGTTTTATTAATTTCAAAATTGGTGTTCCAATTATTGAAATCAATTATGTCAATTTACGCAGTAAACTTAACTTATCGAAATTATCTGAAAAGCGAAAAATATTTGATCTCATTTTATTGTATAAAATTGTTCATTCAAGGTTGGACTGCCCTGACGCTATAAACTTGTTATCCTTACATATACCTCCAAAATATACTAGACGAAATATTTTATTTTACAACAATAACTTCGCTACGAATTCTGTGATGGAAAGAATACACAGGTTGGGCAATGAACTAACTGATGTCGCTGACATTTTTAATTTAAATTTCGATATGCCAAATTAGTCCCCCACTTTTTCGATGTAAATAATGAATGAGAAATCATTTTATTTTATTTCAATTTTATTTGTTTATTGTTTTTTTATTGTTCTTATTTCAAAAGCATACAACGAGTAATTAAGTAAAAATTAATATGTTTTGATTATTTTTAATGTTTTTGTTGCTCGTAGGTATATGTTATACGAGTTCTCTAAAGTCATCCACGTGGAATTAGCATTAGATGTATTCCTATTATTTTACATTGAGTTTATGCTTTATTTGTATATTTTGTAATCTTTTTTTATTTTGTGTTATACTGTTGTTATAAATGAAATTTGTATTTTATATGTAAAAGCCCAATAGGGCGTCAATAAATAAATAATACCTTTTTCGATATCTTAGTTTGAATTTTATAATTTTTTTTATTCAAAACAAAAAAAAATTCTTCCTCACGTCATCACTGGTCGGTCACTCACCCCGTCCCTACCTGCCCAATATTTACAGATTTTCTTCTTCTTCTTGTCGTGCTCTGTCCGTTCAACGAACGTTGGCTATAATGTTGGCTATGCGAACTTTGTTAACTTCGGCCCGGAACAGCTCTACAGTAACCTGGCTAAACCACTGTCTCAGGTTTTTCAGCCACGATGTTCTCCTTCTTCCAGGGCCCCGACTTCCGGAAATTTTTCCCTGCATTATTAGTTGCAAGATATCGTACTTCTCTGGATGTGTCATAACATATCCTAGATTTTTTTCTTACAAAAAATGATTAAAATGTCACCCGAGAGTCAAAATTCATTTGCAAATCTTCACTTCGGCCCGGAACAGCTCTACAGTAACCTGGCTAAACCACTGTCTCAGGTTTTTCAGCCACGATGTTCTCCTTCTTCCAGGGCCCCGACTTCCGGCAATTTTTCCCTGCATTATTAGTTGCAAGATATCGTACTTCTCTGGATGTGTCATAACATATCCTAGATTTTTTTCTTACAAAAAAACGTTTAAAATGTCACCCGAGAGTCAAAATTCATTTGCAAATCTTATTCCAAATACGAGTAATGTCAGGAATCACTGGTTAAGTAAGTTGAATACGTCCTTTAATACCTTGTATACTAATCGGTCTACTTTATCATGTATGATGTATGTGTTATTGTTGTAATCTATTTTTGAAAAGTGAACGAAAGCAAAGGTCTCTCCACGTCCGTCCACGTCAATTCTTCGTTCTGAAATATTCGCCAAAATAAAGGCAGGGTCTGCCAAATAAAAAGGGTTCACTTTATTAGCAACGACAGCCGCTGCCATTATTTGGCTGGGTATGAATTGTCGCTACCTTACGTTAAGTAAAGTGTTGTAGTTACCCCACGCTACATTGCGTTACCCAACCCAGCGGTAACTAGCGATGTGTAAGTTCAGCTGGAGTGGGCTCTTGAACTCAGGTTCTTCACGCGAAGCGGCTCCTACTCCTATTCCCTTTTCAAATCGACTACTCCGAAAGAACCCGGTAGAGTACTTGTAGCCGGAACTCGGCGGGCCGAGCGAGGAGGCCCGAAGCACAGTCCGAGCCATATGTGCGAGTCGGGAGTAGGTGGCTCGTTCGAGTTCTTTTGCGTGCGGGCTCCGGCTCCGAGGTCCGGCTAGGGTGGAACCCGTGCCTCTCGATTCGAGCCATTCGGGAGTAGGTCGTGCGTTCGAGTTCTTTTGCGAGCTCCGGCTCCGAGGTCCGGCTAGGGTGGAACCCGAGCGTCGCGGTTCGAGCCATTTGCGAGTCGGAAGCAGGTTGCGCGTTCGAATTCTTTTGCGCGCTCGGGCCATTCGCGAGTCGGTAGTGGCTCCCGGGACCTGCTTCAAGAACTCAAGTACTTTTAAAAAGAAGCACGTCTCGGAGGCCTCCGGAAAAATGCAGAACTTACCCTTCTCTAGCGGTAACTGCTGTTGCCAGCCCGCACTTTCGCATTACAGTGCTGGTGACGAAATGAAATTGTTTTCTTCAAAAACATGGATAATAAACTTACCAATTTGCGATAAACGTGTATTTTATTAAAGCGCTTTGATAAGAAGCCTTTGATTTTGAAATTATAATATGTTTAGTTCCTACCGGGATGCCATTGATCCAGTTCCCACCTCTCCCCAAACATCACCTTGCTGGAAAAGGATTTGAAATTTGGAACAATGGCAAGAAAAATCGTGAAAATTCGAGTGCATTTGTTTTGAAAACAGAAGAATTTTTGGAACTATCTTGAAAGCAAGTTGTTTGTGTTTTTCGTGTACACAATCTCGTTTTTAAGTAAAAAGAAGGAATTTGGATTTTGGAAGGTTTTGTACTCATTCGATTTGTCGTGGTGATAATTATCGCGGTAGAACTATTATAACTACTTTATTGTGATTGTGTCATGTGTTTCTTCGCAGAGAAACAGTGGTAAGTGATTGGTCATCCCTTTGCTTGCATACATTATTTTTTTTATACATAATATTTTCACCAAATTCCAGCAAAAAACACCATTTAGTTTTTAGTATTTATAGTCTGTTATGAGTGCATTTGAATCTGTAATTCGTAAGCAGTTTTGGGACAAGTAGTTTTTTTTAATCTGTATAGCTGTATATACGCAAAAGGACTGTGATGATTTTTAATGCATTTTTGTGAC
Organism: Limnephilus rhombicus; assembly: GCA_929108145.2. Lineage (NCBI taxonomy): Eukaryota > Metazoa > Arthropoda > Insecta > Trichoptera > Limnephilidae > Limnephilus > Limnephilus rhombicus. Next base: position 24,659,109 of record OV815278.1, read on the forward strand.
TTATATTTATTTATCAACAAGATGAAATACCTAGTTTACTCGTATGTATGTTTATATGTTTATCCTGACAAAGAAACCATTGGTTTCGAAACGTGTCGATAATTTTGATTAAACAGTGGTGTAAAAAAAGTATTACCTTTTTACATGATTAAAATGATGCTACAAAGTGATTTTTTGATAATTACAAAAATAATGTGAATAGTTTTTAAGTAAGTATATAAATATATACAAATTAAAAAATGATTAAATTTACGATAAGCCGCCGCACTTTTAATAGGCACAGATTTTGGAAAGTACACTATTTTTAAACTTAGTTACCGCAAAAAACATCGGTTTCAGTCAGGACCGGTGGAAAAATATGCATTTAAATTTACATTTCATAAACAAAAAAATTTGTACGTAATTTCTCGTTACAGCTGACATTTCGTATTACTTTATTTTGCATTCTGAACAACTTCCACTTTCCACTATTTCCAGGGTACCAATCGATAAAAAATAAAATAAGATTGCTATATGGCAAAAATCACACATATTCTAGGAAGGTACTAACTAAAGTTACCGTACAAATTTTCAAAATAATTTATGGATAAGCCGCCGCACTTTTAATAGGCACAGATTTTTGAAAGTACACTATTTTTAAACTTAGTTACCGCAAAAAACATCGATCTCAGTCAGGACAAATTTTCATAATATTAAAAAAAGATTGCTATACGGCAAAAATCACGGTAATTTTTGGAGATCGCTGGCAACGGTTAATATGCACTTTAAAAAACCTTTTGATTCACCGTAATTACATTAAAAGGCAACTATTTGCATTGGGGGAAGTGGAAAATATTTCATTCTAAATTTCGATTACGTAAAATTAAAATTAGCTTTCGTCTTGTGAGATTGTACGCCAGAATCACAAACCATGTTACACAAACCTAGCGTAGCCGCTAAACTACTTGAAAACTGGGATGTTTTTCTGCCTTGACGCGAGTAGGCGTTATAAAGGGACACTTTCTTTTGTATCACAAACTATGTTACACAAACCTAGCGTAGCCGCTAAACTACTTGAAAACTGGGTTGTTTTTCTTGCCTTGACGCGAGCAGGCGGTATAAAGGGGGCACTTTCTTTAATGTGTGCAAATTATTTTACTACGAATTTGTTTTGTATGGTTGGCACTACTGATATACGTCACTATGTGGTTTCTATGGACAAGATTCAATATGGCGTCGGCGTCAAAACGGAAAATTACGTGATAAAAGTTTTTACGAATATAAATTTAAATGCACGTTTTTCCGCCGTTCTCGACTGAAACAGATGGTTCTTGTGGTAATTAAGTTTAGGGGTAGTTTATTTTTTTAAATATATGCCTATTAAAAGTGTAGTGGCATGCGGCGTCTAGTCGTAAATTTACCAAAAAATGTATTAATATTTTTTAAATTACTATTTTTTCTTCGAATAACGTAATCCTTAAATTTTATTTCTCATACATGCAAATATTGTGGCTTATTTCTGATATGAGAAAAAACATAATTATTGAGATTAATCGTTCGTTCCTGGTAATACATGGAATTGCTTTTAAAGAAAAACCAGCTGGTCCCGGCATGCGTTGCTATGCCATTTAATAAAGAAATTGTTTCTCCCTGAGTGTCCCTTCCCATTCCTCCCGTTCCCCTTCCGCCTCCCCTTCTTCTCCTGCGTCCTCTTCCCCTCTCGCGTTCCCACTCCGTCACCTCAACCTTCCCTCTCCCCACTCCACTCCCCCCCCTTTCCCCCGTCCCGCGAAACCCCCTCCCGAGTTCCCCTCCCCCCTCCCAGGTCCCCCTCCCCCCTCCCGAGTTCCCCTTCCACCTCCCCCGCCTTCCCTCTTCCCTTTCCCGCTCCCTCGTCCCGCCAACCCTCCTCCCGCGTTCCATATATTCAATCCCAGTACATTCAGTTTTTAAACAGCCCGCGTGCCACCTTGCAATTTTTATTCAAATTTCCATTTTTCATGTATATTAAATTTGGTACCTAACCTATTTAAAATATCTAAAATTCTTGATTCGATTCAAACTATTAGGGGAGTACCTACTTTAAATAAATTTATCAACTTAAAAATTTTCAAAATAGAATCCTTATTTAACAATCATTTTTTTGCAAAATGTCATTCTCAAACACGCGAACTGTCAAACGTCGTTTAGGTTAGTAATAGGTTTTCTGAAATTTTACAATTTTCTGCGCAATTTTCTTAATTTTTCTCTCCGTAAGAACCATCCTCGTACTTCAAGGAATATTATAAAAAAAGAATTAGCGAAATCGGTTCAGCTGCTCTCGAGATTTGCGCTTAGCAACACATTTAGCGATTCATTTTTATATATAAGATAACAAACTTCATCATTTGTTTGTTATAACTTTCAAATCATAACAAAATGAAAGGTTGTTTTACGTACGTGAGTAATCAGACGGAATGAGAGTATCCATATCAATTTATTCGGCGAGGATTGTGTTAAATTGACATATTTTACGGAAAATAGTTGGTCACGTACGAATGTTGGTTGCACCGGAACAACGCCCAACGATTGGATATAGGAAGGCATGGCTAGCGAATTTCATACAAAGACAACACAAATAAGGGTTATCTTTGCGAAAATTAATTTAAAACAAAACGATTTCAGATTTTTTTTGCAATAAATTAGTCTAGCTATTAAAAGAAAACCTGTCATATTATATCATATTAAATCCAACACTTTTAAAATGATAAATTTATACCTGTATTTGAGTTATGAATATTTTATGGTGTCGTAGTCGATTTTTGTAAGGTTACCGCGGAATACACGTGGAAATGATGAATCTTGATCGTTTTAATAGTTAATAATTCATGAAGATTTGAGAATGTATGTGTTTTCTTTTTCTCTTAAATAAACTTCAGTTTTTTTCAAGAATAGGTTTTACTTATCACTGGAATATTTGATCTCTTAATAATAGATCTGACAGCTTTCAGCAGTCAAATCAAAGGAGAGTTAATATTAAATTTCCTCCTTTTTTTCTTCAATTCCTACAATTAACCTACATTTATTCTAGACCTTTTCAACCTTTCAGTAGGAATATCAAAAAATGAAACGCATTTTACATATTATATTTATATACACCATAGGTCACCCCAAGTGGTTTGCTACTGGTGACTTAGCAAGTGTGCCCGGGTTCAGGGGTGAGGTTTGTCTATGTATTGGGCGGATCAACCAGGATCGAGAGATACTGATTGAGGTTGATCGAGAGATACTGGTTGCGGTTCATTCATCACGTCTGCCCTCTTACTGCGTAGCGGGCCGGATCGAGAGATACTGGTTGAGGGATGGCTTTTAACCTCTCCAGCCGAGTTCTCTCGGCCATCGCCTCGCACAGCCGTCGAAGAGACGGATTCATAAGTATTCACTTCTGGATAAACTGACCCTCAAATTCCTACTTAACCGTCATACATTTTTCTTCCCAGAATATTTTACTGCACAAGAACTTTCTCTTAAAGAACCTTCTCTCCTTTCCAGAACTAACCTTTTACTCTTACCCTTTCTTAAAAAGGCACTTCAAAAAGCCAAGATGACATAGGTCCTGTGGGGAATTATTATTCTCAGGGCCTATTGTGTGGATCTAATGTAATAAAGTGGAACATTTTGTGCAAAGCGCAGCACAAGTAGACTGTGGTGCGGACAGCATACATTCACCAAAACCAATGATTGACTATCCCCTAAAGACAGAAAAACACAATCCTTCATAAAGTCATTTATATTTTCCTTCTCCTATCTAAACTATAATATATTTACTTTCGGCTTTATAAGCTTTCACTGAGGCAATCTTTATGGTTAAGGCTGGAAACATTTAAAAGCTTTATTTTAGAAACTTGTACGTCAAAAATTACAAATTACTAATTAATATAACACATTAAGTACATTTTCTCCTGCTTAATGTAGCTTTTACAATACAACTTTCTCAATTTACTTTTAAGAACCAAATTGGTGCAGATTTTAAAGTTTCTCGCAGCGTATTAAAATATACTACATAATAATAATAAAATATACTATATAAAATTAATAATACTTCAACCCTTTGTATAGTAATATATTTAAAATGTTAGTCTGATTTCAATGCACGTTCTTATGTGAATTTGTCTGTGAATGTCATTGTTGTATATAATTTTATTTGAGAGTTTTGTTTATAAAATATTGTTAATTATTTTATGTATGAGTATCATCGTGTTCAAGGTCAGCATCTATTTGACTGTTAGCCAGTTTAGTTCCTTAACAGTTTATTTACTACAGAAAATCTATTTCTTCTAAATATTATTCTCATTGTACTATTTTTGAGAATTTGCAACTTATTTGGTTTTCTGTATTTTTTTTGCTAAGTAACAATTTCCAGACATTTTGTTTTGAAAAGTTTTATTTTGTATTTACACTTAAAAAAAAATTTTTAAGTATTCATTATTAAGTAACAAATGTACACAGAAAATAAAACTTTTCAAAACGAAATGATTCTCTGTCGCTACACAGGAAAAGAATCGTCGAGTAGTAGTTAAAATGTGGAGCAATAATGGTATTGTATACGGTGATTGTAGCTTTTCTTGAATTTTTTTGGCGAATCGTTCACACGTTCACGTTCAAAAAGAGACATTATTATGTCACTAGAACAGTTAGTGTCAGTTTTCATAATTTGGTATCAAGTTGGTTGCTCAGATCATTTTAACGATCCGTGTCATAATTTGGTTTAAGTGTCATTTTATTATCATTATCAAATTTGTGATATTTTTGTACATATTATTCAATAAAATTACTTCATATTACTTCATAAATATTCTGTAATACTATTTTGAAAATGATGTTAGGTTACTTCTTAACTGGGCAGTGAAAATATCGTAAAGAGTAACATAATGTTTTCACAACAAACGAAACAAAGGAACGTAATTTGAACGAGAGAGCATTTCACGGTCCGCGTTGTAGCATAAAACAGTAACACCGACAAGGCTTCAACATTCTTGCTTTGTTTTATTAAATCTTCGATATTTTACAGAGAGGCCATAGCAAACATAACGGCAATTGACGTTTTTCCAATAACGCCGTCCAATAAATGCTTCGGTGCCACAAAATTTGCACGGAAAATTTTGCCGCAATAAGCTTCTGTTAAAACCTTCACAATATAAAACTAGAATTGAAAACTTGAGGCTTTTCGATTTATCTTTTGAAATAATTAACCGAACAAATGAAAAATAAAAATACTATGTTTTTATCACTGTTTTTTTTTAAAATTATTTATTTTTAGTGTAACTTAAAACATTTTAAATGCCTGGCATATCTTTTTGAAACAAAACACCTTTTACTAAAAAATAATCTTATTTTTAAACTGGCTGAAGTCTTCGGGGTTGCCCGGAATTAACTATTAATTATTAAAATTTCACCAGTCTCGGAATAAAACTGTAGATTTGTGTACAAAACAAAACCACACCCACAGACAATCTTATTAACATAAATAGATAGAATGTCTCTAAAACGGTGAAATAATAATTGTGGTTTAAGGAAAATAAAACCCTTTTCCATATATCACTATTTAATCAAAAAATATTTTGAAACCAATGGTTTCTTTATCAGGATTAATTCACACTGAAAATTATCTGAATTAATAATTGATAAACGAATTTTAATAACTTAACCCATCTGCTTGTTTAGGAATAAATACATCCCAAAACAGATAATCGCTTTATACTTTCATAAGACCAAAGAAGTCCCGAGCGACCTTACATTTTAAAAGCTATATATCTCTCTTCATTTCACGCAAACATACATATTTTTTCTTTTAACCAGAAAGAGAACAAAATAATGCTCTTATTGTCTTTGAAAAATGAAAGCTATCTTATATAGATATTTTATAATCTCGATCCAAAGTGACGGTTTCAGAATTTACGTGCGAAACTGGGGCTTCCAGATTCTGAGGTGCGAATATATTGAACCAAGCAGAGAGGTTAATGTAATGAATTTAATACGAAGGATTAAAATAATAAAATTAAATAATAACGAAATTGAATTAACAAAAAAATTGAAAATGATTTGTTTTTACGATTATTAAAAGAATTGTTATATAAGATTTGAGATTTTTACAGCAAAATAATTTCGTGATTTAGTTTTGGGGTATTATGCCGTGTTGATGATGGATACTGTAAAGCTGTACGAAACATTACAAAAAGAAGAAGGCCGCGCAACACGGCATAATATAAATCAGGAAAAAAAAATTGTGTTTTAGTGGTTTAAATTCAACTAAGGTGAAGATTTTGCTACTTTTAATTGAAAGTTTTCACGATGCATAAGGATTACTCATTTGATAAGTAATTTAGAGTTTTCTATCTAATTCCTAATATCTCTTTTTCTGATACAAGGCTAGGGTGTTTTTGGAAATATAAGGTATTTCCGCCGTGACAATATCGATATAAAATGGATCACCTCATAAATTAGACATTAAAGACACCCTCCCGAAGATAAAATGAAACAGATATTTTTATTCTTTGAACACGTAAATCTGGTCCACGGAGGCTTTACCCCGAGGGGCCGGGCCGCTGAAACACACAACCGGTGTTTTCAAATAAATACAAGGACCTAACCGCCGAATTACGACTTACGAAAAGAAGATGGAATTAAGTAGAATACAAATCCTTTCACATTCAGTAAAAACTTGCTATATACGTTATTTTGGAAGGAAATCAACGAAAACCAAAATATCGTGATTTGAATTAACAGACATTTTTCATGTTTATGGATATATTTTTGTAGCCAAATAATTTCCCGTAGGGCCTATGTCCTTTTTGGGCCTGATGTGTGGAACCTTTTAACGAAAAGAAGTCGAGGAAGTTGTGAGAAGGAAAATGTTATAAGGGCTGGGTAGGATTGATTCCATGGCAACTCAGAACAGTGACAAATCAATATATACCATTGAAAAGTAATTTAGTCATTTTTTATTATTCTTTATTCAACTTGTGTATACAATTTTTACAGGATTTTCGACTACCACACCAGGCACATGCCCGTATTATGGTAGTCGATTTGTTAAAAGTAATGAATAAAAACTATTCTTAAACACTAACCTAACTTAATCTATTTCATCTGGTCTTTTTATGATAACTTTTCATGATTTTATATTAATTTTAAAAGGTGTGTTGAATTGTCACTTTGCCGTAGGGATGTGGATTGTCCGTTTGAGTTGGAATATGAGTTGTCCGTTTACTGTAGGGATCCGGGGTTATCTGTACAAGAATGAAGGAGGTATGATTCCACCCCTCCCACTGCGATGCAAGGCGATGGGACGAGAGAATCCTGCTGGAGAGGTTAAAAGACATCCCCCAATCAATGCCCCTAGATCCGTCCCGCCACGCACTAGGAGGGAACACAGATCCGTCGCTAGGTCCTAGCCAAACTTTAACCCATGAACCCAGTTCACCCAAGTTACCAAACGTATTGAACGACTTGGCAGAGGAAGAGGCACCTATCTCCACCTCCCAAATACATTTTTTTAAAAATGTAGTAATTAGGCAAACAACTTCAGTTTTCATTCAACCATTGTGATAATTTTTAGCTACTGTGGTGAGAACGCCTTTTCTACTGAAATTTCAAAAAAATGTAAACCGCAATCGTTTATTGAAATCCCCCATTTCCTGTTGGCAGGTTTGCCATGTTTCATTTCTAACCACCAGTTTCATAGGAATCGAATTTCCCAATTCAAAATTGGCGATGCCGGGAAAATTTATGGGTCGTTCAAGCGTGTTAATTGAATTTAGGGGCTGTGTTACTTTAATGAGTTTTATCTGATTCTCTATGATTATTAGATGATCTTTACTAAAGATATGAATGTAGGCTAACATTACTCGTATTACTAAAAATATTATAATATGTACATACATGTATATACACATAAATTTAATTTATTTATGGGTTTTTTAAAATTAATGCAAGATTTTAATTGATTGTCATTTTTTTTGGTTAATCATAAAGGACGTAGGATAGGATTATTTATGGAATAACAAATCGGGCAAATGGCCTGCATGACTTTGTTGGCACATACGCACTCTTTTGTCAAAATTTTCCAGGACCATTCTGCATAAATGTGCTGAATTTCGTTAATGTAGCGCTTAATTTCCTCCCGTAATGCACGGTTGATTTTGGGCTTGTTGACATAGACCTTTGAATTCTAATAACCCCATAAAAAGACATCTAATGGTGTTAAATCACACGATCTAGGGGACCAATTCTGATCACCGAAACGAGAGAGTACACGACAAGAAAATGTCTCATGCAGTAATTAAAATTGTTTCACGGGCTGTATGGCATGTGGCATCGTCTTGTTGAAACCACATATTGGCCACATCAATATCATCCAATTTCGGCAGAAAGAACTAATTGTATTATCATATCATCGTTTTAAGCAACAGATTTAAATGTCCGGGTTTAATTTTCCCCACAGGAAAAACTAAACCCTTTCACACACTTCCCAAATGATCATCTGGTCAATCCACGCTATACAATTGCACTATATAAGTATTATAAATACAAAACAATACAAGAACAACATGTCAAACTACCAGAGACCAAATGGGAAAATAATTCACCGACTTCAGATATTTTCATATCAGAGGGTTCGGCTCTGTGGAATTCCTAATTGAACCTACAAATCCTACTGATCCCTCAATATAAATATTTAAAAAATACGTAATGTATAAAGGTACATTCGTAATGTATCTTTATCGACGGCCAGCGTAGTGCAGCGGTAAGGCGCTTGACTAGCATTCCGAAGGTCGCGGGATCGAATCCCGGCGTGGCAAATAAATTTTATTTGATTAATTTGTGTATTTCCCAATTTATTCATTTAAAATAATATATAGTATATTTGCGGAACGTTCCGTAGTGGAAGATACTCTCAGTATCGCCCGGTGTAAGACCACCATTCAGAATTGAAACGTTGCTTGAAATGGCTTCTGCCATGTTTGGTGACCAGATATGAATAACCTTCCTCTTCCCTATCTCCTTCCCCTCCCCACTGCCTTCAGCCTCACAACATACCCCAATTGGCGATGCCATAGTCCCACTGGCTCCAGACGGTTGTGGCAGTTGTGACTCTTGTGCGGTATTCATGTAAAAAAAAAAAAAAAAATACAGCCCCAGATCTGCGACTTTTTCAAACCGGGGCAGATGGGGGCTTCTCAAACCTCACCAGCTCGTGTAGCCTGGGATTCCCCTGGGTAGAGACATCACGTATATGTCAGTGGCTTAGTTCCCATCGCGTTTGGGTCCCATCCGGGCGTCGTCGCATGTTCGATTAACCCATCAGATACAAGCATCATTTTATGCTCACTATGGTGGTAGTAGGAGAATTTCAAACATTGTTGGGTTATTCGCAACCCTTTGTCTTAAAAAAAATGCATTGAAAATATACAGAATATTGTTCAACAACCTGATTTTCATAAAAAACAACTGTTTGCTTTATTTGAAATGAACGTACCCACTGGAAAAATTCCTGCTGACTTGTTGCAATGCTGACATTACAAGAAAATCATTCAGTTTTTTGATTTTTAATTTATTTTTGTACTGTGTACAGATATGGAAACTATGTCGCCATCAAGGTTGAGGCCGTGTGAAGGATTTATTAATGTTCTGTAAAAAGATATTCTTTTTCTTAAAATTTTCTAGACGTTCAGTATATTATCCTTCAACTTCAACACCTTCCTTGAAAAGTCATTAAAAATGATGAAATAAAGGGTTAAATAGGTTACGTTATGTTAATTTTTTCATTGATATTAGTGTCACACCAAGCGTTAAAAGCGCCAGCGTTATTTAGCTTGGCCTATTTCGGCATGTCGCTCGCCGTATATTTTATACTTCACTGTACTACTATGAATGCTTAAAAAAATAATAAAAATATTTATTGGTAAATGGCACTTGTGCCGTAAATTCTAAATAAATAAATAAATACCACGTGACCTCAAGTGGTGGATTTTATTGATGTCTCCACGTTATAGTTTCCTGTTACTTACGCCATTTACCACTCCCCTGTGGTTCGTTCATGGTCGATTAGGTACCATCAACTTTACTGTTGTGCAGTTGATATTTTCCTGAGCGCATTGGATTCACACAGAGCTCTTTCTAATGTCGGGCAATATTGAAGACTCTAAAAGTTTTCCAACCATGTTCGCTGGGGTGTGCCGCTAGCGAATGATGGATTTCTTTTATCGTTCCCGAATGGGTCTCAAAGTTCCATATGAATATTTAAATGACAACCACAATTTTCGGAAACCACGTTTTGCCCATTTACCAGAGGTTAAATTTGTTAAAAAATATCTGTAAATAAAAAGTCTCCAAAGTTTTCTTTCTTAGATTTCGTCTTTGTTAAAAAAATACAAATTGCTTGTGGTCTGAAAAATACGTGTTCATAATGCTCGCCCAGTTACCAAAAGATCGCAGTTCGAACTATTGCCATGAAGTCAAGGCCGAAACATATTCTCTTTAAGGAAGGTTAAGGACGGGTTGTTTCACAAAATTTGTTCAATCACGAAATTTCAAAGTTAATAGAAAAATGAAACAATACAACTTTGTATAAACCACTTATATGATGTGCAAATCCGACCGGTTTCGGAACAAACGTTCCTTCGTCAGGGAAAGCTTATACTTTAAAGCTTAAAGTATAAGCTTTCCCTGACGAAGGAACGTTGGTTCCGAAACCGGTCGGATTTGCACATCATATAAGTGGTTTATACAAAGTTGTATTGTTTCATTTTTCTATAATGGATAACCACAAAGTAATAGCTACATTCAAAAATATTCAAAGTAAATTTTCAAGTTCTGTTATTATTTCAGTTTCCTGAAGAAACTGGCCAATATTATAACAAAACTTGAAAATAATCTTTACAGATCTTGAAAATTTACTTTGTTTAAATTCTGTGAAACAACCCGTCCTAACTGTTTAATATATTTTTTCTATGTTCGCAACTGAAGAATTTCTCAGAGACTGAAAAAGTGAAAATCCCACATTTTTTCAGGTTACACAAATTAACAAAATAAACAAATTACGTGCTTGACACTGACCCCCAAATTCCTACCCACCCCTTCTACCCTTTTTCCCAGAACTTCACGTCCTTGCTTTCCACAAAAGACCCTCCGTACTGCATCCCCAAAGATGATATAGGCCACGAGGGGAATTATTTTCCTCTGGGCCTTGTGTGGGGAACTAATATAAAAAAGGTTTAATACATTGATTTCCATTTCTCATTAGTTCATAGAATTATAAAGGTGAATTGTTTTTAAACTACGCAACATTAAATAAAAATAATTTAAAGTTTGTCTTAAAAAACATTCTTAAAAAAATTATATTGTACGCATATCACAAGACTCAGCAATTTGAATATCAATAGGCCATGCGCCATACAAAATATTGAATTCCATTGAAATTCGCTGTACACCGAAACGTTTTTTTTACTGCTCATCTTTAAATAATCCTATTTAAATATCAATCTCATTTGAATAACATCACCCAGCTGAATCGGGGTGGTAATAAATCATTTTTATCGAATGCTTCCTGAATAATACTAAGATCTCGGAGGTAGTTCCCGCTCGGAGCATATATGACAGAAGGCTTAGATCCGCTACGGAACCATTGCGGAGAGGGCCGCGGAACCAGTGACTCTAGTGCCAGCACTGTTCACTCTTTTCAGCGATTAAGGTCTATAAATTGTGACAAAATCAACGTATTAGCAAATAATAGATTGGGAGAATTCAATCACTGAACATGATAATATTGAAAATTATTCATTGTATTATTCTTATGCAGAAATATGAAGTTTTTTTTTTTTACATGAGTTCCACACAGGAGGCCCCGAGGAAAATAATTTCCCTCAGGCCCTATGTCATCTTTGGGGATGCTGTGTGTAGGGTTTTTTTTAGGGAAAGGAAGGAGAGGAGAGTTTTGGGAAGGAAAAGGGTTTAAGGGGTGGGTAGGAATCTGGGGTTCAGTGTATCCTGGTCATCCGCCTCCAAGACCTAGGCAAACCTCACCAATAAAGGTTCCCGGGGCTGCGGTATCCATTCCCGCCTCCCAAATTGAAAAATGAATTTTTATATTATCCTTGATAAAAAATTTCATTTCGTTGCCTTGAACGCCACATCAGGCTCCTCCCTAGCACAGTCGATCGATAAAACAACAGTTACTTATTCATTGGCGATCTGCAGTAACGCTAGGGAAAGATGTCAGTCACGGTCGATACAGTCGATCGATAAGGATTGACGGGATAACTTTCGGTAACTTCTCATCGTTCCCTAGCAAGACCGCAGATTGCAAACGGATGAGTAACAGTTCACAATGACTGAGTGTTCTTAATGATTTCATGACAGTTGATCCGGTGACAATTGGCCGCCGAAAGTTGACCCCTGTGACAGTTGACCGCACGATAGTTAAATCGGGGCGGACAGTCGATCCCTCGGACAATAGGCCACTTTCATGGATTTCATAACGATTTGGAAAAAATCATGTGGATAGATCTTTTTACTAAGATTACGAAAATGTTAGCAAAAATTGTTAGATATGCACAGTTTTTTTTATTTTTAAATAAGTAAATCCATTATTTGGGCTCGTGACGTCACTACATGAAAATGTCCCGTCTCCGAAAATGTTCCTATTAATTTTGTAAAATTCCACACTGATTTATTTTTTTATATGGCATCATTTTGATTTCAGGCCAATTTTTGAATTCGTTCACTAGATTTATTGTTTGTTCTCTCGCGAACTTATCATTTGGTTCGACTTTTTGACAGACGTTCTGAAGAGAACCCCGTACATCATTAAATGTACGGGAATGTGAACATGAAGATGATGTCGGTACGTGTTTTAGAGGTATAATGATTATGGTGCTGATTTTAACAAAATAAAATTTTATTATTATTTTTAATTATAATAATAATATTCTTATTATTATTATAATTTACAAGTACAAGTATATTACATTGACTTTAGTAATAAAGACGCTGTACATTATAATGATTTATGATCAATAAGATGGATCAAGGAAAAAAATATTTATGAGATGTAATATTTTTGGTATACCTCGTTATTCTCATGTGCCATTCGTGTGGAAAACGTTCTTTTTTTAAAAATGATTTTAGGCTATGTAATTATCGTTTTTTCACACCTATAAAATTATGTCCCGTCTTTCCGGTTTATAAAAAATGGTCTGATTTTTCGGATTGAAATTTTCAAAAAATCCCCAGGCTTTCAAAAATACGATTAAAAAAAAATACAGAATGTCTTAGAATATTTGCCTGAACCGGAAAAAAAAGTGATGCAAGTGGCCTATTGAACCCCTAAAAGAGTATTTCTTCAAGTAAGTATGCAAAAGAGGATATACGGCCGTACGACAAATGAATTTTTGACATACTTTTGGCTGCTATCTTTTTATTAATAATTAATAATTACAGAAATAATAACAGAAACAATTACAGAAACTGTTACTACAGAAACACAGTAACACAGATGTTGTCTCGGATATATTACATAATAAATATAATACATTTAAACTAAAGAAACTTTATGGCCTTATATTATATTATGTACCACCGATTAAGACCAAAGTATTTGAACATTCATCCTATTTGACGTAGTCACAAATCAACTGCGTTGCTTACATAAATAATGTGTCACGTTTTAAAGAAAATATATTTTTGAGATTGCTGTAACCATGATTTACAATCCCTGCATAAAATAGTGGGGAAGTGGTAGTTGGAAGTGTTGTTAGGGGCTGTGGGTGAGTAGAAGTGTGAGGATGAGGGGAGGGGAGGTGGGGGAGGTGAACAAAGTAGGACAGGCGATTGTCGAAAGGGTGAAAACTCCTCTCCAACTTTTCGCAAAATGCACGAGAAAGGCATATCACTTATATTATATGTATGAGTATGAATGGATTTCTGAATACGTTACCCGAAATTTGAATAACAATATGGGGTTTTCCACCAACCCGTATTGCCAGGGCGTTATTTAATTATTTGGAATCGGTTATTTGCGATTGATATCTTAGAACACATCTGCACTTCAGTTTACCTTAATAGCTTTTTTATTACGTTAATGATCTACGCTACGAAGATTCTGCTTCAGAAAAAATATAAGCTTTAATTATAAGGTAAAAACGAAAAATTAGTGGGTCTGATTAATGATGTATTGTAATATGCGATGCAGCCTTGGTTAGATCAGGCGGTGGTCAAGGGAAGAGAAGGGGCGGTATGGGTGCATCCCTGAGTTAGGTGTATTATGCGCCAACATACTGTGTGTAGGGTAGTAGTTATGTAACGACGCGACGCGCGACGTCGCGCCTTGTGTGGCCGATCTGTGTGACAAAGTCAGAGAAGCAAACGAATAATTTATTTATTTTTTCTATTTAAATGAGTTTTTAAATTTTCACAACAGCGTTTAGCATTAATGATGTAGGTATGCTGAGTAGGTATATTCAAACGTCATTTCAATGGAGTCTGCTCGAACAAGATAGCAGCCTTGTTTTCCCGAACGCGGTTGCTCCAAGTCACCCGTTCACAGTTGATGTCGGCTCGTATGTGGAATGAGCTATCGGCGCAGTGTTTCCTTCTAATTTAATCCGGTCCTCTTCAAGATACACAATAACGTTTCCCTTCTTTCGGCACCGCACACAAAGTGGTGCTCTTGTGATTTTTATTAATTTAATATATTTCATTATTAACGATCTTTTAAGAGGCTTTTACAGACCTAAGAGCAGTAAAACTATAGAGTAATTTTCAATCTTTTTATACTTGACTGAATTGCCACACCAACAATCTTTTGCATTTATTTATTTGTATATATTTGATGCCACATGTTATACAAGTACAAAACTTATTTTATATGTGTATATTTTTACGGTGATTTTCGCTTTCGGGGAAAGGGTTAATCAAATCAGTAGATCATTCATATTTCGTGGTATGGTTTTAACCATACCTTGCGTGATCAATAATAATGAATAACACTTATTATTTGATTACAGAGTCGTTTATTTATTTACCAAAATTATACGTAAGCAATGGTTTAGTGGTGCGAAAAATAAATACTACGGAATGTTGTCAATGAACTTGCGGATCGACGCGATGTATTTGGCTGAACAGCCGGCCGAGGCGTAGGGCATCTTATATACCCAACTGGATCAGTAGTTACTCTAATCGCTGATAAATTGTACCCACAAAAAGTCGAGAGAATTCGGTGCGGTACTTTTAATTATGGTTACAGTTCCGGATTTTTCGAGTAGGTTATTTAACAACAATCCAGTCACTCATGCCAGTCTCTTGTGTGTGGTGTCAGGCAGTGCCAGCTTATTGAGAGCGCATAAGTAGGCATATACTCAGTAAATAGGTATTATGATGCGATCGCCACAGACTCCCCCCCCAGTAGGCCTATTGAGGGCTGCGATGGAAGGAAAAGCTCGTCTAGGGACTGAGGTAGTCGGGAATGCCTTACCGAACGCGTGGTCGTGTGAGTTCGATCTTGAGTGATAATGGGCCTAAGAAGAGTTAATCTTGGTTCAGTTGCAGTTTCCTTAGGCTCGTTAGTAATGTAAGCTGGTATGAGACGATTATGATGCGATCGCCACACATCCATTAGACATCAATTGTAGAATTTGTCAAGATTTTGATTTCCAAAAACCGTACAAACACTGATTTCAGAAATAATAGACCTGCCCTAAAGAGTAATAAGAGTAAGTTTTTCATCGCCTCGAGGCAAACCAAGTGACAACCTATTTGCGGCCACCGGGGTCACCCATGTCTTTAATAAATAGCATCATCATTTGTTAAGAATAGTGACATTTATGAGATAAATACTGTAGTTAATACCATTGGTTTAATTATTCTTAGTTTATTAAAAGAGTATGCATATTAGAAACCTCTGTAGGAATTTTATAGAAGCTAGTGTTACCGACTAACTAAATTAGAGCACGTGACCCAGTATTTGTTTAGTGCCATTATTTATTATTCTTGTCTTTTTAACAGTCTAAAAGACGGTATTTTTACAATTTTTAGCAGTATAAAAGGGGTGCTACTCAAATATTTCCTTCTCTCGCATTAACCGATACTTAGAGTATAGACCCCGTCTTATTTTGACTGCCATTAAAAGAACGTCTAGTTCTAAGCAGAATATTTTTTGAGGCTAAAATACTAGAACTTCAATGCGAGTTCGCAATGAATGGCACACTACTACGCTCAACCCTCTCCCCACGTAAGTTGGATTTGCTCTCCATACCAGAAAGCGTAGTTCTGTTATTATCCTGCTCTGTTACTCCATACCTATTAAATCATCTTTAAAAATATTGACTTTATTCGCATAAAATTGAATTCAATATTTATAAAAAAATAAATAAATGGTTTTCGTCAACACTGTATGCGAGCTACCTATCTTATCAGAGTAGTCGTGTTATAATATGTCAGAAAGCTCTAGTCTTACGTCGCCCAAGATGACAAAGCTCTACTAGGAAGCCGACGTCAAAGCCATCAAGTCTGATATTGCCCAGACTTTTCCATACTCTTAGCCACGTAAAAAGACTGCTGACAGGAAATACAACACAAAGCTTTGCTCTCTGTGCTTAAAAAAGAACTGAGCTTAAAATAATGCTGGGTTAAAAAAACCCCTTGCGCCCGAGTAAAGTTTTTGTTTGGAAATATTAAAAAAAAAAACATTGCATTATATAAACATGAGGAAAAAGAGGTCAACAAATTGTTCCTGAAACGCGACGCTTGGTTCCCATTTGCGGTTTATGTTATCAATTATATAAGAGTCCCTGTGCAAGATGACAGTGGGAACCAATCAGTAGCGTGGTGGGCCAGATCGGAAGAGGCCGATTGAGGGAGAGTCTTCGACCTCTGCAGCCGGACTATCCGGACCCATCACCTTACCATCACCATCCAGAGGGATGGATTCATGCGTCTGTCACTTTTAAACACACTGCACCTCAGATTCTTACCCACCCATCATACGCTTTTCCTTTCCAGAACTTCCTATCCTTTCTTTCTCAAAAATACTGTCCATAGATATATCATCCCCAAAGATGAAATATACTCTTAAGGAAATTATCAGAAATCATCTGAGTGGAGATAATTTAAATAATTAGTATAATGGCGTTTATTTCTTAACCCCTCAGGCTAATTTGTTCGCTTTTTGGAACAGCTCAAGTGTACGTAACCCTAAGTGACCAGCTCAGGTATGGGGGCTCCATCGAAGCCAGAGTAAAGTTAGCCTCCCAAAAACTAGGCATACTGTACAGGGCCTACAGATAATTTAATAGTACACAACCGCTAACCCTGTACATATAACAAGTGCGCCCCATGGTTGAATTTGGCAGCCACCTCTGGTCTGGAGCTCCAAAATACCTGAAAAATACCCTCGACTCTGTGCAGAAACGGGCGGTCCCGTCTCCCATCTTAACAGACGGATTGCAATCTTTAGAGCACAGGCGTCGGGTGGGAATGCTATCCTTGTTCTACCGGTATTATAATGGAAGATGCTCCGAGGAACTAGCATCATTAATCCCTTCGGCACCGGTGTATAGTCGGGAAACACGCCAAACGCGTGCCCAACATTTGTACACGGTTGACGATTGTCACATGAGAACGGGTCGTTTCTTCGACTCGTTCTTGTGTGCAACAGCTCGGCTGTGGAATGATTTGCCGGCCTCTGTTTTTCCTCCTTCCTACAACATGGGTCTCTTCAAGACCAATGTTCATTCCTTCCTCTTCTCAAAAAGACCCTCCACACAGCATCCCACGAGACATAGGCCCTGAGGGAAACTATTTAAATAACAGCTCACATAGGTCTTAAAAAAACATGTCTTCCTTACTATCATAGTGAGAAATAAAGTCTAAACGGCATTGGAAAGAAAAAACATCACGCCATAGATATATTTAAATCTAAAAAATTAACAACAAAATATTTAAAATATACACCTTTATGAAATCAAAGTTTACGACCGCAATCTGAAAAACAAAATTATTAATTTTTTATTAAATCTTTTTACATAAAACGACAAAAAATTAAGAAGGCGATAATGTTTAAAACACATTTTTCTAATAAAATATGTGCGTTTTAATTTTTTTTCGTTATAAGTAGATAATTTTAGTAATAAAAAAAACGTTAAGTGAGTCATATTTGAAACTTTTTAAAGTTTGCATTAAATTTTTTTATATTTAAAAAATTACACATTTATTTCTAATCATAAAATTTGAAAGCGTTTTTCATCACCTTTCAAAAACAGTTTTTAGTTTTCGGATACGTTCACACATGTTCTATTTATTTGGATTTTATTTCAAAACGGAAATATTCTGATTGAAGGGTAATAGAGAAAATATGGTCGAGGCCTGAAGGGTTAACTCTAGTCGCCTAACGTAGACAGAAAACAAACTTAAATTAATAATATTTTTTCTGGATACGAAAATGTGGGCGGTTGTGCTAGCCCACATACTCCTTTATAGGAAAAACATATTTCAATATCTTTGGGAAAAAGTAAAGAAAAAAACTACAAATTATATAACTGCTTTTTTATGCTTCATTATTGTTTATCCTTTCTTCTTTTTCTCTATACTATTACAATTTGGGAGGCGGGTATGGGTACCGGCGCCCCGGGAACCCCGGGAACACCCCTGCCATAGGTCACCCCAAGTGGTTCGCTAAGTTTAGTGACTTAGCAGGGGTGCACGGGTTCATGGGATGAGTTTTGTCCGGGTCTTGGCGGTGATGCATCTGTCCACCAATTGAATGGCAGGCCGGATCGGGAGAGAGTGTTTGAGGGAGTCCATTTGACTTCTCCAGCCTCGGAACATTGCCTTGCACCATAGTGGGAGGGATGGATTCATACTTCCGTCAATACAGGATACACCGAACCCAGATTTATACCCACCTCTATTACCCTTTTCCTTCCAAGAACTTCCTCTCCTTCCTTTTCTGAAAAGACCCTTCACACAGCATCCCCAAAGATGACATGGGCCCCGAGGGGAATTATTTTCCTCAGGGCCTCCTGTGTGGAGCTAATGTAAAAAAAACTATATATTGTTTTATATTTTAAATTCAAGGTTAATCTGAAAAATCAAGGTTAGGTAGGTAATCAAGGTAGGTCAATCAAGGTTAATAATAAAAAATAAAAAAAATCTACGCAGTAAAAACAAAACCTTGATTTACACACGCTGTGAACATTTTTAATTGGAATGTTAATATCTATACACATCCCAATTAGGGAATGCAATCTCGATCTCGGCCTTTTTTAGCGAGATTTATCTCGGACGAAAAAAGGGAGAGATCTCGCGAGTTTAACGAGATTACACTCGAGCATAAAAACGTCTTATTCGAAGCGCGGACTGACACGGACGGAGTTGCGATCTGTCGGTTTCGTTCGGTGCGCGCGAAGCGGCGGCCTGAGGTAGCCTGAGATCTGTGGTTCCAACTTACGTTGAATCCGAAAGGGCTGGTTATCTGGCCAACAAAATAAGAAGCCGTTTAGCAGACGATTCTTTGGACATTTTGAGCTTCTTAAGGAGCTATTTTAAAATAATTCGTAATAATGGCTTGTGATTTCAACTGAACAAATCGTAATTTTTTTTTATTGTAATATAAAAAAATATCAGTTTACATTATATACACGCATATTTTACAAAATATTAAGTTAAAGGTCGTTTTTTGATTGGTACATTTTGTTAATTATTCTGTAATTTCTAATAGTCTGACTAATTGGTATATTTTGTTAATTAATCTGTAATATCTAATGGATCTACTGAGTAGATATAGTTTTATTTAATTGATAACAATATCTCAGTTTAATAGTCAACTCAACTTAGATAATAAATATCATTTTTTTGACTTCTCGTTTTTTGGTTTGTTATAAAAGAACTGTCTTATTACTAAAATATTTTTGTTTGATATTAGAAGAGGAGACTGGTTGTGTCTTTCATTAGTTATTTGATAGATACGTACGTCAAAGTTTACTACTTAGAAGTTTATTAAAAAATTGTAGACAAATTCGTCAAACAAGGTTTGATGCATAAAAGTCTATTGAAAAATTCGTGAAAATAAATGTTTATCTTATAATACTTAAAATGTTTATTATTATTTTCCTAATTTATTGAAATATTGTGATTATTTGCAAAAAAACACACACAAAACTGCCAATCTTGCGAGATCTCGAAATTGGCGAGATCTCGCATTATTGTTATTCGTAATCTCGCGGGATCTCGCTTGAGCCCCAATCTCGCGAGATTTGCATTCCCTAATCCCAATGGAAATTTCATTAATGTAATAATTGTTAACACTTCGTCAGTATTTATTTTATAAATAAAAACTTTTGATATTATGTCTATGAATAGTTATATACAAATGATAAAAAAATATCCAAAGTAGAGTTCCAAGTAGAACAGCTCAATTTTATTTTTAGACTAGCTGAAGTCCCCGGCGATGCCCGGGCTGTACACAGAGTTTACGAAATCAATTGTAAATAGTGACTTTCCTCTTCTTTTGAAGGTCACAAGTGTAAAATTTCATTAACCTCAGCATAAAACTGTAGATTTGCATGTAAATCAAATCCACACCGTCCCCAGCTCGCTCGTCCACCACATACAGACATATTTCAATCAATTTACACAAAACCTTGACAAATTGTATACTTAAACCTTCCTCAAAAATCACTCTATCTATAGGTGAAAACCGCATGAAAATCCGTTTAGTAGCTTATGAGTTTATCGCGAACAGACAGACAGACAGGCGCGGTGGAGGACTTTAATTTATAATATTTTGAGATTATTATTATTTTTTTTTTAAATGAGCTCCACACAGGAGGCCCTGGGGAACATAATTTCCCTCAGGGCCTATGTCAACTTTATGCTCACCTATGATGCTGTGTGGAGGGTTTTTTTAAGGAAAGGAAGGAGAGGAGAGTTCTGGGAAGGAAAAGGGTTTAAGGGGTGGGTAGGAATCTTGGGTTCAGTATGTCCTGGTCATCCGCATCCAAGACCTAGACAAACCTCACCCCATGAACCCGGGCACCCCTGCTAAATCACCAAACGTAGCGAACCACTTGGGGTGACCTATGTCAGATGTGTTGGTTATCCAATAAATGTTCCCGGGGCGGCGGTACCCATTCCCGCCTCCCAAATTAAAGATTATTAGAAGGAAAGTGCAATTTTTTGTTATTGTTGTAGTTTTTTAAGTCGGAATCTAAAGTGAGATGGAAATTTCTGATGAGGGTATTAGCTATTTAGACAAAACCAATCCAAGCCGTGTTTTGATCCCGAAGTAGTCTTTCACCAGATCGATACTGAATTTATTATAGTATTCTTCGAATAGAATTTGCCTTCCCACAAATAAATTTATTTTTAGAAACTTACTATTCAACAAATAAGTAAATTTACTGTATATTTTATAAACGTTCATTATCACTCCCCCACACATCCCACGTAGTCGTGGAGGTCAAAGCATTTCATATTTTTAGTTCTTTAAAAAAACATTTTCAATTCATCCCAGTTCTCAATGGAATATTTCAAAAATGTTATCAGTATTCCCAAAGCACTCAAATAAAAATTTTCTAAATCACAAAGATATTGTAAATGGCTTCATGATGATCATAAAAATACCACACAAGCGGTTTTTAATTTAATCTAAGCTAAAACAAACAGCTCTTACAAATCCGCGCCCGGCCATAAACCATGGGGGTGTAATTTCAGGTATATAGAATATATTATTCGTTCGGTAAAAGAAAATTTCCTATTCACCCGCTAAGCTTGAAATAAAACTGCGAAAACCTTCAAAGATAAATCAGTAGGTGCCTATCTCTTTTATTTTACGGAATTATTTAGCGCAAAGCAAATTTTTTTTTGGAAACTTCATATTATTTTATGAATATCGTTTTTTTGTTATTTTATTTAAATAATCCCAAGAGTATGTTAGAAAACTTATTGCGGGATCATAATATATATTAAGCAGTACAGTTTTTGACATATTGAGCTATTTCACCCACATTAATACCGTAGGTACCTGCTAACTTCCTATTCACTAACAAATTCTCACAAATTATCTTATGGCCTCCGTGGTCGAGGGGTAAGTCTCTTTAATAGCAATCCGAACGTGGCGGGCTCAATGTGTCTAATTTGTGTTATTTCACGATTTAATCAATAATATAATAGAAGTTATATTTGTGACACGTAACACGTTCCAGAGTGGAAGATACTCTCATTATCGCCGTGGTAAAAGACCACCACTCAGACCGGATCTGAATAGTCAGGAACTTTCCCACCTTCCTCGTTCCCATATACTTCCCCCCCACTATATTTAGCCTCACAACATATCCCGATTGGAGAAGCTATAGTCTCACTGGCAGCAAGCGGTTGGGACTCTTGTGTAGTATTCACTTTTAAGAATATCCTACGAATTTTGGAGTTTTTCATTATTTAAAATTTACTTCTCATGTCATATTTTTTCAAGGTACCTACGTGTAATTTTTTTTACCTAAACATCTCCTGGTACAAGTTATAATGTTGTTTTCGGTGGTGGCCTTAGAATAAAGCATACAAATTACTAGTAATATAGAATTTTAAATAAATTTTATTCGACGGCGGTCTACCAAAGTTAATGTTTTACAAAGTTTTATAATGTATTTTTTTTAATACATATTTTTGTATTTCTAATACCTTCTTTTCTTTGAAAATCATTGACCTATTCCTTATATCTGCCATGCGAGTCATTTTTACTCATAATAATTTACCTTGTACATTGTTGCCACCTTATCCCCGGTAACATTTTGGCTGCATTGGCTACAGTGA
Organism: Limnephilus rhombicus; assembly: GCA_929108145.2. Classification (NCBI taxonomy): domain Eukaryota; kingdom Metazoa; phylum Arthropoda; class Insecta; order Trichoptera; family Limnephilidae; genus Limnephilus; species Limnephilus rhombicus. The sequence goes on from OV815278.1 coordinate 24,681,930, forward strand.
TTTAAAGTCATCATTGAAAAAAAACCGTTTCTTATTTTATGCATTGTTAGAATCTAAAGAAATAAACTATTCCAGAACAAAAAGGACAGTACTGAAAATAACAGACCGATTCATTATTATATTAAACAAGGTGTACCAAAAGTTTACGTTATTCTTTGGAGGGCTGATAGGCCAACTCATGACGGACCAGAATATAATAATATGACTTTGGTAAAATGTTTTTAGTTTTTAAGATATTGGCACTTGTAGGATCAGTTTTCGAGTGTCACAGCAGTTACAAAATTCTTTATTTGAAGATTTTAATTTTTATTACGAAAATCTGAATAGCTCTGCTATTGATCACAGTCCAAAATAAAATTGACAGTGGAATATAATAAAAAAAAACATATTTACCGGATTCACGAGATAAGTTTTTAAAAATAAATATTTTTAATAATCCATCATTATATTGCATTATTAAAAAAAAGGTCAGGGAGGTGACCCCCCATATCCCTCCCACAACTGATGCAGTGCCCCACTCTAGTATACTGTATCTTTCTTTCTTGAAAATATGTGCACTTCGGTATTTGATAGCATTATTTTTATAACAGTCCTGATGGTGGTACGGAGGTACTGAAACCGGTAGACAGTGAAAATATATCAATAAAGTGACGTAAAACTAAGTACTTTCTTTTCATTTATTTAAAATGCCAGTTGTGTTTGCTCCTTTTGAAATTTTTTTATTTTGTTAATTCATTTCGACTCCCCCATTTGCTAAAAAATTACCACGCTAACTTTGCAAGTTATCGTAGGTACATACTTATTTAGTGTAGGTTTTGAAAGGGTTTTTATCTATATTACTATAGATAAAAATATTGCTGTTTTACTGCGAAAAGAGTCATCGTGATTTTTTTTTCAATAATCAGGAATTCGAATGAAACACAAAGTTAAATTAAAATGTCAGATGTTTATTTAGAACTAAAGAAACACAATTAAAAATTAAGAGTGGTCTTCTCAGTGTTTCTGAAAAAAAAATCGAGTGCAGTTAACACCCGGTAGAAGCGAAACTTTACCAAAACAATCTCAATCAATAGGAGCCTTTAAAAGTGACATCATAATCATAGCGGTCAATGAGCGCAGTTGATACGTCTCAGGTGCAGTAATCGTAATTTCGTTTCATCCGAAATCCAAATCATAGCGGGGCTATAGATTATAGGCACTTCAATAACCCAGCTTCGAGTAGCTATTCAGAGTTGTGTAATAAAAAAAATTGAATCTAAGAATATGGAATTTTTAACTGCGACACTCGAAAACTAATCTAAGGTGTGGATTTTCACGAAATTTTTAAAAGTGTCGATACATCGAAAATTAACGACATTTTACTGAAGTCATTCTTATCTCTCGTGAGTTGGCCTATCAGCTCTCCAAGGCATAAAGTTGACTTTTGGGACAGCCTGTATATTCCTTCTTTTTTTTTCAAGTATTCGAGACATCAAAGACATCCAGCCCCGTCCATTCCACAAAGCCAACACCACGTTATTCATTTCAAGAGCAATACTTTGACTCTGAAACGAGCCTCGAATGTATTTATTGTTCCTCGTTACAAGAGCAGACACGCCAAAACGCTGTCAGAAGAGTTCCTCAAAGGCCCAGTTATTATGATATGGCGAGTCAATGGAACAAGAACGAACCTCGTGGCAGCCCTGGGCTATACCCGAGTTACGTTCCGGTAACTTAATCTGCAGATTCGTCTCAAAGGAAAAGTTAAAGCAGATATATAGTAACTGGATATTATCATGAAGCTGCTCTCCTCTTGACTGTTCCATTCTTCTCCTACTTTATAAGTTGTTACGTTAACCCTCCGATGAGGCGGTAAGGGGTACAAAAAGATCTCCGCAGACCTTATAATTTATAATGTCGAGATATGTTTGATGTTATTTCGAATACTTGAACATTGAAAGCAGTCATGATTTATTTGATTTGAGGGTATATGCGTACCTTTGGATTAGTACTGGGCGTTGACGATAATTCCATCCAACGCCAACGTCGTTATCGTTGGCGATTTTCAACTGTTGAAAATATCTGTTGAAAATAACGTCGACGTTGACGCAACTATAAATTAGGAGATCGACACGATACTAACAAAAAAAAAACAAACAAAAAAGATATCAAAATCGTATTAAGGAATCCCTTTTAACGGGTGGTTCCCCGAATCATTGATGTATTATTATTATCACTTATCGCTATGCCCCACGCCCCACACACGTAATAATAATCCTATAATAACGTTGAAAGTCGAAACTGTTGGAAGACGTTGCGCGTTGGTTTAGGCGTTGAAATAATTACCCTGTAGAAATATTAAAGACGTTGAAGATATATTTTGCTTGTCACTGATAAATTCGCTTGTTGCTTGGCGCTACGGATCGACCGTATTGGATGGGAAAATAAAATAAAAAGTGCAGTAGGTACGTCATTAACAAAAGACCATTTCAAATAAGGTATAATTTCGTTCACGAAGTGTGATCTCTTGACCCTTTTGATTTAACGGGCCAATACCGTTGAAAACAATAGGTACAAAACATAGCTGTTTAGGCGACCGGCGTTGATAATTATCAATACGTTATTTTTTGCTTGTCGTTGATAAATTTGCTTGTTCCCTGGCGCTGCGTATCGGCCGTATTGGATGGGAAAATAAAAAAAAAACGTGCAGTAGGTACGTACATTACCAAAAGACCGTTTGAAATATCGAGTAATGTTGTTCACGAAGTGCAAACTCTTAACCCTTTTTATTTATTAGGCAGTTGAATCGTTGACTGCGTTGAATAATGTTCCCATGTAGGTATTATATTTCAACTGTTGGCGCTAATTATTTTCAATAGCGTTGGACGTTGAAACAATATAACTATTGTTTCCAACGGCTAGTTATATTTTAATACAGTACTACTTTGGATTGGTGGCCCGTCGGGCTAGCGCGACTACGAACGAACGTCCCTTGCCAGTCTTCCGATCGTAACTGCCAAACAAACATAATTGAATTCTTTTCACGACAAAAATAACCACCTCAAAAACACTTCCTAACAAACATCTAACAGCGATAACACACACCAACCACCTCCAAACATTAGTTAGGTCTGTGCAGACCTTATGTGTTTCAACACGAAACAAGTTTTGAACATAAAAAAATCACTAATAAATACAGGAAGTCGAGCTGTTCTTGCAGCACCGTCTCTGAGGAAGTCATAATACCGTTTCGTTTTTACAAGTCAGAAAAAAAATCGAGTGCACACACGGTAGACGTGAAACCTTCACCCCGCAACCTCAACCAATAGAAGCCTTGAATAGTGAGCTCATAATCAAAGCGGCCAATGCGGTAAGGTTTCATTCTATCTCGTTCTCTCGCAGGCTAGATCCTGTAGATGTATAAGTTTGCTTCTTTTTAGTGTCGCTTCCATTTCATCGAGTTTCAAATCACAACGGTGCTAAAGATGTTTCAATTCAAAAATTACGCAATTTTTAACACCGAAAAGTCTCGCCAGACCTCGTCGCTCATCGGAGGATTTTAAAGGTGGGGGAGGTAGGTAGAAGGGAGATCACCTGCCTGTCAGTTGAGACAACAGGACCCGTATACTTCCATTTTATCATTTGGCCAGTTGGTTACATTGGTAAATATATTATTGTTTCATGAATTATATTGTATTTTATTTTAGTAAAATGTTTATTTGTATATACACAGTACATTGTGAAACGAGTGAAAAGGTATGATACATTTTACATGATTATAGTACTAACCTATTACGTATGTCCGTACGATATCTTAGTAATTTCACCTGGAATGAGAATGGTTCTTAACGTTAACTAATAAATATACGAGAAATAATAATAAAAAAGAAGACAGTGTATGAAAAGATATAAAGTGAAATTTTGAAATCAAGAATTACGAGATGCTCACGAATTATAAATTATTGACAGTTAAAGTTTATTGAAAAATTAAGTGTCAGCAGTTTTAAAATATTTTATATCACATTAAAAATGTAATAAATTAGTGTTAGCAAAGATTCATGAAAATAGAATGTAATAATTTTTCGTTGTAGGTATATGTTGTGAGTTGGTGAGTTATTTGCTGCATTAGTGTTGTTGGCTTCTAGATGAAGAAGCGTAGTCTGCTTAATACGTGTCACTTTTTTTTAACATTAATTCCACACATCTGGTATGTCATCTGAGATGCTGTGTGAAGGGTCTTTTTGAAGAGAGGAAGGAAGGAAGAAACACAGAGGCCGGCAAATCGTTCCACAGCCGATCTGTTGAATATAAGAACGAGTCGAAGAAGCGACTTGTTCTCATGTGACAAAGTCAACGGTGTACATATGTTGAGCACGCGCTTGGCGTGTTTCCCAACTATGCACCGGTGCAGAAGGGATCAAAGACGCTAGATCCTCGGAGCATTTTCAATTGAAATACCGGTTGTAACATTTAAACCAATGACGGAAGGCAATTCGGGGCTAACTGTATTATTATTTGACATATTAAGAAGAAACAATAGATCTGACAATGTAGATACATATAGACGTCAGTTTTTGCAAGGTTATCATATTATTTGTAGTTTTGTTGAATTCCTTAAGTAAATATAAAAAAAAAATTCTTTCTACTAAACCTATGTACTTATATTGAGAATTCCACGTTGTTTCCAAGTGTTTTAATTTTGTAATGTTCAATCTGTTTGTATTTATTTGACATTATTTTCTTTATGACCAAACCATTTCTTTCTGTTTTAATAATAAAAAAAACATTTAAAAAAAAAATAATAACATTGACTGTACCGAACTTCTTTCCCTAGTTAATTTTAACACACCATTAAGACGTACACGCCATACAGGACTATTCCACACGCTTAATTACAAGACAAATGCAGCATCTAATTCGCCAATCAATCGTGCTCTTCATATATTCAATATTATTGGTCTAATTTCTAACATCGACGTTTTCTCCGATTCACTGCCCAAATTTAAAAAGAGCATCGTGTCAATATTATAATTTGTTCAATGCGCATACATACATACATACATACATACATACATACATACATACATACACACATACTCTCCCACACACACACACACACCTTCCCAATACATACATCACTCGGTAATTACTTAATACGCATAACATAAATAAGACACTACAATGAAACACATAATAGGTACCCACCATGTAATATACTTATTAATTGTAATTTTTTTAACCAAATTATCTAATGTACTGTTTGTTTCTGTTAATAAATAAAATAAAATAAAAGAAAATAATAAGCAAAATTTAGGTAGAAATTTTTCCAAACGCTTTTTTGTGCTAAAAGCTTTCTCGTTCCATAAAAATGTATTTTTTTCACTGCTCAAAATAAAAGTTTATACGTTTCGTTGAAATCACAATCATTCATAAATATTTCAGCCTGTCAAACAATTACGGTGTCGTTATAATTTATAACATCAATAAATACAGAATATATAGTGCAAGAAATAAACCCGAAGGGGCATTTCTTGAATTATTGAGGTTGTTCAAACTTTTCCTCTTCTGACATAAGATAAAGGTCCCGATGTTTTTTAGAAGTTTTCAAATTAGGTTAGAGTACTACGAGTACCACCAACCGCTGAACTGTGCGTTGTGCGGCACTTTTGGAAAATTCACCCGAAAGGGGATTACGTACGATTGCATCTTCCTTGATATATTATGGATTCTTGGGCTCATTTCTGAACTGAAGGTTAATTTAAATATATTAATCATACTATTTTCGGTTGTCGGTGCTTGGGTGAATCCGTGAAGTGATGCTTATTCCTGCGTGATGTATAAAATTATTCATTCAAGTTCAATAAACTTTTATTTTACAAAATTGGTACTTGGTAGATTATCTTATAAATAAAAATGAATCGCTGAATTTGTTGCTAAGCGCAAATCTCGAGAGCAGCTGAACTGATTTCGCTAATTCTTTTTTTAGAATATTCCTTGAAGTACGGGGATGGTTCTTACGGAGAGAAAAATTAAGAAAATTGCGCAGAAAATTGGATAATTTCGGAAAACCTAACGACTATCGCACGTTTGAGAGTTCGCGTGTTTGAGAATGACATTTTGCAAAACAATTCTATTTTTGAAAATCTTTAAGTTGATAAATTTATTTAAATTAGGTACTCCCCTAATAGTTTGAGTCGAATCAAGAATCTTGATATTTTAAGTAGATACCAAATTTAATATACAGGAAAAATGGAAATTTGAATAAAAATTGTAAAAAGTGGCACGCGTGGTGTTTAAAACTGAATGTACTGGGATTGAATATATGGAACGCGGGAGGAGGGTTGGCGGGACGAGGGAGCGGGAAAGGGAAGAGGGAAGGTTAGGAAAGTGGAAGGGGAACGCCGGAGTGGAAGGGGACGTGTGAGGGGGGAGGGGAACTCGGGAGGGGTGTTCGCGGGACGGCGGTAGGGGGGGGGAGTGGAGTGGGGAGAGGGAAGGTGGAGGTGACGGAGTGGGAACGCGAGAAGGGAAGAGGACGTAGGAGAAGAAGGGGAGGCGGAAGGGGAACGGGACGAATGGGAAAGGACACTCAGGGAGAAACAATTTCTTAATTAAATGGCATAGCAACGCATGCCGGGACCAGCTAGTTTTATTAATAAATATTAGTACACGTATTTTATTAATAAATCATTCTTTTCTTCAATAATCGCAAATTTCTTTGTTGAGTCGTCTTAATTAAATGAAAACAAAGTACTTTATACACACTACTTATTTTCAATTTGGGAGGCGGGAATGGGTACCGCTGCCCCGGAAACCTTTATTGGATAACCAACACCTCTGCCATAGGTCACCCCAAGTGGTTTGCTACGTTTGGTGATTTAGCAGAGGTTCCCGGGTTCGTGGGGTGAGGTCTGTCTAGGTCTTGTAGGCGGATGACCAGGACACACTGAACCCCAGATTCCTACTCACCCCTCAAACCCGTTTCCTTACCAGAACTCTCCTCTCCTTCCTTTCCTCAGAAAACCCCTCCACACAGCATCCCCAAAGATGACATAGGCCATGAGAGAAATTATTTTCCTCAGGGCGTCCTATCTTGAGCTCACTTAAAAAAAAGTGTTGATTCCGAATTAATTTAGTAACTCGATTTGCGAGATTCCTTGTTTATCGTCTCGAATAAATTTAATCCAGTCATTTCTTTTATAAATTATCGCTAATCCAATTTCACATTTATTACACCTCGCTGTGTCAGCAGTTCAGTTGATATCCTGAATTGAAAATCTTTAGACGTGGTTGTATTCTTAAATGGATTAAATGAATGAGAAAGATACGAAATCAAATCTTCCGTTGAAGACGAGTAGGGACTAACTGAGAGAACAAATCAAGACTGACAATTGAAATAATCAAAAAGGATCAAGTGTATTAGAAAGTTTTCAAACCAAATAAAAACTATATGAAGAAGGAATAATACATAGGTGTTCACGTTGTTAGGTGTCGTAAGGCATATTAAAAAAAAAATCCGGAGGTTATGGGTTCAAATCCCTATAAGCAAATTCATTTGATTAATACGGTTTTATTTGACTTAATTTATTTAACAAGTGATTCCTGACATTATTTAGAGAATAAAAAAATGAAATTTTGGTCTCCTGTGACATTTTTATGTTTTTATTTCTTTATTTAACTAAAAATATTAAAACATCGTTAGATATTGGACAAGGAGTGGGGGAGGGGTTGCATGATTACTCGGCTGAGTGACCAGTGATGATGACACTAGGAAATAATTTTTTTTTGATTTCGAATAAAAAAATTTGAAAAAAAAAATCATTTACATTTTTACTCCAAATAATGTCAGCAATCACGTATTACATCACTCTGTAAACATAGCATATTTGCTACATGTTCCCCAGGGTGGTTCATACTTGGTGGTGGAGCGCTGAATTAATTCAGAATCGAACCGTTGTTGCTTGAAATGGCCTAAGCCGTGTTTGGTTGCCAGATCTGAATAGCCATGTTACCTATCCCACTACCTTTACCCTCACTACATAGAGTCACGTGAGGTAACCGTACGCAGTTTTTACATTGGGATTTTTGTATTTAAACGCTTTAGGTATTTTGCTAATTTTTTGTTTGTTTATTGATATGATTGATCATTAAGGCATCTCAAACAAACATAAAAACCTTATGTAGTTCATAAATCAAAAAGTTATATAAAAATGTTTACATGCATGTCGATTACGAACACTTACCCCACGTGCGGGGTAAGTATTCGCATACCGTAGAGAAGTGTTCAAATCAGATTAGTGGTTATCTTTAATAGAATTATCACTTTGCACCCGTGTAACTAACAATATTTTACCAAAAATTATCATAGACCACATCGCTCTGACTCAGTTGGTTACACAATACCACACATCGGTAAGCAAACATGTCGATAGCAGATGATAAAATTTAAGAAAAAACACGAAAAACAGTAATTTACCTACCAATTTTTATTTTCAAATTAGGATTCACTGTACTCATACCCTGCTTCAATGCGACCCAAAACGCCACTGAATTAAGTAACGTGCGGACTCGAAACAGGCACAACCACCTCGGAAACATCATTGCGAACACTTACACTCTGCGTACGATTACCCCACGTGACTCTACCCCAATAATTGCGGATGTCATAATCTCACTGGCTCCAAATGGTTGGGATTAGTTAGGAGGTGTGCCTACTGCTGATAGTTATATGAAAACATGATTTTTTTAAAACAATTAGTTTTGTAGGAATATTCTAATTTATGACGAAAAACATTCCCTTAGATTTTATATTTCGTTGATGGATAAAATTCGAAAAATTAATGTTTTCTGCCTTATAGGAACTGCCAGAAAATTCTAATAATTTAAAGTCTTTATGCCACCATGGTCGAAGGGTAAGACTCTCGACTAGCAATCCGGAGATTGCGGGTTAAAATCCCTGTGTGCGCAAATAAATTTTATTTGATTAATTTGAATTATTTCTCAAATTATTCATTTAAAATACTATACAGCATATTTGAGGAACGTTGCAGAGTGGAAGATACTTCCAGTATCGCCCTGATGTAAGATCACCATTCAGAATTGAAACGTTGCTTGAAATGGTTTTAGTTGAGCAGATCTGAATATCCATGTGCTTATTTCTCACACCTTACATCAGACGGGAACGGTTAAGAGGGTATACCACAGAAAAACGGAAATTAGTAATATTTAAATCAAATTTTAGACTTACAGACTCTTTTCCACAAAAAAATTATAAATTGATTTCGAAAGATTGTTCTTTTATCTAGTAAACGCATGTTTTAAATTTTGAGAAAAAATGTTTATTTTTAGTATGATAAGGTTATACCTACCCTCTTAACCGTCAGGTCTTATTTTACAAGACATGTTTCATACCATATAATCATAAAATATTGTAAATCAATACGTTATCTAGTAATCGTATGTTTCAACATTTTTAATTTTAGTTTAAATAAAATAAAAATAAAAATCCGAACACTTATTTATGATGAAAATTTCTCTAATTTGTCTATCTATTTACGGTCTTAAAAATTAATATATTTAAGATTTTTTACATTCTTATTTTGCTAAGACATTATTGGAAAATGATAAATACTTATGATCAAAAAATAATTACAAAAAAGTATATAATATTAATAGTTTTATCATCACGTCTTTCAGCATTTTTGGATGTAGGTATAAATTAAAGCAAATTTGGAATGAAATAAAATTGATATTGAGTTATGATTTTAAAAAGCTGGTACGGAGAATAATTAATCTTTATCATTGGAACCGCCCTGTACGATTATAAGAACGTCTTTCGACGTAATGTGGATTTTCTGCCGCAGTATGCGGAATTCAAACGAACCAACAAATATACCTACGCAACACGTATTATTATTTACTATAAAAGTAGGGTAATAATTGAAGAATAACATTGCTTTGTTAGACATCCAGAAAACTTTGATTACTTTTAGAGTCGGAAATAAAGCGGTGCCTGAATAAAAATGAATAATATTTTTGCAGGAGCAAAGTTTAAGCTGCTGGCGGTTAAATTAGAAAGTGCTTAAGAACGGAAAACATCAGACAAAACTTTTACAAAAAATAAGAAAAATTAACCTCCTTTGTGTACAGCTCGTAGATAACTTCCGTTTACTCAGACTTAACTTTATGAGATATTACCGAAAAGGTTGCAGCCTTAATCCTATCTCAACCAATGGATTGCCATTTTTAGAACACAGGCGTGGGGTGAGAATACCGTCCTTGTTCTACCGGTATTTCAATGGAAGATATTCCGAGTAAGATACTCTAACGTCATTGATTCTTTCGGCATCGGTGCACGTCGGGAAACACGCCAAACGTGCGCCCAACATTTTTACACAGTTCACGTTCGTCACGTGTGAATGGGTCGTTTTTTACGAGTCGTCTTTTCAAGACCCGTATTATAGACCAGGGATGGCGAACCTTTACGTATCAACATGCCATTTTTTCTGAAGAAATGTTTAATGAGGTCATAGACATGCCATCAAATAATTTCGACTTTGTGATTATTGGGAAAATAATAATAATAAAAACACACACCGCTTTGTCACCTTTACTAATCATGGCATATTCTCTGATACTCTTACTATCTTGTACTTCTGTTTTTTTTGCTAAACTAGAGATATTAAATAACATTTAAATCATAGATAAAAATCAAATAAACTTTAAAATACAATTATATCAACGAAATTCGTTATTATGTTATGTACAAAGAAACTATGTGTCATTCATTAGCAATAGAAACTCGCGATGTGGATTATAGGTACGAAAACAAACGAGAGAGAGCCGCGCTTCCCTCCGCCACCCCGCTCACCGCACCGTACCCCGCGAATCGCAGCCCGCGCACCATACCCGAACTTTCTGTAGCGTAGGGATCACACGGGTTCGCTCGTTCACCTACTGTATATACACTTCACACTTTTTTTCTAAGTGTGTAATAAATTTTGTGATCACTGATCAGTGACGTGCCCATAATATTGTGAACCAATGGCACACGTGCCATTGGTTCGCCATCCCTGTTATAGACGGTTCACTTCTTCATTTCCACGAAAAGACCCTCCACACATTATCCCCAAAGATGACAATTACTAACGTAATTACAATTATGCCATTTCATAATTTGAAACGTACCTTAGAGGCTGGTTGTTTGTAGGTAAGTAAAGTATTTTTTTCGATGTTGACAATTTTGAGATCGCTTGAGCCAACAAAACACGAATGAGGCAAGAATAATTAAGGTATCCGAAGGTCGCGAGTTCGAATTTTATTTGATCGAATTGTGTTATTTTACAATTTAAATATTAAAAATAATGTAAGGTGTATTTGTAGCGATTGAAAATTTTGTGAATAATAAAATAATTACGAGAGATGCTGTTAAAGAAAATTATAATCCCGTTTATTTAAATCATCACATATTCTCTTTAACTCTCACGTTAATTGCGTAAACGGAAAATATTCCGTTAACAAGGCTTCTTCGCAAACATTTAAAAAGTTGATTAGGAAACCATAACTTGTTAAATTGCGGTTTTTTACGGACTTTACGAACTTCTTCGGGAATTACGTTACAACACAGTTTCGGGAATTACGTCACAAATTAGAAAAAAAATCTTATTTTCTATGGCTTAGTGTACTTACAGATTAATTATCGAGAATTTCGAGAATTTTGAAATCAGCTAAATTGATCTAAAACATTCTTGACTCAATTTAGGAGGTGGGTAGAGATACCGCCAACCATTTATTGGATAATCACCACCTCTGCCGTATTTTACCCCTTGATATACTTTACTTTATATATAATTTACTTTTGATGACTTAGCAAGGGTGAGGTATGTTCAGGTCTTGGCGGCGGATGCACCTGCCCACCACATACGGTTGGCCGAATAAGGAGAGGCTGATTTTAGGAGACCCTTTGACCTCTCCAGCTGGTATCTCTCGACCAATGGTTGGGTTGACCATTCCTTGGGTTGCACCGCAACCCAAGGAATGATTGATTACTCCTGAACACAATGACCCGTAGATATCCACCCACCACTCGTACCTTTTGCCTTCCCTGAACTTAAACTCCTTCCTTTCCTTAAAAATCCCTACACACAGCATCCCCGAAGATGACATAGGCTTAAAAAGAGTGCTTCCTGATGAACTCCTTTATACCACGCATACACAGCTTACGTAAAAAAATGCAGAAGAAGCAGATATGTTTAATAGCACCGAAAGAAATTATAAAAAGCATTTAACATATTTTTGGAAAACAGTTAATCACAACAGCCTGATTTTAAATTTTGGTTAATTTGAATCATATTAGTATGTTTACATTGTATAATTTTTTTGAAAACATTTTTATGTAAAAAAACATTTTTATGTAAAAAAGGGTTTTATTCTGTATTTAAAGGCATTTGTACCGCAAATAAATAAATATTTTATTTTCTCGTACAAAACTAATTTCGTAGTTACGATAATAATGCACAATTTTTTCACATTACGACCATCGCATTTCCTTAATTTCTACCGAGAATTCTTTCGTGTTTTATTACGAAATATTATTTTTAATATCTAAATTTGGTTACCCAGTTACCAACTTTCTGCTTTATGAGAGTTGTTTTAGTTTGCAGTTTGTTAAAAATATGCACCTCGCGTGCACCGAGCGGCGCTGCTGGCTGCTAGCTGCTAGCGGCGAGCGGCCGACACCGCCCTGCGAGCGTCCGGCACAGCCCTCAGGGGCTAACGAACTTTGACAAAAAACTCATCGGTCTGTGTAAATTTGAGGCATTCGTGAGTGCATATTATAAACCTACAACCTACTTTTGTGAAATACGAGTCAGATTTTTTCCAGATTTAACTGTATTTCCAGCTTTAGAAGTAAATTATTATTTTTTTACACCCGTTCCACACGGGAGACTCTGCAGAAAAATAATTTCCTTCAAGGCCCATGTCATTTTTAGAGATGCTGTGTGGAGGGTTTTTTAAGGAAAGGATGAAAAAGATCAGCGAAGGAAAATATATGTGGGATGGTTAGGAATCTGGGATTCCGTGGGTCCAGGATTGACAGAAGTTCGAATTCATTCTACCCACTGCCGTGCAGTGCGATGTACCGAGAGCGTTCTGCTGGAGAGGTAAATATGTCTCCTTCAACCAGTCTCTCCAAATACGGCCCGCCACGCAATAGATAGGTAGGCGTAACCGGCGCCAAGACCCGGACAAACCTCACCCCATGACCCGGGCACTCCTGCTCAGTAATCAAACGTAACGAACAACTTAGGGCGATCTGTGGCAGAGGTTTTGATTATCGAATTAATGGTTCCCCGGGCGGCGGTACCCATACCCGCCTCCCAAATTAAAAAAAAAAATTACGAGTGCAATAAATACCAAAGAGAAATGCTTCAGAAAAGTATTATTATATACTCGTATTATGGGAATACTCAGACGGATGTCGCCGCTTTGAAAATGAGAATAGTATTATTATATACTCGTATTATGGGAATACTCAGACGGATGTCGCCGCTTTGAAAATGAGAATAGTATTATTATATACTCGTATTATGGGAATACTCAGACGGATGTCGCCGCTTTGAAAATGAGAATAGTATTATTATATACTCGTATTATGGGAATACTCAGACGGATGTCGCCGCTTTGAAAATGAGAATAGTATTATTATATACTCGTATTATGGGAATACTCAGACGGATGTCGCCGCTTTGAAAATGAGAATAAGTAACTTTTAGTTTCACTGATTTTTCAAAGTGCAGGCAAGGGTTTTTTTGTTGGGTGTTACCAAAAAATTGAATTTTATTGTTTACAGAAATTAGTAATTTTACCGCTGCCCCGGGAAAATATATTGGATGACCAACACCTCTGTCATAGGTCATCCCAAGTTGTTTTCCACGTTTGGTGACTTCGGTGAGCAGTGGTGAATCATACATCCATCATTCCTAGATCCACTGACCCCCAGATTCCTACCTACCTCTCATAACTTTTCCCTTTCCAGAACTTTATTTTAATCCTTTCCTTAAAACGACCCACCCAGAGAATCTCGGAAGATGATATTGGCGCTGAGGAAAACGATTTTCCTAAAGGTCTCCTGTGTGAACTTAGAATGAAAAAATAAATCTTTTTTTAGTTAAAAATGCTGTACGTACGAACATTTTTCGCGATTTAAAAATAATATTATTTTACCCGTAGTACGAGTATATTATATCAAATCAAATAAAAATAAATCAAATCTTTCATTTGTTAACCTCATAACAAAAATCTCAAATAAGGGCAAAAAAATGTTGGGATTTATAACTAGTCTAACTAGAAATTTTAACAATATAAAGTGTATTAAACTCTTATATTTTGCCTATGTTATAAGTCAACCTGAGTAAAATTCTCTCGCCTGGAACCCACATTATAATATACATAAACAAGCTGTTGAAAGAATACAAAACAAATTCTTACGTTTTCTAAATTTTAAGATGTGAATTCCAGCAATTATGTTGAACTACAACACTATTTTTAATGATATGAATATGATCAAATTGTCAGACAGAAGAATTTTCACTGACTTGATATTTCCATATAAAATTTAAAATGATTTAGTTGGTAGTCTGGTATTGCTTGAATTGATAAACTTCGAGATTCCACTACGTAATACCAGAAGTCAGGATTTGAGTGCAGAAATTCTGTGACTAACTACCATATAGAATAATAATGGAAGGAAGCCAAGTTAGTGGACATCTTCGGTTTATCTTTAAAAAAATATAAAATATTGTTACTAAGACAGTTCAGTTATGTACAAAAATTCTGTATACTTCTTACTATTCATATGTAAAAGTCCCAAAAAGGGCATTAATAAATAAACAAATTTAATTAAATGAAGACAATATTAGCGAAACTCAACCGAAAATCTGGAGATAGAAAAATCAGAAAAAGATATTGGCTCCACTGGGACTCGAACCCACGACCCTTTGCTCACATGGCTAGTGCTCTATCAACTGAGCTACAGAACCTATATCTAATTCGGTCACTTTTAACTGTATCACACTTCGACTAAGAACTACCTTATCCAGACGCTATCTAGATAGTGTCTGGATAAATTTTAATCCTTTATATTTTTAATACGCCACACGCGATTATTTTAAGATAATGTTGGTAGTTCTTAGTCGAAGTATGATATAGTTAAAAGTGACCGAATTGGATATAGGTTCCGTAGAAAGCACTTGTCATGTAAGCAAAGGGTCCTGGGTTCGAGCCCCAGTGGAGCCAATATCTTTTTCTGATTTTTCTGTCTCCAGATTTTCGATTGAGTTTTTCTAATATTGTCTTCATTTAATTAAATATTATAATTTGAGATTTTACTCATAATGTTAAAAATTAAAAATAAATAAATAAATAACTCCAACTGATAAATAAGTACAATACGAAACAAACGTCATGATATTTTTTGCTTTTTGTTAATGGGTCATCTATTTATCTCTGAGTGTTCAGGTTCGTATGGTAAAATACATGCATAATAGTCCTAATGGTGAAAAACAGCGACTGGTCTTGAATGAAATTTGCTCTGCCAATGCATGAAACCAACGACTTCTCTAAAATGGATGTTGCGTGTACAATAGGCCACTTGCATCACATTTTTTAAAACTTTTTTTCCGGTTTAGGCAATTCTAAGACATTCTGTATTTTTTTAATCGTATTTTTGAAACCCTGGCGATTTTTTGAATTATAAACCGGAAAGACGTGACATAATTTTATGTGTGCGAAAAAAAGATAATTACGTAACCGAAAATCATTTTTAAAAAATAACGTTTGATACACAAATGGCACAGGAGAATAACGAGGCATACCAAAAATATTACATCTCATAAATATTTTTTTCCTTGATCCATCTTATTGATCATAAATCATTATAATGTTCAACATCTATATTACTAAATCCAATGTAATATGCTTGTACTTGTAAATTATAATAATAATAAGAATATTATAAAATTTGATATTGTTAAAATCAGCACCATTACCATTATACCTTTAAAACACGTACACTCAGCATAAAATGTACGGGGTTCTCTTCATAACATCTGCCATACATAACATCTGTTTCTTCATAACCAAATGATAAGTTCGCAGAGAACAAACAATAAATCCAGTGAACGTTATATGTCAAATTAAAAAATTCGCCTGAAATCAAAGTGTTGCCATATAAAAAAAAATTCAGTGTGGAATTTTTCAAAATTAATAGGAACATTTTCGGAGACGGGACATTTTCATGTTGTGACGTCACGAGCCCAAACAATGGATTTATTTATAAAAAAAAAACATTTTCGTAATCTTAGTAAAAAATCCACGCAAGTGGCCTATTCTAGGCGTTGATCAAACAGAATCCCCCGCCGCCCACAGTCCGTCGTACCTATCCAATAGAATGCTCCCACAGTGTCCTGCATATCCATTACGTCATATGCATTTATAAATAATGTATTTAGGATACGGGGGGAATGATTTATTGTTTTCGTCCGTGTCATAGGTCTGGGGGAGGAAATAATTGACGTTTTAAATATTTTTACATAACAGTTTACTGTGGAATTATTTGAAAGGTCAGCTGTGAGGAATCGCAAACCTTACCTAAAGATATAGGTACCTCTTCAATAAGTGTCCCACAGTGTAATATATAGATCAAGTGCATGGTGGGAGCTACTTAATTAGTTGCTTTGACGTTTTCATATTAAAACGAAGAGTAGCTGTATCGTTGTACGAAAATTCATCTATACGATAAAAAAAATTGATTCGCAGTAAAATAATGCAAATCTTTCAATATGGCGTTATAAAAACATTTTGTAGAAATACGGAATGTCCGGAGATAGAGTACACAAACTTCGGGAGGTGATTCTATATGATAGTAGAAGTAAAAAAGGTAAGTAACTTTTTTTTTAAATTACAACTTTTTTCTCGTACAAATTAAATTTTTTTTTTTTTTTTTTTGGTAGAAGCAGTCACTTTGCGGTTTGACATATTAACTGAAATAAAACAATTACTTTGTTTGTGAACACGATTTATTTATTTTAAGTTTAATTTTATACCCTAAAAATGCCTGTGTTGCGAAACCGGTCGGTATTAAAGAAAATTAAGTTAGCAAATCGTGGTAACAAACAAAGTAATTGTTTCATTTCAAAAATATTTTTCCGTAGAAGAATGTTATTTTTCCACACAAACTTTTTTATCCGAAAACTATTTTAAAGCGTTGAAATTTAGAAAAAAATCATCAATATTTTTTACTTGTACTGTCATGTAGAATCGATTCACGAAGTGTGTGCACTTCACCTCCGGACACCTGTACGAATGGACTTGTTTTAATATTTAATGATTTCAGCTTATTTTTTTTTTTATTCGAGTCCTCGATAGTCCACTCTGCCAGTGCGGTGTGGAGGAGGAGACTCTTGACCTTGACCTTCAATTGTAAAAATCATTATTCCTTGAAAAGCATATATCGTTTTCCTATTAAAAGCACCAACCATTCTCCCCTCAGTATTCCGTATTTGCCGTCTCTCAACAATTCTCGCGTTTTTTCAGTTCTACGAGTATAGTTCATAGACTTGAGTGACTTCAATATTAATTTGATATGTCCTGTCACCAATATGTAGATTATCCTCAATATTAAAACTTTCTTTATTTAGCTTTATCGGCACAAAGCACTCTCTTTAGGGTGAATTGCCCGTTTCCAAATAAAAAAAAATATATATTTAACGGGAAAAGTGTAGAAGTGTTCAATTCACACCTTTTTTAATATGAACATGTATGTAGATTTTGGATTTACATGCCAAAAGATCTTTAAGGTACGTAACTCGACGGTCACAGCACCTATATAATGCATGGCTGTTTGCTTTGTAGATGAGGCGTTTTATATTATTAGCGCCGATGCTCTGCAAATGTAGAGATCCTGGTTTCGACCGTAAGCTTTCAATTATTCTGTGTGTTTTTTTAATGTTATTTTATATGTTTACTAGCACCGTCTTCTTGTTTAATGATATATTATATTGATGGGTACCTATAACCTTCAAAAGTTATTACATTAAAAATGAATATTGGTTTTTTTTAAATTTATTTTTCGTTCAAAATGTTGAATTTTAGATAAACAGAATTCGATGCCAAAAGTCATCTTTTGTCTTGTCAGCAGAAAATTTCAACTTTGGTGCCAGTAAGTTATGACGGTGATATAAGTACTATAATTCAGCTCAATCCGAGAGCAATGAAAGGTATAATATATATCGATTCAGTTACGTAACGTTGAAAAGTAGGTTTACTTTATTTCTCTTCGTGAATAAATTCTTAAATATTAGCACTAGTTGTTACAGAACTTTATATCAATGAACACCCCAAGAAGATAATAACAGTAATATAATATTTTTATTACGAGAGTTCATGTTTAAATTATTACTTATTCTGTGGATTCCGGCCATCCAAAATATTCTCTCTAAATTCCATGAGTTGGATGCGTAAACTTTGAAGTTGTTGTTCGTAATTTAATTAGTTTATCCTCCGCTGGTCTATTTTCGATCCATTTCTACCTCGTGGCTTAAATAAGGTTGAAGAAGTGGAACTTTAGTCTCAAATAAAATAATAAAAGGGAATTCAACCCAGATTCCGAGGTGACCTCAGTTGTAGAAGCAATGTAATTGTTTAGGCCATAGGTTCTCAACGTGGGCGATAACGCCCCCTTGTGGGCGTTTGAGACTGTCAGGGGGCGGTAGAAGACCCAGAGAAAATTAGGGGGCGTTTAACTGTCAGGGGGCGGTAGAATATCCAGAGAAAATTAGGGGGCGTTGAGATGGCACAGGTAAAGAGCGTGGGCAGGTAAAAAATTCTGGTCTAAAAAGGAAAAAAAACACGCCTACCACGTGCTGATCAAAGTAAACTTTAATATTGGTTAATTTTTGTTATTGCATGTATTGTAATAATTTTTATCACGTGTGCGAAAATTCGGAAGTGGATGAAAATTTAACGTTTTAATGAAATTTTTAAATTTTTATATACGCACCAGATTTAAATGTCCGGGTTTAATTTTCCCCACAGGAAAAACTAAACCCTTTCACACACTTCCCAAATGATCATCTGGTCAATACACGTTAGGCAATTGCACTATATGTATTATAATTACAAAACAATACAAGAACAACATGTCAACCTACCAGAGACCAGATGGGAAAAAAATTCACCGACTCCAGATATTTTCATATCAGAGGGTTCGGCTCTGTGGAATTCCTAATTGAACCTATAAATCCTACTGATCCCTCAATATAAATATTTAAAAAATCTTTTGTAATCCTACATGTATTTAAAATTACCGATTTTTGCATTTTTATGTATAAATTCTTTGACAAATCTAATACGCCTAAATTTTGAATCAGAGACCTAGGTATAATGCCAGTAGCCGAAATAACAAATGGTAATATTTTTATATTCCGAGAATGCCAAATTCTTTTAATCTCATTTCCTAAATCTGTGTATTTTCTAATTTTTTCAGAAACAGTTTTTTGAATATTACAGGAATTTGGAATAGCTACATCAATGATATAAGTTATTTTTTTAATTTTGTCATGTAAAACTATATCATGTCTATTATGACTAATTGTTCTGTCTGTTAGTATAGTTTTATCATAATATATTTTATAAAATTCATTTTCTAAAAATGAATTTGGTTCATATTCATAATATGGTACTATATTACGGCAGTCAATCAAGTTATGTTTAATTACCAAACTTTGGTGGATTATTTTTAAAACCTGATTGTATATATAATAAAAATTTAAAAAATTTAATGAAATTTTTAAATTTTTATTATATAATATTTTCATCTTACGTGTATTATTATTATTAAGAATTGTCACTACATCATGAATACAAGAAGGAAGGAGGTGGCATCCCGGTACTTAAAATACAAAAGAATTATTTTTTTTACTTACTAAATAAAAAGGTATAACAATTTTTTTAATTATCGAATTATTGATTCCGTGATAGTTGAGTCCCCTCCCCTCCTCTGTAAGGAAAAAAATGGGGGGCACTAGAAAAAAAATATTCTCACAGTGGGCGGTGGGCAAAATATGGTTTAGGTGAATTAATTATAAAACTAAAAATAATGCGGTATCAAAAACAAAGCAAGAACAACAAGGGTGGACTAAGCACTCACGTGTAGTTGGGTAGGGAGGTTTGCTGTCCAAATTAAAACAGTCAATGTTAGAATATTAATTATTACGCTGACTAAAAGGGTATTCCAGCAATTTTGTTGAACTACAACTCTTTTCGAAATGATCCGAATATGACGGGCTCCGTGGTCGAGGGGTTTTACATTTCGACTCACAATCCGAAGGTCGCGGGTTTGAACCCGGCGCCGGCGTGCGCAAATAATTTTATTTGATTAATTATGTCATTCACAATTAATTAATTAAAATAATACATAGTAATATTGCATAATGAGCAAAATTAAGAAAGGGGCCCTCAGATGGTTTGGGCACGTAGAGCGAATGAACGAAGAAAGTAGTGTTAAAAGAATATATGATGCAAATGTGAATGGTAGAAGAAGTCGGGGACGCCCGAGGAAGACATGGCACGATCAAGTAAATCAGATACTTGAGACGGGCCATGTCAAAAGTCAGAATAATAGAAGAGTATGTATGAGACGATGTATGAATGTGAGTGAGGCAAAGAGTGTGTGCCAAGACCGAGTTGTTTGGCGGTCCGTCCTCTCTGCCTACCCCTGCGGGGAAACGGCATGATGGTTAGTTAGTTTTAGTTAGTTAATATTTGCGGCACGTTCCAGAGTGGAAGATTCTCTCAGTATCGATCTGTTAAGACCATCATTCAGGATTCAAACTTTGCTTAAAATGGCATTAGCCGTGTTTGGTGTCGAAATCTGAATTGCCAGGTACTTCACCACCCTCCTCTTCACCTTTCAAATTACCTTCAGCCTCACAATATACCCAATTGAAAATGCCATAATCTAACTGGCTCCAGATGGTAGCAGTTGGGACTGTTGTGATTACTCTCATAAAACAAATCAGTCACAAATAATCAGTTACCAATCTAAAATTTGTTGGTGATAAATCTGTGAAGTTGCTAAAATACTCGTATGTGTTTATGAAGCAGTAAAACACGAGCTGTCATGAGTTTTTTTTAAGAAATTGAAGTTAAAATATTGGTGTAAGTAGTGTAGTTAACATACTAAATTATTATCTTTTATGTACATCTCTACATTGACCGGCTTGTTTCTCTTTCTGTTATTAGAGTTTCGGTTAAAGCGAGTATAGAGTTGGGAAGGGAGGGGCAGGTTTCGCCAATCTACGCCACGTATTTGCATAAACAATGGAAAGCAAGGGAGCGTGGGATAAACAAAAACACAAAGGTTAATCGTGCACACCTTTCCTCTCTACCCTCCTCACAATTTAAAAGCCTTTTTGTTTAAGTTCTCTAGTTATTTATTTAAATGGAGCAGGTAACAGTAAATTCCCATAAAAACACATACGAGTAGTTGTCACGTTAACAAAGTTTTCTTATTATTTAGCTACCAAACAAAAAAGCACTGTAATTAATACGGCTATGACTCGCAACCTGAAATAGTTTTTGATTTGGAGGCGGGTATGGGTACCGCCGCTCCGGGAACCATTTATTAGGTAACCAACATCTCTGCCTTAGTCACCCCAAGTGGTTTGCTGCGTTTGGTGACACTACCCGGGATTCCCGGATTCATACGTCTGCCCATCTGCTGCGTTGTGGGCAGGACCGAGAGAGACTGGTTGAGGGAGGTTTTTTATCCTCTCCAGCCAGAATATCTCGACCTATCGCCTTGCACCGCAGTTGGAAGGATGGATCCACACGTCCGTCACTCCTGGACACACTGTACCCACCCCTCATACCTATTTCCTTCCCAGAAATTCCTCTCCTTCTTTTCCTTAAAAAAACCCTCCACACAGCGTTCCCTAAGATGACATAGGCCCTGAAGAAAATTATTTTTCTCAGGGCATCCTGTGTGGAGCCAATGTAAAAAAGAGAATTAAATTTGCCAACTTTCAACATTACTTAAAATCATACATAAATACCCTCCAAATCAGTTAATTATTTTAAAAACATTACAGTTTATGTACAATGTATTTATCTTTATAATTCCCATTTGTAAAAGGGAATTATAAAGATATAGAAAGTAGGCATCAACTATGCTAGTAGTAACAGATCTCGTCTTTTAAAGGCAGCTTCATTGATTCTAAATGTGTGTCCTTTTATATCCTTTTAGGTCTTTAAATATCTTTACATATCCATTTTTACCATGACTTAGAACTAGAACTACTAGGGTTAAAAAAAACATTACAGCGCTTTGCATTTCCTAGAAACACAATATTACATCAATTTGTAAAAAAAGAAATATCTCTTGATGACAGAAAAAGATATTTCAAATGAAATAACTTTTTACTTGAGCTCCATTTATTAATTTACTTTCGCTCCATAATAGAGACCCTGATGAAAGCAATTTTCCTCGGAGCCAGTGTCATGTTGTGTGGAGGGTCTTTGTAGGAAAAAGGAGAGGAAGAGTTCTGTTTACGGTGGGTAGGAATCGGGTTGTCAGCGTGTCTACGAGTGACGGACGTATTTTTTATTTTTTTTTATTTGTGAGACCAACAGTTTACATTAATAACAGAGTATAATAATTGAGTACAATAATTGAACAATTTACAGGTTTCCACATGGGTATTGAATACAAGTAGTGTAGTGATTCCAGAGATATTTACTAAAAAAAAATTACACTTCATGAGACGAGTTATTTAGGTGGAAATGGGAAGGGGGTAGGATGGGGGGGGGAAAGGTTAAGTTGAGGTATAGTAATAAAAATTTGCGTGACAAAAAATTAAAAGAGGAAAAAAAGGAAGTTTATAGAGTGGTGGTTGTATTAGAGGGTATCTATAAGTATTGTTGAGGAGTATCGAGAGAGCGTTTGTGTAATTTTAAGGAGTGTGGTGCAGAGTTAAAAATGTCCAATTGTATGGATGGTATGGAGTGTATGGATTCACTCTTCCCACTGCGGTGCAACACGACAAGTCAGGAGAGTACGGCTAGAGAGGTTAAAAGAATACTCTCAATCTCTTTGTCCTCAATTTTAGACTCCCTCTTAATCTCTCCAATCCGATCCGCCATGCAGTGGATGGGCAAACACATCTGCCGACTAGACCTAGATAAACCTCACCCCATGCAGTCGGGCCTCCCTGCTAAGCCACCAAACATGCGAACTACTCGAGGTGACCTAGGGCACTTGATCGCATTAGGACTTTGGCGCTTGTATCAAATAATGAATCGGTAAATAATTTGTCAACGAATAGTGGAAATGTGAACGAAGTGAACAATTAGACCAACTTATCAAAGATCATCATACAAATTATTATTATTACCATATATTAGTGTATTATTTTACGTAAAAATAAAACAGTAATCTCACAAACATTAGAATATTAAATTTGACATTTCTATGTAACTGTAACAAAAATTCCTGTCCAATTTTTCTAAAACATATTTTAACCGCAAAACAAAATAAGGGAAGCCATAAAAAATTCACTCAATGTAATTTTTTTTACAGAATTACGATATTTCAGTTTCGTTGGAAAAATCAGGAAATTTAAATGAAATGTGGGAAGGAAAGCTTTGTGCTGAAGTTCATTAATAAATGGTATTCTACTGGAAATTTTAATTCGTGTTTAGTATAAAAAATACGAATTTATGCCAAAAAATTGTACCCCTTTCTGGATATTGTATTTTTTCCATACATTTTTAAGAAATAGCCATAATAATGTACCAAAATAAAACACAAAGTTTTGTAAAGAACTGGGCGAATTTTTGTTATTCGTACATTTAAGTTGACAAATTACTAATTATGACTTACATAGTACTAGCTGGTACCCGGCACGCGTTGCTATGCCATTTGATAAAGAAATTGTTTCTCCCTACGTGTCCTTTCCCATTCGTCCCGTTCCCCTTCCGCTGCCCCTTCCTCTCTAGCATCCCATTCTCCTCTCGCGTTTCCACTCCGTCTCCTCCACCTGCCCTCTCCCCCCTCCACTCCCCCCCTTCCCCGTCCCGCGAACCCCCTACCCGAGTTCCCCACCCCTCCGGCACTCCATACATTCAGTCCCGGTACATACAGTTTTCAAACAGCTCGTTTGCCACCTATTTGCAAATTTCATAATGCCATAATGCAATTTCAGAGCTCACCAGTAGTTTTATACAAACCTTGACAATGACGAACACAAAAAAAGAATTATCCTATTTGCTGAAGTCGTTCGGAAGTTATGCGCGTTCATAAATTTCGTTGATTCATTTGATAGATATTAACTGCTTATGACGCCTGAAAAAAAATTTCCCTCAAGTATATCAACTTCGTTTCCACGACAACGATTTATTTTGCTTTTCTTCTGACGATAGCAATTTTGTTAGGGACGGAAAACGCATAATAAACATAATATATTAATATTTATAATTTCATAACGCCAGAACTTACCATTATTACCAGCCTATTTTACTCGTACATAGTGTAGATTTCTATTTTTTAAAGAATTTAAAAAATCTTTTTCGTGGTTTAGTACTGAAAGCGTTACAAACAAACACACGCACTTTCGCATTTATAATATTAGTACGTATAGATACATTTTATATTGCTTAGTTTTAGTGTGTACTTAAAATCTATTTTGAATTTATTTATTGGTATAGTTTTTATGGTTTCCGTAGCGCAAATATTGCGAATTGACGTTGTGCTCTTTTGGTAGTCCGATTTCACTGCATGCCTTGTGTTATATCTGTGAATGTCTTTGTTTTATATAAGTGATTTGGTTTGAATAGTATTTTGGAAACAGGTTATTATTTTATTTATAAACTAGCTGGTCCCGGCATGCGTCGCTATGCCACTTAATAAAGAAATTGTTTCTCCCTGAGTGTCCTTTCCCATCGTCCCGTTCCCCTTCCGCCTCCCCTTCTTCTCCTGCGTCCTTTTCCCCTCTCGCGTTCCCACTCCGTCACCTCCACCTTCCCTCTCCCTACTCCACTCCCCCCCCCTTCACCGTCCCGCGAACCCCCTCCCGAGTTCCCCTCCCCCTCCCAGGTCCTCCTCCCAGGTCCCCCTCCCCCTTCCCGCGGTCCCCTTCCACCTTCCCCGCCTTCCCTCTTCCCTTTACCGCTCCGTCGTCCCGCCAACCATATATTCAATCCCAGTACATTCAGTTCTTAAACATCCCGCGTGCCACCTTTTACAATTTTTATTCAAATTTCCATTTTTCATGTATATTAAGTTTGGTACCTAACATAGATACCTATTTAAAATATCTAAAATTCTTGATTCGATTCAAAGTATTAGGGGAGTACCTATTTTAAATAAATTTTTTAACTTTTCAAAAATAGAATCCTGTTTGCATAATCATTCATTGTTTTGCAAAATGTCATTCTCTAACACGCGAACTGTCAAACGTGCGATGTTTTCTGTTATTATCTAATTTTCTGCGCAATTTTCTTATTTTTTCTCTCCATAAGAACCATCCTCGAAATTCAAGGAATATTCTAAAAAAAGAATTAGCGAAATCGGTTCAGGCGCTTTCGAGATTTGCGCTTACCAACAAATTTAGCGATTCATTTTTATATTATAGATATCGTTGCGATTAAAATCAGCATCTGTTTCCCGGTTAGAAAAATTAGCTTTTATTTTTTAAATATATTATTTATTTTGTAAATATATTTCGCCTAAGTATTATTCGCATTGCTCTATTTTAGAGATTTGAAAATTATTTAGTTGAGAGTAACGTTCCTTTTGTTTTGATCGTCAAGTGAGAAAAATTTCATCGAGAAGTATTAAAATTCTGCTTTAGGGAGTGGGAAACGAGGATGGCGGTGGTTTTTCGAAGTGACCTTCATCTTTTTTTAAGGTCAAGTATGCAAAATTTCCTCCACAATGCATTAAACGCTTTCAAGTAATTAAAATGTCATTGTGACTGCATTCTTTGATGAAGGGAGAGTGCTTACCGTCAGCCATTATTTAATTATTTGTATTTTACACACTGTATAGCGGTAATAATTAAAAAATATATATTTTATAAAGTGTTGTGTATTGGTGGAAAGTATTTCATCGTGGAATCGTAATGAAGTGGAAAGAGAAAACTGGTGACTCAACTCTCGGAAGTATTTAGAATTACGTTTGCAGACACAAAGTAAATAATCAGTTTCACCAATGTGGCATATTTTATAATACCCTTGGATTCTTTAATAACGCGATGTCCCCTTTTTAATTGCCATTATACGCGAATGCCGCACATCGTAAATCAGGGACAGCGCCGGCACCTGACGTGCACAGGGGGGATGGATGAAGTAAAGGGGGAGGGGAGAGGGGGGGGGGGGGGGTGGAGTGGCGGAGCTTTAGCCCCCCTGCCTTGGATTGTATACAGCCAGGGTGTAGCATCCACATTCTAATATTCCTCTTCAACTATTCAGAATAAAAAACATAGGTAGTAGATAGTGTTCAAACTTGTATTGCATCATTAGGTGTCAAATTTGCATTAACCAAAAAAAGTTATAAATTGAATTGAACAGTGGCCTTACACTACAGGAAACCAATACGATATTGACATATTTAACCCTAGAAAGATAATCTACGTCTCAGAGACGTAAGCGGTACACAATAAATAATTGCTATTTTTTTTAATTTCGCAACGTAGCGCGCTGTATATCTCGGTTAGCTCAGTTACCGAGCAGAGGTTGCGCGGGCGGCTCTGTCACCGCGGTAGTACAAAAATTACGGAGAAATATATTATACACCATACGTCTGAAAGACGCATGATCGATTAAATTTTGTGTAAATTTCAGACTTGATCCCATAAATGTGATTTAGCGAAATAAAAATAATTTATTTTTAAGTATAACGACCGATAAGCATTTAAAATTTCGTAGCATATAAAAAAATATACGATTTAGACATAAAATGAAACATGATTTATTTTTAATTTTTAGCTTTATGAGTAAAATCTCAAATTATAATATTTAATTAAATGAAGACAATATTAGCGAAATTCATTCGAAAATGTGGAGAAAGAAAAATAAAAAAAAGGCATTGGGACCTCTGGGACTCGAACCCAGGACCCTTTGCCTACATGGCAAGTGCTCTACCAATTTTCATCCTAGACTTTCAGAAAAGTCGATAGATGTCGCATATTAAAAATAAAATGGATAAAAATTTATCCAGACACTATCTAGGTAGCATTTAGTTCGGGTTGAATCTTGCAATCATATATAAAGATGGCAGCCAATAATACGTGCGTTACGAAAATGAAGATAATTTTGGTAGTTCTTAATCTAAGTGTGATACAGTTAAAAAGTGACCGAATTTGATATCGACAGCTTAGCTCAGTTGGTATCACTATCTTTAACGTAGGTAAAAATAAGATTATCTTTCTAGGGTTAATGTTAACTTGACGAAATCTGTTGATTGCATAAATAATTTATTCCAACCCAATTCTACCTTTCATTGTATTGTTATTTTTATTAATGTATTTTTCATTTTGTTTTTTGAAGAGTTTTGTTAAATGTTTCCGCGACCGGTTTCGATACAACCGTATCATTCACGAGCAGAATTAAAACTAACTTAAAAAATAAATGCAAGTACCAAAGATTAATTAGGTGGGAGTAGTGGGAGGGATGATTTTGGGGGGAGGGGGAAAGCGGTGGGAGGAGTCAATATTATACGGAAACATGGTTAGTAAAGGAGATTTGCAAGGCGCTATTATTTTATTCACTAAATTAATTTTAGATTTAATTTTTTTGTTTATTTTGAGCGTTTCTAAAGCGCAAAGATCAAAGTATGAATTTATATTGCAATGTTTAAATTTTGTTTTTTTCTTTATTGAAGCTATGGCCTGACTCTATTAAATGATTCGCAAATTCGGAATAATTAATTAATTAATAAATTCTCCCTCTTTTCTATTAGTTTCTCTTTCTGGCACCAAAAGGGTATCGCCTATTCTATTACTATCTCTTTCACTAATTCTCCTAATTTCTTTTATATATGTGTCTGTATCTAATTTACTTTAGTTGATATAATAAACCCTGATGAAGCTTGAGCCAAGCGAAACCTGTTTGGCTGTTTAATATTAACTTCAATAAAAAGTGGTGTTTTACAAAGTGTGCTTTTTCATTTAATGTACTTTTTTTTATGCATTCCTACTTTTATACCTACTTAAGATAAGTGCCAGTATTAAAAAGGGATAAAGCCATTTAACTAAAGAGACCCATGGAAATAATAGGAATAATCTCAACGCGTTAAGAAAATCTCGTAAAAATAATTCTTTGATATTTTCAGAATAGTATGAAAAACTGCCAATTACTTTTGAAGCCTATTCATTTTTCATCATTCAATTCCGAAGTTCACAAATTCGTTTTAAGCAAGATTATGAAGAAAATGATAAATTACTCAATTAATTTCAAATTTTTTTTCGAAATATTTTTCGAATACTCAAAAATTTCAGATATTTTAAACCCGTCAGAAGGTTTAAAGCTTGTCCTGAAAACCTGATGCTCCATCCGTTAAAAAAATCGGAACTGTCTCATAATTTTTATTGTAATTTTATATCGGTTCGGGTTCCTAAACAACTGTAACAGTACATGCTATCTATTTTTTATTGGTTCATTAAGACATACACAGTACGTTATGATACAAGTTATAGGTACATTAACATGTTTAAATCACAGGGACCATATTCATCCTAGTTCAGGTAGGTCTTACAGAAATCGTTGTGTTTCCCTTACACTCGTAGTGAGAAATATGACATACCTAAACTAAAACTACACGCTATACATTAAAATCTAAAAATGAACCCCAAAATAATGTACACCTTTATGAAACCAACATTTCCGACGGCAATTTTAAAAAAAGAAGAATTTAAAACAAATTATTTTTTCATGAAACGACGAAAAAGTGAGGTGACGATGATGTTTATAATTCATTTTTCTAGTAAAATATGTATGTGTTTTTATTTTTAGTTATAAAAGACCAAAGGTGAGCCAGTTTTAAAACTTTTTAAAGTTTGCATTAAAAAAATTCGCATTAAAAAAATCACATGGCTATTTCTAATAATAAAATTTAAGAGCGTAAAAGCAGTTTTTTAGTTTTCGGATACGTTTTTATCATTTAGATTTTGCATAGACATATGAATATACATACAGGGTGTCCGGGGGTAAAGTGCATTAACTTCGGGAGGTGATTCTACATGATAGTACAAGTAAAAAAGATAAATAACTTTTTTAGAAATTCCGGCTTATAGGGGTAGTTTTGAGGTAAAAAGAAAAATTAGTCCGGCGTGTGCGGCCAGATTTATTATTTTCCGCTGTTACGATGCGGGCCAATCACAATCGAGTCGGGCGCCCGGCAGGCTCTCAGCAAGTAAGATCGTACTTCACACTAAGGATTTTTAGTAGGTACGTCTTTTTGTATGGGAAAAAAATGTTGGAATTTCGGAAAAAGTTGTTAATCTTTTTTACTCCTACCATCATTTAAAATCAGCTCCCGAAGTTAATGCACTTTACCCCCGGACACCCTGTATATAGACCTGCCCTAAGTGATAAAAGCGTATTATTTCCCCCTACACATACCGGCTCCTTGGAACCGGCTGGGCTTGCGAGAGCCTCGCCTGAATCTAAAAAATGTGTCATCATTCTTGTCCAGACCAGCGTCGAGCTCGCATCGTACAATTTACGAAATAACATGGCAAAAATGCTAGCTTGTGCTATACATTACACCCTAAAATATGTCGATCATAACGAATGTGGGCGGTTCTCCAGTGTGCTCGTCGCTGGTTACAGGGGTAAGTAAATTATGAAACATTTGTAAAAGTGTCTTAACTAAATACGGCAACAAAATGTTCGTATGTGAAAAGATGCGAACTTTACTTTGCCGTATTTGGACTCCGCAAATATGTTAATAACGTAGCGAGCAATTCGCGCTCCCACGTAAAAATGTCTATTCATTCCAAAGCAGATTTTACTTTTAAGAACTAAATGGTGATATTATTGTTATGATGTGGATGCATCATGACATAATTAACGATTTTAATTTATTGTATTGGTAGTCAAGTACTTTTATGGGAGTTATTTTATGGTTTTATTCGGAATTCATGGGCAGGTTGACAGCACTGAGCGGAAGGGCTTTTTCTGTGGAACTCACTCTCGACGTGAAACGGAACGGGCATAAGCCGTTTTGCGGGGACAGTCAATTGTAATATTTAATAATGGTGTAATTAATACCGGACGGAGTAACTCTTCGTAATGCAGAGGGAATCGAAAAATGTTCGAATAGTTCTTTCCGAAAAACCAAGTTTTGGGCGTATCAATGGCCAAACGGCACCGCGTGTGACAAAAGTAATAAACGCAGATAATCCGGCCCATCGGGCGCTAATTTGCCATCGTTCGGAGTTTATGGAATCCCGTTATCGCAGGTCACAGTAATGAATATTTATTCGATTTCCGCGATTTAAGCTTACACATCCGCTGTTCTCATGGCAAAAGCCCAGCTGAACCATTCAACACACACGGAACGGAATATTTTAACACACCGCGACGGTGGGACCGTTCCGCACTCTGGATTGTCACCGGATCCTGAATAAAACCATCGATTTGGGTATGATGGCTTCGTGGGACGGGCCTCGTACTGCTGGCCAAGCTTAAGCCGTTCACCAGCGCATCTCTCGCCTTCCGGATGCTCCCAGGGGGGTTAGGCATCACGTCATCGGACGGATTGCATCAGGCAGCCTGTTGGATGCTGAGCGGAACGCCTAGCTCCGCCACGTGCTGTATGCAGGCTGCGCATACTCTTAGGCAGTTTAGATAGCTTAACAAGGTCAAGGTCGCAAAAGGGGGTGAGTCATAGTAGTGTTTTGTTCGCCTTGTAATAAGTCTGTGATTTCCCATGTTGAATGATTTATTTGATAATATAGTGAATGTTAATTCAAATCACAAAAATACTCTGGTTGTTATTTATAATATAACTCAATTCCCTAATGGTAAGTAAGGATGGAAATGTCACAGTGCCCACGCATCATGGGAAGGATTCTATGCTCTCCTACTATCGAAAAGGAAAGCGCTTTGAATGCAACTGTGGACATATTCTGTTTTTCTACAGAATTTGGCGCTCTACTACGACTAGTAGAAAAGTTTACAGGTGGATTCATCGCGTTTTCTTTTGAAACATGCTAGCAACATAAATTTTGGCATCCTACGCCTCTTTTACGTAACATTATAATGCGAGATGCCTATGTACTGTCAGATTGATTTTTTAACGAATCACAGTCATCTTCCCCCTCTTCGTACCACTATAGTTGATTTTTCCCCTTATCTGTATGTTCTCGTCTATTAAATTTGGATGTCTATGGGATTTTGTATGGTTTCATAGTGCTTTCAAACAAACGAAGTATTGAATTCCGCAAGTCTAAACTTAAATTATAGGATTTATTTTAATGCAAAGCGGAAATATTTTTACCTCCTGTCAAAATACGCCCAATTTTTGAAGGGTTAAATTAAATTATTATGTTATAATACCTATTACGTAAGTCCGTAGAATATCAGTAGGTAATATCGCATGAAATGTGAACGGTTCACAAAACTTAACCAATGAATGTATGGGTAATAATAATAAAAGGGAAGAAAGTGTGTGGATAAAGAGAAATTGTTAAACTATCGTACATATAAAAATCTAGTGTCATGGTGTTTGTGGTCGCACTCCTCCGAAATGGCCTGACCGATTTTTATGAAATTTTTTATATATATTTGGTAGGAATGAGAATAGGTTTTAAAGTATATTTCATACCGCTAGATGATTAGGGTGTCCCTATCCATAAAAAAATCTATGTTTTTGACAATTTTTTTTATTTTTTATTTGGCATAAAAATACCTACAATCTCAAATTTTAACCCTCCCACCCCACCCTCCCATTTTTTTTATCGCGATTTTAGTATTTTTGTATGAATAAATTTAACCGTCTTTCGTATTTCAAACGAAATTATTTATGTTGTTGAATGACAGACGGCGCTTCGTCCGCCTCATCGAACTTTTTATATTTCATTCGGCATCATGTTCTCGCGTGGGCAAACCATCGAGCTTATTTGTGTTGACCAAAGACGGACTGCCAAAAATATCGTACACTCAATTGCTCTTCGAAATTAATATTGATTTTCTTTATTTACTTTTCTTACTTTAGTTGGTGTTTTTTTTGTTTTTATCGGCGGTCATCGTCTACAGCGCTCCAATCCTCTTTCTGTCATAGATCCCATCCCCACACACTTACAATACAATCGTTATTTTTTATTTAACAACCAAAATATCCACTAGAAATAATTTATATGGCAGAACAAAATTTGTCAACGGGTCAGCTAGTAATATATATTTACATAAAAACTACTTACGTTAAAGAGAATTAACATGGATTGTTCCTAAGAAATTAATTCATCGATCTTTTTTTCCCGAAATTAATTACAGTAACGACTGCTCCTGCTAAGTACCAAACGTAGAGAACCACTTGGGATGGTTCGTCAGGAGTGTTGGTTATTCAATAAATGGTTCCGGGGCCGGCTATATCCGCCTCCCTAATTGCAATTAAATAATATTATGATTAAATGTACGCAAAAGAGAAGACAAATTGATTAATGATTCTTCATTTTTATAGCAAGGCTTTTCGACAGTTTGGAAATATTCCCATTTCGGGAAAAGAAATTAGCATCAAGGCGCCGTAAATCAATCACCGGGAAACGTCCCACGTCCCGCGTCGCGTTGGGACCGGGACCCGCGATTGGAAATACCCGCGCCCCATTCCGGCTTATTGAAAAACCAATGACCGAAATCCAAATACATTTCACAAATGGTTCGGAATTACGGTTATACCCTATAACGTTATCGTAGGTGAGGTAAAACGAGCACTTTTGGCATTCCGATAATTTAATCAATTCGTGTACCCACCTTTTTTCACTAAAATAATTTTCCACCCCTGCCTTTCTGAAGAAACTGCTTGTCTCGCTTGTGAATTAGAAAGAAGAAAGTTTCAAGGAATGTTATTGTATTTATAAACAACGAATAAATAATACATAAACATCTTTAGCGCCGCCGTTAGTGACATGAAATTCGGGTGAAACATAAATGCGTCACATCTCAGTTGTACACAAATACTAGGTTCTAATATAACCGATAAATTCACACATCGGCGCGTGCCTTCCACAGCGTAGTTGGCAAGGTGCCTGATAAGTCTCAGCGGCCAGAGAGACAGACATCAAGCGAACGGGGGTAATCCTACAAAATCCAAAAAAAAAATAATTTTTATTTTGTGAAATTAATATCCAATCTTCAAACCACTTTTAAAAAACAAGCAAAAGAAAAGAATGTGACATATAGCGACTTTATAGTTTCACTTATACCGCGTGTGAATTACACACTCTGTTTTTTTTTTATTTATTTATTTTTATTTTTTATATTTTTTTTTAAAAATGTAAACTCCACACATAAGCCCGGAAGAAGATAATTTCCCTCAGGGCCCGTGTCAACTTTGGAGATTTTATTAACTTCACACAGGAAGCCTTGAGGAAAATAATTTACCCCAGGGTCTATGTCATCTTTGGGGATGATGTGTGGAAGGTGTTTTTAAGGAAAAGTTCTGGGAAGGAAAAAAGTATGAGGGGTGGGTAGGAATCTGGAGTTCAGTAGGTCGCCATCCGTCGCCAAGACCTAGACAAACCTCACATCATGAACCTTTGCACCCCCGTTAAGTCACCAAACGTAGCGAACCACTTGGAGTGACTTATGGAAGAGGTGTTGGTTATCCAATAAATGGTTCCCG